>OY987207.1:33830614-35080614 GCA_963920795.1 Eutolmus rufibarbis | reverse complement strand
ATTTCATTAAATATAAATCCACTTGCCTGAAAAACGATTCCTTCGCGCAACTTTCGCGTTGTTTTGAGAACGCAACACAGACCACTTCATTTCGCGAATTATCGTCTGTTATAATTTAATCGCACTGATAAAAATAGTCACCAAACAATTAAATTGGGTTTTTACCCAATTATTAGACATTTTTCGGAAAATGATTGTTTAAAACCGCAAAAATTTCCACTTTCCCTAATTAACACCCAACGAACACAGATTTCATTTGACAGTTCTGTAATTTTTTTATCCAGCAACCCTTTAGCACACTATTGCTGTATTCTACGCACTCACATATACAAAAGGACCACTTAATTTGCTGTCTCAAATGGTGGACCCTTTTGACAGTTCTTGTCTATTTCTTTCGCATTAGGCGAGATAGGCGTCTTGAACAGGCGGCAAATTTAAAAATTGTATACATATATGTATTTTTAATTTTATCTCGCACGCTTAAATCAAATTCCCCTAAATGCAGAATCAAATTTCAAATAATATCGGTGTAAGAAGTTTCTCAAATAAACAATTTTTGATTGAAAAATTCTCAACAAAACGCCGTAATTATCACTTCAGCAAATGCGGTTTGCATCGCAAAACAACTGTTTTAAGAACTTAAAATTCATAATTAGAGCACTTTTGTGCCTTTACTAGAAGCCCCACTTAATTTTAGCTACAATAAAAGTACTTAAATGCAATTAAATCCGAATTTATTCGTCGCATTATGTTTTATGGTTTTATTGTGGTTTTTGTGCTATTTTCGTCAGTAAATCAGCCATAGGATAAAAACAATTTGCAATATAGGATACTGAAAGACTAATTCTCATAATTTAATAAAAAAAAGTTCTGCCAAAAACTTAGGCCAGCCATACACGTTACGGTATACCGGAGAGGTATACCGCGCAGGAGAACAAGATGACATGATTGCTTTGGTGGGTTTGTTAGTGGTTATGAACAGTAAAAAAAGAACGAAAACGCAGTACGTGGTGTAAAAACTGGCTTCAGAAGAGAAGTGAGTATAAAATTTATTGAAAGAACTGTGTTCAGATCCTTCGGATTATCGTAACTATTTGCGGATGAGTCAAGAAGTTTACAACAAATTGCTATCACTTGTAACACCCCTAATTCAAAAGAAAAACACGGTGATGAGAACCACACACAGAGAGACTTACAGCCTCTTTAAGGTTCTTAGCAACGGGTCGTTCTTATGAACGCATGAAGTACTCAACAATCATATCACCTCAAGCTCTTGGCAAAATAATTCCAGAGACATGTGAGGCCATCTACACTGTGCTAAAAAAAGGGTATCTTCAGGTATTTACAGTAAAAACACTTACATGTTTATTACTAATCATTTTTTAATGATCCGCAAAAGTTAGTGAGTAATAGTAGATAATGAAAATTGGAAAACATGGTAAATGTTTATCTTAATCAAGGAAATTATTTTTAAAATGTGTAGTTTTACATAGGTTCATAACATTCAGTCTTGACTGAAATACCACTGAATTCACTCAAGTAGTTATCCAATGAGTGTGTAGGTTCCTCTTGAGTTCCGAGTCCTGCAACTCTGACTTGATGCGAATTGAAGTCGTACAAACTTGCATTTGAAGAAGGACTTGGAGTCCTACTTGAGCTGGAACTTGTATAGTCTAAGTTGTACGAGTTTGTTGGCGTATTGAGCATTCCCATTTCTGCTTCAAAAATAATATCATTTATTCTTTTCTCAACGATCAGACGCTGACGTTTTTCTAAAGCTCTAATCCTCATTGCGAAAGATTTTCCCATGAGGTCATAGCGGTCATCTTGAGATGAAGGCTTCTTAAAGTGATCTCTCACTGAAACCAAAACTTCGGTATTCAGTTGCTCAGATTTCCGTTTTTGTGCTATATACCGACGCAGAGGAGCTTGACGTTTTTCTGTTTGTGGTCGGATTCCATGATCGGGAGACATTGTGGTTTGCTCAGACGATTCTTCATTGCGGGGGGTCTGTTGGACAGTATCTTCAGTTCCCCCCTGAAAGGGAAAAAGTATTATTAGATCTTTATATCAATAAATAGGTATTTGAATTTGTATCAATAGTGAATTTGAATATTACGATATGACAATTAACAAGATATACCGTTATCTCATGAATAAATTACCGCGCCCCTCTTCCAGTTGCCAAAAATAGACCAGCCCATAAGGAGAGATAAAAAATCTCCTGACCACCAAACGATCAATATTTCTTTGTCAATATCACCTGTTCAAGTCTCGGTCCTGTATGTAATAGTTATTTCAAGTTTAAAAATAGTTTTTGTTATTCAGCAAAACATTTGTTTACAGAATAGCAGGATCAGTTGAACATTATTTTGCAGTAACGTTACGTATTGAAGGCCTCATATTTATTATTTCCATTATTACACAAGTCAGAGATTGAATTACAGATTCTGATATTTTTAAAAATTTATAATTCTGACTAAAAACGTAATATGTATAATTATTAAAAGTCAGGTATTTTTTAAAAGGTAATTAAATGTAGAACATAAATTGCACTAAAACAGAAAATCGAATTTTTCAACCTAAATTTGGCCGACCCCCCTTAAATATACACGTAAAAAGAATATTATATATTTGCTTTTGTTTCAGTTTCCTGATTCTACTGAGAAATGGAGTGACATTTCTAAGTCCTTTGAAGATCGGTGGAATTGTCCTCACTGTTTGGGTGCCATGGATGGCAAGCATATTGACAAAGTTCCGCCAGCAAATTCAGGACATTTTATTTCAATTACAAGGGCAGGCACAGTATGGTACTTCTTGCAATAGTAGACGCTAGCTATCGATTCCTCCTAGTGGACTTTGGAACAAATGGGCGCAATTCTGATGGCGGCGTTCTTCAGAATACTAAATTTTATGAAAAGTTGGAGAACGATGAGCTTACCCTACCGGAGCCGAGTAATGTTACGGAAAATTTCCAAAAAGTGCCTTATGTTTTTGTAGCCGATGACGCCTTTCCTCTCACAACAAACATTTTGAAGCCTTTTTGTCAAGCGCAGCTAGATTCAGCTGACATAGAAATTTACAACTACCGCGTTTCAAGAGCAATACACGTTGTTGAAAATAGCTTTGGAATACTCAGAATCAAGCATGATCCCGTTGCAACGTCTTAACTAAGGGAACATAGGTAATGCTGCTAAAAAGCTAAGAAATGAGTACACTTCCTACTTCGTGAATGAAGGCAAAGTTTCATGGCAAGACACACGGGTGTATAGAAACAAACAGTAGACTGAACTCTTGTGTGGTGTATACACTCGTATAATGTTTGAAAATCATTTGGTTCTAAACAATTTATTTGCATTATAACAGAGAAATGTATTATCTAATTTGTGTTGTAAAATGTGTTAATAAATGTTTTCCAATTCTATCAAACTGTGTTGTAATTTATGTGTACTTACTTCATCAATCTCGCTTCCATCTTCATCGTCCAAGTTTGACGAAGAAGTACTGGGCACATCGGTATCTCCTAGGAAGTCGAACAGACCGAAGTACCACAACTTTGGTGAATACACACCGTCCGTACCCGCTCCAGTTTTCATTGACATATCACGTTTTTTCTTTTCCTTGCGCACATTGCTTCTAAAATTGTTTATTTTTTTTACCACTGAACTCTTATTCGCATCAAGCTCAATTTCCTTTAATTTTGTAACAAGTCTGTCATAAGCGGCCTCTTTCATATCACGGTCATGGTACTCCTTGCTCTTAATTCGCCACAAACAGGGTTCTGACCTGTAAATTTCAATGAATTCCTCTAGAATTCGGTTTCCTTTTCGGACAGCCATGATGACGTAAACACTGCAAAACAATGAAATGTAAACAATATAGAACGGGCTTGAAGACCAGTGGCGCGCGAGTGCAGAGAATAAACAATGGAGAAGCACAACACGAACACGGAACACAACAACGCGAAGCTCTCTAGTCGGAGAATTCGCCACAACTGACTCAAACCTGTGCAGGTATACCGGACGGCCCACACACACGCTCCGGTGAGCACACAAATTGTGCGAAATTCATTTTTGCATTTTTCTTTTTTTAAGTGACTAACGATATAAGACAAATTATTTAATAATTTTTGGTGTAATTACTTGTTGGGTTTCTTTCTAGATTACATGGAGATAAAGATAAAAATGATTATTTTACAATTGCTTATTTCAGCTGAATGATGCCATTTATCAAAAATAATTGCCCAAATCGGATTCCGTTTTTTGAAGAAGAAGATGTTTGTTTTGGCATCTAAACAGCTGTTGTGTTGACAAGACGAGACAATTCACATGAGGGAAGTTTTTCGGGTGGTGATTGCTTGATTTTCTGGTTTTACTTAAAACAAATTTATATAAAATATTGAGTTTTGAATTGCGTTCGCTCAATTATATCAAGCAAAATGTCGTTATCATTGCTAAAGCGCAGCCTCGCGATAGTGGACGAGCAATCATCGGAAAAAAAGAAAGGTACGTAAAGACGTTTTATAAAACTTGTATTGATGAATAAAACGAATTTTTCAATTGAAATGCATTATAAATCCGTAATTGCATGGTCAGGACCTACATTTATTTAGAAAAAGTTTTCTCTTTTTGGGGATTAATACAAATGTTCTTGTGTCTGGCTTGGATTTACCTCTATTTGCAAACACAAAAATATCAAGTCAATTTTTCACTTAAAGATTAACCTTTTGTTTAATGTTTATTAAATTTGACAAAAATATATAATATTTTAGCCTATAAAACGAAATAAAGTATGAAGGATAAATGCACAAATTCACGTTTTGCCATTACTTCAATAGAGTTTAATTAGAATCAGTTATTAAATTTATTTAATATAATAATACGATATGCATTTATCTGTTAATATAAATCACAAACTTAAAGTGTTTATAGTAGTAGTAGTAGTAATTTATTCATGTTCAATTTTATACATAAATTATACATGAAGAGTTGTGCGCTTATATCTAATTATATATATTTACATGTTCTATTTTGTTTAAAGATTATCTTTTCGTATTGTTCATTCTTTCTGTGTTTATATTATTTACACAAAAAATGCAAACAACAAAAATCATCAATTCGCGTACAAGATAATCAAGTTTGCGTACACCAGGGAACCAATTTGCGTCCAGGAGAAAAATAATTTATAAATTCTATGCTTTGTAGGGTAAATAATATGATAGTAGTTTGGTTAATTTAGATTTAAAATGTCATTTAAAGATAAATAATTCTAATGGAATTCTCAAAAACAGCATTTTCATCCAAAAACTATATCAGTCCAATTTGTTTTGGTAGTAGTCTTTGGCTTAGTTAAAATCGAGAAAACAATTTAATAAGGAATTACGTCAATATATCCTTATATGAATTGTATATACTACCCAAATTAGTAATAGTTCGCCCAAATAAAAGGTTGAAAATAAAAAATTAATTCTATAATTTCCCAGATCACGTTTCGTTATATAGAGGTTTTTATTATAATATTCCAAATTTTATAAAATATCCTTTCATGCTATTGATAAAGCTAAATGGAATAGGAACGAAGAGACGGTGGGTGGGAAGAAGGACTTTTGATATATTTCATCTTCGTAGTCGTCCTATCCTATTAAAATGTGAAGTAAACGAGAGTAAATATTATTTGGCGAAATTTATAGCGGAAAAGTCTACTCTTTTATTAGATATGGAAACAACAAATTAATAATATTTTCAGTGCATTTACTCTAGTACCAAAATTAGTTTAGGACCCTAAAGTACAAGGATATAATTTTAAAATAAAATTAAAATATTTACTTTGATAAAGATGATCTTGGGTTTCGGAAAGAAAAATTAAAGTATTACTTTTTTCACAATGTTTTTTTCTTTCAGCTAAATTAAAAAATAAACCTGATGAACCTAAAAGAGCGTTTACTTTAAATCGCAATGGTAAGAATATATTTCTTGTAAAAGATTATTCAATAATTTAAATTTACTCATTTTAGGGAATACTAGGAAACATCCACGAGAACCTGAACGAGTAACTATTGAGGATATTAAAGCCAGAGCTTCAAAAGCAGAACAAATTGAAAAAAATATTGCGAAATTACAGATGTTAAGCAAAACATCTGTGAAACTAGACGCAAAATCACACAAAAAGGTGATATATTTATAAAGTAAAATTCGTATTTAATTTCAATTTCACAGATTATTGAGAGAGCTCAAACTGGACATTATGTGATCCCTAAGGAAGAAAAGAAGAAGGAGGAAGAGTCGATATTCACAGAGGAAGATTTTAAGAAATTTGAACGAGAATATTTTGGTTAGTTTATTTATTGTATTAAGTAGTTAGTTAAAATATTACTATAATTTACGAGAATGGTTTAGAAAACTTTTACACGAAAATAAAAGAATTAGGAAAAATATTTTCTATTAAAAAAAATTGACTAATGTGTTGAAATTATTTTTATTATTTCCTTATTTTTCACTAAAAGGACATTTGAACAGTTGTTGTTCCCCACTTTTTATGGATATTTGTTATGCAGGACATTTTTTAATTATAAGATCTTTTAACCTACTAAAACTTGTTTTTAATGCTTTTTTTAATTAAAACAGCAAACGGTTATTTTATTATCAGCCGAAATGGTTTGTTACTACTTTCCTTTTAAACAAATTTGGCTAAAATTTCAAATCAATAAACAAAGGCTCTACTAATAGGCAATAAAAGTAACTTGTTTCCGGAAATCATAAAGAGAAAAAAATCATGTTGTAAGAAATTATATGTACATTTGTCTTAAAAAGATACCATTTTACAGACCCTTTCTTATCTAAGGTATGAATTCGTTGGAATGTTCAGCGAGTATGAATTTGAAGCATTCCAGAAATTCTGGGATTACTCATAAACATTTTACGGTGCACTTTCGGGACCTGGGTCAGGTAATCACTAATTACGCAGGTAAACCCCCTGTTCCGGGAATTTATTCAGGCTTGAACTAGACAAGAGCAATTTAGTTAACCTTAGAGTCGTAATGTAAGGAACCGGAACCAGTTCATGTTAGTTAGCAATCAAACTTGAAGGCAGACAGTACAAGATATTTAGAAAATTTGTGTGGGTAATAACAGTTCTACGAAATAATTTTATTAATAAGCAATTATGCTACACCTAAACCTTGAAGATGCAAGCGTTTCTATCTTGCTAGATTATGCTACTCAAATAATAGAAAAAAATAGTTTAATTTCAATTGAAGAAGAGTTTGAAGGTGATAGTGTGGAAAGGGGTAGACGTTTTAGTAAAATTTTAAAGGAACAGTCAAATAAAGAAGTGAAGGAGAAGGACGAAAGTGTAAATACTTTTCAACAAATTTGTGCTGCAAACCGTAAAATAAACTCATATTCCAAAAAAGAGAAAGCCGTGGATACAAGTCCAAGAATTGTATCTCTAGAAAGAAAGAAACATTTGAAAAGTAGTGATCGTATGCGAAGAGAAAATACCCGCTTCGATAATTTTCAGCATATGAAACTGATGGAAAACACTCCGCTGATGAAAAATCTTCAAAATGTTCAAATATGTAAGACTGCTGAAAATCTTCGTAAAAGTGCTTTAAATGAATCAAAGGTACCACAAAAGTGCAACATTTCACTGGGTTCTTCTCAAATGGCTGCTTCAAAGCATTATAAAACGCCACAGCAATGTGCAAATTATATAAATGAAACCATCGGGAATATTAAAAAATCTATACTAAATTTTGAGTTATCTATGAAACAAACATACAACAGTAAGAAAAGCAACTGCAACAAAAATGCCAGCAATATTCCATCTATTAAGGAAAAGATTAAGCTGTTTAATAACTTGGCAGAACACACTTCCGGCGACGCAGCGCTTCAGGAAAAAAATAGCATAACAACTCGACAACCTCTTAAAGAAATGTGCGACATCAGCAACAATTATTCCAGTGAAATTATACATGAAACATCAAGAACCAGCAAAATCAACTCCTACAAATGTCCGACATATCCTCGAATTATCAGAGCTAATAAGGAAAATAATTCTTCGGAGTCTTCAGTCAGTACTTTGCCGCATAAATTGGGATCTGCAGATAGGTCAACTTCCAGTTACAGGCAGAAGGCATTCTACGAAGTTGAATTTCTGGAGGTAGCTGAAAGTT
The DNA here is from genome assembly GCA_963920795.1 of Eutolmus rufibarbis. NCBI lineage: Eukaryota > Metazoa > Arthropoda > Insecta > Diptera > Asilidae > Eutolmus > Eutolmus rufibarbis. The sequence continues at coordinate 35,072,441 of OY987207.1, read as the reverse complement.
CTAAAGGGATTATACCAGTTAAAATGCGGATAACGAAGTTCAGCACATTTAAGGATGCAAAAAGTTATCAAAATAAAGAGTACGCTACAGAAAATTACAAAAAAGGAACTTCTGTTAAAGCTCTGGTAGCCGCTTTTGAGGAAAAAACTAAATTGACTTGTCATAGTAAATTAATTGTAAAAGAAAATTAATAAACATTGCACCATAATATACTTTATTTCAATTTCGAACAAAAACTCTAAATACGCTCGAAGGAACCTTTAGAAAATATTTTCAGAACAAAATATTCAGTCATCAATCTGTTAACCAAAGCTATATTATTTTGCAAAATTAGGTTTAATTAAGGGAAAACAATTTACATCTCTACATGACACAGCGAATTTTAATGTACTCTTGATTAAATGTTGCCAATTAATGAGAAGGACAATGGAGATTCATTAATTTTAAGGGTTAAGCCACATTCACAAACTCAGATACCAAGCCTCAAACATCAAGGGTTTGTGATGTTGGAAAATTATATCAAATCAAAATCAAGCACCATTTGTAGTATGAAATTGAATAAAGAACTTTGTAGGTATTCTAGAGCCGGTTTTCAGTTTAATTTTGTGTTCCTTCCAAATTTCATATCTAGTTCTCGGTATAAAATCGCAAAATTCAGAATTTAAAACATTCTGTTTTACATCATCTCAAACATTTTGCTGGCTGGATTTACGACCTTTTTAAAATAAACGATTTGATTATAAATGCTGCTATTTTCGAAATAACTGCAATAGAGTTTGAGCAACTTTTTAACATCAATTTTAGAATCCTACCTTGGGACAAAGACAAAATAAAATGGAATATTTTCTTTGTGAACTGAATTCGAAACTTTGCTTCTACACCTTACGACCTGTTGATATGTGCCTATAATGCCAATCCAAAATTATTTAATCGGGTCAGAAAATTGCTGATCAGTTATTACTTAGTCATTATTTAAAATTGTGAATTATCAAATCGAAAACAATAATGACGTATCGAAAATTTCCTTGAGATAGCGTACGCCGTATAGTGTTGATAAATTTTGTTTTTATTATTTAATCTAATATTCGACGTCACAAGTAGAAACCGATGACTGGGGTCAAATTTTCTAGTTACAACCTGATATACGATGAGCACTTGCTTGGTATAATTTTTAAATTTCTAACTTTTTAACTTCCGCGTTAAAATTAGACAAGAATTTTATGTCTGTAACAGTTGCTACCTAGAACGTGAAATCAAATCGAATGTGATTGCTTCTCTTTAAAGGTAAACAAATTTCATATTGAAAATTTGGAAAATTTGGAAGCTATAGTCGCTTACGCAGGCGTAGGTAGTAACAGTTTAAAAGAAAATATCAAATTGTGAAAAATATCCGGTGGCGAAATTTTGAAATCCATTGTAAATAGAAGGAAAATAAAATAAACCAAAAATTTGATGCGTTATTTTCTTGGAGTAGATTCTTTATTTCAGTGTCTTCGCACAGAATCAGAATCTCACTCAAGTTCTAGATGTATTTATTTTATGGAAAAAATGTAAGCCACTCCCTTATATTTCAAGGTATTTCTAAACTAAACGAGCATCACAAATGTTTATTAGTATTATGCGAAATGCCGGAACATGTGGTATCAATTTGACTTATGGGGAGACAGAAATAGAAAAAAATATCTTTACTCCCATTATAAGTTTTTGCGGCACGATTTTAAGAATTTATATTCTATTAGTTTAGGCGAAATTAACAAGGTTATGCTTCATCTTATCAACAACGCGTTTTTTATTATGGGTAAAAATGAAGAGTTAATAGTAGTAAACTTTTACATTTTAAGACTTAGACAGAGGCGTATCCTAAGTAAGTAATTTTCTCTGACATCAAGAATTTTTTGATTCGTTATAAGTATAAATTTCGTAACGAGTTTAATGTTTTTTCCCAGATTTCATCTCTTTTGTTTAATCTTGTATGCCTAAGATTGGGGCTAATTGTAAGTGAATAAAACTTAGCAAATATTTTTTACTTGATATCTGAAGAAAGTACTGGCTATTAATTGTGAATACAAATTTTTAGCTTTTATTTAAAATTCTTGCAAATGATGTTATTGTTACTATTTTTCTTAGCAAATACTGAAATTTTCAGTAAATTCTTGGATTTGAGTGAGCAAACAGTCGTTTTTACTTATGACAACAAGCATTTACTACTAGCAATTTTTTCAAGTTATATTCGAGCAACCTTAGATTTTAGTCTGTTAACCAATTAACTGCGTTCGCGTGCACATAAAATACGTCAATTAAAAATTCTATTTCGTTGAGGTTGTCGCGTATACTGGTGTAAAATAAACGTACCATTTACAACAAAAAATCTAAATCTTAGTAAGGAGTTATTGCTTAAATTTCTTCGTAAAAGGCCATAGGCATTTTTGTGCGGATCCTGCGGGCTAAAATTACTAGGATATATTTCAGACTATGACAGGAGGGGTCAAAATTGTGGTTTTGGTGCATTTTCAAATATGATTTATATTATTAACATTTATAAAAAAAGTATGCATTTTAAATGGCTAGCTAGAGCACTACTTATCTCTTAGTCTTAGTTGAAAAAAATAAGATTAATGAATGCAAACCGTTTAAGTATAAAACAGTGAAAGCGGACCGAAAATAGTCGTCACTTTTGTTTGCCGGGGAGACACACATTATACTTTTTTTTATTATGTTCAACTTTAACTATTACTACTAAAATTGTGAAAATAAATTATTATTATATTATTATTACTATCTTTGAAGAATCGTGAAGACTAACAATGGTGATTAATTTTGGTGCCGGACCTGCAAAGATATCAGAAGAGGTATGGATTACATGTTGTATCAGACTTTTCGTGAAAAAAAGCTTATTGTTAGTGCGATAATTCAGAGAAATTCAGCTTAAAAGACTACGGTATTTAATTATTCAGTCAGTCAGTCAGAAGACTGTCTGCTAAATAAATTCGATGAATGCAAGGTAAGCAAACGATCTGTAATTACAGAACTTATCAAATTGTTTTTCTTTAACGAAGCAACTGATTTATTTGATCAAGCAAAAGTCCCAAATTACAGTTATCACACTTTTTTGATATAAGACTATACTAGAAAACAAATAAACAAAATATATTTTTTTTTCAGGTACTTGAGGAAGTACAAAAAAACCTTATCAACTACAATGGCACTGGAATAAGTGTAATGGAAATGAGCCACAGATCCCCTCAATACAAAAAAATTCATGAGAAGGCGATAGAAAATTTAAAATTTATCCTCAATGTTCCAGACAACTACAAAATACTTTTCATTCCTGATGGTGCTACTGCCATATTTTCAGCCCTTTGTAAGCATTTAATTGGCCGTACGGGGATAGCTGATTATGTTGTGACTGGCTTTTGGTCCGCCAAAGTTGCTAAAGACGCATCTCAATATGGACAAATTAACATGGTTGTACCAAAAGCCTCCAAATTCACAACAATTCCACCGCAATCTTCATGGAAACTCGATCCAAAAGCATCTTTTGTATTCTATTGTGACAATGAAACTGTCGATGGTCAGTAAATTGGTTTTTGGGTAAAGAGTTAAATAATCAAATTTTTTTGTGATTTATAGGTCTTGAATTTGATTTTATCCCTGAAACAAATGGTATACCATTAATTTGCGATATGTCTTCAAATTTCTTATCTAGACCCTTTGATGTAAGCAAGTTTGGAGTGATAGTTGCTGGTACACAGAAAAATATTGGTCCTTCTGGAATGGCTGTTGTTATAATTCGAGAAGACCTGCTTGGAGATCAAAGGAAATTACCACCTCCTGTTCTGGAGTTTTCAATTGTAGCTAAAACTAACTCAATTTATAACACACCGACAACCTTCTCGTAAAAACTATTACTGCCGTATCAAGGAAATTTTCTAATCAAGTTGTTTATTTCAGGATTTATGTAGCAGGTTGTGTCTTTGAATGGATTAAAAGGAAAGGAGGGTTACAAGAAATGTTTAAAAATACTCTGAAAAAATCCGAGTTAATTTACAACGCCATTAAGAATGCGAATGGATTTTATTGGAGTGCGGTTGAACCGTCATGCAGATCTAGGATGAATGTCCCATTCAGGATAGGAAGTGCTAAGGGAGTTGAGAACCTTGAAGAAAAGTTCCTCACGGCCGCTGAAAATCAGGGTATGATACAGTTAAAAGGACATCAAACAGTTGGTGGAATTCGAGTATCGCTATACAATTCCATAACCATTGAAGAAGCCGAAACTCTGGCCAATTTTATGACTAAATTCTACAATGACAACAAGTAATTTTCAGCGATTTGTCGTAACTTTATTATGTATATACTTTACCAAACTTTTTGAAAGGTGGATTAAATCGTTTGGATTATCCTTCCTTATCCATCGACTATTATAAAAGGAAAAAACAAATTAAAAATGTTTCAGTGGGTACAATAAAGTTCCTAATTTATTAACAAACTTATTTCAGTTACTTTTGATGTCGGGAGCTATTTTAGATCCGATTCGGACGGATTAAAGAACAGGGCCTCAATAAAGCTGATCAGGGTATTTTGTTAAATATGCTACCGGTTAAACTAATTGGGCTAGCTAAGGTTTGACCAAAAGTATGAATGATGGCAAACTATTCCTTCTATTTCTGCTCCTTCAACTCGTAAGATCAGAAACTGCCTCAGCGTTCCTAAAACCTATGAAAGGCTGTGTATTTTACTACACTTTTGAAAACATAAGATTAGATAAATATTTTTACTACACTGTCGGAAATGGTCTTAATTTGAAAAAAAAAGACTATTTATAATCCGTATACTTTTAAAATTACCTTTTGGGTGGCACAAATACATGGTGATGAAATACTTATAAATCTGTTATACATATATCCAGTCTGCTTCAAAAGAAAAAGATTTAAACTAAAAAATGTGTTTGAATAAAACTTAAAAAGTTTTAAAACTGCGGTAATCTTTATTGGTTTAAAAAATAATCCTAATTTTTGACAGTGTACCTTTATTCATGTGGAGGGAATATTTAGTTTTGTTCAGATCGATTCACGATTCGGAATACCGTGGAATGGTGACTTGTTAATAATAATTCTGAATTTTAATGTCGTAGGAAAATTTTTCTGAGACCGTTGTACCCGATTTTGAATCTTCTCACTCACTTACTCGATCCCTCGCTTCTGGGGATACGATTTTAATGCCTTCTTAATCGAAATATAGATTTCACGGTTCAAATCGTTTAAAATAAAGTCTGAAAAATAATATTTAAATTATTCTAGTACTTTTCCGCTGAAGAGTTCGATACCATAACCAACATGGATTTAATAAACACTAAAAGTAATACCTTATGTGGTAAATTGTATGAAAAATGCAAAATACTGGAAAATCCATTTACCCGACAGGCGACAACTTGTCGATACTTAGATAATAAGGTTTATTTTAAGTACAGATAGATTAGATTATAAGAATCTCACTGTTTTGATTAATATAAAATCACTTTTCCCAAAAATTTTATATTAAAATTAAAATATACCATTCCTAGACTATTAACCTAACCACTCAAAAGTTATTCGGGTGTATCTGCATATTGTTTTTACTATGATCTCATTCTCAGAGCGTCCTCTCAATAAAACCTCTAAGCTAAGCAAAAAATATCTAGCTAAATTTCAAGTTATTAGATATTTCTTTAAACGTAGAAAATTACTCCAATTACATACTCTACAGAATGAAAGGAAGAAGGTTTGTCTTTATAAATCTGTATCAATCAATTAATAAATTATAAGCTCATTAATACATATAATGATCTCTTAGAAACAGTCATTTGTTAATTTTCCCCAAAATAAGTTGTTGTAGATTGCATTAATCTACCGCACTCAAAGGGATCACTGACAATCCATATAAAGCCAATCACCGAGCACTCCGTCAATTTGTTTTTCAAATATTTTCGCGGTTTGTGGCCTGATCGAATTTGCGAAAAATTCGATAAGCGATCTGCTCTTTTAAGATACACGGAGACAGAGAGCCTCATGGAAGCGATTTCACGAGATCAGTGGTTAGTCGCCGACGTTCGATTTTTTTATTATTTCTGTTCCCAGGTCCCAGTCGTATGAAATGTCCACGTTCTCTCCAGACAAATAAACAGCGCTCTGCGGTATTCAGCGCGGTTGGATTCAAGCCGGTTTAGAGTTTAGTTGCGTTGTTCTACTCTGTCTGATAGCCGCTGCAAGTGTAGAGCTTCATCCTACATTTTAATTTTCAACAAGAATACTTCAGCAGTATTTCCAAGAAAGTCGGCATTTAAACTTCGGGTATAGAAGTTTGCTCCAGAAATTTTTATTTTTATTATAAGTGAAGTATTTTGAATTGGAGTGAAATTTAACAAAATGGTGATCAACTTTGCTGCCGGTCCTGCAAAGCTACCTGAAGAGGTTTGTTAAAATTCTTCAAAATTCATTGTGGGAAATTTTAGCTTAGTGCGATGAGCACGAAATTAACCACAGTGCTTGGTAACTGTTTTTATTCAGGAACATTGAAATTAATATTTGCATTAATCTGCTGCGAAATTGCATTAGGCTTTATTGTAGCTAACAAGTGGAATTAAGGCCTGTTTACTGTGGGTTACATTGCAATAGAGCAATGCAGAATGCCCCTGAATTCTACGCAGAATGCAATTTGAATATTAGAAATGAAGGCTTTAATTGATGCTTCGCTTCATTCGTTGTTTGTGAACATATCAAAAAATTCAGAGACGTTACATCGGTACTTTAAACAAAATAATTTCTTATCTCGACAAATTTCGATTCCTAGAGTTTGTGATAAGAAGTTATCTCTTTCATTTTTTGTGACGATTAATTTGTGTAACAAAATGAAATGAAAACTACTATTAAAATTAACCTTATATATGTACTTAAAATATTATATGTATGTATGTATAATAGAACCTCGTCAAATTTTTCGGTTTAATTAAAAAATGTTAAATTTGAATTTGAAAGCGCATCTTTTTATAAAAGTGCAAACAAACCGTCACTGCGGAATAGCTCCAAGGTTTACAATTAAAATTTCGTCTTACCCTTTGCTTCGTCCTGTTCTTTTTCACCTTTTAACCCCAAAACACTTTAAAAATGACGGCACATCCACTTTTATGTCACTTTTTAACAGGCCCTTTTTTGTGTGAAACACCTTCACAAAATTATTTCAATTTGGAAACACAACTCGCGGTAAATATTTAAAAAAAATAGCGACACTTTCACGTCATCGGCTCTTACTTCTTCATAATGAATTTTAATTTTCACCAGCCGGTTGCACACAATCACAAAATCACCTTCACTTTCTTCCAATGTGGCGGTCATCCTGCAAGAGAGAAAAATAAAATAAAAATTAATTAGTAAATCATTTTACATTTTTTATATTAATTAATTAATTCGATAATAAGAACATAAAAAAACACAACCGAAAGCCTCAAACAGGTGCAATTTACCTAAGAAACTAATTTTGAAATTTTCCGAAATTGAAAGCCGACGTCAATTCGTTCAAAAAACAGTTCACACCCGAAATTTAAATTCACGAATTGGGCGACTCTAGAAATTCGAAGCAAAATGGATGATTTTAAATAATAAATCTTTTTACGGCTTACTTTCGCGAATAAAAGCACAATTTTAAAGGGTTTTCTAAGATAATTTAACAATAAAAATCCCGAATAAACGAAAACGCCGCTATTTCAAAGGGGAAATTAAAAACTTAAAATGACCGAAGCACGCCCGCAGTCCGTCCGCCCACTCCGAAAACAATTCGCAAACTGCGAGAACGCTCCTAGAATAACGGTAAATTACACTGCAAATTTGAAACGAACGGAAACGAAAACTGCAAGAATTTCCGCAGGACTGAGGATCTCCAGGGAACGAACGGTTGATGCGATTCAAAAACTGAATCGGAGAGAAACGAAACGCGCGGAAGCACGTCAGAGCCCCTAATTAAGCGCGATTTTTAAAATTTTAGCTTTAAAAGAAATTAAACCCTTCAGGAATTAAGGGAAAAATATAAAATAAAAATACCTCCGGAGCAAAAATTTTAAACACCGGCACCCTAAACCGGGAGGGGGGGGGGGGGGGGGGTGGTGTAAAAATCAGCTAGAAATAAGCAAACAATTGGATCTGGTTCTAGTTGTGTATAAGTTTATGGTTCATGGTTTGATAGTTTGAAATAATTTTTACTTTTAAAATAAACCATTTTTTGTGAAAGCATCTTTCAATGTGCTTTCGAAACTTAATTAATTAAGTTTATTTATTTCTTATCTTCATACCTTTTACGTATTCGGTTATTTTTGTCTCCAATGAAAGTCGTAAAGTTATTTTTGACTTTTTAGTATGTATTTAAATAGAACTTTAGTTTTAAAAAATATGTTTAACTTTGTTGTTTGTTTTTTTGTTTTTTTAGGCCTGCGCACAGGTTTATGTAAACCTACAGCAGGATCTATGCCTAAGTTTAATGTGTTAAACAATTGTATAGATTACATTTTGTACCTAAATAAATAAATAAATAAATTTGATGATTGAAATTTGATGATTGATATATATACATATATGTATTTTTTTATTACAAGCTTTCATTTAATTTCACCTGTCCGTGGGTATGTATAATACATACATACATATATATAAATTCGATGAAAATATAATATTATGGTACCATTGATCTGGTCGGAATTAATTTTCTGGATGTAATGTGGTTATCCAAAACTTCTGAGTAGTTTAAATATACTGAACTTTATAAGTTTTAGATGAACAAACGAATACATGGACTTTCTTCTATTTGCAATGTTTTTCCATTCTTTAAACGATTTAAATCTATCATATATTATATTTAATTAACACACCAATTAATTAATTAATTTTTGTTTGTATAGGTTATTGCCGAGGTACAAAAGAACCTTGCCAACTACAATGGCACTGGAATAAGTGTAATGGAAATGAGCCACAGATCCCCTCAATACAACACAATTCATGAGACAGCTATTAAAAATTTGAAAGAGATCCTCAATGTTCCAGACAACTACAAAATACTTCTGTTTCAAGGAGGTGGCACCGGAATGTTTGCAGCCGTCTGCATGAATTTGATTAGTCGCACAGGAACTGCTGACTACGTTGTGACTGGGTCCTGGTCCGCAAAGGCTGCAAAGGAAGCAGCTCAGTACGGCAAGGTTAACATGGTAATTCCTAAAGCAGCTAAATTCACAACAATTCCACCCCAATCCTCATGGAAACTGGACCCCAACGCATCTTTTGTATACTACTGCGATAACGAAACTGTTGATGGTCAGAAAATAAATTTTTTGTTATATGATATAAGTTACATAATGGTTTTCCATTTTCAGGAGTGGAATTTGGCTTTATCCCTGAAACGAATGGAGTGCCGTTGGTTTGCGATATGTCTTCAAATTTCTTATCTAGACCCTTTGATGTAAGCAAGTTTGGAGTGATATTCGCGGGTGCACAGAAAAATATTGGTCCTTCTGGAATAACTGTGGCCATAGTAAGAGAGGATCTGATTGGACATCAACTTAAATTTACACCTTCTATTCTGGATTTCTCGATTGCAGCGAAAAATAACTCGATTTACAATACTCCTCCTACATTTACGTAAGTGTTTTCAAAACATATCTATTTTTGATTGAAAATTATAATAATTTAATTTTTAATTAGGATTTATGTAACCGGATGTGTCTTTGAATGGATTAAACGTAATGGGGGACTACAAGGGATGTGTAAAAATTCGCAGAAAAAGGCTGACCTTATTTACAACGCTATTAAGCAGGCAAATGGATTTTATCACTGTCCTGTTGATCCTTCTTGCAGATCTTACATGAATGTCCCATTCAGAGTGGGAAGTGCTGAGGGAAATGAAAACCTTGAAAAGGAGTTCCTCAAGGCCGCAGAAGCTGAGGGAATGATTCAGCTGAAAGGACATCGTTCGGTTGGTGGAATTCGCGCATCTTTGTACAATGCGATAACCGTCGCGGAAGCCGAAACTTTAGCCAAATTTATGGTTAAATTTTATAACGACCACAAGTAATTAGTTAATTATTTAATAAGCTCTCACCATACTCAGTGTTTTGTTGAAAACGAGTTAAGTAAAAATTTATTAAACGAAAAAGTTGTCTTTTCCTAAAACAAACTGAATTAGGTTTAAATGATTTTTATTTTTCAGATAATTTTAAAAATAATTAAATTTCCAAATTATTTATTATATCATATTCGGTAGGGAATCGAGTTAAATTATTTATTTATTATCATTTCTGCCTATCATAAGCATGGAATTGAAATTTGGTTTAATAATTTACTTGCGAACTAATTTTTGTACACTTTTGTAAACTTACTTCAATATTTTATACCAAATTCTGTCTTGAAAATAACACCTCCAGCCACAGTTTTTGAACAGTTTTAGGTTTTCGTTGAAAAACTCCTTTTTTGACCTTGGAGATCGGATTGAGGTTGGAGATTGGGCTGGTCAATTTAAAACTAAAACCAATACTAACTTGTAGCCTTGTTACTAATATGCTTAGGATACGATAGGAATATAAAAGTAAAATGCATTGTCGTCTAATTTCGGTCTATAAGTTTCCGTCTCTGATTTCACTGATTCAGTCTACTTTCTGATCGTTTTCTGACTGCCCTTTAACACAGAAGAAATTGGTAAATATTTTATTATAGTTTCAGCTTTATTTTTTTCACTCGGGGTGGACATAACATTTTTCAATAGCTTAAAGAAAAACAGTTTAAATCTAACAGTTGAATATTTTCTGAGTCCTAAATTTGGAAAATCTCTAACAATAAGTATCTAATATAGCGAAAAAAATTCGACGTCCAATATTTGAAAAATGTCTGTCTGTTTTCAGTCTCTTCTTAGTTGAAGATTAGGCTCTTGTTTTATTTTCGCAAACGTCGTGGAAGGATCATTTCTCACTAAGTGCAAGCGTTAAATTTTTCTTTTATCCTCCAGTTTCTGCTTTTTTCAACCAGTTGTAGCAATTTGGGGAAACAATCAATAACATCTTCAATAAATTTATTGGTTTTGGCCTCCGAAAGCAATTTTTTTATTAGTTTATTATACGTTTCAACTAATTAAAATAAAATATTATATTCTCTTTCCTGCTGTGTCTGTTTTCTTACAAAGGTTCAAAAGTGCAACTATTATTTTGCACAACCCAAAATCCTGATTACTAAAAAATGAAGGCATTGAATCGCGTTTGAAATTATCATACTCATTTTTAAAATTTAAATTTACTTTATCCGATTAAAGTAAATAAAGGTTAATTGGTGGTTCGTCCTATTTCCATATCATGTTCTACTTCATTATTCAAGTAAAATGTTTCAAGTTATGTTCATCTTAGCAACCAAAGGTATCAATTGAGTTATGTTTGATCGATAAGTTGTTTAGTTGTTCTTGATTGTTTCAAAATGGTTCTAAGTAAGTGTACCCAATTTATCTTCAGTTTTAAAACTAAATAACTCTAATTATTAAACTTTCAGTTACTGAAGAATTAATTAGAAAAAAATCAGAGCACAATGAACTTATGATAAGCACTCTTGAGGAGGTGGCTTTACATCAAGAAGACATTGAAAAAATAGAACATATTCAAAATTGGTGTCGCAACCTTAAAATTTTGCTCCTCCAATCAAATTTAATATCTAAAATTGAAAATCTACATAAATTAAAAAATTTGGAATACTTGAACCTGGCACTGAACAACATTGAGCGAATTGAAAATCTGGAGAAGTTGGAGTCACTGAATAAACTTGATTTAACGCTTAACTTCATTGGAGAGCTAACGACCGTACAGAGTTTGAAAGACAATTACAATTTAAAGCATTTGTACTTGACTGGTAACCCATGCACCGATTACCCCGAATATTGGACTTATGTTGTAGCAGTTCTGCCGCAGCTCGAGACACTCGACGGCGATGAAATAAAACCATCGGATAAAATAAAGGCTTGCAGGGAATTTAGCAGTGTACGTGAAAGAATCGTTCTAGCGGAGGCTATGTACAAAATCAGACGGGATGAGCAAAAGATCAGAGTGCATCAAAAGCAGCAAGAACTGGATGAACAAATGGTGGGTTTAGACGAAGAGCAATCCACGAAATTGTTCTGGGATACGAAAAGTGAGCATTGCCCTGAAACCAGATGGGAAATTGCTAAAAAGCATCGAAAGGGCAAAAAGGTCGAAAAGGAGAAAAAACGGGAGAAGAAGCAGTTGAAGCTGTTTGCACCTTGTGGTCGTCCGTACAATTTGAATCAGCCTAAACTCCAATTTTACTTTGAAGATGAACCAAACGAGTATAAGTTGGACGTGGAAATTTATAAGTACATAGTCATCACGTTTCTTATCATAAATTTAAATTAAATTAATTTAAAATTCTTATTACAGGTACATGGACACATCTTTAGTTGACGTCGATGTTCAACCCAGGTATGTTCGCGTTACTGTCAAAGGAAAGGTGCTACAATTAGCGCTTAATGAGGAGGTGAGCGTTTCAGGGTCAACTTGCAAACGTTCTACGACGACAGGACGTCTTCTCGTTGTAATGCCCAAAGTGTTAAAGGAGGATGATATTTTGAAAATCAAATCGAGACAATGTAAGTAAAAAATCATTTAGACTTCTAGGTCTAGGAATTCAATTCAATTTCAATTCAATTCATTACATTCTTCTTATTAGTCTTTTATAAAAAGATTATAAAATTAATTCTTTAGTTTTTATGGCAGAATTTTTGGTATACGGAAACGGGTTACGGCCCATACAAAATTAAACCAGACCCCGCGCAAAAGAGAGGTATTAGATTATCGGTGGTAATGGATATTGAAATTTTAAATAGTTTCTACATATACTACCTCTATGCAAAATATTTGGTCTACTTACAAAATTGAGCACCAGTTTTATAATCCACATTATTTGTTCTATGTACTATATATGACCTTTTGCTTTTTGTTTATAATCGAAAAGTCATTTTCTATTAAATATATTCTGTGTTATTGAAAACTGTGTTCATTTGTGTGAGTAGATCAACTATTGTGCATTTGGGTAGTATTCGATATCAGTGACTAATGTGTTAATATTACTATTTTTGTTATTCAGGCGAAATATCTTTTATTCTTGTTTTTGCAGAAATGTAAAATCTACGATCGATTTGAAAAATGGTAAAAGATAGAAAAACAAACAGCAATTATGTTGAAATGCTTTTTACATATTTGTAATTTATACCCTACTGATTTTCTACATCGATTGAAACATCACCTAGTTCTCATGCGGGGTGGTTAGAGGCAAGGTTTAAAAATAAACCTTGCCATTGCCAGTGTTCCATTAACATTAAAAGAACGATAGTCATTTAAATTGACGGGTGCCAGCATTTCCTCCGACTTTTTACATATAATTTAAACAGTGATTAAATGGTACGTAAAAAGTCACTACTTATTTTCATTGGGTACATGTAATCATTTTTCTTCATTTTCCTCCGTTTACTTGATTTTAACTTTGATTCAAAAGCTTTACAAATATTGTCGGAAGGTTTTTTGATAAAGTTATATTTTCTGTTTTATAGAGAACTGGTGGTTTTTAAATAATAGAAAATATAGAATAGTGGTAAGCTTTTCTATTTTTTTTTCAGTAAAAGGAACAAATACACATAGAATACAATAAAAAATACAGCGATATTATACAGGTTAAATAACAACAAATAGCAATATTAACAATAATTAAGCCACTGATATCGAGTATAAAAACTATTTAGAATTTCAACACACTTTACCACCGATTGTTTGAGATATAGTTTTTTTATGCGCCGGGTCGGGGTCACATTTGACCCGTTCCCTTTAAAGAATTTTATGGAGAAAAAATTTATAAACTTCACAGAGGAGTCAAGGAATGATAAAACTTTTAAAACTTGATTTGACATATAAGTAGTACATATCTATCAAATTCAGTATATATGTATGTACGTCATACAGTTGTAAGAGACTTTGTGCTATGTTTGATAATTTTCTAATCTTATCATATTTATGGTTCAGATTTCCTTTAATTAGTTTTGTGTTAATATGATAGTGAAGCAGTTTTGTCGTATAATGCCAGGGAAAAATCGTGATAATTTTTAATTTTTTTTTCTGTTTTTCTCGTTCTTTTTATAAGTTTGACTGACGTTTGATTACTGAATATATGTAGCTGTTCGTGTTTCGAAAGAACTCGAAATAAAAATTTGAATTTGTAATAAAATTTTACATGCAGGTTCCTCAAGCAGCATTTCCACGGTAGGTTCCACAGGAGATGGAGAAAGGTAGGTACAAAAATACTTTTTTCAATATATAGATTTAACAACATTTATTAAATAATTACATTTCTGTCATGTGGTTCTTTAAATATTTCTTCAATTTCTCTCTCAATATAATATATATATATTTTTTTTTAGCAATTTGAAAGGCACAGTTAATTACAAAAATATCGTTAAGCCCACTGGGAAACAGTTTGCAGCATTGCCTCAAGTACCGGACGAGCAGGATATACCGGCCCTTGTTTAGTCCTCGTGACATCTTACAACGAAAATTCAAAGTCTTACACAGGATAGAACATCATTCAATGAATTATTTTTGTTTTTATTTTAATCTATATGTCGTTAATTTATTTTGTCTGATAAACTTTTACAAATTACCATCTCGGTATAAATGTACAATCTTTTAATAGAAAACTCTTTTGCGATTGTTTTAGTAAGTTAACCGGTTTCAACTTGAACAGCTTTTATTTTGAACTGTGAGCTGTTAGACAGTGAAGAACTACGGATATGCACTGTATTTTGGGTACACGCAACTGTAGTATATGAATATTTTTTGGTTATAATTGTTCTTTCACATTTTGTCAACTATGAGAATAATGCTCTTCAGTTACACGTACGTAAACATTAATATAAATTGTTTGTTGTCTTTCATCTTTTATATAAATATGCAACACTGATCTCGACAAAGACAGAAATGATAGTACATCAAAAAGGCAATTTACTCTTATTAGTGCCGCTGTCTGATCTTTTGTTTCTCATCGTTCTCTCATTTTCATCTATTATTTTATATATATATATATATTTTTTTTATATACAAAAATCTGTATTCGACAAATATTTAATTATTTTGATCCTCAAAATAGTTAAAGTATCAGTCTATTGCGGCGTTAACTCCTAACTTTGAGTAAAATTTGGGAATACCACTTTATTTCCTTCATTTCGTTTTAACCCCTCGAAATTGGAAGTGTTGCTTAAATTACATACAAAAGCCAACATGCATGCATACATTTTTTTTTTTTAAGTTTACATAAAACAAATTACTTTTTTCTAGATACTGCTACAATTTTAATGATTTGAAAATATGCGAAGGTAAAAGCACCTCGCATTAGGACATTATTTGCCCTAACTGCCATTTATGTGAACACCTTTCATACAATTGTGGAATACATAGCTATAAAATATGTGTGAAAATGTACGCAGAGAAACAAACGAAATGTTTATGAAGAGAAATACAAAGTTCGGCCTTAACATCTAGTTTTATTTCTGTTATTTCTTTTCCTTTTACATTTAAGTCAATGGTTATAGTCGTTTCTTACGTCGCGTACCAACTTGGATTTTGGCTACAAACTTTTTGAAAAGTTTTATCATGTTTAAATTTTGAAATTTTGAAGAAACACCCCCGCTTTTAAGCAAAATAAAACAATTTTATATTTTTATTTTTGAGAGCACCAATAGTGCTAATTTTATAAATTCTTACCAATGCAATACTTTTCGTTGATTTTTAGAATATTTATATTGGTTGGCCAACTGCTGTTGCTTGTTACTGCTTGACATTTCTTTATTTCTTTTTCTTTTTCAATATTTCAGCCTTAGTCTCTAACTACAAATATATATATTTTTTAATCAATTTAAAAATTAGGTAAAAGCAAAATATGTAAAAGGTAGAATAAGTTAATCCAAAAGGAGAAAGGTATAAATTTTATTTTCTTGACTCGTAAAATGTAAGTCTTACACGAAATTTTGAAGATTGTGATGAAAAATGATTTGATTATTCATATATAACGACTTAGAGAAAATATAAAATTAAATACCAAAAAAGACAGATGAAATTTTCGGCTTTTTTTTTTTATTTAGGTTTTATACCCTAGACAAACTAGAAAAATTGAACTAGTTCACGACGGCACTTTTAACTTCTTTAAACTAGTCGAACTCGTAGTGCCAGCCAGACTCATTTTCAACTGAACTGGTTCAGTTGCTAATATCTCAAAATTTCAACTATTGTTCTGAACTAAAGTCTTTTTAATGTCAAAATAAATTTTTTAAAAATATCTTTAATCCATAATTAAAACTTGTAGGTAGTAAGTAAATCGAATGTGAACTAGTCAAGAACCAGTTTAATTGCTCTAGTCTGTCTTTTATATAGTAATGTAAAAAGTTTTGTGTCAATCAGTTCAATGCTTTTCGAGAAAATCGCTAAAGTACATATCTATATAATGTACATAACGTATACACATTTGTACATACAGAATAATTTTTTTAAAAGTCGGTTAAAAATGTCTCTTAACTCAAATTGATATTTCAACTCCAATTCTGTAATTTGAATTGAATTCGTAAATAGAACTATGCATTAGCTTTTCATAAAGAAAAAACATAGATTTCAACAGTCCCTGGCAATATCGGACTCCTTATGTCGGTCAAAATTGATTAATACCGAGAAACTATAAATCAGTCAACGTCAGCCTCCAGGGTCCTTATTTTCTACGCGTATTGTTTTTTCGACTTTGTTTCATATCGCTAAATGTTAAAACCTTAATTGAGATTTAATGCAATTTTGCCTTGAATCATCAACGAAACAAAGCCGCGACAGTTTTTTTAAACTAAGCTCATTAGGGCGGTTTAATAAGGTCTCATACACTGCATACTGCATAGTGAAATTTAACGCAGTCACTTAATTAATTAGAAACAACATTAAAAATTTGGCTAAATTCAAAACCATGTCAAACTTTCATCAAAATCTAATTATTCTAATACTCTTGTTTTTATGTTTTTTTTTTTTAATTTATACTTCATATTTAAATATAAACTTGGTTTGTAAAAATTAATATAATACACTGCTTTTTGTCCTTCGATTTAAATATATTTCTTAGTATTATTAAAGTGCAACTATCTTAAAAGGGGAATTCGTTTTGAATCGTTTTATATTTTCGCCTATTACAAACGTATTCTTTTGGTTGTTTTTTTTGAATAAAAATCTGAAACTTTTTTCTAACTCCCAGTCCGTCTATTTGTCCTACAGAGATTCAAAAATCTACATTTTCTTCAAGAATCTAACACAATTCAATGAAAACCTGAGAAAATAAAATAAAGAAATATTTTGAAAAATTAAGGGAATGATGGACAAACTCTGAATACAATTTTGTCTATCATTTCGAAAAATGATAAAAATGCGTACAACTTTATCATATGTCGCGGGTAATAACGTCAGGGATTTGTTGTATGTAAACTGAAAAAATTAAGGTTTATCACATTTATCGTACTTCATGTATGTATTTTTGTGCCTTCAAATTCTGCCGAAAAAATAAAATGATTTTGAACTTTTATAAAATTTTTCAGTTAATGAACTAAGGGAAGTTATGGGATTTTACATTTCTTCTTGCAAATGGTTTCCAGGTATTATTTTATTCGTTTTAGTCCTAGTTCAGTATGTTGCAACAAAATTGTATTTTATTTAATGTTTCAAATTTATGGAATGAGATTTGACGTGGTTAAACGTATAAAAATAAGTTCGATTTTAATTGCTGAGTTTAGATTTGAATTTTTGTTTTTTAATTTAAATGAACATTCAGTGTGTAGTAGTTGTTTGTAACGTGTTCAATAATAATAATAATAAATCTTCATCAACATAGACAAGTAAAAATTCCAGATCTTAATTTTACCTGCCTCGCATTAAAAATATCTTTCCAATTATAGTTCTGCCGATTAGTGTTTAATTATTATTATTATTTTTTTGTAATATTTTTTTTTTTTAAGAGGAGGTGAATGCTTTACTGATATGTTAACCAATTCATGTGGCTATATTTTATTTTTTCCTAGCTAACGCAACATAAGTTAAAAAGTAACTAAAAAATGTGCATATGCAGCGTGGCCATAGACATTTTAATTATTTTGTCTTATTCTTAGATGGCATACAATTTTTCTTACTGTTCCCAATGGCTCAATAAATGGCAGTCAAATAACACTGATCAACATTTTTGATATTCTTTGTATCACAGAATAAGTGATAAATAATTTTGATAGCATTTTTTAATAGACTGTGAATCCGGAAAGGAAAATTTTGCACAATGTCAGGTTGGTGAAAAATTGGAATTTGGAACTTATTTTTTAAATTTAAAAATTGTTAGTAGAAATAATACTTCATGTGGCTCAAATGAAACCGTAAACCTTTTTATTTCTATAAAACGCGAAATTACTCGTTACTTTAAACTTTAAACATTTCCATAAGATGAAAACATTTTGAACTTGAAAGGATTTCTGATTCTGGACTGCTGTGTGCTATGAAAAATTAGCCTATCATGTGAACTGTGGCAAAATTATTGTTGAGCAGTGAAATAATTTATTAGGAAAATGAAAAAAAAAATACGCAGCTTTTGTAGACAAAATGGTTAAGGGTTCTCATAAAACGGGTCAATTAACTGGAGTGTCATATGTTTAAATTACAATAATTTGTTCGATAATTTTAGACTACCAAGTATGCGTTTTCTTAAAGAAGTATTTGATGTAGAAATTTTAAATAGGTATCCATAGTCTCGTTAACATCCCGAAAAAAACCTCTGCTTGTTGCGAATTTTAAAAATCAAAATGTCTAAATTTTCTATATACATATTCATGTAATTAGCCAATTAATTTTATATTTCGTAGCGAGTTGGAAGAGGATAAATTTTGGACGAAGGAAAGGAAAGGATTAAAATCCTTGTCACAGGTAGAGTAGAGCTGGAAAAAGGGTTTTTTTTCACAGCAAAATAATTTTCTTTTTTACTAGTTAATTTTGCTGTTACAAGCATTTAAAAGTGAAGCTTTATACAGTCCTATTTTGATGCACAGTCTACGTGCACAAAAACAGTAATGCTGTAGAACTGAGCTTGTGCATTCTGCGCAGCATGCGTTTCTGACCATGGCCCTTATAAAAGCCAATTTTGGATAAAACTTCCATAATGGAATTTCTAAATTTCCAACAAAGGCCCTATTTATGGGCAGAAGTTTGGCAGAGCTAAAGTAGTAGGCTGTACTAAATTTATACACATAAACTTTGATTAAAGTAGCAGAGTCGTATTTTTTAGTTCTACTTATTTTAGGCATAGCTAAATTGGCAGAATTACGTAGCAAGCACATAAACTGGGCCAAATTAATCACATTAGTTACCTGCGGCTACAATTAATTTTTCATTCAAAGTAAATAGTTACAATAATTCGATAGAAAAATACAATCGAATTAATTTGACGTTGTTTGCGGAAAAACTATTGGAAAGAGAGTCCTAAATATATGAACTTCACTTGTTTTTAATAATTTGCTTTTCTTCATAAGGAAAAACGAAAAGATATCAAACATTGCACCATTTTTGCGTGTCACTGTATGTAGGAATATACCAGGAGAAACGTTGGATAGAGGCCAACTAGTAAAAGTATGAAATGTTACTCTTGCAAAATCAAAATATTGGGAAGTACCACAAAGTGCGAAAACCTCTACTGATTCGCCGATATGAGGAGCAGTTTGATTTAAAAAAATTTTCATTCTCTCTTAGACAATAGAAAAACAAATGTTATACCATTTGCAACTGGCATGCAAAGTTTACTTTTTGATATTACGTAAGAACAGTTTTGCAACTCTACTGTGCCATTGTTAGTTCATGAATGCAACAAAATACTTCTGCTGATAGTGCTAATTGCATGCCCATTTATTGCAATCTATTGACGAGTCGCGTGTCTGATAGTGCGCTGTGCAGCTTCTCGAAACCGAGAAGTTTGGCTAGTTGAAGTGAAGCCGGGATTTGTCGTATGTTGTGTAACTGAAATGTGTTATGCAACTGAAATAAAAAGCTTACATACTCACTAAAGCACCGTTAATTACATCACTACTGGACGAGTGGTTTGTTTAAAATTTAATTTCCGTTTACACAAAATATTAATTCGATTTTTAATGTAGATTACCTAACAACAAGAATTAAAGAAAAATGTAAAAAGAAAAAAAAAAGACATTTTGAATCTTGCACAGAATTTCCAGATGCCACCGATTTAACACTGCCAATGTCGGTGGGTTTCGATTGAAGAAGTTTTGGTCCGATCGGTTGGTGAAAAATTGAATCAATCCACTTGGCGGTGAGTCGACAATGCTTCAAATTCAGGCTGAAGTCGACAAAATAATTTTTATACAGAAATGCTCTTAGGTACTAGGTAAAATAACGATAAGTAAAAAAGACGTGAACAAAACAGCTTACATTTATTACAACTACTCGTTAAAAAGTTTTAATAAAAACAGACGAGATACAAAAGAAGAAAATGTTTTATAAAAACTTTTATATATTTTATGGAAAAAATATACGAAATACATATGTACAGATCTACAAGACTTTTGTTGCTGGTGTTGCAAGTACAACAGGTGGCACCCACCCCTAGTTCGTTAGAACTTAAAAAGTAAATTCCTCTTTAGTTAAAAGTTAATTTGCTCTCAGTTTCCGTTTTTGGCATCGGTTCGTTTGTTCTGCCCCCCCGGCCGACTGCTCCGTCTCGTCCTCTCACGCTTTCTCATTTATGCACAATTTTAATTTAATTTCTTTTTTTCTTTAACAATTCGTGTAAAATTAGTATAATCAACTATTAAACAATCTTATACTAACTGCTCTTTAGGTTCTTGTATTTACCAAAAAGTAGTAAATAATCTCGTAGTAAAGATATTGTAGTTTTGCTGCAGCTTCTCGAGCAACTAGGTTTTTCGTCTTCTGTACCGCTAATACTATTACTACTACTACTACTTTTCTGGTACTTGATGTTTTTAATATCTCCCCTTAAAAGTCAGACTTTTGTGATTTGTTAACTTTCTCGGTTTGGTAGCTTGGAATGGAAATGACGTGGCCACGGGAGGGGCCACTCATATTGTCTTGGAACTGGACCGCGAACATTTTTCTCGAAGTACTTAAAATATCTAAACCACCATTCTCGCCCGATATAGTTGTTACTGCCAGACTGTAAAAGAAGAACTCAATAAAGATGCCGGATATAATTTTACTAATTTACCTTAAGAAGGAAGCTGTTGTTTGCTAAAGTGTGGTACGTCCAAAACAGTCGAGTGGTAACATAGTACGCAATAAGTACGTCAATTGTGTAGTGACCATGTGCTACAAGGACTAAAATTACACCCACTGCTGCTGTGCAACCCGCTGCCCAATGCAAAAGATAAAACCTTCTTGGTGAGTCTGAAATGCGAAACATGTTTAAGGAACTTGGGGCTTAAGAATCAAAAATTTCTTACATTCTGCTATCACTAGGTAACCTAAGACTAGCATGACTGTATGACCGCTATAGATGTAGTCACCGCAGTAGGTGTGTTTTCCATTTATTGATAGCCCAAAGCCTGATATAAGCTGAAATACCCTTTTCGCTATTACCAAGGGTGTCGTTGTTGTGTTCGACTTTGGACTGCAGAAGTATGTTGTACTTGAAACCGGCAACACAGTGACGTACATAGTGATTGACCTCATGAAGTATAATATCGCCACTATAAGAAATATTCGCCGCATCACAATAAATCTGTAAATGAAAGAACAAATTTATAGCTAAAATAGTATAAATCAGATTATTCCAAATTTGTAATACGTATATAAAACATGAAGAATAAAATACTAAAATGCTTTTATATTCGTACATACGCATATCGCATTCAATAATTTATTTGGGACTCTACACAAGATAAGAATTTTGTAATAATATAATTATCTATTCGTTAAGTCAAGAAACAAAAGTTAAATATTAATTTTAAATTGGACTTAAACATATATTACTCAAAGATAATTATGGAAAATTAAAGGAAACGGTATTAATTTTAGATGACACTCTTAAAATGTTATCTGTTTTTTTTTTCTAGCATGACAAGCGATATGTGATTTCTTTAGGATTATTTCCAAAGATTAGCAATTTGGAAACGAAAAGTTTACATCAGGTCAAGTTGTTCAGAAAAATAGGATTAAAAGGTACAAAAATCACAGCTAATATTTTTTTCAAATCGAACTAACGAAACTAACTATAATCAGTTAAAATGGCTTTTTAATTCTAAGACACTTTGCTTGGTTTAAAAGGCTTTTAAGCGTAGAAGAAACAATATGGAGGCATCGAAACGATTATTTAACTTTAATTTAGTTATATCTCTTCTAACATCATATACATATATTTTATACCCACCTGCATTGCGGAATATTAAACAAACGCCATAGAGTTTTTTGAGTATTAAAGTTAATGCAAAAAACGTAAAAGCAAATATTGTAATATCGTTTTTAATACTGTATAATTTATTCATAATTTTTAAATTATTTAATTAATTTACGACCGCTTGTTAAATAGGAAATTTAAAATGAGTGCTTGGCGACGGCTAAAATACAGAACAGTTTTATTTGAAGTATTGAAAGTTTTCAGATTTTAGTAAACAATTTTACAAACAACATTATTCAAAGCCGGGTTTAGTCTATATTGCATTAATTTCATTTCATTAAATTTCAATTACATATCAATAGTAAAACGCTAAGAAAAGTAAAATATTATCCAATGCTTTCCAATGCAAAATTTTCCAAATTAATTAGTAAGCAAATGTACATATGTATAATTTTAATTAGTAAAAACGAGTATTTATCTAAAGCATTGTTCAATTGTGTTAAACTATAATTAAAGGCAACTTTGTAATTTATATGTATTATATAAATTTGCATCATAACTTAAGTCCCATTATTTACACTAATTTCAAATTTATTTTAATAAATTCTAGAAGAGCAATATATTTTGAGTATAGTATGTGTACTAATTATTATTTTTTTAAACTCATCGTTAGGAATAAAAATAATATGTAAATGACAACGAATTGAACTGATAGACATGTGAATAAATATTATTTTATTTCTGAAATGGCTACATCACACTCTTTTTCGCGCATCGTAATCTTCGAAGGTGGAATAGGAGAGACGAAGTGAAAATTAGCACATTTTTAATATATCAAAAACTAATAAAATAAAAATAAAAATATGAAGTTTTAGAATTTGAAAAGATTGAGGAGCTTTCATATGATACCCCACCTAAGCTAATGAAAGAAAAACATATTTTTCAACTACCATTTTTAGGTGCGTAAAAAAAAAAGTATTTCATTGACAAGGTGTAGAGCTCTCTGTCTCAATCAAATTCAAAATTGATATGCATTTTTGGATTAATATTTCTTTAACCAAAAATAGACATAATTAAAAAATAATATTATTATATACATACATAAATATCATATTTAATTGACCCAAAAAAACGTTCGGATACATACCTGTGCTTATGAAAGATAACTAGCAATATGCAGGAATTAACTGTAATCATAATAAGTATTTCGCTTATGTTAAGCGCCCAATCTTGTGGTGCTATGTTGTCTAACACAATATCTGGCAATGGACGATAGACTTCCCTGTCTGGTAATTTCTCATGAACTAAAGATAATGAGACTGTGGCTAAAATGAAATTAACAGCGAGTATCACAAATGCTGCGAAAAAAAGCAATTAGTTAGGGTTTTTACGCTTGAAACTTTAAAACTAGCGATAACTTACAAATGAATGTTTTCCACTTCTCCTTCGGAAATTTTGGTTCTTCTCTTAAAGGCACAGGAACATCGAGTTTTATTATCACCGTCTCACCATTGTTGAGATTATTTGACTGGTGGTAGGGTAGACTGTAACTTTCTTCAGGTACTTCCTGCAATGGAAAAGATTTTTTTTTGAAATATTAGTTATGGGTAAGATAGATTCTAAAAGGAAAAATAAAGAGCTGTCCTTCAAGTTCAACTATTCGCTGATTTGGAACGTCGGTCTTTGAGGCCATTACGTGTCTGGCATGGAAAATGCAGCCCTCCTTATAAAAGGACGCCACGTCAGCGACACCCACAGGACATATTTTACAAAAATTTCCTTAAATATCCTGCCGGGAGAGACCTATTCAAAATCTGGCCCAGGCTCCCCTAAAGCATTTCATGAGTCATAACCGTGCCACTCCCTCACAAATTGACCATGAGTACTTCGGAACCCCCCTGCCTGACCCACTTTCGGGGAAACTTTCTTGTATCCTTCCAATTGTCTGGCCGGAGAAGTCCTCCCACTGCAAAGGAATATTTTTACGAGGCGACAGCGTTCTTCGGGAAGCTGTGAATGGAATTTCTAACCAATGGGTCTGCAGTCTGGAGTTTGGAGGCTTTGCCGTCATCGTCGTCTTCGTCGTCTTCCGCGCTGCGGGATGACGCAAACCCAGAAACCGCATCATTCGCGGGCATCTCCAGTTCATTGCATATGCAGGGAAATTGGAAAATTGTTTGCAAATGAAAAACGGCGGGCTGTGTAAAGCGCTCGTTATGCAACAAGTTGATTCGATTAAACAATTAAAAATTGAATCACCGAAGAGGAGCTTTAGAATGTGTTACTACCGTCGTAATTTCATTTAACAGCCGGTTAATTACGAGTTAGTGCTATTTTAAACGTAATTACGACCGAATTACGTCAGTGCTTAAACTCCAAAATCGTTTTGGTTTATAATGAGTCGAGTTAAAGTACCATAGTAAAAGGCAGCCATATTTGGTGTGGGTGCCGCCGCGGGATAAGAGATTTTGGTGTTTTCGATTCGCATTACTTGTAGTGCCGGTTTTAGCAATATCGGTCAAAAAAATAAATAGTAAAAAGAAACTGCTTTAAGATATTACATATATGCAGCCCGATGAGTTAAAACATTCGTTGTTTTTTTGTATTTTACATATTTTCTGTTAGTAAATCATCTCAAGAATATCTCTATAAAATTTCATAAAGATCAGAGCACTGGTTCAAAAGTTATAGGCATATAGCGCGCGCTACCTGAAATGATAACCAAAGCTTTAAGCGCGATTATCTCCAAACTTTGTTTTTCAAAAATAGTATTCTTTTTATTTAAAAATAACTGAACTTTGAACACCTCGATAAATGAGATAAAATGATATGAAATATTTATCTCCAAATTTGAGTAAAATTTCTAACAACTAAAGGTGATATATTTTCTTATTGTAATTGAAAACTACCATTACTAATATGGTAAGCATATCGCAAAACGCATGGAGTTAGCTAAAATTCTTAAATTAGCGCCCATGGAAAAGTGGGAAAACATTCTTTGGACAGATGATTCCACAATTCTTCTATATGGTGGCAAAGGATCTCATTGTTATGTAAGATGACCTCTCAAAGGAGAATTAAGCCCACATTTTATTTCGAATGGGTTCTTATGTGTTTCTTCCTAAAGCGTTGACCCCATATACTGGATCAAAACAATTATGAATTATTGATGAAATATTAATATCCTTCAATAAGCGATGATGTCTTTGTCCAGGAAGACAATGACCCGAAACACACCAGCAATAAAGCAAAGGAATGGTTTTAAGTCAATGGGGTCAATATTATAGAGTTACTATGGTCACCTGCTTATAACGAACGTTTCCGTAGCAACTGACGATAGAAATTAGCGCCCTCCAGAAATGCACACCCAATCCTAACGCCGCTACTGGGCACTTGATTTGAATTAAGCTAACGCCCGCAGTTCGGATGCAATTTGTATTTGAGCCATTTGATGTTACCACCCGCACACTTTTTGCTGATGAGATAAATTTTTGGCGGACTTTAATTTGCGAATTTTAGCTCAGCTCTAATTTCAGTTGTTTTCTGAGCGATTTTTATTACTTGCAATAAAAGAGAAACAACCAACGCTTATAAAGAAGATGCGAACTCAGTAAACATTTTTTATATTCAGAGAGTAGTCGAAAATTTATGCAGGAATTTGATATGTTATAAGGAAAACCAGGAAAGTATGTCGAAGGAAAACTTTGGAATGCGTTTAATTGTCGGTTTAATCGGTGGAAATAGTCAAGATACCAATAAGATTATTTACCATTTCGGAATATTAAAATAACCTTCCCTTTATTCCTCAAATTCTACTGTACGTTATTTAAAAATTGTCTATGGCATTGAGAGCGCAGAGATAAAAGAAAGAATATATTCTACCTTAAAAAGTAAGTTTTTTTGATTTTACTTCAAGCAAATTAATCTTTAGGTAATATAGGTACAAAACTGTATGTTTCGACCTAACTTCAATTCATAGTGTGTTTATGAAGCTCGATGAATAAAATTGGTGGAGTGTTGTGCATTGCCCACCATAAATATTTTGTACCTTTGACACTAACCAATATTGATTTTTAGGATGTTTCTAATTTATATAATGTTCTCAATGGATTATGATTAACTATTTATTGAAATAAGTGTTCAATCTTACCTTTCTTTTTAGCTATTTAAAATTCTAAAATAATTTGAAAATTCACACATTTTAGTAATAAATCATTAATGCGGAAAGTATTTTTTGTCTAGAAATCAAAAAATGATCTAGAAATAGAAAGAGTGATCTAGAAACAGCAAGAATGATCTAGAAACAGAAAGTTGCCCTACTATTTGACACTAAAACCGCTCAAATGATTCAACTTACGCTTAAGATTTTTAGTCCTCACCTTTGGCCTTCAAACCTACAAGGGAGTTTGGACGCATAACTTGAGCGACAAAGGTCACACCACAGGACATTTGTTTTGCACTTTTAAGAGGTAATTTCTGGTTCCGAAGGATGAGGGTGAGCTACATACATATTATATATTATAATATATGTATTTATTTTCTAAAAGTATATGTACATATATTATTTTACGAAATATCGGGTCCGTTTCTTTAGAAGGTTTAATTTTCAAAAAACAAACTAGTTTTATACTACAAGCCCACGGTCGAAAAGGTGTCCAAATTTAAAATATATTCAGTGATTGTCTACAGGTTTCGTATGTGTGAATCTAAATTATGTAAAGAATCTAAGTTCTGTAAATAAAAGCTCTTAACAAACATCATTCATCGTTTTAAGACGCTGTCATTCATTTGATGATATAATCGAAGAACTTTTTTAAAAAGAGCTATTCAAAGTTCACTTTTCACGCTTATCACTAAGTGGTATGGAAAAGTAATGAATCAGTGCCGTATGTAGTGATTATGTACAAACGAGTAATCTCTAGCTGAAATATAAGATAATTCGCATACAAAAAAAGAACCGCGCAAATTGCTCTGATTTCCGCTTTGATGGTCTCGCAATGCGTCGCTGCGGCTTATAAGATAATTCACGTCTTTAATAAACTCAGCAACAAGTGAAAAAAAAGCCACCGGTGATAAGAAGTGCAAGACGGTAATATTTTTTGATTGAATGACTCATTCCACTAAATATTTTCATTTCGAATCTTCTCGTTACTGATTACATTTGAGGGACCTTTAAATCAGGTTCAATTACTATGGCCGAGTGGCAGATACTGTGAGGTAAATGGCTCCCTTGTTAATCAAATTTATTCACTTAATTTTGTATAATTTTCGCCGACTGACGCAATTTTTTTGTGGTTTTTGCTGATGGTATGGACAACATTAAAAAACAAATTAAGATTGCCGATGGTAGATGTATTACTTTTATTATAAATCGGATTTATGTATGTATGTATTTTTTGGTATTCTTATTATTTCAAAGGCTGTTTTTGGTGCAGTTTTATTTAGGATATTAGTATAACAAATACCTAATGTAACCTAAAACTATAAAACCAACCTCAAACAATAAATATTCGAATGAAGAAGTTAGTGCTTCTGGTTAGATATAATAGAAATGAAATATTTTTCGCTTTTTAGAGATCCGTTTTTGTTTGCTGGGGATATTTTAAGCTTTTAATTTAGAATTGTTTTTATAATAAATTAGTCATCCTGCGTTAACCTCTTTCTCGTTGAACAAGTTAAAAATTTGCGTTACATTATGTGGCGTAGTTGGCAAAACTTTCGACAAAATCAAGCTATGGATAAATTCATACCATAATAGCCGCCAATGTAGGGTTTGTTCTGATTCATATTGTCCCATATTGATCATATTATTATTAACAGAGCTAATTTTGCTCTCGACTTTGTTGAACGTTGGTCTAAGAAATTCTCTAACCCTTACGTCACTTTACAAGGTATTTGTAAGGTCGTTATTGGGGTTTGCTGTCAGGTTTAGTCACCCATCAAATCTACGCTAATTAATAGGATTGAATCAGTTCAACGAAGATTCATCCGCTTTCATTCTTCCTTCGATAGTTCCTTCCACTAAGTACGATCACTTCGAACTCTTTACTAGAAGGCTAGAATCAACTACATATGCATGTATCTTGTCAGCCTAGACTTCTAGGTTGGCAAAGTTTCCTGCTCTTTACCTGCGTAACCCACCCTTACAATAACCCGTCCTAAACCGTCTTCCGAAAATACCAGCTTTCAAACCAAAAACATTGAAAATCTATCTATCTACAAACAAACAATCGAATTGTCAAAGACTTCAAACTATATAACACCTTTTTTTTTGGCGTATTAAAAATAACAACTATTACTACGGTAGGCAAACCTAACTCCGAATACCGTAAAACAAAGAAGATAAACGTACCTCAAAGTAACTATGTTACACCTACCAAATTCGTCAACACGTTGTAAAGTGCTACTTATCAGATGCCATATGACACCTTTTTGTCAACAATATTTTGTAAAGGGCCGACTGATAATCACACCACTGCGATGCAGATGCCGCAGTAGATTTCCGTGTTTTCCTTATCTTTTTGGCCTTACCGAAAACACACATAATTGCAATCTGGTTATCTTTCAACGCAACCTTGATGTATTTGGTTATTTAGTTCCATAAATACCTCAAGTTTCTGAGAGTGTCGTGAAAGTGGTAAAACACTTCTTTATTTGCGAAGAAATTTCTTTTATGTAGGTATATACGAATAAACAGAGTATACATTCTTTCATTTTTGGGTAGAAGATTAACTTCATGAATATATTTAGATTAAAGTGACCTTACATTTTCTTGTTCGATTACCTTAATGATTTTTATGGAACTGATAAATTAATAAAAAAATAGTTTTTGAGTCCGTAATTTTTCTGTCATATAATATACTTTGCATATTCAAATATAAGAAAATATTTTTATATAATTTTTATAATTATTTTTGTATGGTTTTTGTGCTCATAGAAGCCATTTTGCAAATTTTGATCTTCTGGAGTCCACGATTACAGGTCACTGCGGAACGTCAGAAAGAAAAAAATATCCTTAGAAAAAGTATGAGTATTGCTCCAGTATTCACTACTTAAGATTATTTTGTTTAAGTAAAAATTCACAAAATGGTAGAACTCCAATGTTGGTTTTCTCAAAAATCTTATTTATTCTAGTCTATGGTGAGCCTATACTGTTGCGTAGAAGATCATTTTGAAATGTCAAACCGATCGGTTAAATGGTTTTAAAAAGTTGTTTTGAGAAAAACACGTTTAAAGTTTTGACAAACGAATTTTCCCATATACATATCTATATCGAGCTATAGTCTATAGCATTGAAAGTATTTAGGAGTTTCCTCTGAAATATTTAGAAAATATTAATGAAATTTATTAGAATATTTTCTAAAAATTCCATTTTTCCAACCCGAGAAAGTGTAAGGTCGCCTTAATTAAACTGAGGATAACTATTATATGTTACATTATACAAATTGATAGCATTTTGCAATTAGCTCACCATTCATGTTAAAGTTAATGAAAATATTATCACAGCATGGACTTTCATCTTAGACTTCGATTTACCCATGTTGCTTGCATTATACTTTTTGCTAATGACACATGGATGTTCAGTTAAAAGTTGATTTCCTTGAATGGTGCCGACAAGCCTCTATTTGCTTGCTAATTGCGTAAAAAGTAATAATTGCCGGAGATATGGCAAAGAATCACATTGAATAAATGCAGCGACATGCGCGACCCCATTTTCATAGTAAGAAAAAATATATGTGAGAATGTAAAATGCACGATGACTTCAATGCACCCGCGCCACACTTGTAGGTTGTTTGTTTAAAAATGCTCCATTTAGATGCTGAGCCCCCTAAACGTGCTCTCCTGGTACACTAACTCCAACAATAATTTATTGTTGGCTGCACTCTATTTTTACGCGAAAAGATAAAAATTTATGAAAAAGAAGACAGAATTCTATGCATTTCTTCAGTGCACAAAACAAATGCAATTCTGGCAATTATGACGACAATCAATAACACTCACGAACGACAGTTTAAAGCATTTAATTTCTAATTTGTGTTTTATTTAAGTGTTGATACAAACTAGCGATAACCAAAACCGATAATTACATAAAGTGGTTTAGATATCGTTTTTCAGGCGTGAATTTTTTTTTTTTAAAATTAATAACAAATAGTTCATCCGGTTTAGAATGTCGTAGCACGAGAAATATCTCCCTGAGATAACTTTCAAATATTAAAATGTCTGAAACTGAGTAGTTTTTTGGTGTTTTAATTTTTAATATTATATTAAAAATGCTGAACATGTTTAAACAACAAAAATATGTTGCAATAAAAAACAGTGCGGAAAGGTAAATCTTTATATCATGTGATAAAATATGCTATAAAATTAATACCTTAATTTTTTCAAATACATACATAAGTATAACAACTCTTTAATCTGAATTTAAAGCTGAAAAAAATTGTTAGCAACTTAATTTTTCTCCTTCATTAATCTGATAAAATTTACTGTCGGCCGGAGTTGCATTTGCTCTCAGACCCCTGCTTTCATAGTTGCGTCAAGCTGTTTTTCTAGTACCCACGAATTAGCTCAATAGCATTAAAGTCAACTCACCAGGGAGGCCAATTTACTTTGCGCGCTTTGTACCTACGATAATTATTAGTATTATTTTTAACTTGCGGCTTGAGCTTTGAATTGATGTTGTGGTGAAATATGAATTAAATTAAGTTTATTATATAGCGAACCAAGAGGTTTTATGTGATTTTTACTTGTTTCCATATCACCCATTAGTTAATTGATTTTTCAAGATAGAGAGGTGATAAAAAGCAAAAGTCAGATATTATCTAAACAATCAAAAAGATAAAGAGCATGTGTCGTAGCGAATGGAAAATAATTATTTTAATCTAATTTGTAACGTAGTTACCAGCTACCACATTAAACAAAAATACTTCTATTTCAAAACCATAAACGAATTTGAAATGAGCGGTTTTCTCGAGAACGAATACAATCTGTGATAAATAATTTTCAGAATATTGAGTAGAATTCTAGACTCCTCCAATACTTACACTAGGTAATTAGATCGATTTTTCAATACTTCGATTCTTTGATGGCGTTTTTAAGATCGTTGATGGTATTTAAAGTTTAGTTATCGACGCATCTTACGAACAAAATATTCTATAAAAAGTTGAAAAAACAAGCAGACGAATTCATAACATTAATGTTGTGACTCATAAACTACGCTCGCGTAGATCATGAAACAAATCAGTTTTTTTTTCAGAATATCAATCAAACATATTTTCGAACAAAAATAGATCCGCCTCCAAAATAATTTGATTTAAAAATCGTCTGGTACTACATCCAACCTTGAATCTTAAGATTTTACTAAATGTTTGAAGTCGATGCGAAAATTTGACTTATATTAATGCTATATACACAGTAGGTAATGACGATATTCAGTTTGTCTTGATTATTTAGTACTGATTCATAGTTTAGTCAAAAATATTTATTAAAGGATAAATTAGTTGTTCGGAGTAATTTTTAAAAAAATTATTAATTTAGTTTAATTGCAACTAACTAATTACTCACTAAAATAACAAAATTTTAAACGACCATCAATAGTTTTTCGGTTTTCAAGCCGAATCTAGTTAAATTTTTATTTTTCTTAAAATTATTTCATCTTTTAGGTTTGTGAAACCGATTCTAATTATTTCATTTACAGTATTTCCAAGTAATGCCAGGTAATGGTTCTGAAGTACGGTAATGGTACTGGAAATTTGACTTGTTTGAATTACTTGTAGTAATAATAATGCATTATTTTAAAGTTCTGCATGAATGGAAGGATAGAAGTCTCTGTGATTTTGCAGTTTCTTTCTAATTTTATCATATTTTATTTCTTGAACCAAAGTAATTTCAGTA
The DNA here is from genome assembly GCA_963920795.1 of Eutolmus rufibarbis. Taxonomy (NCBI): domain Eukaryota; kingdom Metazoa; phylum Arthropoda; class Insecta; order Diptera; family Asilidae; genus Eutolmus; species Eutolmus rufibarbis. Next base: position 35,040,078 of record OY987207.1, on the reverse strand, counting down.
ATGCTGACAAATTTTGTAAATTTTGAATTTAACTCGTAGGTAGTCGGCATTTTTTCCTTTGTGATGTATAAATCTTCAAATTTTTATTAAATACAAATTTAAACACGCGACGTTCTTACACGCAAAGCAAGAACTGAAATTAATTAATTATAGTCCTCTAACTTTGAACAAAAAACATTTCATGCACCATTGCCCACTGAAGGTTGTAAAATTGATTTATATTAAAAAGTATCGAAATCAATGTCGGTTTGTATAATAATTATTTAAAACATTAATAAAACCAAAATTGAATATTTGTTGAATGTTTCTCTCTCCTAATTCTTAAAATGCATTGAGTTGTCTAGTTGTTGCTCTTACCTTGAACTGAGATGCGAAAAAATGTTTTCTTGGCATGAGAAATAGAAACAAGAAAAACCTCGAACAATTCTTATTTCGGTGACAGACTATTGTTTATTTTTTGCGAAAAGAAATTCATTTCGTGCACTTGAGACATTATTCGATTTGGGCGACCTGACGGAGGCATATGGCTGGCTTCAATTTATTTTCGAGTGCTGATGTATTTCGTTCGCGCCAATGTTCACGAGATTGTGAATTTTTAAGTATAAGAGCATAAGATTTATGGATTTTGTTAGTCATCATCATAATTAGCTGGTGCTTTTCAACAAGTGGCAGGTGGAAACTATTTTAACGAAAGCACATGGTGGTGATTAGGGGTTTGTTTGTTGTATGGTATACATATAAAAATGTTTATCTTTGGTGCTAAATGTTTTTAAATTCGATTTGATACATTTAAAGTTTGCTTATTGAAAATACAATAAATAAAATAATGTCTTTCTAAAGTTTCATTACACCAGGGAGAAATATAAAGAGCTCGCAAAATCAAAATAAATATAAAAATTGTGAAATCGTGTAAAAAGACTGTAACAGACGAACAGACATGACGAAATTTTGTTTTGGTAACAACGAAGGACAGACTCCTAAAACGGAAATTTTCAAAACCTCAAATATAAGAAAAAACGTTTTTCTTATACTTTTAGGTTAGACAATTTTGAAAACCTGACGTGATGGAGCAATTCTAAGGTCGACTTCGTCAAAAACATTCAGAAAAGTTTAGACCGAACGGAAAAAGTTGAAACTTTGTACATTCAGTCGAAACCAAACCAAATTTAAGAAATAGTTTTTTGAATTTTTTTTATGAAATTACAGATTTTTTCTTTTAACCCAGTCTTGTTAAAAAGGGTAGGTTTAAAGATTGAAAAATTAAAAGTTCTTATTTATTGTCGTTCGTCTAAAAAACAATGTATGTATACTTATAAATTTGTAGAATTATATGTAAATCTGAGAGGATTTTGTATTCCAGACAATTCTTTTCGTTTTAGCATTATTATTGGTAGATAAGAAATATATAAGTCTCCCCTAAAATAGCGCTAACGTAACTAATAAACAGTCTCGTGCTTGTAATCAACCAAGTATTCAATCATTTTACCTGTCTGTTGTCGGCTATAAAATTCAAGTAACTAAATGAAAAATTGTAAGAGGAATAGGCTCGTAAAATAAGAAAAGGTCGTGTTCTTTCCCTATTCAACAAACTGATTCGGGGAGCTACGATTTAATACCATGAACAAGGGAAGCTTTCCTGTATATGGTTCGCTGATTTTACTAATCAAAAAGGATGCCATAAAAACGTTTTTATTTTAACCTCCTCCCGACGAATTGAATACGAATGGGCGACACGAAGTAACAACTTTGTCTTCTAGTTAAAGGAAAACATTTTAAGAAAATTAAAATCCGCTGATGTTTGTAAAGTCTAGGGCATGGCACAATTTTAGGGCACTCTTTTTGTGATTGCCGAAGTCCTACAAATGTTGTATATTAAGCCCTCTTTCCTCCAATAACTTCCATCACAGATACGGCCTGCGTCGATGTTGTCGTCTTATTTCGTTTGTTGCCTTGGGATGGAGTCTACCCAAGTAAGTCATGGCGTCCGAAGCGCATCGAAGTTGTATGTTTTAATTAAAATTGATTTTCTCGGCTGCTATAATGTTTTTCTTACCATGCCAGCAACTTTCGAGTTATTTCCTCCTAATGGAGTTTCGTAGTGTGATCTTATAATATTATTTCGACGGCAAACTCGAAAATGTATTAATTTCGGTGATTTTCGTTAATTGGGAGTATATATTTATATGAATCTACCTTGCAGAACTAGCATATTTAAGTTGAAAATTTGAAGCCAACATTTTGAATTCCGTTATCTTCTCCATATTTCAGGTATACATATATGTATGGTATGTATGTATATAAAAAAGAACATATTGTAGAATTTTAATTCAATTAATGTTATTTATTTGAGCTTATAAAAAGATAGTTATTTTGAAATCACAGACAGGCAATACAATTTTACTAATGATTACACAGTAAGTGAAGTTTTTAGTTTTTATTGGATCCTCGGAAACATAATTATAAAGTACAATGTCTTTATCGAGCGTTAAACGAAATTTTAATATAATATAATATAGATTGGACTTTAACAATATGGGAGATGAAAATTGTTTTAACATGAAATTTCATTTAATTCTAAGCCAAAAGCGAAACTTTTAAAAAAATAAAAACATTTGAAACAATTTTCTAAATAAAGGAATTACGAGCAAGTTTTCATAAGTTAAATACACTTGTAACTAAAATTAAATATTTCCACATATAATTTTAATATACATATCTAATCATCATTGAAATTTAAGTTCATTGTCACTGAATCGTTAAGTGGTAGTGCGCTCACTATCAATAAATTTTCATGTGCGCTGCAGTTTCGCTAATACTATTCGATATCTTAAGTAAACAAAATTTAGTTTAATTTTTTGTTTAATTTTAGTGTTTTTATCAATACAAAATCATAATTAAAATAGAGCGACAATAAAAGTAGGACTGTCCTTCCCAAAATGAATGTAAAACGTAGTAAAGTTTTGCCATTAGTGTTAAATTGTCAGAGATTTTCTAAGTATACTCAACAAAAACACGTTTTAGAAGATCTCGTTTTTAAATATTTCTATGTCGTAATAAAGCGAAATATGGATTTTAGGACCAATTTCATCAAAAATTCTTTAAAAATACCACAATATAAATATAACTTATCCACTATCTTACTCAAAATAGTGCAATGATTAAAATATTGATGCACTGACTGACAGTTCATAAGACTGAAGCAGTATTAGAGTAACAAGTACATTGGGGTTTTCGGAGTCGCTGATTCCGAATCTCTTGTAATAATTAATGAATTCATAATGACGAGTTGCTAAATTCTAAATTTTATGATATTTTCGCGAAAATAGGTGACTAAGTACCTACATGGAACTCATATGGTCCTTTATACCTTTTATTTTAATTCATTAGCTTTCTTGTGTTACCCATTTGATTTATGAAGAAACGAAAGTCAAAGTAGACTTACTTTTTGAAAAAAGTAGAAAAGGTGTATTGAAAGACAGAATCCCACGTAAAATGTGGCCACTCGGTGAAATAAAGGAAAGGTGAACATCTTTTAAGAAGTTAAAGAAGAAGAAAGAAGTTAAATTTTTGATGGCTTTTAAAAAAAATTGAAAATGGTTCAGCGAGTCTTCCACTCACCCAGGAACCAAGACAATGTAAATAAATTCGAATTATAAACGACTTTTTCACTTTTTTATCGGTAGTGAAATATTACTATAGATGGTTTTTACTTTTAAAAAGGAAAAATGTTTCAAATGGATTCTATTCGACTTTAAAACCATTATATTATACAAAGTACGTAGTTTGTCCAGTCAGAAACTATTTATTTATTTACTAATTCTACACCAAAGAGCACTATTCCATACAATTAAGAAAAAAGTATGATCAGCTAAGAACTAAAAATCTTTTACGTATTAAATGAGTCATTAAAATAAAAAAGTAAAATAAAGTATAATAGTTTTATAAATATGTGATTGCTCTATCTAAAATAAAAAATTATTTTCGTAGTGTATCTACATAACTCATTTGGAAGATAAAATAAGCCACCGGAAAACGATAACTCTAACTACTTTTATCCTCTCACAGCAAACCAGTTTAATTTGCTCTAACTCCCGGCTCATTCGCATTTATTTCCAGAACATTAACTTTCAGACATAAGTTTAAATTCGACTTTCTGCTTCTTTTTATAAATAATGAAGCTTCTAATTGGATCAAAGTAATAAAAGTAGCTCATATTATGTAACTCTTCGTGCTCCAGATACGACGCACACTGTCCAATTTTAAAGCTATCAAGCTCTACGAAGTCCACGCAAATTTAAATTCCAATTAAATTCGCGAACATACGATTGCCGATTTTAAAATTCAACCACCTAGGAAGAGGTCGTGGTCGACTTCATTTTTTTATTATTTGTCCCAGTGCAGGCTTTTAACCTTGGTGCGGTCATTAGTACTTGAATTTTATGCCGACTAATTGGACCCAGGGAGTTTCATTCTCAACTGGTTTTCCCGCTTTGCTGGCCACCTTTTTACGACTTTACTTTCATTGCGTTTGATTATTCTTTGCGTTTAGCAACTGCTCGTGCTCATGCTTTAGTTTTACTTTTTTATGTTATATAAATCCTTAGCCATAGATAAATTTATTCTTAGTACTGTGACGCAACGCCTTAAAATTTTTTGCAAGCAACATTAAATATATGTTAAGTAAATTTTTTTATTTGGACCCTAGTTTAAAGATGATAATAATAAAAAAAACTCAAAAATAAATGTGTATATCGTCTTTCCTTTAAATTACAAACAGGATTGACTTCTATTTATAATAGTTTATTGTTTCAAATTGCATTCTCACTATGTATGTTTATTTTTTCTACTTGGCTCTGATTCTTATTACCCATTATTCATTATTGACGTGTTGTTTAAACTGATCTTGATCTGCTTGCGCATTGGATAATTTCAATAAAATCAGCATTTTAATTACGTAATTGAAATAATTTCATGAATATGAATGCAAACTAAGATTAAATTATAAACAAGATATCCTGAGATTAAAATAAAATGAAAACAAACGTTGAAACTTGAAATTTTCAGATTCACTTTTTGGAACTTCTGTAAAACCGTAAAACAAAAACTGAAGAAAACTTTCTTCTTCATGCTATTAAATATATTATTATTATATATGTATATTATAAATGAACAGAAAGAACTTTCTATATTATAGTATACTTAGTATATTATAGTATGTATAATTAGTTAGGTTAGGTTAATGCGGCTGTTTGAATCATCGGAAGAAATACAAACCATTTTTGGCCCATTTTAACACCATGCTTAACCAAGGTTCAGAAATTTGTGCCCATTTTATGTCGAAATAACTTTTGTCAACTTTGTATTGTCGTAGGGCTTTTCTAAATGTTGTCAAAGTAAATGAAAAGCACATATTAAATATTTATGTGTAGATGCAGCAATATTGTAGTGGACAGTGCAACATCCACCTTGATCTATGTATTATACATAATGTATATAGTATATATGTAAGTCTAAAAATTTGACTACTGTCAATTTATGCATGAAGCTAAAGTTCAAATTTCAAATATTGTATAATTTAGTTTACTTTAAAATATTTTCTTGTTTGAACTAGTACATTTTTTTCTTAAATGTTTATCATACCTTTTATTTCACTGATGACTAACCATCTTCTGAAAATGTGCGATATCATTTTGACGTGCTACGCTATCGTATCGAAACATACAAACTGATTAAGAATGTTAGGAAAGTGGAGAATGAGGAAAAAACAATGACAAATAATCATTTTCAGTATAATCTCCAGTATTTCCTAGAGTTGTAATCAGAAGAGTTACCCAAAATCAAAAATAGGTATGAAATTTTAAAATATTTTTATCAAGACAAAGGATATTTGTGCAGAGAATGTGCCTAGAATACGAATAAGTTAAGTAAGATTTGAAAAATATGTCTTAGAAATACGTACTTATTTACGCAGCTGTTTGAACAAATTGAAGACATCGATCGCTAACATTAGTTAAGTTATCGAGTCCTGAGGGACTTCCAAACATACCCATATTTCGGATTATAAAAGAATACATAAATGTTGAATGCCTAATGTTTCAGGTAAAGTTTCGTATGTGCATTTATACATTCTATAAGTGAATAAAATTAATAATAGAATAAAATCTATTGAATTAAGAGACTCTAAGAAAATAATTTTAATTACGTTAACATAACAAAATCACAATCCGGGAAATAAATCTGAGATAATAACCCAAATACTTCGAAAGCGAAAGGGTAAACGTAGAATTGTAAAGATTGTTTAATCAATCCGCCAACCAATTGTTCGATAACTATTGATTTCGTTAACAGTGTCTGGCTATATTTCGTGGAAATGTTTCTTATCTGCCAGATATTGTCATTTTTTCATATGAAAAATCCACAGCCACACAACGTTTATCAAAGTTTATTTCTGTTTTAGTCTCATCACAAAATTACTTTGCTTTTAATATAATACTTAATGGTAGACAAGACACAGTAGTAAAATTTTGCGATATGTATAACAGTAAAATTTTTGTTTATTTTATATATTTTTAAAAATAACTTTGGAAGACAATCTAAAAAAAAATTGAAAGAAGTTACGGAAGCCGGGTAAAAGGGCCCAATATGCGAAATGAAAATTAACCATTCCTACCTTTATTCTGGTTCCAAGCAATAACTAAAAATCTAAAGTTAGTAATTGAAACTTTTTAAAAGAAATGTTAAAACAGGCAAATCTTTTTAATTCAAAACTGTAAACGATATAAGTTCGAAAATTTTAAAATGAAATTTTTTCAATTTCAATTCATGTACATCATTAGGTAATAGAAAATAAAAGAAGGAAAACTAGAAGAAAATAAGTCCAAAAAATAGATTACTCACTAGTTATGAAAAAAACCCATCGTTCTCTCAACACCATTCATAATGAAAAGATAGATGAAGCAATATTTGTATGTAAAGTGATTATGAGCAGTTGTTGTTCAATTGATTTTATTATTATAATTCTTGAAGCTAATACGTGTATTAACAGAAGTTGGTTTTCAACTACTATTGTTACCATTACTATCAACCTTTAAAAAAATAATAAGATTCAAACCACTCTTGGACGTACATATATTGCTCTAACTCGACTTGCATTTGACACTACTGGCCGTAAGTAAATACTCGTGCCAAATATAAAACTACTGTCAGAAAAACAAAGGTTTACTTTATCAAAAAGAGATTTTGCAATGCCTCTTCTGTTGGCACTCAAAACAACAAACATTAGTTTCAATCTGTTATTTAAAGCAATGGTAACCAGAGATGTGAATCAATTTTGTATTGATAGTATTAATTAATGAAAAAAAAACATTAAAACAAAACAACATTTTCACTGCATTTATAAGCTATATTGAGTGTTTTAAAAACTATTTCATGCGGATGAACTAAAATACATACGGATAATATAAAATGGTTAAACTATTGCCAGTTAACCCTCGAATTAAATAACACTTTTTATATGAAACCCTTTTAAGTACAAAAACATTTACCGTAGTAGTATCATGCAAAAGGGGTATCTGAAAATGAAATAGAAAATACAAGAAGTTATTCCGCAGTGAACATTTTAAATACAATAATTTTTTTGTAATATGAAAAAATCAAAGAATATTTTTATGAAGGAGATATGAATGAGTGAATTCTCTGCGAAAAAGAAAATTGCAGCAGATTACTTTTATTTATTTTTAATTAATTGTTTAGCCATGCTTTTTTTTTTATCTATTTTATACTATTTAATCCAGCATCTTGTTTAAATTATTTGTTATTTATTATCAGGTTTGTAAACTTTAATAATATCATTGAATTCAAACTATTGTGGATCGACTTTAAGTCGGTAATTTTTATTTAGAATACTCGATAAATCTCATTACTTTTCCCGATAGACTTGAAAAAGTCGAGTTTATTTTATTATAATAAGATCGAATCTTGTACATTGAACCCTGTATTTAAATTATGGAAAATGCAGGCGTTAGTAAGTACTTGTTTGTATTTTTAGGTAATAATTGTTGGATCGGTTTTTTAGACTTTGGCACATACTATTCAGATTCTATACCAATTTAGGTTGTATGAATATTTTGACTATTAATTATCCGATTCCAATTTGTTTTTAAGTTAAAATTTAGACTTTTCTGAATAAAATTTACCCTATATTAATTGAATTTAAATAATATAAACTGTATGTACGTTGCCATTTTAAGGGAGGACATTATTGTAAAGGCCCATTTTTGACCTCAATTTTTGGCATTGTTCATAAAGAAAGGAATAAAATATATATAAAAAAAAACTTTAGGTATTATTAGGCATATATTTAAGTACTTATATAATGCTTAAACGTCTTTTTACTATATATTGTATTATTTTCATTATAAAAAATGCCAAGGTTCAGGTCGAAAATGGGCCTTTACAGTCGGGTTCTCCCTTAAAGCTTGAAAAATGCGATTTTTGAGATGTTTACTTTAAAATTGAATATCTCGACTTCAATTGCAGTATAAAAGTACATATATATATATATATACAATATGTATATAACTTTTTGAAGCTGAAGGTCTGTTAGATGGTATCAGTAGTTTTTTTTGATATTTTAAAAACCATAATTATTCTTCTAAGTACTTTTGTAACTACCCTTAACATATTTGCAGCCTTTCAATTTGCGAAAACTAGTGAAAACAATTTTAATCCTTGTGGTTTTCGGGGGTTAAATTTGAAAAAAAATTCCTGTCAGCCAAGGTTAGGGTTTTTGTGGTTTGTGGTACCATAAGTTGGTTGACAGACGTTTTTTTCGGTTTTAAACCATTTAAAATCAAAAAAATTTTGGTATTTATGTATATAGATGGTATTTACATACTGGCAGGTAGTCGATGAATTTGCACATTATTTCCTTGAATATATTAGAATAAATGCAGAGAGCTTCCATCTAATAAACTTGTGGTCGACCTTGCCCATTTTAATTAATGTCGCCCTTCTACAAAATGCGGTAGAGTTAAATTTTAAGGTATGTGCATCGCAAATCTGAAATAGCCCGTCTTATCTGATGTTTTCTAGTTATCAGATTCATGGTAAAACAGCAAAAGATTGAGATCAGCAAAGCAGTAAAAGTATACAAGGCCGTTTACTACAACCTGATAGACGTTAGTTATTTGCGTTCAAGATGTCTGCGATTTTATGGCAATGGATTTGCGAAATTCTCCAAGTAGTTAGATGCCGTGCGTCATTTCTATCTAAATGGCATTCTTCCAGAAACTACGGCCACTTAGGTGCTTCGAAAACTGCGCCATCAAAACAAGTTCCTCTAGCATGCAATGAAAAAGATCTCAAGTTTCTCCCACTACAACTGCAATCGCTCAAGAATAGAAGTCTTCAAGAAAACTTCATCTAATCGAACGTTCCATTAAGTAAATTAAAGAATTTTTCCACCAAGATCACATCAATTGTACTCGTTTGAATGCACTTGGAGGTGCGCCCGACGAGCGGAAGGGAGAAATTCCGCGGGCAGTGATCTTACGCAGGAAATGAGGAAGTCGTTCGGAGCGGAGTATTTCAGTTGTATTGCGACGCACATCTGTTTACCATAAGAAGCGCGCTATTTCGCATTCGTCGCGCTTATGCAATTCCTTCCTACGGCACAGGTACGCCGGGGTGAAAACAGAAAAGACGAGGAGGGTGCTGGCAAGTTGCAGCTGTTCTTTCGCAGCACTGCCAGCCAGGTTGTCCAGGACAACAGAAGTGGATCTTCGTTGGCGCGAAGAAGCGCCGAAGGTGTGCGAAGACACAAAATGTCGTTACAATTGCCGCCGAACCGGGCGCACCACGGTCACAAGGAAAACCAGTTCTCTTCTCGTGATCGCAGCCACCCGACCGATCGGGGTATTTAGATTTGGTTTGCCTGAGTCAGTCAACTGCAGAAGACGTAAGTCGCTCGGACAGAAGTAAACAACTAAAAATACTCAGCCAGTCATGCAGTGATTTTGGCTAGTCGACTCGTCTTCGTTGGATGGAACACCAAAAGTCGATCTCATATCGTTTTTATCGCGCATGCGCAGCAGAGACTCGTTCTCGGCGATGATCGTCGTGCGTGTGCCGTAGAACTGAGAGATCGCGTCCGGATTTGCGGGTGCGCGTGTACCGAACTGCCGCGTTTTACCGCTGATCGCCAATCTCAGCTCAATAGCTGAATAGGGTGGCCATATGTAGTTTTCGATCGTGTTTCAAATAAACGATCATGGGCAAAATGGGCTTAGAACTAACAGATTTGAAAACTATTTCATTCAAAATGTATTACCTACTAGATCATTTCTAATTACATATAGCCACAAATACCTACTACGCACCGAAGAACGAAAATGCAGATAAATGAAAAAAAAATCAACTGATCAGCAGCCAGCGTTTTGGTATTTTGTTATTATTATTTGAGTGCGATGGAAGGACGTCGTTGTGCTTTATTTTTCGACAGAAACAGCACATTTTGGTATGAACATATACTAGAATGATGACCTAATTTGCAGCGTTTATTTCCCACCACGCTATAATCCAAGTATGTTTTCATAGAAAGCTAATTTTACAACAAGTATATGTAGATTTTAAAGCGTTCTTGCCTTTCACGTTACATTACTCTTGAACAAAATAATATTTAGAATAGTAAATCATTGGTGGAAGTTCACGAAATCCTCTAGGCATCTCGTATCAAATAAGGCAAGTATGTATTTAGGTTTAGGGTCATATTGTGATGATATATCTACAATAAAACAATAAATCTTTTAAAGCGTTTGTTAGTTTTACACGCAGATTCCATAGCAAATTGCGGAAAAATATATACAGTATGGGACCACATTATTAAAACCATTTAGGATAAATCGAAAAACCAATAGGCTTCCTGGTTCTGTCTAAATTAACAAGACTGTTATTTCATTTATGACCTCTTGTATTTGGAATAAAATTTGATCTGAATTGAAGCCCATTTCGAAAGTGTTTACACCCTTTATCAAACCAGACCAAATGTCGATCTAAATTGGAAATGTTATGTGCTGTTATTTGTGCTTGTAATTTTTTCGGTCCTTCCACAATTTCCATTTTTCTTTATATATTTTCTATTTTTCGCCACAATATTTCACTACATTCACCAGTATCTCTATTCAAGCCCTTAGTGAATCAGGTTGTTCGCAGATGTCCGGACGAAGACTTTATCCTTCATGTGTGCAAGATCAATCAACAAACAACCACGTTCAATCCTAGTTTTTGGTTAAATTAGCGAATGAACCAACATTAATATATAAAAGTTTTAAACGTTCTTTTGCTATACATTTCGAATAACAGGGATGGTACAACATTTATGCAAGAAAGCGCGTCATGTCACACTGCGAAATCCATGAAACATTTTCTTTCTTCGAAAAATATCCCTATTATCTGACCACTGAATTCAGCTGATCTTAAGCCAATTGAAAATGTCTAGAATGTCATAAAATCTAAAGTTTATAAATTCCCTATTAAAGGAATTCTTGTTAAAAATATTGGAGAACGGTGGCATGGTTCACCGCTTATCTAAGATTGATATAAAGTGGAATCGAAAGTAAGCCTCGCAGAATTAGAGGATTTAAAACGTAATGGCGATATACATCTTTATATTTCCTTAAATTATTTCAAACAAAGTGGCACAACGTAAGAAATATATTTTTAGATCTTAAATTCAATGTAGAAAAGCATTTAAAATTGAAATTTGCAGTCTTGGCACATATTCAAAGGGTACTTCCCGCAAATAGCCCACGTGCAGTAGTGGGAGTCGGTAAACTTTTACTTAATTGAACCGATGTTTTGTATTTTAGGGTTAAAGAAAACTGGCCTAATTTCTTAACTCTGGAGCGGCTTATATTTTGACTTTAATGGATTTTAACTCAATGCAAATTTATCTGTTTTGATTTGCTCATAAACGCAACTATTGCATTTGTCAAAATTTATACTATGTGCATTTGCAATAAAGCAGGATATTGAAAACTTTTTTTTTTTGGCATCCATGTTTCAAATGGTGTTTTAACATTTTTGGATATGTTTATGTTATGTTAGAATCACAGCCATCCATTAGTAGACATTCAGAGTTTTCTTGATTCCCAATTATCTACTAACAAAATGTTTTGCTATTTTTCCAATCGTTGACTTAATATAATAATAAATATAAACAAAACAAATTTGTCCAATTAATACCTATCTATTCTTGAGGTTAAATTTCACCACATATTTGTTTACGTCAACAGTTGAGAAAAAGATAAGAAGTTGCGAATTCTTGATTTGGTCGTTTTATTTGACTTTAATTCAGATTTCAAAATCGGGGTCTTAGTACTCTTTTTGTCATTGAATATGTGTATTTTGTTAAACCATTAGATGGATAGGAGTACTTCATAATTTATTTATTTAAGTAAATTTATAGGTCACCGGTTTCTGTTAAAGTAATTAAGACTGCTAAGAATACCTGATTTAGAATTGATTGAATTTTATCATCCCTAATTGAATTCAATGATCAAAACAAATAACGACGAAGTAAATTGTTATTTTATATGCACTAAATATTGAATGTTGAATACTGCAATACTTTCCTAACGCTTTTTAGGCATTTCCGAAGACTTTAATAGTATCCAATTTCGATTATATGTATGTAAAAATATAGATAAAAAAAATATAAACGCTAAACTTTACAAGAGGTATTAAAATTAAATTATCTCAGTACTACGCAGCGGTTTGATTGGCGTTGCTGACAGTCCAATTGGTCAGGATCTTGCCAATAGCTTTAACGAACCATCAGTTGAAAAATTCTAATTTTGCTACACAAAGCATTTACGCGGTTGTAAAATTTGCTAGTCTCTCGTGGCTATCCAATATCACTGGCGATCTTTTCCCCCAAAACATTTATTTTGAGGATAAATGAACGTTCCTTAATTTAATCAAAATGCAAGTGATCTTTTGTTTTTCTATCTTTAGATCTGGCCACCCTGGACCAAGTTGTCCGCAACTCGTAAGTGGCGCTGCATCACACGATCGTGGACACAGACACATTTGCAGCGGAGGCGGGGGTGGTGGACATGTTTACCATGCGATTCGGCGACAAGATCAGGAATGCGGGAAGCGATTTACTCAATTTAACAGAAAGACAAAAACAAAAGGAGCTAGATCCTCCCGAGATGCCGATCAAATCTTACGTACTTCGTAGTCCCGCCGTCTGGACGTACTGGCGCAATTGAGGCACGTCTTGTAGTTGATCATTTTCAAGATTTCCTTCCGCAATTTGTTCGTCGGAGCCATTTATCGGAAACGTTCACGGGGAAAACTCAAATTTGCTTCTTGGCAATTTTTTGTCTTGCGAGAGCGGTTTCATTTATCACTGTTGACCGTACGATTCATTTTTTCACATCACACAGATACCACACATAGGCAACACCTCCGTTCCGAATCGGATTAGCGTGCGGATTGGAGCACCACTGCACCGGACCACCGCGGGTTTTCACACTTTGAATTCGAACAAAATATGCCCAACTACCGCGTGTACTCGCACCCCCGGGTCTAGCTATCGACTGAAAGAAAAATCCAGCAAGGGAAAATTCGGGCCAGTAGATAAGTCACTCGTATCTTGAGTATTGACTCTTGAGGTATCTTCGAGCTCTTCCCGTGCTTCGGCGAACGCGTCTGCAAACCGACTGCCGTGCTTCACAGCCGGCTGCTTAGATTGACCCCAAAACGGCTAGCGCGGCTCAGTTCATTCAGCTAGCTAGCGACGGGCAGAGCAAGAAAGCAGCAGTTCTGGTGGATTTCGCTTCGCCCCGCCCGCTGAGCTGATGGGGCCCGTTCGCACGCTTCATGTCGCTGCGCCCCAGGCCCCAGGCCCCAATGCCTCAGGAGCCCCAGCGATAGCGTTCTGCTTCAAACAGGTCTCGGGGACCTGGGGTATGCGCGGCTCATACCACAAGCAGTACACATTCACTTTCCCGGACCAAGTTATCTTTTATCTTAGCACAAATGAGCCGCAGTCAAATAAAGAAAACGCCAAGAAAGTTCGACGCTCGGCGGCTGTGGTTTGGCTCCCCAGATTCCCTGCTCCGCCGCAAGTGTGTCGAATGTCGAGTGCAGCAGCCAGGGCAGCCCCCCGAGCGGTGTGCAGCCTGCAGAATGTGCACCGCACAAAGGCGTCTGATCGGGAGGGGCGCCATTTCAAGACTATAAAATACAAGCGATAGTAAATTTGCACAATACTTTTAAAGTTAAAGCAAAATTGTAGGTACTACAAAAAATAGACAACTTAAGGTAGTAGTCTGGTATCTAGCACCGTTTTTCACACTTTTTTCAGGAACGTTTTTTTTGGGGAAAATAAAAATGAATCGTTCTGATTTTTTAATATGTTATTACTAACATCTAAAGGATATAAAAAAAAATTATTTTGAATCAATTATACATTTTCTTATTATTATTATAATTAATGGAAGTTGGCGCTTAAAAAAAAAAGTGGGGGGCTGGCCCGGGTGATTTAGGCTCTTGAGGACATCAGAAATTGAAAATTGAAGTTGATTATTAATCTATAGATATGTCATTCTCGTCGGAACTAAAATTGTTAAATTTTATTGAAAAATAACAAAATGGCGGACTTAGAAAAAAAAGTCATGTTTTTGAAGCACAAAAGGGGTTGTAAAATGGAAAGTTAGGGGTGAAAAAAATTTATTTTAGTTCCAACGAGAACTACAGGTGTGTAGAATAACCAGTTAAAATTTCAGACCAATCGGTTGTATAGAAAAAAAGTTTTTACCTGGGCCGACCGGAAAAACGTTGTTTCGAGAAAAACGCGTGTAAAGTTTCAAGAATCGATTTTACCACACCGTGTAACCACGAGGCGCTCTCGAAAATTCATTATAACTCCGTCCGTATTTCGAATTTCGGTCTAAAATTTATACAGTATGTTCTCAACATATTGTACTTTCGAATTAACTAAAAAAAAAAAAATTCGATTTTTCCAATTCTAAACACCAGACTACTACCTTAAAGAGCTACATATAATAAACCTGGCAAGTTGGACAATTTGCACGTTTTTACCCTCTTCAAGGATTTTGCCACATAAGTTCATATGTGTACGTTTAGTTTTCTAGAAATTAAAATTATTGTAACTAAAAAAATAATTAAAATCTGTTAAAGAACTATACTAAATAAATTATATTTCAACAATAAAACCAAAAAATTTATATGTAGATTGGATAGCATTTTGTTCAACTTGAATTTAATTACTTTCAATATATTTCAAATTTGCATCTTTTTAATTTATTGAAATATATCGTTAATCTTTTAATTTAATTTTTATTTCATTCCTTCATGACGTAATTACCGCCGGTATAAATTCACCCACCCTTCGCCCTTATAAAATTCAATTCTAGACCTCGCTTGACCAGAAGACAACAGTTTCTTTATCCTGCGAACCACAGGACTAATTATGGTACCTTTGAACCAGTCTAGGAACTATAATTAATTTTTTTAACATTATTGACTTTAATTGTGATAAACTAACTTTAAGACAAGGCTTGTTTCGATTTTAATCCATGCAATGCATTCTATTTTTACCTCTTATTATTTTTCATTGTTATTATTCATTATCTGTGTCTTTTCATTTTCACTTTGTAAGTCAGATTGTCTTTATACCTGTTGATTAAATAAATAAAAAATAAAATAAAATAAATATATTATCCAATGTACATATTATATAAAATTTGATCAGTTTTAATGATTGCTTTATTTTAAAACTACTACTATTTGTAAAATCAAGTTTTTTATTTTTGTATATTGTCAAATATTTGAACTAAGTATCCTTTTTTATACTAATTGTTTTTCCAAATTTTTCTTACTTACTGAGCAACTGTTGGTAAAATATAAGTAATCAAATAAAACATTAAACTACTTTTTGCACCTTTAAATAATTCGTCCCTGAAGAGTTTGGAAATTTATATCTCTTACTCCAAATTTTTGAATTGCGGTTTCGTATTTGAATTAAAAATCTATATCCTTACATTGCTTTTGCATAGAAAAATAGTCTTTAGATGCCGCCATAATTATGACGTCATCAGTAATTTAAAGACTAATGTTTCAAGATATGATTTTTTAAAAACGTGCAAGTTCTACAACTTTCTTTCTTAAAACAAATAGTAAATTTAACAATCCACTTCACATACTTGACCTAAAGTTATAAATATAAAAATATTAAAATAATTTTTTATGTGTCATGCACATTATCACCATTATGGCCGTTAAATCACAAACAAATTTGTATCATACTTTACATAAAAATCTTCTGAATCATATTTTTTCACTTGCTTTCATATTTTTTGACAAATTCATTCCACGTTTTTTACTCCTCTTTATGTAAGTATAAAACTACCCCAGAAATATAGTTAATGTTCCTGAAAAGATATAGATAATTTTCGAAAGTCTACCCAAATATCCTGGAACAATATAGAATAATATTTATTCGACATATTCAAATATGATTTTAATCTACATAAGAAACGCTTAAATTTATAGCTTTTAAATTGTTTGTCACAAGGGATGGTTTTCACCTCCTAAAAACAAAAAGCACACATCAGGGACATATTAACTTTTGATTTAGTAGAGGGTAAGATAAGCTTAATTGCATATTTTCATAAAAGTCGATGTTATCCGAAAGAATTTGGAGGTAATACCATATTTTTACCGTCGACGACTGGACTATTAAGAATTTGGTAGAATTTTAGTTATTAAATTATGAGAACCGATCAAAGTGATATAATAGGTACATAACCGTTCATATGATTAGAGATCAAGTCCAATAAAATTATTAATTAGTGTTAAACTGTATTCTTAAAAATTTCTCGATAGTGGGCCGATATTTAATTGGGTATCGATACCGTGGCTCCGATACCAAATAAGTACTCGCTATCGATACCCGAGGCCGATATTTAGAGCTCTTCTTGTAATACAATACACCAGAAAAAAACCTGGTAATTTTGCTGGTAAACCACTAAATAGAAGTATTTTGTAGGCCTTAAATGTTCCTATAATTGCTATGTTTTCATGTATTTATCTATGTTAAAGTATTAAATAAATACAATAATTTCTTGGGCTCATCTTTTATGGGACCCTCAAATGCAGTTCTGAACAAAGCCATTTCTTACAATCGGAACATCCCTGGCGGAAGTGCAGCTAGAAAGTAATTCGTTGAGAGCTAGCAGTTGGGGCTCCGCGTTCCCTTCCCGGTTAAGTGGCTTTGATTGCATCAGCGATTTGGTCCAGCTGGGCTCGGACAATGCCACCGGGTTGCAATGCATGTCCATTGTTGTGGCAATTAGCGAGACGAACTAACTTCACCCCATTTAAAACTTGGAAACGGCCCAAGGCGAAAAATAAAGCGAAATCGAATGGCTTCATCGAATTATTGAATTTTGTTAGTCACTTTATATCGCGAAATTCTGTCTTACATTAAAAGCTTCTTGTCTGCAAAATATTGTTTTTAGCGAGCTTTACCTGAATCAAAACATCACGAAAGTTCCGTCAGGTGATCGGCAGAAAATCGACGAATTGCCAGAGATTGTCGTTTACGCATGGGCGAACGCTCTTAAATTACAACATTTTTAGCGCTAACACTTTATCATGAATCAGCAACGCTACAAAATGTCGCGAATATTTTCCACTTATGTGACGCATTAATTGTTTATCAACTTGTTCTGGTTATTTACGTAGAAATCACATTCTACATTGGTTTCATGACTCATTCAACTATTTCTCATCAGTCGATTGTTTAAACACTTTGAGGTCTTAGTTTATAATCTTCTTGTAATTTCATTGACTTCAAAGAAAATTTGATTTTTATTATTCCGCACGGGTTTTTAGCTTTTCTTGAAGATAATAAATAAAAATAAAACCGGCTATGAGTGTGTCGGACAATGCATAGTGCAGGGTTCTGCACATATGTAGTCATTTATCTTGACGCCGGCGCCTTGCATTTTGATACTAGCTGTGAAATGTCGAACATTTTTATTTTACAATTTTTCCTCCATACTTGAAAAGTGTTTATTACAGTATATAGTATATAAAATAATTTTTATTGAGAGTTTTTACCATGGTCGAATTATGTGGTTGATAACAAATTTCTCGGTCCAAAAGTTTAGAAATTAAAAGAGAGTTTGTTTAATTGTTAACGATTTTGGCGAGTACCCTAAAGAAGCAAATTTTTTATTTTTATTTTTATTAAATTGAGATTTAGTACATCTAAAGTATTCTTGTACAAAATTTAATGCATTTCATAGTTAGTTGCTTCAATTCTAAAGTTACTGTTGAATTAACAAAACTGCATTTTTAAAAGCACAAAAATAGTAGATTAAATGAAAAAATATTGATTAATAAATTTACGACAATTCATAGTTAATTTGACATTATCCCACATTTAATATTAGTTTAAATAGAGTTTCCAGAGTATAGAGTTTTAGGTAAAATTTTAGAAATAACCTAAAAAGTATGTAGTAGTTTTAACAAAGCTTTTTCTTGGGTAGCCTTGGGCTCAAGGATAGACCCTGGATTTGTACTTTTTGCAATGTTTTGAAAGTCCAAGAGAAAGCAAGAAAGTGGTTGGTTCAGACCATATTGACTGTACATGACTTTATTTCTTTGAAAAGCAAGTGGAAAACGTTTTTACATTTATTCACTTGCTGCTGTCCGAGCACGATGACCAAATGTTTCCGAATTTGATTTGAAGATATGAATATCGAGAATGTCTTGTTTCGACAAAATTGTGCTAGTGCACTAGTCACACAACAAGAAACACAATCGCGTTGCTTTGCGCAAAATATCCAAACCACACCATTTCGCAAGAAAGCGAATTCGCCAAGATAATGCCACTTCATTCCTTTAGATATTTTACTCTTGAGGTTTTTTAACAGTCGAATTTACGAAGCAGAAACAGGAAATATGACGAAAAAAGATCGGCATAGATTTGGCGTTGTGATGTGAGACTTTCAAAAATTATGATAACAGATTTCTGTTATGCTACAGGGGCCATGGCAGCAATTTAAGTGATAGTTTTTGAAGAAAGGATAAATTCTTCGAACTTCTACAAGCATCTGGAGATAGAGAGGGTGAGGGAGATTTAATTAAAACAATTTCTTAATTGATAATTTGGTTAGTTTTGGGTTACAAAATAAAGCGTATGTATAACATTAAAAATTTGTTTAATATGTAATTAATTAAGGTTTTATAATGCTTATTTAAATTATGTGGCATTGTGGAATTCATCGTGAAACCGTGGCATTGACATGTCCTTGTCTACTGCACACAATTGTCAGGCGTGCGCATAAAATTTTTAATTTAAATTATTCAATAACTACTGAAATACGAGAAATCCTTGAAATTTAATTCCAGTGAAATGTTTTTTTGAGCATGCATAAAACTACCTATGTATTATATTTTTGCTGAAAATAATTAAGAATTCCATTTTCGCTTAGTATATGCGGTAGTTCCATGTAAACGAAAGAAATTGCCAACTTCATCAAATGCATTAGTTCTTGCATGTTATTATTTTCATAACTGATGGTGGATATGAAAATGCTGCTTACAACACGAAAGTGTCCGTACTTTAATTAAAGTTAATTTAGAAATGCACAAACAAACTCCATGTGGTTCCAAAATTTATCCAGAAATGGACAGGCGACATGTGGAGTTCATTATCACGGGCTCATAAATAGCACTATACATATATAATACATATACATACATGAAACATTTAAAGGGAGGGAGGGGAGTAAAAGTTAATTACTTAAAAAGCACACGTGAACCAGACATTTTGGCAAAAAGTGCTGAGAGTTTGGGCCTAGTACTGTTGCTGGGAAGTCGGCTATTTCTAGTCAGCATGACGCCTCGTATTGCCCCATTGGAGGCTGGTCATAATTCAATAAAACTTGCATTTTCAATGAACCTCCGCTGTGTACGGCTGGGAATGCATGACATTTATTATGAGACTGTCCACCCCCGCCCTAGTTTTTCATAGAGAGTCAAGTCATGAGGACCCGCAGCAAACAGGTGGGCTCGCTGCTAAAAATAGTCTTAATTTTATGTCGTGGCGAACAGCCCTAAGTTGCTACTGTTGATTACTTAATTTATGGCTTGTGCAAGACCAGCCGCACGAGCATATTCCTCTGACACGAGGGCTTTCAATTTGAATGCTCATCTATTTGTCGGGGGAAATGGACTTGTCATTCGACGTCCAATTTTCCGGCTAAGAGAATTCTGTTCTGGACATGGGAAGGTAAATGCACCCTAACTAGTTCGTTTTGTGTACATATCGAAAAATGCATATACATACGAGTATACATAATACCACAGAGACCTACGATGAGTGGTCACGTCATTGGTTACAAAATTAAGAAATACATATGTATATTGCATTTTGGGTTAATTTTATTCAAAACAGGGAGAAATATCATGACATGAAGTCTGTTCCAGTACTCTAGAGAATTCCTGCTCGTTTCGTAAAATCTACATCTACCCTTGAGAAACAAGCGCTTTGCTGAATTTTGTGCTTTAAGCCAACAAACATTGACACGAATAGGTACTATTCGTCTGGGAATAGGCAAAACTGTCAGGGGCATTTACTAACTATAAAAAGAACACACTAGTTCACAAAAATAAGCAATTTATTTTTAGAACTGAGCTGGACAACTATTTTTAAAATATCATAATCTACAGGCAAAAGAAGGTAAAGGGTATTTTAATTTAATGCGTAACACCTATTAATAGCAATAGATATATTTACAAATATAACAAAGACAATTTACTTTAATGTTATTTAACATTTAGAACTTTTATTAAATAATTTTTGTTTGAATTCGGAGCAGTAAAAATCATATCATACATGTGATATATTCGAAATTAGTTAAGTCGATTTTAAAGGGTTACATGATATATTATTAAAAAAATTGCTGTAATTTCTCCAGTATTTTATTAAGTAGATATGCTACTGACTTTAAATGTAAAACGCCTGGACCTCAGTAACAAAATTGGTGTCTTTACTTCCAAATATTATAATAAATACCAAAATATTTTTAAGTATACTGTTTTTTGAAATCTTACAACTATTTTATCCTGTCTCCTTAAAAATAATTCAATTATGATGGGACTAGGAGCGAGTGTATATGCCTCTTAAATGGTTTTAGATGTTGGTTTAATACAGAAGCTTAAAAATGCAAATATTTATATGAGTTTTCGCGAAAACTACTCTTTAACGCTGGTATCATTACCTTCGTATTTCTAGTCGTATGGCTTTTTATAATATTATTCTCTGATAACTTTACATGGGTCATTATGCGTTAAAAATAATGCTAAGTCAATACATGTAGACTAATTTTGAATATATGTACGTAATATAGAGTCTTCCAGACAAGATATAAGACCAGACAATAAATAATTGACGTTTTAAAGTTTCATTCTATTTCTAAAAAATTAGGAGAAAAAACCAAATTGAATTCACTTTTAAATACTAATTTTAAAATCCATTGGTTTTATGTTGACGCATATTTCTTAATGTACTCTTAAGTTTCAAAATTTTTATACCATATTTCAAATAGCGAAAATATTTGCATGCCAAAACTTTTTCAATCAGTGTGCTCTTAAATCAAAATCATGTGACATTTTCAAAATTGCGGCCGCTATATTCAATCTTCCATCTTGAATTCGAAAAGATTGATACACAAAGTTCCCAAAATTTTCAAATCCTCTAACATAAGCAAAAACTGCATGTTTTTCCTTTTTAAATTCTTTTATTTAACCTACACTACGTGTCGTCAAATCTTGCAATGCAAAATTTTTATACTTAGACTTTATCAATCTTAATGAAAATTGGAACACATGTTCAGCTCCGGTGACAATACAAGTTAGTGGTGTCGCCCGAGCGAATCCACCCCCGCATAAAGAATTTTTTTAAAAAATTTTTTTTTATATTTTATCTTGTTTTAATTTCGAGGTCGACAGTAATTCAGATTACTAGATAAATGTAGTAAAATTGTATATGCTTTATTTTGTAAATTTTTTTGAAAACCCAGCAAACAATGACCGTTTTAACGAAATTCCAATGAAAAATACTTTTAAAAGGTTCTAGTACTTAATTTTTAGAATTTATATTGAGAGTGGTAAAAACTTGTTAGAATTTTAGTCATTGGCAAAATTTTTCTAGAATCTGACAAAACTTACTAGAATCTATAAAAAAAAAACCACTAGAATTTACTACAGGGATTTAATCAAAAACTATTTAGAGTGTACGATGTTCATATCTGTGGTCATTGGACAACTTCAAAATTAAGGATGCGTTTTTATTAACATGATTCTTCATTACTTTTTTTTGGAACACTCTTAATAAAGTTAGTAAATATTTAACCATATATAAAACTAATTATCAAACTGATCTTGCTGCATAAAAACTGAGCTTTTAAATGGCTATTCTAAAAAATTTCATTTTGCAGTTATTATTAATTGATCAATTGACTCACATATTATATATTACAACTGCAAACACTAAGAACAATAGGTTTGAATTTGATTTTTCATTATAGACATGCAAACTGTTCAGAGCTATGCCGTTTATCTATCATTTTAAACATAAAAAGTAGCTGTAATTGCGTAATACATACATATGTCAAGTTATTAATTAGAGTAAATGAAAGCATAGAATGTCAATTTGTCGGTACCTAATAATTATTCGAAAATTACCCATTAGGGCAAAGCATATAAAGATGAAACACAATTCACAAATAAATAAATCACATCAGAGCCAACGAACTACAGCATATTCTACAGCCATAATAACGTCTCGAACGCTTAACGAAACGATTCTAAGTATTCCAAAGACCAAAACTTGTATAAATACACTTTCACCACGTATTTATTCCTTGCTATTGTAAGGGCTCCCACACATAGACACTGTTTGATTTTTAGGGCGATTCCGATATAATAAGATTACAACTGGAAATATTGATTGGGGCGAATGAGCGATAATAATGAACGCACAAAATACCTTAAGCTTCCAAAACATTTTTTTTCTACTACCGGTGGAATTTCCTTGATTCTTCGATTCGTAAAAGTCCTTCCTTTTAAAGTGCAAAGGGAACTAACAGAAAATACTTAAAGGAGATATTTAAGAATGATTTAATTGGAGTAAAACATTTTTCAGAGAGTTAAGAGTTAATTTGATTTATGCAATTTATCTTACTTGTTCTTATTATTTATTCCATTTGCATGTTTGTGAGTTTGCAATTTTAGTATATATGAGTATTATACATATAACCAGACTTTTTCGCCCATTTTTGACGATTCTTTTCTCTTCGTCAAACTTTGGCATGTTCAGTTGCCTCACGTTGGAAGAAATTGAAATCATATTGTAGTAACTTTAATTGTGAAATAGGTACTTCAACATTTGTTTGAACAACGTTTGATTTTTAAGATAGCTATAAACATACTATTTCAGTTTAAAAAATGACTAGGGTCACATTGAACCTGTATGAACACACACACTATAACGATACTGTGTTGTGTAGTACTATATAAATTCCAAAGGAAATTGTTGCTATTATACTAAGTTCATAAACTTATACTCTTACGCTGTAATGACGTGCTATGCACGTCGCTTGTTTTTCATTGCACAAACAGAAAATACGTGCTATACACGTCGACGAAAAGTCTTTAAGTAAATGCTCACTACGAAAAGTTTTGGACGAGTTAATCACGAGCTGCTTCGAATTAATTTCCAGCAGATTATTAGTTGAAGTTTGTCGGTACTATTTAGCTGTAACGCTAACCATTCAAAAGTTCTACAATTTTATTTATACTTTAAGGATATTGTGTTTAGTAGTTTTTCTTGCTCTATGCTGAATTTCTCACACTCAGAAAAATATTTCGTAATTTTGTTACGAAGAGCGTTGTAAGATACATATTTGGAAACTCATAAAATTTGAAAATTGTTTAATTCAATTAACGAACATTTCGTAGATTTAAAATGAATGTATTGTATGGCAAATTATGCAATGTCATCAAATGTACGAAATTAACAATACCATTTGTGATTTTTACAAAATTGTTCTAAATTTTACGAAATGTGTATTACAGAATTTATCATATCTTTGTAATTTCTACGAAAGACTTCTGCGAAGACATTAGATTAATTTATGAATCTTAACGGGAAGCGAAAGCCTCCAACTGCAGTTTTTTTAAGTATTGTTAATGTAATGTCTTATTAAAATTGTGACAATTTTGAATCCTAATTGTTCGTTTCATTTTACCTATTAAAACTGAAGAAATCACATCGTACTTTTCACACAGCCGCTTTGCTTAGATGAATCTCTATATAGTAAAATTTATGAAATTATCGTAATAAGTACGATGTGATAACATATAATAATAATAAGTAATAAATTTTGTACTGAAAAAGTACGATGGATAATGTTGAATTTACGAAGAACGTTTCGGATTTCTGTGAAATTTTTCATTCGGCCCAAATAATCCGTGTTTTTCGTATAAACTAACCCTATTTTTCTTAAATAACTATAACGCAATATTTTTTGGATCAAGAAACCCATTGATATTACAGACGAAATATTCCTAAAAGTTTACTTGGTACTTATATATATTGGGGTTTCATAGCAAACAAATTTGTACAAATTTGTGTTGATTTAGCGTCCAGGTTTCATAAAAAGTACCTACAACCTTCAAAACAAAATGGGATTTACTGTTTTACGTTGCTTTATGAATCAATTTGAATATTGTCCTCGAAAGTACATATTTAGGTGGTACCTGTAGGCAGTGACATGCCAAGTCAAATAATAATTTCACCTTCAACCCCAGCGGTTAAGGACCCTGCAACCTGTTTGTTTAGGCCTCCCCTAATATTTTTGGAGGCTGCTCAACAAGTATCCCAGAGTTCAAGAAGAGTATTGACCTATCGCGTTTGAAAAGTCGCTCAATGTTTGATTGGCGCTCGCGATCGAGAGCTAAAAATACGGGTGAATGCGAGTTATTTTTGTAACAATTCTTACTTGCGAGTACTCTAAGCAACAAGTGCTGTACACGCAGTCGGGGGCGAACATGCCTAAAAATTGTGACTAATCGAGCTCAGGTTAATGAGCTGCCACTGCCGCCTGTCAATTCGAAGTATTCGTGAAGGTGATTGTTTAATTAAGTCCCGCGTAAAAATAGCTTGTTTAGGCGCGAATGGAAGGAACACCCCCATTCATCCCCCAGACGAATGAAAACAACCAGCGAAAAAATAATCTCTTCACCTGCTTCCGATCGGTGCTATTCCTCATTCCATGAAATTGCACAAATGAAATGCATTAAATTTGTATTTGCTTTGCAAATGCAGGACAAATAGAGGCCAGTTTTCTGAAAGCTCCTGCACTTAATCCCATTTGCGCAATTCCAGCGGTGAACACTTTTTAAGCGCTCTACGGCGATTAATTAATTCTATTTGCAGTAGAAGCACGACGCTGTTGCCGGCTGTGGAACATGGTTGTTAATCGCAGGCTTCAGACACTCGCGGCCCTGCCTCCCCCGCTTCCAGGATAGCTATTTTTATTCAGAGGAGTTTTCCCATATTTATGCTATGGAGCAAGCAACTTCCTTCGTCGAATATTGCAAGCTTTATAGGGTTGCGGGTCAGATCGATGCGGCCTAGTCGACTGTTCGGAAAGTAAAAAGACATGCAGAAATCCTGCGGATAGGTCGCTCTGCAGACAATCATGGAAAAACCTCTTTAGTCGCACGTACAGGCAAGACTTACTCGCATTCATCAATTGGCTGTCAGGGTCTCAACCACGAAATGAATGGGAATTGGGGGGCAAAACAAACTTTTATCTGAATGAAATTGGAAACTTCTAGTGCGTGACGGAGGAGGCCCATTTTTAGAATTTTATTTCTGGATTGCATTAGCATAGTGGCGAAATGTGCGATTCGAAAATAACCCGCAGATTTACATGAATATCGTAAATTCAGTAACGTTTTGTTAAAGCTTTTCTGCACACATTAAATTTGCATTCGGAGACTATTTCACAACTGGATGTAGAGTGATCCATTATTCCTTGAAATGGGACTGCTTGGGGATGAAGATAAATTTCCATGAATTTTGTGACGCGTGGAAGAAAAAAAAAGAAATTAAAAAAATCAATCAATATTCTCTCTTAGTTTCTTGTGAAAATTTCGTACATTTTGTAATAGTTGTACTGAAATCGGATTAAGTAGGCTCATTCTGAGAAATCGACTTGAAAAAGGTATGGTAAATAGCATCGTAGATCGACATCAGTTAGTTAAAGTAGGTACCAATTTCTCCGAAACCGTAAAGCTTCCTTTTGGGGTACCTCAGAGATCGATTTTAGGACCTCTTTTGTTTTGAACATATATTATATTCACGACCATAAACCTTTGAAATTAAAGTGTAGTCTAATTAAATATGCGAACGATATTCAGATAGAGTTTGACTGTGTATATCAAGGGCCTAACTCAAATGCCACGTGTACAAAAACGGCTTATAGATGAAAGTACTCCCTCACATGTAAGTCTCTAACGAAAGCTTTGTTGCAAATTTCAGAACGTGGTAATCTTAGTGTTGCAACAGACAGTTGGCTTTGCGAATTCGAAAATAAGGAAATGCACATATTTCCTCACTTTTAGCTAATATTCTTTCGTATGAAACCATCTTCCATTCTATTATAGTAAGACTCAGACTATCAGCCCTATTCTTGAATCCGTTCGAATCGAATCGAAAAGATCTTCCAAAAGCCTTTTTTTAATAGAAATTCTTTAATAAAATCCCTAACATTCTCACAAATTCATATCAGCTATCTTTGATTTCAATTAAGTTTTCCGCACATAATTTATTTATTAGTCAACAGAAATGCCCTGACTGAACAAAAGAAAGATTCATAGCTTAACCTAATGTCAAGATAATTCGATTGGATTTTTCTATCAAATTATTTTGACCACTTTCAATGGAAAATTTAATTAAAATCAAAGGTAACTGAAAGAATTTATCGGCAGCGTTTTCTTTATCCATCCAAAACAGGTCTCTTAAGCATGATGTTAAAATTTCAGCCCTTTTGCGCTTTCCTATCTTTGAATTATATTAAAAATAAGATTTTTAATCGTAAGTTATACATAATAGTATTTGTTTTTTATGATAGATATAGGTGTAATTATTTATTATTTAATAATAAAAGTTAATTGGGAATCGGAAATTTTAATGTTGATATCATGCAATCCACTTTGCAGGATAAATTCGCTAATTCATACACAATGCATGCACATATGTATTACGAAAAGCCATAAAATATGTCTGCGATGCATTACCCAATTAAATAATCAATACGATCGTTTTTTTCAGAATTATTAGTAATAATTATCAGCATTTTTGCAATTTAACAATCATATGCACATATAACATTATGTAAATGAAAAACAGAACAACAATTAACTTGAATAATGTAACAAATCAAAAAAGGAAAGAATAAATAAGAATAAGTCGTTTTTACTTGCTTTTCTTGAACCGACAACCTCATTTCCCGGCGTCATATTACATATAATGAAATTTTTCACAGCAACGTAAGGCGGGTGATAAATCAATTTTCCATTGTTACTTTCATATACATATTTTTATATTTTATATGTACAGCTGTGTTCAATAAAATAGCAGTATACTGCAGAAATTCTAAAGATATACAATTTATTCTTAAAGTACCGACTGCACCCGCAACTACTTGTCCTGAAAAATGTTACAAGCCACCTAGAAAAAATTAGTAGCGCTTCTGCTTCACATCTGTCCAGAATTCCCCAATAATGGTAGCCATCCTTATTTTGCGAGTTCATAAAAATAGCAGTGCGAGCTTGTTTGGTGCTTGTTGTATTCGATAATAAAATTAAATTTTTCATATAGTAATCAAATTGAAGGTAGGAATATTTTAAAAGAAAAGAAAATATTTTTGTTTGAAGTAAGTAGATTTTAGGTAGTGAAAATGGGCCGCGCAAAACATTGTATCCCTGAAAAAAGAATTTTAATAAAAAAATTGATTAGGGAGGGAAAAACATATAAATTCATTCAGGATGTGATGGGGTGCTCTGCAAAAATGATAAGAAATATTCTATGGACTGATGAATCAAAAATAGAAATTTTTGGTTCAAGTGGCACTAGAAACTATGTTCGGCGACCACCTTGCAAAGAGTATGAACCCCAGTACACATTGAAGACCGTGAAGCACGGAGGTGGTAATTTGATGATTTGGGCTTGCTTTTCGTGGGACGGAGTTGGTCCAATTTTTTGGATCAAGGAAAAAATGACACCGTATTTCTACATAGACATTTTAGAAAATACCATGCTGCCGTATGCTCAGGGGGAAATGCCGATCCCCTGGATATTTCAACAAGATAATGACCCTAAGCATACGGCAAAAAAATACGATAGCTTGGTTTCAGAAAAATAAAATTAAAGTTTTGTCTTGGTCACCTCAATCACCCGATTTTAACCCCATAGAAAATCTTTGGGCGGATATCAAGAAGGCTGTAAAAAGATCTGGGCCACGGAATATGATTGAGTTGTGGGAAACTGTTCAAGATGCGTGGAAAGCTATTCCTGTGGAACGCTATCGAAAATTAATCGACTCAATGCCGCGGAGATGCGAGGCCGTGATAAAAAATCATGGTAATCTGACAAAATATTAAATTTAAATATGTAGCTTTTGAATTTTTGTTTTCGGAAATTTATTCAAATTATAACTATTTTTTATAAGACTGCTATTTTATTGAACAACCTGAATGAGTAATTTTTATACTTTCTTTTGTAATTTTTAAAGAATAAAATTATTTTTCTTGAAGTTTTTCATATAGCTTTGTTGGAATTGGTTTTAATTTGTGATTTGCAAAAGAAAAAATAAATCGTATTACCAAAATTAAGAAAGCATTTAATTTTTCAAAAAAGATTACAGGCACTGCTATTTTATGGAGCACAGCTGTATTATGTATGTGAAGATAAAAGAAGTCGAGCTCTGAAAAAGCATGATTTTAAAAAGTCTTTTTTGTTACACTACTGATTTCAATCCATTAAAGCAATATAAAAATAAATATGGAAATACATTCATTTGTAGCGGAGTAATACATATTACATGTATAAATCCTCATAAAGCAAAAGCTTCTAAGGGATGTGCAGTGAAAGAGTTTTTAGTAAACTCTCATCAAGTATTTATTTAGCAGATATAACTGAACTTGTCTCTCAGTCACTCCAGTATATTAAAAACATAGCCGATTTAGGGCGAGGATATCATTAGTTAAAACACCATCAGAGGTTTCTGGGTCACACCAAAATTAAACTTGAAATTCTGCCGACAAGCTGTTGTCAGATTTGCATTCACTTAATCCTCCATGAAACGGATACGCCTTAGAAAATCCTGTCGAAATTATGTCCTCGTATGCTTCGAACGTAGAGAGAAATATGAATTCATCTCAGGCAGCTGTTCAATTCTGGATTTACACATCCTTTGATATTGAGGAACTTGGAACTTCCAAGGACATATGGAATTAAAATCTATTGTATACTTCCTAGACAGAGTTGTGCATGCAGATAATTCTGAACCTAGCGATAAATAAAAAAATACGCTTTTCTTTTTGTTGTCATTTACCTACATATATTTTGTTTATTTTATAATATAACACATTAAAAGTGCAGAAAAAATGTAAATATAATAGTTATCCCTAAAGCATAGTTGGGTTGAATAGAATCTTTTCTGTTATGAAAAGTTAGACATATTATTTACCGCAGTGTATAATGATACTATCACATTGTACTATTACAACTTTCCAAAGAAAAATAAAGTTTTGATAAAATTGTTGAACCTACTAATAGAGCTGCATTTATAAGTTACGAATCTCCAAAGTTTTTAAAAAATGTCCGGCTCTAGTCTTAATATATTAATGACAATAAATTATGGATAATGGTCGATAGTTGCTTAAGGAGGTATAGACGAGTACATCTAGCACGATAAAAAATATTGAATTGTTTTTAACTATTTGTTTGAAAATGTAATTTCTCAAAAATAACTTGTAAAAATGTCAAGTTGAAATACCAAAATCGTTGAACTTTCGATACGATCTAAGCTCGGTACGAAAAAGCTCAATCCAATTATTCCATAAGTATCCCAGAAAAAATATTCCGAAAAATACCATTTTCTACCTTTCATATGGATACATGACCAAGAACCAAAAATCAAGTTTATATTTACCAAATACTTGGTATCTTTTCAGCCTATATCGTGTTTTGGTTTATAATAAATAAATAAAATTTATTAATTGAAACTCAATCAACAAGGTTTTGGATAAATTGCACAAATCAACAAGGTTTTGGATAAATTTGGAAAATTTTTTGCAAATCTTAAAAAGCCCTCAGCTAGTTCGAATATTTAAGCAAATCCTCATTTAATTTGGAGTCAGGTACTTTGGTCCAAGGGGATTCATGAAATAATTTTAGTTTCTTATTTAATTTAAACCATTACTTGCTTTTATATTTCTTTTCATATGCATATGTTGTCTTAATCTATGCAATGCGGTGGTATAGATATGTATGTAAACATACTTAAAATATTACTACAAATAGTTAGAAATTATCCTCTTCTAGACACACTATGAAAGACAATAGTTTCTTTTTAAAATTCCGTCTTGTAGAGGTTTTGATATTAAT
The DNA here is from genome assembly GCA_963920795.1 of Eutolmus rufibarbis. Lineage (NCBI taxonomy): Eukaryota > Metazoa > Arthropoda > Insecta > Diptera > Asilidae > Eutolmus > Eutolmus rufibarbis. The sequence continues at coordinate 35,009,291 of OY987207.1, read as the reverse complement.
TCCGCTTTAATTTCAAAGCAATATGATAATTCTTAATGCCGTTCATAGCCTCATTTACTATCATTTACTACTTTAAACAAACTCTTTATTGAATTGCTGAGAATTGACCAAGATTTCAGACTCGATTTTCGTATAGAAAAACCGAAATTTAAATTGAGATCAAGCTCGGTTTTTCAATGAAAAATTTGTGACTAAGGTTTTGCTCACGATTTTATGTTACAATCAATTTAAAAAGCCAAATTAAAATTAACCAATTCATTTTCGTTATGGCAAACAAACCGTTTTTAGGGCTTTGTTGCAGTAGTTTGTCGTTTTGGTTAGCGCAACCCAATTTTAGTTGTACAAGTATTAAATAACCTACCTACCTAAAAATGAAACAAGCCAGTTTTCTTAAATTTATCTGTACCTTTTTTCTCAGTGTAAGCAATATGGTCTCAAAAACGTTAAAAGTTGAATTGACTCAAAAGAGTGTATGCAGTTTTTTATTTTCTTACCTTTGTTTAATTTTAAAACGATAATATTTTCATTTTTTCCTGAGTGTTTCTTTTGTTTTTGAGTATTAAATATCTCAGACTTTTCGAATTTCAAGTATTATGACTCGTATACATATACAATATATGTACATTACGTATCTGTGGATGAATTTTTTCTTTTGTAAAACAGCAAGTTAAACTAAACGAAAAACAATGACAATAAACATTAATTTAATTTAATTTTTTACAACTTTACGATGGTGACCTTGAGTAAGAAAAGATTTAAAAATCAATCCAATATTATCTGGTATAAAGAATGTATTTCTCTGAAAACTCCAATATAATTGCAGCAATATTAAGCAGAAGCCCAACGTTTTGTTAACTTCACCAGCAGCTGTGTTAATAAAGGTATAGGAATTATTACTGATATGGAAGAACTCCGCTGAAATTCCACGCGAGTGGTGTCATTAAATAGTGAAACTGCCTAAATTAGTATTTGTCACATGCAAACTCTTGCGTACATATTAAACGCGTTCGCTGCTTTTTGCTAAAATTGCCTCTTTGCACCTTTCTGCTTCTATGGCGCTGTCTTATCAATTGATAAGATACACAGAATTATTCATCGAAAATGTCGATTACGAAGGCTAAATTCAGCCAGTACTATTTGTAGTCGGTCTATTACGATAGACTTATCAGGGCGATGCTAATCAGGCTTTTTTGCTATTCGTCCGGTTTTAATGTGGGTCGATCATGCACATCGATAAAGTGGTTTTCAATTAACACAAATATATTTTCCAATAAAATCGTAAAAAGGATAACAAAATTTTTAGAATTTGGACTTTTCCCACCAGTTAGAGGGCAGTTTTGTTAAATTACTTATGACCGTAATTAGAAAGCTTTTTATCTCCACCGTTTGTTATCAATTCCTTTTGATACTTAGCCAAAATTGAGTCTAAAATTTTAACAGGAAAAGATAAGCAATCATATCTTTAGAAATGTTTATTGTAGATATCACTTAATTTAATGCGAACTTATTTAATATGTATTTTCCGGAAACAAAAATAAATAAAAAGGAGGTTTTCTGTATGGGCTAAATATATGTATGTATGTACATAAATATGTTTGTGGATATTTATGTCAGCCATTTTCTCGAGAATCTCTAAGCCTTTTTAGCTCTATGTTGTAAGTCGGTTAAATTTTCTTTTTTAATACAAGAAAGTTTTCGTAACAGAATTGCAAACGAATTAATCCTTTGAAGCACGTATTTTTCTAGCCAAAGAATTTATATGAAAATTGTTAAACAGGGATGTTTGAAGTTGCTAATTGCCAACCCGACTAGCATTTCATTCAAGCAAGCCCTAATATGATCCGGACTGAATTAGGGTAAGCTAGGGCAAGCTGTAATAGGGCATTTGACATCCGGCCCAGATCATGAATTCCTTTTTCAGGTTTGTCTTATTTGACAACCTGAGTCCTATTTCATCTGATCAGCTTAATTTCAGTTTTATTACAACAAACCTGATTTGAACTGATCCGACCCTTAGATCGATACCCTATCCTAACTATTTTACGAAATGCTCTAGTTGAACTGATCCGGCCATGACGTCGATGCCTTTTTCTTACCTTTTTACGGAATTCCCAATTTAAACTTATCTGGCCCTGATGTTATTGCCATTGACTTGCATGGAAAATTTTCATTTATTTTCATTTTAGTGCTAGACGATATAAACTTCATTCAACTATAATATTATTAAGCAGCCTAGTGGAAAATAAAGCTAGCATTAGTACAATAATTTTATAATTTCTGCAGTAAATGTAAATTTCTCAAAAAAACCTTGGATAGGTCATAGAAACACAAGTTGAATAAAATATTTTTGTTTATGTAGGTATCTAATTTCAATTTAGTGATTTTTTAAATAAATTTTTTTTAATAATATTGCTATATTGATATGATGTGACACAGGCGACGATAGTGTCTTTTTGCGAAAATTATAAGTTCAGCCGTTTTCTTTCTAAAATTTATAAAGTCGTCTTAGCTTTAACATCCAATAAAAGTCGCAATATAATTTTCTTGCATGCTTAGGAACGCTTGGACAAATATTAAAGAAAACGCAATTAACTATACTCGACTTCATTAAATTAAACAACAATTAGCCACAGACTGGGACTTAATTTTTTTATTAAACGTAGTTAATAGTGTACTCCTAATTATCTGAATGCTTTATGTGCGTAGTTTCTCTGAGCGTGTATGTAGAAGACGATGTGCCGGAATGCGAGTTAAATATGAACAGACAGTAACTTAAGAAGCGCTGTAGCTCGCAGTGAAGGTCACCCACTGATCCCAGCTTTATAAATATTTCGTAATTTCATACGCGTCTTTGCCAAAGAAGGTAACGATTCATAGTCAGACGCTTTTGGCAATTTCAAGTTTCGTTTCAAGCCATGAATCAGGGTAGCCTTAGCGTAAAAACGTAAAAAAGAAAAAAAAATGCTGCTATGCTTAATCGCCGCATCGGAGGTTATGTCGTCATGCTGATCGGACGTTGTAGAATTAGATCACTTCCTGAGGGGGTGCATGAATCAGTTCCATTTACACATTTGTAGTCATTTATTACAAACCGAGTACCTGGACTTTAGTTCCGTGGAATAAATGCACTTGAGTGTGAACAGCTTGCATTCGTTTACGCAGGCGAAGTGAATGCATTTTCCACAAAACTGGATAAGACTTAATTGTATATTTTTCTACTGAAAAATTGCTTATTAAATATTAATTTAGACGTAATATACTTGTAATTTTACAAAAAAAATACCGCAGTACGCAAACTTCAAGTTATGAATAAAAATGTATGTAAACTTTTTTAAATTAACCGGCTTAAAGAAAGGAGGTTACCAATTCGATAAGCGTGCATTTTCTTATGGCTTTTTGCGTATTACTTTAAAACGCGTGAACTAACAAGACAATAATAATCCGGTGGTCGAATCTGAAAATTCAATCATCATCATCTTTTCATTTTCCTATCTGGTTCAGGTAATTTTGCATTGAATTTAAATTTTAAAAACCTTCACGAAAAGCGCATTAAATTGCTATGGTATTTACCCATCGAAACATCAAACGATATAAATTTTTGGATTAAGTTTTTGACGCAAAGTGGGTATATATCAATATCTAGGTAATTTAATTTTATTATCGCGAAATAAAAATTTTTTGATATGGGTAAACTGTTCATAAATTTTAATTCAGTGCAAAATTTCTTGCAAAAACTGGAACCGGATTCGATGTGAAAAGAACACAGCTATGGTTAAGAGACCACTAAATTTAATATTTCTAATATGGAGGCTTTTAAATCTGTTGTTTTTAAATTCAAGTTTTGAAATTTTAAAAACCCGGATCTATATTACATAGTAGCTGTTGAGTGCTTTTCACTTTGGTATTCTCTTTTTCTATTTACAATAACATCCTAAGAAAATTATCGATAATCGGTTTTTTTTGTTTTGTTTTTTTTTTAAATAAGCGTGTTTTTCTGTAGGTATATGCATATTTAAAAGCTGACTAAACATAATCACATATAATAAGAAAACCATTAATTTTTATATTCCTTCCAATAGCATACATAAAAAAATATTCGGTGGAATCTAGGAAAGGCCCTTATTTTATTTCACGCCTATGTATTTATTTTGTAATTCATGCTGGTACTTTTTATAGATATCTAGAAAACCCATGTGTAAAAATGTCGTTATCATAAGTGAAAGTTTCATCAGACATTACCTAAGCCTAGCTTAAGTTTGGCCTAAGCGCTTGGCTTAAGCCTGATTCAAGCCGAATCCTTTGAGAAGTACTCTTCTAAGTATGTATGTGCAGGTATACACGAGTTTATCGAAATCGATTGAGATTATTGAAATTATGGTTGAACAGACAGACCGGCATAAGTTTGGCTCAAGCCGGACTAAGCTTGATTCAAATTTTACAAGCCGCGAAGCCTCTCATATTTTTTTAAATTTAATTTTTTCCATATCGATTACTATAGTTTTCAATGTTGCAGGTAGGAAACATTTAAATATTTAATAAGTGTTTTTTTTTAATAATATCTTCTCACCTCAACCTGATTTGGGAAATTCGATCCCCTCGAATTAAGTGACGCTTTCAGGATTTCTTTCTTTTCTTTCAGAATTCAGTATGTCTATATTAGATAAATCTTTACACTGTAAAAGTGTCCCATCCAAAAAATCATTTTGTTTTATGTATATACATATGTCTATTGATCAATTATATATATGTCATCAAATTGATATATGTATATCTACATATTTTATTTATAGTCATTCCGCCATATAACACTGGTCAACAAAATTTTGACACAGAACATGTGATATATCATTTCTATAAGACTTTTTCCGTAGATTACAAATTCATGAACGAAAATGTCCTAACACGTCAAGTTTTGGAGAAAAATAGGTTTGAAGAGTATAAAATATCGTATTTTCGCCATTTTTAAAAATTCGTTACAAAATAACGGATTTTTATAGGAGATTGAACTGTGGGTCAAATTAAAGTTTAAACCTTTAGCTATTATATAAAAATACTGAAGTCTTTGAGACTTTCCGGAATTCTCTATGAATTTCAATTTTTTCTGTTAACCGATTACTTCATACAATTGGTATAGTGTATGATAATCACAACTAGCGAACGCTCAAGAAAAATTTGTTTCTTAATATGCTTAGCAAGAGCTATGGAAAGGGGTATTTCATACATCGAGATAAGGATTTAGGCTTTCATTTGAGCCACGTTGCGAACTCTTTTCACGTCCCATTATTGTTTTTTTAATCTTCAAAAGTACTCAAAATACGAACTGTTTTAGGTTTTAACCCTATTTTTCTCAAACACGATGCGTGACAGAAAATTTTAATTTTCGGTTTTGTAATCTACTGAAAAAATTCTATTAAAGTTACCTATTACTTGTTCTGTTACATAAATAAACATAAAAAAAGTTGTTCAGTGAATTAAACAAGATACACAAAAAAATGTTTTTTGGTTTTTCAGAAAAAAAATATTTCATCCCTTCGGAGGGATTAGTTATTCAGGCATGTCTTGTAAAAATTATTGATTTTACATCAGAATAAATGAGACTATACCGTTTTTAAGTACATAATTAAAAGAGTTTTTGCCCAACGATGTTTTTATTTTACGCTTATTTTTCAAATTTGCTTCGACTTCGAAAAATCATACCTCTTCAACTTTAGGGTGGCAGTTACTTTAGGTGTCGAAATATAGTAGCTCCTGCGTTAACACATAAAACATATGCAAATTTTTTAGTCTGGTCCCACTTTTGTTCAGTCTGTTTTCAATCCCTTTTTGTTTCGTGATGGTCAAAAGTCACTGATATTTCAGTATTGATTAAGTCTGTTTTCATACATAGTGCTAATATAAAACTTTTACTTTGACTTTAGTTTCTTTTCCGAATGAAAACATATTTCGGTATCACTGTAGTCTGAATTCCATCGATGCAATATGTTTTCAGGTAGTTTTCAGATTAAATTCCGTTTAAAATTCAACTTTCATTTTTCAATCCCTTTTCAGTCCTTTTTCAGTCTTATAAATATTTCAGAGGTGTCAAAAACAACGCTGGGCGGTTGGATTACACAAGTCAACACCAATTTTTTTCTCAAAGTATTTGCAAATGATTTCTGTAGGACTTTTTCCGTAGATTACGAATTCGTAAATGAAAATGTTCAAACAGCTTCCATTTTCGAGAAAAATAGGGTTAAAAAGTACAGAAGACCATATTTTGACAATTTATGAAAAATTATTACAAAATAACGGATTGAGCCAGAAACTTAAATGTTGTTCAAATAATAGTTGAAATCTTAAGCTATTATATAAAAATACAGAAGGCCTTAAAACATTTCGAAATGATCCATAAATTTGACTTTTTTCCATTAACCAATTACTTCATATAATAAATGCCGAATAAAGAACATGACAAGTGCACACTCATGAAAAACTTGTTCGATAATATGTTTAAAAAGGGCTATTGAGATAAATGGCATTTGGTTCTCTTAGATTAGGATTTAGGCTTTCATTTAAGTCAAGTTAAAAAGTTCTATGATGATCCTTTATTTTTTAATAATGATTCAAAACTGGTCAAAATATGGTCTTCAAAATCTGTATTATTACTACCAACACTACAAAAGCAAACTTTAAGGAGGTTGTGGGTATTTTTAATTATTTTGATATATGACAAATAAAAAAATTATAAAATAAACCGAGACTCAAGAAAAACATTTTTTTTTGTAGACCGGTGTTATGGTTAAGCAAGGTATAGTTTAATAAAAATATAACCAGGGCAAACTTTTCCAAAAATACCTGGGTCCCAAGAGTGCGAATTTCCTTCCTGCCCGAAGCGGCTGGTGGAAATCCAACGCAATGCACTTTTAAAGAAAACAACTAAACAAGCAAAGTGTTTACGTCTTTAGCGAGAATCACGGAGCCGTTGCAACGTCTTGGCGTCTTGGCATCGAGTTGCATTGGGCGCTATCAGAAAACGCGAAGACCATGAAGTGCTTTTTTTATTTTTTTATTCTTTACATATAAATTGTGCGGGAGTGACATCACTCGCCGTTCGGTGCACAATGCCACATGGCGGAGTTTCGGTGTCAATCAAACCCGAAACTAGTCGCCTGAGGTCTGGCTATGCCCCGATATCTAGTTCAAGTATAAAGCGCGATTGGTTCTAGCGAGTGGGAGCATGTTTCATGTTTCGTGGGGCGCTATCGAGCTTCGGAAGCGATAAAAAAATGCTTCAATTTAGCTGTGCCCGTGAGGGGCGAGTGGCGTGGAATGCCGCGTCGCAGATATGCTTGCACCTATTCGACTAAAATTACTCGTTGTCGTTGGCAAGGACGCAAGTGGAGGAAGGTTAAAAATTGTCGCCCCATTCCACCTCCCAGGACTGTGGAGTCGGTCCCTCCTTCCCGGACATTAGTCACATTTGTTGGGAAATACTCAGGTGCCGCGGGGGACAAGCTAAAAAGGAATGCTTTTCCCAATTGCTCCTGGCAATTGCCCCTTTGTTGCCATGTGCGTGCCCTCGACAGTGTGTGTGTGGACACTCCACGGATCCCTAATTTGACCTATTTCCTATCCGTGCGGCTGCAAATCAATGAAAACTCGCGAAAAAATTTTCGCGAAACACGTAGATGTGGGGTATAAATTATAAAACTGCACTTACGCTGTCATCCTGCTGCTCCCTGTACTCCGCCATTGGGCTGCGCTCGGAAGGGGCTGGTGGTGAGATGGGGAAAAATCGGGGGCCTCGCCTGAACCCTCCTCTGAACGCACTGCACGTCGCCGTTGCAGAAAACAACTCGAATTAAATTGGTGAATCAACTTTGGCAAGGAGCCGCGGGGGCGCGGGATGCACTTCTCCTCACTGGAAATTTATTGGCGTCGCACAAAGAAAACTTATCGAACCCTTCGGCCGCGTATCGGGGACACGAATCTGCACATAATGCACCTTGCAAACAGTTACAAAATCCACCAACTGTCAAGGACTCTGGTCCTTGAAGAGCTTTGCGAAGACTCCTCAAGAGCTTTCGAGGTGAGCCTCCATTAAATCGGTGGCGAATATCTTGCTTAATTTGCAGGTTCTACCAAGATCTAGGGCCACTGGAGTGCTCGAAGCGATTTTATTTTATTTTTTTTTATTCCCTTCCACCCCCGTTTAAAAACTAATTGGCGTGCAAAAATAAAGTGGGAAAAACTCGAGCTGCACGGCGCGCGTCTTGCGTTTCCCAAGCGAACTGTACACAAACTGGGCGAATTTCGACTGCGATGCGACGCGACTCGCGCGATTCCGGAATCCCCTCACTCGCGAACTGACCAACACTCTCGATTTTCGCCCGATCGAACTTGGGATCGAAATCGAACTGGCGGCTCAGTTCAGTGCTATTTCATGGCCCCGAAGGCCTCGCGGTTCTGACTTTGTTTTATTTTTTTTTTTTCACCTCTTTTTACTTTTCTGCTTTCCTTTAGGCCGCGGGTGCTGCGTTTCGTCACTTCACCTCCAGCCTCTGTGTGGGCGCCTCGGCGTTCTGGCTTCTGAGGTCGGACCTGGGAGAGCACTCGCCACTCAGCAGTTGACCTTTGGTTGCCAGTTGCGATGACTAATTTCACGCTGCCGGTAACGCAGTTCCCGACTCTTGTTTATATCCAAAGCTACAGCGCCCCGCTTCACTCGTGCCGCCCCTCGCAATGAGTCTGCGCCCCCGGAAAGCTCGTGAACAGGTGTTTTTGCCCGATTTCCGCCCCCCCGAAGGCGATGAAGGTTGTTCGCTAAGCTGGCAGAAAGCTTCTTTCGTTTTACTTTAAGGCCGCTTCACACTACAGAAATATTTTTATGCTATTTGCGAATTTTCCGAATTTTCCGAATTTTCATATATAATAGGTATACACTCGATATCAAAATGATAGCACATCTAATCCGAACGAACTGCTTCTTTTAATAATAAGAATCAGGACGTGAAAAAATATATTTATTAAATAATTTAAACGAATAATATTATTATATATCTGTTTTATTTCATAATTGTAAAAAAATAACCACGTCAAAAATATAGCACACTTGATAAATTTTTAAGCAAATAAAATGTAATTAGAGTTTTTGTTCAATTTTTTTTTTATTTAATAATGAGTTGATTTTTCTTTATTTTTTATAACTTCCTTCATCGTGTTTGGAAGTGATTTAAATAATATTTTAATATATTTTCTAGGTACGAAACCCCAAGCACGTAAAATACCATCTTTTAGTTCCTGAACGGAATTATATTGTTTATTTTCAGCATATACCTACGCATCGAGAAAGATGCCCCCAAACATTCTCAATAATATTTAAATCCGGCGATCTTGCTGGCCACGGAAGTAACTGGATTCGGTTTTCTTCTAAATAACGTTTTACTCGGTGAGCACAGTGTATTGCGGCGTTATCCTGCTGCAGAATAAAATATTCCCCCGAAATTGTGGCTCCATCACGTTTAATTTCTTCGTCCACGAGTTTTATGTACTCCTCGGAGTTTAATTTCCCGCTAATGAAACGAATATTTGTTCTTCCTTGGTAACCAATCCCAACCCATATCATTACTGCGCCTGCTCCCATTGCTCGTCGTTGTTGAAAGATCGCATCCTTCCTGAGGTCATGAAAATAATAACTTCAGCCGGTCTGGTCCATCTAAACAAAATCGCTTCTCATCTGTAAAAAGTACTCTACGCCATCTTTTTTTCCAGTGAAGATGTTCTTCCGCAAATTTTAAGCAATCCTTAATATGCTTCTCTGTAAGATGTGGCTTTTTTTGTAATTTTCTGCGTTGAAGGTGTTTAGCTTTTTGAAGGACTCGTTAAACATTTCTTAATTTTAGGATATTCCAACATCCGCCGCAATTTGACGCGCCGTGAGGAGAAAATTTGAAGCTTTCCTTAACAATTGTCTTTTATCGCGCTCTGAGATAGCACTGGGTCTCCCCGGACTTTTCTTCTTTCTGTAATTTTTTGGATCTTTCAAAAAATTCATTACCACTTTCCTGCTTCTATTTAAACTTTTTACAATTTTAGCAATAAGTAGTAAAACCTTGTTCCTTTAAATTTTCAATAACCTTTCTTTCACTTGCACTTAAAATTGTTCCTCCTCCCATTTTCACTTTCAAAGCAAGAAACCAACTGCCCTTCCGGGACTGACGATGGTTCTATTTATAATTAGAATAACGGTATTTATAAGTGCCACAATTGGACTTAAGTCCTGTCTTCAATTCTTGTATTTTTTAAAAATTTGATAATATGTGCTATCTTTTTGACACGGTAATTTTTTAAAATTATGAAATAAAACATAAATAATAATACTATTAGTTTAAAATTTTTAATAAATATGTCATCCTGATTCTCGTTATTAAAAGTAGCAGTTCGTTCGGATTACCCGTTTTCAGAAAACAGGGTTCCGTACGGTTATACTTTATAATTATACAGGTCAACACCAAATTTGCGGCCGAACAAATAACAGGGCATTTCTATAGGATTTTTCCGTAGATCACGAATTAGAAAATAAAAATACTTAATTGGATTTCATTTTCAGGAAAAGTAGGGTTGAAAAACACAAAAGGCCGCATTTTTACCATTTATGAAAAATCATTAAAAAATAACGGATTGTTGTAGGAACTAATGTCTTAAATAAAAGCTTGAATGTTATGCTATCATATAAAAATACAAAAAGCTTTATAGCTTGTAAAAATATTTCGTGAAATTGACTTTTTTCCATAAACCAATAATTTCATACAGGCAAAAGGTGAACGACCATGAAAAATTTGTTCGGCAAACAGTTTGAAAAAATCTATAGATATTAGTGGTATGTATTTCATATTTCTAGATTAAGATTCTGACTTTCAATTGAGCCATATTACAAGCTGATATGATAAAGTTTTTTTTTATAATTAATTTTCAAAAAAGTCTTTACGGTAGGTATTTTGTATATCAGTTTAAATTTATATTTCTTGAAAACGGGAATGAATTCAGAACTTTCGTTTGAGGTTTTATAATCTATGAATAAAATGCTATAGAAATGACCTATCACATGTCTTGCCGCAAAAAATAATAATAATTTGTTCCCCTGTGTTATCTATTAAATTTTAATCATAGAAAAGCAAGAATGAACTTAACATTGTAGTTGAAATTTGTAATCTATAAAAGTAAAGAACTATTTTCTGTATTTTTTCAAAATTTTGGGCTCAGTAGTTTCGGAGATAAGGAGGATCTATTTTCTTAAATAGCTTTGAAACTATTTATTTTAAAATTATATTATAAAAAAAAATATATGTGAGACCCTCATAACAAGCCTTTCATTTGATATGTCACACGGTACAGTTTACAAAACTATTTTTTCTTTAATTTTCTATTATAATTTGCCCCAAAAAGTGATCTCCATATTCAAAATTCATTTATTTACGTTATACGTCCGTGTTTGGGTCACAGAAATTCATATGTGTACCAAATTTCAACTTAATCGGTCCAGTAGATTCGGAGCAAATTGGCTGTGACAGACGGACAGAAAGACAGACACACGAGTGATCCTATAAGGGTTCCGTTTTTTCATTCGGATGTACGGAACCCTAAAAATATAGGACTTCATGTGAAATAGCGAAATAACCGCATGAAAAACAATTGTTTAACCAAAAAAGTATACAGAAATGATTATTTAGTTTTTGTCGCTAATTAGTTGTGCTGATAAAAAATGTCTAATTATTATTTTAAAAAAAATAAAGCATGTTTCGCTAACTTTATATGTATATGAACATAACCGAATACCCATATGAAATGAAAAATCACTGTTTTACAAAAACAAGTAGTAGGCAAGTCGCTCTACTGGTACTATGTATTGTATTTAGTTGTGAAGTGAAAGAATTTGTCGTGATCGATTGGACTTGGCTAATTAATAATTAGTCGATTTCTCGTATAAAGTTAACAAAATATCCCCTGTAAATTGGAAAATATCAACACTATCAACTCCATTTCCGCCAAAATAAAGGGTTTTCGTATTTGATAAAACAATTTTACACAAATCAAAGAAATATCATGAGAAAATATATTGTTTTTGATTTAATACCCAATAACTTTATATTAAATATTTAGAATGGGTACCTAAATATTTAGATAGATGATTTATACCACGAATAAACAATTAGCAAAGTTTTGAGCTACATTTTACATAATATTAAAAATTATTAATTACGAGATAAAAACATAAAACAAATAATAGATGTAGTTCTACCGTCTTCGTCTGTAGTTATGCCCGTAGCTTTTTTTTAATTTTCATATAATTTTGATAAAGTAATTAGGCGCACCAAGGCGATCAATGCTTTATTTAACAAATTCCAGAAAATCTAGGTAACAAAAACAAATATTGAAAGCTATTCTCGAAAACGTTCGAAATGAATTTAATTCATTCACGTGTTTACCAAATTCGTACAAATGTCAATCGTTCACAGAAATTCGACAGCTACTAATCCAACACAAAATATACTCATCAAAAAAATTATGGGATAATCAAAAAATTGGAAAATTTTTACCATCTATATTTACATACCTACGTATTTTCATAAATTTTCCCTTCTCCTTTTTACATTTCTTCTCAATAATCTTGAAGAAACAAACTGTGCACGCTTTACGCTTAGGTAGGTACCCCTAGGGCAAAGCCAACTTTCGTAAAGTATTTATATTTTACTTATAATTTTTATTTTTGAAGATAAACAGATAATTTTTTGATATATAATGAAAACGCAATATAATAACATATAAATATATAATCTTATAGCAAAAAAAATACGAGACTTTCAGATTTTAAGATGGTTTTTTTAAATTTTAGGTTAAGGTTGCCGCTTGTCCTAATAATTATTAATATATTATCATACCACACAAAAAAAATTTGAAGTTTGAAAGTAAATGCATTTGGTTTGGGGTCAACTTTGTACAATTTCATTAATTAAATTAATACCTATATTTTTTTCATCGATTTGATTTGTTTGATTCATGTAAATATTTACTTGATACCATCGTGAAAGCTTCTTTATTTAAGTCCACGTTTATTTAAAATTGCATATTATTTTTCTGAATGCATATAATAGTTAGTTCCACTATTTGTATTCGATAATTTTTCCAATAATATAAATTTAAAGTGTGTGTACTAACGAGAGTGCTTAAATTGAATTAAATATTTTCAAATTAAAATACAAAATTATTTTTTGGAATACCTCATCTTAATTTAACTTCAGTAGACTGATAACTACATTTTTAAATAAAAAGATAACTTAGCTCTGAGGACAAATTATTTTTCACTTTATTTATCACAAGTTTCATTTAAATATTCAGTTCGTAAACAAAACTTATTTGAAACTCACAGCCAAACTGCATTATTGGGACGACTTTATTTGACGAATAAATTTATATGACGATTGGGAATTTAGCCCTAAGTAAAAAAATAATATATATGTATGTAATTTAATCGCTTTTATTCCGATTTTTTATTTCACTTGTGGTAAACTAGGAGATTTAATTTTGCATATCTTCGACAAAATCAAAATATTTTCTATTTAATTAAAATGCTTGTTCATTTCTAGTTAACTTACATCCAGTATCCTAGATATGGCTTCTAGACGAATTTCCCTCATATCCATAGATTGAAAACTAGAATACTAGAAGAAATGAGCGTATTTTCTGTGGTTTTAACAGCACTAATTCGTCGTAAAATGTCTGAACTACAAAACAGCGTGAGAAGAAGTGGATATGCATTAACTAAACACGGTTACTTGATTCGATTCAAATATGAAAAGTTCCGAAGCCACCTTTTTGATTGGTATCTTCATTGGATTACCACCGTCTAATGATAAAGCACGTTGATACTGTCAGGTCTCTCAGCAGACTTCTTCCTCCAAAGGCTTCCGCCGCCAGCAATTACGTTTTAAAATTTTAATTAAGGGACATCAATCACCTGTCCTTGCTCCGTCCTGGGGATTTTCGATATGTAATATGTCCCTTGTGAATTATCACCTGCGAGCCAAGCCAGCAATTTATTATCTCTTCGTTTTCAGTAGTATAAAATTCACTTTAAATTGTGAGGGCTTTTTGCAGGGGAATGGGCAAACGTTTTGTTTTCTGCAGAGGAACATACTCCGTGGGGTTTCTTAAATTAATAATGAAACGGGTTCAGTGCTGTGAGTTATTTATCAGGACATTCCAATCTAACCTGTTCTGAAGGTCGTTTGGGTTTGTTGATATTGATATAGTGAAAGTTCAAGTCATAACACTAAAATTACCTTAGTTTCCAATTTTTCTGTGAAGTTCTTTCAACTGCATCAAGAAAACTTCAACAGATTTTCTTGTGGGTTGATTTTGTCTACTATATATGTATAGTATACAATCCTTTTGAAAAATTTAGTAAACTAAAAATGAATACACTTACTTAATATTAACAATACTTTCAAAATTAAATAAATAACCATATTTTAAATTTATAATTTATAGTCGCTCATGTGTTAGGATCAGGATCAAAAACGGGTATACCTACATAATTTTGTTTTTTAAATAAAAAAATATTTATTGAATTAAAATAAATGTAATATTTAATTCATTCATTCCTTGTGTATATACAGAGTAAATACATACATATATGGAGAAATGGTGTCTTTTAAATTTGTAAATAAGAGCAAAAAAGCACATTTCCAAAGTATAGGATAGTTGCGAGAAAAAAATTAAATTTCATTTTTAATATTTACTTATTCTTTATTCATTATTCTCATATAATGAATTCAGTGCCCAAGTAATGCACATTCGCATGTCCATTCTATGCCCAAATGGGGCACGGTGCGCCGGAGCAAACATTTAAATTGTTGAAATTTATCCAGTCACAGGCACATATAACTCATAACGCACCTAAAACAGCCCAAATGAGACACGGTGCGCATTGTGTCTCGAACAAACAACTAAGTTTATTGCCATCATAAAAGTTTAATGACCCAGAACAGTCCCAATATAGCAAGATGCGCACCGACTGTAGGACGAGGGTCCGCACTTTTTTTAGTTTTAAATTTTATACGAAAGAAAGAAAGGTATACTGACTCAAAATGGGTCGAAAAATCCATTACACACTTAAAAAACATTCTGCGTAACAATTTTCGTTCCTAGAAACCGACGTATTTTTCAATTTCCGTACCTGTTTTAGATGCGTATGTGCCTGCGAAACGGGTGTATTTTAAATTTTTGTGCTTGCTTTCGGCATTTTCATGCTTGTCGCGTATTTGTTCGCTATATGGACTAGGTTTAGGTGCGTTTGTGCCTCCGAGTCCGTGGTTTATTTGGGCGCGTATGTGCCAACAAACAATTTTTACTAGGGTACTTTAGTACGATACATGTTGAATAAATAGTGACATTTTTATTTAGAACTTCAAATAGAGACAAATGCCACCTCGAAATGATAACAACATAACAATTAATAAATTCACAGATTCAGAGAGAAAGAAAAAGAAAACTTAATTAATTAACATTATCATTGGGGTGAGCAATATTTCAGTATTTTATTATTACTTATTAATTAAATCAAGAGCTTTTTCTAAAGTAATATTTTTAATCAGTTATTTATTTATTTATTATTTTATAGCAATTATCTTTCACACAATTATTCACTAACTTGTCTTGTTCAATTTTTGGTAGTCACCGAGCCAGGGAACATATGATATTTTCCTAAAAAATAAAAATTAAATTAAATTTTTTGTTTCGTGTACATAAAATTATTATTGTAATTATGATTATTAGCATTTTATTTATTTAAAAATAATCTATTATACCTAATTATAAGCTTGAGACAAGCAGCACATATGAATATTTTTCGAAAATTAAAGAAACGTATAAAATATAATTAATTAGAATAGAACTACGCTTTGTCTGTCATGTTTTAAATGTTAAACAGCTTTTAAAAATGGTATCTTGCTGACTTTTCTCTGTATCTTTCAAATGCATGAAACTCAGCAGTAAATATTTTTACATATGTATGTATATATTATGTATGTACATATGTATAGTATATGTATCAACAGAATAACGCATAATAATTTGACGCAGAATTATGAGATCACGCAAATTATTAAGAGAAATCGTTCAACAGTTTTTGCACAAGAAATCTGTAAACAAATTTAAAGGTGTTACTTACTTCAGTTGCCTCAAAAAGTTGTTACATTTTCTTTGCTCGCTTAAATTATAAAAGTGATCGTCCATAAACATTGTCTGAGAAGCTTGTGATGCGCTATCGAAATCACTTTTTGGTAGACGATTGAGAAGAGGATGTAACGTCTTATCTTTGCATGGTTCTTTGGGAATAATTTGATTCTTGCAATAGTAGTAATATTTATACGAAGTTATTGAAGACATTTGGCATTTGCTCTTCTTTGGTTGATTAAGTACTTTAATAGCACTGAATGATTTACCTCTCCTTAAAAAACACTGAAATTATTTTTTCAACAATCGAACAAAATCTGTTTTTACATACGCAATCAGTGGATATGATGTAAAATTAATCATTGGATGTTTTAAACCTTTTTTGGTCACCTTATGCACATTGCGATATTGTTCTAACATTTCTTGAGTTGTAGTTTTAGGAACAAATACATCATCAGTGGGTCCAAACGTTTTATAATGACTGCCACCCTAAAAACGCTTTATAAAAATTTTCAAGTTATTGTATATTGCTTTTATTTACCTTTTTGGCGGGCGTCGGATTATCTAGTGGATATTGGAGAAATTGTTCGTACCAATCTGATATTTTCACTCTACTGTTATACACTGGACCAATTTTATAAATTCCGTCGTTCATTTTGTTTCTCTACTTTATTAAAAGATGAAAATGATAAAGAAGAATTATTAATTCAAATATGAAAATAGATTTTGTGAATAATTTGATAACATTTTCCCAGCCTATTAGACAAATTAAAATCTACAACCGATATTTTTGTAGTTGTTTATTCTAATGTACACATGAGACGACAAAATAGTAATAATATATTATAGTTGTTGGTTACAAATATCGTTAAAATCACGAGTCTGCTATTTAGTATTGACACAATCAATGATTGTAGTCAAAGGGTGTGATTGTTATATTTTCCACCGTGATTTTTAGGGCTCTGCAGTCCGATAAGGAACCCTAAGATAGTTCAATCCGTCCATTCATCCTAGTTTGTAATAGAGTTATTATTTTTAGAATTATGCAGTTTTGTTGTCAGAGTGTTTGATAAACTTGGCGGTATTTCCCGCAAAATATTACCTTGAAACCCTAGATTTTTCGTGGTTCGACACTTGGTCGTTTTTTTTTGATATGCCACGTGCACTGTATATGTATGTGTCCATAGTAAATGTATTCAATAAAATGTATATTTTTTAAACGAAATACCTTGATTAAGGAAGAAATAAAATTTAATAATTTGTATACTATCTGTTGTTTGTGACTTAACATTTACGGGATTTTAACTCTACCATCAGTTTGTATTGAATTAACTGATTGGTTGATCTTAGCCTTGAAAGAATGAAATTTCGCAGAAATAAAATCTATTTAGATCCATTCCTTGTCCTTTAAAATATCTATTCTGTTGACTTTAGCTCAACATATAGCTTAGAATACTTAAGCTGAACTGAACAAGACGTATAATAACTAAAACAAAAAATTAACAATATGAAACAGTATTCTGTTTGAGCAATGCTGAATACACCATGAAATGTTTTCTGGTTCGATACCTACTTTAAAAACCAAATAATAAAATATACTAAATGTAAATATAACTTGAATGTTAAAAGGTATCGCAAATGCGGACAAACCAACAACCAAAATATTTATATTGTAACTTTTGTTTGTAGTTTAACATTTGTTTTCTTTTTTTGTAAGAGACTGTCCAAAGTTTATCTGAGACACAAAAATCACATCCAAGGAATAAAGTTTAATATTAGTGCTTTAAGTTCAGCATTGAAATGCGCTGGCATATTTAACAGCTGCACCATTTAAGTAAGCTTTACTAAAAGTTTTTATGTTAAAGGGTGCCTCATATAATTTATGTTTCAATTGAAAGCTTTGATACTAACACTGACCAAGCTAATTTAAAATAAAAATATGTATGAATAAATATATAAGAGCACAGACAGTGTAAGTCACACCTTTTTTAGAAACCGAAATAATGATGTAATTGAAAAGATAGAACAAATAACTTTAACTAAGTAAGTGCAACAAAAAGGTAAAGAAAAACGCATTGAAAATTATATAAAGTAGTACTTAAAAATAGTGTAAATGCTAAGAACAAGTTAAGTCCAATCCTTGTAGCTTACATACATCAATGATGTATTTATAATAAAGAAATTATATTTAATGAGACATTTTAGATTATATTATTATATTAATTTTACGTTAAAATCTACCGCCGGAAAGTAGCCCAGAAATTTTTTGAAGGACAATAAGTAAGCAAGCCTTAAAGGTCTTAAGATTAAAATTCTTTCCACATTATAGAACTTGAATTATTTTCCTTGTGCTTTTTGGATTTACATTGATTTTTCTTTGTATGCATTCCACTTTAGTTAAAATATTTTAAATTCTATTTATTGTAGTAAATAGGTATACATTATCTTGCTATTCTATGAAAGATACATAGTTGCTGACATTTTTTAATCTTCCAAAAGAATTATAATTCTTTCAACTTTAAACTAGATTATCTCATTTTTATGTGAGTCTGACTTACCTATTTCTTTCCCTGTGCTCTTCCTAAGTGATTTCGACTAAACAATTTTACGATATTAAAGTACCATCAATTTAGGAGTCAGAAAAAATATCACAGATGGAAGAAAAACCTTTCATGTAAAAATTTCATTCATTACGTTAAAAAGAAAAATTATTAGATCAAATAATTACTTTTCGTGACTATTAATCGATTTATGTTGTAAGGCATATGAAATGAATATAGGAAGTTTTGGGAGATCATAAGTGATATGTATTTGGTATAAGATAAAATAATGTAATTCAAACTTAAATAAAAGGCAATTTTTTTGGTCTTTCATGAAAGAAGTTTTATTTTCGGAAATAATACAATTTTCAAATTAATTAAAGTCTTAAAATATTTTAAAGAACAGACTGGTGGTATATACGCTTAAAATCTCCTCGTTGTCTTTAAAATAATAATTATAATTAAACAAAATGTGTCTGGCTAGCCAGGCCAATTATCGTTAAGTGACCAAAACCAGAACCAATTTAAAATATTTGTTGTTCGTGTCATTAATATTAAAAGTATGTAGCTTCCGTTCACACAAAGAGTGTCTAACCCATCACAAATTATTATTTCCCACATCCATTTGGGCGAATTGGTTTTTTGTCATAATGCAATGTGTTCGCCAAATGTAAATAAATCTGTCATGGGTTCCATTTAATGCCCATTAAATATGAACGCGCCTAAAAGTCGTAATCAGAGCGCAGATTCAAAAATTCCATTTGAAATAATTTGTCCTGTAGCATAGATAATTCGACATAAATTCGACATGAATTTCAATTGCTTTTAAGCATTCATATGAGGGCTGGATACAAATTGGGCGAAATAACAAAGGACAGCCGCCTGGACGCAATAATGTTAATTGTACTCTTTGTTTTGTTAATTAATACAAGTAATTTTATTGGTCCTAAATAAATTACAATTTGTCGCCCCACGGACGGATTGACAGGAGTACCACCGTACGAAGCAAACACTCTCATGCACCAGCCCAGACATAGAATTGTTGTGTGCTTGGAGCTAAAATGGTAGGCCCCTATGGTTGTCTTTAAATAACAATAAAATGCAATCGTAGCCTATAAATTATGCGAATGTGACTAAACAATTTATGTGCCGGCATATCTCTGCCGTTTGTCTAAATATTCAGAGGCGCCTGAACGGAGGTGCATACATACAACCAAACGATGACGGCTATTTACGTGCTTTAATGGTGGGTTCCGGCCTGAGTGTGAAGGGTAATTAATCAAAACTTGGTCAACCAGCAAAGCCACTTTGGGCGCCCTTTAATTTACGACACACTTTAAAGTTTTGCCTTTTACTAATTAAAAAGGCAAACTAAAGCCTAATCCTTTTCAATCGAACGCTTCTAGGCGAGATTTGGCGGGGATAAAACTAATTGTGGTACTGGCCACCATATAGTGGCTTTCGTCCATTTCAGGTGGTATTTTTACAAATACAAAACTAATGTTCTAATTTTGGTTTTGTTGAAGTTAATACATATGTATTAAGATTATAAATTAAAGTATTTTGTTTTTTACATAGTATGTTATTTCAATTATTATGGGTGCATTTTTTTTTCTAATTATTGACATTATATGTATAAATTTAAAAGAAAATAAATCAGGACACAAAAATTACTTGGATTAAGTAAAAATTCATGCAAAAATTCTTGAAATTAACGTTAAAAAAGAAAGTATATCTTTCATTCATTAATAGTGACAAGCACGCATCAGCAGTTATTTGTACGACAATTACTTAAAAACAAAAATGCTTCTTTCTATAATATTTATTTGTAGATCAGCGCGCTTTCGTATTTTAAATTTATACAAAAATTAACTAAAAACACAAATGTGTATTAATATTATGATATTTTGCGAATTTGTGAATATTAATCGAGGAATTTCTAATCAATATTGTACCAGATTGAGGTTTTTGCTCGTCGATACTCTTCAAGTCGAGATTTTGTGATTTTCAATAACTTAAGGGGTTAACCAGCTTGGGAGTGTGAACAATTCCTAGAAATGAACGATTTTATTTCTGCAACTATTATATAATATATATAAAAAGTTCGTTTCAATATAAGCATTTATAGTATACATTAATAAACTCGAGCAGTTTGAAGAAAAAATATTGATTAAAAAAAATAAAAACTTGCTAATGTAAAATTTATAAAAAATGAATGGCACATCTTATAACAAAAAGTCTGCGTCACATTGTAGATAATATTATTAAGAAAATTTGTAAAAAATAAAAAGCACTATTGCAACGTATAGTAAATTAAAAATTTGTATTATACCTTTAGTCTGCAATTCCTGAGCCGTACATTTATACTTCTACAGTAGCCTTACTAATTATTAAAGTTATAAAATAAAACAAAAACCCAAAAATTGAATTTTGGAACATTTTAAGGTGGGCTCGATTCTTTTCATGTCGAGATTGTAAATATTAAGCTTTCGTACCGCTCCCAAGCCCGAGCACATATGCAAATGAGATAAATGAAAATATCAAATCCTTAGACCAAAGATATTTAGTTAATTTAGTTATTTTACGCCGCAAATGCGTTGTTTTAGATCTTTAAAAGGTTAAGTTAATTATGGTAGTAGAACTGACTGGAAAACAAAACTTCTTAGAAGAACATAACTTCTTACAAATAATCGTTGTCGTTGTGTTGCTTTTATAAATATACTTAGAAAAGTTTTATTCAAAAAGAAACTAAACAGATTCAATTATATGTGCATACATCCATCATCCATATCTCACATCAACACTTATAATAAATGCGAAAATGCAGGCACAGGGCAATATTTTTGAAAGAGACAGCTTGTCGTACATTTCAAACGTTTAAAATCTGGATTTTCTAGACTGCAATGAGTTCGCGAAAATAAAAGTTATCAGCGTCTAGAGAAGAAGCGCGCCGAAAATTATGCGCTAGGGTGATTAATATATATTCAGATGACTTTCAGTAGAATTCCCATTATTTACTTTATCGCCTGGGTTTTCTCGAAAAGAGTGAAGTTCCGCAGTAAATCTCAATAGAGGGTGCGAACTAATTTAAAACTTAAATTAAGAAAACTTAAAAACAAGTTTGGTGTCCTTACTTTAGAACTACTTAGCAAATCAGACATAATTCAGCTGAATAATGTCGTGACGTAGAATTTCTCAAAGTTGCCAACCAAAAACTTTTCACTATACCAGACTGTGGACCTTGTTTTTGCAAAATTTCTTCTTATTCTATTTTTCGCGTAAATTCTGTTAAATTTTCTTACACTTTGAATTGCCTCTTTCTTAAAGAAAGATGTTGAGTTTTGCTTGCAGTTTTACTTTTTAAATCAAATCCATTTTGCAACTTTTCATTTTAATAGTAAAATATTGTCTCCTAGCTTCGAAAATTAATATAAATGGAGGAGCGCAATTTTATTTCCTGCCATTTTACATCGAAAATACTACAATATGAAAGGTACCTAGGCACTTTTCTTTTCTTGGCTTGCTCTGCTTACTAGTGGTTTAGATGAGTTTTGAATTTATTTTAGGAGTTATCTTTTAAGCAGAATTGTTTTAATCACTCAGAAATGCCTAATAAATTTACAATTTTCAACTACATACATACACACATGGATAGTGCAACCGAAGAATTTCTGATATTTTCAATAGAAGAAAAATTAGTGAAGGGCGTGTTAAACTCTAGTCTTAGATGCTCCTATATATGCATACAGGGTGATTCAGAAAGATTTCAAATACATTTATGTATACCTACTAATCCATTCTTTGAAGTGCCCTGATCAAATTTTGTTCTTACACTACCCACCTAAAATCACTCACTCACTATTTTTTTAAGTTCAAGTTTATTGAAGCAACGCAAATTTGGACTTTTGAACCTACAGTTTCCACAGTAGTGGATGGATTGAGTTATTCGGGCGTTAGAAAGATAGTTAGAGAGGCGTTAGAAGCATAAAAGGGTGCAGTTTCGAAAGAGCTGTATTTCATAATAATGCAATATTCTTGACAGAAGTTACTTATGTTTACTCATTTATTTATTATTTTAGGAATAGGAGTCGAGAAACTTAATTAAATTAAAGGAATTCGAAATTTGGCAAATTAACAAGCATCGTAATACAAAACTTTATAGTACTATATTGGACCAATTTCACCCGCATAGGGTCAATCTTACCCCATTTTACGATAATTAGATTGAGGTTTGTCCGACTTTTTTTATCAATTTTCATTAGAGCTTTGTTTAAAAAAAATAATTAAACAATTTAAAAACAAACCTGTATCTATATTAGATATGTTTGTTCAAAAAGGTATGACAGAAAACAAAATATGTAGTTTTGAAAAGTGCGTGTTTTAAAATTATTTTTCTTTATGTTGTATATTTTATAAAGCTAGCTAATTAACTAACATAATTTTTTCTACTCTTTCGATTGCTTAGTATCAATTTTTCGTCGAATTAAAATTTCTTAAAGTAATTGTGATAGTATTAATAGAGGTCTTAGTTTTTAATAAAATAAACTAATTAATTAAAATAATGCACCGATTAAATAGGATATTCCACTAGATATTGTGGTAACACATGTAAACGATAAGTTTGTTTTTAGTGATCGAACTTTTCACGTTTTTATTAGTTATATTTATAAAATATTTTCTGATTCCCTGAGATCCCCGAAATCTTTAGAAAATGCAAATTTTAATTTGCGGCATAAATATATATTATTTCTCTTATCTTTTTCAATAAACTAAATTTTCGGCAGTCATACGCAATTTTAAAATATTTTTAACGCCGTGAATTTCAAATAAAATAAAGTAGTCCTGCTATAATACAAAGTTTTGATTCTATTATTGAAAGATAATCTAGTGAATTGTTAAGGAACAGGTTTTAATTTTTTTCCAATTAGAATAATTTTAATTTCCCAAAAAATTAAACTTAGACATATATGCCAATACCTCTGAAGAAGTTAAGGATAGCTGCTAGACTTAGGGACTATAATTGAAAAATCACGGGGTGCTACTTGACAAAAATTTCGATGCACATTACATAATTCTCGAAAATTAATTTGACGTAAAGGTATCTAAGTGGTTATTTTAAAAGATGAAGTAATTAACAGCAAAAGTACAATTTAAATTTTATTAAGATTTAGTTTTAGATTTTTAGAACGCAATTGAGCCCAATTAATTAAAGTGGCAAAGTTCATAACAGAAGACATTTATGATGAAATGTTTGATAATTATAAACAACAAACCGATGGAATTTCACAAGAAGCTTTGAAAATGTTCGGAATAAATTCATTGCCAATAAAATTGTAAATGGGCCCGTGACAATCTTTCCATCAAAAAATTATTTTCAACTAAAAATTGGGAATCGCGCGTCAGCCGTGAATTTGTGCGGGGAGCTGTAATTGTGTGCAGGATGCTCGAATATTTCATTTGCGTCCTATAGAAAGTGGCGGTGATGGTGGTAAAAAGTGCCCATCAAAATTTAACAACCAATTGAGTATTTCCAAACTTTGTTAAGCCAAACAGCAGCGCAGCCCTAAACTTTTTAATCGCCGCGCTGCCAATATTCGCACGATCCAAAATTTAAGGAGGGTCCGGTGGTGTTTCGTTGTTTTGATGCGACGCTTTTTCCTTCTACGCCGTGTATTTTATTTTATGTTTTTTTTCTGAATATAATGCTGTAATTGCACTGCAGTTCAATTTTTCTGCCTAGTAATCATATTAAATTGCCCAGAAAGCACACAGTGTTACACACTATTTAATCAGTGCAAACAGGATGGAACACGGCCGGCGAAGCCACCACCATGGACAATTTCTACCCCCGGAACTGAAAAATTATTCGAATTGGAAATTTCCCAAATATTCGGGCCTTGCATGTGCGACAAATTTTACCGGCGGCCATGTAAACGCTGATTGGATGTGTATTTCGGCCCTTGTTTAATCGCTTTTTGTTTTAAAATTTTATTTTTTATTTTTTCATTCCGGGCACTTCTGCAATTCCCACTTGGCAGGACCGGCGGCCGAGCCCTATTTGTTTGGTTCATTAGCGCATATATAAAAATAATCAATTAAAGCTGCTCGTTCACTGCTAAATGATTTACGTGCGGCCAGCTACATAATTTAAAAATTCCATTATTATCGGACTACCACGCGATTTATTTTCAAAAATCAAATTTATTTAATGCTGAAGTTGTATTTTGATTCGCACTGTAATTTCCCCCGACATGGCAGTGGCATGGCTATTTTATGTACGTTAATGCGAACGACTGCCTCCGTGAGAATTGGCTTTTATGCTAAAATCTTTAAAATGTAATCTGATAACATTTTCGACTCAGAATAGCTTATTTACAGGAACAAGGATTGACAATTATGTACATCTACAATAAATTGATTAAGGGGACAATTGCCTTTTTGTTCCAAGTCCTTCAAACATTCGAACATAAAATTTTGATCGTGGTACATGACAAATCTAAAATAAAATGTGCAAATTAAGAGAATGAGTGCTGCTGAAAAGAAGCATTTTATTACCCATATCCGCAACTATACGTTAATTAATTAAACTTCATTCATAAGTTATATTTTTTACTAAGACAAATCGTTAAAACTTGAAAGCTCTCGAGGAAAAAATTATTTTCTTTCTTGTCGCATCCAACTATACCTACTCAACATACACTAAAATTACACGCTTAATTTGTAAACATTTCACATTCAAATTACTTCTTAAAAAAGGTTAATTGTTTCTATGAAATATGTATGCATAAAACCCTGACAAAAAGTTCATCGGCGAGGTAGAGATTTCCATACATCTTTAACAATTTGAATTTCAAGCACACAATAAAAAATGTTTACAATAATTAATGTTCAAAATTGTTGCCAACACTAATTAGTATGAAATTCAAATTTAAATTGCATGCATAGGTGTACAAAAATATTCCTTTGAGAGTATAAAATTAAATTTTCATTGTGATGATTTATATCTAAAAGAATTAAATTTAAAATGTCAAATTTCAGAAGTAAAATTACATTGGAGTTTCAATTTCAATTTTTAAAATTTTCGATTTATTCCATTTAGGTATTTATAATTGCCAACAAATAATAGGCAATTCACGAATTGTTGTATTTTAATTTCTATCGTTGTTCTGAATGTAAAATTTTGGCATTTTAATACTTTGATGATTTTATGCTCTTCACAACAATACAAAATGAAAACGTCAATTCGCGAATTCCCCTTTTACATATGTTTTAAATAATTATAATTTGTAAACCATTAAAATTAAAATTAATACAACATTAAACACATTTAAGAATTTATTACGCACAAAATAGTTTATTTTATGCCTGAACATTGAGGATTAGATCCAAGTAAATTTATTCTTTAATATATTAAAACTCTTTTAGCGATATAAAAATAGTAAATTATGTATTGTTTATAAGTTTAGCCCATTTTGTCTAAAATATAAACTACAGATCGGTCGTAACCTCTTCATATATAAGGTGTAAGTAAAGAAGAGACTACAATAGTTGAGAAAATATAATTTCGTCTTTTTTCTCAAAGAAATGTGCCTTCGAACAATGATAAAGTCGAAGAGCCTTGCTTATCACGTATTCATTTGATATGCGAGTGAAAATCCGGGGCCACGTTGATTAAACAGAAACTTTTACATCCCCGTAAGTGTTTCATCTGCTGTTAAAGCCCTGCAGACTCGATGTTGTGCATTTTCCACCCATAACAGAATAGAAAACTTTCGTCGACAAAGTTTGCCGCTTTTCTCCATAGGGTAGCCGTATAAAATTTCAATACAATCGAGAGGACGATGTTCAAAGGATCTTTGTGTGTTAAAAGAAAAGTGCTTGAGAAATTCAAGGAATTTCTCCTTTATATTTTTTGTCTATTTCTTATCGTCTGCCTTTTTCGTTTTGTCTTATTACGCCCTCAAAGTGTGGTCCTGCTGTGTATTAAAATTTATTGCCTTCCAACGACCATACGTTTTTCCGACAGATGCAGTTGTGAAAGAGGCAGACTTTAGATACCTATCCTTAAGGCGGCTAAAATGATGACTTTCTTCGCCCCAAAAACTTCTCAAAAACTTTGTTCGGACTTCTGTTTCGCTCTCAACCCCCCTTAAAAATTTCAAATAACACTTTACAAAACTTTAAGGAATAACTTAAAGTGAAATTTTATTTGCCTTCAGTCGAGCAGCATCCGAATTAAATTCAAATTGTTACCACAGGCTGTACTTGGGTATTGTGTAGCCGCACATCTTTTATAAATGAAAACTGCAATTGCCCCTGGCGTCGAAGAAAGTTTGAAGATATTTCATTCTCTATTATTATTTTCGCATCTTTTGATTATCTTCTGGTAGACTCACAGATGGTAAAGCATTAGTACAAAATATTGCGGTTATAGATTATTTTTGAAAATATTTTGTAGAAAGACTAAAACTGATTTGTTGATAATTAATTATGATTTTCCTTGAGGATCAATACATACGACTATTAACTTAGTCTATTTTGCACAGAGGCACCCTTGTTATTATCACGCTGTAGATTTTATAATTCATTATCCTGTATCGTTGTAGAAATTATGATTGAAACCTGTAATTATATTTACAATTTGAGATCACTCTCACTACAAATATAGGTATTTTAAATTAAATCATTAAGATGTTTTGAAATAGATCATCAATATTTTTAACTTGTGCAACTGCTTGAATGTTTTCTTCTTTGTTTTGGAAATGTCTTAAATTAAATTTTAAAATACTATTATGTTTGTTCAAAATTTTTTATGTCTCCTAAACGTTTATAAATTTTGTATAGTATTACACAATAAAAATGTAAAACACTAATCACTTTTTGAAAGCATTCTCAAGGTAATCACTTATCAAATGAATAATTGTTAAATAATTTTAAAACAACGGCTCAATTCAATCAAAATACATGGTACAATACAAATGAAGTATAAATACAATTAAATCTAAAAAATTTCGTTCGAAATTATCATTATTTATAGTCATTCCCCATATTTAATTGTGATAAGATTTTTTTTATTGAAAACATCTAATTTCACATTAGCATAGTTAACTTATTCAACTAAGAACATCTTACAATAAGATTAAAAAAAATCAGTATTCTGTACTATGACTTACTACATCTTGTATATGCGTATCTAAAGAATTATAATATAATGTATATTATTATAAAAATTGGGATAAGTAGTCCATTTCTACATACATTTATGTTTGCTTAAAATCATCAAATTTAAATTATATTTATTGCATCAAAATAAGGTCGATGCAAAGTATCGAGTATCGAATCCCAAAGTATCGATACGGAATAGGTAGACATTTATGGCTGAAAAAAGGGGGCATTTGTCTTGTGAAATGGCAAATCAAGGCAATGTAAAAGTTTCTCTTAATATGTTTATTTTTAAATTCGAGTAGAATTATACAGAAGCTATCTTTAATTTAAAGATTTTATTTAATATAAATTTCGCAGAAACATTGTCGGAATGCTTACATATGTATAGTATGTATGAATAAAAGTACCGTAGAAGTTGCTAGTTTTCTGAATAAAAAAAAACATATACAATAGAAAATATAAGCGACCGAAAAATCTTTTTCATATTTGTCACTTTTGACTCTAAATGAGCGTTTCTACAAGGTTTCATCAAAAGAGGTGAGGATTTAAATAACTTGATGGAAAATTACACAATTTTTAGAAATATGGCTATTGTTGAATTGTAAACAAGTAAATGGAAAAAAAATATTTTTTAAGAAAAGCTTTAATTTCCGTCCGCCATATAGGGTTTCGTATCCTATTCGTCAAACCCTTTAATTTAATTCCCAAATCAAGGGGGTTGTAAAGAAAAAGGTACTCAGCCATCTTGGAGGCGTCCGTCATATTGGATTTAGAAAGATGAGGCAATTTAGTCACCAATTTTGAATATCGTTTCTGGATTATTTTCAAAAATCATTTTAAAAATCAACTCAAAATGTTTTAAGAATTTATTTATTTTTTTTCAACTCGCTTAATACTAGCTAACTAAGATAACTAATAACTAGTAACAGTAGGAAATTATGTAGCTTAGTGTGAAAAAACTAGTACCTACATACATAAATACATATATAAATTTAAATATTTTAATGCAGTTTAACAAATATTGTGAACTCATGTAAAAATTACGAATGGGTGAAATAGCCGCAGTTAAACAAAAACGAGTAGTTTTTAGCAGAATCTTCGAAGTTGTGCCTCATTATGATGCAAGGCTCGTTGTATGGTAGTATGAAATCAGGCACCAAATTCGAAATTACTGGGGCATGACAGGACTCAGACATCTACAGAAAATCTCAATCGGTGTCTAAATTGAGTGTCCTCATTATTTTTGGACGGTAATAGACATCCCCACAAAGCGCTGCATCCATTATTCGGAGGTGCTGCATGAATGCACTCCTAAAGCGGTCTCAAAGCTCACGTAATCGTCTGAAGAAATCAAAAATCCAAAATTGCCCAGCGGTCATTTTATTTTCCCAAGATTGCACGAAGCTGCCGTGGTTAAAGGCACAGAAAATGCGCTGGTCCAATTTTCCATCTCCGAGTGCCATAACCGGATTTGTTCGGGTCCGCTCTTAAGGTGGTGGACCCGGGCCCGTCCACCTACACCGGGCTGCACGGCTCCTATGAAATATTGACCCTCCTCAAATAAAGCAAGAAATTGGGAAGAGATTTAATCTTTGCTGGTGAATCAGAATGGCTGCTTCGAATGTCGTAGACATTCTGCAGTCCTCGAAACTTAACTTATTCCAGCTATTGCCAATATAAAAGTTTGATATCCTCTGGAACCCTCCGAGGCGATAAGTCTGTCCGCCGCCCGAACCGGAAAAGACATAGGAAGATGGCCCTCGGGCTGGATACGGAACGGCATGTTTTCCCTTATTCCGATCACATACATAGTTTTTCCGGCCCAGATCGTGCGACGCTCCTGATAACTTTGAATGCATACAAAATCGATTTCTCCTCTGTCGGATGATAAAGGACGTGAGGAAAATTGAATCAACAATTTTCAGAAATGAAAAATAACATGAACGACAAGATGCCTTTTTTCCTATACATATGTATATATTTTTTTTTTTTGATTTACTGAGAAAGCGCTGAGCGCTAAATTGCATCCTTTCCACTGCGGCAACCAACTCGTCCCGCATGGACAAGGACGGCGCGGCGCGGCGCGGCGCGGCAGAGCGCCGCGTCGTCGGTAATCTCAAAAATCATTTGCTTCACAGCACTCGCTGGACAATAGCGCTAATGTGGGATTATGGCAAATTATAGAGCTGAGTAATTAACTCGTGATGAATGGTGCATCATTGAAATATATTCGTTTTATTGAAACGTAGCGTATAAACTGGAGGGAGGGATACTTGATAACTTCTTTTTAGGTAGATTTTATATGAAATACTACCAATTGCAGCGTATCTGATGAAAAGATTTCGGAAAATTAATGATGCCAAAACTCGTTTATAATGAAACTTGTGGACACGTTAGAGGCCGTATTTCTTAATTAATTTTGACCAAATTTCGTCTATACGTTTATCCCACCAATATTTCGGCTAAGTTCGTAAATGGGAGTAATCGGTCGGAGGGGTGGGGATATAGGGGCTACGTCAGTTATATAAAAATGGTTTAGACCCAATTTCTTTCGTATTTTTAAACCGCTATTGACCAAACTTAACATCCACATTGACAACATATAGCTCTAAATCGTGTTATAAAATAGTGGTAATCAATCAAAGGAGTGAGGAGCTACACCAGTTTCTAAAAGTTACTTTGTTACTGCGATAATTGCTCCATTTCTTAATGGATTTTGATTCAAATTTCCGTATGCATTTATTGGTTCGATATCTACGTCATATTAAAAAGATTGCGTGATTTGGGGAGGGGGAGGGGTCATTCACCTCGCTATATATTTTAATTTATTCCCATGTAGACCGTATATTTCTTAATCGATTTTGATTAAAAATGGCTAATATATCCTCCATGACATGAAATTTAATTCTTCTATCTGGCTGCCGGCCGCCGAAAGGTCTTTTACTTTTTTAAATGAATTGGTTGATAGAAAAGTAAAAATTTTTACCGAGACATTGCATGATTTAAAAATTATGATTTTCTGTTTTTAAGGTTGCATACCCAAAGGGTGCCAACGGCTGTATTCTGAATTAACGCTGATTATAATAGTTTATACTCTATTGATAAATAACAAATATCGAACAAATGCTGCACTTCGCCGCAAATAACACCTTGTGGAGAGGAAGGCTACCGATTTTTGGCGCTAGAGACGCCACAATTATACTGTCATAGTAATATGTGGTTCGATTGGTATAAAAAGAGTCCTATATTTAAATTTTGGTCCTAAAATTAGTCGTCGACATCCTTTCATATATTGGTAAAAAGAAAACAAAAAAAAAAAAAAGAATGTACATAAATAAGCGTGGTGGACGGGTATGACTATTTGGCGAGTTTTTTAGATTTTTCTAGAAATCATTGATCAATAAAGAGGATCTTACCTTCTTATTACATTTGTATAATATTACATTTAAATTTTAAACGTTGAATCCGTATATTTCCTAAAATAACAAACAGATCGTAGCGTCATTAGAATGCTGAAAAAGTTCTCTCTAATGTGCTCTTACTAAATAATTAAAATAAAATCTCCTTTTTCATTTTACAATTATTTCTTTATTTTACAATCCTTCAATATCTTTGATAGAACATTTTAGTAAGTGTACTTAGAAAAGTATTTCGGTGTTTTAAAAGATGGAAATATCTTTAGTGTAAGGATTTTCTTCATTTTTTAATCGAATCTTTGTAGGAATAGGTATGTAAAAAATTGCAACAGAAAAGTGTCACTTTTCTAAACTTTAAAGTTGAATATCACGAGAAATGTGTACAAACGATCGACACAATTTTTTTTCGCAAATTCGTCACCTTTGACTTTAAATGAAATATCTTTCAAAGTTTCATCAAAATTAATGATAACACTTCAAATTAAATTTATGCCACTTCTTTATACCAGTTATAATAATACATATACAAAACATACATATATTATGTTCTCTTTAAATTTCGGACACTATATGAGGTATATTTAATTTCACTGTTGAGTGATGAGTTAAACTTCCTCTTAATTATATAATTACAAATACGTCGTATAGGAAATTCCTAAGCAAACATGACAAGTTCACACAATTAGTGCTGTTCAAAGCCAGCATTTTGCCACAATTTAATTATAATTTTGAGCTACTGTTCACCGGTGAATTTGCAAGTCATAGATACATATTAACAATTTATGAATTTTTACCGTACCCGATTGGTAGCAGGATGATAACTACATAGTTTAGTCGCTTAATGCTTAATGAATGATTACCTTAGCTGTGGCAGCATAACATGATTAATCAACTTTTCTGCTCTTTCCACCGCAGTGGGACGTCGCTAATCAGCTTTTAATTAAAGGAAATGAGTACCATGGGACCACAATCAAACGTGCTTACCCACTACATATGCCAGACTGCTGGGAGTCACTGAAATATTAAGCGAGATTTGATATCTGTCCGCAATAAAAGGAGCTATTTCAGGACAGAACTCCCAGTGGTCGTAAAAATTAATCTATGTATGATACATAGAAATCACAATGCAACCAGTGAAAGAACTAATCACATTCGACAATCTTACAAAGATTCCAAATACCTTCTTCAAGACGCTTGGCATACAGCCGTACGTGAAACGTGCGGATAAACCTAGATACTGGCTGTTTTCAATTAGATTTTACCTTGGCTTTATCAACCTTAATGTCCAGGTGATGTGGCAGATTTTGTGCATCTACTTTATGCAACATTTATCATACTTGGAAGGAACAGTGATATTCTGTTTGGTGTCGGATCTCAGAATGCTTTTAGTGTGGTTAAACATAAAAATCTTATCTGGATTGATGTAGGACTTAGAAGAAATATTTCTATTGTCTAGAAATAAACAGAGAAAATGTTGCCTTAGTGAATACAACCGCAACTTATTGATGGTGATGACCCTTTTCGGTGTTACATATGACACTAATAGCAATATTTAATCTAATTTTGATTTCTCGGTCCACGGTGGATATATGTGAATATATGTATGTTTTTATCAAAACTTTTTGCGCATTATTTGTCATTTGTAATTTGGTATCCCTTCAATTCAACTTCTGATAATTTGTATATACGTATATCAGTTGTACTTCAACAATTTATTAAATTTAAACCGAAGGAATAGATACAACGTGATTTTGATTTTTTAAATAAGGCAAAGGCACATTAAAATTATTAGGTAAGTATTTTAGCATAGTTTCTTCTAAGGAATCGAATTATAAGTAAATTTTCGGTTTTAGTGCCGATGTGAACAAAATATTCTATGTTTCAATACTGCAGCATTTTTGAGCGTCGGAACATTACATGCTGTATCACTGTATTATTTTGCATGGCAAATTAAATTAAATAAAATTGTAAATATCAAGTTTAAATATTGAAGGTTTTTAGTAAGTCATATAATTTTTTTCGATTTTTGGACAAGGTATGAAAATTAAAAAGAACACAAATATTTCAAACAAGATGTAATAAATAGATAACGTACTATAAAGTAAACTTAGTACCTGGGCTACCTATTATTTGATTTAAATACGTTTTTTATTAATGTTAATATAAATTGATTTGCCTAAAGTGCTTCATTTACATTGAAATAAAATAAAATAATGATAAATTCACATAGGTAGTAATTCATCAAAATTTTCGCCCATTTTACCTTACAGATGAATGTTGAGCGAAGGAATAATCCTCACCTTCACGAAGCGTTTATAGAAAAACAAGAGATTGACTAAAATCTATTTTAACTATTTTCCCTTTTACATCGACTTAAAAAAAGGAGCGTATCAATTTGATCCGTATTCGTATTCGTATCTTATTCATAGAACGAATGCAGGTTATTTTAAACTTCAAGGTATAGGAAACATCGAAGTTTTGGGGTTGCTGATTACTGTTATGAAAATTTGCAAATTAAATATGGCGGCTCCAATATGGTGACTGATATTCTTTGACTTTAGGTAATTTTAATGAAAATTAATATAGGTAAAGAAAGTTTGCACACTACGGGTTTCAAATCTACCAACATTTGTAAATTTCAAATGATTACCAGGAAATTGTGTACTGGGGGATTTCTGGCTTGCTTATTTTGAATTTGGTAAGATAATTTTTAAATTTAAAATAGCAGATTCAATGTGGCAACTAAAAGCTAGTGTATAAAGAAAAGTATTTCAGACGATAGTAATGAAAATATGATTTAACAGGACGTAATAGTGTTAAGCCAATAGTTGGTTATAAGAAAAAAGTAAATTCAGATTGCCTACATATAAGTGTAATCCTATACATATACCAGGTTCTGTCGTATAATTAAGTTTAGGTATATAGCAAAATAACTCAAAGATAAAAAATAATCAATGATACAACTAAACTTAACGATTTAAATTAGATTTCAATTCAACCCTTTTTTCGAACATATTAGTCGATATTTACTATTATATAAAAAGAAACATTATCTTTTGCTTGCAAAAAATTAAGCAATTGCTTCAAGTTATATAAATAAACATTCACTTTTTCATTATTTAACCAGTCAGCGACGTTTCTGGTGAAGTTTTTGTGCTTTTAGATGTACTCAAATTAATGAGAGATGTGTTTAAGTCTGGAAGGCTTGGTATAAGGTGAACTTTAATTTGGCAATTTCGCACGCATATTCGTAAGCCAGCCGAATTTGGAGACGAATACATAAATCGGAAAGGATTTATTTTTTGTACCATATTTGAAATCGCGATTCTTCTTCTTTTACTTAATTTATTAGAAGTATTTCCTTGCTAGGAAAAGGTAAAGATTATCAATACGAATTGAAGTAAAACATTTTAATTGATCATTAGAAGTGTAGAAGTACACTTTACTTCAAAGCAAATGCTTCTTTCTTATAAATCTGGACTATTATATGAAAGTCAAGAGTAAGCTATTAAACTTACATTTATGAAAATGCCTATCATAAATACCTATAGAACTTTATTGGCGATATTTAAAATAACGAATAATGACAACCTCGTTTACAAAAAAGAAACTGCTGTTTAAATCCGCCTAAGGTTGCCTGAAACAATTTCAGTTCAAAATGGAATTTGTGTTTTTTCATGCTTCTTTCAAAAACGACATCCGATAAAATCTGAAAGAAAAATGAAAGTGTTCAACACGCCGCGTTTCATATTTCGTGTTTCAAAAATACAAGTGGCACGTTTTCTTTCGAGAAGCAATTCATTTTTGAGTCCAGGCTGGACTGACAAGAGCACTATTATTTAACTGAAACGCTCATTACTGCGCTAACCACTAAAAGGTGCTCACCAAGGAGCCACATTATCACGATTTTGAGAACATTTTTAGGTGCAAGTCGCCAAAACTTATGCTGGCAGAGAAGCTTGCCGGGTTTCTTGCAAGAATACAAATTTGTTTCGTGTCTGCACGAAAGCCAACACGCTGGTGGATTCGAAATGAAATGTTTACATCGAAAAGGTATTCCCATGTGCACCTCTTTATTTTCTATACCAAGGAGGTGTGCGCCGTGCAAAAAATATCAAATAAGACCCGTCGAGTCAGAGGAGTCCGACAGTGGTGTAGGGAAAAAAAATTCCGAGGGTCAAGTGCCACTTGGAGTTGCGGAAGAAAAAGTTCTCCAAGGGACAATACTGCTTTATTTGCAGTTCAGTTTTGTTCTGCTGGCGTATCCTGTCACATATTGCTGCATTTGATGTGATTTATTAGGACACAAGCTGTCTTCAGCAGATATAGCTTCTTGCTAGTTCCGAAAGGCTCCTGCTGAACCAGGGGATTCCATTGGTTTTTTGGGCGCCTTTGTTGATTCCCAGTTAACAATTGCTTTGCGTTGCCACCGGAGCGAAGCACACTTCCTGCAACAAAAGCAGCATATTCGTGCACGTCGGCAAGAATTAAAAAATTTTTGGCAGGTGTATATGAAAGCGTTTTTGGTTCCCAGGAGGGCCATATATCACTCCTGAAAAATATGAATTCACCACCGCTCTGGAAAAAGTTAAATTCGCGGAAAAGTTCAGACGCTGGGGTTTTAGGAATTTTGAATCTGCACAGAAACGACGACGTGCTCAGAGCGGTATTAGCTTAAAACAATTTTTCAGCATTCCAAAATTAAATTTTCTGATACATACATACATACACCTAAGAGTTTCTTTTAAAATCACGAAGGATTTAAGGATTTTAAAGGACTCATGAATTTATGAGGCTTTCTTAAAAAACTAGGCCTTACTACGAAATCACTTAGTCCCGCCTTCAGCAGCGGTCATTATTAATGCAGGGCCCTTTAAAAGGGACCACAAGGTCTAGTACATTTTCGCCCCCTTAAGAATGTGCCTTGGTTCTTTATCTCCTAAGCCACATCTTTTCACAAGTCCTGCTTTGATATAAGGCGGCTGTTAAAACGAAACTGTTGAAGCACTTTCCACGTAATACCTTGGCGATATGCTTTTTATGATGCTCACATAAATTTTGCCCCCAAATTTGCATAAAAACGTGAATACGTAAAGTTGGCTTCCTACGAATGTCATTCAATACCAATCTATCAGGGGATTTTGGTCAACGTCATCATTATCGTAAGATTTATATCGACATCGGAAATATGATCGATGAGTTCATTTAGCATACGAATCGCTTTAGATAATGATGCAGAATATCATCGGCTCTCCAAGGAGGAACAACAAAAATCAAATTTTAGAGAGTTAATAAATATGTACATACACCCAGAGAAATAATTATATGTGGTTTTCTTAGGAAACTCCAGTCTCGATTTAATTTTAAATACTCGTATCTGATACATATTCTGAACACAAAGTTAGTTTAAAGCAGATTTTGTCACTAGTATTACTTTCACTTGCGTTTGCGAATTGAATTGCGTCGAATAAATAAAATTTAAAAAAATTTTTAGGATGATATGCCTTCACACACAAATAGCTGCTTAATTAAATAGACTAGGAATATTATCTCAAATTTTCTAAAAAATCCTTAATCTTAAGCTAAAATTAAGCCAAAAGTTAAAGTTAGGAAAAGGGTCTACAAAAATAGGCAACAATTTAAAACTTTAAAAGATTTAAAAGCTATACAGGAAGAATAGGATAAAACTGATATTTCTGTAATGCAGTCTTTAATAAAATCTATGTTATAAAATTGACAACAGAGTACATACATATTATATATTAAAAATAAGTTTAGTTTACTTTTCTACTTATTTGTGCACATATTAATGTTTTTAATCAAAAAAAATAAGGCAGTAAAATAATTAAAACAATTGTTTTCTTTCTTCTTATAACACTATTTCAGATATATAAAAAATGCAGAGAAATTTAATTTTGAAAAAATTCGAAAAACAAATTGTTGGTATTCAAAATTGTTTTTATCATTCAAGAGAAGCATAAAATTATGCTTCTAAATCAAAATCAAGTAGTAGAGGAAAGTTTCGGGCACCTAACAGTGCAAATAAAGTATTAAATAAAAATTGCATACTTCTTTATATTTTTCAATAAGTACAGATTAAAACATTTTATAAAAGTTTGTAATCCTTCAACTATGTCTGTTCCAATTATTGCAACCACCGGAGGTATTTAACAATTTTTTGTTGAAAATACTTTGAACGCATTTTTAAACAACTGATTGTCGATAATCTCCTATAGGAATAATAATCTCCTATATGTCAGTAAAGTTTTAGCGCCTACTTTGAACATCTGGTAAGGTCCATCCTTCAATATTTTTCCAAGTGTAGGATTCCTTTTTAAATTTCCGTGCAAACCGAATAACTTTGAATCCACCAAAATAAATAATTATGACTAAGTAGAATAATTGTAAGTTACAAGATACTCATATCTTTTTAATTAAAAAATTAAATAATAATACATTTTTCTAGTAATATGATTACTTCTATTATAGTAAATTTTGTTTATGTTTTTTTTGTAAATTTTATTGAGAATTTAGCAAAGAATGCAAATTCCATGAAATTCCATTAAAAGGTACTTTAATTAAACGTTATACTAATTATTTTCCTAGAATTTATATTAAAGTGACAAAAACTTGTTAGAATTTTAGCCACTGACAACATTTTTGTAGAATCTCGTTAGAGCGGTGTCATTCTAGTAAAATTATATTATTTAGGATCATAGTCCAAAATTATTTACAGTAAACCTATTCATTTCGCCTTTCTGGCACAACGGCTACATTTAATTTGGCTCTTATACATATATTCACTAGGACCAGATCCAATTTTTTGGTTATTTCTAGCTGATTTTTACACCACCCCCCGGTTTAGGGAGCCGGCGTTTAAAATTTTTACTCCGGAGGTATTTCTTTTTATATTTCTCCCTTAATCCCTGAAAGGTTTAATTTTTTTAAAGCTAAAATTTAAAAATCGCGTTTAATTTCCAGGCTCTGACGTGCTTCCGTGCGTTTCGTTTCCCTCTGGTTCAGTTTTTGAATCGCATCAACCGTTCGTTCCCTGGAGGTCCTCAGTCCTGCGGAAATTCTTGCAGTTTTCGTTTCCGGCCGTTTCAAATTTGCAGTCTAATTTACTGTTATTCTAGGAGCGTTCTCGCAGTTTGCGAATTGTTTTCGGAGTGGGCGGACGGACTGCGGGCGTGCTTCGGTCATTTTAATTTTTAAATTACCCTTTGAAATGGCGACGGTTCATTTATTCGGGATTTTTATTGTTAAATTACCTTAGAAAACCCTTTAAAATGGTGCTTTTATTCGCGAAAGTAAGCCGTAAAAGGATTTAAATTATTTAAAATCATCCATTGGTTCGAAATTCTCGAGTCGGCCAATTCGTGAATTTAAATTTCGTGTGTGAAGTGTTTTTTGAACGAATTGGCATCGGCTTTCAGTTTCGGAGAATTCAAAATTAGTTTCTCAGGTAAATTCACCTGTTCGAGGCTTCGGCTGTGTTTTTTTTATGTTTTTGTTATCGAATGAATTATTATGAAAAATGTAAAATGATTTATTAATTAATTTCTATTTTATTTTTCTCTCTTGCAGGATGACCACCACATTGGAATCAAGTGGAGGTGATTTTTTGATTTTGTGTAACCGGCTGATTAAAATTAAAATTAAATATGAAAAATTAAGAGCCGATGAAGAGAAAGTGTCGCTATTTTTTTTTTAAATATTTATCGCTAGTTTTGTTTCCGAATTGAAATAATTTTGTGGACGTGTTTCATAGAAAAAAGGGCCTGTTGTAAAGTGACATAAAAGTGGACGTGCCGTCACTTTTAAAGTGTTTCGGGTTAAAAGATGAAAAAGAACAGGACGAAGCAAAGGGTAAGCCGAAATTTTAACCTCTTGACGCCCTTGGCCACATATGTGTACGTTTAGTTTCTTAGAAATTAAAATTATTTTAACTGAAAAACAAATTAAAATCTGTTGAAGAACTGCTCTTTAGATTATATTTCAACAATAAAACCAAACAATTTGTAGTATAGCAGCATGTAGAGAATTTTATTCTACTTGCTATTAACTGCTTTCAAAATATTTCAAAGTTGCCTCTGATTACCGCGTGGTTTCTTTTTAGTTTGTTGGAAAA
The DNA here is from genome assembly GCA_963920795.1 of Eutolmus rufibarbis. Classification (NCBI taxonomy): domain Eukaryota; kingdom Metazoa; phylum Arthropoda; class Insecta; order Diptera; family Asilidae; genus Eutolmus; species Eutolmus rufibarbis. The sequence goes on along the minus strand of OY987207.1, from coordinate 34,969,827 downwards.
ACATCCTAAATCTCTGATAAAAAAACTATCCAATGAATAACATTTGATTAGTTTAAATAAGTGCTTTATTTTTAGTAATATGTAAAAGATAAAAATGGTTTCTGTTTGTGTGTACAATTCCGTAGTACATAATTTTGATCTATCTCGTAAGGGTTAGCCAGCGTTAGCAATGTAAGCGCCCACAAATATGTTTTTTACGACATCATTACAAATCTTTTAAATTCTCGGCTTTTGTCTACTATAATATGCATGTATTATACATATAAACCTTCCGGAAGAAATTCTCTAAATGATAGTGAAAACCGTGTCAAAATCCGTTGCATGGTTTAGAAGAAGTAACCGGAGAAACAGACAGACGAAAACAGCGACTTTGGTTTATACTATTTAGAGATAACAAATATAAACTTATTTCTGCAAATTTATATGTGTACTTATATATAATACTTATATTTGCGACGAATGTATAACCCAAAACCAAATTTAAGGGTATAGATAATGCTATAGTACCTACTATTCCATATTCATAGAATTTTGACTTGCCAGTGATTTGACAGCCTCTTCGCATTTATCGATTTTTGGAGACTAGTGGTTTTCAAGCAGCAGAAAAGTCGGACAATTTTTATCGTAACCATATATAAATCAGTTTTCAATAAATTTAATTGTATACGGTGCTAATTGAGCTATAATTAAGCTGTAAGTAATATTTGTCATTTCTTTTATTATAATTCTAAACCAAAAGGTATCAATTTAATTTTCAATATTTAATTAAAACATAAGATTGTTGATGCTTCTATACGATTTCGGGTATATTACATATAGCAATTCTCGTTTGGTGTTGGAATGTGGATTTCATTATATTTATTGAGTAGAAGCTTTTTTAACAAAATATTGCTTAACTTTGCGTAAAGCTGTAATTCAAAATTTTTGTTGGCAATGTATTTTAGTATAATATGCCAACATTTTCTTTCATGGATTGGTTGGAGATGATTAAAGTATTCATTAATATTTAATACGCATATTAAAGTTGTATCTAAAAGCACACACTTACGGAAAGTAATTAATCTCACTTTACGCAAAATGCCTAAACTGGAGCTCAAAATCCTAGCATCTTGGCATAAGAGCACTCTTGAATGAATGGAAAATCCTTCAAAGTGTTAATCTTTTTAAAGCGAAACGAATTTAAACATAAACTCCACGCATCTTCCTAAAAGGAAAACTTTGAAAAGCCCATAAAATTTCTCGTCAGTGGGATTAACAACAGACGCATAAATTCGTAAGTATGGCGCGAGAGGCGCACCGCATTCGACAGGAATTAAATTTAACAAACAGGCAAATTCCGTTTCATTACGCAGCAAACCGCGCTCATTAATTAAGCACTCATCTCTATTAATATTTGCCAATTTGCACACATGTTTGGCGCTCTCCTCGCAATAATTAACAAGCTAAACGCACTAATTGGAATCAGCAGCTCTAAACATTTTTGCCGCGGCTCAGGTTCGGCCGTCATAGAGGATTTTCGTCCTTAAATCCGCGCTGTACGCTCATAAAGTAACCGAAAATTTGAAAATTATGCGGAGTTGAATTGAAGTGGGCGGCGGGCTAAGTCAGCCACTGGAGCATAAATTTCGCATTCTTTCTTAATTGCTCAGCATCAGCATCTTTAGTGCGGCTCGGCGCTCCCCAGTGCCCCACTGGAGTGAACTTTAAGCCAACTTCGGGCCTGGCTTCTTTTTCTGGCGGAGCCGTCATAGAGCCGCGCCAGCGCTAGAGCACGTAAAGAACACTTTTGAGTGTATGTTTACAAAGTTTATTACACTTACGAGTGTTTTTCAGGCGATCATTTGCCTCCTGTGTACTCTTTGCATAATTAGGATGCATCCAGTTGCTTTCATCTCTTCGTGTTTTACAACTAACAAAGTCGAGTTTTGTCCCAACTTCGTTCCGTCCCCGAAAAGTCAGTCTCCTCCCTCGTCATGTTTCCCGTGTTGACTTAGTATAGTTCTGCCTCCTCCAGAAATTTGCATACATCTCCAGTGGATTCCAAAGTTTAGGGAGATTTACTTTTGCCGCAGAAACAAAACGCTTCATGCGGAGAGATGGTGCACAGACGAACTTTGGAAAAGTATGGAAAATTTTCAGGACGAGATTTTCATACTTGCAGGCTCCCACACTTCCTTTTCCCGGACCCGTGTCGGGCTTATTACGGCCCCAGCCTTAGGTATACGTATACAGTTTTAAGCCACACTCAGTACGAAACAATTCTGGAAAATTAAGGCCAGACAGGGATTTAATAATATCCATAAGTAAGCCGTCGTTGAGGGCTGCTAAAAAAAAAAAAAAATTCCGTCTCGCCTCTGACTGGCAAAAGTTAAAGTACAATATTTGCATTTGCTGACGATTTCATTTGGAAATACGGGCATCATTCGGTTCAGCAAAGTTGCCCGTGTGGACTCCCCTTCAACCCACGCCTCATATGCATTCTATCCCCGAGGGAGCTCTGGGAAAATTCACATATTGCTTTAATTTTGCTTTTACGTACAGTGATACGCAAACGACAATTCATGGTCTTAAATTTACTGAGCTCTTGCAATTAAAGTCAAGTTCCACTTTTTTTTAAAGAGAAATTATTTCAAGAAGTACACAATTTTATATTTATTTGTAACAAGAGTAAAGCTAGAGAACAATTTTTCAATATAATAAAATTTTATATATTTTTTATCCAAAAAGTTTTACTTTCGATAACTTATTATTCAGTATTTTTGAAGTATTATTAAAATGCGTTTAACTTCATTGAAAAGAGTGTAGCAAGTACGTCAAAACACAAAGCAAAGTTTATTAAAAAGAAAACTGTCTACTTAATACAATCCGCACATGATGACCTAAAAAAAAGGTTCTTTTTTAACTTCTTATTAAACCTCTCAAAACTAACCTTCAGAATTAAAGTTAAACTCTTGTATTTGCGCTAATACGTTCTGCAATCGTTACAAATTTCAATTATTTACGTAAAATAGTCTCTGTAGCCTGTGACAGACAGCCGAAACACTAAAAACACTACGCCATGACTTTCTATTATTTTTTCGGTTTTAAGGTTTTATACGATTTAAAGCAAATCAAATTTTGAATTCGTTTTTTTTCTCTATAAAAAAGAATTGCCCCTAAAAGAAATTGTATAATATAAAATCTTTCTAATCCGAAAGAAATTTTAGAATAATATAAATAAATATAATATGTATGTACACAACTTATTATTTTTATAACCTCTCGATGCAAATTTGGTAAATTTTGTGAATTAATAATTATCATCAGAATTTTATAAGTTTTATATGCAAAATACATGTAAATTGTCCATGAATAATATTATTATTATATTACTCCGCATAAACGCATAAACTTTACAATAAAATATTTGTTCACTTTTTAGCTTCATGAATATGATGTATATTTGTAAATTTGTTATTTTAGAGCATTGCCGTGAGATTATTACGAAAAACCTGAAAATATTTGGTTTTTTCTTGCATTTTTTGATAATATGTTTGCAAAGTTTCAACAGTTTATCTACAGGTTAAATGGGTGCCAAGAATAATTATGATTTGTTATAAACTTTTAAAAAGGTATTCAACTACAAATTAAAAAATACTCAAAATAAAAACCACACTAAATGAACTCGTGTATACATACATATGTACATATATACCGCTGGTTAGGTAAAACTTCTGTGCCAAGTTTCGTATCGTTTTATTAGTCTATTATATGTAAACGGTACATGTACGTGCTAACGAAATATAGATGTCAAAAATGCAAAAATAAATAGATTTTTAATACATAAATATAACTCCATATATCTATGTTCCAGAAAAAGTTATAATACTTAAATATAAAATATTTGATTTATAATATAGATATTTTTATTATAGGAGTTATTGTTATATTGTATGTCTTATTTAGGGTCTCTGCTTTTATTTCATATTTGAATTTTTAATAAATATGTAAGAGTTATGTGTTTTATTCCTCAAACCATGAAAATAGCGATCAAAAGCATTTTCTGTCTACCGTCGTGATTTACTACTGTTAATAGATGGAAATCTCTAAGTTATAATTTGTAGAACAGAGCTGAAAGGAACCACGACGTAGGTCAAAAACACTTTCGTATGAAATTTCATGCACAAAACACTCTCATTTAGAAACAAATGGAATTTAACGCTTTTTGAGTTTAAAAGGCTCTAAACGCCACACATCCTTTGATTTATACCCACAAAGGCGCCCTTTTGCAGTAAAACCTAGTGCGGTTCTATTAATTGCTTTTAGAGCAGCCCAGAAAAGAGCCAGTCATATGTTAAAACCAACAATCTCATAAAAAGCACTTTCATTTTATGCACGCCCCTTAAGGAAAAAAACGCAATTCATTCCCAACTTATTACAACGCGAGCCACATACTCGCGCACATGTGAACATATATCGAAAAGGACTGGACAAAAAGCGGAAGTGGCAGCCGAAAATGTTCACTTGATTTTCCCACTTGCGGATGTAAAGCGGCGCACTACACGGCCAGTGCGTCGCTCAACGTGTTAAGCCTTTCACCGCCGCCGCATAGTTGCCCCGAGGACTGGCTCACTCCGGGATAAATTTTTAAAAGGCCCAAAAGTTTTCGGAATGAATTCTTCTGGGATCATTCATGTAAGTTCCATTTAGAGTGAGTGCTTTTCGCATTAACACAATCCGTTTATGAAATTTGCGCCTTTTCACTACGTCCGCCGCAGACTTGCGGCTGCCACGAGTGAATTCCCAATTTGCATAAGTTTGGCGCAATTCGTCGTTCTCCTGTGGGCGAGAGACAGTTTCCGTAACAAAAATGGAAAATTTATTCCTCCCGGCTGGACCTACTCCAATTCAATGCATGGAAAAATGGCTAAAATTCCGTGGAAACTCATTGGAGTGCGAGTAAATTGTTTTGGAGTCTAGTGTGCGATGTACGCCAGGAATTCCCTTTAAAAGAACTCATCGCCAGGAACGGGGGATTTCATGCTTCTCGACCAACGAACATGGGGAGCAGAACAACCGACGACGATAGAAATGGAATAACACCAGCTTTTACGGAGGTTTGCCCAACAGTAACGTTCTTTTTACTGAATAGCTTATTTTCTAATCACAATTCACCATATACGAATAAATATAACCTCACTATTAGCTAAGGAAACTACCGAACGTTCACATACAGAAAGTTTCAATTTGGATTTTAGCCATTTTACAAGTAATGTAGCCTGCCTGTAACTGGCTCACAAAATTTTAAATACATATATTTGAACTATTTATATTTGTAATATGCTTATAAAAAAACACCCTATAAATGCTTCGTAAAACTTATTTGAAATTACTGAATTTTTAAGATTTTTCTGTCTGATTTTTAGGGTTCCGTACCTCGAAAGGAAAAAACGGAACCCTTATAGGATCACTTTGTTGTCCGTCCGTCCGTCCGTCCGTCCGTCCGTCTGTCTGTCTGTCAAGACCCTTTTTCTCAGGAACGCGTGGAGATATCAAGCTGGAATTTATATCAAATACTCAGGTCTACTGTCCCTTGGAGCTGTGAAAAAATCAAACTTCTAAGCCAACGCAATCAAAAGATACAGCCGTTTATGCCGCAAATTTCCGCAAATTTTCGACACTCGCAAGGGAATCAAAACCTACGGGGTACTTCCCGTGAACTCAGAATCTTGAAATTTAGTACGGAGCAACGTCTTATAGCACAGATAAAGGAAAATTTGCGAAAATCGTAAATTTTTAGTTACATCATATAATAAAAATATTTTTAATAATTTTAAACTTACTACCTCTTTCCTCATGAACGCGTAGAGGTATTAAATTGAAATTCATATCAAATACTCAGGTCTATAATACCTTTAAGCTGTAACAAAATCAAACTTCTATGTCAACGCTATCAAAAGAAACAGCAATTTAAGCCGCATATTTTCAAACTCGCAACTACTCGCAAGGGAATCAAAACCTAAAGGGTACTTCCAGTCGACCTAGAATCTTGAAATTTGGCATGAAGCAATGTTTTATAGCACATATAAAGGAAAAATTCCGAAAACCTTAAATTTTTAGTTACATCACATATTTTTTTATAATTCAAAATTAATAGATAATTATAAAGTATAACGATACGGAACCCTCAAGGCGTGAGTTCTACTCGCACTTGTCCGTCTTTTTTTTTATAAATCTACTGATTCCAATCTTACTTGGAATAGTTTTCAAACTTTTTTCTTTATATCTACCACCTATTAAATGCTAATTTTTAGGTAGATATCAACCTAATCTTGTGAACACGATAGGAAACATTTATGTGGCAAATATCTCAACTAATTCGTAAAACCAAGAATTATATAAAACTGGTTTAGATGCGATATCTTTCGTAATTCTTAATCGCTGTTGATCAAACTTGACATATGTACATTCAAAAGATTTATTTATAAGTCATATATAAAAATGGTAATAACCATTTCTAAAAATGATAGTTGTTATTATTAATTGATTTTGATCAAACCCTACCTATGCATTTATCGACTCAATATAAAGTTAATCAAACTTTGCTTATATTTAATTATAGCTCGCACTATGAGCACTTTTTTGATGGAATTACAAAACACGTTAGAAAGTACATAGTTGTAATATTCTGTTCTTAAATACCTATGAAGAACAGATTGATGACTTCAATTTGAAATACTGACTAAATCACTAATGTATACTTCAGAATTTCATCAAAATGCGTCTAGTGGCTTTTGCGTGATATGCACCTTAACAAGACTTCCAAAAATACTATTTTATAGTATCATTCATATTAATAGTAGCAAAAAATGTCTAATAAATATTGTACATATTTAAGTTACAATTCACAGGATGCAATCAAGCGTGTAAAATAAAAGTGTCAAAGTTTTGACCGATTTTCAGTTTTGTATTGACTATCGAAATCGGTGAGGATAATCAACTGTTGCAAAAGTCAAGTTATTTCCAACTTGACTGTTATAAACACTGATTCAAAATTTAATTTACACAAGGCAAAATTCAACTATGGGTAAATTTGGTATTAGGCATACCTAACCTCAAAGTTTTCCGTTGATTACGATTGTTAAGATATTTAAATCTCTTTTTACAAAGTTCTTTTGCCTTTTCGGATCACATGACGCAATTCCCGGATGGATAACCCTTTCGTGCATGCAAATCAAAATTTTCTTTTTCAGAGATCTCAATACAGTACGCCCCATTAGATTTATGAAGATCTAAAAAAGCATGCAGAAGAGTGCACAAAGGACACAAAATAATCCCCAAGGGTCTCCGCCTTCGACTGAATGTCGGAAAGATTCGTAATTTTGTTAAGGAAATTTTCATTTCGAGAAAATGAAAAGGCATCCCGCCCGCACAAATGTGTTGGCTTTTCCATTTTATGAGTTGTGAGCTATTTCCTGAAATTCAAATGCGACCATTAGTACCTACTTTCCGCAAAGTTTTCGCAATTTTTGTTACACTGTTTTTATGTTATTCCAGTGCTGGGGGTTCGGTCGACCAAGCTGAGAGTACACCTCCATTTTCATAAATTCCAATCAGGGGTTTAGTGAAAATTGTAGTCATGTGACAGAAAATGAAAATTATTTCGCAGGATATGACACTGCTTCAGAGAAGATATGGAAAATATATGCAAGAGTACTGGATGCAGTGTTTACATTGCAAAATTGAAATGGTGATCCGCCACTCCCCGTAATAAATTTCTTGGCCGCCCACCGACTAAATTCCATAACACGTTTGCAGCAAAGTATTTCGTTACCTTGCGCAAATTCATGTTTATTTAAGCGTATCGAAATATGAATTTCAGATTCTAATTCGTTAAGGCTCCAATGTGATTCGAAATTGATTTTATCATTTGCATGTGATTTTCGTAAAATATAATTTTATTTACTCCAAGGTACTTTATTTTTAATTACATTTGGAAATTGTAAGAAACTGCTACAGATTTCAGTCCAATCTTCATTCTTTACAGAACTGTAAGTTAGAGATGAAAGCGTCCAAATGGGATTTTTGTCACTTTCTTGGTATTTAAAAATTTATTTTAAATTTTATTTAGCTAGAATTGAAAAATATCAATTGAACCTGATTTCGGTAATCAACAATTTTTACATTGAGAGGTTGCTTGATTAGGGAAATAAACATCGACTTTCACATTAAGCATTAATTATTTTCATTTTAAGCAGTTTTGTAAAAGAGTTATTTTCTAAGTTGGTGGCGAACAAAATCTTTTCCGCAGAATATACGAACATACCTAAAAATTGTAATATAAGAAAAGTCATGTTTATTGAATACAGCCAATACTTAGGGCTTAGAGTGAAAACTAAAAGTTTTCAAAGACTTTCATAAAAAAAAAACCGAAAAAATAAAGTATGTCTATCGTTTATACAACAGAGAAACAAATAAAAGTCGTTTTAAATTGATATTTTTTACACCAAAAAAGAGCATATTTCCTTCAGTTCCGTAGGGTTCAGAACGGACAGGTTTTGTTTTTTGCGTCGTAAAATATCTAATTTAACACTGTTAAAAAAGTACTTTTATGCTAAATTGAGGATTATCATTGCATTGGGTTTTTGCATGATTCAATGCACCAAAAATAAACTTTTTTGTAGTAAATGTGAATAGTCAATAATCGAAGTGCATTTAGTGTAAATGCATCTTTCCAAGTTATTTTGGAGGAATTGTTATAGTAAAATTAAATTATTTTTTACCAATAAAATACCGTGAGTAATGGTGAATTATTACTTTATTTACTTATTTTTTTAATAATTAATTTTGTTCAAACTCAATCATGGAAACCCCATTTGAATGAAAATATAGAAGCCAATTTTTATGTGATACTACCAGGATTAGCAACATAAGTAAAACTCTTGCAAATTATTCCGGGAACCAGAAATCATACATACAATTACTTAATTTTCTTACATATAATTCATATTATATTACAATAATAAGTACTTTTTATTATTTTATGGAATAATATTGAATTTATTTCGATATCATACACCAATAACTTTTACCTAAGTCTATAGTAAAAAGTGACTATTTCAGATTTAATTATATAATATACAAATTAAGAGAAAAAAAAATATACGTATCCCGTCCCATGATTACGTTACAATAATATGTAGTATTTTCTAATTTTATTAACATAAAATGATTAAATTAATTATACCCTCATTGAAAGTAAAAGTTAAAAACAATTCACAAGCCGAAAATTTCATGAATATAATTCAGAAAAATGAATTGAAATAACTTGAAATAGCTTAAAATTTTCTGTTTTAGCTGTTTTCAGCATTTAGAAAGGTTAGGTGTGTTTGTGGTTATTTTTTAGCCATAGTCGCTTTGGTAGGTATTGTATGAATTTAGGATTTTAATTATGGTTTATTTTATATTTTGTGACATAAATTAAAAACTTCCGCATGATAGTGTATGTTCATAGTGCACATTCACCTTATAAGTTGTAAAGTAAATTACTCATCGAAAAAATATACATATTTAAATTTAACAGGAAATACTAGCAGTCGATTTGCAGCCTCATTACTTACTTTACATATTCTTATAATTAGACAATATTAAATGTTCCCCTTAAACTATTCTGGAGATAAATCTTTGCTATTACTAGTTATAATGGCAGTTTATAAAATTTTGTATGTTTAGTTTTCTACCGAAATACGGTTAATTTCCAATAAAATTCTTATTTTAAATAGATTAAATAAATTTCGTCGCCACATGTATGTAGACTGGTTTGTCACAACTCCATACATTACAGAGTTCATGCCCAAAGCCGCTTCCATAAATCATCTTTAATTGAATACTTAATTTATCTCTGAAAATCTCATTAATTATGGAACAGTTTATTTCCAATCAACTTGTGTTTTATTTATTAATGCAAATTGCCACCCATTGTGAATAATAATCCTCAATTTTGGAAAACTCTGAGAGATGTGGAGTTGTTATACAAAAGTTTTTCGGTAAAATTTGGTGAAACGTTTCACACGTAGCGTGTTCCTCATGTTTTGGAAAAAAACAGCGCCAACGTTCGCGACATCGACCAATTTAATTAAAAACACACTGAGTCTTGCTCCAAGTACCTGCGAAACTCCTTATTCTTTATATCCCGGTGAATGTGAGCGCTTCGCCGACAAAAATTTCATTAAGAAATAAAATCCCGAAACTACCCCATTCTTTTTAAAGACCCATCCGAGTTAAGGAAGTAATGGCCGGGAGGAACACGACCTGCTGCTTTTATTGTTATACCAATTACCAGATCATAAACCACCGTCGACCTGTAGTCGTTGGAACCAGCTTACCTTAACCCAGCCAGCCTGAATTTTAGTTGTTAGAGAAACTCAGCTAAGCTGGCGCCATCTTTAATTATTGAATTTATTCAAGAAAATTATCTCTGGTGCCATGATCGACCCGTCCCCACCATCGGCCCTTGTGCAATCCACGTTTCACCAACTATCCAGAGCTAAGTTCGGCCAGATTAAGATGACTTAAAAATTCGAGACAATAATCCCAAAGTGTAACGAAATAGGACACAAGTAATTGGGCCCCAGGACCGGGAAAAAGGTGTTAGCGGAACGGGGATTGCAGAGAACCAATAAACCTGGCTCCATCAAAACCTCCTTGTTTTGCTCCGCCACTGTGCCATGAATGCCAGGCTTTTTCTTCCGGCCACTCATGGAGAGAAAGTTTTTAAATGGAAAACTTTTATTAATTGCCCTACCAAAACAATAAAGAAAAGCAGAAACGCTTTCCACGGGCCTCGCCCTACTGCAGCGATTCACGCCCCCTTACTAAATTCAAATTACCACGGCATCATTAACACCTGCACCCGGCGTTTTTGTCTGCGCTTTTTACGCTCCAAACTTTTATGTGATTTTAATTAGACAAAATTGCGCAGTATTTCTGTTATCTGGGTACCTACTGCTTGAAAAACGCTAAAAAATTTAGAGGACTTCCTAATGAGAACCTAAAGGCGATAAGTAGTTAGCAAACCCTAGAAAATCACGCCTTTTCGGTTTTGATTAGAACCTAGTAGATTCGATCGTTGGATAGAGGCAAGAATTTACAAATATTATTTATTTTAATTATTTCCTATATACACATACATAGGTACATATGTATGCAAAACAAGCTATTCGATGTCATGTCATACTCAGAAAAAAGTGAGTGGTTACTATAACTATTTTCGTCAGTTAAAACTGAAATAGTTCCAACAGTTATTTTTATTAAAATTTACTATAAAATGAAGGATTTGAATTAATTCGACCATGTAGAAAAAACAATGGTATAGAATTATAGAACCATTGTCCAAAAGTCATTTTGCTACCACTGTCGACATCTGAAGGGTTTTTGGCTCTTTTTTACTTATCCGTTTAATTATTAGATGTTAAATAAGTACAGAAAGGTATTCGCATTATGGGAGGACATTAAAGCTAAAAACCTTCTCCTATTCGTGATTACTATCGAGAATTATCGCCTACATAAACATATCGCCAAAAATCTAAATGATCAATTCTCAATTATTGCTAAACTTTGTTTACACATTTATATATCATATACTAAAAATCCTTTATTTATTATAATTTTCATGGAAATTATCAATTATAAACCGATATTGGATACGCCGTCTTGAATTTGTAAAATGTAACAGTAAATTCGAAATTAGTGCGACCGAATTATTTTCACACTAAGTTTTATTTTAGAACTTAATTTCCAAATTGTTATTGTATATTCAAAGCTATTGACCTAAAAATACGCTTAATACTAATTTTCACTGAATTTCCAAATATGTTGTTCCCATATTGGGTTCGCTATCTTAAATTTTTAAAGTTTGAAAGCAGATTCGCAATCAGCATCTCCAAAAACCTGCAAGTAGCAATTTTCAATGCAATCCATCAAAATCTAAAATTGTTTGCCAGCTGAATCTGGTACAGGTACTGATTGGGGTTCAGTGAAATAGATATAAAGATGCGAACCATAATAAAATAATTCTTTATTTTTCATTTAACAATCTTAGTAGTTGCGACTCATGTCTGGACTGGGTACCTACTACACCACTCGAGACTAATTAGTAATCACAACCAAGTGGGGATTGTTAGTAATTGTAATTGCATAACACGAGTAAAGTGTACATGCACATGTAAAAACAGGTGAATTAAAGAATTAAAGAAAATTTTAAAGAAAATCAACCAGCTTAAGGGGTTATTCTACTAATCAAACAAATTTTTTTCGATTTTTTTTTTTTTTTCATATTTCGATAGAAAATTATCTCAAGAATAACAGTTTAAAATTTCACATCGATATCTTACTTCGTTTTGATTTTATAGCACTTTCCGCTCCTTTCGGTATTTCGAAAGTTTGTGTATTGTGCAAAGTAAAAAATTCGGTTGCAAAAACTTTAAACGCGTTTTTCTCGAAATGTACTTTTTTTTCGCGCGTGGTAAAATTTCAAGAAAACTAATTAACCGATCGACTTCAAATTATGTGTACATACTTATCTAGTGGTTATCTACTGTATTGAGCACAGTTTAGAGCGAAACATTTTTTTTGGCAAAATGGCAAGTTATTTGTTAATCAACAAAAACTTTTTAACAAAAAAATTAAACCGCCGAAAAAACTGAAAAGCAAAAAATAATAAACCTTTTTTATTTAACCTTAATAACTAAGTTCTTAAACTAATGTAAGTACATATACCTAAGTAATTTTGAGTCGGCGCCAAACATCGTCGGGTTGCTGTCTCGCTGACATTAACTTCGTGAACGCTCGGCATTTTCCGGCCGCGTCGCCGCCGCGCATCACGCTTTACGTAATTATTAATTAATGTTCTTGTTTGGCACCGACTCAAAATTACTTAGGTATATGTACTTACATTAGTTTAAGAACTTAGTTATTAAGGTTAAATAAAAAAGGTTTATTATTTTTTGCTTTTCAGTTTTTTCGGCGGTTTAATTTTTTTGTTAAAAAGTTTTTATTTTATAATTTTTTGTGGCTATAATACAGAGACAGAGAGGTCTACACATAAGAGATTGACAGGTCTAAAGTTCATTCATAGTGAGGTTTTTTTTTAAAATTAATTGTAATACACAACTCAGCTTTAAAATCTGTGAGTGAACAATAAATCACCCCTATTTTCCCACCTTTAAGGTAGGACTGTTTTTTCCAAATTTATATGGGACCAACTTCGAGGTATATCCTATCCAATAAAAAAAGAATTATCAAAATCGGACTACTCTGTAAAAAGTTATGCGGGGTCATACATTACAATTAGTGAGTGAATAATCAATCATCCCCTGTTTTCCTACCCTTAGGGTTGGAATTTTTTTTCCAAATTTATATGGGACCAACTTCAGGGTATACCCTTTCCCATAAAAGAAGAATAATCAAAATCGGACTACTCTGTAAAAAGTTATGCGTGGTCATACATAAAAAAAAAAAAAAAAAAAAAAAAAAAAAAATATACGCATTGAATTGATAACCTCCGTTTTTTTCGTCGGTTAAAAATGTCGAAAATTGACACTTTTTTTTCAAACTTGTGGCAAAGTGCAAAAAAACATCAATTTTGGCCTAAAGTTAGGTCAGTGCAGTAGTTTATAGCCCAAAGTAATAATTTTTTTTTTTTTTTGTTGCAAATGAATATTTTCACCACAGTTTTACCAGGCGCAAAACTTTTTTTAACTTTTATGTATGAGGTCACTGGACTTGGCAGCCGCCATTTTGATTTTAAATGTGTTTTAATTGACAAAAATTTAATGTTCATTCGATAATAAACAATAGTGCAAAATTTCAAAACGTTGTTTATTGTAGTGTTTTTTTTATTTTCATTTTAAAAAGATCTCTTTTTTACCGGGTGATTAGTAGAATAACCCCTTAAGTGACTTAATTGAATTTTGAGGGAATTCAAAATCAAGTTCTGTGATTTAAAAATACCTTATATATTTCTGGTATTGTAATTGAACGCGTAAAATGCACCAGCCTTTTTTAAAACCTTGAAATAAAGAAATATTCTACATTTAATTTTATGGTAAACCTAAAAATTTAAGGCATACATTAACCAAAAATCTAAATCGTTTGAACATTGCTACGTATTTTAAAACTCATATATTTTTAATGAAGGCGTTCACTTCAGTTTTATATTTGGAAGGCTAATATCTATGTATAGTATATATGTACTTTGCTTATGTGTAGAAAAAATACTGGAATTGACGGAATGGTTTTCGAGGATTTTTGGTTACCGTATACAACATTGATCTTTAAAAAATTGATGTGGTCATTATAAATATGGCATCATTCAGAGACGGTTTTCTTGTGCAGAAGCAAATTATAGATATTGCCTTTTATTTCTGATATAAAGCCACAATAGAAAAAGATGGACTTTTTAAAAAGGTGTATAGCTCCTTCTTCATAATGACCAATATACCTCAGCAAATCTATGTAACGAAATTGGTACGATCTTCCCAGCAGCAATAAATGGTTTATTTTCAAGTCTGTGTAGAGTAAGTAATATCATAACTTTTATTGATTTTAACTGATTTTTTGCTTTTTTATTTATATAGTGTTTTAAGTCATTTGAACGAAGTGAAGGATGAGAATGAGTGAAATAATGTTAAATTGAAATATGTAACTACTATATGTTAGTTAGTTACACGGCAATTCAAGATTCGTTCAAGGAAGAAAAAAAACAAATTGTTACGCGCAAATAATGGTGATTTTTATTATATTATTTTATTTGCATGATATTCTGGACATAGCCAACCTGTGCAATTCAGAAAGTGAAAAAGTATTCCGGTGATATGATCGTCGTCAAAAAAGTATTTAACCAGTGCTGATGTTTTGCTGCTGTAAAAGCCGGACGTTTGCATAGAAACTGAGAAAAATGTTCTTTTTTAATTGAGTTTTGTAGTTAAAGGTTATCGCCAAACTAGCTGCAAGTAGACTGAGGGTAGTGAGAAAGAAACGGAAGGATATAAACGGAAAAATTGTTCGATTTGCACGGAATAGAATCGAGGTTTTTGGCAGCGCGAATCCAACGTAATATAAATTTGAAAAAAAAAAAAAATACATATAATTGTCTTTCTTTTACTAGATCAAACATAATTATTTCCTTATAATTTTAGTAATTACCTACATAACAACATTGAGACTATTGATTCCATTATTGCTGCCATTAAAATTATTTGTAATAATGAAATTGTGGTGCTATAGCGAACTTTTTCAAAGAATCTAAGCTCTCCTGTGATAAAATTATATAATTAAATAACTTGCCATTAAATGAACTGACAAATTAAATGACTTCGTGACTTGAAGATGAAGTCTGTCTAATGGAATTTGGTGAATTTTTCTAAGAAATGTTTAGTAATGTGATTTTGTTTTCCACGAAATAACGAAGAAATTCCCTCAAAATTTCATTAAATTCGTATATTAGTACAATATCACATCACGTACTGTCACGTAGTAGGGTAGGCTGGGCTAGGAGTACGGACTTAAGGTTCAAACTGTTCTAAAATTAAAATATATAATTTTAGATAATCAGCTTAACTTTTATTCTGTACTTAATAGATAATCATATCTTTCATAAAATACGAGCAACATCAAATGTAACAAAAATATGCCATATCTTTGGAAAAATAAAAAAAATAACGAAAGTAATAATTGCGTACTCTTACAAGACCTATTTGATAAGAGTACGCATGTGAGTTTATAAGAGTACGCAGGAAAAACTATCTCAAAATTCGTGCCTACATTACTTGCAAAGGTCACAAATAAAATTTCCTCCACCTTCATAGCTTGTACAAGCTTCATGCCACCACTCCTTGCATTTGAAACATCCTAGCCAGTCTTCGTTAGGGGGGTCTATGTATACTTCACCACATGGTGGACATTTCCACATTTTCTTTTTGAGTGCCTTCTTTGGGACTTGAAAAGAGTTTTTGGTCCGTTTATTAGTTGGTTTTGGAATTGCTTTTGATTTTTTCTTTGGTACCTGTTTTGAAGCCGCATCCTCTTACGCGTACTTTTAAACACGCTCAAGTGCGTACTCGTGCATACATATACGATTATCTAATTGAATGAAGTATAACGCCATCTATTGGCATCGGACTATTGCTGTGACCTTTAGGTTAGTTTCTTGCAGTTCGAACCGCATATTCTTTTCTTTCTTAATATTTGTAGTTTTATCGCAAAAATACTTCCAAAATGCCATAAATATTTAAGGAAATAGGTAAAAATGTTTAAACTTACGTAATTTTTGTGTTTTTGTAGGTTTTTTTTTTTTTTTCGCACAGCACTTCTCATTAGCTTGCACTCCAAAATAACACTGAAGTTAGACGCATATCGCAAACAACGTCATGTCTATTGGGATTGCGTACTCTTAACAAATGCGTAGTCATAGACCAGCTAACCCTAAAGATCTAAGCTCATTCACTGTTTTATTGATGTGCTTAATTTAATGTCACGAAGTGAGTTTACGCTAATCTCCGAAAGCGCTGAACCGATTTCGATGAATTTTTGTAAATGTGTATTGTTTGGTTCATTCCGCCACCCACCGGAAAAGGCAGAACAAGGTCTGCCGGGCCAGCTAGTATATATATATATATAAACTAGCTGGCCCGGCAGACATTGTTCTGTCTTTTCCAGTGGGTGGCGCAATGAGTTTGATTTGGTTAAAGTCCTTCTATTTATAAGAAAGTCTAGACAGAAGACGTCGTTGGCGCGATTGGAGAATAGGCAAAACCCCTACCTACCAAGTTTGGTTGAAATCGCAGAAGCTTTAAAATTTGCCAGTCCGAATTCGTAAATTCTGACAGTTGGTTTGAATTCAGCGACCCCGAAAACCACTAAGCACCAAGTTAGGTGGAAATCGTATACCATAAACTTTCAATTTTGGATGCCCATATCGACGAAAAATTCTTATATGTATGTTTTATCTGTACATTATTTGTTCGCGGGTAAATGTCAATATCTAACAAATATCAACATCGCGTCAGGCAAGATGAATTATGGGGCACCTATCAATACACCGTCCAAATTAGCTGTCTTTTTCATAATCACTTTTTATATTCCCTTTTCGATGTAATATTTTCTATTTCCATTCTTCGCAGTTTCCTGAAAGAAGGTGAAAAATTGGCGATTTGATTTCTCTGACTACCATCAAGAGAACTAAACTTCATGAGATCTTAAAATTAAGCACACAATTTTGAGTATTGTTCTTTGTATCACAGCACAATCAAAATCAAATCAAAATTATGACACAAAAAACTAAACTAAATAAAAATTAAGCACACAATATTGCGTATTTTTCTTTGCATCACAGCACAATGAAAATAAAATTAAAATAATGACACAAAAAACTAAATTTCAATGCCTGACAATGTTGGCATACTGAGATACTTATGGAACTTAAAATGAATTACAATCCTTTTTCTACAAAAAATCTTTAAATTTGTAATAACAAATATTGACGGTCTCTTATCAAGATAAGAACTATCCTATCTTTTAAGTTGGACCAAACAATACACATTTACAAAATTTCATCGAAATCGGTTCAGCGGTTTCGGAGATTAGCGTAAACCCACATCGTGACACGACATTTTTATATATAAAGATTATATATATAATTCTGTTACGTGCTCTACGATGTTTAGCATATCTTAATTGATTTTAATCAAATATGGTCTGTCTAAGTCGTATTCCAAAATTGAGGGGATTGGCGGAGAAATGGGTTACATTTTGGTAAGTACATTATATGATTGGCTGCTGCCAAAAGAAACTATTTTTAAATGTAGTTTTCGGTTGACGAACATACATATGTACCTACACTAAATTAAAAAAAATTCGATTGTATAAATTCACAAATTTCAAAAGGTAATTTGGAATAAATATCTTTTAAATAAAACACCATTAAAGAATTTTGTAATTATTTGAATATTTGAATTTTATTTCTATAGCATAGTTAACATTTTAGTAAAGACTGCACGAATAAGAAAAGCATTTAAAAAAAATTATATCGTGTTGCCGAATTATCGATAGTTACCAAGAAACCAAACAAGCTGTTTTATTTATGCCTGAATAAATTTGTCTGGGTTTCTTACATATGTGTTATATTATGGAGGAATGCATAAAGCGCACATGCCTTCTTCATAACCTGAAAATTAACAAGTAATTTTAATTTTATAATTATAAATCTTAAAATATTGTTTTTCAAAATTATAAGCATAAATTTGAAATTACCTCAGCAAATGTTTCTAAAGATATGGGTACCTATGTACTATCTTCCCAGCAGCAATCACTGGTTCATTTTGAAGCCTTTGCAGCGTAAGTAATACCATTATTTTAACTGATCTTGATTGGTTATACCAATCACATTCGTAGAGACTCTGGCGTAGGTTCCTAGTCTGAAAAGCAAAAATTATAAGCAAATAAAACAAATTTTCGCGTACGGAGTTTCTAAGAAGACATTATATGTAAGTAATAAATAAATATTTCTAAAGGATAGTTTTCTTAATTTTCTCTCAATTGTATTTATGTTGAACATTTTTAGTTATTTCAGGACATCTAGTTTCGGATACATAGCATAATAGTACATCTAAATTTGAATTTAACGTTTTACCCAATTTCAATTCCGGAGTAAAAAATGAGGGACTATATCAAGTGACCTTCCACGTGCTCTACAACTTTTTTCTACAATATTGCTTATTCTAAGAGAAAAAAAAATTCAATTTAAATTCTTTCAACTAAAATAAAACACCATTAAACGATTTTTGTAAAAGTTCAATATATTCTTTTTTAAAATTTCCATAATTGAATTTTATTTCTATTGCCTAGATTACTTTTACAAGGACTGCATGTGTAAAAATGGCGATTAAATAAAATTTTCCAGTAAGAGTGATTAAAGAGTGATTTTACAAATTGTAACAAACAAGGTTTATATAGAAACGAAATTGCAACGTTTCTCAAAGTATTGTTAGTTATTTGCCGAGATACCAGACGAGCTATTTTATTTGCCTGCGGAAATTTTTTGGGGGTTCTTACCTATTTGTTATGTTAGAAAGGAAAGCGTAAAAGGCACATGCCTTCTTCATAACCTGAAAATTAAAAATTGCTTTAATTTCGTCCCGAGTAAAATATTCTTATTCTATAGTACGGCCGCACCACGGACGCGCCACGGCTGCACGGAAAGCATAAATTTGAAATTACCTCAGCAAATGTTGCTAAAGATATGGGTACTATCTTCCCAGCAGCAATCACTGGTTCATTTTGAAGCCTTTGCAGCGTAAGTAATACCATTATTTTAACTGATCTTGATTGGTTATACCAATCACATTCGTAGAGACTCTGACGCAACTTCCGAGTCTAGAAAGTAAATACAATAAGCAAATAACACATGATTTCGTTTATAAAAACCTGTTGAACAACTTCCTCTCCAAAGAAGCAGTACACTCCTAATGTGAAAATTTGCAGGACAATATTCAATGTCGTAACTAGCGTAATTATGTTGTTGAACTCCAGCACAGACAACATATAAAGCCCCAAAGCAAGTCCACCAATGTTAAACATAAAGCCGGTGAGACTGATCATTACAAATATGCTTTTAATGTATTCAATTATTCTGAAAAAAAAAAATTACATATTTTTATTAGTTACCTATACATTAGGAATATAATTTTCATAAACTATTTTGGCTACCATATGATGTAATAAATTGAATGTGAACATATTTTATTTTATCAAATAATTTTATTTCGGACTTTCCTATATAATATAATATGTTCTGCTTGTTTTCAGCTTTTGCGTAGTCAGGTTTCAGTTTATAACTTTTATTTTATTTACAAATTTTTAGTAGTAAGAAAATCATTGGGTTTATTGAGACGTCATATATGGTATGGCATGCGAACTATTAAGACGCATCAAATGATGCCTTATTTTCAAAATACGATATCTATTTGAAATCTATTAGCACAGGGATATACATAATATATACATATATATATATTTAGAATGTTATTATCGGGACCTTTCATTTGATACCAAACACGATACATTTATCGTACATTTTCCTTTAAAAGCTGTGAAATTTCCGCCAGATTGTATTTAGTGTGACGCCATATATTCTATGATACGCGGACTATGAAGACGCATCAAATCACTGAATGCAAAGTATCAATCAATATGTACGTAAACATTTAAAATTAAATAGTCACTTTTCTTGTCTTTTTTCTGGGGAACGCATTTATTGCATCATCCGTAGCTGAAGAAGACTTTAGTTTAAGTTCTTCTTTTTCTAAAGGCAGTATGTATTGATAAAACCAATAGCCGTTCTTGTTCCCTAGAAGTCCTAAGAAAATGTTAATAATCATTAATCTAGAAAAGTTTATTTTAGCTGTTGCGATTACAACAGGATGGTTACAAATATAATGTTAAAACTACTGGAAAACTGGGCACAAAAATTAATATGTCGTGAACTATTGGACTTAAAGGGCCTGGCTCAACTTGAAGGTTTACAAATCAGAATTTTTTTAAAAAATAAACACCAATTGCAAGAAATGAAAATTTGCGTATTGATTTAACTTGTCATTGTACGTATTTGAAGAAAAAATTATTGAAATGCGTTAATAAATAGGTTTCGCATCTTGAAACGTACTGACTGGACTAATCGACGCTTCGCGAGACGGGATAATAAAGGACTGTGGTGGAGTTCTTCATTATTCACTAGCGAAGTAACCCGGATTTAGTCGTGTACCTTAAGTACTACACATACCTTAGTTAAATACTTCACAAATGCTGAAGTTTGATACATCACCCAGTTTAGGGGTATTGCTAAAATCTGTGTATGTGATATACAAAAATTACATCTACAGTCTAAGGGTTAAAGAGGCCGTCGCTTGAATCAGCATTACCTGCATATTTCTAAAAAATCTTCAACGACACCAGACAATATTTTTAACTTCTGTTCTTCAGACTGATCGGATAAGGTGTTTTCAATGAAGGCTTCTTTAAAATCACAGCGAATACTTTTTAAGATGGCTGCTACCATTCCCATTACTCCACAAAACATCTGTAAATAAAACATGTTTAAATTCAAAACTTATTCACGTCATAGTACACAAATTACAGTGTCACAAGATATCATCGAGTTCGAATATATAATAGATATTCCGACCTCGTACGCGTAAAGTATTTCGTAAAAGGGACTTTGTACCAAATTAATTATTTCAGCAGGATTCTTAATTTCCAAAGGCAACGTTTTTATGCTTTGAAATGTCGGAATATTAAAGAAGAAAAGCGCGGCAATATTAATAAATATCAATCCCATTACGAACATTAGCCGATAGATTCTTAGAGCTTTTACTATAAAACGTTGATTTTTAAATTTTCCAGCGATATCTTGCAGTGCTTTAAAACAAAGTTTTATCTCATTCTTCGAGTTCCACATTGCATACATCTTGATGGCACTAACTATTATTCCAAAACTCGAAATAAGCAGCACTATGGACTTTGAATTGTCTCCTTTAGATTTTAAATCTAAATAACCAGAAAATGATAATAAGCTCAGTAACACAGTGAGAAAAATAAGCGCTGCACCAATCAGAGTCTTTGTTGTCTTTAGTTTTGTGTCCTTACTCCACATTCCAAAAATTACAAATATTTTTTCAGATTGCCAGAAAAATTGAAGAGAGTCATTGCTTTTTTTCTTCTGTTTCTTCAAGTCACTTAAAGACCTACAAAAATGTTAGAAGAATATCTCATTGTAGTATTAGAACTAACTAAGACTAAGTTAATCTTACATATTTGCGATTTTATTCAACAGCTGATTACTTGTGGGTATTGCTGATATAACTCACTCTAAACAGAAGGTAAGCAAACTACAAACATTAAACTGAAAAAACGTAACGTTATTTCCCAGTTTCAAAACGAAAGCCTTGACAAATTTGTTGAATTAGAAAAAACTAAAATTCGTGTTACCTACGAAATCAATTATTTACAATTGCATGGGACTGAGCTGTAATTACCTTTAAAAGTTTTGATTACCTAATTCAAAAATCCATCGATACACATTCAATTTCTCTCCAATTTGTTACTTTTGTATAGAAACAAAATATTGGAAATTTGGAAATGATCGAGAATAATTTGAAGTTATTTAAATTCATTCCCATGCAATTTAAAGGAATTATAATGTATTATTGTATTAAATATAAATAAAAATAAGCACAATATTGAGACACTCTAAGGTCGCATTCGTGCTGAGCGCAAGTCCAAGCTTGTTTTATATTTTTCTATGCGCACTACTAAATTAACTAGTTGTCAGAACTCTAGTTTACTCTGAAATTAATTATTTTTATGTATGTTTGGTTAGTATTATATTAAAAAACTTTTGACTGCTTTCAAAATTCCACATTTTTCAGGTATAGCTATTACCAGCTTGATATGTTAACTTAAAATTCGATCGTTTGCTTAATATCAACACTTTGAAGTATGTTTATAAGGATGTTGAGGAAATTTATATTATTAAATATAAACAGATAAAAAAAAGGAAAATTTAAAGGGTTCGTCTGAATTAGACAGTCAAAAAAATTATCGATTTTTAAAGAAGTTTTTCTCAAACTACTAGTATGTACATTTTTTAAGTTGGCATGGACGATAACTCAAGTGTTATTAGGACGTTGAAATGTTTTGGTTGGTTAAAAATAGTTGAATGAAAGCATCTATTTAAAAAAAAGGGGAGATGTTGTGGTGGTCGATGTTATAGATGTTGTTTCCATGTTAGACTTTGTTTCCGTCGCGGAATTTATTTGGTTTATTTAAATTGCTTATTTCTGAGTGTATTGGAAAGAGTAGAGTAGGTTTGAGATTTTTACTTGAAAATTATAAAAAGCGAGAAGGCGTTTTGAAAAAATAAAAAATAGAAGTAGCTATTGACTGATATTGTTTTGAGTTAGAAAATATTTCCTGATCTAAAAGGTTGTTTAAAAACTTAAAAAATAAAATATATTGTGCTGCCTAATTAAATATAAAAAATAAAAATAGCTTAATTATTTGAAGAAGCTGTTTATTTATGTAAGAAGAATAATAAAAGCTAAAAGCTGAATTTATTAGAAGACAGTGAAAGCTCTCTTCAAATTGGTGACCCCGACAGCCTAGTGAACAGGCTAATTTTTTTACGAGTGTAGGTTAATTTTTCCTCCTCCTGCTGTGCTAATTCCAACAAAGCAGATATTTAAAATAAAGTCCACCCTGAAGACATCACAGTGCTTTTCAACAACATCAATCAGCACCCGCAGCTCATCAATCAGCACCCGCAGTTCATCAATCAACACCCGCAGCTCATCAATCAACACCCGCAGTATATCAATCAACATTAAGATAAGTTTTTCTTTCAAATAGTTTAGTTGATTTTTTGTAAATTTCTAATACACTCCGCGTTCTCTTTCGTTCGGAAGTCATGAGTTTTTCGGAGAGTGATTTTTCAGAAATCTCAGTGGTTCCCGGGAACCAAAGTCGCGGAAACTTAAGTGGTACTGTTGATGAGAATAATTTTTTCTCATCCGGTCCACTTCCGCAACCACGTAGCGCGGTTAACACAATACCACCTTCATCCATTTCAACTATTTCTTTTTCCGCACCATCTTTTTGGAGGAATGCACCGAAATTCTGGTTCAAAAAGCTTGAGGCACAATTTGAGCTAGCCAGAATTTCTTCCGAACAAGCTAAATACAATCATTTACTCTCGGCATTGGATGAGAGTCTTGTTTTCGTACTTAGCGACTTTTTGGAAAATCCGGATCCACGTCATCCATATACCGAACTCAAAGAGGCGTTAATATCTCGTCTCTCGGATAGTGAAACATCAAGGTTAAATAAGCTTCTCGGAGATGTTGTTTTAGGTGACAGATCTCCATCTCAGTTTCTAAGAGAGATGAGAAATTTGTCAGGTGGAAGTTTCAGTGATGATGTTTTGAAGACTCTTTGGTTGCAGCGTCTCCCTGATTACATGAAAGCTATTTTGTCATGTAATTCAGGATCCCTTTCTGAATTAGCTAATTGTGCGGACAAAATTTTTGAAGTAAGTAGTAAACCTTCACTTTTTGCTTATACTTCTAGTCAAAATTTTGGTAGCAATAATATTTTGGCTAATTTAACATCTGAAATTTCAAAAATTAAGCAGCAAATGGAAGATTTGACTCATGAAATAAGGTCATTAAAATACAGGGATCGTTCTTCAAGTCGTTCTTCGCAGCATAGTTCGCGTTTTTCGGGAAATCGTTTTCCTTCTCCGCATCAGGTTAAATCGAGTCCTAAGAGAAATTCTGGTAATTCTAATTTGTGTTGGTACCATTTTAAATTCCAACATAACGCTTCCAAGTGTATACCTCCTTGTTCATTTAACATTTCTGAGACACCAAAAAATTAAAGTGTGTGTCATCTATGACGACGGGTGATACATGTAAGCGTAACTGTCGTCTTCATGTTTATGATAAATCTTCGGGTCAATCTTTTTTAATTGATACAGGGGCAGATCTTTCTGTCATTCCAGTGCCACCCTCATCTAAATTGTTACCTTCAAGTTTACAATTATCGGCCGCCAATTCTTCGCCAATTAGTACATACGGAAATAAAATTCTGAATTTGGATCTTGGTTTAAGAAGAAATTTTCAATGGCAATTTGTAATGGCTGATGTTGAGAAAGCTATTTTAGGCGCTGATTTTCTGTACCATTTTAAATTAGTTGTAGATCTTTCTAAACGGATTCTTATTGATCCGCTTACTAATTTGACTTCAAATGGCCGTATTTTTACAGGTCCTTCTACAACTTTATCCGTCCTAATTAAATCATCAATTAATGACGATGTTAAAAAATTAATTCGTGAATTTCAGAGTATTACTATCGAATCGACGTTTTCCAAGCCAGTAAAACATAATATCACACATCAAATTAAAACTGTTGGTCAGCCAATTTTTTCTAAAGTTCGGCGTCTATCTCCTGAGAAGCTCACAATAGCAAGGAAAGAGTTTGAATTCTTGCTTAGTCAAGGAATTTGTAGACCATCCAACAGTCCTTGGTCGTCTCCTTTACACATGGTCCCTAAACCTAATGGGGATTGGAGACCATGTGGCGATTATAGACGGCTTAACTCTGTTACAATTCCAGATCGCTACCCGATTCCTCTAATTCATGATTTTGTTTGCCAACTTCAAGATTGTAAAGTTTTTTCTACTTTGGATTTAACCAAAGCTTATCATCAAATTCCAGTTGAACCAGAGGATATTCCCAAGACCGCAATTTGTACTCCTTTTGGTCTCTTTGAATTTACTCGAATGACTTTTGGTCTTTGCAATGCGGCTCAATCTTTCCAGAGATTTATAAATTCAGTTCTCCAAGACTGCCAATTTTGTTTCGTTTATCTTGACGATATTTTGGTAGCCTCTAATTCTGAGCAACAACATCTGGATCACTTAAAACAAATTTTTCAGCGATTACAAAATCATGGGTTGATTATTAACATCGAGAAGTGTAACTTCATGCTTCCAGAAGTAAAATTTCTCGGTCATTTTATTAATTCAAATGGTATTAAACCGTCGCCTGAAAAGGTTAAAACAATTTTAGATTTCAAGCAACCTACTACTGTTAAAGAACTTAGAAGATTTCTCGGCATGGTTAATTTTTACCGCCGATTTCTTCCTCATGCAGCGGAGCATCATTCGCTGTTAAACCAATATTTAACCCGAAATAAGAAGGAAGGCTCTAAACCAATAGATTGGAATTCGGATTCAATTAAAGCTTTTGAGAACATTAAATCTCAACTAGCGAAAATTACCCTTCTTGCTATCCCTAACAGTAAGGCCCGTTTGGCTTTATTTGTGGATGCCTCGGATAAAGCAATTGGTGCAGCCTTAAATCAATGGGTTGACAATTTGTGGCAACCCCTTGGTTTCTTTTCCACAAAATTGAATTCAGCGCAAATTAAATATAGTGCCTATGACAGAGAATTATTAGCAGCTTATCAGAGTATCAAATATTTTCGTTATCATTTGGAAGGCCGGAATTTTACACTTTTTACAGATCACAAACCTTTAATTTTCGCTTTTAAACAGAACCCTGACAAAGCCTCCCCACGTCAAGCAAGACATTTAGACTTCATTGGACAATTCACTACGGATATCAAACATATTTCTGGGACGGATAACGTTGTTGCAGATTCCCTTTCGCGTTTAGAAGAAATTCATCTACCTTCATCTATAGATTTTGAAGCTATAGCTATTTCTCAGGAAAAAGATAGCCAGCTTAAAAATTTTTTGAACAATTCTTCTTTTAAATTTGCTAAATTACCCGTTTTAGGGAGTAGTAAACAAATTTATTGCGAAATTAAAAAATCACGTCATCGTCCTTATATTCCGGAACCATTCCGTTTTCAGATTTTCAAAGCAATTCATAATCTTTCACATCCCAGTATTCGTGCTACAAATAAGATGATAACATCGAAATATTTTTGGCCATCCATGAATAAGGATGTAAATAATTGGACTCAAAGTTGTGTTACATGTCAAAAGAACAAAATTTCACGTCATGTTAAAAAATCTTTTGGCTCATTTCCACTCACTTCATCTCGATTTGATATAGTTCATTTAGATATTATTGGCCCTCTTCCTCCTTCGAACGGTTTCAGGTATTGCCTTACCATCATTGATCGTTTCTCTCGTTGGCCTGAAGCGATTCCTTTAACGGATATATCAGCAGAATCCTGTGCAAAAGCTCTTTTTCGTGATTGGATCTCCAGATTCGGTATCCCAAAAATTATTGTTACCGATCAAGGAAGGCAATTTGAATCTAATCTTTTCAGTGAGCTCTCTAAATTCTTAGGTTTCAGACATAATCGGACTACACCGTACCATCCTCAATCGAATGGTTTCATAGAACGATGGCATAGAACGCTTAAAACGGCTATTAAAACTTTCGATGCGTCGTCATGGTCAGATTCCCTGCCATCAGTTCTGCTTGGTTTGCGAACTGCTTTTCGAGAGGAATTTGTCGCTACACCAGCCGAATTACTTTATGGCCAATCTCTAAGACTTCCAGGAGATTTCATTCTTTCAAACCAACAAAATTATATTCAAAGTGATTTTGTAAATCGTTTAAAGAAATTTTTTAATTATATTCGTCCTGTTTCGGCTTCCAATCATTCAAAAGGTAAATTTTTTCAATTTAAGGATTTAGGGACTTGTTCTCATGTTCTTGTTAGGAATGATGCAACCAAGGAACCTTTTAGATGTTATTACAATGGACCGTTTCCAGTAATCAAACGTCACCCAGATTTTTTCACGGTCAAAATTAAAAATAAAGACATTAACGTCTCTTTAGCTCGTTTAAAACCATATTTTATTCCAATTTTTCAGGACTCTAATCCAATTGAGAAAAATACCATCAATTTTACTCAAGCTAGCTCACGTTCAACGGAACAGCCAGCGTCTGTTCGTACTCAACAAATTTTTCGTCATAGACCAGTGTCTATAGCGAATAAAACATTCAGAACCACTAACATCCCCATTCCACAAAATCCATCACAAAAAAAAGTTAGATTCCTATAAAGTTTTTTATTTAAAATTTTTTGAATCAGAATTTTATATCGTGCTTCGGGTGAATCACTGGAGGGGGGGTATTGTGGTGGTCGATGTTATAGATGTTGTTTCCATGTTAGACTTTGTTTCCGTCGCGGAATTTATTTGGTTTATTTAAATTGCTTATTTCTGAGTGTATTGGAAAGAGTAGAGTAGGTTTGAGATTTTTACTTGAAAATTATAAAAAGCGAGAAGGCGTTTTGAAAAAATAAAAAATAGAAGTAGCTATTGACTGATATTGTTTTGAGTTAGAAAATATTTCCTGATCTAAAAGGTTGTTTAAAAACTTAAAAAATAAAATATATTGTGCTGCCTAATTAAATATAAAAAATAAAAATAGCTTAATTATTTGAAGAAGCTGTTTATTTATGTAAGAAGAATAATAAAAGCTAAAAGCTGAATTTATTAGAAGACAGTGAAAGCTCTCTTCAATGTAATAAAAAATTACTTTTTTTTTTTATAAAATTACCATATTTCCAACTTCAAAAATGGCGAACTTTTATACAAATTTTATTTTCATTTCCTATTCAACCCCTTTAGGGGATGAATTTTCAAAAATCCGTTCTTATTGCTCAACTACCTGCGTTATATAAGGAACTCCTGTGCAAAATTTCATAGTTCTAATACTTAGATCCATTGGTTTAGGCTGTGCCTTGTCTGTCAGTCTGTCAGTGCTAGAGTTTGATTAATATGATAATTGTAGGATACTCCAATGTTGCACATGAAGTCATTATAGGTGGGTAAAGATAAAGCACAATTTTCTTAATTTTTTCTCAAATTATTTATATCGAAAATTTGCAGTTAAATTCCCGGGTAAAAATATAAGACTGAAAACAGACTGAAGAATTTAGTATAAAATGTGTAATGTGTTTAAGAGCAGGCGGAAAACAGAGGGAAAGTAGACTGAGATAGCGAACAAGAGACGGAAACTGATCGATGGAAAAGAGACTCAAAACGGACTGAAGAAGTACAGAAAATGAGCTCAATTCGACCGAAGAATATAGACGGAAATCAGCCGGAAATTAGACGGAGAATTTGACTCAAATGACACTAAATAATTTTAATTAAAATATCGATGAATGTATTGATGTGCCGGATCTGTTGATACTGAATGCGCTGGATACGGTTGTCCAGCATATGCTGATGTTGGATGAGTTGGTGTCTGTGCTGGGCCTGTTGGTGCTGGTTCTGTTGGTGCTATGTCCAAAAAATGCCGAATCCATAAAATATTCTAAGTCTAAAAATTATAAAATTTTCTTCACGTTTCCGTATTTTTTCAGTCTCTTGCTCATACTCATCAAGGGTAACTGATAATTACGTCTCGATTCCGTCTGTTATCTGACACAAAAAAAATTTCCGCCTAAATTCCTTCTTCAACTTCTCCATGTAATAAGTTTTCCGTCTGTTTTCAGTGAGTTTTCAGTCCAAATAATAATTTACGCCTTATTTCAGGCTGAATTCCGTCTAAAAGGCATTTTTCAGTCTCTTCACTGTAAAATCTAATGTTTTAATTTAAAACGACTAAACGTTTCACTTCACGGCCCTTCGATTAAACTCGACTGTCATCGGAAATCATCGATAGAACCTACGTGACGAGTAGAGGACATTTATTTAAAACGACCAGTATTTTTTTTTCTATTAAAACGTTTTAGATGTTTTAAAATAAAACATTTCAATGTCTAAAATTAGTTAAAAAGCGTTTATACTGTTTTATTCGAAACTATTCTTCAAATAAAACATCTAAATATTTCAAAATAAGACGCATATACATATGTCTCAAACTAAAACACTTAGATTTACAGTATTTTCAGTCGTTTTTCAGTCTTATATTTTCACCCGGGTTGACAACATCGAACTTCGCTCTATGGCATAATAGCACATTTAAGTTTAATGTTATACCCAGTTTCAATTCTAGAGCAAAAGATAAGAATTTTCAAACACAAAAATCAAATTGATCTTAAAATCCCACTTGAATTACGATAACAAGGCTAAGGTTGTCGTCAGGTGACTTCCCATGAGCTCTAAAAATTTTCCCTACAATATTTTTTGCCATATTGCTTATTTCACGAGATGACAGGATTAAAATCAGTCAGCCTATATAACTCGAAAAATGTCTATTAAATTAAATCACATTAAAATAAAACACCAATAAAAAATTTTTGTAAAAATTCAATATATTATTTATTGGGATAGGGATTTGCATCATTGAGTTTTTCACTTGAATCTTATTTTGTTCTATAACCTAGATTGCATGTGTAAAGAAATGTAATTAAATAAATTTTACCAGTAAGAGTGATTAAAGCGTGATTTTTCAAATTGTAACAAATGGAAGTGCAATTAATTTTATGAAACATTAGGTTCAGCTATGCCTTACATTTTCTTCTAAAAACTCTTACACAATTCTTCTAAAATAAGTTTTTGATTTTAGAAGTGCTTTGATCCAAAAAAAATTTTATTTCGTTACACATATAGAAATGAAATGATTCGTTATTTACTGAGAAACCAAACGAGCTGCTTTATTTGTCTGCAGAAATTTATCGCGGGTTTTTACCTATGTTAAAGAGAAAAGCATAAAAAGCGCATGCCTTCTGCATAACCTGAAAATTAACAAATAACTTTAATTTGGTTCCGAGTAAAAGTATTCCAATTCCATAGTACGGCCGCACAACGGATGCGCCACGGCTGCACGGAAAGTATAAATTTGAATTTACCTCAGCAAATGTTGCTAAAGATATGGGTACTATCTTCCCAGCTGCAATCACTGGTTCATTTTGAAGCCTTTGCAGCGTAAGCAATACCATTATTTTAACTGATCTTGATTGGTTATACCAATCACATTCGTAGAGACTCTGGCGTAGGTTCTTAGTCTGAAAAGCAAAAACTATAATCAAACAAAACATGGTTTGGTTTATAAAAACCTGTTGAACAACTTCCTCTCCAAAATAGCAGTACACTCCTAATGTGAAAATTTGCAGCACAATATCCAATGTCGTAAGTATCGTAATTATGTTTTTGAACTCCAGCACAGACAACATATAAAGCCCCAAAGCAAGTCCACCTATGTTGAACATAAAGCCGGTGAGACTGATCATGACAAATATGCCTTTAATGTATTCAATTATTCTGAAAAAAAAAAATAATAAGTATTTTTATTAGTTACTTACATATTAGGAAAATAATTTTCATTAATTATTTTGGCTACCATATGATGTAACAAATTGATTGGGAACATATTTTATGTTATCAAATAATTTTATTTCGCTTTAAACACGCGCTCTAAATGCAACAGTCTGAGAGTGCAGGATTTCATTAATAAAATATTCACTTTCAAATACGAATACAAAAGTCTGCTTTTAAATTTCAAGTGTAAATAAATATTTCCAAAAATAAAAAAATGCTTGTTTGAATTATAATTACTTGTTAATATGAGAAAAGTAGCAATATATTTTTTTCTATTATCTTCTCGAGACGCAATAATATAAGACCGTAGCGGAGTGTTTCATTATTCACTAGCGAAATAACTTGTGTACCTTAAGTACTACATATAATTTAGTTAAACACTTCTCAAATACCGAAGTTTGATACTTCACCGAGTTTAGGGGTGTTACTAAAATCTGTGGGTGTGACACAAAACGTTACATCTACAGTCAAAGGGTTAAAGATGCCGTCGCTTAACTAATGAATTGACAATATTCGAACATACATACATATATGGAATCTTGATTCAGGATTACCTGCATATTTCTAAAAAATCTTCAACGAGACAAGTCAATACTTTTAGGTTCTGTTCTTCAGACTGATCGGTTAAGGAGTTTTCATTGAAGGCTTCTTTAAAATCATAGCGAATACTTTTCAAGATGGCTGCTACCATTCCCATTACTCCACAAAACATCTGTAAATAAAATATGTTTAAATTCAAAACTTATTCACGTTATAGTACACAAATCACAGTGTCACAAGATATCATCACATTTGTAAAAGTTGTACAGATTACGATCTCGTATGCGAAAAGTATTTCATAAAAGGGACTTTGCATTAAATTAATTATTTCAGCAGGATTTTTAATATCCAAAGGCAATGTTCTTATACTTTGAAATGTCGGCATATTAAATAAGGAAACCACAAGAATATTAAGAAATACGAATCCGAATATGAAGATCAGCCGATAGATTTTAAGAGCCTCCCTTATAAAACGTCGATTTTTAAATTTTCCAGCGATTTCTTGTAGTGCTTTAAAGCAAAGTTTTATCTCATTCTTCGAGTTCCAAATTGCATACATCTTGATGGCACCAACAAAAATTCCAAAACTCGCAATAAGCAGGAATAAGGACTTTGATTTGTCTCCTATAGATTTTAGATCTAAATAACCGGAAAATGTTAATAAGCTCATTAAAATAGTGAGGAAAATAAGCGCTGGACCAATCAGAGTCTTTGTTGTCTTTAGTTTTGTGTCCTCATTCCACATTCCAAAAATTACAAATATTTTTGCAGATTGCCAGAAAAATTGAAGAGAGTCATTACTTTTATTCTTCTGCTTCTTCAAGTTACTTAAAGACCTATAAAAATTTTAGAAGAATATCTTATTATTGTATAAGAACTGACTAAGTTAATCTCACATATTTGCAATCTTATCAAACAATTTCGGATTACTTGTGAATATTGCTGAAATAACTCACTCTACTAAATACAAGGTATGCAAACTATACACTAAACTGGAAAATCGAAACCTTATTTCCCAGTTCCAGTCAAAAGCTTTGAAAATTTCTTGAATTATACAAAACCAAAATTGTTATCTACTAAATTAATTATTTACAATCGCATGGGACTGAGCTGTAATCACCATTAAAATGTTTTATTACTTCAAAATTTCAACTACGCATTATTCAACTTATGTGGATATGTACACCTACATAACTCTCTTTACTTAGTTTTGTAGAGAAATAATAATTACGTAAATATCGGCAACTATCTGAAGTTATCGTCATGCAATTTAGGGAAATTTAGATGTATTATTTTATTATATGTAAATACAAAATAATATTAAGACAGTATAATGTCAAGTTCTTATCAAATTTTAAAACGTCTGTTTTATGAATGGTGCCCGCTTTGGATCACCTTCCCCTATATGACTTCTATGGAGTTTTATTTTTCCTATAAAAGTAGTTACGATGAAATATTTCTAATGGCCTTTTGGTCATTTTTCTAAAAATATTTTTAGTAAAGTGATTTAGAATTCCTCGACATACCGAAGAATTTCAGAATAAATTTCATTACATTCTCAAATTCAAATTAAGCCCAATAATTGTTACCATATGTGCATATGTTTGTACATATGTATATTAGGATTTTTTTTTAGATTTTAAAAATGAGGCTTAATTATGCGCTTTACTTTCAATCGATATTTGTTTATAAATATACATAGTTAGGTACTACACGATGTCTGGCATATGTTAATTGATTTTTATCAAACCTGGTCAAGTCATGGACCAAAATTGAGGGGATTGTCGCAGGATAATTGAACATTTTGATACGAACACATACGATTTTGCTGCAATGTTAACCCCCGTATTTGCGGTAAATCAAACTTGACCCCATCAAAACTTACCTAGATGTTTTTATTTTGGCTGCTGCCCTCAAATTCTTTTTTTAAATGTAGTTTTCGGTTGAGGAACCTACATACATATGTACATAACCTATAAAACATTAAAAAAAAATTCGACTGTAAATTAAAAAATTTAAAAAGGGTATTTGGAATAAATATCGTTCAAATAAAACACCATTAAAAGAATTTTCTAATTATTTTTAGGGATTTGAATATTTGAATTTTATTTCTATACCATAGTTTACATTTTAATAAAAATTGCAAGAAAAAGAAATGCTTTTAAATAAAATTTATCAGTAAGAATGATTAAAGCGTGATTTTTCAAATTGTAACAAACAAGCTTTATATTGAAATGAAATTGTAACGTTTCTCAAAGTATTGTTAGTTATTTGCCGAAATACCAGACGAGCTATTTTATTTGCCTGCGGAAATTTTTTGGGGGTTCTTACCTATTTGTTATGTTAAAAAGGAAAGCATAAAAGGCACATGCCTTCTTCATAGCCTGAAAATTAAAAATTGCTTTGATTTCATCCCGAGTAAAATATTCTAATACTATAGTACGGCCGCACTTTGGACGCGCCACGGCTGCACGGAAAGCAAAAATTTCAAATTACCTCAGCAAATGTTGCTAAAGATATGGGTACTACCTTCCCAGCAGCAATCACTGGTTCATTTTGAAGCCTTTGCAGCGTAAGTAATACCATTATTTTAACTGATCTTGATTGGTTATACCAATCACATTCGTAGAGACTCTGACGCAATTTGCGAGTCTAGGAAGTAAATAATATAAGCAAATAAAACATGTTTTGGTTTATAAAAACCTGTTGAACAACTTCCTCTCCAAAGAAGCAATACAATCCTAATGTGAAAATTTGCACCACCATATTCAATGTCGTAAGTATCGTAATTAGGTTGTTGAACTCCAGCACAGACAACATATAAAGCCCCAAAGCAAGTCCACCAATGTTAAACATAAAGCCGGTGAGACTGATCATTACAAATATGCTTTTAATGTATTCAATTATTCTGAACAAAAAAGAAAAATTACATATTTTTATTAGTTACCTAAACATTAGGAATATAATTTTCATAAACTATTTTGGCTACCATATGATGTAATAAATGGAATGTGAAAGTATTTTATTTTATCAAATAACTTTATTTCGGACTTTCCTATATAATATAATATGTTCTGCTTGTTTTCAGCTTTTGCGTAGTCAGGTTTCAGTTTATAACTTTTATTTTATTTACAAACTTTTAGTAGTAAGAAAATCATTGGGTTTATTGAGACGTCATATATGGTATGGCATGCGAACTATTAAGACGCATCAATAAAAACCAATAGCCGTTCTTGTTCCCTAGAAGTCCTAAGAAAATGTTAATAATCATTAATCTAGAAAAGTTTATTTTAGCTGTTGCGATTACAACAGGATGGCTAAAAATATAATGTTAAAACTACTGGAAAACTGGACACAAAAAATAATATTTCGTGAACTATTGGACTTAAAGGGCCTGGCTCAACTTGAAAGTTTACAAATCAAAATTGTTTTTAAAAAATAAACACCAATTACAAGAAATGAAAATTTGAGTATTGATTTAACTTGTCATTGTACGTATTTAAAGAAAAAATTATTGAAATGCGTTAATTACTTAAGAATTGTAAAATAGGTTTCGAATCTTGAAGCGTACTGACTGGACTAATCGATGCTTCGCGAGACGGGATAATAAAGGACTGTGGTGTTGTTCTTCATTATTCACTAGTGAAGTAACCCGGATTCAGTCGTGTACCTTAAGTACTACATATAACTTAGTTAAATACTTCACAAATGCTCAAGTTTGTTACTTAGCCCAATTTAGGGGTATTGTTAAAATCTGTGTATGTGATATACATAAATTACATCTACAGTCTAAGGGTTAAAGAGGCCGTCGCTTGATTCAGCATTACCTGCATATTTCTAAAAAATCTTCAACGACACCAGACAATATTTTTAACTTCTGTTCTTCAGACTGATCGGATAAGGTGTTTTTAATGAAGGCTTCTTTAAAATCATAGCGAATACTTTTTAAGATGGCTGCTACCATTCCCATTACTCCACAAAACATCTGTGAATGAAACATGTTTAAATTCAAAACTTATTCACGTCATAGTACACAAATTACAGTGTCACAAGATATCATCGAGTTCGAAAATATAATAGATATTCCGACCTCGTATGCGTAAAGTATTTCGTAAAAGGGACTTTGCACCAAATTAATTATTTCAGCAGGATTCTTAATTTCCAAAGGCAACGTTTTTATGCTTTGAAATGTCGGAATAGTAAAGAAGAAAAGCGCGGCAATATTAATAAATATCAATCCCATTATGAACATTAGCCGATAGATTCTAAGAGCCTTTATTATAAAACGTTGATTTTTAAATTTTCCAGCGATATCTTGCAGTGCTTTAAAACACAGTTTTATCTCATTCTTCGAGTTCCAAATTGCATACATCTTGATGGCACTAACTATTATTCCAAAACTCGAAATAAGCAGCACTATGGACTTTGAATTGTCTCCTTTAGATTTTAAATCTAAATAACCAGAAAATGATAATAAGCTCAGTAACACAGTGAGAAAAATAAGCGCTGGACCAATCAGAGTCTTTGTTGTCTTAAGTTTTGTGTCCTCACTCCACATTCCAAAAATTACAAATATTTTTTCAGATTGCCAGAAAAATTGAAGAGAGTCATTGCTTTTTTTCTTCTGTTTCTTCAAGTCACTTAAAGACCTACAAAAATGTTAGAAGAATATCTCATTGTAGTATTAGAACTGACTAAGACTACGTTAATCTTACATATTTGCAATTTTATTCAACAGCTGATTACTTGTGGGTATTGCTGATATAAGTCACTCTAAACAGAAGGTAAGCAAACAACAAACATTAAACTGAAAAATCGTAACGTTATTTTCCAGTTTCAAAACGAAAGCCTTGACAAATTTGTTGAATTATAAAAAACTAAATTTCGTGTTACCTACGGAATCAATTATTTACAATTGCATGGGACTGAGCTGTAATTACCTTTAAAAGTTTTGATTACCTAATTCAAAAATCCATCAATACGCATTCAATTTCTCTCCAATTAGTTACTTTTGTACAGAAACAAAATATCGGAAATTTGGAAATTATCGAGAATAATTTGAAGTTATTTAAATTCATTTCCATGCAATTTAAAGGAATTATAATGTATTATTGTATTAAATATAAATAAAAATAAGCACAATATTGAGGCACTCTAAGGTCGCATTCGTGCTGAGCGCATGTCCAAGCTTGTTTTATCTGTTTCTATGCACACTACTAAATTAACTAGATGTCAGAACTCAAGTTTACTCTGAAATTAATTATTTTTATGTATGTTTGGTTATTATTATATTAGAAAACTTTTGACTGCTTTAAAAATTCCACGTTCTTCAGGTATAGCTATTACCAGCTTGATATATTAACTTAAAATTCGATCGTTCGATCGTCTGCTTAATATCAACACTTTGAAGTATGTTTATAAAGATGTTGAGGAAATTTATATTATTAAATAAAAACAGATAAAAAAAAGGAAAATTTAAAGGGTTCATCTGAATTAGACAGTCAAAAAAATTATCGATTTTTAAAGAAGTTTTTCTCAAACTACTAGTACGTACATTTTTAAAGTTGGTATAGACGATAACTCAAGTGTTATTAGCCCGTTGAAATGTTTTGGTTGGTTAAAAATAGTTGAATGAAAGTACCTATTTAAAAAAAAGGGGAGATGTAATAAAAAATTACTTCTTTTTTATAAAATTACCATATTTCCAACTTCAAAAATGGCGAACTTTTATACAAATTTTATTTTCATTGCCTATTCAACCCCTTTAGGGGCTGAATTTTCAAAAATCCTTTCTAATTGCTCAACTACGTTATATAAAGAACTCCTGTGCAAAATTTCATACTTCTAATACATACATAGATCCATTGGTTTAGGCTGTGCGTTGTCTGTCAGTCTGTCAGTGCTAGAGTTTGATTAATATGATAATTGTAGGATACTCCAATGTTGCACATGAAGTTATATGAAGTCATTATAGGTGGTTAAAGATACAGTTTCTTAATTTCCTCTCAAATTATTTATATCGAGAATTTGCAGTTATATTCCGGGTAAAAATATAAGACTGAAAACAGACTGGAAAATTTAGTAAATTTTTCTATGTTTAAGAGCAGCCGGAAAACAGAGGGAAAGTAGACTGAGATAGCGAGCAAGAGAAGGAAACTGATCGATGGAAAAGAGACTGAAAACGGACTGAAGAAGTACAGAAAATGAGCTCAATTCGACCGAAGAATATAGACGGAAATCAGGCGGAAATTAGACGGAAAATTTTGACTCAAATGACACTAAATAATTTTAATTAAAATATCGATGAACGTATTGATGTACAGGATCTGTTGATACTGAATACGCTGGATATGGTTGTCCTGCATATGCTGATGTTGGATGAGTTGGTGTCTGTGCTGGGCCTGTTGGTGCTGGTTCTGTTGGTGCTATGTCCAAAAAATGGCGAATCCAAAAAATATTCTAAATCTAAAAATGATAAAATTTTCTTCACGTTTCCGTCTTTTTTCAGTCTCTTGCTCATACTCATCAAGGGTAACTGATAATTCCGTCTCGATTTCGTCTGTTATCCGACACAAAAAATATTTCCGCCTAAATTACTTCTTCACCTGCTCCATTTAATACGTTTTCCGTCTGTTTTCAGTGAGTTTTCAGTCCAAATAATAATTTACGCCTTATTTCAGGCTGAATTCCGTCTAAAATGCATTTTTCAGCCTCTTCACTGTAAATTCTAGTGTTTTAATTTGAAACGACTAAACGTTTTATTTTAGTGTTTAAATTCATATGCCCGATTTTAAAACATTTTTGAGCGTTTTAAATATTAACACACTGGGTTCGTTTTATTTCAAACGTCCAGGCGTTTCAAATATATCCTATACAATACATTGCAGGAATGTTGCTAAAAAATTTAGATTGTAATAATTCTAGCAAGTTTGTTAATTTACTAGCATCATTAAAACATATATATCACAATCGTTTTGTTATAAGTTGACACTTTTAGATCACTTGACTATCCCGCACACAAACATCACAAATCTTAAGTCGAATCATATCCGCATTTGATTTATTATTTTACAAAAAAAAAACAATATACTTTATAGTTGCACAGAATCTTTCATGTAAGTACATATATACCAATTCTCAATGTAAGTATAAACAGCGCAGTACTACAGACGTGGAGAAGCTTGCTTTTAGTTACTGTTTGACAAAGTCGTCGGGACGCCACTTTATGGCCCTTCGGTTAAACTCGACTGCCATCGGAAATCATCGATAGAACCTACATGACGAGTAGAGGACATTTATTTAAAACGACCAGTACTTTTTTTCTAATAAAACGTTTTAGATGTTTCAAAATAAAACATTTCAATGTCTAAAATTAGTAAAAAACGCTTATACTGTTTTATTCGAAACTATTCTGCAAATAAAACATCTAAATATTTTAAAATAAGACGCATATATGTACATAAGTATTTGTCTCAAACTAAAACACTTAGATTTACAGTGTTTTCAGTCGTTTTTCAGTGTTATATTTTCATTGCGTTGGCAACATCGAACTTCGATCTATGGCATAATAGCACATTTAAGTTTAATCTTATACCCAGTTTCAATTCTAGAGCAAAAGATAAGAATTTTCAAACACAAAAATCAAATTGATCTTAAAATCCCACTTGAATTCCGATAAGAAGGCTAAGATCGTCAGCTGACTTCCCATGAGCTCTAAAAATTTTTTCTACAATATTTTTTACCATATTGCTTATTTTACGAGATGACAGGATTAAAATCAGTCAGCCTATATAACTCGAAAAATGTCTATTAAATTAAATCACATTAAAATAAAACACCAATAAAAAATTTTTGTAAAAATTCAATATATTATTTATTGGGATAGGGATTTGCATCATTGAGTTTTTCACTTGAATCTTATTTTGTTCTATAACCTAGATTGCATGTGTAAAGAAATGTAATTAAATAAATAAAGCGTGATTTTTCAAATTGTAACAAATGGAAGTGCAATTAATTTTATGAAACATTAGGTTCAGCTATGCCTTACATTTTCTTCTAAAAACTCTTACACAATTCTTCTAAAATAAGTTTTTGATTTTAGAAGTGCTTTGATCCAAAAAAAATTTTATTTCGTTACACATATAGAAATGAAATGATTCGTTATTTACTGAGAAACCAAACGAGCTGCTTTATTTGCCTGCAGAAATTTATCGCGGGTTTTTACCTATGTTAAAGAGAAAAGCATAAAAAGCGCATGCCTTCTGCATAACCTGAAAATTAACAAATAACTTTAATTTGGTTCCGAGTAAAAGTATTCCAATTCCATAGTACGGCCGCACAACGGATGCGCCACGGCTGCACGGAAAGCATAAATTTGAATTTACCTCAGCAAATGTTGCTAAAGATATGGGTACTATCTTCCCAGCTGCAATCACTGGTTCATTTTGAAGCCTTTGCAGCGTAAGTAATACCATTATTTTAACTGATCTTGATTGGTTATACCAATCACATTCGTAGAGACTCTGGCGTAGGTTCCGAGTCTGGAATGTAAATATTATAACCACACAAAACATTTTTTGGTTTATAAAAACCTGTTGAACAACTTCCTCTCCAAAATAGCAGTACACTCCTAATGTGAAAATTTGCAGCACAATATCGAATGTCGTAAGTATCGTAATTATATTGTTGAACTCCAGCACAGATAACATATATAGCCCCAAAGCAAGTCCACCTATGTTGAACATAAAGCCGGTGAGACTGATCATGACAAATATGCCTTTAATGTATTCAATTATTCTGAAAAAAAAAAAAAATAAGTATTTTTATTAGTTACTTACATATTAGGAAAATAATTTTCATTAATTATTTTGGCTACCATATGATGTAACAAATTGAGTGGGAACATATTTTATGTTATCAAATAATTTTATTTCGCTTTAAACACGCGCTCTAAGTGCAACAGTCTGAGAGTGCAGGATTTCATTAATAAAATATTCACTTTCAAATACGAATACAAAAGTCTGCTTTTAAATTTAAAGTGTAAATAAATATTTCCAAAAATAAAAAAATGCTAGTTTGAATTATAATTACTTGTTAATATGAGAAAAGTAGCAATATATTTTTTTCTATTATCTTCTCGAGACGCAATAATATAAGACCGTAGCGGAGTGTTTCATTATTCACTAGCGA
The DNA here is from genome assembly GCA_963920795.1 of Eutolmus rufibarbis. Taxonomy (NCBI): domain Eukaryota; kingdom Metazoa; phylum Arthropoda; class Insecta; order Diptera; family Asilidae; genus Eutolmus; species Eutolmus rufibarbis. The sequence continues at coordinate 34,929,249 of OY987207.1, read as the reverse complement.
AATAACTTGTGTACCTTAAGTACTACATATAATTTAGTTAAACACTTCTCAAATACCGAAGTTTGATACTTCACCGAGTTTAGGGGTGTTACTAAAATCTGTGGGTGTGACACAAAACGTTACATCTACAGTCAAAGGGTTAAAGATGCCGTCGCTTAACTAATGAATTGACAATATTCGAACATACATACATATATGGAATCTTGATCCAGGATTACCTGCATATTTCTAAAAAATCTTCAACGAGACAAGTCAATACTTTTAGGTTCTGTTCTTCAGACTGATCGGTTCAGGAGTTTTCATTGAAGGCTTCTTTAAAATCATAGCGAATACTTTTCAAGATGGCTGCTACCATTCCCATTACTCCACAAAACATCTGTAAATGAAATATGTTTAAATTCAAAATTTATTCACGTTATAGTACACAAATCACAGTGTCACAAGATATCATCACATTTGTAAAAGTTGTACAGATTACGATCTCGTATGCGAAAAGTATTTCATAAAAGGGACTTTGCATTAAATTAATTATTTCAGCAGGATTTTTAATATCCAAAGGCAATGTTCTTATACTTTGAAATGTCGGCATATTAAATAAGGAAACCACAAGAATATTAAGAAATACGAATCCGAATATGAAGATCAGCCGATAGATTTTAAGAGCCTCCCTTATAAAACGTCGATTTTTAAATTTTCCAGCGATTTTCTGTAGTGCTTGAAAGCACAGTTTTAACTCACTCTTCGAGTTCCAAATTGCATACATCTTGATGGCGCCAACAAAAATTCCAAAACTCGCAATAAGCAGGAATAAGGACTTTGAATTGTCTCCTATAGATTTTAGATCTAAATAACCGGAAAATGTTAATAAGCTCATTAAAATAGTGAGGAAAATAAGCGCTGGACCAATTAGAGTCTTTGTTGTCTTTAGTTTTGTGTCCTCACTCCACATTCCAAAAATTACAAATATTTTTGCAGATTGCCAGAAAAATTGAAGAGAGTCATTACTTTTATTCTCCTGCTTCTTCAAGTTACTTAAAGACCTTTAAAAATTTTAGAAGAATATCTCATTATTGTATAAGAACTGACTAAGTTAATCTCACATATTTGCAATCTTATCAAACAATTTCGGATTACTTGTGAATATTGCTGAAATAACTCACTCTACTAAATACAAGGTATGCAAACTACACATTAAACTGGAAAATCGAAACCTTATTTCCCAGTTCCAGTCAAAAGCTTTGAAAATTTCTTGAATTATACAAAACCAAAATTGTTATCTACTAAATTAATTATTTACAATTGCATGGGACTGAGCTGTAATCACCATTAAAATGTTTTATTACTTCAAAATATGTGAATATGTACACCTAGCGCTCTCTACTTAGTTACTTTTGTAGAGAAATAATAATTTCATAAATGTCGGCAACTATCTGAAGTTATCGTCATGCAATTTAAGAAAATTTAGATATATTATTTTATTAAATGTAAATACAAAATAATATTAAGACGGTCCAATGTCAAATTCTTATCAAATTTTAAAACGTCTGTTTTATGAATGGTTCCCGCTTTGGATCACCTTCCTCTATATGACTTCAGTGGAGTTTTACTTTTCCGACCAAAGTAGTTAAGATGAAATATTTCTAATGGCCTTTTGGTCATTTTTCTAAAAAGATTTTTAGTAAACTGATTTTGAATTCCTCGAAATACCGAAGAATTTCTCACAAAATTTCATTAGATTCTCAAATTCAAATTAAGCCCAATAATTGCTACCATATGTGCATATGTATGTACAGTACATATGTATATTAGGATTTCTTTTTAGATTTTAAAAATGAGGCTTAATTATGTGCTTTACTTTCAATCGATATTTGTTTATAAATATACATAGTTAGGTACTACACGATGTCTGGCATATGCTAATTGATTTTTATCAAACCTGGTCAAGTCATGGACCAAATTTGAGGGGATTTTCGCAGGATAATTGAACATTTTGATACGAAGACATACGATTTTGTTGCAATGTTAACCCCCGTATTTGCGGTAAATCAAACTTGACCCCATCAAAACTTACCCAGATGTTTTTATTTTGGCTGCTGCCCTTAAATTCTTTTTTAAATGTAGTTTTCGGTTGAGGAACCTACATACGTATGTAACCTATAAAACATTAAAAAAAAAATTCGACTGTAAAATCAAAAATTTAAAAAGGGTATTTGGAATAAATATCGATCAAATAAAACACCACTAAAAGAATTTTCTAATTATTTTTAGGGATTTGAATATTTGAATTTTATTTCTATAGCATAGTTTACATTTTAATAAAAACTGCAAGGAAAAGAAATGCTTTTAAATAAAATTTATCATTAAGAATGATTAAAGCGTGATTTTTCAAATTGTAACAAATGAAATGAAATTGTAACGTTTCTCAAAGTATTGTCAGTTATTTGTCGAGATACCAGACGAGCTATTTTATTTGCCTGCGGACATTTTTTGAGGGTTCTTACCTATTTGTTATGTTAAAAAGGAAAGCATAAAAGGCACATGCCTTCTTCGTAACCTGAAAATTAAAAATTGTTTTAATTTCGTCCCGAGTAAAATATTCTAATTCTATAGTACGGCCGAACCACGGACGCGCGACGGCTGCACGGAAAGCATAAATTTGAAATTACCTCAGCAAATGTTGCTAAAGATATGGGTACTATCTTCCCAGCTGCAATCACTGGTTCATTTTGAAGCCTTTGCAGCGTAAGCAATACCATTATTTTAACTGATCTTGATTGGTTATACCAAACACATTCGTAGAGACTCTGACGCAACTTCCGAGTCTAGGAAGTAAATAATATAAGCAAATAAAACATGTCTTGGTTTATAAAAACCTGTTGAACAACTTCCTCTCCAAAGAAGCAGTACACTCCTAATGTGAAAATTTGCAGCACAATATTCAATGTCGTAATTAGCGTAATTATGTTGTTGAACTCCAGCACAGACAACATATAAAGCCCCAGAGCAAGTCCACCTATGTTGAACATAAAGCCGGTGAGACTGATCATGACAAATATGCCTTTGATGTATTCAATTATTCTGAAAAAAATATTAAGTATTTTTATTAGTTACTTGCACATTAGGAAAATAATTTTCATTAACTATTTTGGCTCCCATATGATGTAACAAATTGATTGGGAACATATTTTATGTTATCAAGTAATTTTATTTCACTTTAAACACACGCTCTAAATGCAACAGTCTGAATGTGCAGGATTTCATTAATAAAATATTCATTTTCAAATACGAATACAAAAGTCTGCTTTTAAAGTTAAAGTGTAAATAAATATTTCCAAAAATAAAAAAATGCTAGTTTGAATTAATTACTTGTTAATATGAGAAAAGTAGCAACATATTTTTTCTATTATCTTCTCGAGACGCAATAATATAAGACCGTAGCGGAGTGTTTCATTATTCACTAGCGAAATAACTTGTGTACCTTAAGTACTACATATAATTTAGTTAAACACTTCTCAAATACCGAAGTTTGATACTTCACCGAGTTTAGGGGTGTTACTAAAATCTGTGGGTGTGACACAAAACGTTACATCTACAGTCAAAGGGTTAAAGATGCCGTCGCTTAACTAATGAATTGACAATATTCGAACATACATATATATATGGATTCTTGATTCAGGATTACCTGGATATTTCTAAAAAATCTTCAACGAGACAAGTCAATAGTTTTAGGTTCTGTTCTTCAGACTGATCGGATAAGGTGTTTTCATTGAAGGCTTCTTTAAAATCATAGCGAATACTTTTCACGATGGCTGCTACCATTCCCATTACTCCACAAAACATCTGTAAATGAAATATGTTTAAATTCAAAACTTATTCACGTTATAGTACACAAATCACAGTGTCACAAGATATCATCACATTTGTAAAAGTTGTACAGATTACGATCTCGTATGCGTAAAGTATTTCATAAAAGGGACTTTGCATTAAATTAATTGTTTCAGCAGGATTTTTAATATCCAAAGGCAATGTTCTCATACTTTGAAATGTCGGCATATTAAATAAGGAAACCAAAACAATATTAAGAAATACGAATCCGAATATGAAGATCAACCGATAGATTTTAAGAGCCTCCTTTATAAAACTTTGATTTTTAAATTTTCCAGCGATTTCTTGCAGTGCTTTAAAACACAGTTTTATCTCATTCCTCGAGTTCCAAATTGCATACATCTTGATGGCACAAACAATTGTTCCAAAAGCCCCAATAAGCTGAAGTAAAGACTTCGAATTGTCTCCTTTAGATTTTAGATCTAAATAACCGGAAAATGTTAATAAGCTCATTAACACAGTGAGAAAAATAAGTGCTGGACCAATCAGAGGCTTTGTTGTCTTAAGTTTTGTGTCCTCACTCCACATTCCAAAAGTAACAAATATTTTTGCAGATTGCCAGAAAAATTGAAGAGATTCATTAGTTTTATTCTCCTGTTTCTTCAACTCACTAAAAGACCTACAAAAATGTCGGAAGAATTACTCATTTTCGTTTTAGAACTGAATAAGTTAATCTTACATATTTGCAATTTTATTAAACAGGTGATTACTTGTGGATATTCCCGATAGAACTCACTCTAAATACATGAAAACTACAAACGATGGACTGAAAAATCGTTTTTTTCTCATTTCCAGTCGAAAGCCTTGAAAAATTGGTTGAATTATAAAATAATCAAAATTGTTGTTAATTACGAAATCAATTATTTACAACTGCATGGGGTTACTTAAAAAATTCAACTACGCAGTCCACTTAAATACCTCTCTCCAGATTATTACTTTTGTATAGAAATAAAAATTTCGTAATTATCGACAATAATTTGAAATTATCTTCATGTATTATGCACTTTACGGTTTATTACTTTTGTATAGAAGAAAAAAGTGGGAATTATAGAGAATAATGTGAAGTTAAGTTACAATCTTTATAATATAAAAATGTCGTGTCACGATGTGGGTTTACGCTAATCTCCGAAACCGCTGAACCGATTTTGATGAAATTTTGTAAATGTGTATTGTTTGGTCCAACTTAAAAGATAGGATAGTTTTATGTCGATAAGTGACCGCCAATATTTGTTATTGCAAATTTAATGATCTTTTATAGAAAAAGGGTTGTAGTTCATTTACTTGTATTGCGTATGAGCTCCTGAGTGCTATAGAGAATATTTTGTAATTGGTCAATGGGGGAAGAGGAGAAGAGGGGATGGCGGACTGTCAAATTTTAAAGTTCATGCGATTTTCTCCAAACTTGGTACTTGGGGGTTTTCGGGGTCGCTGATTTCATAAACTGGGGATTTTCCTTTTACAAAATATTACATCTGTAATATGTACATATATATAAGCGAAGGTGTGTGTGTGTCCTTGGTACGAATGGACTCCTAGGCCGTTCAACCGATCATCCTGAGAATTTTACTACTTATTATTGAAATTAAAAGGAGTAAACTGACATATGTAGGTTACGTTTTTTGTGCCTGTCTGTCTGTCCGGGCTAATCTTCGAAACGGCTGAACCTATTTCGATGACACTTTACAGACATAAAGAGCAGGTTGTCAGGAGTGACATAGACTACTCTTCTAATTGTTTACTATTGTTAAAATTTACGAAATTCTAAACGCCAGTGATATGTTTATGGAGTCACGGAAAAAGCACTTATCAAGAGATGACATTTTACGGGCATGTTGCCCATAACCTCAAGAGTGACATAGGCTATGCATCGCAATGGAAAAGGTGGGGCGATAGGGGGAAATTTAGAGCAGTACTTATCCGATTGAGATGATATTCTATGGGCATGTTGCGCACAACCTCCGTAGTGATATAAACTATGCATCACAATTGGAAAGGGAAAGAGAAGAGAGAGGGAGAAATAAATGATGAGCAGAGTTATGTTTACGGTTAGTCATGCAAAAAGTATTTAGGCGATTGAAAAGAAATTCTATCGGCATGTTGCGCTTAACTTCCTGAGTGACATTTAACAAATTTGAATTTGGCAACGTCACATTTTTATGGAAAGTTGTGCCCGGGCAACGCCGGGTACGGTTCAGCTAGTAATAAATAAAAATAAGGACAATACTGAGACAGTCTAATGTCGCATTCGTGCTGAGTCTATGTCCAATCTTGTTTTGTCTGTTTCTACTCACACTAATAAATTTATCACTTGTCAGAACCCAGGTTTACCATGAAATTAATTATTTATAATGTGATTATTATTATATTAAACAACTTTTGACTCCATTAAAAATTCCATATTTTTTAGTAATAGCATATTAGTTCTAGCTTGATATATGTACTTATAATTCGATCCTTGAAGAAATTGCTTAAATTCAATACTTTTAAGTTGATATTATATATACAGTTGTATGAAAAAGTTAAGGAAATTTATAATATTAAAAATAATATGTTATTTCAAAAAAGTAAAAAACTCGTTTTCATTAGTGACGCACTAGTAAAACAAAACAGGGACGTCCTCAATTTGGGGTTTAGAATGACGCTAAAAAGCTTACCGTATTCTACCCGTTAAACCCCTTTATTCGATACCCACATCAGAAAGGTTGTGAAGAAAAGGTAGTTCGCCATTTTCGAGACGTCCTCCATATTGCATTTAAAATGATATATAGATATACTATGTTGTATTGTCATCAGAATTGCATATGTTTGCAAAATTGCAGATCGACACGACAATTAGAAGTGGGTGAAAAGGGACTTACAACTCCCACAGTACTACGAAGTTACAGGTCAAGCTAATTAAAAGAATGTAATAAACAACAAAAATAAGGGAAAGCTCAAGGGGGTTGTCTGGTTTAGATGGTAAAAAAAAAATTGTTTGGTTTTTGTTTAATGGATTCTCCTTTTAAGAATGCATTTCCAATTTTTTGTGAGTAATTCTGAATAGAATTCTAGACATGGTCCCGAATGTAGGAGAACGACGACCTTTCGCCCAACTGCTCACAAACTTTAAACGCGTTTTTCTCAAAACTAAATTTTTAAGATGGAATAGACAATAAATCGAGTTCTATTAGTCCGATTAAATTTTTATGGGTGATGAACAAAAAAAATTCAGTAGAAGTAGTTTTTTTACAAAAAAGTGCTATACAATTTCAAAAAAATTGCAATTTTTCATAAAATGTCATAACCTTTAACTTATAGGTACTTACTCTGAACTTTTTTTAAATATTGTCAGTTCATCGAAGACAAATATGTTTGATAATTAAAAATTTTCCGTACTTTTATACTCTAGCCCCTTTTGTATAAAAGTTTCTATGAAGTCATTATATGTAGGTAAATAAATATTTCTAAAGAATAGTTTTCTTAATTTTCTCTCAACTGTATTTATGTTGAAAAATTTTAGTTGCTTCAGGACATTGGGCTTCGGATCCATAGCATAATTGTACATTTAAATTTAAATTTAACGTTTTACCCAACTTCAATTCCGGAGTAAAAAATGAGGGACTTTATAAAGTGACCTTCCACGTGCTCTACAACTTTTTCCTACAATATTGCTTATTTTACGAGAAAAGAAAAATTTCAATTTAAATTGCTTCAACTAAAATAAAACACAATTAAAGAAGTTTTGTACAAATTCAATATATTCTTTCTTGAAATTTGCATAACTGAATTTTATTTCTATAGCCTAGACTAAATTTACAAGGACTGCATGTGTAAAAAAGGCGTTTAAATAAAATTTTCCAATAAGAGTGATTAAAGTCTGATTTTTCAAATTCTAGCAAACAAGTTTATTCCATTATATGTACACTGCCGCTCACAATTATTCGAACAATTCATATGTTTGCAATTATGAATGGATATTTTTCAAATAAAACAGTTTAATCGAGTTGTGCCACATATTTGTATTCCTTAAGATGTATTTAAATAAAAAAAGAATAATAAGCTAAATAATATATAACTTAAGGTCATTACACATTTTCTTCAAAATATCCATATTCAATACATCTCGTTCCAACATTGAAAGAGTTTTGTCCAGAGGTCTTCTTTACTTGTAGGAGTTAGAGCTTGATATGAATCGTTCGAATAATTATGAGCGGTAGTGTATATGCATATCTATGTATAGAAACGAAATTGGAGCGTTTCCCAAAGTATTGTTAGTTATTTGCCGAGATACCAAAAGAGTTATTTTATTTGCCTGCGGACATTTTTTTGGGGTTCTTACCTATTTGTTATGCTAAAGAGGAAAGTATAAAAGGCACCAGCCTTCTTCATAACCTGAAAATTAAAAATTGCTTTAATTTCATCCCGAGTAAAAGTATTCCAATTCTATACTACGGCCGCACCCCGGACGCGCCACGGAAAGCATAAATTAATTTACCTCAACAAATGTTGCTAAAGATATGGGCACTATCTTCTCAGCAGCAATCAATGGTTCATTTTGAAGCCTCTGCAGCGTAAGTAATATGACAACTTTAATTGATTTTGGTTGGTTATACCAATCACGTTCGTAGAGACTCTGACGCAGATTTCGAGTCTGAAAAGCAAACAGTGTAAGCAATTAAGACATGATTTGGTTTATAAAAACCTGTTGGACAACTTCCTCTCCAAAATAGCAGTACACTCCTAATGTAACAATAGGCAGCACAATATCTATTGTCGTAATTAGCGTAAGCAGATTGTTGAATTCCGGTATAGAAAACATATAAAGCCCCACAGCAAGTCCACCAATGTTAAACATAAAACCGGTGAGACTGATCATGACAAATATGCCTTTAGTGTATTCAATTATTCTGGAAAAAATTAAATTTTTTTTATTACTTCCTTACTCAACCTCAAAGTTTATTCTCTTCGAATCGTATTTTTCGAGTTATTCGAGGGAAAGAGCACAAAAAGAAGAAATGAAAATTCACGTATTGATTTAACTCATCATTGTATACGTATTTAAACCAAAAATCATTGACATGCGCTAATTACTCAAGAATTGTAAAATAGGTTTCGAAACTTGAAGCGTACTGACTGGACTAATCTATGCTTCGGGAGATGGGATAACAAAGGACTGTGGTGGAGTTCTTCATTATTCACTAGCGAAGTAACGCCGATCCACTCGTGTACCTACCTTAAGTACTACATATAATTTAGTTAGAGGCTTCTCAAATGCCAAAATCACCCAGTTTAGGGATATTTCTAAATTCTGTGGATGTGATATACAAGAATTACATCGACAGATTAAGGGTTAAAGGGCCGTCGCTTGATTCAGCATTACCTGCATATTTCTAAAAAATCTTCAACGAGACATGTCAATATTTTCAACTTCTGTTCTTCAGACTGATCGGACAAGGTGTTTTCGATGAAGGCTTCTTTAAAATCATAGCGAATACTTTTCAAGATGGCTGCTACCATTCCCATTACTCCACAAAACATCTGTAAATGAAATATGTTTAAATTCAAAACTTATTAACGTTATAGTACACAAATAACAGTGTCACAAGATATCATCACATTTGTAAAAGTTGTACAGATTACGATCTCGTATGCGAAAAGTATTTCATAAAAGGGACTTTGCATTAAATTAATTATTTCAGCAGGATTTTTAATATCCAAAGGCAATGTTCTTATACTTTGAAATGTCGGCATATTAAATAAGGAAACCACAAGAATATTAAGAAATACGAATCCGAATATGAAGATCAGCCGATAGATTTTAAGAGCCTCCCTTATAAAACGTCGATTTTTAAATTTTCCAGCGATTTCTTGTAGTGCTTTAAAGCAAAGTTTTATCTCACTCTTCGAGTTCCAAATTGCATACATCTTGATGGCACCAACAAAAATTCCAAAACTCGCAATAAGCAGGAATAAGGACTTTGAATTGTCTCCTTTAGATTTTAGATCTAAATAACCGGAAAATGTTAATAAGTTCATTAAAATAGTGAGGAAAATAAGCGCTGGACCAATCAGAGTCTTTGTTGTCTTAAGTTTTGTGTCTTCACTCCACATTCCAAAAATTACAAATATTTTTCCAGATTGCCAGAAAAATTGAAGAGAGTCATTACTTCTATTCTTCTGCTTCTTCAAGTTACTTAAAGACCTATAAAAATTTTAGAAGAATATGTTATTATTGTATAAGAACTGACTAAGTTAATCTCACATATTTGCAATCTTATCAAACAATTTCGGATTACTTGTGAATATTGCTCAAATAACTCACGCTACTAAATACAAGGTATGCAAACTACACATTAAACTGGAAAATCGAAACCTTATTTCCCAGTTCCAGTCAAAAGATTTGAAAATTTCTTGAATTATACAAAACCAAAATTGTTATCTACTAAATTAATTATTTACAATTGCATGGGACTGAGCTGTAATCACCATTAAAATGTTTTATTACTTCAAAATTTCAACTACGCATTCAACTTATGTGAATATGTACACCTAGCTCTCTCTACTTAGTTACTTTTGTAGAGAAATAATAATTTCGTAAATATCGGCAACTTCTGAAGTTATCGTCATGCAATTTAAAAAAATTTAGATATTAGGTGTACAACTTTGCTCCCGCCGTTTTTTTTTTTGTAATTTTGAGGCTTTATTAAAAAAAAAAGTTACATATTTATGTTTCAAAATATTGTCCATCGCTTGACACTACTTTCTCCCATCTTTCGATTTAATTATGTGCTTTACTTTCAATCGATATTTGTTTATAAGTATACATAGTTAGGTACTACACGATGTCTGGCATATGTTAATTGATTTTTATCAAACCTGGTCAAGTCCTGGACCAAAATTGGGGGGATTGTCGCAGGATAATTGAACATTTTGATACGAACACGTACGATTTTGTTGCAATGTTAACCCCCGTATTTGCGGTAAATCAAACTTGACCCCATCAAAACTTACCCAGATGTTTTTATTTTGGCTGCTGCCCTTAAATTCTTTTTTTAAATGTAGTTTTCGGTTGAGGAACCTACATACGTCTGTAACCTATAAAACATTAAAAAAAAAATTCGACTGTAAAATCAAAAATTTAAAAAGGGTATTTGGAATAAATATCGATCAAATAAAACACCACTAAAAGAATTTTCTAATTATTTTTAGGGATTTGAATATTTGAAATTTATTTCTATAGCATAGTTTACATTTTAATAAAAACTGCAAGAAAAAGAAATGCTTTTAAATAAAATTTATCAGTAAGAATGATTAAAGTGTGATTTTTCAAATTGTAACAAACAAGTTTTATATAGAAATGAAATTGTAACGTTTCTCAAAGTATTGATAGTTATTTGCCGAGATACCAGACGAGCTATTTTATTTGCCGGCGTACATTTTTTGGGGGTTCTTACCTATTTGTTATGTTAAAAAGGAAAGCATAAAAGGCACATGCCTTCTTCATAACCTGAAAATTAAAAATTGCTTTAATTTCGTCCCGAGTAAAATATTCTTATTCTATAGTACGGCAGCTCCACGGACGCGCCACGGCTGCACGCTAAGCATAAATTTGAAATTACCTCAGCAAATGTTGCTAAAGATATGGGTACTATCTTCCCAGCAGCAATCACTGGTTCATTTTGAAGCCTTTGCAGCGTAAGTAATACCATTATTTTAACTGATCTTGATTGGTTATACCAATCACATTCGTAGAGACTCTGACGTAACTTCCGAGTCTAGGAAGTAAATAATATAAGCAAATAAAACATGTTTTGGTTTATAAAAACCTGTTGAACAACTTCCTCTCCAAAGAAGCAGTACACTCCTAATGTGAAAATTTGCAGGAAAATATTCAATGTCGTAACTAGCGTAATTATGTTGTTGAACTCCAGCAGAGACAACATATAAAGCCCCAAAGCAAGTCCGCCAATGTTAAACATAAAGCCGGTGAGACTGATCATTACAAATATGCTTCTAATGTATTCAATTATTCTGAAAAAAAAAAAAAATCACATATTTTTATTAGTTACCTATACATTAAGAATATAATTTTCATAAACTATTTTGGGTACCATATGATGTAATAAATTGAATGTGAACATATTTTATTTTATCAAATAACTTTATTTCGGACTTTCCTATATAATATAATATGTTCTGCTTGTTTTCAGCTTTTGCGTAGTCAGGTTTCAGTTTATAACTTTTATTTTATTTACAAATTTTTAGTAGTAAGAAAATCATTGGGTTTATTTAGACGTCATATATGCTATGACATGCGAACTATTAAGACGCATCAAATGACGCCTCATTTTCAAAATACGATATTTATTTGAAATCTATTAGCACAGGTATATATGTATATAATATATGTACATATATGTATATTTAGAATGTAATTATCGGGACCTTTCATTTGATACCAAACTCAATACATTTATCGTACATTTTCCTTTAAAAGCTGTGAAATTTCCGCCAGATTGTATTTAGTGTGACGCCATATATTTTATGATACGCGGACTATGAAGACGCATCAAATGACTCAATGAAAACTATCAATCAATATATATGTAAAAATTTAAAGTTAAATAGTCACTTTTCTTGTCTTTTTTCTGGGGAACGCATCATACGTAGCTGAAGAAGAATTTAGTTTAAGTTCTTCTTTTTCTAAAGGCAGTAAGTATTGATAAAACCAATAGCCGTTCTTGTTCCCTAGAAGTCCTAAGAAAATTTTAATAATCATTAATCTAGAAAAGTTTATTTTAGCTGTTGCGATTACAAAAGGATGGCTAAAACTGGAAAACTGGACACAAAAATTAATATCTCGTGAACTATTGGACTTAAAGGGCCTGGCTCAACTTGAAAGTTTACAAATCAGAATTTTTTTTAAAAAATAAACACCTATTGCAAGAAATGAAAATTTGCGTATTGATTTAACTTGTCATTGTACGTATTTAAATAAAAAATGATTGAAATGCGTTAATTACTTAAGAATTGTAAAATAGGTTTCGAATGTTGAAGCGTACTGACTGGACTAATTGATGCTTCGCGAGACGGGATAATAAAGGACTGTGGTGGAGTTCTTCATTATTCACTAGCGAAGTAACCCGGATTCAGTCGTGTAGGTACCTTAAGTACTACATATATTATAACTTAGTTAAATACTTCACAAATGCTCAAGTTTGATACTTCACCCAGTTTAGGGGTATTGCTAAAATCTGTGTATGTTATATACAAAAATTACATCTTCAGTCTAAGGGTTAAAGAGGCCGTCGCTTGATTCAGCATTACCTGCATATTTCTAAAAAATCTTCAATGACACCAGACAATATTTTTAACTTCTGTTCTTCAGACTGATCGGACAAGGTGTTTTCGATGAAGGCTTCTTTAAAATCATAGCGAATACTTTTTAAGATGGCTGCTACCATTCCCATTACTCCACAAAACATCTGTAAATAAAACATGTTTAAATTCAAAACTTATTCACGTCATAGTACACAAATTACAGTGTCACAAGATATCATCAAATTTGACAAGGTTGTACCGACTACGATCTCGTATGCGTAAAGTATTTCGTAAAAGGGACTTTGCACTAAATTAATTATTTCGGCAGGATTCTTAATTTCCAAAGGCAACGTTTTTGTGCTTTGAAATATCGGAATATTAAAGACGAAAAGCACGGTAATATTAAGAACTATCAATCCCATTATGAACATTAGCCGATAAATTTTAAGAGCCTCTTTTATAAAACGTTGATTTTTAAATTTTCCAGCGATATTTTGCAGTGCTTTAAAACATAGTTTTATCTCTTTCTTCGAGTTCCAAATTGCATACATCTTGATGGCACTAACAAAAATTCCAAAACTCGCGATAAGCAGAAATAAGGACTTCGAATTATCTCCTTTAGATTTTAGATCTAAATAACCGGAAAATGTTAATAAGCTCATTAAAATAGTGAGGAAAATAAGCGCTGGACCAATCAGAGTCTTTGTTGTCTTTAGTTTTGTGTCCTCACTCCACATTCCAAAAATTACAAATATTTTTGCAGATTGCTCGAAAAATTGAAGAGAGTCATTACTTTTATTCTCCTGTTTCTTCAATTCACTTAAAGACCTACAAAAATGTCGGAAGAATTACTCATTTTTGTTTTAGAACTGATTAATTAATCTTACATATTTGCAAGTTTATTAAACAAGTGATTACTTGTGGATATTCCCGATATAACTGACTCTAAATACATAAAAACTACAAACGATGGACTGAAAAATCGTTTTTTTCTCATTTCCAGTCGAAAGCCTTGAAAAATTGGTTGAATTATAAAATAATCAAAATTGTTGTTAATTACGAAATCAATTATTTACAACTGCATGGGGTTGGACTGTAACTGCCTTTAAAATTTTTTATTACTTAAAAAATTCAACTACGGAGTCCACTTAAATAGCTCTCTCCAGTTTATTACTTTTGTATAGAAATAAAAATTTCGTAATTAATGACAATAATTTGAAATTATCTTCATGTATTATGCACTTTACAGTTTATTACTTTTGTATAGAAAAACTTTTGACTCCATTAAAAATTCCATATTTTTTAGTAATAGTATATTAGTTCTAGCTTGATATATGTATTTATAATTCGATCCTTGAAGATATTGCTTAAATTCAATGCTTTGAAGTTGTAATATACATTTGTATGAAAAAATTAAGGAAATTTATAATATTAAAAATAATATGTTATTTTAAAAAAGTAAAAAACTCGCTTTCCTTAGTGACGCACTAGTAAAACAAAACAGGGACGTCCGCAATTTGGGGTTTAGAATGACGCTAAAAAGCTTATCGTATTCTACACGTCAAACCCCTTTATTCGATACCCACATCAGAAAGGTTGTGAAGAAAAGGTAGTTCGCCATTTTCGAGACGTCCGCCATATTGCATTTAAAATGATAATAGATATACTATGTTGTATTGTCATCAGAATTGCATATGTTTGCAAAATTTCAGATCGACGCGACAATTAGAAGTGGGTGAAAAGGGACTTACAACTCCCACAGTACTACGAAGTTACAGGTCAAGCTAATTAAAAGAATGTAATAAACAACAAAAATAAGGGAAAGCTCAAGGGGGTTGTCTGGTTTAGATGGTAAAAAAAAAATTTTTGTTTGGTTTTTGTTCAATGGATTCTCCTTTTAAGAATGCATTTCCAATTTTTTGGTGAGTAATTCTGAATAGAATTCTATGCATGGTCCCGAAAGTAGGAGAGCGACGACCTTTCGCCCAACTGCTCACAAACTTTAAACGCGTTTTCTCAAAACTAAATTTTTGAAGATGGAATAGACGATAAATCGAGTTCAATTGGTCCGATTAAATTTTTATGGTTGATGAATTAAAAAAATTCAGTAGAAGTAGTTTTTTTACAAAAAAGTGCTATACAATTTCAAAAAAATTGCAATTTTTCATAAAATGTCATAACCTTTAACTTATAGCCTTATAGGTACTTACTCTGAACTTTTTTTTACACATTGTCAGTTCATCGCAGACAAATATGTTTGACAATTAAAAATTTTCCTTACTTTTATACTCTAGCCCCTTTTGTATAAGAGTTTCTATGAAGTCATTATATGTAGGTAAATAAATATTTCTAAAGAATAGTTTTCTTAATTTTCTCTCAACTGTATTTATGTTGAAAAATTTTATTTATTTCAGGACATTGGGCTTCGGATCCATAGCATAATTGTACATTTAAATTTAAATTTAACGTTTCACCTAATTTCAATTCCGGAGTAAAAAATGAGGGACTTTATAAAGTGACTTTCCACGTGCTCTACAACTTTTTCCTACAATATTGCTTATTTTACGAGAAAAGAAAAATTTCAATTTAAATTGCTCCAACTAAAATAAAACACAATTAAAGGATTTTTGTAAAAATTCAATATATTCTTTCTTGAAATTTGCATAATTGAATTTTATTTCTATAGCCTAGACTAAATTTACAAGGACTGCATTAGTAAAAAAGGCGTTTAAATAAAATTTTCCAATAAGAGTGATTAAAGCCTGATTTTTCTAATTCTAGCAAACAAGTTTATTCCATTATATATGTATATGTATGTATAGAAACGAAATTGTAGCGTTTCCCAAAGTATTGTTAGTTATTTGCCGAGATACCAGAAGAGTTATTTTATTTGCCTGCGGACATTTTATGGGGGTTCTTACCTATTTGTTATGCTAAAGAGGAAAGTATAAAAGGCACCAGCCTTCTTCATAACCTGAAAATTAAAAATTGCTTTAATTTCATCCCGAGTAAAAGTATTCCAATTCTATACTACGGCCGCACCCCGGACGCGCCACGGAAAGCATAAATTAATTTACCTCAACAAATGTTGCTAAAGATATGGGCACTATCTTCTCAGCAGCAATCACTGGTTCATTTTGAAGCCTCTGCAGCGTGAGTAATATGACAACTTTAACTGATTTTGGTTGGTTATACCAATCACATTCGTAGAGACTCAGACGCAGCTTTCGAGTCTGAAAAGCAAACAGTGTAAGCAATTAAAACATGGTTTGGTTTATAAAAACCTGTTGAACAACTTCCTCTCCAAAATAGCAGTACACTCCTAATCTGAAAATTTGCAGTACAATATCCAATGTCGTAACTATCGTAATTATATTGTTGAACTCGAGCACAGATAACATATAAAGCCACAAAGTAAGTGCACCAATGTTGAACAAAAAACTTCTGAGACTGATCATGACAAATATGCCTTTAATGTATTCAATTATTCTGGTAGAAAAAATTGAGAATTAATTTTATTACATACCTATCCCTCTATTCTTCTATACTAATCCATAAAGAGTGAGTGTTTGTTTACATGTAAGAATTAATCTCGGAAACAACTGAGCCGATTGGATAATTGTTTCACTAATTTCAATCTCGACTTCATTTTCGATTTCAAGTTCAATTTTGATTGCAATCGATTAGACCATTAATACAGAAGACTTGGTTCACATCAACAAGAGTTCCTAAAATCTCTAAATTTCTTGGTACTTCTGCCACACTCTCTCAGGACTAAATTTGGAATACCGATTCTTTTACTGCGAAACCTCAATGCTTCAAATTTTTATAATGTAACAATATTGAAAGAAACAACGCTGAGAAATAACATCATCAAACCTACCATTCTAGCAGTTGGACAATTAGTTCATATACCCCTATACTTCTGATACCCACACATCTACCATTGTCATTTAAACGGTTAAATAATTATTAATTTACTGTTACTATCAACAAATCGCCAGGACAAACATACAAATGAAGTGGATTTAAGGGATGAATGTTCTCATAGTTAAATATATGCTGGATTATCTAGATCTAGAAGCGCGGAACGCCAATCCATTTTATACCTACTTCAAGTATGCAGAACAGAAAATGTAGTTTACACTGAAGTGCTAAACTAAATATATTTTGTAGTATAAAAAATTGGTATGCAAGCAATTATAATAAATTCCTGACATAATATCTGTATGAATACGTTTAACTGATACCCTGAATTTTGGATGGAAATCACTCAAGTCTAGTTGATACACACAATTTCCTCACTATTTTTAAATTCAAATGAAAGATACTCCGGACAATATTGAGTCCAGGTAAGCTACACAAAATATTTTGAAAAGTGTTAAAAATCATACTATGGTTTTTACATAGTTTTGTACTATTATATTCCTTTCAGTCTTGATATCATTACTTGGTATACAATAAGCTAAGTGAATTTCTGAAAATTACTAAATCTGCAGTCTCACGGTCAAAGAGGCCTTCGCTTAACTATGAATTGAGATTTATGTGTAACGATAATAAAATTATATTATATCTTGAATGCATTACCTGCATACTTCTAAAAAATCTTCAATGACACCAGTCAATATTTTTATCTTCTGTTCTTCAGACTGATCGGATAAGGTGTTTTTAATACAGGCTTCCTTAAAATCATCATCAACACTTTCCAAAACAACGGCTACCATTCCCATTACTCCACAAAACATCTGTAAATGCTTTACCTGAATACTTCTAAAAAATCTTCAATAACACCAGTCAATATTTTTATCTTCTGTTCTTCAGACTGATCGGATAAGGCGTTTTTAATGAAGGCTTGTTTAAAATCACTATCAACACTTTCCAAAACGGCTGCTACCATTCCCATTACATGATTAAATTCAAAACTTATTTAAGCTGTACACAAATACAGTATCACAAGATATCATCAAATTTGAATATATAATAGATATTCCGACCTCGTATGCGTAAAGTATTTCATAAAAGGGACTTTGCATTATATTAATTATTTTAGCACAATTTTTGATATCAAAAGGCAATGTTCTTACGTTTTGAAATGTCGGGATATTAAAGAACAAAAACGCACTAAAATTAAGAAATACCAATCCGAATATGAAAATTAGGCGATATATTTTAAGAGCCTTCTTTATAAAACGTTGATTTTTCCACTTTCCAGAGATATCTTGCAGTGCCTTAAAACACAGTTTTATCTCATTCTTCGAGTTCCAAATTGCATACATCTTGATGGCACAAACAATCATTGCAAAACTTCCAATAAGGAGCAACATGGACTTTGAATTGTCTCCTTTAGATTTTAAGTCTAAGTAACCCGAAAATGTTAAAAAGCTCTGTAACACAGTGAGAAAAATAAGTGTTGGACCAATCAGAGTTTTTGTTGTCTGGAGTTTTGTGTCCTCACTCCACAATCCGAACATTTTAAATAACTTTGCAGATTGCCAGAAAAATATGAGAGAGTCATTACTTTTATTCGGCTGCTTCTTTACGTCACTTAAAGGCCTACAAATATGTGGAATATTATCTCATTTTCGTTTAAGAACTGACTAATTATAACTTACATATTTGCAATTTTATTAAAAAACTTCCAATGACTTGTGGTTATTGCTGAAATAACTCACTCTAAATACAAGGTATGCAAGCTTTTCCTATTAAACCGGAAAATAAAAAAATTGATAGCTACTTTATTTCCAGTTCTTCAGTCCAAAGCTTTGAATTGAAGAGTGGATTGAATTATAAAAAAACTAAAATTCATGTCACCTACGAAATCAATTATTTACAATTGCATGAGACTGAACTGTAATTACCTTTAAAAGTTTTGAATACCTAATTCAAAAATCCATCTATAAGCATTCAATTTACGTAGCTCTCTCCAGTTTGTTACTTTTGTATAGAAACAAAAAGTCGGAAAATTCGGAAATTATCGAGAATAATTTGAAGATATTTATATTCATTCCCATGCAATTTAAAAGAATTATAATGTATTATTTTAAAAAATAAAATAAAAACCAAGGACTATATTGAGACACTCTAAGGTCGCGTTCGCGCCGAGCGCATGCCCAACCTTGTTTTGTCTGTTTCTATGCACATTATATGCTTATACATATGTTATGTGTATTAATGAAACGAAAGTGTTGCTTAAACGAGGGTATAATTGGAACTGACTTCAGTAACTCTTAACTCTAACGGGTTTACAGATTCATATACGTTATGAGTGTTACAAGCTTCCACTTATCTACTACATCTCCCTCTTTAAGACCAAATTCATTAATTGTGGAAGGATACAATTTTACACAAGTCAAGTTTACAAGTGTACGTTATAGTTATTTAGGCTACTCCAAAATCTAAGTTTTTCTTTAACAAATTCAAATACAAATTACTTTTAAGTTCTCTGTTAACTCTAATGGGTACAATAATTTTAGTGTCTCACATGACTTTGAATCCAACGTGTGCAATCTCTTAATTATAGCTTCAGCGTTTTCTTAAAGCAATCGAATTCCTTCTTACTATTTTGCCATATTCAAATTTAACCACGTAAGATCTTGGGGTACTATGTTTTTTTTCTATAATACCAGGCAGCCACCATTTTCCTTCCTTTATCCAAATTTTTTCCCCTTTCGCAAAATCGGGTTTCGCTTTTGTGTGTTTATCATAATTGTTTTTGTTTTTAATATTATTTTTTTCTAGGATCGGTTTTATCTTGCCGGTATATTGCTCATTTTTATATTTTTCTACTTTACCTGGAATCAGTGTTCTAGTCTGCCTACCCATGAGGATTTGAACTGGGGATAACATAGAATTTTTAATATGTGTATTGCGATACTCTAACAGAGCTTGCCAGATACTAGTTTTGGAATCTTGTGATTTCTGAACTAATTTTTTAGCTATACCAACGAATTTTTCTGCGAAGCCATTAGAACGCGGATATAATGGACTGGTAGTAATAATTTCGCAATCAATAGAACGAAATATTTTTTCAATTCATACGACGCAAACGGCATGTTGTCGGCGATAATTATCTTAGGATTACCGTGTATCGAGAAAATGACTTCTAGTTTATTTATGATAGCCTTAGCGGTCTTTGTTTTAATAGGAATTATGTCCAGATATTTTGATAAATAATCTGCTACTACTAAACAATTTTGCCCTCCGTTTTCCATCAAATCCATACCTAGTTTCTGATATGGAGCTTCTGGTAATTCTTGGCATATTAGTGGCTCCCTAGTATTTGAAGCACGATAATTTTGACAAATTTTACACTTTTCTATTAGATTTTCAATATCATTATTCAGGGTTGGCCAGTATACTAGTGAGCGTGCTCTGCTCTTTGTTTTCTCCCATCCTAAATGAGACTTGTGCAATGCCTCTAGTAGCGACTTTCTTAATTTTTCGGGAACAAAAATTCTATCTAAAAAAAATACTAAGCCATCCTCTACTATTAAGTCATTTTTGAATTTCCAAAATTGTTTTAAATGTTCTGGTAACTCTTGCTTTGTTTTAGGCCACCCATTCTTAAGAACTGCAATTAAATCTCTTAAATTTTGATCTAGAAACGTTTTTTCTTTAAATTCTTTTCTTTTCTCATTACTAATATTAACCGAATGTACTAGTTCATTGAGCCCTGCAATATGGTTTTCAATCGAATTTTTTTCATAATTTCTCGAAAGACAATCTGCTACATATAAAAATTTTCCTGGTAGATACTTAAACTGTAAGTCATATTTTTCAAGTTTAAGTTTCATACGTTGTAATTTGGGTGAAGGAATTTTACTATATTCCTTTTCCATTATACCCAAAAGTGGTTTGTGATCAGTTATGATTTCAGCTTTTCTACCATAGATTAAAGTGTGCCATTTAGAGCACGCGAACACTACCGCTAATAGTTCTATTTCTGTTTGTGAATAATTTTTTTCGGCATCTGACAAACTACAAGATGCAAAACAAACCGGTCTCTCATTCTGCATGAGGCAACAACCCAATCCATTTTGTGATGCATCTGTTTGAATAGAAATTTTGTGATTTAAATCTAAGGGTTTCAATGTTGGAGCCTGCTCTATCATTTGTTTAATCTTTTGTAGACTTTCTTCATGTATTTTGAGCCATTGGAAATTAACATTCTTTTTCAATAATTCCCTCAAAGGAGTCGAAATTTCTGCGAGATTTGGAAGATAGTCTCTTAAATAATTTATGAAACCCATAAGCACCTGTACTTCTTTTTTACATTTTGGGGGCCCCAAATATTCAATAGCCCTAAGCCTATCACTGTGAGGAGAAATGCCCTGATCAGAAATCTTATGTCCTAAAAATATTATTTCCTTCTTTTTCAACTGAATTTTTCTTTATTAAATTTAACAATCTTCTCTATTGCGCTTTTCATTAACATTTCCACTATTTTGTCATGTTCCTCTTCTGTTTCAGTTGCTATCGCAATGTCATCAATATATATTATTACATTTGCTATACCCTTAAAATTTTCTTCGTTAATTTTCTGAAATGCCTCCGGTGCTATTTTTAATCCGAAAGGTAGACGTTTGAATGAGTAGCACCCATAAGGGGTACTGAACGTACAAAGTTTTTTCGAGCTTTCATCTAGTTTAATCTGAAAATAGCCTTCTTTCATATCAAAAACTGAAAAATATTTTTTATTTGCAAACTTTGGCTTAATTTGTTCAAGAGACGGAGATTTTTTATCGATAAATTCAGAGATTTTGGATATAAACATATACGGACCTTTTTATTAGTCTTTTCTACAATTACGATATTGGAGACCCATTCACATGCGTTGTCTGTTTTTTCAATTATGTGCTCTTTACAGAGTCTAGCTAATTCTTTTTTCAAAGGTATCTGTAAGGACTGTGGAATCCTTCGCGGTCGTCTAGCTACTGGAGAACTATCTTTTTGTACCTCGATATGGAAATTTTCATAACAAGTGCCTAGACCTTCAAAAAGTGTTGGGAATCTTTTTAACAGATCTTCTGCATTGTTTAGTTTTATACCGTCAATTTTCTTTATTTATCCTAATTCCACACAAGATTTCAATCCTAATATTGGCATAGTGTTACTTTTTGTTATCCAACATTTTTGTTTCACAATTGAATTTCTTACAATGCACTTTAAATTACACACGCCTAAAGTTTCTATGTCGGATCCATTATAGGCTTCTAATTTTATCCTATTTGGCTCAATAGAAATATTCTTCATATTTTGGATACAAGGATACGGTAAAATGTTGGCTTGCGCACCTGTATCTAATTTAGATGCAATTAATTGTGACCGAATTTTAATCTTCTCAATCCAAGAATCATTCTCATACGAATTTACGTTATTTATTTTTTTTGTAATTACGTCAATATAAAAATTGTCTTCATTTTTGTTTTCATTTTTTAAATTTTGCTTTTTACTAATTTCACTCACCGCCTTTTTTTGCACACTACAGCAAAGTGGTTAAACCCGTTGCATAATATACAGCGCTTACCAAAAGCGGGGCATTTTCCTCTCTGATAAGCTTTTGCACAAAATTTGCATTCAACGTCATGTGTTTCATTACTACTTCCTTGATTTTTATGTTTTCTGAAAGGAGTTACATTTGATTTTACATTTTTTACTCTATGTGAATTACTAAAAGGTATAAAATGCTTAATATCGTTATGCAGTTCACGTGGCTCACGATTGTTCTTCACCGTATCTATAGAAGTACCTCCAACCTTATCTCGCATCACGTTGACTTGCTTCGATGATATCTCAGCTGACCTAGCCATGTCGATCGCCTTTTGTAAAGTTAACTGTTCCACCTCCAAGAGCTTCTTCTGAAGTACTTTGTCATGAGTTCCGATGACTATTCGATCTCGCACCATCCTGTCGGTATCCGTAAAATTGCAATTGTTCACCAATCGTTTCAGATCCATTAGAAACAGATCAAACGGTTCATCCCTCTCCTGGGTACGTGTGTGGAACAAAAAACTCTCATACACCTCGTTCGTTTTTCCTTTACAAATCTGTTCATACGCCTTCGTAACCTTATCATATTTTTTTCTTTCTTCGCTTGTTAGGTTTATCACAGTATATAACTTTTCTGTAGCGTCTTTTCCTGCTGCATTTAGGAAGACCGCAACTTGAACTTCTTCCTTTTTTGAATGTAGCTCTATTGCCGTAGCAAAAATTTGAAAATTTTGCCAAAATAATTTCTAATTTTCTTCTAAATTTCCAGACTGCAGGTTTAACTCGTCGATTTTCTTAACATAATCCACGTTTTTTGGTATCTATGTAGACAAATCTTACGTCTTTTGCTGGACGCCCATGTGGTCTCTTGAATTCTCTGCTACCGCTACTTTTAGGATTTGATTTTGCTCTCACCATAAATTTTGTAAATCAATTGTTCCACCAATTAACGGATATATGTATTAACTCACAAACTTTTTTATCCTTTTAACTTTCAACTTTAATTTTCCTGATCGATTACCGATTGCGCCATGTATTAATGAAACAAAAGTGTTGCTTGAACGATAGTATATTTGGAACTGACTTCAGTAACTCTTAACTCTAACGGGTTTACAGATTCATATACGTTATGAGTGTTACAAGCTACCACTTATCTACTACATACATATATACTATATGTTTGTTAATTATTACATTAAACAACGTGTGACTGGTTTAAAAATTCCAAATTCTGTAGGTATAGGCTATTACCAGCTTGTATGTATATTAACTTAAAATCCGATAAAATTCGACGATAACTCAAGTTCTATTAGTCCAATTATATTTCTAAGGTTGGTGAACTAGAAATATTAAAAAAAGATTGAGTGCAAGTACTTTAAAAAAAGAGAGTATAAATTAGCAGAAACTTGCACTTTTCGCATAAAATTAAATAAGCTTTTTTTTTTTTAATATTTTGTTAGTTTATCGATGACAACTATGTTTGTTAAATAAAAAATTTTTTCACCGTCTAAGCCAGACGATCCCTCTAAGTTTTTTAAATATATGATAACCTGCATAAATACATACCTGATAACTTTTTTGAATCACTAAAATGTTGTGAATTCATTTATTCATGGCTTTTACGTTTATTTAAATAACTAGCCTTGTGCCCGTTGAGATACATGACGTTTATTTATAAACAGAAGCCTAAAGACCAATTTCCATATTTCTAACTTCAAAAATGACGAACTTTCATATATGTAAATTATCATCGCCTAATTAACCCCTTTAGGTCATGAATCTGTGCGTGTTTTGTAAGTCAGTCAACGTTAGAGTTTTATTAATATGATAATTATTGCACATGGAGTTATATTAAGTCCTATAGGTGGATAAAGATAAAGCACGGTTTTCTTAATTTTATCTCAAATTATTTATGTGGAAAATTTGCATTTACATTAACAACATCTATGGCATAATAGCACATTTAAATTTAATGTTATACCCAATTTCAATTCTGGATTAAAAGATAAGAATATTTATACATAAATATCAAGTTGACCTTTAAATCAAACTTGGACTCTGATGCCAAGGCAAAGGGTGCCATCAAGTGACTTCCTACAAATTTTACAACTTTTTTCTACAACATATTTTGCCATATTGCTTATTTCTCTGAAAATGTTTATTAAATTATATTACGATGAAATAAAACACCATAAAAAGATTTTTGTAAAAATTCAATATATTATTTTTTGAATTTTACATCGTTGAGTTTTCTACTTTATTCTTATTTCTTTCTATAACATAGATTACATGTGTAAAGAAAAGTAATTAAATAAATTTTACCAGTAAGAGCGATTAAACCGTTATTTTTCAAATTGTAACCAACGAAGTGCAATTAACTCTAAAATATTAGGCTCAGCTATGCCTCACATTTCTCACTGAAAATCTTACTCAATTCTTTTAATTTAAGTTTTTCATTTTAAAAGTGCTTTCTTCCACAAAAAACTTTATTTCGTTGTACACATAGAAATGAAATGATTCTTAAAGTATAGTTAGTTATTTACTGTAAAACCAAACGAGCTGTTTAATTTGCCTCCAGAAATTTATCGCGAGTTTTTACCTATTTCCAATGTTAAAGAGAAATGCATAAAAAGCGCATGCCTTCTTCATAACCTGAAAATTAACAAATAACTTTAATTTCGTCCAGAGTAAAAGTATTCCAATTCTATAGTACGGCCGCACCACGGACGTGCCACGGCTGCACGGAAAGCATAAATTTGAATTTACCTCAGCAAATGTTGCTAAAGATATGGGCACTATCTTTCCAGCTGCAATCACTGGTTCATTTTGAAGCCTTTGCAGCGTAAGTAATACCATTATTTTAACTGATCTTGATTGGTTATACCAATCACATTCGTAGAGACTCTGGCGTAGGTTCCTAGTCTGAAAAGCAAAAATTATAAGCAAATAAAACATGGTTTGGTTTATAAAAACCTGTTGAACAACTTCCTCTCCAAAATAGCAGTACACTCCTAATGTGAAAATTTGCACCGCAATATTCAATGTCGTAACTAGCGTAATTATATTGTTGAACTCCAGCACAGATAACATATATAGCCCCAAAGCAAGTCCACCAATGTTGAACAAAAAATTACTGAGACTGATTATGACAAATATTCCTTTAATGTATTCAATTATTCTATTAGAAAAAATTGAGAATTTGTTTTACTACATACCTTTACTTCTATTCTTCTACACTAATACATAAAGAGAGTGTTTGTTTATATGAAAGGGATAATCTCGGAAACAACTGAGCCGGTTTGGATAATTGTTTCACTAATTTCAACCTCGGCCTCATTGTCGTTTTCGACTTCAATTTTGATTTCGACCGATTAGACCATTAATACAGAAGACTTGGTTCGCATGAACAAGATTTTATAAATTCCCTAAATTCCTTAGTACTTCTACCATATTTTCTGAGGACTAAAGTTAGAATACCGATTTTTGTACTGTGAAACCTGAATCCTCCAAGCCTTTGCAATGTGATAAGATTGAAAGTAAAAACGCTAAGAAATAACATCATCGAAGCTACTATTCTAGCAGTTGGACAATTACCTCATACACCCCGTATACTTTTGATACCCACAGATCTACCATTGTCATTTAAACGGCTACAATTTCCTGTAATAATTTCATTTGTTATTACTATCAACAAATCTCAAGGACAAACATACGAATAAAGTGGATTTAAGGGAGGAATGTTCTCAGGATCAAATAAACATATGAACATATGTTGGACTGCTTAGATCTGGAAGCGTAGAACACCAATTCATTTTAATCCTCCTTCAAAAATGTAGAAAAGAAAATGTAGTTTACACTTAAGTGCTGAACTAAATATATTTTGTAGTATAAAAAATTGGTATGTATTTGCAAGCAATTATAATAAATTCCTGATATAATATCTGTATGAATATGTATAACTGATACCCTGAGTTTTAAATGGAAATAATTTTAGTCTAGTTGATTTAAATAATTCCTGCACCGTCGTTTTCTTGGAAGCAATAACAAAAGCATTCAAGTGCAATTGTAGAAGTGTTTTTTTGAAAAGCATTGCATTTCCTATTTTTAAGTTATAAAAGATATATCTGTTATATGTTAGGATATTATTAAATTCAAGTGAAAGGTACCCGGACAATCCTGGGTCCATGTAAGCTATACAAAATATTTTGAAATGTGTAAAACAGAGTTTTGTAATATTATATTCCTTTCAGTTTTACTTGGTATAGAATAACCTTAGTGAATTTCTGAAAATCACTGCAATGTAACATATTACTTCTAAAGTCAGGGTGAAAGAGGCTTTCGCTTATCTATGAATTATGATTTGTGTGTAACGTATTCATATTGAATCTTGAATGCTTTACCTGAATACTTCTAAAAAATCGTCAATGACACCAGTCAATATTTTTATTTTCTGTTCTTCAGACTGATCGGATAAGGTGTTTTTAATGAAGGCTTGTTTGAAGTCATTATCAACACTTTCCAAAACGGCTGCTACCATTCCCATTACTCCGCAAAACATCTGTAAACGAAACATGATTAAATTCAAAACTTATTTACGCTGTACACAAATACCGTATCACAAGATATCATCAAATTTGAATATATAATAGATATTCCAAACTCGTATGCGTAAAGTATTTCATAAAAGGGACTTTGCATTATATTAATTATTTTAGCACAATTTTTAATATCAAAAGGCAATGTTCTTACGTTTTGAAATGTCGGGATATTAAAGAACAAAAACGCACCAAAATTAAGAAATACCAATCCGAATATGAAAATTAGGCGATATATTTTAAGAGCCTTCTTTATAAAACCTTGATTTTTACATTTTCCAGCGATATCTTGCAGTGCTTTAAAACACAGTTTTATCTCATTCTTCGAGTTCCAAATTGCATACATCTTGATGGCACAAACAATCATTGCAAAACTCGCAATAAGGAGCAACATGGACTTTGAATTGTCTCCTTTAGATTTTAAATCTAAATAACCGGAAAATGTTAATAAGCTCAGTAACACTGTGAGAAAAATAAATGTTGGACCAATCAAAGTCTTTCTTGTCTGGAGTTTTGTGTCCTCACTCCACAATCCGAACATTCTAAATAACTTTTCAGATTGCCAGAAAAATATGACAGAGTCATTACTTTTAATCTCCTGTTTCTTCACGTCAGTTAAAGTCCTACAAAAATGCGGCATATTATCTCATTTTCGTTTAAGAACTGACTATTTATAACTTACATATTTGCAATTTTATTAAAAAACTTCCAATTACTTGTGGATATTGCTGAAATAACTCACTCTAAATACAAGGTATGCAAGCTATTCCTATTAAACCGGAAAACAAAAAAATTGATAGCTACTTTATTTCCAGTTCTTCAGTCCGAAGCTTTGAGTTGAAGAGTGGATTGAATTACAAAAAAACTAAAATTCATGTCACCTACGAAATCAATTATTTACAATTGCATGGGACTGGACTGTAATTACCTTTAAAAGTTTTGAATACCTAATTCAAAAATCCTTCTATACGCATTCAATTTACGTACCTCTCTCCAGTTTATTACTTTTGTATAGAAGCAGAAAGTCGGAAAATTCAGAAATTATCAAGAATAATTTGAAGTTATTTATATTCATTCCCATGTAATTTAAAAAAATTATAATGTATTATTTTAATAAATGTTAAAAAATAAGGATTATATTGAGACACTCTAAGGTCGCATTCGTGCCAAACGCATGTCCAACCTTGTTTTGTCTGTTTCTACGCACACCTCCAAATTAAGAACTCAAGTTTACTATGAAATTAATTATTTATATGTATGTTTGGTCATTACTATATTAAACAACTTTTGACTGGCTTAAAAATTCGAAATTCTGTAGGTATGGCTGTTACCAGCTTGATATCTTAACTAAAAATTCGATAAAATACGACGATAACTCAAGTTATATATTTCTATGGTTGGTGAACTAGAAAAATTAAAAAAAGATTGACTACAAGTACGTACTTTGAAAAAAGAGAAGAGAAATTAAGATAAACTTGCACTATTTTCATAAAATTAAATAAATTTTTTTTTTTTATGTATATTGTTAGTTTATCGACGACAAATATGTTTGTTAAATAAAAAATTTTTTCATCGTCTAACCAGACGATCCCCTTAAGTTTCTTAAATTTATGATAGCCTACATACCTGATAACTTATTTGAATCATCAAAATTTTTTGAATTCAGACATGTTAGTAGAGGCTTTAAATAACTAGCCGTGTGCCCGATGAGATACAACTGACTTTTATTTATACACAGAAGCCTAAACACCAATTTCCATTATTCCAACTTCAAAACCGACGAACTTTCATATCAATTTTCATCGCCTAGGGGATGAATCTGTGCGTGTTCTGTAAGTCAGTCAACGTTAGAGTTTTATGAAAATCTTAATTGTAGGATACTCCAATGTTGCACATGGAGTTATATGAAGTCATTATAGGTTATATAAAGCACAGTTTTTTGGTTACCTCTGAAATTATATTTATATCGGAAATTTGAAGTTGAATTGAGAACATCAAACTCCGATCTATGGCTTAATAGCACATTGAAGTTTAACGTTATAGCCAGCTTCAATTCTGGAGTAAAATATAATAATTTTCACCCATAAAAAACAAGTTGAAATTAAAATCCCACTTGAACTCCAATACCAAGGCTAAGCTTGCCATCAGATGATTTCCCACAAGCTCTACAAATTTTTTCTACAATATTTCTTGCCATATTGATTATTTATCGAAAATAGTTTATTAAATTATATCACGCTAAAATAAAACACCATTAAACAATTTTTGTAAAAACTGAATATATTATTTTTTGGGATTTGCATCATTGAGTTTTCTACATGAATCTTATTGGTAATCTATAACATAGATTACATGTGTCAAAATGGTAATTAAATAAATTTTACCAGTAAGAGTGATTAAACAGTGACTTTTCAAATTGTAACAAATGGCAGTGCAATTAACTCTAAAATTTTACGTTTAACTATGCCTAACATTTCTCGCTAAAAAATCTTACTCAATTCTTTTAAATTAAGTTTTTCACTTTAAAAGTGCTTTGTTCCGCAAAAAACTTTATTTCGTTATACATATAGAAAAGAAATGATTCTTAAAGTATAGTTAGTTATTTACTGAGTAACCAAAGGAGCTGTTTTATTTGCCTGCAGAAATTTATCGTGGGTTCTTACCTATTTCCTATGTTAAAGAGAAATGCATAAAAGGCGCATGCCTTCTTCATTACCTGAAAATTAACAAATTGCATTAATTTCGTCCCGAGTACAAGTATTCGAATTCTATAGTACGGCCGCACCACGGACGTGCCACGGCTGCACGGAAAGCATAAATTTGAATTTACCTCAGCAAATGTTGCTAAAGATATGGGCACTATCTTTCCAGCTGCAATCACTGGTTCATTTTGAAGCCTTTGCAGCGTAAGTAATACCATTATTTTAACTGATCTTGATTGGTTATACCAATCACATTCGTAGAGACTCTGGCGTAGGTTCCTAGTCTGAAAAGCAAAAATTATAAGCAAATAAAACATGGTTTGGTTTATAAAAACCTGCTGAACAACTTCCTCTCCAAAATAGCAGTACACTCCTAATGTGAAAATTTGCAGCACAATATCCATTGTCGTAAGTATCGTAATTATATTGTTGAACTCCAGCACAGATAACATATAAAGCCCCAAAGCAAGTGCACCAATGTTGAACAAAAAACTGCTGAGACTGATCATGACAAATATGCCTTTAATGTATTCAATTATTCTGGTAGAAAAAATTGAGAATTAATTTTATTACATACCTATCCTTCTATTCTTCTACACTAATACATAAAGAGAGTGTTTGTTTATATGAAAGGGATAATCTCGGAAACAACTGAGCCGGTTTGGATAATTGATTCACTAATTTCAACCTCGGCCTCATTGTCGTTTTCGACTTCAATTTTGATTTCGACCGATTAGACCATTAATACAGAAGATTTGGTTCGCATGAACAAGATTTTCTAAATTCCCTAAATTCCTTAGTACTTCTACCATATTTTCTGAGGACTAAAGTTAGAATACCGATTTTTTTACTGTGAAACCTGAATCCTCCAAGCCTTTGCAATGTGATAAGATTGAAAGTAAAAACGCTAAGAAATAACATCATCGAAGCTACTATTCTAGCAGCTGGAATGAAGTGGATTTAAGGGAAGAATGTTCTCAGGGTCAAATAAACATATGAACATATGTTGGACTGCTTAGATCTGGAAGCGTAGAACACCAATTCATTTTAATCCTCCTTCAAAAATGTAGAAAAGAAAATGTAGATTACACTTAAGTGCTGAACTAAATATATTTTCTAGTATAAAAAATTGGTATGTATTTTCAAGCAATTATAATAAATTCCTGATATAATATCTGTATGAATATGTTTAACTGATACCCTGAGTTTTAATTGGAAATAATTCTAGTCTAGTTGATTTAAATAATTCCTGCACCGTCGTTTTCTTGAAAGCAATAACAAAAGCATTCAAGTGCAATTGTAGAAGTGTTTTTTTGAAAAGCATTGCATTTCCTATTTTTAAGTTATAAAAGATATATCTGTTATATGTTAAGATATTATTAAATTCAAGTGAAAGGTACCCGGACAATCCTGGGTCCAGGTAAGCTATACAAAATATTTTGAAATGTGTAAAACAGAGTTTTGTAATATTATATTCCTTTCAGTTTTACTTGGTATAGAATAACCTTAGTGAATTTCTGAAAATCACTGCAATGTAACATATTACTTCTAAAGTCTTAGGGTCAAAAAGGCTTTCGCTTATCTACGAATTATGATTTATGTGTAACGTAATCATATTGAATCTTGAATGCTTTACCTGGATACTTCTAAAAAATCTTCAATGACACCAGTCAATATTTTTATCTTCTGTTCTTCAGACTGATCGGATAAGGTGTTTTTAATGAAGGCTTGTTTAAAATCATTATCAACACTTTCCAAAACGGCTGCTACCATTCCCATTACTCCGCAAAACATCTGTAAATGAAACATGATTAAATTCAAAACTTATTTACGCTGTACACAAATACCGTATCACAAGATATCATCAAATTTGAATATATAATAGATATTCCGACCTCGTATGCGTAAAGTATTTCATAAAAGGGACTTTGCATTATATTAATTATGTTAGCACAATTTTTAATATCAAAAGGCAATGTTCGTTCGTTTTGAAATGTCGGGATATTAAAGAACACAAACGCACTAAAATTAAGAAATACCAATCCGAATATGAAAATTAGGCGATATATTTTAAGAGCCTTCTTTATAAAACGTTGATTTTTACATTTTCTAGCGATATCTTGCAGCGCTTTAAAACACAGTTTTATCTCATTCTTCGAGTTCCAAATTGCATACATCTTGATGGCACAAACAATCATTCCAAAACTCGCAATAAGCATTAATACGGATTTTGTATTGTCTCCTTTAGATTTTAAATCTAAATAACCGGAAAATGTTAATAAGCTCAGTAACACAGTGAGAAAAATAAATGTTGGACCAATCAAAGTCTTTCTTGTCTGGAGTTTTGTGTCCTCACTCCAAAATCCGAACATTTTAAATAACTTTTCAGATTGCCAGAAAAATATGAGAGAGTTATTACTTTTAAGCTCCTGTTTTTTCACGTCAGTTAAAGTCCTACAAAAATGCGGAATATTATCTCATTTTCGTTTAAGAACTGACTAATTATATCTTACATATTTGTAATTTTATTAAAAAACGTCCAATTACTTGTGGATATTGCTGAAATAACTCACTCTAAATACAAGGTATGCAAGCTTTTCCTACTAAACCGGAAAACAAAAAACTTGATAGCTACTTTATTTTCCATTCTTCAGTCCAAAGCTTTGAATTGAAGAGTAGATTGAATTATAAAAAAGTAGAATTCATGTCACTTACAAAATCAATTATTTACAATTGGATGGGACTGATCTGTAATTACCTTTAAAAGTTTTGAATACCTAATTCAAAAATCCATCCATAAGCATTCAATTTACGTAGCTCTCTCCAGTTTGTTACTTTTGTATGGAAACAAAAAGTCGGAAAATTCGGAAATTATCGAGAATAATTTGAAGTTATTTATATTCATTGCCATGCAATTTAAAAGAATTATAATGTATTATTTTAAAAAATAAAATAAAAACCAAGGACTATATTGAGA
This sequence comes from Eutolmus rufibarbis, assembly GCA_963920795.1. NCBI lineage: Eukaryota > Metazoa > Arthropoda > Insecta > Diptera > Asilidae > Eutolmus > Eutolmus rufibarbis. The sequence continues at coordinate 34,896,301 of OY987207.1, read as the reverse complement.
CACTCTAAGGTCGCGTTCGTGCCGAGCGCATGTCCAACCTTGTTTTGTCTTTTTCTACGCACATTATATGCTTATATGTTATGTATGTTTGTTAATTATTACATTAGACAACGTGTGACTGGTTTAAAAATTACAAATTCTGTAGGTATAGGCTATTACCAGCTTGTATGTATATTAACTTAAAATCCGATAAAATTCGACGATAACTCAAGTTCTATTAGTCCAATTATATTTCTAAGGTTGGTGAACTAGAAATATTAAAAAAGGATTGAGTGCAAGTACTTTAAAAAAAGAGAGGAGAAATTAGCATCAACTTGCACTTTTCTCATAAATTTAAATAAGCTTTTTGAAGTGATAACTTCTTATGGGAGGGTAAACCGGTTCGTTACGTAAGGCGTTACGGCGCCAGTCTGCCTGGCTTCCATTTCTCTCACGCATCCGGAAGCAGTAGGCAGGCTCCTTCTCTCTCACTCTAACCCGCAGCGCTAGCCGTATTTCTGACCGACGCTTTCCCCTCACTCTACTCAGTGTTTAGTGTGCGTTACACCAAAGAGAGTATTTAAACATAAAGAACTTGCGCAGCCTTGTAGCGCTTTACGAAATTTTCGCTGAAATTTTGCTTGTGCGGTCGGTGCAAGGGGGTTTGTAAAGGGGAAATTTTGTGTTGAGTTGAATACTGCGATTCTGGGGACTGCGATAGTGAGATCGCTGAGAAACTTGTCTCCTCTTCCATGTGCATGAGCGGGCGAATGAGTGGGGTAAAAAGGACGCGCAGGCCAAAGTGACGAGGAGTGAGCGCCCACGCGGTGACGACGATTGCTCTGCCGTGCCAAGGAAAAAAGTGGTCAACTCCAATCGAAGTGATTTCGAGATAAATGCAAAAGAGTTTGGAGTTAAAAAAATCGTAGTTTAAAACATTCTTTTTTTATGAAAATTAATATGTTCATTAATAATGATATTCTTTATCTGAATATTAAAAAAAATTTAATTATTTTATTAAAATCTATGCAAAAAGGCACATAAGGTTTTTTTGCCTTTCCAAATACAAATCCAAAAGACTCCTAAAGTGTCTTAGTAGTTATTAATTTGTAGTGAACATAGAGAAATTCATGCTTTACATCAAGAAAAGTGCTAACAACCAATGGAGCGCTTAATAAAGATATTCTCAAAAACCAAGTAACAAATAAATTGTACCAGTTGCATAGATTTTAATAAAAATTTTCAATATTTTTTAATATTCAGATAGAGAATATCATTATTAATGAACATATTAATTTTCACAAAAAAAGAATGTTTCTAACTACGATTTTTTTAACTTCAAACTCTTTCTCATTTGTCTCGAAATCACTTCGATTGGAGTTAACCACTTTTTTCCTTGGCACGGCAGTGTTTTAACTTCATATCAAAAAATGTACTTAAGGCTGTTTAGTTTTGTTTTCAAGCGCTCCAGGGATGCCGCATACAAAACAAGAAAACCTTTAAGTACTTAAGGCTTTTCTGTTTTGTATATGCTTCTGAATTATGCGGGATATTTAAAGTCAAAAAAACACGTAAAGGCCTTTAAAGGTCTTTTGTTTTTGTATTCGAACCTCGAATCGCTTCTCTTTTCAATTTTTCGAATCACTTAGCATCTTGTTTGATCTACATAAGATTTCTTAATCATTTTTATTCAAATAAATATTGTTATAAAACAAAATTGAATCGTGATAACAATTTTATTGAAGATAAATTAAATAGAGAATTTCCGGACGAATCGAATGATACCAAAAACTCAATTTTGAAAAATTTGGCGCTTAACCACTTTTTTCCTTGGCACGTCAGAGCTGCTGAGAGCCCCTTGCCGCGCACATATCATCCGCGTGCACGGAATGTTCAGTCAGCTAAATGTGTGAACTAATTTGAGAGAACTAAGAGAGAGCCATAGAACTTGAACGGAGAGAGCCATAGAACACAAAACTGACAGACTGACAGACAAAAGTGACAGCTTGACATTTGAGACTTGTCATTCCAATTTTTAGGGCGAGTTTTCTTAAAAGGTATCAAACATATTCATTTATTTTGCGCCCCCCCATTCATTTATTTTGCATTCATTAATATACATAAAATTTAAGTAATAACCTAAGCTTTTCTCAAGTTACACAATTTCAATATTAAATAGTTCAACTTAGATTAGTTTAAGTTATCACTTCTGACGCACACGTTTTTTTTTTAAATGTAGTTTTCGGTTGAGGAACCTACATACATACGTATGTACATAACCTATAAAACATTAAAAAAAAAATTCGACTGTAAATTCAAAAATTTAAAAGAGGTATTTGGAATAAATATCGTTCAAATAAAAAACCGTTAAAATAATTTTCTAATTATTTTTAGGGATTTGAATATTTGAATTTTATTTCTATAGCATAGTTTACATTTTAATAAAAACTGCAAAAAAAGAAATGTTTTTAAATAAAATTTCTCAGTAAGAATGATTAAAGCGTGATTTTTCAAATTGTAACAAACAAGCTTTATATAGAAATGAAATTGTAACGTTTCTCAAAGTATTGCTAGTTATTTGCCGAGATACCAGACGAGCTATTTTATTTGCTGGCGGACATTTTTTGGGGGTTCTTACCTCTTTGTTATGTTAAAAAGGAAAGCATAAAAGGCACATGCCTTCTTCATAACCTGAAAATTAAAAATTGCTTTAATTTCGTCCCGAGTAAAATATTCTAATTTTATAGTACGGCCGCACCACGGACGCGCCACGGCTGCACGGAAAGCATAAATTTGAAATTACCTCAGCAAATGTTGCTAAAGATATGGGTACTATCTTCCCAGCAGCAATCACTGGTTCATTTTGAAGCCTTTGCAGCGTAAGTAATACCAATATTTTAACTGATCTTGATTGGTTATACCAATCACATTCGTAGAGACTCTGACGGAACTTCCGAGTCTAGGAAGTAAATAATATAAGCAAATAAAACATGTTTTGGTTTATAAAAACCTGTTGAACAACTTCCTCTCCAAAGAAGCAGTACACTCCTAATGTGAAAATTTGCACCACAATATTCGATGTCGTAACTAGCGTAATTATGTTGTTGAACTCCAGCACAGACAACATATAAAGCCCCAAAGCAAGTCCACCAATGTTAAACATAAAGCCGGTGAGACTGATCATTACAAATATGATTTTAATGTATTCAATTATTCTGAAAAAAAAAAAAAAAAAATTTATATTTTTGTTAGTTACCTATACATTAGGAATATAATTTTCATAAACTATTTTGGCTACCATATGATGTAATAAATTGAATGTGAACATATTTTATTTTATCAAATAACTTTATTTCGGACTTTCCTATATAATATAATATGTTCTGCTTGTTTTCAGCTTTTGCGTAGTCAGGTTTCAGTTTATAACTTTTAGTTTATTCACAAAATTTTAGTAGTAAATCATTGGGTTTATTGAGACGTCATATATGCTATGACATGCGAACTATTAAGACGCATCAAATGACGCCTTACTTTCAAAATACGATTTCTATTTGAAATCTATTAGCACAGGCATATATACAATATATACATATATATATATATTTAGAACGTTATTATCGGGACCTTTCATTTGATACCAAACTCGATATATTTATCGTATATTTTCCTTTAAAAGTTGTGAAATTTCCGCCAGATTGTATTTAGTGTGAAGGTGAACCCATATATTCTATGATACGCGGACTATGAAGACGCATCAAATGACTGAATGAAAACTATCAATCAATATGTATGTAAAAATTTAAAGCTAAATAGTCACTTTTCTTGTCTTTTTTCTGGGGAACGCTTCATCCGTAGCTGAAGAAGAATTTAGTTTAAGTTCTTCTTTTTCTAAAGGCAGTATGTATTGATAAAACCATCTTGTTCCATAGAAGTCCTAAGAAAATTTTAATAATCATTAATCTAGAAAACTTCATTTTAGCTGTTGCGATTATAACAGGATGGTTAAAAATATAATGTTAAAACTACTGGAAAACTGGACACAAAAATTAATATCTCGTGAACTATTGGACTTAAAGGACCTGGCTCAACTTGAAAGTTTAAAAATCAGAATTTTTTTTACAAAATAAACACCAATTGCAAGAAATGAAAATTTGCGTATTGATTTAACTTGTCATTGTACGTATTTAAAGAAAAAATTACTGAAATGCGTTAATTACTTAAGAATTGTAAAATAGGTTTCAAATCTTGAAGCGTACTGACTGGACTAATCGATGCTTCGCGAGACGGGATAATAAAGGACTGTGGTGGAGTTCTTCATTATTCACTAGCGAAGTAACCCGGATTCAGTCATGTACCTTAGGTACTGTACTACATATATTATAACTTAGTTAAATACTTCACAGATGCTCTAGTTTGATACTTCACCCCGTTTAGGCGTATTGCTAAAATCTGTGTATTTGTGATATACAAAAATTACATCTACAGTCTAAGGGTTAAAGAGGCCCTCGCTTGATTCAGCATTACCTGCATATTTCTAAAAAATCTTGAACCACACCAGACAATATTTTTAACTTCTGTTCTTCAGACTGATCGGATAAGGTGTTTTTAATGAAGGCTTCTTTAAAATCATAGCGAATACTTTTTAAGATGGCTGCTACCATTCCCATTACTCCACAAAACATCTGTAAATAAAACATGTTTAAATTCAAAACTTATTCACGTCATAGTACACAAATTACAGTGTCACAAGATATCATCGAGTTCGAAAATATAATAGATATTCCCACCTCGTATGCGTAAATTATTTCGTAAAAGGGACTTTGCACCAAATTAATTATTTCAGCAGGATTCTTAAATTCCAAGGGCAACGTTTTTGTGCTTTGAAATGTCGGAATATTAAAGACGAAAAGCACGGTAATATTAAGAAATATCAATCCCATTATGAACATTAGCCGATAAATTTTAAGAGCCTCTTTTATATAACGTTGATTTTGAAATTTTCCAGCGATATTTTGCAGTGCTTTAAAACATAGTTTTATCTCTTTCTTCGAGTTCCAAATTGCATACATCTTGATAGCACTAACAAAAATTCCAAAACTCGCGATAAGCAGAAATAAGGACTTCGAATTATCTCCTTTAGATTTTTGATCTAAATAACCGGAAAATGTTAATAAGCTCATTAAAATAGTAAGGAAAATAAGCGCTGGACCAATCAGAGTCTTTGTTGTCTTTAGTTTTGTGTCCTCACTCCACATTCCAAAAATTACAAATATTTTTGCAGATTGCCAGAAAAATTGAAGAGAGTCATTACTTTTATTCTCCTGTTTCTTCAATTCACTTAAAGACCTACAAAAATGTCGGAAGAATTACTCATTTGTGTTTTAGAACTGACTAAGTTAATCTTACATATTTGCAATTTTATTAAACAAGTGATTACTTGTGGATATTCCCGATATAACTGACTCTAAATACATAAAAACTACAAACGATGGACTGAAAAATCGTTTATTTCTCATTTCTAATCGAAAGCCTTGAAAAATTGGTTGAATTATAAAAAAATCAAAATTGTTACTAATTACGAAATCAATTATTTACAACTGCATGGAGTTGGACTGTAACTGCCTTTAAAATTTTTGATTACTTAAAAAATTCAACTACGCAGTCCACTTAAATAGCTCTCCCCAGTTTATTACTTTTGTATGGAAATAAAAATTTCGTAATTATCGACAATAATTTCGAATTATCTTCATGTATTATGCACTTTACGGTTTATTACTTTTGTATACAAAAAAAAATTGAGAATTAACGAGAATAATGTGAAGTTAAGTTACAATAATAAATAAAAATAAGGACAATACTGAGACAATCTAATGTCGCATTCGTGCTGGGTCTATGTCCAATCTTGCTTTGCCTGTTTCTACGCACACTAATAAATTTATCACTTGTCAGAACCCAGGTTTACTATGAAATTAATTATTTATAATGTGATTATTATTGTATTAAACAACTTTTCACTCAATTAAAAATTCTATATTCTTTAGTTATAGTATTATAGTTGCTAGCTTGATATATTTACTTAAAATTCGATTCTTGTATATATTGCTTAAATTCCCCGAGTAAAAATAATCTGAGATTTGAACACATCTGCACTACGTCTGGCACTCCTAAATTTCTAAAAGTTCACACGCATCCACATCGGGGCTGCATAGCGGAAAAATACGTCTGCCACGCTGGGATGCACGCGTTCACAACAGTTCCAGAATTAAGGTTTTTCAGCCTGCCATACAGGTATATATGCGTCCATAGCAGTTCCAGGATTTGGGTTGTTTACTGCCTACGGACATACGTGTACGCATCCCCAATAGGTCTACTACATACGCAATTATTAAAATTATTTTTAATAAAATAGTTAATTAATAAACTAAATAATCAATTAAATAAAACGAGAATTAAATATTGGGAAATATATTTTTTATTCAAAAATAACTTAATATAAGTACACAATGTAACTGGTAATAAATTGAAATTGAAATACAGTAACTCGCAAAACTGATCACATGATGGTATTTAAGGTTTTTGCAACGTACTTGTTAACTGTAACAGATATCGTAAAACTGTTTGCGTAATATTGTAGAGGGTAAAATTTTCTATAGAAATGCTCCGATATATTTTGACATCCGATTGACCATTTTTGAGTTATTTATGAAATAAAACTGTCAAATTTCACTATTTTTATTTCGCAAATAAATCAAAAAATATCGCAGTTACGGGCAAAATGGTTATGATCAATTTTGTGCAGAATTTAATTCTCTAAAAGTTAGGCGAGGACACTTACCGATGTTTGAATAAAAATAAGCGATTTTTTGCAGAATTTTCGAGGATATCACACAAAAATTAAAGACGCACTAACTTCGATGACGTTTCAAATGAAACTAAGTAAAATAGTTCAAAATTTAGCAGGAAACCAAAGGGAGATCTTTACCATCGGCGCCAGACAGATTTTGGAAAAAACCCGCACCCGCCATAAAATTTTCTTCGGCAACAGGCAAAATAATAAACGATCCTTTCGTACCAGCACGCGTACCTTCTACCCGTTGAGAACTGTAATTTTTACAAGTAATGTTTGTGTGTTGTACCACAGTACCTAACATAATATTCTAAAATTATTTTGAATCGACCATAAACTCTTCATTTTTCGCCACAAGTCCGTACTAGGTACAGCACACACCGGTTTAAAACAGCTTCTTTCCCTTCCAAGGGATTAAAAATCATGCGAACCTAGTATAGACGTCTGCGGATACCGTTTACAATAATTTCGAACGTACAAACCCGCTATGGACTACGTGTAGATTTGGATAATTTTTACTCGGGTAGTATAGACGTCATGCGGAATAATTTCGAACGTACAAACCCGCTGTGGACTACGTGCAGATCTGGACAATTTTTACTCGGGTCAACACTTTGAAGTTGGTATATACTTATGTATGAAGATGTTTAGAAAATTTATAATATTAAAAATAATATCTTGTTTCAAAAAAGTAAAAAGGTTGTGAAGAAAAGGTAATCCGCCATCTTCGAGGTGTCCGCCATATTTCATTTAAAATGATATAAGATATACTATGTTGTATTGTCATCAGAATTGCATATGCTTCCAATATTTTAAATCGATACGACAATTAGAAGTGGGTGAAAAGGGAGTTGTAAGAGTTTCTACCACGAACTTACAGGTCAGCTAATTAGAAGAATGTAATAAACAGCAGAAAAAAGGGAAAGTTCAAGAGAGTAGTCTGGTTTAGACGGTCAAAAAAATAATTTTGTTTTGTTTTTGTTCAATCGATTCTCCTTTTAAGAATATATTTCCAATTTTTTAAGGAGTAATTCTGAATAGAACTCGTGACATTGTCCCGAAAGTAAGAGAAGGACGACTTTTCGCCCATCTGCTCGCAAACTTTAAACGCGTTTTTCTCAAAACTAAATTAATTTTATATTTTAGCCTCTTTTGTATAAGAGTTTCTATGAAGTCATTATATCTAGGGAAATAAATATATCTAAATGATAGATTTCTTAATTCTCTCTCAACTGTATTTCTGCTAAAAATTCTTAGTTATTTTAGGACATCGAGCTTTGGATCCATAGCATAATAATGCATTTAAATTTAACGTTTTAGCCAATTTCAATTCCGGAGTAAAAATTAAGGGACTTTATCAAGTGAACTTTCAAGTGCTCTATAACTTTTTTCTGCAATATTGCTTATTTTACGTAAAAAAAAAATTCAATTTATATTGCTTCAACTAAAATAAAACACCATTAAGAGGTTTTTGTGAAAATTCAATATATTATTTTCTGGAATTTCCATAATTTAATTTTATTTCTGTAGCCTAAACAACATTAACAAGGACTGAATGTGTAAAAATGGCGTTTAAAAAAAAGTTTCCAGTAAGAGTGATTAAAGCGTGATTTTTCAAATTGTAGCAAACAAGTTTATTCCGTTATACATGTACATAAATGTATAGAAACGAAATTGTAACGTATCTCATATTATTGTTAGTTTTTTGCCAAGATACCAGACGAGATATTTTATTTACCTGCAGACATTTTTTCGGGGTTCTTACCTATTTATTATGTTAAAAAGGAAAGCATAAAAGGCAAATGCCTTCTTCATAACCTGGAAATTAACAAATTACTTTAATTTTGTTCTGAGTAAAAGTATTCCAATTCTATAGTATGGCCGCACCATGGACGCGCCACGGCTGCACGGAAAGCATAAATTTGAATTTACCTCAGCAAATGTTGCTAAAGATATGGGTACTATTTTCCCAGCAGAAATCACTGGTTCATTTTGAAGCCTTTGCAGCGTAAGTAATACCATTATTTTAACTGATCTTGATTGGTTATACCAATCACATTCGTAGAGACTCTGACGGAACTTCCGAGTCTAGGAAGTAAATAATATAAGCAAATAAAACATGTTTTGGTTTATAAAAACCTGTTGAACAACTTCCTCTCCAAAGAAGCAGTACACTCCTAATGTTAAAATTTGCACCACAATATTCAATGTCGTAACTAGCGTAATTATGTTGTTGAACTCCAGCACAGACAACATATAAAGCCCCAAAGCAAGTCCACCAATGTTGGACATAAAGCCGGTGAGACTGATCATGACAAATATGCCTTTAATGTACATATGTATTCAATTATTCTGAAAAAATAATAAGTATGTATAATATAATATTTTATGCTTGTTTTCAGCTTTTGCGTAGTCGGGTTTCACTTTTTGAACTTTTATTTTATTTACAAATTTTTAGTGGTAAGAAAATCATTGAGTTTATTGAGACGTCATATATAGTATGACATGCGAACTATTAAGACCCATCAAATGACTCCTTATTTGCAAAAATGGGATAGGCACTTTAGGATCTATGAAGGAACAGATGAACATAGCCACATACGAGTATATAGACTGCTGAAGTAAAAACCCTCCCTTAGCTTTGCCGCAGTCGGGCAAAAATCAAACTAGATTTTTATTTCTTTGACACAAAAAAAAAAGAAATTAAAATAAAAGAATAATAATAACGAGTAGACTAAAGATTCAGTTCGAAAATTTGCTCAAAATCGGTGGTGTAGCTAACTCTGAGTGGGTACTGTATCAAAATTTCTTGGGGGATCTTTTTCTGAAGATAAACAAATCCACTCTAATAAATAAAATATATGTATGTATTGGAAAATAAAAAAAATATTAATCAATATGTATATTAAACAATTAAAGTTAAAAAGACACTTTTCTTGCCGTTTATCTGGGGAACGCATTTAGCGTTCTTGTTCCACAGATGTTCTAAGAAAATTTTAATAAGTATTAATGTAGAAAAGTTTATTATAGCTGTTGCGATTGAACAGGATGGTTAAAATAATAATGTTAAAACCACTGAAAACCTCCACAGACAAACTAGTATCTCGTAAACTATTGGACTTAAAGAGCCTGGCTCAACTTGAAAGTTTATTCTGTTCGAACCGTATTTTTCGAGATATTCATTTGAGGGAAAGGGTAAAAAACAGCATTTTATTAAAAACTAGTGACCCGCCTCGGCTTCGCACGGCTTTACAGTGTATGTGACTAATAACTATAGAATGTCTTTATATACAATGTTTAGAGCTGTTTTTTCATTAGACAGCACAAACAGATTTTGGTTAGATGTTACACGCGAAAGGGCTACATATAGTTGCCCATAGGAAAAACAATCAACGCTTAAATCTAAACCTGCAACATTGAATGTTTAACCCTGTGATTTATTAATAGTCATTGAAAAAGATAGTTTTACTGGAAATTGCAATCTTTTAAATTGAAATGGTAAATCCGCGGGCATTAAGGGAATTCGGGGAATTAAAACAACTTCTCCAGTTCCACATCCGGTCAGTATTGTGCACTCTATTAAAAAGGTTTTTAAAGATTTTATTTGTAAACGTGTACCATTGCACAATTTGGGTGGATTAAGGTTCCGTAATAAAATAATAGGACACCCTACTTTCAACACCAATTTATGTGGGGGTAGTCCAGAGGGCTGCAAGGAATTGAGAAATTCTATCGGAAAATGAACAGCCTCTTCAAGATCGAGCACAGTGTCTACAGAGTAGTATACTTGCATCGGTGCATCAATTTTTGAGAGAATCAAGTTATTTACTTTGCCTACTTGTTCGTTAGTAGGTGACAGAATTGCTCTCTCCTTAAACCAAGGTATAGTTTTACAACCTATGTTATTAACTTGGGGATAAACATTGTCGACCAATTCTTGAAGGTTATTTACCAAAACGCAAAGGTTTTCATTATCTAGATTAATTCTTCCATTGCCTTGTGATAGCTCATAGCCTGTTTCGCTGCGAGCACTTAATAATTTTAAATCTGTGATATCTTCTAAGATATTCATTTTAATGATATGCTGTACAGGGCAATTGTGATCTACATTAAATGCACAACGTATCTAACGTATTTAATTGGATAAGGATTAATACTGTATTGTTTAAAATAGCTTCGTAAATAACCCATTATTTTTTAGTAATATGTAAAAGATAAAAAAGGTTACTATGGGTTATCCTTAGGAGATAGACATATGCCATTCCGGACTTTTCTGTACACCTTTTTAAGATATATAATTCCGTAGTACATTATTTTGATTAATCTCGTAAGGTTTAGCCAGCGTTAGCTATGTAAGCGCCCAAAAATATGTTTTTTCGACATCATTACAAATCTTTGAAATTCTCGGTTTTCCTCTACTATAATATGGATGTATTATACATATAAACATTCCGGAAGAAATTCTCTAAATGATAGCGAAAACCGTATCAAAATCCGTTGCGTGGTTTAGAAGAAGTTAGCGGAGAAACAGACAGACGAAAACAGCGACTTTGCTTTATAATATTTTTATTTATTAAAAATAAGAGAGTGACTATTTTCACTTTAAAAAACGTGAAACCAGAAACCAGAAACCAGAAACCAGAAAAAATAAATTCATTCAAATTACAAAATGCCTATTAACTAAAGATTTTCCTTTTACAAAATGCCTACTAACTAAAGATTTTCCTTTAACAAAATGCCTACTAAATAAAGATTTTCCTTTTACTGTGAATTTATTTTTTCTGGTTTCTGGTTTCTGGTTTAACGTTTTAAGGTGAAAATAGTCACCTCCTAAAAATAAATACCAATTGCAAGAAATGAAAATTTGCGTATTGATTTAACTCGTAATTGTACGTATTTAAACAAAAAATCATTGCGATGCGTTTATTACTCAAGAATTGTAAAATAGGTTTCGAATCTTGAAGCGTACTGACTGGACTAATCGGTGTTCCTCGAGAGGGAATAATAAAGGGCTGTGGTGGAGTGCTTCATTATTTACTAGCGAAGTAACCTGGACTCACTTGTCTACCTTAAGTACTACATCTAACTTAGTTAAATACTTCACAAATGCTCAAGTTTGATACCTCACCCTGTTTAGGGGTGTTACTAAAATATGTGGGTGTGGCATAGAACCATTACATCTCCAGTCTAAGGGTTAAAGAGGCCATCGCTTGATTCAGCATTACTTGCATATTTCTAAAAAATCTTCAACGACACCAGACAATATTTTTAACTTCTCTTCTTCAGACTGTTCGGATAAGGTGTTTTTAATGAAGGCTTCCTTAAAATCGTAGTGAACACTTCTCAAGATGGCTGCTACCATTCTCTTTACTCCACAAAACATTTGTAAATAAAACATTTCAATTCAAAACTTATTTACGCTATAGACAAATTACAGTGTCACAAGATATCAACGAGTTTGAAAATATAATATATGTATATTCCGACCTCGTATGCGTAAATTATTTCATAAAAGGGACTTAGCACTAAATTAATTATTTCAGCAGGATTCTTAATTTCCAAAGGCAACGTTTTCGTGCTTTGAAATGTCGGAATAATAAAGTATAAAAACCCGGGAATATTAAGAACTATCAATGCCATTATGAACATTAGCCGATAGATTCTAAGAGCCTTTATTATAAAACATTGATTTTTAAACTTTCCAGCGATATCTTGCAGTGCTTTAAAACACAGCTTTAAGTCACTCCACGAGTTCCAAATTGCATATATCTTGATGGCACTAACAATCATTGCAAAACTCGCAATAAGCATGAATACGGATTTTGTATTGTCTCCTTTAGATTTTAGATCTAAATAACCGGAAAATATTAATAAACTCATTAACACAGTGAGAAAAATAAGTGTTGGACCAATCAGAGTTTTTGTTGTCTGGAGTTTTGTTTCCTCACTCCACAATCCGAACATTTTAAATAACATTGCCGATTGCCAGAAAAATATGAGAGAGTCATTACTTTTAATCTTCTGCTTCTTTACGTCACTAAAAACCTAGAAAAATGTCGGAAAATTACTCATTTAAGAACTGACTAATTATATCTTACATATTTGCAATTTTATTAAAAAACTTCCAATTACTTGTGGATATTGCTGAAATAACTCACTCTAAATACAAATTATCCAAGCTATTCCTATTAAATTGGAAAACAAAAAAATTGATAGCTAATTTGTTTTCCAGTTCTTCAGTCCAAAGCTTTGAATTGAAGAGTGAATTGAATTATAAAAAACTAAAATTCGTGTTACATACGAAATCAATTATTTACAATTGCATGGGACTGAACTGTAATTACCTTTAAAAGTTTTGATTACCTAATTCAAAAATCCACCTATACGCATTCAATTTACTTATCTCGCTCCTGTTTGTTATATTTGTACAGCAACAAAAAGGCGGAAAATTTGGAAATTGTCAAGAATAATTTGAAGTTATTTGTATTCATTCCCATATCCAATTGAAAGGAATTACAAAGTATTATTTTATTAAATATAAATAAAAATAAGGACTATATTGAGACACTCTAAGGTCGCATTCGTGCCAAGCGCATATCCACCCTTGTTTTGTCTGTTTCTACGCACACTTTCAAATTGATTAGTTGTGAAAACTCAAGTTTACTATGAAATTAATTATTTATATGCATGTTTGGTCATTATTATATTAAACAACTTTTGTCTGGTTTAAAAACTCCAAATTCTTTAGGTATAGTTATTACCAGCTTGATATATTAACTTAAAATTCGATAAAATACGACGATAACTCAAGTTTTATTATTCCGATTATATTTATATTGTTGGTGAACTAGAAAAATTAAAAAAAGATTGAGTGCAAGTCCTTGAAAAAAAGAGAGGAGAAAGTAAAAAAAACTTGCGCTTTTCTCGTAAAATTAAGTAAGTATTTTTATTTATATATTGTTAGTTTATCGACGAGAACTAAGTTTATTAAACAAAAACTTTTTTCACCGTCTAAGCCAGACGATCTCCTTAAGTTTTTTAGTACAGGATAACCTACATACCTAATAAATTTTTTGAATCGCCAACATTTTTTTAATTCAGAAATATAAGTAGAGGCTTTATGCGTATATTTAAGCAACTAGCCGTGTGCCCGATGAGATACAACTGGTTTTTATTTATAAACAGAAACCTAAACACCAATTTCCATTATTCCAACTTCACAACCGACGAACTTTCATGTAAGTTTTCATCGCCTATTTAACGCCTCTAGGGGATGGTCTGTAAGTCAGTCAACGTTAGAGTTTTATTAATATGATAATTGTAGGATACTCCAAAGTTATATGAAATCATTATAGGTGGATAAATATAAAGCACAGTTTTCTTAATTTCCTTTCAAATTATTTGTATCGAAAATTTGCAGTTAGATTGACAACATCGAACTTCGATCTATGTCATAATAGCACTTTTAAGTTTAACGTTATACCCAGTTTCAATTCTGGAGTAAAAGATAAGTATTTTCACACATAAAAATCAAGTTGAAATTGATATCCCACTTGCACTTTGATACCAAGGCTAAGCTTGCCATCAGGTGACTTCCTACAAGCTCTGCAACTTTATTCTACAATATTTTTTGCCATATTCCTTATTTCTCGAAAACAGTTTATTAAATTATATCACGATAAAATAAAACGCCATTAAACGATTTGTGTAAAAATTCAATATATTATTTGTTTTTATTTGCATCATTGAGTTTTCTACATGAATCTTATTTCTATCTACATATGACATAGATTACATTTGTAAAGAAAGGTAATTAAATAAATTTTACCAGTAAGAGTGATTAAACCGTGATTTTTCAAATTGCAACAAATCGAAGTGCAATTAACCCTAAAACATTAAGTTTAACTATGCCTCACATTTCTCACTAAAAAATCTTACTGAATTCTTTCAAATTAAGTTTTTCATTTTAGAAGTCCTCTGTTCTACAAAAAACTTTATTTCGTTATACATACAGAAAAGAAATGATTCTTAAAGTATAGTTAGTTATTTACTGAGAAACCAAACGAGCTGTTTTATTTGCCTGCAGAAATTTATCGCGGGTTCTCACCTATTTCCTATGTTAAAGAGAAATGCATAAAATGCGCATGCCTTCTTCATTACCTGAAAATTAACAAATAACTTTAATTTCGTCCCGAGTTTTCAATTCTATAGTACGGCCGCACCACGGACGTGCCACGGCTGCATGGAAAGCATAAATTTGAATTTACCTCAGCAAATGTTGCTAAAGATATGGGCACTATCTTTCCAGCTGCAATCACTGGTTCATTTTGAAGCCTTTGCAGCGTAAGTAATACCATTATTTTAACTGATCTGGATTGGTTATACCAATCACATTCGTAGAGACTTTGGCGTAGGTTCCGAGTCTGGAATGTAAATATTATAACCACACAAAACATGTTTTGGTTTATAAAAACTTGTTGGACAACTTCCTCTCCAAAATAGCAGTACACTCCTAATGTGAAAATTTGCACCGCAATATTCAATGTCGTAACTAGCGTAATTATATTGTTGAACTCCAGCACAGATAACATATATAGCCCCAAAGCAAGTCCACCAATGTTGAACAAAAAATTGCTGAGACTGATTATGACAAATATTCCTTTAATGTATTCAATTATTCTATTAGAAAAAATTGAGAATTTGTTTTAGTACATACCTGTACTTCTATTCTTCTACACTAATACATAAAGAGAGTGTTTTTTTTATATGAAAGGGATAATCTCGGAAACAACTGAGCCGGTTTCGATAATTGTTAAACTAATTTCAACCTCGGCCTCATTGTCGTTTTCGACTTCAATTTTGATTTCGACCGATTAGACCATTAAGACAGAAGATTTGGTTAGCATGAACAAGATTTTCTAAATTCCCTAAATTCTTTAGTACCCACTTCTACCATATTTTCTCAGGACTAAAGTTAGAATACCGATTTTTTTACTGTGAAACCTGAATCCTCCAAGCCTTTGCAATGTGATAAGATTGAAAGTAAAAACGGTGAGAAATAACATCATCGAAGCTACTATTCTAGCAGCTGGAATGAAGTGGATTTAAGGGAAGAATGTTCTCTGGATCAAATAAACATATGAACATATGTTGGACTGCTTAGATCTGGAAGCGTAGAACACCAATTCATTTTATTCCTCCTTCAAATACGTAGAACACAAAATGTAGTTTACACTTAAGTGCTGCACTAAATATATTTTGTAGTATAAAAAATTGGTATGTATTTGCATTCAATTATAATAAATTCCTGATATAATATCTGTATGAATATGTTTAACTGATACCCTAAGTTTTAAATGAAAATAATTCTAGTCTAGTTGATTTAAATAATTCGTGCACCGTCGTTTTCTTGAAAGCAATAACAAAGGCATTGAAGTGCATTTGCAGAAGTGTTTTTTGGAAAAGATTTGCATTTCCTATTTTTAAGTTAGAAAAGACTATTTCCTATATTTAAGTTATAAAAGATATACATATCTGTTATATGTTAAGATATTATTAAATTCAAGTGAAAGGTACCCGGACAATCCTGGGTCCAGGTAAGCTATACAAAATATTTTGAAATGTGTAAAACAGAGTTTTGTAATATTATATTCCTTTCAGTTTTACTTGGTATAGAATAACCTTAGTGAATTTCTGAAAATTGCTACAATGTAACATATTACTTCTAAAGTCTTAGGGTGAAAGAGGCATTCGCTTATCTATGAATTATGATTTCTGTGTAACGTATTCATATTGAATCTTGAATGCTTTACCTGAATACTTCTAAAAAATCTTCAATGACACCAGTCAATATTTTTATCTTCTGTTCTTCAGACTGATCGGATAAGGCGTTTTTAATGAAGGCGTGTTTAAAATCATTATCAACACTTTCCAAAACGGCTGCTACCATTCCCATTACTCCGCAAAACATCTGTAAATGAAACATGATTAAATTCAAAACATATTTACGCTGTACACAAATACCGTATCACAAGATATCATCAAATTTGAAAATATAATAGATATTCCAACCTCGTATGCGTAAAGTATTTCATAAAAGGGACTTTGCATTATATTAATTATTTTAGCACAATTTTTAATGTCAAAAGGCAATGTTCTTACGTTTTGAAATGTCGGGATATTAAAGAACAAAAACGCACTAAAATTAAGAAATACCACTCCGAATATGAAAATTAGGCGATATATTTTAAGAGCCTTCTTTATAAAACGTTGATTTTTACATTTTCCAGCGATATCTTGTAGTGCTTTAAAGCACAGTTTTAGCTCATTCTTCGAGTTCCAAATTGCATACATCTTGATGGCACAAACAATTATTCCAAAACTCGCAATAAGGAGCAATATGGACTTGGAATTGTCTCCTTTAGATTTTAAGTCTAAATAACCGGAAAATGTTAATAAACTCAGTAACACAGTGAGAAAAATAAATGTTGGACCAATCAAAGTCTTTCTTGTCTGGAGTTTTGTGTCCTCACTCCAAAATCCGAACATTTTAAATAACTTTTCAGATTGCCAGAAAAATATGAGAGAGTCATTACTTTTATTCAGCTGCTTCTTTACGTCACTTAAAGGCCTACAAATATGTGGAATATTATCTCATTTTCGTTTAAGAACTGACTAATTATAACTTACATATTTGCAATTTTATTAAAGAACTTCCAATTATTTGTGGTTATTGCTGAAATAACTCACTCTAAATACAAGGTATGCAAGCTTTTCCCATTAAACCGGAAAATAAAAAAATTGATAGCTACTTTATTTCCAGTTCTTCAGTCCAAAGCTTTGAATTGAAGAGTGGATTGAATTATAAAAAACTAAAATTCATGTCACCTACGAAATCAATTATTTACAATTGCATGGGACTGAATTGTAATTACCTTTAAAAGTTTTGCATACCTAATTCAAAAATCCATCTATACGCATTCAATTTACGTACCTCTCTCCAGTTTATTTCTTTTGTATAGAAACAAAAAGTCGGAAAATTCGAAAATTATCAAGAATAATTTGAAGTTATTTATATTCATTCCCATGTAATTTAAAAAAATTATAATGTATTATTTTAATAAATGTTAAAAAATAAGGACTATATTGAGACACTCTAAGGTCGCATTCGTGCCAAGCGCATGTCCAACCTTGTTTTGTCTGTTTCTATGCACAGTTCCAAATTGAGAACTCAAGTTTACTATAATATGAAATTAATTATTTATATGTATGTTTGGTCATTATTATATTAAACAACTTTTGACTGGTTTAAAAATTCGAAATTCTGTAGGTATAGCTGTTACTAGATTGATATATTAACTAAAATTCGATAAAATATGACGATAACTCAAGTTATATATTTCTATGGTTGGTGAACTAGAAAAATTAAAAAAAGATTGACTACAAGTACTTTAAAAAAAGAGAAGAGGAATTAAGAAAAAATGCCACTATTTTCATAAAATTAAATAAATTTTTTTTTATATATATTGTTAGTTTATCGACAACAAATATGTTTGTTAAATAAAAATTTGTTTCATCGTCTAACCAGGCGATCACCTTAAGTTTCTTAAATTTATGATAGCCTACATACCTGATTACATTTTTGAATCATCAACATTTTTTTACTTCAGACATGTAAGTAGAGGTTTTATGCGTTTCTTTAAATAACTAGCCGTGTGCCCGATGAGATACAACTGACTTTTATTTATAAACAGAAGCCTACACACCAATTTCCATTATTCCAGCTTCAAAACCGACGAACTTTCATATCAATTTTCATCGCCTTAGGGATGAATCTGTGCGTGCTCTGTAAGTCAGTCAACCAACGTTAGAGTTTAATTTGTATAATAATTGTCATAATTGTAGGATACTCCAATGTTGCACATGGAGTTATATGAAGTCATTATAGGTTATATAAAGCACAGTTTTTTGGTTACCTCTGAAATTATTTATATCGAAAATTTGAAGTTAAATTGAGAATATCAAACTCCGATCTATGGCTTAATAGCACATTGAAGTTTAACGTTATAGCCAGTTTCAATTCTGGAGTAAAATATAATAATTTTCACACATAAAAATCAAGTTGAAATTGAAATCCCACTTGAACTCCAATACCAAGGCTAAGCTTGCGATCAGGTGATTTCCCACAAGCTCTACAAATTTTTTCTACAATATTTTTTGCCATATTGATTAATTCTCGAAAACAGTTTATTAAATTATATCACGATAAAATAAAACACCATTAAACGATTTTTGTAAAAACTCAATATATTATTTTTTTGGATTTTGATCATTGGGTGTTCTACATGAATCTTATTGGTAATCTATAACATAGATTATATGTGTCAAAATGGTAATTAAATAAATTTTACCAGTAAGAGTGATTAAACAGTGATTTTTCAAATTGTAACAAATGGAGGTGCAATTAACTCTAAAATATTAGGCTTAGCTATGCCTAACATTTCTCTCTAAAAAATCTTACTCAATTCTTTTAAATAAAGTTTCTCATTTTAAAAGTGCTTTGTTCCACAAAAAACTTTATTTCATTATACATACAGAAAAGAAATGATTCTTAAAGTATAGTTAGTTATTTACTGAGTAACCAAAGGAGCTGTTTTATTTGCCTTCAGAAATTTATCGTGGGTTCTTACCTATTTCCTATGTTAAAGAGAAATGTATAAAAGGCGAATGCCTTCTTCATTACCTGAAAATTAACAAATAACTTTAATTTCGTCCCGAGTAAAAGTATTCCAATTCTATAGTACGGCCGCACCACCGACGTGCCACGGCTGCACGGAAAGCATAAATTTGAATTTACCTCAGCAAATGTTGCTAAAGATATGGGCACTATTTTTCCAGCTGCAATCACTGGTTCATTTTGAAGCCTTTGCAGCGTAAGTAATACCATTATTTTAACTGATCTTGATTGGTTATACCAATCACATTCGTAGAGACTTTGGCGTATGTTCCTAGTCTGAAAAGCAAAAATTATAAGCAAATAAAACATGGTTTGGTTTATAAAAACCTGTTGAACAACTTCCTCTCCAAAATAGCAGTACACTCCTAATGTGAAAGTTTGCAGCACAATATCCAATGTCGTAAGTATCGTAATTATATTGTTGAACTCCAGCACAGATAACATATATAGCCCCAAAGCAAGTCCACCAATGTTGAACAAAAAATTGCTGAGACTGATTATGACAAATATTCCTTTAATGTATTCAATTATTCTATTAGAAAAAATTGAGAATTTGTTTTACTACATACCTGTACTTCTATTCTTCTGCACTAATACATAAAGAGAGTGTTTGTTTATATGAAAGGGATAATCTCGGAAACAACTGAGCCGGTTTGGATAATTGTTTCACTAATTTCAACCTCGGCCTCATTGTCGTTTTCGACTTCAATTTTGATTTCGACCGATTAGAAGATTTGGTTCGCATGAACAAGATTTTCTAAATTCCCTAAATTCGTTAGTACTTCTACCATATTTTCTCAGGACTAAAGTTAGAATACCGATTTTTTTACTGTGAAACCTGAATCCTCCAAGCCTTTGCAATGTGATAAGATTGAAAGTAGAAACGTTGAGGAATAACATCTTCGAAGCTACTATTCTAGCATTTGGACAATTACCTCATACACCCCGTATACTTTTGATACCCACAGATCTACCATTGTCATTTAAACGGCTACAATTTCCTGTAATAATTTCATTTGCTATTACTATCAACAAATCTCAAGGACAAACATACAAATGAAGTGGATTTAAGGGAGGAATGTTCTCATTGTCAAATATACATATGAACATAAATATGTTGGACTGCTTAGATCTGGAAGCGTAGAACACCAATTCATTTTATTCCTCCTTCAAATATGTAGAACAGAAAATGTAGTTTACATTTAAGTGCTGAACTAATTATATTTTGTAGTATAAAAAATTGGTATGTATTTGCAAGAAATTATAATAAATTCCTGATATAATATCTGTATGAATATGTTTAACTGATACCCTGAGTTTTAAATGGAAATAATTCTAGTCTAGTTGATTTAAATAATTCGTGCACCGTCGTTTTCTTGAAAGCAATAACAAAGGCATTGAAGTGCATTTGCAGAAGTGTTTTTTGGAAAAGATTTGCATTTCCTATTTTTAAGTTAGAAAAGACTATTTCCTATATTTAAGTTATAAAAGATATACATATCTGTTATATGTTAAGATATTATTAAATTCAAGTGAAAGGTACCCGGACAATCCTGGGTCCAGGTAAGCTATACAAAATATTTTGAAATGTGTAAAACAGAGTTTTGTAATATTATATTCCTTTCAGTTTTAATTGGTATAGAATAACCTTAGTGAATTTCTGAAAATTACTGCAATGTAACATATTACTTCTAAAGTCTTAGGGTGAAAGAGGCTTTCGCTTATCTACGAATTATGATTTATGTGTAACGTAATCATATTGAATCTTGAATGCTTTACCTGGATACTTCTAAAAAATCTTCAATGACACCAGTCAATATTTTTATCTTCTGTTCTTCGGACTGATCGGATAAGGTGTTTTTAATGAAGGCTTGTTTAAAATCATTATCAACACTTTCCAAAACGGCTGCTACCATTCCCATTACTCCGCAAAACATCTGTAAATGAAACATGATTAAATTCAAAACTTATTTACGCTGTACACAATTACAGTATCACAAGATATCGTCAAATTTGTATATATAATAGATATTCCAACCTCGTATGCGTAAAGTATTTCATAAAAGGGACTTTGCGTTATATTAATTATTTCAGCAGGATTTTTAATATCAAAAGGCAATGTTCTTTCGTTTTGAAATGTCGGGACATTAAAGAACAAAAACGCACTAAAATTGAGAAATACCAATCCGAATATGAAAATTAGGCGATATATTTTAAGAGCCTTCTTTATAAAACGTTGATTTTTACATTTTCCAGCGATATCTTGCAGTGCTTTAAAACACAGTTTTATCTCATTCTTCGAGTTCCAAATTGCATACATCTTGATGGCACAAACAATCATTGCAAAACTCCCAATAAGGAGCAAAATGGACTTTGAATTGTCTCCTTTAGATTTTAAATCTAAATAACCGGAAAATGTCAATAAGCTCAGTAACACTGTGAGAAAAATAAATGTTGGACCAATCCAAGTCTTTCTTGTCTGTAGTTTTGTGTCCTCACTCCACAATCCGAACATTTTGAATAACTTTGCAGATTGCCAGAAAAATATGAAAGAGACATTACTCTTATTCGGCTGCTTCTTTACGCCACTTAAAGGCCTACAAATATGTGGAATATTATCTCATTTTCGTTTAAGAACTGACTAATTATAACTTACATATTTGCAATTTTATTAAAAAACTACCAATTACTTGTGGCTATTGCTGAAATAACTTACTCTAAATACAAGGTATGCAAGCTTTTCCTATTAAACCGGAAAATTGATAGCTACTTTATTTCCAGTTCTTCAGTCCAAAGCTTTGAATTGAAGAGTGGATTGAATTATAAAAAACTAAAATTCACGTCACCTACGAAATCAATTATTTACAATTGCATGGGACTGAACTGTAATTACCTTTAAAAGTTTTGAATACCTAATTCAAAAATCCATCTATAAGCATTCAATTTACTTAGCTCTCTCCAGTTTGTTACTTTTGTATAGATACAAAAAGTCGGAAAATTCGGAAATTATCGAGAATAATTTGAAGTTATTTATATTCATTCCCATGCAATTTAAACGAATTATAATGAATTATTTTAAAAAATAAAATAAAAACCAAGGACTATATTGAAACACTCAAAGGTCGCGTTATTATATGCTTATATGTTATGTATGTTTGTTAATTATTACATTAAACAACGTGTGACTGGTTTAAAAATTCCAAATTCTGTAGGTATAGGCTATTACCAGCTTGTATGTATATTAACTTAAAATCCGATAAAATTCGACGATAACTCAAGTTCTATTAGTCCAATTATATTTCTAAGGTTGGTGAACTAGAAATATTAAAAAAAGATTGAGTGCAAGTACTTTAAAAAAAGAGAGGAGAAATTAGCATCAACTTGCACTTTTCTCATAAAATTAAATAAGCTTTTTTTTTTTAATATTTTGTTAGTTTATCGATGAGAACTATGTTTGCTAAATAAAAAATTTTTTCACCGTCTAAGCCAGACGATCCCTCTAAGTTTTGTAAATATATGTATGATAACCTGCATAGGTACCTGATAAATTTTTGGATTACTAAAATTTTGTGAATTCATTTATTCATGGCTTTTACGTTTATTTAAATAACTAGCCTTGTGCCTGTTGAGATACAGCTGACGTTTATTTATAAACAGTAGCCTAAAGACCAATTTCCATATTTCTTACTTCAACAATGACGAACATTCATATAAATGATCATCGCCTAATTAACCCCTTTAGGTCATGAATCTGTGCGTGTTTTGTAAGTCAGTCAACGTTAGAGTTTTATTAATATGATAATTATTGCATATTGAGTTATATAAAGTCACTATAGGTGGATAAAGATAAAGCACGGTTGTCTTAATTTTATCTCAAATTATTTATGTGGAAAATTTGCATTTACATTGACAATGGCATAATAGCACATTTAAATTTAATGTTATACCCAATTTCAATTCTGGAGTACCTAAAAGATAAGAATGTTTATACATAAATATCAAGTTGACCTTTAAATCAAACTTGGACTCTGATACTAAGGCTAAGCTTGCCACCAGGTGACTTCCTACGAATTATACAACTTTTTTCTACAGTATATTTTGCCACATTGCTTATTTCTCTAAAAATGTTTATTAAATTATATTACGATGAAATAAAACACCATAAAAAGATTTTTGTAAAAATTCAATATATTATTTTTTTGGGTTTTGCATCGTTGAGTTTTCTACTTTAATCTTATTTCTTTCTATAACATAGACTACATGTGTAAAGAAAAGTAATTAAATAAATTTTACCAGTAAGAGCGATTAAACCGTTATTTTTCAAATTGCAACCAACGAAGTGCAATTAACTCTAAACTATTAGGCTTAGCTATGCCTCACATTTCTCGCTGAAAATCCTACTCAATTCTTTTAATTTAAGTTTTTCATTTTAAAAGTGCTTTGTTCCACAAAAATCTTTATTTCGTTATACATAGAGAAATGAAATGATTCTTAAAGTGTAGTTAGTTATTTACTGAAAAACCAAAGGAGCTGTTTAATTTGTCTGCAGAAATCTATCGCAAGTTTTTACCTATTTCCAATGTTAAAGAGAAATGCATAAAAAGCGCATGCCTTCTTCATAACCTGAAAATTA
This sequence comes from Eutolmus rufibarbis, assembly GCA_963920795.1. Classification (NCBI taxonomy): domain Eukaryota; kingdom Metazoa; phylum Arthropoda; class Insecta; order Diptera; family Asilidae; genus Eutolmus; species Eutolmus rufibarbis. The sequence continues at coordinate 34,872,106 of OY987207.1, read as the reverse complement.
ACAAATAACTTTAATTTCGTCCAGAGTAAAAGTATTCCAATTCCATAGTACGTCCGCACCATGGACGCGCCACGGCTGCACGAAAAGCATAAATTGACTTACCTCAGCAAATGTTGCTAAAGATATGGGCACTATCTTCCCAGCAGCAATCACTGGTTCATTTTGAAGCCTCTGCAGCGTAAGTAATATGACAACTTTAACTGATTTTGGTTGGTTATACCAATCACATTCGTATAGACTTTGACGCAGCTTTCGTGTCTGAAAAGCAAAAACTATAATCAAATAAAACATGTTTTGGTTTATAAAAACCTGCTGAACAACTTCCTCTCCAAAATAGCAGTACACTCCTAATGTGAAAATTTGCATCACAATATCCAATGTCGTAACTAGCGTAATTATATTGTTGAATTCCAGCACAGATAACATATAAAGCCCCAAAGCAAGTCCACTAATGTTGAAAAAAAAACTGCTGAGACTGATCAGGACAAAGATGCCTTTAATGTATTCAATTATTCTGGTAGAAAAAATTGAGAATTAATTTTATTACATACCTATGCTTCTATTCTTCTATACTAATAGGTACATAAAGAGTGAGTGTTTGTTTAAATTTAGAATTAATTTCGGAAGCAACTGAGCCGATTTGGATAATTGTTTCACTAATTTCAATCTCCACTTCGTTTTCGATTTCGAGTTCAATTTTGAGTTCGACCGATTTGACCATTAATAGAGAAGATTTGGTTCACATTTATAAGAGTTTCTAAATTCTCTGAATCCCTCGGTACTTTTGCCACATGCTCTCAGGACTAAAGTTGGAATATCGATTTTTTACTGCGAAACCTGAATGCTTCAAATCTTTGGAATGTGACAAGACAAGATTGATAGTAAATTCGCTGAGAAATAACATCATCGAAGCCTTCACCAATTCAGTTTAATTCCTACTTCAAATATGTGGAACGAATAATGTAGTTTACACTAAAGTGCTAAACTATATATATTTTGTAGTACAAAAAATAGATATGTATTTGCAAGCAATTATAATAAATTCGTGACATAATATCTGTATGAATATGTTTAACTGATAACCTGAGTTTTAGATGGAAATCACTCAAGTCTAGTTAATGTAAATAATTCCCTCACTATTTTTGAATTCAAATGAAAGGTACCTAGACAATCCTGGGTCCAGGAAGGCTATACAAAATATTTTGAAAAGTGTAAAACAATATATTTTGGTTTTTACATAGTTTCATAATATTATATTCCTTCCAGTCTTGATTGCATTTCTTGGTATACAACAATCTAAGTGAATTTTTGGAAATTACTGCAATGCAACTTATTATGGCGATTTATGTGTAACGTAATAATATTGAATTTTGAATGCTTTACCTGCATATTTCTAAAAAGTCTTCAACGACACCAGTCAATATTTTTATCTTCTCTTCTTCAGACTGATCGGATAAGGTGTTTTTAATGAAGGCTTGTTTAAAATCATCATCAACACTTTCCAAAACGGCGGCTACCATTCCCATTACTCCGCAAAACATCTGTAAATGAAACATGATTAACTTCAAAACTTATTTACGCTGTACACAAATACAGTATCACAAGATATCAGCAAGTTTGAAAATATAATAGTTATTCCGACCTCGTATGCGTAAAGTATTTCATAAAAGGGACTTTGCATTATATTAATTATTTCAGCAGGATTTTTAATATCAAAAGGCAATGTTCTTATGGTTTGAAATGTCGGAATATTAAAGAAGAAAACCGCAATAGTATTGAGAAATATCAATCCCAATATAAAAATTATGCGATATATTTTAAGAGCCTTATTTATAAAACATTGATTTTTAAATTTTCCAGCGATATCTTGCAGTCCTTTAAAACACAATTTTAGCTCATTCCTCGAGTTCCAAATTGCATACATCTTGATGGCACTAATAACCATTCCAAAACTTGCAATAAGCAGCAACATGGACTTTGAATTGTCTCCTTTAGATTTTAAATCTAAATAACCAGAAAATGTTAATAAGCTCATTAACGCAGTGAGAAAAATAAGTGTTGGACCAATCAGAGTTTTTGTTGTCTGGAGTTTCGTGTCCTCACTCCACAATCCGAACATTTTAAATAACTTTGTAGATTGCCAGAAAAATATGAGAGAGTCATTACTTTTATTCGCCTGCTTCTTTACGTCACTTAAAGGCCTACAAAAATGTGGAATATTATCTCATTTACGTTTAAGAACTGACTAATTATATCTTACATATTTGGAAAATTATTAAGAAACTTCCAATTCCTTGTGGATATTGCTGAAATAACTCACTCTAAATACAAGGCATGCAAGGTATTAAACTGAAAAAAATGAAAATTGATAGCTACTTTATTTTCCAGTTCTTCATTCCAAAGCTTTGATAAATGGGTTGAATTATTAAAAACCAATATTCGTGATATCTATGAACTCAATTATTTACAATTATATGGGATTGAGCTGTAATTTCCGGTAAAAGTTTTGATTACTTCAAAAAGTCAACTACGCATTCCATTGACATAGCTTCGTTACTTTTATATCGAGAACAATTTCAAGTTATCTTCATGTATTAATTCAAATGCAATGTAAGGAAATTATGATAGGTATATTACTTTATTAAATATGAATTCAAAATTATTTTAAGACTGTCTAATGTTGAATTCGTGCTGCGCTCGTGTCCAACCTCACTCAAACTAGTAAATTGATCAGTTGTAATGTGACGTCTTCTTTGATTGGAACTTTGTTCTTCTTGATATACATATATAGCAAATGCAACATTCTGAAAACACTCGCTTTGTACGTCGGATTGAATTGAGATCTTCGAGTCGACTTTGGACGGGCAGCACAAGTTCCATGTAAATATAAAATTAAGAAAACAAAAATCATAATGTTTTCTTAAAATTGCCCTATAATATGGCACATCGTCGCTGTAAGCATTGGCTTTTTCAAGATGAAGCATAAGTTTTTGTTTAAAAATTTAAAAATAACATAATAATATCGCATTTATTGATTTTGAAATCGATCGATTCACGTTCGGCTATTTGTTTGTAGTAGTTTTTCTAGTTGTGTAAAACAATAGAAATAAACTTTTAGTGTTGTTATTAAAATAATTCAGAATAATGATTTTAAATTGAAGGCAAATATAAATTGTGTAGATCACTTTGCTATTCTGTGGTTATACAAAACTCCGTCAGCGAACGTGAAATTTTACCAAAAGAGAAAGAAATGTTATGGAATAAAAATAAAATGATTTTTGTAATCCTGTGTAACACAATTTTATTTCATGAATCGAATTGCAAATTGCATATATTTTCAAGGCACAAAAAATCATACTCAAACTAGCAAGCATTTAATGTCAATGCTGAGATTTAAGTAGTATTGCTTTTTTATATTGTAGGTGTAAACAAATGGAAAATGTTAATCAGATTATCAACACAGTGAGAGGAATAAGTTCAAGATCAGTCAGAATCTTTGTTGTATTCAGTTTTGCGTCATTACTCAAAATTCATAGGTCTAAAATAACTCATTAAACTGCGAGAAATTAAAGGGCATGTTTGTAGGTACTTCTGATTCTTGAAGTCACTTAGATATTTAAACAATAAGACTATCATATTCTTTTTACAACTAATTCATTCGTTATATGGCTTATTACCAGCACATTGAAGTTATAGGAATATGAATATTTCAAGAAAATTTATATCATTTAAGATAAAGTTTTTTTTTAATATATATGCATTGTACATACATGATAACTTTTGGAAATCTCTAGAACTTCTTGAATTCGAACAGTATAGGCTTTATACGTTTACTTAAATACTAATCGTAAGGTACACCAATTTTATACATAGAGTTCTATAGAGTCATTAGGTAAGTTTTTTAAAATTCCTCCCTAATGTATGTATTTATGTATATTGAACATTTTTACTTAAATTTAGTTAGATTAAGAGTCATGTTTCATTTAGTTAGATTAAGAAGCATTTTTTCAAATTCAATGCACTTCTTGTTCTGTCGCTAAGTTTATTTTTGAAAGCCTTTAAGCTTATTGACTAATTTTTCTTAAATTAACAATATGTTTTTAAATTTGGAATATTTTTTTTTTTGTATTAAGAGCATTTTATTTAAATTTATATTTGTCTTTTTCAAATTTGGAAACATCGATTTTCTTATTTTTTTAGATTTTCTGAAAGAGTAATATCTCAAGAATATTTAGTCCAGCCGATTCGACCAATAATTTTTGAGTTTCGGGCAGTTTTGTAGAGAATGATGAGATAATTCAGAGTAAGCGGACATTAATTGACCGCTGCAGCTCTGTTGTACGAGCCGTCACTCTTTTCATCGGGTCTATGAGAACTCCAACGACAACACCAGATTGAAATTTTGGAAGCTGCTAAAATATTGAAGGTTTACTATATGAGCCTGGAGAGGACGATTCAGTGTAAGAGAGAAAAATTTAATTTGATTTGTATGTAAACCCTTCTTGAAACTTTAACCTCTTCAGGGACGAATTTTTTAAAGGTGGAAAAAGTGATTTCGTGTTTTATTTGATTACTTATTTACTTATTTTTTACCGACAGCTACGCAGTAAGTAAGAAAAATTTGGAAAAACAATTAGTATAAAAAAGAAAACTCAGTTCAAATATTTGACAGTAAAGTGCTATTAGTAAAAAAATAAAAAACCTAATTTTGCAGATTGTTTTTCAAAATAAAGCACTTATTTAAACGAACCAAATGTTATACATTGGATAGTTTATTTATCAGAGATTTAGGATATTTTTCCAATAAACTAAAAAGAAACCACGCGGTAATCAGAGGCAACTTTGAAATATTTTGAAAGCAGTTAATTTCAAGTAGAATAAAATGCTATCCATGCTGCCATACTACAAATTGTTTGGTTTTATTGTTGATAAATCTAATGAGTAGTTCTTTAACAGATTTTAATTTGTTTTTCAGTTAAAATAGTTTTAAATTGTAAAAAACTTAACGTACACATATGTGGCCAAGGGCGTCAAGAGGTTAAACGCGTTTTTCTGAAAACAAGGTTTTCAAAGTCGGTGACCAAGGTATATGGAGAACTGTTGAACCAATCTTTTTGAAATTTTAACTGCGTTTTCTTAAGATTGTTTTATTTTTTAAATCAAAATTGGATTATTAACCCCTTGGGTATACATTTGACGGCTGAGACTCGTCATGCACTTGTTTGCCTAACGAGCTAATTTATTTTTGTTTTGCAATTCTAATTACCTGAAGTCATCTTAATACTACATATATCACTGATATTTTAGAAATAAATGAATTCTTTCGTAAAATCTACTGCTTTTACATACTACTCCAAGCAAAAAAAAATGAAATCCGTTCCATATGCAAATATTTTTTCAAATAAATCAGTACCCAAGGTGTTAATGACCGATATTTGCTAAAACTCGATTTTTTCTTTCTGGAACCAGCATTGTACTGAAATTTCAAAATTTTCCTCTTTTCTTCGATTAAAGAAAAAATGAACTCTTAAACAAATTACCTACCCATTTCTTTTAATAAAAAGTAAGACTCCTTTTTTGGGAGACCCTTCAGAAGATTATTTACAACAACTACCAAAATGAATATTTGTCCATGAAAATTTCAAAATGATTTTGTTTAAAATATACTCTCTCAAATGTAAAAAGTGTTGTACAAACTAGTGGGTAGTTTTGGTCTCTGGGCTTTCATCCTATATAATGAAATTTTACTAATACTTAAGCAATATACTAAACTACTTGCAGGAGTAACAATAGTCAGAATATCACATACTTTTTAAGATTCGATTAGATTAGATTCGTTCAAAACAAAATTTACGTACTAAAAACTAAAAATTTTGAATTTTGAAATTATTCCTTAAAAGAATTCGTTTGCTTAAGGGGGCAATCGCTTTCATAACTGAGAAAAAAAGCACATTTTCAAGATTTTTTTTTGAAAAAACTATTATATTTATTTAAAAAATTCGTTTTGGGTACTATTCTTTGAATATTGAAGAATACAACAATATTTTTTTCTTTAATTTTTAGTAAGTTTTGGCGGCGGCAGAGGGTGTCTTGCAAAAGTCTCATTTTAGCTGGTACGCATCACTTTGGACTTCCGGGAAAAGATAAATGAAAAATTCAAAATAGGTTCTGTTCTTTAAGCTTTTTCCTAGGTCCTAAACCTAAAAAAATTAAGTTTTTAATTTTTTAAAATTGTTTTGTCACTGTTTTTCGAAAAACATAAAAAATCGGCCATGTTTTTGCGGAAAACTATCTCTATAAAAAAAAACAAGGGTCACTTTTATGCATTTTTATAGGTTTAGGACCTAGTATTTGTCAACGAATCATATGCTCTTTGATTTGTTTTAATTCCATTGAGTAGAACTTGAGATATGGTGCGTACGAGTTAAAAAAAGTAGTTTTGAGAAAATCGCGTTTAAAGTTTTCTTACAATAATTTTTACTTGTAAAACCGCGTATAGATAATTTATTTGGGTTTAGTACCACTAATCAGCCATCCTAATTTTTCAAAACGGTTTTGGGAGATGATTTCTATAATGTTAAGGAACACTTTTCTGTAAAAAAAAAAAAATCGATTTTTGTTCACTTTTGAAAGCGATTGCCCCCTTAACTCGATATTTGATATTTTAAATTAATCAAAGCAAACCAAAAATGCACAATTCGACAGTACGACTCACGAAGTCAACCCAACCCTTAACTCGCTCATTAAGCTAAGCAATCTAAACTGTTATGCTATTTAGCTAAGTTCACAGCATAGACATGAATTCGAACAGAGCTTAGCTCGGTGTGTCGTCACGAACTGTTATAACAAGACGAAGACAAAGATGAAGACTTGGATTCGGACAGGGCCGAGTACCTATTTTTATTTTGCTTTTAATTAATGCAGCTTTGAGATTTATTTTTGTTTTATTAACTTCAGAAATAGAAATCTGTTTATTCACTTTTATAAAAATATGATCAAAACCATTTTTGTCAAATACAATAACTTGTAAATAAACAACTGAAACATTTTGAAAGTCGCGTCAATTTCCACTAAAATGAAATGTTTTGTTCCAAATACGTTTCAATGTTATTTCGAATCTAAAAGAATAAATTATTTGGATCCACTCAAAAAAGAGAATCGAGTGCCACAAGGGTCCTCTTTAGTCCCATCTCATTAGAACCGCACTGTTTTCCATCGCTCAGCCTTGAATGACATTGTCTGCAGTGCAAGAAAGGATGCCAGTGAAATCTCCTTAAACTGTTTGACGCCCGAACACAATTCAGTCCCACTACTGTAGAACTAAATCCTTTCAATTGGAAATTGGAGAATCTTTCGCTTGTCACATAGAGAGATTCCAATTCAATTCGGCGCCAGACAGTAGTGCACTTCCGAAACTCTTGAGCATTCGCCGGCTCATCTTCACTTGCGCCTCAATGATATTTTTAATCGCGTTTTGTTTGGAAGACAGTACACGAGTAAAGGAATAGAAACGCGTCAATTTGTCTCGGGTTTTTGAGTAATCTGAGCAACTTGGGTATAAATTGATGAAAATTACTTAATAGAATGTATTGCTATTTATGTGTAACTAAAACGAAACGCCAAAATTACATATTATAATTAAAAAATTAATTAAAAATTAATTATGGGGCGATACTAATAAGCGATAATTGAAATATTCGAATTCTGCGAGAGGCAAGAACAAATCTAATTAAACGAATTTAAGAGTGTTTTATAGTTTATACACAGATTTCGTAATTATAATTGTGTCAATCGATTTTTTAGAGTTTACATCACCATTTATGAGAAGATTCCCCTTCGAATCAATCCTTCATCCTCAAAATCAGAATTGAAAATGTTATATCTTTAAAAGGAAATAAAAATCGTTAAATCGTTAAAAAGACAACGTGGAATAATAATTTTTTATAAAGTAGACACTGTGATACTGCAATATAGGTAATATTTTCAAAAAATTTGATACATAAATCTCTATCTCTGTAATTTTTGGTTTTTCTTAAAAAACTTTGCAGGAAGGTTTTTTTTGACAACAGAAATTTGTCAGAATGAATTTGAAATTTTTATCTAAAATTTTGAATACCATGTAAATTTAAGCAGAGATATCTCCATAATTTATTTTGTACGGTGATCTTTCAAAAACATTTCCAATTGTGATTTTAAGTGTGAAGAGTTGACTCGAAAGTGACAAGAAATCTTCTTACAGAAGGTTATCTGAAAAGTTCAGAGTATCAATTGTTGTGTTGGAATGTATATTTATAAGTAAAAGTCTTTAACTTTATGCGTTATTGTGCACTATATTCTTACTGATTTATGGTCTTTATTAAAGAAAAATAAAATTCATCCCAAAAATAATAATATGTAATATGAGTAGTATTTCAAAATTCACTTCTTGAATGACACAATATCAAAATTTCGCCAACTGGTGCACGTTTACATTTTTGTTAGACATCAAAAATTACTAATGCTTCGTAACTTTCGTATGATAAACGTAATAATCATATACAATTTTAAAGCGAGTTACATCGATAATGGTTGAAATATCACAATACGTCAATACCTAACACAAGTAAAATTGTTTTTTCTGTTCTAATGTAATTACTATATACGGAAGAATACACTGATACATTCTCTATGGCATTATCAGCACAAAACAGATCTATAGATTACGAATTCGAAAATAAAAATATTCAATTTTCTTTCGTTTTCAGTAAAAATAGGGATAAAAGTGCAAAAGACTATATTTTTACCATTTGTAAAAAATCTTTAAAAAGTGATTAATTTTTCTAGGATATTAAGGGTATTTTTTGATTAGTTCGATGCATGACAAATAAAAAATATAAATAAATAAACCCAGGCACAAGAAATAATTTTTTTTTTTGTAGACCGGTGCTTATTACTACTACTATTAATTTTAGCATTGTACAAAGTGTTGAATATTCCAAGATAATGCATCTAAATTTACTAGGGAATTGCGAATTTATGACTTTGTGTATTTTTACTAATTGTTTTGATGAAATATGTAGGTTTACTGTAAAGTTGTAATTTTACGTGTCATATTTTATAAATTGCGGAGAGTAAAGTAAAGTAAATATTTGCTGTTTAAATTATACGTTCGCGGGAAATGTGGCATTTTAGGGGTGTTAATGGACTACTCCTTTTCAATAGTGAATTTTCTGCAATCATTTCGATTTCAATAAATAGTGAGTTAATGCAGCCAACCAAAACAGTGCAAATATTTGGTTTTCTGAATTACTCACAAGTCGAAGTTACTTTAGAGTTTCTCTTTCAATCATCGACCAGATCTGCAGCCATTCCATTTGTCCAACTCGTTTAATTCTAACTCTTGGTAGAGGCCCTTGCTCAAAGGAGCTTGTAACAATTTCTACTTCGCCAAATATTGTGCTTCACAAAAACTCCTTTCGAAATTTTGCACCCTTATACCCGCCGAACTCTGCTTCCGATCGCTGCTTTTTGAAGTGATTGGCTTTTGTTTTTCCAATCAAAGTTTCCCAAAAAGGGAAGAAAGGGAAGTGTAGGGCCAGTGAGAAATTGTAGAGAAAGTTAAAAAGAACGGAAGACGTGCTCTGCTGCTTGCAGGAGTCCTCTGTCTTATTTGCACTGTGCACCCGGTGTAATCGTTCCTCCTCCAAAGAAAAACTTTCGCAATTCGCCACGGCCACCCAGAGATTGTTTTTTCCGTGCGCAGTTTTGCTCGGGAATGAATTGGGCAAGTTTTTCTTTTGGAGAACGTCCCAGTTCGATATGAGCTCCCAAAAAGCAAAACAGCAACGTCACAAATCGTGCATGACAGACTATTTATTGCATGTCAAATATGTTGAACCGAAACGATAAATGCCGCAATTTGTGCTATATTTTCGCAGTTGGTCTGGCTCTGGCTGGTTTCAGGGCTCTTTGCATTTAAAAGATCCCTTAGGGCTTTGTACGTCAATTTCCTTTTGAGTGCAGGTTTTTACCAATCGAAATATGTATGTATCTGTTAGCAGCAAATATATATTTCTTGAAATCATTGGATCTGCGAGGTCGTCTTTAAATTTTCACCAAAATTGGTCTGAATTGAGAAGAAGAATCAAAAGTTTCTCTGTTAAATCTTGTAACTCCGAAGTACATACACAAATAGCATTACGAAATTGTAATGAGATTAGTTTTCTATAAGATTTTTGATTAGATACTATAATTATGCTCCTTCCGACAGTGTAAACAACATTTCTTGGGTGCTGATAATGTACATGGTAGCTTAAAATGGCCCTCATGGAGTCCAACGACCGACTATTCGAAAATGAAGAAATCAAAAGCAGTTCCTGCTATTTTAAACTAATGTGCCTTCGATATTTTATTCGAGGAGTGGCCGAAGAATTCACAGAAACCACAAACAATTATAACTCATTCATTATTTAAAAAACATCAATTAAGATAGTTCGCAACCAATTTTAACCACTTTGAATGCAATCACACAGTTTTTAGGCCTTTTTAATTAACAACTTCCGTTTCAACAAATTACATTTAACTATTTTAATAAACTTCTGGAAGATGGTATCTGAATTATCTAGTAATATAATATATATAAATTTTGAAATATAAAACCAACTCCCTTATTTGAACGATTTTAATATTATATAGAAAAGTAATTAAGATTTTAAAAAATGTCCGCTCCCGGAACTCTATTCCAATAATTTATGAACGATTCTTAACATTTTCATGTATAGTTGGAAATTTTTGTAAGTTTGCATTAATATTAATAAATCAGCCATCTTAGAAAAAGCTTTTAGTATTGTTTTATGATCAATTACACTGATCAACATTTTCTACGGTCATTTAAGCTCATTTAACTAGTTGTGTATTGATACATAATTTTGACAGGACATTTTCCATAGATTATAACAGCTATCGATAGTAAGCAAGAAAACATTCGCAAAACTATTAGTCTAGACTCTAGAAAAAGAAATCATAAGTAAAAAAAAAAAAAAAAACCAGCCAAGTGCGAATCGGTCTTGTGTATCAGGGTTCCGTACTTTGGAAGAAAACGTATAAAAACTCAGATATTTAGTTAAATTCGTCGACCGCCTCAAAAACAATAAGACCTAGAATTAAGACTATAGTTTTGTTATAAACTTTCAGTAAGCTTCTAGAAACATTTTTTCATAGTTTTAGCGATTCATTAAATTATACTCTATGAATATTTATAGGTACATATTATACGCACGCAATAAAGTTTATTTTTGGACCTTATAACTCCTGTAATATTTAAATAAACCTCTATTACATCTAGTTATTTCAAATTTTTCATTTAGCAAACTTTGAAGATAAGGGGAGGAGTGGTATTTTTTTACACACTTTTCATCATAAGTCGAAAATTATAGGTACTGCTTAAAAGAAATTGAAAACCTCTTTTAGAATACACAAATTAAGCCCTTCCATATGATACCCACTTTAAAATTTCGACGACCCAATTCGGTCCCTTGTGAAATGAAAATAAAAATATTTATTTAAATTCTGTCATTTGCAGTAAAGGCAGGCAAGCGTTATTTAAAACTATTCCAAATTTCAAGTCGATAGCATTTGTAGTTGCTGATATAAGCAGCGGAACCCTGAAAACCTAACTTTACAAATTAGGTTTAAAATAAAGCATTCATTAAAACGGATCAAATTTTAAATACTTAGTAATTTTTTTATGAAAGATTTACGATATTTCTCGAATAAATTAACAACAAAATTCGCGACATTCAGAGGTAACTTTGAAATATTTTTAAAGCAGTGAATTCTAAGTAGAATAAAATATTATCCGTGCTGCCACCCTATAAAGTTTTTGGTTTTATTGATGAAAGTCAATCTAGTGAATACTTCTTTAACATATTTTAATTTTTTAGAGGTTTAAACCTAAATCCATATGTAGATATATCAAATATCACCTTTTTATATCTTTTAATAAGCATATAATTGGGTAGCAGTTTTTCACGAGCGTGCGCTAGTTGTGTATGAATGAAGTTATCCGTTTACGAAAAAAAGTGAAATTCATAGACTACTCCGGAAAGTGTCAAAGAGTTTAGTTTTTTAGTATAATAACTAAAGGTCCAAACTTTTATTTGACCCACATTTCAATCTCTTATAAGAGTCCGTTATTTTGTAATGAATTTTTAAAAATATTCAAAATATGATATTTTGGTCCTAAACCTAAATACATATTTTTCTTGAAAATATGACATGATAGTTCAATGAAAAAATTTCTGTTGCCCAGCGTTATCAGCCGAAACAACAACTTTTAGAATTTTTGTCTGTTGTGGGTAATGAAAACTCTTCGATTTATATGTGACATATATGTATTGTATATCGTATATATATATAATTAAATAATAGCTTTTGATCAGAAAATAAGGTGATTCTTTTCATTCAAATATTTTCCTTTGATATACACGGGTATATTTCAAATTAACACTTTTAAGGAAACGAATACGTCTTTATACTCACCACAGATCTTTTCTGTAAGTAAATTAAATTTTGCAAGTGGTAAGATGGGTTTGGTTTGTTTGACCATTCAAATCAAATCTTAGCACAATGCCGAGGAGTACCTACTTTTGTTGCCAAATCCATTGAGAATGCATTTCACATTACCCACAGAGTCTAGGGATATTGCTTTTCGTAATATTTAACCAAATTCTGCTATAATCCTTCAGATGTCGGCTAAGCCGCAAACATGTCGCTCATTAAGGAGATTTTCTTGAAAATCAACAAAGGCGCAGCTCGAGAATGATTTATGTATTAACAAGTCAACAAAGTCACTAATATTTCATAATTAAGTGCATCTCAGCACGATCACAGGACCTCGGAGGATTACTGGATGATACGATAGAACAACCTTCGAGAGACACCTCCTGGCAGTATCCCCTCGAAGCCTGTAATATCCAGATGTGTTCTCACTCAGATCCTCGGGGATGAAATATTTCAGCAATTGCGTAGATACTAGTCGTATTTGCACATTTTGCATGTTCATTTTCGCCATGGCCCTGGTGGTTGTTGCCTTCCCGGCAGACATCTAGAAGAATCAACGGAGCATGGATAGAATTCCCTAATATCTTGGAAAGCACCAAACTGAGACACAAAACCAAAACTACTGTTTTGCAAGTTTTGGGCTAGACCAGGGCATGCGAAATGAGTATAAATGGGGCGTAGATTAATCACAAACTTTTGCTTTTGTTTGCCTGCAAATAGATGTTCCTTTACAAGTTGATAGAAGATGAAACAAGTGCAGGATAATAAGTCTGCTGCGACTTATTCCTGGTATCTTATTACCACGGAAATTGTGCTGACACGACTGAATTAGAGGAAATATTTCGAAAATAGTATCTGTCTGCAGGGGACGATGTGGTGCTACTCGGACCACCGGTGGTAGTGGTCACTTTCCTCCGAACTTTCGAGTAAATTTAATCCATCGAAGCATGTTGGCCGGCAAAATATTCAATTTCGGTTAACAGTTCCGGCTGTTGCCGTGGAGGCATTGCGTGAATTAATAACAAAGTTGGGAACTTCCTGCCAGAGGTTTTATTGAAACTGAATTTTGTCTGAGTTGGTGTGAATGGACTCTATTTTCGAATTGATATTGATTCCGAAGAAATTTCGGGCAAGCAAGAAAGTAATTAATACTTGCACGGGACGGAGTGTAAATGAAGATGATAGTGGCATTGTAAGTGTTACACAGCTGGAGTAAGGCCAAATTAGTTGAAGAAAATTGTTTTGGGTAGAATTATAATTTAGGTACTGCAAACCAGCGAAGTGTATCTCCTTATTTCATTTCCCTCAACTCGTACGAAGGTATGCAATAAGATGTTTGCTCATTAGTTGTGGGTAGACTTGTAAATTAATTAAAATGAATGAATAGGCTTATTTTCTTACCATAAGACTTCAATATGAACCTTTTTTATGATTTACTCTTTTTGCCTAAAATTGTCATTCTTTCAGCAAGGAAATAAAAGACAAGGGATGAAAGTGTTGGTTTTTTTTTCTTATGGCCACTGATTTTGTAATATAAACCGATATAATAGTATACATAAAGTCCGTTCTCCAATGCACAGACCAACCAACCACGAACCACCCAAAAGCGCGCCATCCCGTTCCATTTTCTTGTTTACGTCATCTTTTCTCTCGTTTGTGTTTTGGTCAACCTGGCTAGATTTCTCAATGTGTGCATTTAAACTAAAAGGAATAGTCACCCATTCAGCAACCACTTTGTACTAGAATGACAACGCCACAGTTGTTACACGGGATTCAGCCAATTCAGCACTTTGGTTGATTAGTTCGAAAAAACAAAATCATCAAAATCGGACCTATTCTTGAGGATTTAGAAGCAAAAACCTTCAATGATTCGACTAATAATTCATATTTTTGGAATAGTTGTTAGTAATGTATAAATACAAAAATTTTTGTTTTTTATTTCTGATAGAAATTACGACCTCCAGTATGCACGAAGACAGTGAATTCAGGTGAAGACATGTTATGGGGAATTGCAGGTAACCCTGAGATTTTTTCCTGAAATTTTTTTTAAGAAATTCCTAAATGTAAAAAATTCTTAAATATTAGGCCATCAATAAAATATCCTTAAAGTTTGAAAACATTCAATTGTGTTTTTCCTTGTAAAAAATGTGAAGTATCTGAGCTAGACAAAAGACACTTCCTTTTCTTGGAAACTTGCTCTCTGCTCTGAACTAGAAAAGAAAAACGCAATAGGTATTATGAAATTGCAAATTAATCCAATTAATATATAATTTGTATGTATGTCACAGGTGAAATGTGATTTAAATTTATACTTGAAAATGCTAATTAGATTGTTAGAAAATATCTGAAAATAGTACACTTATATTTAGTCAAATTTGCTCAAATCGGTTGTGAAACTGTCTAAATTGTTTTTCTTTGCGATCACAATTAATTTTAGTAATTTGACATTTGTTCAAACTTTAGTAATGGCAAAGTTGATTCCCATGATTGGAAAGAACTACATAGATACTAAAATAAGTTTAGTTTCAATTCGCACCTCGTTCTATATACCTACATCCCATATATTTGATATTCTGCAGAACTAATACTACGACTGAATTTCTTGTTTAATTAGAAATGCATATATATCCATGCATAAATAATATTTTAACTAATTATATCAAACGACAAACCATGGTTTTTAATGATATGAAAGCAAATGTCTTAAGAAAGTTCACATTAGATGTATATCGTATGGCGATAGTTGCAAATATTATATTTACCACCATCACGAGATCTCATCCTGAATTCCTGACTACCTTTCATCTGCTCTTCAGTTCTGTAAATGAGCGCAAAGTTTCGTAATTTCCCCGGATAAATGGTTGCCTCCGATTCTTGAAAATCTGAATATTCGAGCAATTTCCTGTATTAACATAGTTAATTCACTAAAAACATTAATTAAGGTAGTTTTCCGGAGTAAACCGGGGGTGAAATGATTCTCCAAAGTTCTTGTGCACGCCTGATTCAATCCCCGGGTGTGCGTATAATTTGTGGTATTTGCTGAGATAAAACAAAACAATGGCATAATAAATCAAATTAATTAGTTCAACATTTCAGGTACACACGAAGGTGCGCACCAACATCCTTCCCTCATAACAGCATGAGCGAGCATCAGGCAGAGATGAAGATAAATTTTGAAAAGGACACGGATACACCTATATGACTAGCACTTATCGCCTGGGATAACATCGCATTGGGATCCTTCCTTAATGGCTGCATCTGCCTGACTCCAGTTAATATAAATGCCAGTTACTAATCTCAATTGCCGTTGTTGCCCTCACCACGACGGGGACGCTACAAATGGGCGGTAATTATTTTCATACCTAAATAAGGCTCGGATTAGATCAAGCCCGGCTGGTCGTCCTGGACGAGGAAGGCGCCATTGATGGCTAACAAGGACATAAACCAGATGCCCCATAAAAAGTTTCAAGGAGTAGTCATGTGTGAGCCCCGTCCGCATCCAGCTGACCATTTTTTATTGTTATTGACTCTGCGGCAATGGAGGCTTGCGTAAACTCTAAAGGAGCAAAGTGGGTGCTCCGTCCACTATAATGGGGAAAAGGATTGGAAAATATCGACATCTGTGAAATGAGGTCGTTGGGCTTTTTTTCCCTTTTTTTATCGTTCGTTAGTTTCGCCCTTCGATTACCGTCCGAAGGTAGGTCAGCCTGCCCCCATGGGGGTCTAAATCCAGGATATCTTAGCAATAATCTGCAGCGGGTAGAGCGGCTGGCTGGGGTATTTTAATCCGTCTATTAAAGAGATAACTCAACTTTAATGCCCAGAAATAAATGGTCCACGAGCACTATTAAATTCTTTCAATTCTACTCGTTCTTGAATCCGTTCCAATTGAATGGAAAAGAACTCACAAAAGCAACTTTTGAATTGAAATTCCTTAACAAAGTTTCCAATTTTTTATTAAATTCATTTACCTTTCGATTTTAATTAATTTTTTCGTTCATAGATAGAACAATCAAATCGAATTATAATATTTTAACGTTATATGCAGAACAATTAACTTAAGTCAAAGGTAACTAAAATTAATTTATGAGAATTTTACACCTATGACACACATAAGTTGGATAACCAAATATTCCAGTTGACCAATATCGAAACCAAAAACAGTGATAGACAGCGGCTACTTAGTTTACTTTGACATTTATCATTGTCAGTAATTTACATTTTTTTGATATTTTAATAAATTATTTCTTGAATTACTTTCGAACTCTTTTTGTGATTGGAAATTACAACGACATGGTACTGGAAAATTTAACGTAGTTTGTTGGAAAGCATTTGGTTCAGAACCAAACTAAGCAAATTTTTCGTGTTTACTGACCACTTCAAATATATGGGGAACCAAGTCATAACCAGTGAATTTGAACTGATTTCACGTTTACCTAACGAAGAAGGAGCTTGGTTAACGAAATGCTTAGTGTGTCAATGGTATTAGTAATTTTAATAAGAAATTGATGTCCAAAAAGGGCTTTTATAAATTCTTTTCGATTCGATTTCAACGGTTTTAAGAATAGGACCTCTGGTTTCAAAACTTTTGTTTCTGCTTCTACGCAGTATATATTTTTCAATTAGATATTGCTAAAATTTAACTGTATAAAAACTCTATTTAAAAACCTGATTAAAATTTCTTTACTGGAAATCTAGTCGAACATTACTTAATGATTTTTTAGACTTACATATAACTATTATACGGTTTATTTAGCTGAGCTACTGCATGATAATCGAGAAAGTACACGGAAAGAAGAGTTTATAGAAAAATTCCCTTACTATTACCCAAAGTGAATGCAAATGGGCAGCCAAGGAAATTTTATTTGACTTGTATACATGGAAAAATTGCTTGTATACATGGAAAAATTGCTTGTATACAAGCAATTTTTCCATTTTAAGTCAAATAAAATTTCCTTGGCTGACCATTTGCATTCACTTTGGGTAATAGTAAGGGAATTTTTCTACAAACTTTTCTCTCCGTGTAGGCACCTAACTATTGAACATTTTTCAAAAATTCCCAGATTATTTAATACATCATAGTTCGTCAACTTTGTAAATCCGGAGACTGAGCCACTGCAGCCTTAATGCAAATATCACATTAAAAAATTGCGTCGCCAAGAGCTTTATTAAGCATGTATGAGTTTTAACATATGTTCTCAAACTATTGTTTTCTTTTATATAGTTGCTAAACTGGCGGTATCATACCTTATGATATGAATTCGTATAAAATGTACATAATGCATATTATTTTCAGTGAAAAAACTAGTACTTAGGTTCAATACAATTTGGTAATTATTAATTGAATTTTTATTTAACTTTACTGAGTCACATTTTTTGCGAAGTACTACTATACATCATGAAGAAAAAATTTCTAAATCTTGTTAGGAAAAAACCGTGAATGCGACCGAAAATGAACTTAAAATTATAATTCATAAGTTAAAAATTTGAACTATGCATCAATCCATTTTTATTTAACTAGAATAATTTTTACTGTGTACGTAGTTGAAATTATTGGCCATTACCTTGATCCACAATTCCCAATCATATCCAACTTAAGCTGGAAGTGTTCTCTCGGAATATTGAATGTGTTTTTGATTGTTTAATTTTCGTTCCAACTACATGAACAAATGGAATTTACGCCTGAAGCTGGTGTACAAATACCTCAAGTACAATACCTCCCTCAGATGGACACAACACCCCTGGTGTATCCATAAAATTAAAATTATTCCATGTCAGCACATCCTGCTGTCTGCAGAAGAGCAGCTCTTAAATACAAACGCAAATACATCAAGCCATTATTAAGGCCTCCGGGGCAATTCTATTAAACCAAATAGCAGAAAATTCAGGGCAATATATTACACCCGGAATGGCTCATTAATGAGAGAGAGGGCTGCAATAAAATTGCACCCTTGCTAAACTCGCCATAATTACATTTTTGCTGTTGTTGGTTTTTGTGCCATACCAAAACGGATTCCATTCATTTATTTCGCCGGATGATTCTTAAGATTTGGGTATCCTCGTCGAAAGAAATTGTCTGTATCCATTCAAGATGCTACTGAATAATGACAAAATCAATTTTGTACATGTGTTTCCTTTGGAATGAACAGAACATAATTGTTTTTTGCGTTTGAAGGAATTTGTCCTATTGGCCTGCGCCAATTTGATTTATGTGATCAAATTTTCGGTATATACAGAGATTCTTCTGTTATCAAATTCTTTCAACTTTTGTCCAGTCATGCAAATTTTTTTAGTCCGGAAGTGACTTTTTACGCCAAAAATTTTTTCTGCTTGCGTTTTTTTCTTTATCATTTTAAAAATTAATTTTAGACATTTGGAAAATTATTTTATAAATTAAACTGAATCAAATTTATACGATAGCTCTTTTAAATGATATTTGTGTGGAGCGAATTTTTTATCATGCTTCCATTGGACACAAAAGTCACAAATGTCCAGCTTGCATTGATTTAAGTAAACAAAAGTTTTTAAGTTTTAGAAAACATTTCAGTGAATTTGTTTCATTCTACTGTGAATCTTTAAATGGATAAAATCTTTTCTGCTAATAATTATAAACTTTTTATTTGGTATTGAGGTGTATAGAGCTGAATCCTCCTTTTATATAAATTAATAACAAATTTAAAAGATTGATGATTACAATTTATTGAAATGAATTCCTATCGAAACGCATCGATAGACTGAATCTATTAATTAAAAAAAAAAAAAAATATTTTGTCTTACTTCAACGCCAACTAATATTTTTGACGATAAATAATGTGGGAACCGGCCAGTGAAGGTATACTGAACTTTTTATAATTAAATTGAATATGTATTTATTTTTTCAAGATTCTTAGTAATGCGATGCACTGCTTTCCGCACCAACTACATTCTGCTTGCACAATTCAGATGTCAGAATTTCAATTTTGATGAGTGTTCGTCTGCAACTCACTCCCCGGAGATCATGAGTTCTTCAGCGACATCAGTAGCGGGAACATTATCTGCAGCAGCGAAATTTGCAAAAGAAAATGTTAAAAATAACAAATTTAAAAGAGGACTTCTGAGGGAAATAAAACTAATAAATACACAGATAAGTTTATTCGAATTATTTTAACTAGACAATAACAAGACTGTATTTCATCTGTTTACGGCTAAATCTTTATAAGTTGCTTTATAATTTTTAATTTAGTTTGGCCGCCGTACGCCGAATGTATGACCATTTCTATCCTTCACTCAAAATTTGACATTAAAGTTTTTCATTAATGAACTAGACCCTGTAAGGCCATCGTATGCCTCTGTAATACTTGATCGACTGTAGGATTGCCGATCATTTTAACTCGAGTTAAGAAAGATCATTTCCATGTTTATTTTATTAAAAGCATATATCAGTTAAAAACTACATCTTCTTTAGTTTCTTTGCCCCAATTGAATTTCTGTTAAAGCAATATAAGGAGCTGCCTTCAGACCTCTGTTCGCAAGGTTGACATATTTATTCAATACTTTATCAAATTTTCCGAATGTACTCTTTAAATTACTATATGAAAATGTTAGTAAAAAAATAATAAAATTATACAAGCGTTTTGCATCACGGTGAAAACTGAAGCTTTCATTAGTTCTCGTATGGAAGAGTTTGCAAATCTTGATGTATAGCATATGAAATAATGTACAGAATGAAATATAGGGCTGTATACCACTACAAGTAGTGGAAATTTTCTCTCAAATTCGAAAATATTGAAAATTACTCGAGCACTTGCTAAACACAACATGAAGTTTTCAATATTTTTTCCCCCTTATGGATATATGAGGCTTAACAGGAGCGGTGGTGGTTAGTTCGCCACCTGCTGCTGCCGAAAATCAGGTAAATTCAATTAAAACTTCCTGATTTGGATGGTGCGCCGTTAAATTGTTCGTAAATCAAAATAGAGTACGCCCAACTTTGGCAATTAGAGTAGATCTCGTTGTGAGCGAGCGAAGTGGATATCACACAAAAAAAAGAAGGATTTAATCCTTGCAGGTGATTCAATTCTATTATGCAAATTCGAATTTATTCGAAGCCAGCTGAGCCGTTTAAAAGACACCCACTCCGACCACCGGCAGCCTTGCCAGCCCATTTCTACTGTTCAGCCCCTTCTGGTGAATAAAAGATAATTGCCAGCGATAATCGTTTCCCAATACCAAGTACACACTCGAAAACGTTTTTACCGAACACCGGAAAAGACCGGCAAAGAGAGAGAATTTGGTTTATTCGAGCAGCTACTTTACGGGGGGAATTCCGTTGCCCATCCCCTGAGAGGTGGGGATGTGCGGGACTAGGCGAGCTTTTCAGGTGCTCTAACCCTACCTGCAGTTCTGCCCTTCGGAAGTGAAAAGACGTAGCTCTCGTGAATTATTGCCGATTCAAGGTTCTACGTCCACCACCATCGCAAATGATTTAGAGGTATTGAGATTTCGATTAAAAGATATTGAAAAGGGTAAGACTTACTGGGTGCTCGTGCTCCGACCTGCAGATTTGGGGGGTTTCGGTCTATTAAATTTGTCTAGTGACATCTTTCATTAGGAACGCCAATATCTTCATCAAGCTAGAAAGTCAGTATGTAAAAAACCGAACGGCTGAAAGATGCTAAGAGCTGCGGCAACAAAACTTAAATAGCACACATTGCATACATACATAAATACATACATACATATATACATACATATACAAAATTCAAAACTTCAATAAAAACAAATAAAAAAATTTATTACAGTAAAGAAATGAACGCAGAAATTACCACCTTTTAAATAGATCCGATATACTAAAAAGTCGGAGAAAGAAACTAAAAAGGACATGAACGATATCATATAGTATGTACATATTTAGTGAGCTAAATTAGAAGTATTTCTTTACTATTTTAAAACAAAAAAACAAATACGTGTTCAATATTTTTAAAAATACTATCCTAATACCAAAATCGCTAACTCCCCTAGGGTTGGGGTAGTGGTAACTTTAAAATTTTAAATGAGAATCAATATTTGTTATTCCAGATTGCTACAAAATACGTAGGTTTTGTCTGAAGATTTTTTTGTTTAGGTACATATATGTTCTTGACAGAGGGCGCTATAATTGCAAAAATCAAATTTTGCTGTTATGCACGAAATGAACTTGCAATCGATAAATCCATCTGTTTACCCATAACTAGACGTTAGCGAGTTTGGTATGATTGGATAGTTTTTTTAAAAATATTGAATACGTATTTTTTTGTTTTTCGAACCTACAATATTATTATTTCTTGAGATATTTGACCGTTCTGGGACTTTTTATCCACACTGTATAAAAATAAATTGAGCGGCCAACATTAGTTACTCAGTTTTAATACAAAGTTAGTTCTTTTCTCGCTTATAATACATTCTAAAAACTGAGTAGAAATTCACCCTAAACTTAAGTGCAACTTTACATTTTTTTCTGTGCAAATATTGATCACAATTGTAAAAGTACACATATAAGTGTAAAATTACATCAGCTTTATATTATCGGTGTAATATTCAATCGATTTTGATTTGACGTCCTTATGTATATAAATAATCTTATTTAAACCAAATATCAGTAAAAGTAATTTTGTGAAGGTATTTATATTTATTGAAGTAAAGACGTATCATCAAAAATATTTTATTTGCACATTTATTATTAAAATAACCATATTCCGACTACCTTCCTCATTTTATCCCACTATTTGTTTCTAGTGTTCTTAACTTTGTTTCTTACTTAAAAAATCGTTATGTAATTCAAATGCCTTTCTCCTGTTTAGTAATAATGAAAGTTTGATCTAAAATTAAACGGTTTGAAGGAAAATTTTACTTTTAGCTAGCTGTGTCGTCTTTAGAGATATCGTCATTGTCTGAAATGTAAAAGGTACATATATTTATGTCCAAAACTTTACATCTCTCTTCTTTAAAAACGCTAAAAATACACATCTATTGTTAAAACTTCACATCTTTTATGTTTACATACATAGCTTTAATTTTATAATATCTTTACATAATAAAAATAGACTTTTACAGAGCCATATGTGTAATTTTTTGAAGTGTAATTTTACTACAATTATGGAAGGTATTCAATTTCCTTCCAAAAGCAGGATAAAATTACACTATTATAGCATTTTTTAGTGTACGTATATACATTATACGTACAGATTCCTCAGGAAGGTTAGATGGTTTATAAATAAGTTAGAGGTTTCCATACAGCCCTTAATTAAATGAGAGATTAATTATTGTATAATACTTTTCTAAATCAACCTTAAAACTTATGGAAAACTGCTAAATTATTTGACAAAATATTGCATACATATGTATATACAATATTATATTGTAATCATTTTTAATATCCTATTGTTTGGTTAAAACCCGATATTGGTAGAAGTATTCATAATGCTGTATTATTTATTCTCATAAAATGTTATTCGTTGAGCTTCTTAACTTTTGCCCCGCCTGATGGAGAAGAACGAAAAAACATTTTTCGATTGGAAATTAAGTGCTTAAGTGAATAGCCTTCGGAAAACGGGGAATTAACTTTGCAATCTTAAGAGTGCTTTTTAGATAAATTAACTCCCTCCACCCTGGACTCGAACGATGGCTTGGCCCAAAAAGTTCATTATTTAGAATACCGGAAATTGGCATTATCGTAGGCAATTGACTTTGTGCTGAGGGGGCACAATCAAAGAAATCCTTGGCAATCGCATCAATCTTCATTCAGTTGAGCTGATAACTTTATATGATAAGTAGCATCTTTGTCTACTATATCCTGGAATTGGTGCTTCTTAGCGCCATTCCGGCCTTACAGTAATTTAGTCAAATTACCTCTTCCTTTCGATTGAAGTGCTCGGAAGTCTCAGGAAGTTAAGAAACGACGTAAAATGGGATCTACGGGTTCAGATATTTGAAAGGACCTGTGCTCATACAGCGAAAGAAGTGGGATAGCTAAACGAGGAGCATCGAATTGGATTCCCTTTATTGAATTAGGATTCTGGGTATACAATATCCAAGGCGACTCCTGTCAACAGCGAGAGGGATAAAACAAACGATAAATAAAGGAGAGAAAAGTTTCAGCTAGTTAGAAAATCTTTGGGGATAAAAAGTCTAGATGAGGGTTCCGGCTCCTCTCCTTGTTTTCTATTAATAAACGAGCTTCGCTTTATCCCCTTTTAAAGTGTTGAAAAGGATTGACAGCCTTCAAGTGTTTATCAATTTTCAGGGTATGCCGAGAGAGGCTTTTGCGTAATTGAAAGTCCTGCTTATGTTAAGTCTGTTTGCTCAGCACAAATTAAAAAAAAAAAAAAGGAAAATTTATGATGCTACCGTAATTGCATGGGTTCTGTAGCTAGCGCAAAGCCTGTGCTAATTACCTTTTAATTTTAGCCCAAAATTCCATCTATGCCCTGTAAAAAACGCCAGGGGCCGAAAACAAACCAGCAGTTTAGAAATAATTTTCTAATTACAATGCAGCATTTATTTTTCAGTCTTTCATTTTCATACCCGCCTTTGCACCCATTTGGGGTTAGCAAGGGCTACATTATGGTGATACTACGCGTAAGTATCTAACAGATATGCTTTTACGCCGAAAAATGCCAAATGCTTCTAATTACAAAAGACATTGCCTCCCCTAGTCCAGAACCTATATCTTGAGTAGTGCATATAGGTATTTTGCAAAACAATTTATGTTTTTCCTAGTCTTGAATATTAACTTGTGCCACGCTTCTAATTAATCATGTAAAACGTCATATCGAACAGATTTAACATTTTTATCTAGTTCAGAATTTTGTTTCATCGATGGAATATTTAAAGTTGCTCCTAGTATAGTGTAACAGCTTTTTGTGCATTGTAGGGTGCTACTTCAATACGTTTGGATTCGATTTCAAATCGATCTCTCAATACTGCTCAACTGCGCACGTCGAAACAATCTCGACTCGATCTTATAATCCTGAATATATTTATGGGTCCTAAATAAAATGAGGGAATACCAACAGAAACAGTAATGCCAACATAACTTTCTACCGAGAATAATTATAAGAAAAATAAAGGGATTGTTTAAGGAGAGCGACCTAGTAAAATCGATGTGATTTTCATGATTTTTTTTGAGCATATAATAAATAATTGATAAAAATCCTATAATGCTTTTCGAAAGCGCGTGTCTTGCGGTATTTGCAGACATTTTTGAATTGAAAAATATTCAAAAATCGCTAAATATAGCCGAATAAGTATATCTATGGCGACGTCTTTTTACGAGATCACTTGCAGTGTTTAACGACTTACTTGAAGTCAAAACCCAAGTAGATTTATAAAATAAATGAGGTCCTACCAATTTTATCATTTCCAGTAATATAGTATGTAGGTACTTATCTCCGAAGTTTTTCCATCGTAAATTTTGGATGTCTTGTATATTAATTGATGTCTATAAATCACATGGCTAAAGATTAAAAAACAAATCTAAAGCGAAGTCTGTGACCATCATAGTTAATTGAACTATTTGGAAATCTGCACCCAAATACAAAGTTGTTTCAAAAAACTACAACGCGCACACAAATAAGCATAGTGCAAAAAGGTAACCGAAATACAGCCACTTCATTTATTGGGCATTTTAAATATCATTACATTTAATTTTACTATATTTAAATGACAAACCACTCGTTCAACCAACCCTTTTAACGGCCAGGAGCAATCCGGGACCGTTCGCATTAAAGTGAAACGAGGCCAGCATCTGTGAGTTCATATTCATATCTATTTGCCTGCCATAAATCGGCGACATAAAATTATTGCGGCCCATATAATGCGACCATCAGATAACGCAATTTTAAATAAATGCGCGACAAGTATATTCCATATTTCATGGGTATGACAGCGGCGGCAATTAATACCAGCCCAGTTTACTTGTGCCGCGAATTCGCTTTCCTGCATAATAAAGTCAGCAATCGCAATCTTTATTTTGAGATAAATAAATTATATTCCCCGAGGTCTGATTTTTACCTTTATGTTATCTCCATAAAGTGGAATTCTCAATTCTGGAGTCTGGCATAGATAAAAATTGCTTCACTAGTGTAATTTGAGGCGAAATATACAAAAATAAAAGAGTGCCCGCCCGCTGCTGTCCAGGTTCAGGACGAGGATCAGGCCAAAACCAGGAACAGGACCAGGACCAAAACCAGGACCGAGACGAGGACGAGGACGACCTACAAACCAGAACGAGCGGCTCTTGCTGTGGGGCTCGTAAATCGAGAGGCCATTTGCTTTCAGGTTTTCTGGCATCCATACAAATAGCTCCAGCGTGGGGTGCGGACACTTTAAAAATTACAATTCGTGAGAAAAAAGAGTGCTTCAAAAAAATTGGTTTTTTCCCGGGGCGGGACGCTCGGCACAGGGGACGAACTCCATTTCCACTTAGTTTAACATCCTCTGGCAGAGGATGCACACACACAAAGCGGGACAGAACAATTCAAATAGTAAAAATGGTCAAAAGGGAGGACGACCCGGCCGCCCGGGACAGGGCAATGAATAGAAGCCTTGGTCTTTGGCCAGGACTTATGACTGCTCCGTAATTCAAAGGGCACCACTGGATAAGCGCGGGGGCCGACGGTGGTGCGGCGCTTCTGCTGGAATTTTTCTACTATCTGACTTAGTCCACTCAAAAATGGTCGAAGAATATGAAAATTAAATTTTAAAGGAAGGAGGACACAAATCTTAGGAAAAATATAATTCTGGAGGAACAGGAAACATTCCACCGTCAAGGCGGGAATTTATGGAGCTTCTTTGAGCAAAGAATTATAGACCAAGTTCCTTCGGTAAAAAGCACAGGGCTTAGAGGTTTTGAATCACCTTGCGGCACTCAAAAGGTACGTATATAGTGCACTCGCCGCCGACAATGGGAGGCTACCTACCGCCCGCCCTGCACCCGCTTTCCCAACATGAAATTTCCCAAGGTGCCACAGCGCCACCGAACAACATCCGGCTCTTGAGTTTTATCATTACCGGGTTCGTATAATTAAAATTGCATTTGATCATAAATTCTGATTTACATCGTCGACGGAGGAACCTATTTTGCCGCAATGGTCTGATAAGTCAGTCGCCTTCTGAGTTCGCCCCGACTCTTCATAACTGCGATGACACCCCCTCTAATGGAGGCCACCCGCATCCAGGCTCGTTAAAACCCGGCTCGGACCAAGGAGGGCTGCACTGCCATCCGAGGTGTGTAATTACCGTGCAATTATGCATACATGCAATGTTGAGCTGGTTTTATGGTAGCCACACTGAGTACAGGTGTTTAAATCCAGAGCAGAAACCCAAATTTTGTTACACGTTCCATTTTAATGAATGTCCCGTTAGCCCACGGCCATCCCCTCCATAGCGTGTTAATTATTATTGTGAAGCGATAAACGGTAAATACACCTGATTACAACTGTACTTGGAAACACTGTACGGATTTTCAGTTCTCTTTTTCACTGTCCGACTATATGAAACGGTTTTTCGTCAAGTATCACTTACTTGTAAAACTGTATACTTCTATAAAGCACATATGTACAGTACATACATATGTGTATTTAAGCCTCTGCACAAAATGGCCCCATCGTCAAAACATTCTACATACATACAACTGAAAACTGACATTTTATCCGGAAAATGTTTTCTGATTTAAAAAGAAAATTCTTTTCACATAAATCCTGGAACATAAACATATATCAGTTAAAATTACCGATTACACACTTTTTTAGAAGATTTATTATAAATTGATTTTTTTAACTCGAAAAACGTTTATTTTTCTAAAAGGTCTAAAAATGAGATAATTGAAAGAAAATGTTGGGCTACGATCAGTATTGTGAAAAACATAAAGAGGGTATTCCAATAATAAATGAGATATTATTTTTGAAATGTGGAGTACCTAAGTAGAATTTTGAACTATTGAGGTGTATAGAAACCCTCCACTTTTTCGAGAATTTAACTAAATAATGCCACAGATTTTTGAAATTTCTTGCAAAAGCTCTTTTTGGATAACAATTTTTTAATAAAGTCTAATATTCTCAGAAATTCATTTCAGTTACCACAGCACATAACGTCAAAATAATTCGATTGGGTTTTTCTATCAAATTATATTTATCTCTTTGAACGAAAAAATTAATTAAAATCAAATTAACTTTAATCTTAAAAAATTAGGAACCGTATGTCGTAACCACAACAGTAAAGCTCACGAGTGTACTTCATTAACTGAGCATGTTATATTTTGTTGATATAATTATTTAATTAAAACGAAATTATCAATATCCATGTGTGAGCAAATCAAATAATAATGAAATATCCACATATGATTAAAACAAACACAGCAAACTCCAAATATCATGTCTTAGTTTTTTCTAAACCTTTGTTTGAATTGGGTTCAAAGTTGGTTTAATTTTTCTTATTTTTTCTTTTATTTTTCTTATTTCTTAAATAATTTTATTTGAACGTGATTAATAAATCATAATAACACGATTTCTTTTCAAATTGTTAATACATCTGTTGGATTCGATATTTTTAAAAGGTATATTACTATCCGAAAAGCAACTCCTCAAATTGTTTAATAATTGATTTATTTTTCTAGTTTTTTATATGTAGCATATGTACATACTTTTAAAAATATAAAATTCAAAATAAACAAAGATAGCTCTTTGATACACTGAGAGAAATGTCATTGTAAGCAAAAAATTTATATGAATTTACCTACTATTTTGTAAAATATATATTTGCGATTTAGAATTTTATTTTAAAAATTGCAAGTTAAAGTCTAAATCACTGACTTGTAGAAATTGATCTTCAAGCCACAGAAAACATAGAACTTTTCTGTTAATAATAATGAAAATAAATTTAAAATAAAAAACTTAAACTTAAGGAGGTAGTATAAATACTGTGTATAATCACTTTTTGTATTACGCAGCTTTTTCTAAATTAGTGTTATTTTGCAGCAAAGAGCATCGAATACTTTAATTTACATTGATTTGATATGATTTTATAATGCCATTTTTCTCTTAGTGTACCTGGTACAACTCTTCCCCAGAGAGAGATTTTTAAACTATTTTATTCTTTATTTTTATATCGTGATCATTGTCGACTTATACAAAGATTCAACGGCTATTAAATATTTTGTAAGATATGTAAAAAAATCCGTATATCAAAAACGTGGCCAATTGTTATGGCTTTCACATGTGAGCATCTGCACAAAGACACATCTTTTGTACGGAATTTAATAAAGGAACAAAGTATTCCCACGAGCGTAAAGCCGTATTTCATATTTGTTGCAAAATATGTGCATAAATTCGAGAAGAACGGAAAAGTGCATAAAGAGTGCACTCCTTTGTTGCGAGCAGCAGAAATCCATATCCCGAAATTCACACTTCCCGACCGATCCCCACGGGGTAATTGTGTGATCCTGGGTAGAAATTGTCACTGGCGGTAAGCTGTGAACCAATAATTTTTTCCGAGTGCAACAAAAAACAAAACTGCTTCATACAAATTGCAGAGCTCCGGGAAGCGATGCATTTTTTTGCCACCCGCATCCTTCGTGCAGACTCCTTAAAAGAAGCGTCTTGAGAACGAACAGCGGTTCACATTTCGAGGGCGAACTGCAGGGCTGCATGTGGCGTGCTGGTGTAAATAAAATTTACAGAATGCATAAAAATTATCCTGGGCCTTGGTTGCCACCGTCACGTATGAAGGTTGCTATTTTTCACAGGGAATTCCGCCGCATATTCATTGCTAGTGTCCGAAATGGGCTTTATGGGACTTGCACTTGAATTAATGTCGACGGACTCTCTTTATATCTTCCTTGCATTTTTCAGGAGCAGTTTCCTTTTGTTTTCGGAAGATTTTTATTTAAATTGAGCTGCAGACTCTGCACACAGCTTGAGGAAACCACGGAAAAATAGACATCCAAAGTAATTACGGCACCACAGCAGGCGGCCGCAGGGCATGCAACGTACTCAAGGTTTGCATGCAAATTTTGCACATCACTTCATTACTTTTCTTTCATTAATAATCACGCCAAAGTATGCAAAGTGTTTTGATGAGTTAACGCCAAGTCGAAAGTCAGTTAACAGAGTAAATTGCATTGTCGTGCCCATAGAAAGTGGCTTCCGGCCAACCAAAGGGTTGTTCAGGCAAAGGCCCTTCCGGAATGCTACGATTTTCCTTTGGAGAGTACGTTTTAGCTTGTTTTAGTTTTATCATGTATTATGAATGTTTAGCAAGGGAAAATACGTTTACACCTGTCTTTTATAATATAATTGACATTCCCAGCACGAAATAGGTGGGTATTATTATTATTATTTATTACCTCACCGAGGTAAAATATAGTTTAAAATTTTACATACATTTAAAAAGGAAGAACGTTAAACACCCAACTAGTTGTAAAAATTAAATATTTTGTGCAAATTACGCGCGATTTTTTCCACATTTATAGTACATTTGTTCAAAAGTAACACAGTAAAATAATTTTTAAGATTAATAATACTACGTCAAATTAAAACCCCAGTTGAAATTCTCCTGCGCCGAGGGCGGCGTAGTTAATTTATGTAGATTTGCTAATTTTTCTAAAGTTATGATAATCACATTCGATGAGTGCATAATTTCGCGTAATGGACCTGTGAGCAGACCTCGACAATCGTGTGATTTCACACCTATGGATTACTTTCTTTGGGAATATGTGGAGTCACTCGTCTACGCTGATCAACCACACACGTTGGATCACTTGGAAGTCAACATTCGTCGCGTTATTGCCGATATACGGCCCTCGTTGCTTGATAAAGTGGTCGAAAATTGCACTTCCCGATTACGCTTCATTCGAGCCAGACGTGGAGCCCATATGCCCGAAATCATGTTTAAATACTAATGGCATAAAAATATCTTTTAAATAAACCCAGCACCATGGCTATTAACACTATTTTTACGTATTTTATTTCGTTTTAAATTTGTGTACCTCTAAAAAAAATACATAAGTGGAATTGGTCATTGGCCAATCTATAGATTACCGACTTTTTGTATTGAATCTGAATAGAATTCAGGAACTTAATCAACGATTTGTTAGTATGCTTCTTCTTTCCTTTCTCAGCCACAAATTTTATCCTTACGTCCATTATCTAGAACAGTTCCCTTTATGCAGAGCTTACGAGCTCTTCGCTGCACCTGGGTTGGAATTGCGAAAGTTCCGAAAGAGACACGAAATTTTTCTGGAAAAATATTGATTAGTCCCACCGTCCCGGTTGGTCTGAAGGGACACAAACTTCTTGCAAAAGCTGCATTTATTCATGAGCACATAAAAGTAGATGAACATTCGCTGGATGTAATGTTTACATTTAACCTAGTCCCGGTCCCGGTTCCAGTCCCGGACGGGTTAGAAGACATGCAGCATCGATGGGATCGCGGGAACAGCCGGCGTTTTGCAGCCACATGCGACAGTGAGCGGTCCGATGTGATGCAGAATATCCTTTGCATGATAAAAATTCCAAGATTCCGGTGGGTGGTCCCACGATCCATGAAACGTACACCAAACAATTGATTTTAGTGGAAATTGCATTTAAGGAAAGCGACTTTGCCAAGATGTGTTTACTCCGGGAAAAAAAAATGATGTACAGGGAATGTTGGTGACAAACTCTGGTCTAGTGCTTAAACTTCATCAGAACTATTTACTGGAAATGTCGACTTTTGTGGCAGAATTCTCCGTATTTCATTTTCTATCGCAACTAGAAAGCCATTTCTTGCCCGTTTTTTTTTCTTTTTAAAGGAATTCGTTTTCCGTTGAATTTTTCACAATGCTCGCAAAGTTTTCCCAGCGGAAGCCAAGACGGAAAAAATTTGCATAGTAAAATTCAAGGAAATAGGGTCACAAATTTTTTGTGCGGAGCTCTCTGCGGGAGTTCATTTCCATGCCAATCAGTATTTATCCCCTGTGCTGGTGGATGCTGTGGAGGAGCAGCTCACTTGTTGTTCCTCCCACACCCGTGGTACGTCCTCCGAGGTGGCGGTGTAGCATTTCAGCGATGGCTTTGATCCTTCTCTCAACGGTCTTCGTGGAATATTTTGCACCTGCGAATGCACACCAGGTGGATGCATCATTTTCACCTTAAATAAAAAGTTATCTTCCCTGATAAGGTATTAAGTTAATTTTGTGAAATTTAGATGGGGATACCTTCATTGGATTTGTCACGTGAAATGTGAAAATTTCATTGCATAAGACTGAGTATAAAATTTTGAATTTATGTGTGGATAAGAATTTAAAATAGTTAATCTCCATATATGACTATTTTAAAAGCTTATCTATTAGCATAAAAGTTTAAGACAGGTATACTTAACTTCTTTTTCGTTATAGATTATTCGTTATTTTTCCTCTCAGTGATACTACTAAAACTAAATATTTTAAGCCTGTAATTGTTTAACCATTGTCTAATGTTAGTTAGCATTCATTATAAAGACTGGTCACATGAAAAGCGTTGAAATCTCGATTTTATATTAATTAAATAAGTATAATCTTATATTAGTTGCATATGCGAAAAGTTTATGCGGAATTGCCGTAAAATATTTTCATATATTAAAAACATATATTGGATCATATTTAATTGCTTGGTGAACTTTTTTTTTTTTTATTATTATTATAGCAAAAGTATGTTCAAAAAACGCATCGCAATTGTACTTATATTAAGTTACATCCGTTTAATAAATTTGAATGGGTACAGCAGTTAATTTCACATAAACTTCATTAATTACTTCTGTTAAATTTTGCGCTTGTTGTTAAGTACGGCGGTTAAAACGGTCGACATGGGAGCATAATTAAAGCTTCCAGCAACAATGAGGACAGAGAGACTGGGTGAAGTTCTATTGAAATTAAAATTCAGTTTTTTACGTTTTACGATGCCAACACCTACGTTACGAAGGTATAGGGCATGGTTAACCCTTGCAGTTGTTTCGTTGCTGAGAAAACCTAAATTTTTATGAAATCCCAATTCCTTTGACCTTCCGCTGTTTTATGGCCGGGCAATCATAAAGAAGGCGAAAAATTCCTGTCGCTGAGGAAAAATTGCCTCATAACGATAATTTAAAAAAAAAAGAGCCTTACAGCGATTAAACAAAGGCTTAAAGAGGACCGCTCCGATGGTATGAAAAGTTAAAACTGTTAGGGGCCGCCCACGCCCTTGTCGACTGAAAATCTGCATAACAAGAGCTTAAAAGCTCCACCGGATAACTTCTCTATTATCCCGTTTCTACCATTTTAATGCCATTAAAGTATTTTTGCATTAAATTCGGGAAAATTTGAATGGGTTCGCCCGCAGACAGACACCTCCATATTTGCATTAAAAATTAAAAACCCACCCACCCACCGCCAAAACTGCATGTAGTGGGTTCAGTGGCTGCAATGATGGCACTTATATCGCTGTCCGTTGTTATTTTAGCCGTCGTTCTTATCCTCGGCTTCACATACATTCGCTGCACCGAATAGAAAATTTTTGTACAATGGCCATTTATAACTGAGGACTGCATCAAATTGCTGTAGTTGTGGGCGTTTTGCGGCAAATAAATGGGTGAAACTGGCAGAATTGACCGTTGGTATTACACTAAACGCACGCTAATTTATTAGCCGATCACTGAATTTTCCTGAACATTTATTTATCAGCAACAGACCACAGTTAGCCAAATTTTCCAATGCCAATTGTGAAAACGAATGCTTTTCTAATTAAACGCGCTCGAACATGCCATGAAAAAGTCCTTCCTGAAAGGCGAACGCGTCCACACAATGTGGGAACACAAATTCTCGTTTTCCCGCTTAGGTACTCTATATATTTTGCGTCTAAATTACCTTTATTTTTATTTTGCCTAATTGCAATGTTAATTTTCTAATCGATTAATCGACGTATTCTGGATTCGTTGTTTGTTCTGAATTTTAGACAACGAAATCCAAACATTATCTAAATCAACAAATTACATTTTTCGTCCCAAGGTATTTGTATTGTATTTTTCATGACATGAAAGGTATATCTTTAAAAGAATTACAGCATGATAAATCACACATTCTACAACTATAATCCGTAAATTTGATTTTATGGGGCAAGAATTTTCAGTGCTTTTATGGAAAATAAATAGGTATAATTCGCAGTAATGTTAACATTTACTGGAAATATATCAGCCAAAACATTATTTGTACAAATATTTGTAAAAATATGACTTATTTTCAAAGAGATTTTCTACATTAAACATTTTTAATTGAAGATCTAGAGTTAAGTAAGGTACTTATTAAAAAATCTCTACAAAGCTAAAAAGCTGAAAGTTTTAAAAATCTGCATAATTGTTTTTAACTGGAATCTAACGTTAAATGGTATCATTAATATGTAAATCACATTGCTTGGTGATTTTAAAAGAGAATATCACTAGAATGGAAATTTTATGTGATACCTATTTAAAATAAAATACCTCACGCCAAAATATCAGTATACGCGTTTCATACTATTGAGTAGAGCGTCGTCAATTTTTTAAAGAATTAAAGTTTGTGAAAAGAAAATTATAATTATAACGAAGAACGTATTTCTTTGATGCCGCAAAGTGACTCGGAAAACCTTTTTGGCATTTAAAGACCTGATGCACCCACTCGAAATGTCTTAAGATGTAAGGTTATATTTTAATAAATCACCCTGTAACCTTATAATTGGTCACCCTGTAGACGTATTATTTAATCAGATATTTCTATCCTTCCCTCTTTCATAAATGATAAGCTTTTAAACTGAAAAAAAAGCATTTCTTTTAAACTGATCTTCTTATTCTTATATTATTCTAACCAAACTTCTTGCAATTTTTTCGGAATTGCAGCAGTAATTTATTTAATAACTAAAAAACTTTCAAATGTTTGTTGCATAGACTCCATTACATTGTTGTTTTTAATGCCAAATATGTAGATTACTCCGAAATATTCTGTTTAGAATCAGAGCATGTAATGTAAGAATATTTTTTTTCTGACTAGGATTGTCTGATTTGAAACTTAAATGAGGAACTCATAGGAGTTTTGCTATATAAATATATTAAATAAATTTATTTAGCTAAACTAAAACTAAAGTATTTTGTAAGATATGCTTAGTTTGTTACAAAAAATGTGACAACTACCGATTTTACTCATGTCAGTTATTGTAATTTATTATATGTACATAAAATATTTTGCGTTATGCTGTAATTATTTAAAGTATTAATCTCAATTTAATATTTCGTTCAGAAAAGTGTTGGACTAGCTCAGCAGTGTGTATAAATTTTGGGTTGTTCTCTATGTTAATGTATGCTATACATAAATGGTAAATACACACTTTTTTATATAAAAACTACTGAATTTGCAAGACGTAATTTATGGTAACCTCATGATGCTAAGATTATGTTATCACAGTCTGAATCTGACTTCCTGAGTTCCTGAGAAGGAAATGTTTAGTTGCATGCCTTTCAAACGCCTCATCGGGATTGTTCGATATGTTCCTGTTTAGGTTCAGGCAAATTTTTCTATTCGGGATGATATGATCAGAATTCAATGAAAGAAAATCGAAAATCCACAATAGGACGGAATTCAAGGCGTGCATATTTAAATAGGTTATCAAGTATTTCTGTCCTCTGAGCATCCACAAAACTGGAACATCTACAGGATTTTTCAGTTCTAGTTTTAGCTTAAATACATCTTCTAAGTCACTGTTATTTTCCCCTTTGTATGTACATATTTATTTTCTGTTTAATTTTCTTTTATGTCTTAGACTGGAGAAAATCTACATACAATTTTCGTAAATTGGTGCACATAAGCCAACGAATGCAATAGCATAAGATCCCAAAGAAGACTTTCTTTCGGGAAAAGAAACAAAGTAAATCAGCCATGAAGGGAACTTGCCTAACTAAAACGGCAAAACTTTTCCAAACAGGGGCCCAGGCAGCGACTGAAGTTTCAACTGAAAGCAAAAAGTTCAATAAATGATCAGGCCCAGGTATTCGCTTCAAGAATGTCTTAGAAAAGTTGCCGGCACAACCTTCTCCAGGAAAATCCCTGATCTTCTTGAAGCCTCCGTTAATAGAAACCGCCGCGCCCCTCGTGCATGACTTTCTGCTCAAATTCCTGTCTATGCTAGTTAAAGTTTCGCCCAGTTTCCTCCTCCAATAAAGTTTCCTCGAATATGCGTCGGGATTTGGAATGAATCCGATCAATAGAGCGTCGGGGATGGCCTTTTTATCCCCATTAAGTTCACGGGAAATAAACGGCCAGGATTAAGGAGTTACAGTATCGGATGACATTTTTATTGACCTTAATGATGGGGATGGCGATCGTTAACTTTTCGCTGTGTGCCCGCAGGACCTCCTTTGAATCCGTGAACCATTTAAAGCTGGAGATGGAGGAGCCAGCTAAGTGCCTCCTTGGGGCGAAATGTTCATCATTTTTATAGCTCTTTACGGTGACATAAGTGGGGAAATAAAGTGAGAATTTTTCCTACTTTACGTCCCTTCTAGGCCTATAAAATATTTGTTTTGCCGCAACAGCATGTTTCCTTTTGCTGTGTTGATTGAACAATTCCCCGTTTACTTGGCCACATCGCTTACCTCCTTCAGGCGTTTGTTATATGGGACAGGGATAAACATAAGAAATTTTAAAGAAATATGTTTAACAGGATTACCGCGAAACTGCAAGATATTATGGTTGAATTATTTAGATTTATGTTTTAGAAACGTAAATATTTCTTATATTATACATATAGGGAAACAATTTAACAAATAATTTAAAACAAAAGCTTTAAAAATATGTTCCTCGGTTCTTCAAATTAAGTTAAAATTCTATTTATCACTTTTAATTTTAAACTACCCCTTACGAAATATTAACCTTTATAAAAACTGGCCAAGTGCGTGTCGGGCACGCATTAACTTATGCTTCCGTAGCATATATAATACATAAGTACTAAGTAGCAAGAAACGATTTTTCGTGTAATATTTAGTAGTATTATATTTGTTACTTGATTTAAAGTAAATGTTTAGTTTTTCTAAATCTTTTTTGTCGTAAGTTTTTAAAATTTAAAATTTTAGATACTAGAGCTTATTTGTCTCTTCGATTATTTGTGCAGTCGGGTTTTTTTTTTTATATATAATTTACCTTTTTAACAAGTCACATTATATGAAAATCCGATGTCATTCATATGTGCTGTGAATGCGCTTGTTGAGATTAATAGTTAAGCGAAAAAATAAGACTAAAATAATAATCGTTACTTATGATGATAGAAAAATAACACTCCGAAAATATGTACAATAAAACTTAATCAATAATCGCTACTTTCGAGCTAAAAATAAAAATCAATTAATACCAGTTATTTTCGATTAAATAAATAACATAACCAAGCAATAATCGTTAAAATTGAACAAAATTATAATATTCATTTTGTAAGTTTTTTCGACGATGGTAACAATAAATTTCATTTAAATAAAAATTATTATGTACTTCTGAAGAAGAGGAAAGGATGATAATTTTGAAGTCCCCGTATTTTTATATGCTTTTAGTTTGCTATGTTTTGATTCAAAACCAAAAGTCCATAAATATTTTGGAGGTCTTGACATACATTGAAATAATGAGGCATATATGGATTCTTTGAAGGAAATCCTTTATTAAATTGACTGAGTTACAAAGCAACAGGTTTTTTTTTTAATACAGTCAAGTCTCCTTTAACGCGGTGTTTTTATAACGCGATTTCCATATAACGCGTAGCAAAACTGCAACAGCTCTCCTGTAAAGCGGTCTCCTTATAACGCGTTTTTCGCAAAAGAACATTCCAACAACTCAAATGGTTTGAGAAGGCTAGAAAAAAAGGGTTAGACTGCAAATATTTGACAGTGATGATGAATAATAAAACAATCTAATATGTATCAAATTAAATTTTTTCGTTGGAAACAATTTTTTTAGTTTATAATTTTATTATATCAACTACATATATATTATATTCAATAAAACTAAATATGCAACAGACCTGAAACGCACCAGCAACAGGCCCAAATTTTTATAAACTACGCCTGCAACAGTCCTGAATTGTTACAAAATACGACCGCAACAACTCCAGAATTGTAAATGAATAAATAAGTTATTTTACAAAAATATAATTTGAGTATTAATCCTTCATAGTAATACTTCTCTTATTATATTCGTCTAAAGAAAGGCAGATAGAAAAAGTCTACATCTATTGCTTTGATAACATCCGGACTTTAAATTTTTATTTTAAACAGGCGTGTTGCAGGCTTCTCTATGATCTTATTTCTGTTCAAAAATGCTACGGGACCGATTCGGGCGTAAATCGGCCGCTTCTTCAATTGTAGAACTTTCCTTTGGTTTGTATTGGAAAGGCATTTTTTGTCTGTAACAAATAAATATAATTCAAAAATTAAGGTTATAATAATTGCCAACATGTGCAGATTTGAGGGAGAGTTGAAACACTGTTTTAATCTCCCTCCAGGTCGTAGCTCAAATGTCCCACCCGGAACCACTTCGAGTTTGTTGAAATAAAAGAAAACAAGTAAAATATCTTAGATAAAATTATTGATGTAAAATGCAACTCCATGGAATTGAACAATAATTAAAAAATTCACTATATGTACATATATACTTATGTATATCTCACTATTTAAGTGAATGGCGAGCAAACAACTAAAAACAATTTTTTTCACTTTGAGCACCCCGTGAGCGCTTAGTCTTTACGGTAGGATTATTATTTATTTGTGCTCTATTAATAAATAAATAAATAAATAAACTTTGAGCACGTCAAAATACGTTTGCGATACAAATTAATCGCGTTATAGGAAACGTATTTGTAAATTTCGATTTTATCCTATTGTGGCCACGTTGAGAAGTGAGGACGCAAATAAATTTTGTAAGAAATCCTTATCTCAATCTTGAATCTTTATGTTCACCTACCAGAGTTCTAAATTATCTTCAGATTTAATTCAAAGCCGTCCGAGAAACTGAAGAGGCCACTGCTATTAAAATTACAATTAGTTAAATTACCGTTATTCGTCCAAAGTGATCGCAATTAAAAACGAATCTCGTCATTATGTCTGCTCCATGAATTTTATTTATTCCAGCGGGAGCCGAAAAGAGCTCCATTCTGTCCGTCCAACCGTCCATTCAAGTCGGTGGTGTCCTTCCCGGCGCACTATAAACACAGTCCGAGGAGCGGGGAGGGCAAATAGAAATTCTCGACAGGCAACGAAATGGAAAATTGCTTTTGAATATTTTTCTCGAGCACCATCACAAAATTAAGACTTTTTCAAGGCGAACGGGGATGCAGCAAAAACTGCGTAAGCGAGCAGATGCATCCCCCAAAACGTTAGCAAAAGTGGAGGATTCAGACTTGGTGTTTTTGCGCCCTTAAAACTGCACTTCCCACCGACAACATGCATGCAAA
The DNA here is from genome assembly GCA_963920795.1 of Eutolmus rufibarbis. Classification (NCBI taxonomy): domain Eukaryota; kingdom Metazoa; phylum Arthropoda; class Insecta; order Diptera; family Asilidae; genus Eutolmus; species Eutolmus rufibarbis. Next base: position 34,833,104 of record OY987207.1, on the reverse strand, counting down.
TGACTACCACCTACCTACTCCCGCTAGAGGGAGTTGGTCCCGGGGTATAGCGGGTGACGAGCTATTTACTGTTTTAATTAAAAGTTAAAGATCTCCTCCACTTCCTTATATTTACTCCTGGCTTAGCGGGACTTTCGCGCTGCATTCTCCGGTGCAATCTTCCCGGGAAATGTTTAATTTTTAAGTCTCTGCGAATGCATGCGGATGCGGTCGGTGTTGGCGTCCAGGAGGAGCTCCAACTTCCTCCGCTGTAGCGTTGCTGCATAAATAAGAGCCGCACTCCCCCGCAGCGCATAGGCTGCCTGCCCGCAATTTGGCTGAAGGAGTTAATTTCATTTGGCGCGATCATTTTCCGTTTTTAAATTGACAATGATTAATCTGTGACAATTACTCCTGCACCACAAGTAGTTCAGTTTCCAACGATAGAGCGATTAGTGGGCGGCACCATGAACAGATGAGGGTAATTTTTAACCACCCATGTTTTTGCGCAAGCAGCGGGTGCCACAATTTAAAAAAAAAAATAATTAGTGCTGTTGCTTCTTCCCACTTTTTTCAAATTGTACTTTTAAGCGCTTGTTCCATCGAAGGATTTAGTTTCATTTGGAGTATTTCAATTAGAATACATATTTCCCTTTTCCAGGAAGTTTTCTAGTTGCATAAGTAATACCTAAGTATCTAATTTCGCAAAAAAAATGAATTTGTTGTGTTTATTAGGCATACAATATATTGTATAACATTGATTAATATAATACTGGATTTTATCATGAAATGTATAATTATATTTAAATAATAATATGTAATTATTAAAAAGAACATGGAGGCCCCGACGTATGTATATATTATGACAAAATTGCCAAAATTATACAAACATACGAAAACCCTCAATTATTTTGAATGCATTCCTAAATAAAAACAATATCAACTTTTAGAACCTACAAAAATTGTTTGCACTAACGCGGTTCGTGGGTCTTCTAAACATAGAGGCAGGAAATTAAAAAATTTAGTTTGTGAAGCTATGACCTATCTATTCAAAAGTATAATCCAATTAACTTGTGTTCTTTCATAGTTGCAAGGTAATTTATAATCTTTTTTTTTTCAGTTTTAACCAAACAATACAATTAATAAAACAAAATTATACCACAATTATTGCAGAAAGTTTTATCAGCATAAAAATTAATCAGCTCAGAAAACCGAAAAATTTAGGAAAAGCATTGCATTGCGTGAAAATTTTAATGTTGGGCAAGTTTTTCAAGTTTTTGTTAAGCACTGGATAAAAATCCATCATATTTTTGACGTCTGAAAATCAAAATATTAAGTTTGGACAATATGTATATACCACCGAATACAAAATACTTAAAATAATAGTAAAACATGATGATTCAAATATAGGCAGAGTTAAACTATCTTAGACGAAATGCTATTGAAATGGATCAAAAAATACTTAAAAAATGCCAGGCCATGGTTTAAGAACGTTTTCAAAAATGAAGGGCTTAATAGAAATTAAAGTTAATTAATAAACATGAAACAAACTTGAGCCTAACTCGAAAATAGGTTGAGTTAGCAAGACTTGAGCCAATACGACTCAGTCAGTGTTGCTGTTTATGAATTTGTAAATTAAATGACTTGTCTTTCGATGACTTTGAAAACCAGTATTTTTCGAATGTTTCGTGATTTGAACCGATTTCAATGAAATTCTTTGCAAATGCATTGGAGTCAACTAAACAAAAGAAACGCTATATATTATTATTATTCGATTAGATTTACGAGAAAGCATACAAACGAAAGATAAATATTTAACTTATTCTTAAAAAACAGTTTGATTTTGGGAAGACAAAGTTTTGGAAAAAATGCTAGTAACTGAGTAAAAAGCGTTCTCTTTATATTATAATTTTTTTTTTACCTACTCGTTAAGATAAATTTTGATTGGTATCCAGTCTTTCACAAATAAAGATTTTTATTAAAGTGGCCATTCATGTGGCCATTATCGTGGCTCAGCCTTTAGAATTTATATTTGCGGTACGATTAACGTTGAACCTTGTACTAGTTTCCAGTAGTCGTTTATTCGACTGCAGATTTATTGCGAAGTGAAACAGGCGAAATTGCCCATTGATTATTCGTAAGACGGCCGGATGGCCATACCCTAGACTTCAGTAAACTCCAATTGAATTCCAGGTCAATTAGTTTAGCCTGTTGATAAATTGATGCAAGCAATATCCCCAATAATGTCCTCTTCGAATCGATTAGAACACCATCGATTAATCACTGCCAGTTGTAGAAATTTCACCAGTTCGTAGAATTCAGCCGTAAGTTAATCTTTTCGCAGTGTGCTGTGTGGCACAGTCCATTCGCAAATAGAAGAGCCCAAAATTGTTAGACGGAGCGGCGGGCGGCTAGCGCGTTTGGTGACAAGCATAACAGAGAAAGTCCATAAATTATTCGCCCGCAGTGTTACTTCACCTCGCGTTAAGCCAATAATCTGCTTAAAAATTTAAATCGCTTGAAAGATTATCCTTTCCCCAATAAATCTTTCTTTAATAAAGATAAATTACTCGCCAGCACCTGTACTACGCGACTGGCTCGCCTAAAAGGAAAAAAATGTTTCGATTTTAATTTCAGCATGCGCCGCCAGCAAATGTAGTTGAAAAATGAAATTTCACCAAAATAAAGGGACACAGGACGCACTGCAAATATGGTGCGTAAATATTTAAGGGAGGCTTAAGGGGATTCGCCGCGCATTTAACGCTTCACCGTATGGATGGAGTTGCTCATTTCGCTGTTTAATTTTTGCCCATTTTAAAGCCATCTGCAGTGTATTTTAACAAAAATTTTAATTTTATCGCCATAATTATTTTGACCTATACAATATAACAATATCCGCAGAAAATGCCCAGGAAAGGTAAAATGATCTTTGCAGAAGGGTTTTCCGTAAATCTGCTCGCAGTCTGTCTAGACTAGGGTATAAGGCTAGTTAGAACCAATCTGCTTCTTTTTAAAAACATTAACCTTATCCAACTCCATAAACTCTTTAGAATCCCTTGGGCGTGGTGTCCAACAATGTTGGTCTTAAGTTCGACTCGGGTCAATATAAAATAATTAAATAAAGTATTTTATTTATGTTAATTTAAGCATACTCTATACACGTAATATAATATGAATAAATTACGAAAATTTTCATATTTTTGTGATTAACATTACAGAAATATTTTTAAAAGTAAAATTCGTCGGATGTGAGTTGAAATAAGAATTAATTTTTTAATAAAATATAAAAAAATATTTTTCATTTTATATAATATAATTATAAATCTTGTAAAATTTATATAATATTAAAAAATGCAGCTTATTTCAAACAAAGATTATTTTTGATTGTCGAATGATTTCGAAGAATAACAAAATTTAAATAAAATTCAGTTTTTTTGTCCAATCAATTATTGTATTGGCACAAAGAATGAAATATTTCCCAACGATGACGTCCCCTTTGAAGAGCTCACTCTTTGTGTGTTCAAATTAGTTTTCGAAATGTAGTTTAACTAATGGCTCTTCTTTTGGCATATACATATTTCATTTTGTCACATTTAGCTGTGGAGTTTTTTCCTTGGTAACTGAAAGTTTGTTATTGAATGTTTATGTAAGTGTTTTATCCGAGCTGAAATATTAGTTGGCAAATTATTGCCCTTACATTCTGAAGGTTGTATCCATTTCGAATTGAATTCAATTAAATAAATTTATTATAAAAATTGATACTTCTCAACAGCTGGATTTACTTAATATTGTTGAGCGATTATAGGAAATCACCAAGGTAGCTTTGAATTTTTGAAGACATTTTATTAATCGGAGGAGAATGTGATGAGTTTTCAGTTTTTGTTTTATCAACTTGAAAAAAACAACATTCTATTAATCCTCCTCTAATTTAAAAAAATCAATTTATTTGTAACTTATAAATATTGAAAAGAAAGAAGAGAAATAAAACTAAAAAAAAGAGTAAAACTCATCTTATTAAATTACCAATTCATTTTATTGCAGTAACGAATCTGCATCTGCATTGTACATAAGATTATACAATTAATTTGACTTCAATGACATTTTCTTTAGAACAGTATGTAATTTCTCCAAAAATACACCATTACTATTTTGTTGCTGCATACCTGTTTTTTGTATTTACACTCCCAATCCCAGTTGGCTTTAAATTGTGGAGTTTGTTGGATCTGTGTAGACATTGTCGCCTTTGTTAGTTGTCCATATGTTAAAACTCACCCTGCACCTACCCACTAGGCATTTAACTTTCGTAAAATTGCTGATTTGTACTTTATGTTAAGGCACTTATAAATCTATTCACAATAGGGAAGAAGTAGTATCAACAATTTTTTAATTTTAAAATCGTAATTCATTTTCGTTCAGGGTTACAAAATCTTTCTTCTCGATGCTTCTTTATGTCCATTTATTGTAAAGTTGACCATTTGTAAATATACATACTAAAAAAATTTAAAATGTTTTAAACCTTGTAATATTGTTGATCAGATATTTCAAAAATACTTTACAAATCTTACAGTCTGTTGCAAATCTTATTGTCTTTAAAAATATTTTTAATTCGTAGCTATTTATCAATTTTACGCATTAATGAAATTATAAAATAAGTCTCGATTTTGCTATTTTGTAATCATGTGCAAAAAAAATAAATTTAAAACTCGCAATGAACTCAAACTGTACAAATTATCTGTTTATATCTCGAACAGAGCACAGACAATTTTGATAAAATCAGTAATAACGTAAAATAAAATGCAGTGGACATCAATAATACAAAAAAATTAAATTAAACAGAGCAAGCAAATAACAAAAATTGCTTTGTTTAAGTCCTGGCCAAACAAATAAAAACACCAGCCGAAACGTAGAAATAAATCAATACAATTTTTCGCCAGCATAAATTCTAATAAATTTGAATATTTTTGTTAGCTTTACGTTCGCGAATGGTGCTTTTGCTGATTAGAATGTGTTTGGTAAATGTTATTATTTAAAGACTCTCTCTGATGAACAAAAATACGCACAATCGAAGATTTTTGCTGTTTAATTTAAGCTTCGAGGAATTCAATTATTTGAAGCTGACATACACACTGACGTCGGCTCGTGACTTTGAATAGCAAAACTATTTGCGGACTCATCCGCAGATGCATTTGAATCAGCTCACATCAGGAAATAAGCGCAGAGCATTCATTGAAAACAAACAGCTCTGAGTTATGGCGGTAATTTCAAAAATTTATAGCCGTCCTGACAGTGGCGTTTCACTGTAACAATCCCAAACAATTCAAAGTTCGGACATAACTATTCCAATCGAAATGTTTTGCGTTACGCCCGCTATTTTTCAAAACCGCAAAAACAAATCCAAAAATTTGTTGACAGTTCTCCCCATTGTCACCAAAGCGACGAAAATTTTAAATACATTAATTGCACGCCATCAATCCCAGTGAACTTTTCGCCATTACTTCTGGATATTTGCGTTTGCCGGGCTATTTACGAAACTGATTTATATCCCTCTCTCCCGGTGAAAGTTTTGATGCATGCTGCACATCCGGAGGGAATCTACTCGAGCATTTACAAGCACAAAATTCCCATATAGCCGAAATTAATTGCCCAACTTTTCCGAATTGCTCAGCGTCGCTGGTGGTAACAATTGGTCTCTAACGCAAACACCGATTGAAATTTTTCAGATAAAATTTTGTAGCTGGTAGAGTGGGAATGGGAAGGTTGAGAAAGTTTTTAACATTTTCCACTTTTGGTATTTTGTCAGATATCCTGTCCACTTTGGAAGATAAGAAGTGCACTTAAAATCTGATAATTTATGGCCAATGGTTCGTCTGGAATTATATTGTTCATCACCTTTTATGTAATCTTTCCTGCAATATCTCAGAACAAAAGTAACTATAGTTTAATGATTTTTCTTGAAGTATTTCTTACAGAGAAAATAAAATAAAAATACCTAGCATCCTTGATAAATTCAATGGAGTCTCTTGCTTCCAGTATTACAATTTCAAGAATTCCTAATCTGCACGGAATGTTTGGATTCTATAAAAAAGTTTTCTTTATATTGTAAAATATTTAGCCATATTATAGTATGTATTATTCATTTTACATAATATGGTTTTGAGATAGTGCTTTTTTGCCTTACACTAAAAGCTAATATGTTTTACCCTATCGAATCCACAAGAATGATTACAGTTTTTAAAGTTTATAAATATATGCATGCTATAGTATATGTAATGTAGGTATGTACATATGTACATACATATATGTATATCGGATGTTTCCTCTCAGAGTTATTATCATTATAATAACGTAAAATATGGTATACCTACTCACTTACATTATAAAATATTTATTGAATAGATAAACTAAGTATGTATTTTTACGTAATTAATTGGTAAAATTCTGTGGTCATTTTAGTTTTCTTACCATCAATTTATTGTATGCAGTTTGTCACCCCAAATAAAAATTGCCTTATGATAAAATTATTTTTGCACTTTGCTACCCAAATCGGCCTAAATATGAACGCATCCGCATTTGATTTATAGTAAGTAGGCATTAAGCTATAGTAGGTATATAGTAGTTAAAATAAATATACTTCAAGCCAGCGCCTTTGAAAAAAATGACTATTTGTTACAATTATCGCAAAGTCCAGCGGTTTTAGCAGAGAATTATGATTTACGGGGCCTATTTTATTACGAAAGTGGCACCACTACTTTCTTAAAATATTAACTGAAAATCGTCCAGCATTGAAAGTTATATAAATGTAAATTACCTTTACATAAATCATCAATTTACAATGCTTTTTCGACTCATAAATTGTGACGAAAATATATCCGTATTTTGCAGCTATTGATAATGATTTTTTTCGAGGCAGGTGCATATGTACATATACAATAGTATGTTGGAATTACTTGAAAATAACGAATTTGACCAGAGGCAGGACTCGAACCTTCGAATTAGGTCTTCTAAAAGGTCTGCAAAATTATTACCATATAATTCTTATTTTAAAATTTTTAACTAAGATATTTTGCTACTGAAAATTCAACAATTCCTGAATTTTTATAACAAAATATATTTAAATTTCAAAACAAATTTTTTGTTCAAATATTTTACAATTGAATAATAAACCATTTTAGAATTTTCAATAAAATAATATTTCTCTTTGTTGTAAAATGCTTTAATTTAGGAGCTTTATGAATTCAACTTTTTAGATTTTAAAAATTGAACCATTGATCTTTGAACGATGTACAAGAGGGCCAAAAAGTTATGTCCTTTAGTCCTCAGTTATGTGTGTGTGATTTCAGCTCAAGATAAAAGCGATTTCTTGATGAAGTTCCTCTGAAAAACTGTTGAAAAAAAATTAAAATTTTAGATTAAAATATATTATTCATAAGAATTACGTATCGCTTTGTTATTTTGAAAATTCTATATTTTTTAAAATACAAAACTATTAAAAGAGAACAATAATTTCGTTACTCAGAATTCATTTTGGATAAGCCAAACTGGTGTAATAACTTGCGCAACTCTTTTCCACGGATCATGAGCCTTCATTTGGAAAGACGTCAGTTTGCAAACAAAAATAATTCCTTTAGAATGATTTTCATATTTTAGAAATATAGCTTTAGAAAATATACAATAAAAGTTATCGAATGAAAAAGTATTGTTATTTATTTGAAAAAAAAAATAAAATAGATAAATAAATAAAAAATAAAAAATCCTGAAAATTCTCCTATTCCTACATGCAACATTAAATTTCCCTGAATTTAAATGTCATTACTAAACAGCGCTTAAACCTATATGGTTAAATATGTCGAAGAAAATATCTAGAACTGTCGTTATTATAGTAATAATTTAATATTTTTTTAACGAAAACTGAAAAAGTGATAGGAATTTAATTAATAAAAATAAAAAATAGCAATTAGTTACTGATTAGAAATTGATTAGGTATGCTACACTGTGGTGAGGATTACCTACCAAGGATACAAAAAATATCAGAAATTTTTAAATGACCCTAGACAATATATAAATACAATAACTTGTTACATATTAAAAAAGTTTTATATAAAATTTAGCAAGATAACAAAACCTCCTTATAAAGTTGATGTAAAGACCGAAATTTTCATATCCAATCTATTGCCCTCCAACGAAACGCAAAGAGTTCATGAGGTCGTTTTTCTCCTCCACGAAGTTCCTTGATAATTCGATAGAATTGGGTCGCCAAAACCGCTGCTTGAGGAAACATCTATCGTTCTAGCTCTAGCTCTAGTCTCGGATCTCTCGAGAGCAAACGTTTGCATCAGGGCACCTCGTCATCATCTCATTTAGTTGGGTCATCAAACAAAACCAAAGTCGTTATATGGTAATGCAATGTGGGGACGTCGTTCTAGCGTGGATCTCATAAAAGCGATATGGCAATATTATTCATATCGCTTTTTTGTTCAAACGCATTTTATTTTCATACAGAAAGATTGGAAATTTCCAAGAGATGCATAGGCGCACCTTGTGCAGACCAGACGAAGGACCGGAGACCCGAATGACCGTCTTGAAGGAGGCGAAGGTTCTCATACATTGGCACAAGGTCCATAAGTTGTAACAACGAAAAGACGACTGCGATGAGGATGGCTACGCCAAAAGCTGTGGTACTTGAGACGATGATGAGTTCTTATAAATAATTCATGCGGTCGGTTATTACGAGGACACTTTACTAGTTTCCCACCGTATTAAGCTCGGGGCGGATGGGTATAGCCCCAGAGCGGGGCAAGAGGAACCTTCAATATCATTTTTTCCCTCAAATAGCATATAAAGCATAAAAAATTTTCTCCATTTTATTAAAATTTCCAAAGCGTAACCTCAATTTCATTCTGATATGAATAGGGATGTGGGGCCTCTGAGAGGGTGGCCTTTTCATATTTTCGCAGGAGGTATAATAAAATGACAAAAAAAAAAAGTAACCCGGCCGCGGGCGACCCTCAGATCAACTTTATTCAAAATTATTGCCACCTTTACCATAATTCATCTGAAATTACAGTTTTTAGCTTTTCCAGGTGAAATAATTCATGTACGCTGCTTGAGCAGACTTTTCTCCTACGCCCCGGCTGCCGATTCCACAGGAATACAACAAACATCTCAAAGTCCACACGGAAGCGAAAGAGTCACGACGTAGTTGGTGCAATCTGGAATAGGAGTTGCAGACAAGATTAAGGCTAGAACTACGTAAGAGCATACATCCCGGCTGGGAAGTGGGATTGTCGAAATATTTGGCATTAAGTCCTTTCAGAAGTTCCTAGTTACGCCGCTCCGAGCCGGGGTAAATAAATGGCTGCTACCAGCACGCACGGCTTGATGTAATTTTCGACTTGTGTACGTGTGCATGCCACGTGAAGACAGAGCAGAGCACATCCCGGGGCCCTCTTGCGACCAACACTTGAACAAACGCCACCAGGTCTATGGAAAATCCCTTTTTATTCAATTCTAAGGATATGTAATTTTTTGGAAACGCTGCATTGCAGTAGTGTAAACCAACATCCCGTCCATGTATCATCTTCTTGTTGGTGAGCTGGATGGGATCCACGTTTTTACGACTTTGTCCGTAAAGTGGAACTATTTGACTTTGCTTTCCGTCGCCTTGGGGTTGCATCCTCCTGCTGGATGGAACCCGGGACGGATCCTTCTGGACGGCTTTAAAAGGCAGATTGCATTATTAGCGTCGGCGTATCCCTTTTTGTTTTTTGTCTCCACTCCTATTTATGCCAAAAGAGTTCAATTTAGTCCTTTATACTGTAGTGGGTTCTTTATGATATAAAATTTTCTGAATCCTGTTCACAATTCAATATGTTGATTTGGACAAAACATATTTGGCGTAGGCTTACAATATTTTCTTGGTTGCTACGTTTTATTTTTGATACTTGAACTCGAAAAAGTTATGTTGTGATACAAAACTATACCGCAAAGCTTTAGGAATAATTATTCTTTCAATATTAACATAAAAGATTTTTGAGATTTTTTATTTCCATTTCGACGATATATGTATAACCAAATCAAATTCAACGAAAACCAAATAAAAATCAAGCCCAACGTAAAAAAACACTGTTCTAGTTTATAATTAACATAGAAATGTATCAACCAAAGCAATAACATCATTTTCAAATTTAATAATAATCTTTCGCCTATAACTAAGAATCTAAACTATGTATTTATCAACAAATTCATTTAGTTATTATTAAATTCGAATTAGATGCATTTGGAATGGATATAGTTGTTTTTATGATATTGAAATATGTAGTTGTTATTGAAGATAATATGGTTGCATTTCAAGTTTAAAAAATTGATAATTATTTTAACAAGAAGATTATTAAAAACAGAAAATCCGACTGCAATGATATCAGATTACTCATTAATACTTACTTTATACTGATGTCACAAAGCGTATGTGGCTTGATTTTGATTTGGTTAGTCCTGATTTTTATTTGGTTGTCGTAGAATTAGGTTTCGTGTTTTTTGTTTTTTTTTTGTTATTGTTTTGGTTGCATTTGAAGTGTAAATTATATTATTTATGTTTTATTCCAATGTATAACTTTAAAAAAAAACAGAAATGCACATAGAAAATTATAAAGTACATAAATTCAAGTTCACCCGCTTTGCGTTACGTGACTTTCCCTGGATAGACAACTTCAACCATCCTCCATACGAAAGTCGTCTAAAATTAATTAACCTTCAGCCTTTACTTCGTGATGTCGCCGATATTATCTTCGTCCATCAAGTCCTAGCTGGTTCCATTGACTGTCCCGAGTTCCTGGACAGAATATCCCTCCTAACGTTAGATCTTTCCCCCACCTTTCGCCTTGAAAGCCATCGCACTAATTATGGTCACTTCGAACCCTTCGCTACAATGCTTTTGACTTCTATGCTGACAAGCCTTCCTTAAGCACTCTATGGACCTATCTAACCCACCCTTACAATAATACACCCTATCTCTCCTTCATAGTATTTAGCCAGTCATAATTTTAGGTTACTTTCTATAATTTTTTCTTTCATTTTTCTGGGTTGTTGCTTCTTTAGCTTAGTTTAAGTTGTCATTTATTGTAGCCTGGTATTAAGCGAAATCTAAACATACAATAAAACTGTAACAATAACCGACTCAATGAAGCAGAATAACTATCAAATTTTATCTATCTTCTGAAACAGAACCGATTTGATGAATTTATTTTTTTAATGTTTGTTATACTCAACTATTCGAAATCAGAAACATTAGTGCTTTTCGAAGTGACTGATTACGAAAACATAGCAAAAAAAAAAGGATGTTCTTGGGTGATAAAGTACATATAAACAGTAAAAAAAATGGAAACGAGGAGTAGAATATCTTGAAATGAGTATATTAGTAAGAACTTGAACGCATAAAAATACAAAAATCCAATCCAAAATAAATATGTAAATTAGCAGTAGCTCGTAAGCAGAAATATTGGATTTAGTTCTATAACTTTTGCAAAAGAAAATTCGGTAGTACCTACATTCTATGTATATAGGCACTACAAAATACATAACAAAAATTAATTGATAGCAAAACTGTATACTTTTAGGACACTCGAACGCCGAGAACTGGCGAACTATTTATCGAATTGCCTATTTAATCAATTTACTCAAATAATAATTAAATAGGATATTTCTTTAGTCTAGCATTCAAGTAAGTTAAGTACTGCCGGTGTAGGATTAAAAAACGAATAAAATTATTTTATGTAATTATCTTCAGAATTAATTTAATTGCCTAAAGTTTGGAATTCAATGTTTGGTAAAAATTAACTTCCATTTCCATGCAGCAAATTTTAAAAATTTCACTTTCTTTCAAAGAAGTTTTAAATTTGGTTAAAGAATTAAAATAAAGGTAGCTAAGAAAAATCAAAACAATTGAAAAAATTTATGTCGGTAATATACAATTAACTAACTAACTAATTTTTTCCAACATTTTGTTAAACAAAAAAGAAATTATTTATATTATTCCAATTTCACAAAAACAAATTATTTTTCTATGTTGTAAATGCAGCAGTAAAATGTTTGCGGCTGCTGGGAGGCTTTCACGATCGTATTAAGTAATAACACCCTCAAATTTGTATCTATTATTTCAAAAAATAAAACTATGTTTCTATTGTAAAAGTCAGCTCCCTAATTTTTAATTAATGAGTATGTAATTTAGAGGACGAAGTAACTTTTTTCTACTTTTAACATTTTAATTTACTTGAAATATAATTTAAAACTTTTATAACTACATCAAAAGTGAAATTGTGGCTTTGGTGTTTATTTGTGTGTGCATGTAAAAAAAACATCATTCTGGATTGCAAAGTAGAGCGGAAATTGTGTTTGTTTTCTTTTATACTCTGTAAATTCACGCGTGAATATTGTGCCAAAGTTCTTTGATGGCATTGTCGTGACACCAAGTAAATAAAATATAAATCCTGGAAAAGTGTATTTAAGTCCAACGTCCTTTCTACGTAATATAAAAAAGCTCGTTCTGCAGATATTAAGGAATTGTGGTTCTTCAACTTGTCGCATTTCTGCGACACCGAAAGCTACTAAAGAGAGATTGCGAAGAAAAATTTAAGGGCCATATAAAATCTGTTCGGACGGAAAACACTTTTGGACATATATTTTGGCTCTTTAAACCTCCTGGCGCAATAAACTACATCAAGAGCAGTTCAAATCTTAAATCACCTTCTAAAGGTACTTGTAGAAGACCATCGAAAACATTTCGATGGGAGTTATGACGGTATGAAGCGCCCAACTATCTTCCGCAGGCGGTCGGGGCCGGCATTGTCCTGGACAGTTCGTTTGATTTGTGGAAATAGTTCCTTCTTCAAACTGTCTAATATAAGAAGTTTTCAAAATTATTTTAACCATTTGCTACCCTGACGGCGGCGGACTTTTTGTGCTCCTCCGAAAATGAGAACATGCATTAGGGGCCCTTTTTAGAGCCATTACATCCCGTGATAACTCATTTGGCTGCGGCTGGAGGCAATGTTGTCCTGCTCGAGCCCGGTAATTAAGAAAATTTATTTTATTGCATGTCCCTGAAATTCAAGTCGTTTATATTAAACAAATGGACTGGAAATGAATCCATTAGTGAGTCGGGATTCGTTTCTATTTGCGTAGCGCCTCTTTGTTGTCCCACTAAATTTTATCGGCCCTGTCGAGCCAGTTACCAGCAGTATAGGGCACAATTACTCAGGACATTGCGTAAAGTTTTCCTCGAGTCCCCGGGGCCGGGCTCCCCGTAAGCCCTTGGTGCCACACAGAGATACAACTCCAGCAAATGATTTTTGTTTTATTGAGGAATTCTGATGGCACTCGTTCAAACTCGAGAAATTAGCCTGTTTGGAGGGCTTTATGGCTTACAGGGAGACACTTTCTGCACAATAACTTCGTCTTCCTTTTATACTTCAAGCGCTCGTTAGATGCCATTAAAAATGGGCTCCAAATTGTGACGCTTCCAAACAAGTAAGTTGGAGTTGGCATGAGAAACGCTTTTAAATAATTTAAATTGGTAAAAAAAAGTATTCTACATTAAAAAAAAACCCTATGCAAAAGTAAAACTTATGTAAAAGTTCATTAATTTTTAATTCAACTTAAACTTTTAGTTCTGTACAGAAATAAATTATGCTTTTAAAACGAACTGGAGGCCTATCTATGAAAACAATTTTACTCTTTGACCTAGACTTGGCTGCTGTATTTATAAATATATGATGTATAATCCATGTCAAAGCGCTGATCCGGATGAAAAAAAAAATTAATTAAACAGATTTATTAAAAAGTACATATTAAGCAATTAGTTAGGCACTAAAGCGATTTCTCTCATAAATTAATTTAATTTGAAATAAAAATAGTTGATCTCACAAACGCATAATTACACTTTTAATTTAAAAAATAAGTTATTTAAAACCGGCCATGTTTTGGTATTTTTTGTTGTATATGTATATAAGTAGTTGAGATTTCAGGTATTTTAAGAAAGTGGCATTAATGAGTAGAATAATATTTTTGAACATATCATGTCCAAAATAGTGGGTTTATTATTAACTCTATTTTTGGAGTGGAGTAAACAATATATTTTTTTTGTTCGACTTAAATATCCCTCATCCAGATTAGATTCAATGGTTTAGAATTGATTCAAAAATTGCTAACCATTAATTGAATATTTAACTTTTAATGACTCTTCTACACTTAGAAGGAGTAATTGAAATTTCAATAGCAAGAATTATTTGTTCTTTATTGACAATTAATTCATATGCTGTTTTTTGGTTTCATATCCTGCAGTTTTATATAAAGTTTCGACTTGTTTATCCATCAGGCTGTGAGTCACATTATCGATATACAATATACGTAAAAATTTAATAAACAATTTAGGCTATAGAGTAATAACTTTATCCACTTAGTGGCGAGATACGAAATATTCCCCTTTAAAGTTGGTATGAAAGTGTACCTTCCCCTTTAAATTTTTAAGTATCTACCATTATAATAAAATCTGAAACAAATTCTGACTCTATAATTAAAGTTGAGTCCAGGGAATGTAATGATTATGATAAAAAAATATAAATTACAAAATAACAATTCAAGCAATTTTTATTTTTCGTCGATCGATAACGATTATCAAGCTATTTCTATTTTTCAATTAGTTGATAACGATCAAGCAATAATTAATTATTATAAATTATATTAAGAAACAATTTCTAACCGACTTAAAAAAAAAGAGGCTATCATTCCGAATCGTACCTATTTTTTGTTTTACTTTTCGACTCCTTAAAGGAACGAAAATAATTAAATGAATTTTATTTCGAACAATCAAAAATTAAAAACTAATTCTTGATTCACTGTAATCTTTACTCAGGTTTAACAAAAGTGCAAAATTGCGCTAGTTATGTTATTATTTTCTTATTGCGTCATTCGGGAAGTTAAAGATAAAAGAGGGATTTGTATTATATTATATTGTATATGATTACTTTTGGGATGAATTTTAATATTCTCAATGAGGGCTATAGCCTTGCATAACTAAAATATAATACGATATTTGAGAATATTTTATAACCAAAGGTATTTTTCCTTTCTTTTCTTTCATAGTGAACTACTTTCGTTTAGTTTTGTAGACGTATAGCTTTGAATAAAAAAAATTTAAGTTGATCTCAATGGGCATACAATAAAAATTTTAATTATCGTTGTTGCCAATGGCAATGGCAAAAACCAAATTTAATAGTTCAACTATCTTTTCATGTCAATTACATATTTTAGTCTCGGCACTAAAATAATTAAGGTCGGTTTACCCAGTCGTTTTGAATTCCAAACCTGCATACGTCATATTTATATGACATTTGTCATTTTAAATTTGTGAGATGCTGCACTAGTGTAATTGTGTATTTAAAAATTCGAATAAACTTATTAGCCACTAATACATTTTTTTGGCATAAATTGAGTTTGAGGTCTCTTCACGGATTTTGATGAAACTTTGTAGTAATGTATATTTAGCGCCAAAAGTGACGAATATGCAAACAAAAAGTTGGCGGTCGCTCATATTTCCTTAGATACTTAATTTTAAAATTCTGAAAAGTGATAGTTTTGCGCCGCTCACACAATCTATTAGTGAAAATTATATTTTAAATTAAAAATGTTTCCACCGAATTTCTGTAAAAAAATCAACACGAGTGTTGAAAATAAGGAAAATTTTACTTGACTTCGATTTATCATTTCATAAGACAATATTTCAAAAATTGTTGAAGAATTTTTTATAATGAAAAGGTGGAAATGTCCTTAATTTATGGTATTTATGTAATTTGCAACGAAATTTTATGGTAATACGCAAAAAATCGTGACAGCAGTGTCAATTTTTGAAATTTCAAAGTTAAATATCACGGGAGCTACAAGTGACCGACAAATTTTGTGTGTATATTAGCCATTTTTGACTCCAAATGAACAATCCTACAAAGTTTTATTAAAATATTTGGAGCATTTACCCTGCGTTCGTCGTGAATATTTGTCATTGATTGATTTTAATTACGCACTCCGTGAGGGATTTTTAAAAATAAACTCTGCAGCTTATTACTGGTTAAATTATTACTTATTTCTGTAGGTAGTAAATACTTATTTTCCCAGCAAATGCTGACAAGTAGAAGTAAAATTTTATTCACATAATTTATAGCACTTACTAATACAGAATGCTTTTACTTAAGGAAATGCTTTTAAAGTATTTTTTTTTAGTAAATTCTTAATTTTTATTCACTTGGCCCAATATGTCAAAATATTCTTAGCTGCTACTTTTGTGTAGTAATTTTTCGTCATATACGAGTTATATTACGATGCATATAATTAAATCTACATTTATATCAATATCACCATACGTATGAAGTACCCTTGCTTTGCAATTTTACTCTTTAAAAAATGTCTCTACCCAATGGAGTAGTATTTTTTCAAGTACTGAGCTTAAATCACTTAGTAATAAATGATCTTTATTTTATAGCAATTTAACACATTGCTGCATTAATATTACACTGCGTCGTAAATTTCCAACGTTAAACACTAGCAAATTTGGTGTCAACGTTATAAAATTACTCAATTATTTTTTAGAGTGTATCTTTATTACGCATAAGCATTTTTTTTTTTTTGGTTCGTAACGTAATGGGAAATGAAACTTGTATGAATTTTTATTTGACCATAAACTTCTAAACGACTTCCAAATTATCCTGCGCATCCCTCGGGATATTTATTCGTATTCATGCAACGTAGCCCGACTAGCATGAAATTTTTCAGAGAATCCAGCAATTAGTCAAAATTGTCCATGAAATATCGCAGTCTCGGCCCGCAGAAGCCTCATGCGGTGGTGGACAAGACGCGCAATTAATTGATCCCCCTGTCGTTAAATCAATTTGTAAATTTTATTAATTTTGTATAATTACGAGGCCATTCCAGCCAATCTAAATTGGATGCGCCGTAATGTTGTGCTCTTCATCACGTCCGCTGGTGTTGGTAATAAGGTTTTCCGCCGCTAATGGACGAGATGAGATTTGCCACCCTTTGTACGCCCGTGTAATTATCGCGGCACTTCTCCTTTCCGGGTGAGTTATAGGAGCCATCGGAATTTATCGCTCATTAGTTTAGCTTTGTTTTCTGTTAATTAAAAGTGTTATTACAGGGTGATAAAAAGTCTACTGGCACGGCCTTGCGATGCCTTCTCGGCATACAATTTGCGATCCGTCCAAAAGGAACGCAATCGAATTAGCCTGCACGAAAATGGGTTATTAAATCGGCCCCATTTGCGAACCTGCCGGTCCTCCATTATCAAGGACCGAATCGCGGGTGAATACGCCACGCCACATGAACGACGTAACTCAGTGGCCGTTCCGAAGGTAAAAATTACGGACGAGAACTCGAGCCAAAACTTCCCATTTGCGTGGCGGCGGCGTCCGTGCTCGTAACTCGGGGAATCTGGGGTATTTTCTTGGCAATCGATGCCGGGTTTTCTTTACAGGGTGTATCTAGATTAAATAACGGCTCCTCCTGGAGCTTTTTATTTAAATTTTTGGCATGTACAGCTACCGGTCGCTCGTAGCTTTATTCCCCTGCGGTTTTATGACTTGCAGTCGATAATGTCGGAATAATTTTCAAATGCAAATTTTATTACTGAAAAACATTTAAGAAGAGATTTCATTTGCATTTTTACAATTTTTGCTCTGAAAGGTACTTGTAGCTCCCCGGTGAGCTCCACCCTTTCGTCCTGGGTAATGCGCATTCCGAGAAACGGCGCTCCACTAGTGCTCCTGGCAGAAAAAGAACCTCTGATTTCACAACGTTGTAGAAAAAAACTTTCCTTTTGCGCCGTGCAGGTTCATATTTTTGTTAATTTAGCCCTGGTAAATAGAATTACATCGCATCGGAGTAGTTTTAGCCTCGTTGCAAATACGTGACGACACAAGGTTCAATTACATTAAATCTTATTTCGGCAGGTAGGTCTTATACCTTCCGACCATACCTACTTACCTATTTGCTTTTTGGGTCATGTCCTCACATTTTGGCAGAGATATGCATAACGTGTAGTCCACTATTCCATAAATATACTTAGATGCCACTGTAATCTAATTGTTAAGTGAAAGGGCACTGAAATAACAGCAAACTATTTTAGCGAATAGGCTAAATTTAAAAGGAAAGAGGAAAATATTTTGATATACAAATTATGTAACTTTTCATTAAACGAAATATTTATAAACCGCAATTTTCGACAATTTTCAAATTAGTTGGAACAGATTTAGTTTGAGGTCTCCTCGCGGATTTTAATAAAACTTTGTAATAGTGTTAATTTGGAATCAAAAGCGACAAATATACCTACACAAAAAAATTGTCGATCACTTATACTTCCAGAGATATTTAACTTTAAAATATCGCAAATTGACATTTTGCCGCCACGATTTTTTACATATTTAAATAAAGTCTGAACGATGGAAGAGTTTCTAATAGTTTTAAAAACCAATTTTTTTCCAATCCTCAGAACTAAATTCTTTATAGTCTATCGATCCATTTTATGTTTTTATTTCTAAGAGTTTTAATGCATATAATGTATTATAAAAGAACGAAATATATTATGCAAAATGAGGTTTTTTTCAAAATATCAAATGTTTTTTTTTTCGAAATTCAAAACCCTGCCTCAACGGAATATAATGACAGCATTACTTTAAACGAATATTTTTGAAATATTCGGATTAATCGATTAATACTACAGAAATCATATCGACCATAAAATAAGTAGCCTTTTATATAACTTCAATTTTCATATATATGTACATAGTAAAAATAATAATGAAATACATTTTGTTTGAATATGAAAGACTAATTGCTATATAATACATATAGAACTTAATTTTTATATATATTTTGAACAGTATATAACATATGTGTTACCCAAAAAATATTCATAAAACATAATAATTCGTGCCGTTTGGAAGTAGGCACTCCTTTAAATAAAAGGATTAAGTTAGAACTTTTAATTAGTCCTCCGTTTGACTCTTAGCACAAATTATGATAATTGATAATGTAATTCTTATTTCCTATAAGAATTTGTTCACGCGATTCAGCTATAGGAGATGAAATCAGTAATCTCGCAATAGAGGTTTTGGAGTAAAATGGATATGATTTTGGAAAGCAGGTATATTTCTAAATTTCACTAAAATACAAGTAGTCTCTTATAATACGACAATAGTTTCCAGGAACCATGCGTGAAACTTATATCTTTACCTAATATGTATCCCAATTTTGCGGGCAATATCGTTACTAAAACTTACATATGTTAAAAGGTTAACCTATTCATATGTATATATTTTGTGTCAATATAGTTATCCAGAATATTGCCGTACCGAACATATTTCCTTCTCAAAATTCGCCTTCCGACAGCAGGCAGTCACTTTCCAGAATATGCACCATCTTGGCAGGCCGCAGGGCCAGGGAAATACGAAACGTTGGACTGACGTGTACGAGCGTCGACAATGAATGCATTCAATCCAGAAATTCCCAGTATTTCTCAAAGAGAAAATTTAAATTTACTCTGCGGATACTTGGCATTGCCGACATTTTATTGCTAGAGTTTAAGTCAGCTGAAAGCAAATTCAGCAAATCGTAATGCGATAGGAGATCCTCTTGAGTAATTCCAGAAAACCACTTAACTCGGTTTACCAGTTCCCAATCGAAAATTTATGGAACCAGAGCCATAATTCAATCAATGTCAAGTTGGAGTTGGACCAACGAAATAAGACGACGTCGACGACTTCTCGCTGAAATATCCCATCCGGACTGGGGATCGAAAGCCGCACTCTTGTCCTAAGTAAACATTCGCAGCATTAATCAAAAGGAGAGAGCGGGATAAATATTAGGGCCCCCGGAATACGTCCTAATGTGTCCTGTTCCGGAGGGAGTTCTCTTATACTAGAGTAATATGCGAGTGTAACTTCTTGCTTAAATATCCCTCGGGAACTCTATTCTAGTCTGCATCCACCGTCCCGGAATTTAGGGATGATTTTTTTTTACCCCAGCGAATTGTTAACAGGAAGACATAAACGTTCTAAAGTCCCACTCGTATTTTCTGACTCGTAATTATCTGTTCAAATTTCGGTCTGACGTATACACTACACAATGAGTACAAAAGGTTCCGTGTCTGTCTATTTTCAGCAATCGAGGGAAATTGTCTCGTGACAAATGAACCACAGAATCTGACAGTGATGTTGGTTGACCACAAGCTATCTGTAGAATTTCAGCTGCCAGACGTGGGGTATAAATCATTAAGGAAGTTACAAGACGGAAACTACGATCCGCCTTAAGTTCTTCCGCACTTTATTTCTTGACAGCGGTGTGCAATTGCAATAAACAGTTTTGCGGTGGTTCTTACCTCAGGATCTACGATTTATTTGGAATGCTTTCACGTTAATTTATTTATTTACAGGTAGATTTAGAAGAACAAACACCTAAATTGCATCCAGCAGTACGGTTGGTGGTGTCTCCATCTATTTTAGTTGCATCTCTAACAAACGAAACATTTGAGGAGATGATACAAAATGATTTGTTTTCTTTTACTGCTGGTAGCAACAACAACCGTAATACCATATTTTCGGCATCCACATCTATGGACGATTTTAATAATAGCAGTCACTTTTATAATAATATTTTTTAAATATCTCGATATTACACTAGTCAACGAATTTATTTATTTATTTTTGTTATCCGTATAAGCGGCAGATTATTCATATAGGACTTCTTTTTTCGTAGACTATGAATTCGTAAATAAAAATGTTCAATCTGCTCGAATAAAGGTTTATCATAGAACTATCAAGGAATATCAAATGCAACTTATCTCTATAGCGCTTTTTACACATCTTGGCGAACAAGATTTTCATGAGTGTGCACTTGCCGTGTTCTTTATTCGCCATCTATTCTATTAAATAAGATAAGTGAAGATTTCAGCTATCATTTAAGCAACATTATAAGCTCCTGATTTTTCGTTATAATGTGTCCTTCTTTTGTATACTTTTAAGACCTAATATTGCTCAAAAATCAGTGCCGATTACGAACTCGTAATATAAGGAAAAGTTCTATAGAAAAAATTTGTGTCATCTACTCGGCCGTAAGTATTTTTACATGTCAAAATCTATGGGTAGTGAAAGAAAAGAAAATATAGATAGACTTTGAGTTTAAGGCCAGCAATCCATTTAGAATTTTCAAAAAATAGTTTTTTTTTTCTATTACATATTTCGAAAGTATGAAAGACCCAAAGAATATACCGACCAAAGGAAAACCCGAAATATTGAATATTAGCGGAGTTATCGCATATAGTATGGAGCGGAGGAACAGCATGAAATTTTAAACACGATTATCTCGAAACTATATTTTCAAAATCTGCTCGTGTTGTAGCTCAAAAACTTATCGACCGATTACGATGAAATTTTGGGAGGTTACTCTTAGTAATATTATCGGAAGGATATACCTAAAGTTTGAAAGGTAGCGCGTAAATAAATAATTTTTTTGGGGTCAAATATGTCGAAAAATGATCGAAAATTCGAACTTTAGAGTAAAAAGGCTCCCAAATTTTCAATTTTGCACTTTTTCGTAATTTTTTAAGTATATCCTTCCCCTTAATATATCAGTAAACGAATGACACTTGTTAACTTTTTTTCAGATCAACAGCAAAAGAGTGACAACTGCAGCAGTTTTCGATGTCGTCGAAACAGGCGCCCGAAGATCCTTAACAACGCCGCCATTTTGTTGGTCATCCCAATATATATTTTTACTACTATTAGTAAAAATCAAGAATTTGTTTACGTGAAACTTATTTTCTTAAAGTATAGACTCTTAAAATTATATGTTCTGAAAAGGAAATTTCAAAGTAGATATTCAAAACTTAGAAATTTGTAACGATTTGAATACGGCAGAATTATACTCCTCCCTACTCTACTATACTTTAAACGCGGTTTTCTTGAAATAGCATTTTTCGAGCTTACATGATTTAAAAAAACGACTGGATCGTTTGGGCTATAGCTTGATTGATTACGAATTCGTAAATGAAAATGTTCAAACAGCTTCCATTTTCGAGAAAAATAGGGTTAAAAAGTACAAAAGACCATATTTTGACCATTTATGAAAAATTATTACAAAATAACGGATTGAGCCAGTAACTTAAATGTTGTTCAAATAATAGTTGAAATCTTAAGCTATTATATAAAAATACAGAAGGCCTTAAAACATTTCGTAATGATCCATAAATTTGACTTTTTTCCATTAACCAATTACTTCATATAATAAATGCCGAATAAAGAACATGACAAGTGCACACTCATGAAAAACTTCTTCGATAATAAATTTAAAAAGGGCTATTGAGATAAATGATATTTGATTTTCTTAGATTAGGATTTAGGCTTTCATTTAAGCCAAGTTAAAAAGTTCTATGATGATCCTTTATTTTTTAATGATGATTTAAAACTGGTCAAAATACGGTCTTCAAAATCTGTATTATTACTACCAATACTACAAAAGCAAAATTTAAGGAGGTTGTGGGTATTTTTTAATTATTTTGATATATGACAAATAAAAAAATTATAAAATATACCGAGACTCAAGAAACAATTTTTTTTTTTGTAGACCGGTGTTATTTTTATTTATGTGAAAACAAAGCTCAAAAATATTTAGGATTATAGCAATACCTCCTTCATACAAATATCTGTTCGAAAATATGTGACATATTTCTTATCATACTTCAAATATAATACTAAATATTTTCTTTTATTTTCTTTTAAATATCTCAATTTTCTTTATGTGTACTTTCTGCCTTAGTGCCCTAGAATGCCACTTATAGATATAATACCACAGCATCGTTTTAACCCGTAAATATTACTGCCCGAAAATAAGCCAAACAATTATGTCTGTGCATTTTTGCTGAGCAAAATAATTTCCTTCGCTTTTTCCCGGACTAGCTGCCAACAATAACGACACTGAGTTTCGGAGTAGTCATCACTAATAAATCCATGTTGTGCCGGCGCACAGACGAAATCCTCAAACAAATTGAAAATTTTCTACTTTCTACAAGTTAAATTGCTAAGCCCCGAATCAGCACGTTGCAGATCCATCGCGGCGCTCGACCCTAGCGCGCTCGCTATCTAATATTTTGTACTTTAGCCCAGTCTAAGAAGATTTAGCCCCATGAAAGCGCCATCCGAGCCGAGTGGACAAGATTGTAATCTGCTGACATCGAGGTCCTTGCACCATTCTCACCCACCCCCGCAGCAGTTAGTGCTCCGGGTGTGGTGCTCTGCTCGGGCATATTGTTGCCTACATACAGCAATTTTGGTCCAGAAAATGCGAGATGTTGCGCATTTCACTCATACTTGGATGCACCAAGGACACATTAAGCGGAAAAAGGGGACAAAGTCTAACTTAATTGAAATTTCCAAATGCATCCCCATAGTGCCTACTCTGGGCGTCTCTGCATGCGATTAAATCGTACACCGGGGCGCTCCAAAACTGCAAACTTCGGTCGCGATTCCCCATCTGGGGCTGCGTTGACGGGAAAAGCTTCCGTAGACAACTTTTTACTGCGGCCGTGATTTAATAAAAAGCAATTAAGCTCTCACCTGAGCACCTAACTAGAAATGCACCAGCAGGTGAGACCCTACCTGCACCGATGTACGTGCCGAGGTGCGATGATCTCGCGTGGCCCAGAAATACGTGCAGCGGCGCTAGTGTGAGACAGAATTGAGGATTCCGTCCCGATGGAAAGGGCTGTTGAGTCATTTTGTTGGAGTTCATTTGCATAGCACTCAATTAATTACACCAATTATCGCCGCTTTGTCCGTCGATATATGCTAATGATGAGAACGGTCCCCGAGGATTACGCTTTAAAGTATTTAGGGAGAGATTTACTGATATGGTCGCATAAATTTTATTTAGCCATCACGCCCAATACTCTCCCTCCGGGCGTCCGATCAGAATTTGGAACTCCGGTCTGAAAATTGCTAAAGGCCGACGGTGATAATGCCAGAGCCACCTTGACGTGACCAGACGCAACAATCGGGCTAAATCGAATCGTGCACGGTTCGGTCGGCCACTTTATATTTTACTGCCTCTCATGTGCAATTTTATGTCCGAGATATTGAATTTTGGGAATTTCTAAAACAAGTTAATGCACTTGGCCTTATTATATCCTTTTCCAACAATTCACGAGCCTCTGAGCGCATATTTTATTATATTGAATGTTACAAGGAAGGAGATTTGCATAAACCTTCTAAGCCAGTAATATCCAAATAAAATTATATCACTCTATTTTGATTCATCTGGGAATAAAACTGGACGCTGGTCTTTTATAAGCTGGAGCATTAACCTCGATGACTCGATTTCGAATAATCCTATCAGTCGTAACATTTAATTGCATATGTTGCGAAATGAAATAACAGAAGAATTTTTCTTTGATTTCACGATAATAAATTTTGATTTGTTAATATTATATATTTTTCACATAAATCCTTTTGGCTAATAATGATAATAAATTGCAATAAGATGATATTCATTCATATTTATTGAATTACCACCAAGTTCCTTTAGTTACTTCCAGCACTTTGTGTTGTTTATTTTGAGAAACATACTTTTTAACATTTCAAAAAATTTCAATAGTTATGAACATTACCTACAAAATCCATATGGTAATCTCTCCTCTCCTCTCGCACTATTTTTTTACTATCCCTCTCTTTAGTTAAGTCGACTTATATCGAAACCGAGACCCCGTGTGTTTTATTATAAAATTTAAATAGTGTAAAAACCCGAAATTAAATTTAATAAGTGTAATTCCAAATAAGTATCTTACCAATTAAAAATTAATTAACCCATGTATTATTTAATTAGTTTTGACATCAATTAATCTTAATCCATGCTTTTACTGGAATTATTCAGGAAAAATGAATGCTATTTAATTTTTTGTCGGATCTGGCTATCCTGGTCACGATTTGTTAATGACAACTCAATGAACCATTTTTTTGATTGACATATTTTTTAAATTACACAAAAAACACTCGAATTTGTTGTGCATTTTCTGAGAGTACCTACGTAGATATCATCAATAATATTTAAAGAAAAATACAATTCAAAAATCGCAAAGATGTAGAAGTTATATTCGTTTACATGGGAGTAAACGAACCTTCTTGCCACTTCTGGTCATACACTTGAACATTTTCAATCGCGTTTTTCTCAAAACGATATTTTTTCGTATTTGGGGGATTCAGATAACAATGTTTTTGTTTTTAATATTAGCCTTGTAAGCATAGCAATTGACATTTTATTTTCCTATAGATGATTAATTTGTATTTTTTGTTAATATTTAATATTGTTGAATAAAAAATAATTTCAATGCATGATAACATGTCTTTTTTCCCACACCATTAATAAAAAATTTAATTACAAACCAACAACTGAGAAAAAGCATCCTTCAAATCACACCCACTGGGTAAACACCTGAAACGGAAAATCAAGGAAAAGAGTTTATATTCAAATATAAAATAATAACGCTGTTTTGAATGGCATTTAATATTATCAGATGACGGATTAAAAGTCAAAAAACAATTTATTTTTGTTTTTTTTCGATGTGTTGAGGGATAACCTCTGACTGTTTTGCAAAGTTTGCGGAGAAGAAAAGTGGTACGAGAACAAAACCTTGATTTCAATAAAATCTATGTTTCATTTCTGGCTATTATCTAGTCATGTTCCAATCTATTGAATATAAAAGGAATCCAAGCTTAGCAAGATACAATACATATATCTTTATCAAATATTGACAAATTTTAGAAATATACATATGTCTATAGCGATTTGTTTTTCATAGCCTTCGATTTATTGAAAACTAGGAAACAGATACATTTAAATTTTTAAATTATATTATTATTAATAGAGATATATGTACTTCGAACTTATAAAATAAATAATAAGATTTCCTAATATTAGGCATCTTTATCTTTTGATTGTAGATTTAGGGCAAACATTAATATTGAAAAAGTGTGCTGAAAAGCTTTTAATATGTTAGGATTTATTAAGAGAAAACTCTACCGATTTTCGTGATCCTTTCACTCTAAAGATTACGTACATATATTACACTCTAGTCCGGTCCCTGCTGAAGTATGGTTCCATCGTATGAAATCTATGTACAAAACGCGCAAATTGCACGTATTGAACTTGTCCAAAAGGCATTTCGTGGTTCGAAGTCTTAGATGGCAGATTGAAGTACTTCCATACAAATCTAGATGTTTGCTTTTTGGTTTGCAAACATTAGAAACTCGCCGTACTATTTCATCAGTATTATGTTTATTTGTGTAATTCTTTGTTTTCTTATTAAACCCACTGCGCTTGTTACTTTGTTCAGAATTTATGTTTCTTGTTTATCCTTCAGACCAAGATCTCTTCTTTATATTTGTAACCACAGAACATGTTATGGACAGCATGAGCCAATTACACATTGCATTTCTCGATTTAATGGGATTTATTGCCATATTGATTTGCCGCAAGACACAGCTGCACAGTAGACAATTTGAGCGATTTTACGTAATATTTTATATTTTTTCAAATGAGAAATTATATTTTTGTATCTTAGGTAGTGACGCTTAATTTAAATTTAAGTACAAAATATTTAAAAAAAAAAATTAAGTTGTTTCCTTTTCCAAAGTACTTAAAACTCTGTGCATTTGGACTAAATTCTATATATATTTTATTTTCTGGGTGTATGTAAACTTACAGCTTTTGTTGTAGAAACTTTTATTGCGCACCGAAATATTGTAACAATATTTTTCTGTGCTTGATATTGTAATTTACAAATTTTGTGTTTCTTTTCGTTTTTTATGAGTAATTGGAGAATGGCTATTTTGTATCCACTTTTATTTCAAATTACGTTCTTAAAATTTGATTTCGCGCAGTTTGCACAAATAATGCCGGAATAGCCGAATAGAATAGATATTTCTATCTGATGATTGAAAAACTAGAATAAAATAAACTTTGGTTTATCTAATATATGTTGCTAGGAGTTTGGCAAATGGACATAATTTAGGGTAAACTACGTAGAGATGCCCCAGTGGGATAGATGTCCCAAATATTATAAATAAGACTTCTAAAAACAAAACCGAGCACTTAGTTATGGAAAAATTTCCGTATTGTTTTTTTTTTTGTCGCCACAAAAATCTGAAATATTTTTTCTATATTTGATACGTCATTAAATTTTTGGTTTTATGTATCAGATTCAAATGTAAAGTGAATGTTAAACAAAGGATTTTAGACGAAAATATAGCTTAATTTTTTTTTTTAACAAATTTACATCTATCCTTACGAAAAGGATTGTTTCCCAGTTTTTGGAGAGTTTAGTTGCCCTTAGGGGCATCTACATATTCTTTGGAATATCTTTTAGGTAGTTTATATTCAAGATTCATCATAAAAACTGGTGTTTGTCCACGTACCACATGGAAAAAAGAAAGTTGCTGCCATAGAAGAGTTGAAGGAAGAAGCTATAAGTGTGAAGGTAATAGCTCGAACTTATATGCCTTTCCATAATAAGATATAGTGCTATTAAAATATGAAACCATAATTGTGCATTTTAATCATAAGGGTATCTATCCCAGCAGCTATATTGCGCCCACGCTTTAGGCATATATTCCATTACACTAGGCCTTTAAAAAATGTATTTTAAGCTTTGCTTAAATCTGATTTATAAAAAAAATTTAAGTCACTGAGTAAGCTGAGTATAATCTGAGTAAAATTCATAACTCAAAATATTACGAAATTAAAAAGGCTTTTTTTCGCAGTTTACCCAATACATATTTTTAGACATACCTATATAAATTTTATTTTTATGTGAATCGAATAGATTTTTAAATCTTTTAGAAATATGTATTAATATTTTATTTTATATGGTTAAGATGTTCGAACAGTTTTAATTAGTTTTAATAATTGAGTTACCTGCAATTACTCTTAAGCATCAAATGACTGTATAGTACCTCCGACGTAAATTACAAAGGGAATATTCACTTTCCGTTGTATAATATTTTTATTCAAATAGAAAACTTATGATATTATAGTACAGTGAAGAGTGTGCACCCTGTAGCAGATTATGAATACATCTTTTGTAAAATGTTCACCAACTGGTTAAATGACAACAGAAAAAAAAATTTGCAGTGGTATTTTAACTCTAGTTAGGAAGTCTGGTGGGGTTGCTCTCTGTAGACTTTAAATAAATTAATAAATATATAAACTTCCGCGTTTAGATGCGAAAAATGAGTTAGTGCTTCAGTTAACTTGCGTCCTAAATAGCCAAGAGGAAAATACCCTAAATGTTTTCGTCAATCTGATAAGTTCTTTGCAGTTCTTTTTGAAATGTGATAGCTCCTTTTTCTTCCTGTTAATGAGATTTTTCAGGCACCCAAACAATTTTCCCAGAAGTCAATAATTCCATCTTATGGAACCATTAAGACTCCATTGAAGCAGATATCGTGAGCACTACGTCAAAATTAAATTTAATGAAAATTCCACGAAGACAATCGTGCTGCTTTCCAGGGTATTTCAGCTAGCTTCTGTAGAAATTTAAGGAATTTTAATAAAAATTTGCAAAATCTTAAAATCTCGGGAAAATCGCCTCCTTTTTAATAGTTGTTAAAGCATCACTGGCTGTCACATCCATCCCCAGCTCCTTAATTTAGGGACGTCCTCCACTGGGCCATCAGAAATGAACTCTTAAAAACTTTCCCTGTAACTTCCATCTGAAAGCTTTATCTCTTTTGACTTAAAACGGAACTTTCCACTTTTGTAATTTTCCAGCGGGAGGTAGTGAGTTATCCCGACCAGAAATCGTGGACCGTTCCCCGAAATGAATGGCAATAAAGCGCCAAAGGAAGGCATGGCGTCAAGGAGGGACCCACAATGGCTCGACTTGGCTCCTTCAAAAGAGGAAGAAAAAGTTGTCCCGATTTACTCCGAGTGATACATGCTCCCGTTGGCTTCTGCTCGGTTGACTTTTCCACCGATGAAATTCAAATTGCGAACCCTCGTTGGTCCTTGGGTAATTATCTTTATGCATCATCTACTTTTAAACTGCAATTAATTTCGTTTTTAATTAAACAATCATCATTAAGAAGAATCCCCGGGCGGGCGGATGTGTGATACCGTTGTTGCCCGATCTCTGGTGCTATTTATCCCTCAGGAGTTTCCTCGGCCCGGGATAAGCTCCAGTGGGTAGCTGTCCCGGGAGTCAGTTGGTATTGGACGAGATATTCAAGCGGAAATTGAACTCCAGAAGAAAGTTCTCAGTTGTAAGAACAAAGGGAGCTCCGGCTAGCTGCTAGCATCCAAGGATTGCGGGTCGAGACACCGGGGGCGCCCTTAATTATTATCGTATTACTTCGGTGAGAAAAGGGAATTATTGGGGAGGAACACGGCTTATTGACAGAGCTATCTGGCGCGATGCAATAATGCAAATTGGCTTTTATAATTGCCTCAACGAGTTCGCTTCTTATAATTGTGTTTGCGGAACTCGGAATTGCGCAGTTAAAAGTTATAAAAGGCTCGGCATTTTTCAAGATTTCACAGGGTAGCGGCGTGGTTGGACGGACCTAATATGGAGCGCACATACCTTGAGGTAAAAATTAATTTTAATTTTTATTTTTCATTCTTACAATTTAATCTCACGGGCAAGGAGAATGGTCAACATCTACTTTTATTTCAAATCATTATTACAGTTTTCGCCAATTTACACAATAATTCCAGAATATTTAGCTAATTCACTACCTGATGTCTGTAAAATTAGAATGAATATAGGAAGCAAACAAAGATGTAACAGAAAGATAGTTTTATTTAATGAGGGAACAAAGGTGGTAAAAAAACATAACTACGATAACCAAAATATGAGTTTGGAATCTAAAAAATTCGACATTTCATATATTATGTAATTATGTAGAGAAACTCTCAACAAACTTTAGTTCATCTATGTTATTAGGAGTTTGCCTGTAAATTATATGGAAGACGAGATTTCCAGAGAATAATAGAGGAAAAATGGCAATTATTTTGTTTTTTCTACATCTATACATACATATGTACCTATAAATAAAATTGAAGTCTCTGTCTGTCTGTCCGGGCTAATCTTTAAAACGGCTGAACCGATTTCGATGAAACTTAACAGACATGAAGAGGGTGTTGTCAGAAGTGACATATGCAACTTTTTTTAAATTATTTACTATATTCTTGAAATTTACAAAATTCTGAACGCCAGTGATATGTTTATGGTAAGTTACACAAAAAGCACTTATCCGATTGAGATAAAATTTTACGGG
Source organism: Eutolmus rufibarbis (assembly GCA_963920795.1). NCBI lineage: Eukaryota > Metazoa > Arthropoda > Insecta > Diptera > Asilidae > Eutolmus > Eutolmus rufibarbis. Next base: position 34,802,745 of record OY987207.1, on the reverse strand, counting down.
CATATTGCGCTTAACCTCCTGTGTTACATCGGCTATGCATCGCAATTGAAAAGTGGGGAAGGGCGGCTGAAGTGTTTGCATAATTTACGTTATATCAATATTACAAATTCTCTGAATATTTCAGCAGAATGTTTTTCTAAAGGCAAAATATAATTAATTTTTGTTTCCCATAAATTTTGTTTTTATTTCCCTTAAAAATTGTTTCTGCTTTAAAAAACAAAAAAGCCTCTCTTGAAATTTTCAGGATATTTTCAGATTGATTGAACGTAAATTATGTAAAAAACTGGATCTGCCATATCAAATTTTTCAACTTTGATAGTAAATTTGAAACCGGCAACGCCATATTTTTACTAAAGTTTAGCTTTATTATAGGGATAATTGTGCCACTTAATGATAATTCAAATGAAAAATTGGCTAACAATTAACTATTTTACGGCTAAATTTTGAAAAACTAAAAAACAATTCTTCGTTTATATTTATAAATACATATATAAAAAAAAATGTTTATATGAATCGAGTATAGATTTTCTAATTATAATTAAGATGTTCGAATAGTTTAGCTGTTTTCATTTTTCGGTATATTTTTATTAAAATAGCAAATTTATGGTATTATGGTACAGTAAAGAGTGAGCACCCTCTATATGAACTGGTTAAATGACAAATGGAGTCAGTAGATTACTTGATGGATTTTGAGTTTGAATAAAAAATACGTATGAGAAAATTGCAATTCACAGTAGCTGAAAGTAGAAAAATATAAGATATTACAAGAGAGTATAATATTCAAAAGCTATCTCCTATTATTAACTTTTACATATATGTGTCAGGCCCAATTAGTAATTGCACGTTATATTTAAGTACAGTAGGAAGAATTTGCTGTAATACAAGACCAAATACACCGAAGAGTGAATTCACCTAGAATATAAAAGTATACTATTGGGGATATAGGGGCTGCATAAGTTATATAAAAATGGTTTGGAATCTGATATCCATCGTATTTCTTAACCACTATTGCCCAAACTTACCATACACATTGAAAACATGCAGTTCTAATTCGTCTTACAAAATCTTGGTAATCGGTCAAAGGGTTGAGTTTCTAAAAGTGATTATGTTACCCCGATAGCTGCCGCATTTCTAAATTGATTTTGATCCAACTTTATGTATATATTTATTAGCTCGATATCTAGATTTTGTTAAAAAATTTCGAGCTTTGGGGAAGGGGAAGGGTTACTATATACACTCGTATTACTTTATTTCCATGTAGACCATTACATACCCTTATGTAAAAATAATTCTTACCACATTTGAAATCTACCTCTTCCTTCTGGCTGCCACCGAAAAGTCATTTTTTAACCGTAGCTTGATCTTTGTCGTGTCCTTGCATTTTTGCAAGATCAAAATCCGGGATCAAATATATTTTGTTTATTACTACCTATGTGAGAGTTAAACTTCCACTTGGACAGTTTGTTTTTCTATTATTTTCCCAACCCCCTCAAACTTTAACTTATCTTTTATAATTTGGTAGGTTTTTGTGTTTAAGATATGGTGTTCATATCTTTCGTTAGGGAGCAAGGAAATTAACGCTTAAATTGATAAATATGTTTTTCGCTTATCCATCAATCAGAACTTGGAGCACTAATTGTGCGCTGTTTAATTAGTCGTTTTAATGCACAAGTGCAAACAACTGAGGAATGGTACCATAATCTCGTTTTAATTTCATCAAGACGATGTACGTTCATCTCAAGACATTTTTCTCCGGGCAGCAGCGCCGAGCTCGCCATTAATCACATGCGACAAAACTGCTTGGCGGTCGTAGTTCTGAGGAATCGCAATAAAACCTCTTTGAAATTAATACAATTAAACAACTCCGTACTTCAAAGAAATTGTGTTTAACTCACTTAAGCGAAGCGATTTCTTATTCAAATCCCCAGCTAAGTGCCAGCAAGAAAAGTCACGGAACGAGTAGCTAAGCTGAGAGGCCTTAGAGGATTAATTTGCAGAAAACGTTTTTCAAAAGCTAAGTTAAGCACTTCACTGGCATTTAATGCATTTAAGGGGATTGGATGTCCTTCGGGCGGGGGTCCTCCTGGCGAGGATTAATGCAACGCCCTGTCGGCAAGTCCTCCGCTTCACGGTCATTTTCATCGTTAAGACGGCCGCGCTGTGTCACTCCCCGAAACAGACAGAGATCCGTAGAAACCATGTTCTGCAGTTCTACGGAAATCCCATTCAACCCTCAACAAAAAATGTCCGCTTTGAGGAATTCCTCTGCATACACTTATTAAAATGTCAAGGAGAAACGGGCGCGGCACAGCATCCGCCCCCGCAGTATACAAGGCTGCGTCTCACCCGCTGTTCCTTTATCTTTCACTCAGCACAGCTGCGAATAAATTTATTTAACTTTAATCTGATTCAAGTTTATGTGCACTTCATTATAATCAGTAGAAGGGTTGCAGGAGGTGTGAAAGAAATTGTTGGCTGTTTTCGTCCGCCTTATCTGCAACTAAGACGGCAATGTTCCACCACAGCACCCGCCCACGCCACCCCAGTGTGTGTGCAGCTTAATCATGGTATAAGGTATAAAGGGTATAAGCAAATTCATTTTGTTCCGCATTAAAAACGGAAGCACCGCATCTCGTCTTCCGAGACGGTGACATTTTGTATCCTTCCCGCAGGATTACCGCGAGAGTCATTTTTACTAAACGGATCCATAAAAATTTTACTAGTGGCAGGGACGAAAGGATGCCTTCCTTATCTTGGCTGACTAATGGGCGGGTTCGACACTGGCAACAATGCACCCGGTGTCTTGTAATTTATATCTTTATTCCCCAAAAGATTAAATCGGAGCGTTATGACTGTTTTATGGTCACACAACAGCACTCGAGTGCGCTCCTCATCCTTTGTTTAGCATACTTGAGATGCTGATAATGATTGATGGTCGCGTTTATGTCGCTGATATTAGAGCCATCATCCTGGAGCAGTCCGGGACCAATTTTTATGTTGCGGCGTGATTTATGGCGGCTGGCATGCTCTACGGTTTGAATTCAATTGATTAATAGGCGACAAGGTGTCGAATTAATTATTTAAGCATAATATCGTTCCCATGACAAAGATGTCAACGAGCTAGAAGCATCACAGGATATTGATCGGAATTCGATTAAATTTCATCTTACACACAGCTTCGAATGCCTCATATTGTTTCCACGCATCAACTTGAAGGAGATTAAACATATTTTCTTTTGTATATTCTTTTTTAATAATATTTTGAAAAAATGTTATCATTCATTAATTTAACAAGAAATTTTAAATACTCATTTCTATTTTATAATAAAATGAAATATCGAACTTAAGATTTCGACGAATAGTTAAATATGTTTTCGAACAGAAAGGGATGACAAATGCTTTAAAATCTTTTACGAATAATGCAAAAATTTACTAATTATCTTAAAAACACTCACAATTTCTTATTATTAGATCCAGTGAAACACTTCTTTTGAGAGCTCTCTGTGTAACACCCACATTTATTCGGAAATGCTAACGCTTTTCCAGGCACGTGTCAATTTCTTCTCTCCAATTTTGGTATTAAGACCAAGCAAAAAAATAGTCCAATTAGGTCGAAAAACAAATCTGAAAAGGAGAAGTAATCTAAAAATATATTTTTCTTTATTCACATAATCATGTAAATAGGTTTCAATTCAACATTTTAACCCTTAGAAAATTTAATGTAAGGAATGTTTTACTAGCTGTAGCTTATTTTTTTGCGTTTCTTACGTTAAGTCTGTAGGTATTCTTTAAGTTATTTTTAATTATCGGAATATTAGCATTAATAAATATTGATTTAAGTAATTTGATGAGCTTCTAATCCAAAAGTATTTTTATTTTTGTACTACAAAAGAAGCATTTCTCAAATTTCTTTTGTACTACAAAGGAAGCATTTCTCAAATTTCATTTCAATCTGAATGGAACAAAAAGACTCTGAAAGAATCTTTGTTTTTACTCCTCATACCTTTCAATCTTTAAGATAATTTTGCCAAAATTATGACTATATAACATTATTTTATTCAAACGCGTTTTTCTCAAAACCATTTTGTTTTTTATATGGTGTGCATTATTTTAAGGTATAACGATTTTGTGATTGTTGCGATTTTTAAACGCCTTTTTTTCGGCATCATTTATTTCAAATTGACGTGAAGGATAAATTCAATAAAATTCAACGTTCCAAGCTTATTTCTTTTATTGCAGTTAATAAAGTTCATTAGAAGTTGAACCACTTGCATACATGGAAATAAGATTTGTAACATTGCTAAATAATTCGCGAATTTGAAAAGAACTGCAAAAATCGGAGCAATATTATTTAAAACCTTGAACTTTCTGGAAAAATCAATGGAATGAGCAAACAATAGGTACAACCTCCAGTAAAAATACTTTATTTTATTATAATATACTGGCGAATTTTGTTTTTACAGAAATCAGGAACCAGCGATATTTTGCACGCCATCCGAATATACAAGCTTTGCTCGTTCAAACTCCAGCAGCGGTGCAACACCATTTTTTTAAATTAACGCCGTGATTTTGGAGCTTTACGGTCAATAAATAATATCAAAAATGAATTTTTGGAAAAGCTTGATTTCCCTTCCCGCAATCTAACTGAAAAAAAGCCCTATTTTTGGAATACACAAAGAGAACCTCCCCTTGTTAGTGTCCTCTCCTATAACGCGATTTCGCACAACGCGGTATTTTTCAGGCCCATATTTACCGCATTGTAGGAGGTTTACCTGTACTTCAAATTATCTATTACTACGTAAAATATGACATCATAAGATTTTAGTATATGTTTGAAATTAGGGAGAAAATTTGAGGGGTTTAAAGGAAAATTGTCGATTTTAGTTTGGCATGGTTTCAGATTGCATTACTTTTATTATACTCGTAAACTTGCACATTTACATGTATTAGCGGTGTAAAATTTAGGGACGATATATATTAACACTAGATTTACGGTATCCTTCAATTTGACCGGTCTCATATTTCATGATAAAATTTACAACAGTCATTAATATAACTTTTGAGTGAATTATGTTTTAATTGATATAATAATATCTTCATGTATATTTCAACTCTACTAGAGCCTCTCATTTCGAATAGAAATATGTTATAAACTTAATTTTTCAAATTTCCTATACAATAAATATCCGTATACTCTAGTATATTTTTTAGCTATAAATAAACTTTTTTCTCAGTGCATTAACAAATAAAATCTTCTTAGCGTATAAGTTGTGTGCAAATATCGTTTGTAATATCAAAAAGATGTTCGCATAATAAAGATTTTCATTTTTTCCTAAAACGAGATTATGTTGTTATGTTTGTTTTAAATAAAAAAAATCAATAAGAATGATTTTGCATGAATTTATCAAATATTTCTGAATCAGAGGCAGTACTCTACTTTAATTTCTTTTCGTGTTGCCTAGCAAGAATCTTAATTTCTCACAATTTATATAAAGTAAGCACGTAGAAACGATACATTCAAACAAGCAGCACGTACAACTTCAGTGCAGGCGGCAATTAAAATTTCGCCGTCACGATATTTATGCCAAGGGATTAGACCTAACCGCCACTTCTTTATTTCGGCTAATAAAATGCCTTTGCGGTGCTTGTGATTGTTATACGAATGGCAGACGTAGAGAGCACTGCTCCAAAGGCAGAAAATATTTCAGAATTCATAAGGGAATCCGCTGATTAACTTCCTGGGAGCTCCGTTTCATGAATCATGTTCTTATCTCACTTACTTTGCCGGTGTCTTGGGGGCTGTTGTTTAAACTTCTGCTCGATGTTGCTTAGGTTGGAGGTGAAAGAGGCCCGGGGTGGCTAAATAAATTGGTGAGAGAAGAACCATTTTATACTATCAGCTTCTTGATCGATAGGCTTTGGGATGAATTACTTTTTAATACTTTCTCCTTGTTTTTCCGTAAGGATACATTTTTCTCGGGGGAATATAATTAGAAAGGAAAAGAACATTTTTGTGTATTTGTGCCCTTTAAAATTTTGCGGTTAAATTATACGGCTCGAAGCATTTTGTATATTCATCCAATGTTGCCAGAACTTTTGAAAAACATGACTTATGGCTTATGAGTACAGTGAAAAAAGGAATTATAAACTCTTTTATGAAATTTGCCTCTGTAAAATATAAATATACAAAGAAATCCTTGAGAAGGATATATGAACAATGTACAACAAATGGTGCACTTTAAATTACTAAAATTGCGAGAAAATTTCCTCAACTTCTTTTCAATGTTGGTCTTAAATTTTGGATTCAAACTCTGCATCGAACTTGATATGCTTTATTCCACATCACAGACTTAATAACATATTCTATCGATTTGCAGACTGTTACTTGATTTATGGCGCAGTTTGTATTTCCATTTATCACTTTTCAGAATATAAATCTAACCCATCCTATTTTATCCTACCCAATTCTCCTCCTAAACCTCCTTCCATTCCCTATCAACAGTATTGTAAATAGAACGCTATATTTTCAGCAAAATATCTCTGAAATTAGTGGTATACCTAAAATTTTAAAAGCTATTCCTGAGTTCCTTGTTACTATTCTACTTCTAAATCTTTCGCACGATACCCCAAATGTAGAGTATAATATGGTACTAGCTTCGACAGCGTTTGCTACTATTTATATAATAATATGTTTGTAAAACAATTTTTTAACAAAACTTGAGAATAACAAAACCCGGACTATGGGAAATTTACTGCGCAGTAAATGTACGAAACATTAACAACATCTTTTAAAATTGAAATTTTAGAGGGAAAGCTAAAAAAACACAACTTAAATGTCGTGTATTTTGAAAAAAACAATACATGTAAGGATGTGATTTCATAGGGAACATTTTACATGACCTATTCAAAAATTATGAAATATTGTATGGAAGGACGCCGAATATATAAATTATACAACTAAAATTGTAAATTAAGTTGGATCGAAAATTAAATATGAGGTTGCTTTTTTCTACTTTTATGTTGGTCCAATACATTGGATAAAAAAAATCATATATCACCATGAATATGTTATTTGATCATATTCTGAATTCAAAAATGCCTCTAAAACGAGTCTTCCAACAAGATAATGACCCGAAGCATTAAAATATTAAAGACAGGATAGTTAAGTAGGAATTTATAAAAAACTTGAACTTGATTTGAATGACAGCAAGAATATTGTCTAATCTTCATACTTATCTAACATTTCTCTCGACTATTTTATCTTTTTTCAAACCTATAGATATCCTATTTGTGGTTTTGTTGTATGACATAATATTTAAATTATTCCTTGTGTGGCCGAGGCTTTACGATTTGTTGTTTTTCACTTGTCGTATTTTAGCATTTTTTAAATTGTATAATCATCTCTTCCTAGCTTTTTAGTATATATTTTAAAAAGATAGATTTTTGTTTTCATTGAAAAAACTGAGAGTCCGCGAATGCATTGAAATTGAACATAATTAATTAAATACTGTAAAATTAATTTATTGATTTATTATATCGGATAATATAATATTTACAATTTACAAATGTATGCATCTCTTATTTAAAAAGAATACTTAAATTATTTTATAGGTTGAAATGATATTTACTGCACTTGACAGGTACACTGAGCCAAAAATGGACGGTTCTTTTAAATAAGAATTATGACACTTGTAATAATCGTAGGAAGTATTATACAATTTTTTTTTTATTAATAAAGAGCTTGATTTGTAGCTTTTGAAAGTCTACTTATTTTTTAAATTATAATATAATATTTTTATCGGCAATAAAAAGTTTTAAATGTACAAAAGTAGATTTGTTTAGGTTTTTTGCTTAATTTTATATATCTTTCATTGCATTGAACATATCGAGATGAAAATTTCGAGTTTTAAAGTTTAAAGTATGCTGTTTCACGTGGCATTTTTAATTATTTTGTACCCTTTGAATTTTTTTTCGTACGATAAATTTGGATAATAGAACTTTTTGTTAAATAGGTGAAATATGAATGTTTACATCTAATCTGCACACAATTCCGAATCACTATTTCCCATTTACAAAAACATTCAAAACAAATAAAAAATATGAGGAGATCAAAAGAATACATTATTATAAAAAATGCCTAAATTGTATATTTTTATAATTATTCTTGAATACAACTATCCAAATATAATTCATACCTACATTTTTATGAAAATGAAAAACTCCTTATTTCCGGTACACTGTCCCCAATTGGGTTAACAAAAATTAAAATTTGTCCACGGCACAAAGTTTAGTTCGAAACTAATGAAAGAGGCTATGCAAAGTGTTTTCTTGTGGTGTCCTCACGGATTTTGATAAATCTTTCTAGGAGTGTTTGACATTTTGCCGCCACGATGAAAATTATTATTAAAATTAAAATTTCGTTGCAAATTATATAAATACCTACCATAAATTAAGGATATTTCTACCTTTTCATTATAAAAAAAATTTTCAAACATTTTTGGAATTACCGAATTAAAATTAAAAATATTTTTTAACAGTGACGAGCACGCATTTGTCTTATGAAATGATAAATCTAAGTAAAGTAATATTATCCTTATTTTATTCGGTAGAAACATTTTTAATTCAAGGTTGTTCCATAATTTTCACCAAAAGATTGTGTGAGTATGGGGAAATTCCAATGAAAAACTATCACTTTTCAGAATTTTAAAATTAAATATCTAAGGAAATATAAGCAACCGACAAATTTTGTTTTTTTGCATATCCGTCACTTTTGGTCTTAAATGGACATTACTACAAAGTTTCATCAAAATCCGTGAAGAGACCTGAAACTCAATTTATGCCAAAAATTTTTACCTTGTGAGACCCTTATGAAATTTAATGAGAATATTTATAATTTCGTAAAATGTAAACTAAACAGGTTTTTCTAGTTCCTTAAATTACTTAACTTCGATCTGAAAATCAAGAGTAAGACTAATAAACTCTTAACGAAAACCAAAATGAGGTTCAGGAAAGCAAACAGGCAAACGGCCTGGGAAAGTGCATCTTCGCCAGAAGTAGCTCATCATTTCAACTGTAAACAGAGTTAGAGTGTAATTAAAATAAAATTTCAAGTAGTGTCAAACAGGAAGGCTCTTAGCACGTAAGAAGCCCCTGAAAGACATTATTTTTATTATCCCAGGAAGCCTTCATTTAATCCCGGCGAGAGTAGGTACGCCGAGGAAATCACTAGGGCCATAAAATGCAGTCGCCTTCTTTTCGAAAAAAACCCAGTGGTGGGCATCCAACAGGTTGCAACTGAAGCCCATTTGTCAGGAAGTCAGTCAGTCAGTTTGTCAGTCAGCTCGTTAGAGTCATAAAGTGCAGGGCTTACATGCATCGCCCCGAAAAGGGCTTACTCCCCATCGTTATCCGGATGCGGGTCGACTGCCATAAAACGATTCTCGGGTGACTGAAATGACTTTAGTTACATGTCACTCATGCGAAAGCGGTTTCTGCTGAGCACTCCCACTAGATCCAGAAAATGCAAGCAATTGAGAACTCTTCAGACTTTTATGATGCACTTGCGGTTTGCTGCGGTGTTTTTTCACAATGCTCCTCGGTCTGCACCATAAACACTTGGCCCCAACCGTAATGCACTCGTCCTCCGCATTTCGGGATTGCATTTTGTAACTTGTTATGTCGTAAAAGCCATCAGGAACAGTTAGGGATTAAGTGCTACGGACACGGATTTATTAACCTGATTCCGGTGCAAAGGGGTTGAAGAATCTGCAACCTCGGTGAGGTTCGCGAGGTGCATCTGAAACCGCTGGGAATTTCGAGTTCTGCTGAAAGTAATTGTTTCGACACTTAGCTGCAGCAATGTTTTTCTTTTCAGTGCTCGGCGCATTTTACACTCTCTTCCGCCCCCTTGAATTAGCCAAGTTTCGGTTTCTTTGTTTATAATGCTCGTTACTGACCGAATTAGTTAAAGTTTTGTTCCCCATTGAGTGTTAACTGGATCTAAAATTAAGAACCCACCTTTTCAGTTAAAAAAATACATGACATTATTATAATGAGAAGTAAGTAAGTAACCATTCATTAAAACTATTTTCGTCAGTAAAAAGTGAAATAGTTCCAATAATTCTTATTTTAGTATAATTTACTATAAGTTACAAAGAAATATATTTTATTGTACAATCAAAAACTATAAAATAGGATATATTTCTAAAACTCTTAGCTATTGAAATGTAGGTAGTCAAAAGAACTCCTAGTCATCAGTAGAAAAAACAAATAATTTTTATTTCACGTGTGGTGGTCGGCGTTGTTGGTTGTGGTTTTCCGTTTTAGACTTTGTTTCCGTCGCGGGTTTTATTTGACTTACCTAGTTACTAATGTTTCGAGTGTGTTGGAAAGATTAGAGTAGATTTAAAATATACTTTAAAATTGTTTAAAAAGTGAGAAGGCTTTTGTAATTATAGTAGTAGCTGTAGATTTTTATTGTTTTTGAAAAATATTGTTTCAAGTTAGTTCCTACCGACTTCTCCAAACTGTAAGGTCACGAATATTAAAAGATTAAACTGAATTTAATTAAAAATGATTCAATTATCTCAAAAAAGAGTATTTATTAAATTTTAAAAAAACGATTTAAATAATTTCCAAAAATAGTGGTGAAAAGAGTGTTTATTAAGTTTGAAGAAGAATTTAAATAATTTCCAAAAATAGTGGTGAAAAGAGTGTTTAATAAATTTTAAAAGAGTTTTAAATAATTTCCGAAGAGAGTGGTGAACAGTGAGGCGTAAGTGCCTAAATTTTAAGAGTGCTAAATAATAGCCCTCAATTTGAAAAGTGAGGCGTAAGTGCCTAAATTTTAAGAGTGCTAAATATGAGCCCTCAATTGGTGATGTGGCGACGTATCACAGATAGCTATGCATCACTTTAGTATGCTTTGCTAAAAAATATTCAGTTTGTGATTTATCTTTTGTTAGTTGTCATTGTGTATTAAATATTTTTAAAATTAAAAAATTAAATAAATTGTTTTATAACTTCTAAAATGTGGCCACTCCGACCACACACGCATGCAGAGAAAGCACTAACTTACCGCACGTTTTTCCGTGCGATAAATCCTTGTTTGCGCACGGAATTTGACATGTAAGAATTGGGGTTGGCTCAATTCCCATAAAATTACCTCCTGCACCATCTCTTGATATGACACATAACTAAAAAAATCAAACAGGTGCGCCTTCAAATTTCAATTGCACCATCTTATTTTACTGTGTTTGGAAAGATTCTTGTGATTATATAATATATACTATTAAAATGGTAACTCAACGCTCCGAATTGCACAAAAATAATTTGGAACTTTTCCATTTAATCTAACATTATCAATGAAAATCGTTGAATTCGAGGACCTTGTTAAAACTTATTCACTTTTTGTTATTTTTTTTTATTTTTTAGTATCTAACATGTATATGTTAAGACTCTTCAGAACAAATTTTGATTTGATGATTTCAAAGTTGATGTAATAATAAAATGTCATTATATATGAGGCTTAGTCATGAAAGATTACAGAAGCCTCGTGTGCACAGTTGGCTGAGCGGTTTGGGTGTGAGTTCGATTCCCACATGAAAAACTTGGTTGAAAATAAATATAAAACACACGCATAAAGCGCAATGTGGGCTTAGTACCCCAGTGCATGAAAAAAAAACAGTATTAAAATAAATTTCTCTAAAAAAAATCCATATTTACAAAAAATATTTGTTTTTTTTTTATATTAAATTTACCAAGACCAAGTGTAGGATTATCTCTTTAAAAAATCTTTATAAGTAAGTAGAACGTGAAATATACTATGAGATATTATTTAGTTGAAATATTGATATTTATAATAAAATCGTAGTTCAGCCAACTATTAAAGATTACCATTTTTTTAAAAGTTGAATGTAGAATTGACTACATAAAGTCCTGATCCTGCGCAGGATGAAGGATGATTCCTAGGGGCAGCTGAAGTTTATGCCATCATTAAGCCAACCAATCATAATTTATATCAGAATAGGTCGTATGAATATCCATTAAGATCGAGTCGAGATTCCAATTAAAGTTGAAGTTTAAGGAATAAGTGTTCACTTGAAATTTTTCCTAACAATGTTAAAAGATATAAGCTTTCGGATGGCAGAACAGTACTCTTTGGAGTGTTCTCAAAACATCCCCATTAAATTTTTATATAGAACAAATATTTCAGTCGTTCAAGTCTCGAAACTTTAAACGTAGTTGGTATTGATTAGTATAGAAACAATAACTATATAAAAAAAGCAGATAAAAATTAAGAACATAAGACTAAATATAAGCATTGAAATTAGAATGCTTAGCATAATTCTACAGAGACAGATTACATATTTCAAATATCTAAAAGGGCAATTCAACGAACCGAATATAATAATTATTATTATTATTATCAAGTTATTTATGTGATTCCTTTAAAGTACACCAAAAATAATTTCTCTATATTCGTTTTATTTTACTTTGCGAACTTCGTTTCTGAAATGTTAAAGCTATCAACAGATTTTATATTTCTAAGTTTTGCATACAATATAATATATAGGATATGAACAAAATTGAAATTAGCCAAATGGTAGTTTAAGCTTAAAAATAAATATAAATATTGTATATGTATAAGGTATAAATAAAAAAATCTTACAATAAAGCCTTACCTACTTTGAAGAAATAGAAAAAAAACCTAATTAATGTGTATACAACATATGGGGCAACTATTTCAAATAATTTATGGTATTGAATCCCAAACATTAATGACAGGCCATCCCCACGCAACCTAGGATTTTTGCATAAAACATCAATCAAAAGTCTAAAAGATATGGTATCATACAAAAACTAGAGCTTTGGGAAAAAATATTGTATAAATATTCTAAGTTTATAAGAATTTTGATGACTAATCCAGGCTCTTCATGTACAAATGAAACGTCGTTTTCAGCTCTTAAGCGTCTTAAAACTTATCTAAGATCTACAAGGCTTCGGATAATCTGACAATCTTAAATATATTTACATGAAGATTTGATTGAGAAATGGAATGTAAATAAAATAATAAGACTTTTATAAAAAGAAGTACGCAGAGATTGTCCATGTCCAACATTTTGAATGGTTTAAATAAAAAAGTGAAACATTTGAATTGTCTAATTTTCAATACAGCCTGTTTTGGGTTCAGCTATTTGGATTTAATAATACCATACCATCAAAAAAGTATTTAAGCTCAATACCATAAAAAAATATATAGTGCCGCCCATGCCTACATTTGTCTCTATTATATTATTTAAATACATATACATAAATTCCTATAAGAAATTCTTTGTTGTTATGGTATATGTAAAAATTATTGTGTGACTACATATTTATAACAAGATACTTGACAGGGATTACTTCCCATCCGTCATACAAAATGGTGTAGCTGTGCCGCTTGTGGATAATTTAAAAATGTTGGCTTGTTATTTGATAATATTCGCTTTCTCAGAAAAACTCATTTTTCGTTTGTACATACATACATCTTTAAGTTCTGGAATAATTTGCCCATAGTATGCAAGAATAGTGAATCCGTGCAAAAGTTTAAGTCATTCATATTTGAAATAAACAAATTTAGAATTTTAAATGTTTAAAAAGGTACTTTTTTTCCGTACGTCCAAATGAAAAAACGGAACCCTTATATAATAGGATCACTCGTGTGTCTGTCTGTCTGTCCGTCTGTCACAGCCAATTTGCTCTGAAACTACTGGACAACTACTACACATATGAATTTCTGTGACCGGAACACGGACGTGTAACGTAAATAAATGAATTTTAAATATGAAGGTCATTTTTGGGGGGCAAATTAGAAAATTAAAAAAACAGAAAGTTGTGCAAACTATACCGTGTGACATATCATATGAAAGGGCTTGTTGTGAGGGTATCACATATATATATTTTTTTTTATAATTTTAAAATAAATAGTTTTAAAGTTATTTAAGAAAATATATGAAAATTTACCATTATGCCCCTTATCTCCGATACTACTGAGCCTAAAATTTTGAGAAAAATATAGAAAATAGTTCTGTACTTATACATTACAGGAAAACTTATAAGAAGTATATGGCCTTAAAATAACATGATAAATCTCTCAATATTGTGCGTACAAACTTATATTTGCAGTTGGAATGTATGGGAGAACATGTTTTTCAACTATAATACAATGTTAAGTTTGTTCTTATTTTTCTATAATTCAAATTTAATAGATAATTATAAAGTAAACGGTACGGAACCCTCAAGGCATGAGTTATACTCGCAGTTGTCCGTCGTTTTTTGTTTGTTTTTTTCTTAAATCGACTATTATTTTGAAAATATTAAAATTAATAAAGTTCCGAATTCCGGGAGATACATACATAGCTACGTATACATTTTGGATTCACTATATTAAATATATAAGAAGCTTAATATTTACTTTTCCAATTTACCCAGCAGTGTTCAGCAATGTTCTGTAGATAGATGTAAAGGCTTAAGGCATTATCCGTATGGAATTATCTCAAAGTTACGAAATAAATAACGGATTGTGGGTTTTAAGACAAATAAATGAACACCATCAAGAACTCGAGCTGGAATCTTACCCATGATCTATCTACTTACCAGAGCCACGGAGTGGGACTCCTCCAGATAATCCGGCGAATTACAGAGCCTCGGCACACTTGATGCGGTGGTGATGCTGCCGTCTTCCAGTCACGTCCCCGTTGATACCAATCACTGCTACAGCTGGTTGAAGGGGACCAAATGCCAATACACAGATTTGACCCGAAGTCAACCAGCTCCATACAGCGTTTGTACAGTGGCGTTTCACGCAGAACGTCTGTCGTCGGCTAGTCGTTGCCGTCGCCATCAAGTCCTGTCCGGTCCTTGTTCGCTCCTTTATTTTAGTGGATCCGTTTAGACTGGGACTAGGAATCCTGGTTTTGTCCCATTTCCATTCGCATACCCGCACAGCTCCGTCCTAATTTCGCAAACCCATTCGAGCAACGTAGCGGAAACAACACATCCAATTGAGGGCGTAATTTACCATTGAGGAGATTACTGCTCCCGGGATTAGGATTGACAGTCGCTCCGTCGGGCTCCCGGCTTTTTGGCTTTTTGTTTAAAGCTGCGCTTTACTAGTTGGAAAATTCAATTAATTCCGGGAGCCATCCCGGGGCGGGTAAATGCAAATAAATGCCTGTTTGGGTATAATGGTCGCATAAGAAAAAGTCCACTTTTCACCCAGTCCCGACGAGTGTGCTCTGTGCACACTGCCCGTTGAATGTGTGTTCGGCCGTCGCCCATGTCTGGGCCACCCTGTGTTTGGTGAAATAAAATCTCCGTGGTCTGTTTGATTTTGCGGATTGCGGAGGATTAAAAGTGGGGCAGGCCATTGAGCCTTTTGTACCCTTGTACAAATACCTCGCATTTTATAGTTCGACTCTTTAAAGGTTGATGGTGTGTGAAAAGGCATTTCCAATCATTGATTTAAAATCCCAAGGATTCTCTAAATCTAACATGCTTCCTTCTACAACATTTTATTAGTATCTCAGGGAAGAATTTAATTTAAACATTTTTTTGTCTTATTTACTTAAAGATCAGTTTCATGTATAATTTCTGCAAAACACGTACACTCAGAAAAACTGATACCTTAAATTAGAAGAAAATCTACTAAAAATTCTTTAATTTGTAGAATTCCTACCTTAGTTTTTAGAACTTTCATTAATCTAAGGGACATTTTCTTTATTTCAAGTAAAATAATTTCACTTCCTACTATTAGAATGTAATCATTTTTCTTGTGACTTGTGATAAGTAAAAAAATATATCCCTTAAATCAAAATATATAAGTTTTTATTCTAAGGTAACGTTAGAAAGGAACTATTGAAACCTTTATGGTTTTTTATTGCAAATTAATGACTTTCATTGATTCAAAGAAAGTTTCTTTAAAATAATGAGCAAATTTAAATAATGGTTATTTATATGCTATGCTTAGTGATGCATTTACTCACTTCAGTTTTTAGGGACAAAATACCAATGAAAATGTTGTCTTTATATTCATGAAACTTAAAATTAGATTAATAGAGTTGTGGTTTGAACCAATGAAGCTAAATATATTATTTTTAAAGAAAACATATATTTTGGATTTAAAAACCTCTACATTGATTTAAACAAAAATCGATTTCATGGTTTTAATGTAATTTTTTCCTTTCTTTTAAAGATTCGATTTCATTGGTGCCAAATTATATAATAATAATATGCATTTTCATTCAAATTAACGTAGTTTTGTTTTTTAAAACCAGTACATTTTTTTCTGAGTGTAGGTACTTACTGATCTTTTAGAAGAAAACTTCTATTGCAACATTAAAATGCTGGAGATAGCATTTAGGATTTAAATTTACGCAATAAACTAAACTAGAATTATCTTAAATAAACCTTTTGCAAGCTTAGCTTTAGAAAATACGTACGAAAGGAAATGATAAAATTTAATTTGAAGAAATACAGAACGCGACTGTCTCAGTTTCACATTTTCAAAAAAATATACAACTTGTAGTCTCGATTAAAAGAAATCAAAACTAAAAAGTTTTATTTATTTCCACACTGAATATAACTCCGTATGGCCTACAATTTTTATTCCGGTGCGCCATTTGTGTTCACTAAATACAACATGGCCGAAAGGCGCAATGGTGGGGTATAACTTACCCATTGATTATTAATTTCTAAATTTTAAAGTTGAAAGCTTTATTATTTAATCAAAAATAAGGAAATTTTAAAAATAACATATTTTATAACACTTTCTGTACAATTTTAATATTTATTTAACTATATTTATTGTATAATATTAGAATATTCAATAAAGATTTTGTAAATTAATTATTCAAAATAACACTTAACAATTTTTAATAACTTACAATCTATAGTACATAATATAACAGAATTTTATAGTTACCTTTGCTCTGTGTGAGTTGGTATGGAATGTGGATTCTTGACTCTTCGGAGTCAGCATCTGTGAAACACAAGTTATTAGTATTAAGAATAAATTCATATAATTTCAAAATTTTCTAGAAAAATGTAAATTAATAAAAAAAATATATATATTATAAAAATGAACTGCTTGTGCTGTTACATAAATGCGAAATCGGTAAACCTTTTATTCAATTTTCTTTCGACATCTAGTCTACCTGTAAAAAAAAAGCAGACGTTTAAACTTCAATAAATTCATACTTCTTTTTGATTTTATAACAACTCACGTCCAGTTGCAGGCGTACGTTTATAAAAATGTATGTAGGTCTTAAAAACACGAGCCTGTTCCGGGCGTATTTTAGGGAAATACGGGCCTGATGTAAGAACGGTACCTTTTGTGGGCTTGAAAAATTAAAAATGTTTGGGTATATGTACATTGGGCCCGTTTTTGCACGCCCAAAAATAATTGATATATTTTTACTCGGGGATTAGATTGTTGCTTAGTTATTAAAAGATTATAGATAATTATTTCTATGAAAAATAATGATTATTTTTATTCCCTTGTTTTAATTATTTCTTTCCCGATATTTATTATGTATGTATTATATATACATATACATATATATCGTAGGGATCAGTTCATACCGTTTTTAGATGCAATTTGTTAACTATGCAATGTATTTTAGCGCAGATACGCTCCTTTTCAAAGAGCTAAATTGGGTATCAACCGCAGCCGGATGAAGATTTCATGAGCCCTTCCAGCGGTGGCCGCTGTTGACAGACATTGCTTGCATTTACGCTGTTTGTGGCCGCAGGTGATATTTGTAATTGTAAAGTTTTGAATTTCTGCTGAACGAACCCACCCATATGAGAGCACATAAACCCACCGGACACAGTTTTTGCACGGTCCTTGAAGCAAAACTCCACCGGGCAGTGGTCTACAAAGGCTCGAAGGGCCAATCCACAATTGAAGGCAACTGTATTGCGGTTTAATTAAGTGCAGGTTCCCAATCAAGCGGAAACTCACAAAACACTTTTCTGTTGATTAATCCCAACAAAAGATGTTCGATTTTTGCCAGCCGCCGCCTCCTCCTTGTTCGGTTTGTGCTCAAATTATAAACCCGGTTCTTCCGGCGATTGGGCAAAAGTTATCCGGGACGAGATTATTTTTAGGACTAACTACGTCTCTGTAGTGCTAAATGGTTGGGGGTTTTTCGAGCCATCAGGGAATGGTGCAGTCATTCCCGGGTCTGAGCCTAGATTGGATGGATAAAATGAATGAGTGCAGCAGATAAGGAATTTTCCGGTGAAAATCATTTCCCACAGCCAATTAAGCTGAATTTCAGACTCTCTCTGCTAATTTGCATTTACGCCCTAAATGTTTCAGGTGGAGATGTGAGATGAATTGATTGACCTTCCTACTGGACAGGGGGCGCTCTATCACTTGGGCTAGTCATGCACAGGGTGGAACCCTTTTTGTCAGCCAGGCTCCAACCGGGCGGCCACTCTTTACGAATTTAATTGATGAATTCGAGCACATTGAGCCTCGGCCACCTCCGAATTGTTCGACCATACGGTCGGCTTTCCAAGGGTACTGTATCCGTTCCGGATCACGACCCGACCATTTACAGAAAAAAAAAAAAAGTGGTGGAAATAGTTCGAAGTTTTTTCGACACGTCCGGGCCGCCCGTTTTCAGATGGGCTGAGGCTAGTCTCTGCATATTTTGCCGGGTATACCCTGCCAGCCCTAGTGTTTTATTGACATTGCAGAAACTCTCCTCGCAGCCTGTCGAAAAAGTGGAAAACTTTCCGTCCAGAGAAGACCACTGCGCCATGAACTGGCCAAAACAACGGACGTCGACGGGATCGTCGCCCATGTCTCTGATTTACGGCGCTGGCGCTAATTTTTCCAGGTCTTTGCCTCGCTAACGTCCGCTTTCAATTCGTGTTTTCTTATGTAAATCAGAGCCGGTCACAGTTTCCATGAAGGACTTATTCCAACTCCATGACGGGGCAGGGCACCCATGTGAAAAGTGACTCCGGTCCGGGAGATAATTGACTTTTCGTGAGAATTTCATGCCATTAAAGGCATACAGGGCGATTTTGAACCGTTCCATGAATAATTCATCATGAAAGTGGTCAGTGCGTCCAATTTTTCTCCTTCCATACAACCTCCTGTCGTCGAGTTCAGATTTTGACTCTACAAGCTGTAAAGTCATTACATAGTTCAGGTTATGAATAATTTCCCCGAGTATTGTCCACAGTATCATTTTGCGGTCGTGCTACTATAATTTGAGGTGACTCGGTTCTTCACAGGCCCCCGAAATGCGGATTTTCGCGCGGTCATTTAATCGATACCAAATAGTTGCGCCAAAACGAACTGAATGTTTGCTGATTTACATAGGTGCTGTGTGCGCTGCGACATATATTCGTAATGCCATAACACCAGAGCAAACTAGCGCCTATTTAATCTTTTAAATTATCACTGCAGCCAAAATGAAATGTTATTTCACCACGATGCTAAATAAATAGGTAAAACAAATGAAGTGGGATATTTACGATAAATACAAGTTTCAATAGCTCGCTTTTCGATCAAACGAAATAAAACAGACAGTTTACAAGAGCAATGCAATCAAACATAGCAAAAATTGAGTCCGACTTGTAGTAATATTTATATTTCTTTTCAGTTGTGCAAACTTACATTTTAAAATCTGTACTACTCGAGTGCTCATATTTACTTTTGGGAGAGCATACTGAAAATCGTTTACTCACAGAAACCCATCAGCTAGCTTCGCCTGAATGTAAATAAATATTTTTGTTATTTGTTGTATCTTTGGAAAGAACACCAAGCCTCGATGCTATTTCAATTTGCTACAACTTTGGATCAAATATTTTCCAAATGTATTGTAAGTTGTAGATATAAATCTTTTTTGGCTGATAGTCAATACAAGCCATACACATACATATACATGTGTATCTATGTACACAAAGAAGGGTGACCCAAAATTATGTTACATATATTCGTTTTTTTTCTTTCCAACTTTACTTAGTCAGTATATACATTTCATTTCCATGAAAAAAGATTTATAACTATTATTATTATTATTCGTTCATTTCTGGAAAAAATAATAGATAATGGGGAGTAATTATTTAAACGGTGTTTTAAATATGCGGCGATTACATTGGGCAGTTAATAATTCATATGAGCGGTATTTAACTTGTTTTGCGATCGTTAAATAAATTGTGATAGTAACATGTCATTAATAAAAGAATTTTGAATTATTAGTTAAACCCCCAGCGGCAGTACAAAACATAATCGAGCGGTAAATTAATATCCTGTGCAAGTATTATTTGAGCTATAAAATGAATGATTGGGCAATTCTCGACAGTTCTCTCTAATTCAAAACACAAATGCATGCTGATTTGCACAGAATATATTCTAAAAGTACGCATACTATTTAGCATTTACTGAAGATTTTTATTTAACATAAGTTCTGGCAGACCGATTCTGATGCAGTAATTGCTCAGTCGTTACTGCTCAATTATTAATTCTACTGTCCAATTGGATTTTCACGCATTCAACTTATTGAGTTTACTCATTTCAAGATATTTTACTCCTAGTGTCCATTTTGTTTACTCCTCATACTTTATCGCCCAATGTTTTTAAACATACAATTTATATTTTCATACCGACCGAAACTTTAAATACCATAATTAGGGATATTTGCTTTTGAGGCAGGTTCAAAAGATGGGCTATTGTGTTTAGATTTAAGATCTAATTTAGATAAATTTTTATTTACTATCATAACATTCTTCAGGACTTACATAGTAAATGTTAAATTATAAGAGTTAAGAATTTCTTGAATTATTTAATATTTAGCCAAATTGGTACTGGAAATTATACCTAGGTACTATATTTTTAGTAATCAAAAGAGTAATTGTTTCGGGCATTTATAGATTGCAATAATTTCCATTTAATTAGATATTTGTTGACAAATGACTTTTTGTTAAGCTAAATTTTTGACGAATAAAATGCAAGCGGGTGCAGAAATTTACAATACCTTGTTTGGTATTAAACATTTTGAAGATTATTTATGTTGCATATGTAATAAATTTTTAAGAAATCCTGAATTGAAATATAGGAATTCTAAATCTATGTATTGGCCTATTGAAATTTATTTTTAGAATTGAACCGGTTATTTCAAAAAGAACATATAGTAAAGTTTTATAATTTTTTAAATGGATATGCATCAAAGTGTAGATTTCATGGGAAAGCCAATTTCTATTTAGTTGAGATATATAGATAGCCAAAATCTATAAAAAAAAAAAAGAAAACACAACCTAAATTATATTCGAAAATTTGAAAAAAATAACATATTTTGCTTGTTTGTGTTGTTTCTGAAGTAATCGGTTCATTGCTAAGTTATTACTTGCCTTCATTTATTGGAGTCATATTGAAGAAAAATGTTTTAGAGTGTAAAATTTTGCTTTTTCGCATTTTGTTCTTTTCTTCTTATAATAGCAGTAAGTAAATATCTACGATAAACTCAATTTGCTAAAATATAATATATATCTACCACACAACTAGTGCCAGCAAAGATCAGTTTAGAGGCACCTGTAGGCCACGTAATTTGCATTCAAGTACCGTCCATTCGACAAAGATAAAATCAACATAAATCAATGGTTGTCGAATTTGGTCTTAATAAAGCAATCAAGTCGCGCATCTCAAGCAACATTAAAATTCAAAATCTCATCTGACTTTAGCCTTGGAGCGATTTGTTCATTATTCACTGCAGAGACGGCGGCGGCGGCAGTGGAGCCGGAGAAGCGTGGAATTGTCACCGCTCCGGGCAGAAGAACTACCTGGCGATATGAATCTGTATGCAATTAATGATCTGTTAAATCACTGCTGGCAGGACGAGGATTCAATAGAACAAAACTCCCTTTTGATTGCAACTAATGAATGCGAAGTCAGTTGAAATGACTGACGACAACGGCGATGATGGCAGCGACGCGGGCAGCACGGCGCGGCGCGGCGCGGCGCGACACAACGAGGGCTGCAGGATTGTGGATGCTGCGCCACGACTGGAGTCAATTTAGAGCCCGGCGAAGAATAATTTAGAGCCCCGCTGTCACCGGCACAAGCCATCGCCCCCGCTGCTATTTTAGTGCACCACTAGAATTTATAGGACCAGAAGGCACTAGCAGCAGTGGATTACGTCCCGAAGGACTCGCAATTATTTTCCAATTTTGCGCTCCCCTAGATGAATCAGGAGGAGGCCCCAGTCCGGGTGGGAGGCTCTCTGCATTCATATAAAAGGTTCCTGAAAATTATTGCTCTTGAGCTGTGGTAGTGCTGCTTCCTTGGAGCTTTCCACCTTCTTTACGATTTTCGAACGATTTTTAATTTTTTTTATTTTTTTTTTTTACCTTGCACATCACTAAGTGAAAATAATGGTGAAAAGAAAAATTATTGAAGCCAGCACTTTTTGTCCTGCCATTATCAACTCCTTATCACTCGGGGAAATTTTATATCCTCTTAGCTTAAGTGTGAAACAAATTACAATCGATAAGATGTCGACAGTTCTGATCTTATTTTTCATTTTCTGATAGAATCGAGTTGAAGTTATAACTCCAAAAAGGGTATTTTACGAGTTCAGTCACCTTTGAAATTATTATGGGTTATTATAAAATTTCAAAAATGACATTTATTTGTCGCAAAATAAAGTTTTCGTGAAAATTGAGGAAAATTCTTTCACTAAAGATCGATAAGTCGAATAACCTGGTTGATTACTATAATAATATATACATGTAGTATAATATATAATATAATATAATATATATAATATATAGTATAATATAAGAAGAAATGAAAAACTTACTAGACATTACTTAATATGCCCCTTAATAGATTTTTTCAACAGATTAAAGTCGATAAAATTATAATTCTTATTGAAATCTCGGGACATTGATTCATTGAATCCATAATGCGGTGATGAGAAAATTTACGAAGTGCAAATGAACAAATCTATGTTTAATGTCTTCCAGGCGATTAATATAGACTAGCTAAAAAGGTGACCAAACACAACAAGAATACTCCAAAGTAGGCCTCATGAAGCCAGCATAAAAGACGTGTATTGTAAGGAACTTCAAACTTCTTACCCCATATTTTAATGAAGTCTAAAATAGAATTAGCCTTATTAACTATCTCATTTATATGACCATCAAAAGTAAAATGGGCCATTCACAGACCCAAGTCGTTTGTTTTGTTGGATTTAGTCAATACACACAATTATTTATAGTGTAGTCAAAGCTAATACCAGAGAGAAAAAGACAAAATCATATACTCATCAATATTAGAAGGAAGTTAATAATTAATTTAAGACGATTTATAAAAGGTATCTAAGCCAAAATTTAAAATTTGAAACACAACGCGAACATTTTTGGCGTCGTGAGTAAAACGTAAAATTTCCGAATGATATAAAATTAAAACAAATAATAAATAAAAGTGAACGAAAATGGCTCCCTGGTAGTACGCCGAACCTTTTAAGGAAAATATAGAAATGTTCTTAACTTATGGTTTCGAAACAATTTTTAATTGCATTTTTAGGAATGTACTGAAATTTGCGTTTAACTGTAGCTTCTTAGATAGATTGATGCCAAATTAACAAAAACCAAAAGTTTTTAATACATATGAAGATTTTAGTGGCAAAACTCACGTAGATTATGCAATTTTTTTATTGTTCTCGGTGTAGCTGTACGACACTTCTACTGTCGGGTCGGTCGGGAAGAACTTTTAAAAAAATACGCTTGCAATGTATTTACAACTGAGTTTGTTTTAAAAATTAAAATACAAATTGTTTTGTACTTTATAACTTGTGTAATCAATCGTCGTTATATCGATCATTCATTAGTAGAATCACTTTCCTAAAAATCCTCTTATTTTTAGAGTTCAAACAGATATTACCCTTTAAATTATCTCGGGAAGTACCTACCACCGACAATTAAATTATTATTTTTTCTACATATTTGTAGGTCTTACTCAGAACTTAATCTATTCCAAAAGTCAAATACTTTTAAACCTAGTTTTTCTTAAAATCGTTACGGGATAGAAAGTTTTCAGTACCACATAAAAATTGGTCCTAAAGTTCTTATTTCAAGTTTTTGGTGAAAAAAATTATAGGTATTCGTCTAGTCTAGAGAAATGGGTAAAAGAGCTAAGTGGTTATCACTTTTTAAGAAGTCAAAAATAATTCAGGAGTCTAACAACGGCGTGAGTGTGACACACTTAGTGAAAAAATATGCTGCTGCAAAGTCAACAATATCCAAATAAAAGACAAACTAAAGCTAAAAACTACATAAATAAATTTATTTTCTTATTCTCGAACTCAGTAAAACTATAGCTGAACTGTCTATACTACTAAATAAAGTATAATAAAAACAAAGTAACTTACACTGACTCTTCTTACTACTAGCTACAAAATCAGTTGACTGTTTTGTGGTAAAAAAAACTGCTTACCGAGTTAAAGGTTTTCATTTATTCTAAAAAAACTTTTTATCATATATGTAGATAACCACTTTCGAACAGACACTCCTTAATTAAAGTAACTAATTTAAATAGGGCGAAAGACTCAGCATAAAACAAAGTGAAGATTATAAGAGATAACCTTATTGAACCCTAAAACCTACCAAAACAACTGAGTTAAAGAAGATCGTTAAAGAAGCAGAGTTAAAAAGTAGTTTATAGAGTAAGGGAGTGTATTTTATGTCACTAGTTCGTAGGTAAACGTATAAACACGTAAGAGAACTAACATTCCTAGCGAAAGGCAGTAAAAAATTGGAAAGGGTCTGGTAAAATAGCGATAAAATCAGCGAAAATAAACAAACCCGGCCATAAAATATGTAATTAAAGTGGGGACGAGTTTATTCCTCGTAAAATTTCATCGCAGCACATTCGACAAGAGTCGTAAGCCGGGGCTGATTCCATTCATTTGTTTTGCTGAATCCTTTCCCGGGGACTGGCGCTCGCAATATTTTTCTGGAGCTAGTTAGACGAAGTTGCTCCATTTTCTTCAAAATATTGACCTCAAAGTCATTCCGCTGGCGTCTCCCTGACATATCAATAAATCTCGAAGCTTTTATCCCCGAAGTTTTCCCCACAAACCCTAGCCCATTGTGTGCAATTCTGTCTGATCTTTTCGTCTTCCGTCTTTGCCGCTTCGAGCACCATACACCGCCGGGAAAAAAAAAAGGAATTTATTTCAGTTGAGCTCGTAAATCTTGAGAAACGGTTTCCGATAAGCAAAACCAGGTGGGAGGGGTGGATGGTGGTCAAAGTTTTGAAAACTTAAAAGCTTCACAAATACTTCGCCAACATTGGGCTCGTCCCTGCCTGGATTCGGACTGAAACTTCACCGAATTTATTTCCCAAACGGGGCGTTGAGCCCTGTCCTTCGAACTTTGTTTTTCAAAGCGAAACCACAAATCTGTTTGTCGAGATTACAGCGATACCCTTGGCAAGCTTCGTAAGAAGCACAATTTCTAGCCGCAAAAATCTATGCCACGTGATTCATTTTACCGAAAATACCATCGCTCTGCTCCTTGTGAACGCCAAAAATGGCAAATCTCCGACGTAAATCGAAACTGTTGCAAACATATTTTTCATAAAGTTTTTTTCTCCCGGGATACTTGAGGATCGCAACGCGTAAAGGGAAATCTCCCTGCGGGATCGAAACGTTGCTCCTTGAAGGGACTGCAGCATTTTATTTATAAAGAGCGAACTGAGATAAAATTCCTGTCTGAATGACGACGACGCTGAGTAGCTGGAGATAAACATCGACATAAATCGTAAATAAGTCTCTCGAAAAGGAAAACAATGTTTTCTGTTGCTTTATTGTGTCCTTTATAGCTGCAGAAGCAGATAATTTTCCATTTACCAAGTATTCTTCTTTTTAAGGACATTTCCTTCCGTCTTCATTGCGCTACCATCTTCTTTCTTGGCCGGGATCCTAAAGACTTTGCTGCGGAATATGCCAAGTGGCACTGTAGCCCATCCCCTCTATGGAATAGTTTCGACTACTAGCCCCAATCTTGATAATGAAATTATAATTGTTAATCTGGAAAGGAAATTGTACAAGGCCAGCAATGCCGCCATTTTCTGGACTTTAGATACTTGTGGTTCGTACAAGATGGGGGTTCTTTACTGCGTAGAATGAGCTCTTACATACATAGTTGCTGCCACGAGCGTTTAGTGGCAATTTAAAAATTCTTTATGTTGCGGTTAGGTATGATTTTAATAAAAATACAGATCGTATAAAATTGATTATGCAGTATCGTTACATTATACACTATGCGGATTGGTTGTAGTAATATAATAACATGTCAACAGCAGTCGAACATCAGATAGCTATTAGTTCAAAATCAGAACTACTACACCAGCTCGAAATCGGTAAAGTTCTTTACCTAATTCAATACTGTACGATTAGCGTATCGGAATTAAAATAGATTTAAATAATAATACCTATTTTTTTAGGTACTTCTTGAAGAAGTCCTGGCTAGATTCAACCTCATTAATTTACTATAAAAACACTGTGGACTCTTTCTATAGACCGGGTTCTTCTAAAGGTTGTTTGCATTTTATCTAAATTCCACTTTATTCGCAACTGAGGCCATATTCTTTAATTGTTTTATTTTTTTAATAGTTTAGGACCTCTTTAATTCTTCAATTTACTTTTGTTCATGTGATGTAACCATGAACAAATATTTGAGGAGTTTCTGTTCAAAAGTTACTTTGATTCAAAAATGGCAATAAAAATAAGACCCAATATAGCAACTCACTTTTGTTTTGATGTTTTTTATAACTAGTTTTAGTGAATCAACATTTTTAAATAAACAGTTTTGAACCATTCTAAAGTAAATAGACAATTTTGTTGATTTGAATTTGTATTGATTGTAAAGCCAGGTTAAAAATTCATAAAAGTTTTATCAGCTACAACCATAGAATGCAAATAGCATAATTTTGAAGCAAAACAGAGTGTAGTCATCAGATTAGTTCGAAAAGTATGTATATTTTTTATAGTAAATAGGTAGTTTTGATCAAAAATAAGTATTTAAGTAAGAAATCAGAACTTATTCAAAATCAAATCAGAATTTATTTTTAGACTCGGGTTTGGAAATGACATATCCAGGGTGTTAAAAGCAGGGTTGTGAGAACTTTTAATCTTCAAAATAGTTCCTTGAAAATTAATGCCAGAGAATAGAAAATCGAAACAGAGACAGACAATTTCTATTTTTAGCCCAACCCTTAAAACTTAAAGTTCAAACAGTTTTAATACACAGATAAAAGCACTTTTCCACTTTCAAAATGACGGAAATATTATACCGGACGAAAATTCTCAACTTCTAAGAGTTTGAATTCACGCAAATTTAATCAATATTGCTTTAGCAATTTCTACCTAAAGATTTTCTTCTTTAATTATCTTGAAAAATAACACTTTAAAATAATAATTCAATGAAATTTAGAGATGCAATCGAATTAGTTTTTTTCTCTCGGTGTTGCATATCGAAGTTTTTGGTTTTTGGATTTTTGATTTTACTTTTGCCAAAAATAGTTTCTCTTATTTATATCAACTTAACAAGAACGGAAATGTTAATTTTTCGAAAACAAGAAGCAACGACGACATCTTTTCGAATCGTTTAAACTTAAAGTACCTTTTTACAGCAGCATCGATCCTCATGTCAAGAAAATTAAATTATGTATGTGTGATAGTGACGGAAACTTACTTTTACCCTTCAAGGGCTTACGTCCATGTTTACTTCAAATTTGCAGCCAAAGTGTGTCAATCTGCAAGAAGAAATGTAAAAGGAATTAGAACATAAAGTTGTGTACTAGATAATCTTATTTTCTAAGAAAGTCTTTAAGCTGTAGTGTAAGATTTTGTGACAGCGTGCGTAGTGAAAACCCCTTTAACAAATTCAATGTGAAAACAGGATGGAATCGGGTTACGTCGCAAATATTTGCAACAAACTTGAGAGGATCTTGTGTGTGCCTTTTGACTGAATAAAGCAGTTTAAGAGCATTTTCAGCTCCAACATTCCGAAATAATTGAAGGATGAAATAGAGAAAGCTGTGAGTTCCACACATGAAAGCCCCTTCAGGCGAAATTCCATTTCTTGGATTGGAGGAAACTTGAAATAATACTGAGTACTAGGAGCAGTCCCGGTGATATTTTTCATTTCAAAACCTATTTCGGGACGTACATAGTCAAGGTTTTGCACCGACTGCGGATTTTTATAGAAAAACGGCAACTTTCTTCATTGATGGCGAGGCGGGAGCGCGAATAATGACGACTGTTCCCTACACCACTTTCAAACACCTGCCGGGATTGAGTGAAAAGCACCCGTAATTTGTCGTCATTGTTAGTCGCGTTTTCTGCTCCTGCTGAATTTGAATGCTTCCGTTCTGCGCTCTAGAATTGTTTTTTTGCGAGGAAATTCAATTCGGGAAAACCGTCCCGGGACCAGTGGTAGAACCCACCTTAAGCGCAGGCATTGTTCACATTAAGCAATTCAAGTTAGAGTTGAAGAATATCAGCTGCAGGGATTTTGCTAGTGACAATAGCCGCGTGCGATTTCTTGTAATGAGGTTGAGGCTTAAGGTGGCGACTCGCTCATAATTAGCTATTTTCTTCTCAATATCGCCGTGTTTGGTTTTGTCGAATGATCGTCATTACTATTGTATAGCTTTTTTTAATTAAAAAAACTAGTTGGTTTCTCTGTTACTGCAGGCACCCTTTCCTTTTATATAATTTTATTTTACAGTCTACCTCTCCCGATTTAATGGACCTACTCTGCAACCCTTAGTCACAGTTTTTTCTTAGTCAATGACGATCACTTAACAAAACCGATCACGACGAACTAGGAAATTAAATTTCTACATACATTTAAGATATCTCTACTAATTTAAAAGTCGTATGGAATGAAAAGAATCGATAATGTCTTTTTTTCGGTTAGGTTATCTATGGCTGCAACCTAGGGATCGCATTGCAAAAGAGCTTGAAAATTGAATTTTGAGTGGACTAAAATACAAATAAATCTTCATTTTAATACTGTGATCCCGGACATTTTTACGATCATAACAGACATGGACGCAATTATTTTGTAGGCGCAAACCACTTAGCCGCTTAGAGTATTTGACACTTTTATTTTAAATCGGATCGTATATAGGAAAATACTGTATTTGAATTACATCCCTTTCTTAAGTAGATTTCATAAAAGTACTTATTGCAGCCTACCTCATGACACAATTTCGGAAAATAAATGAAATTATGCCAAAATTCATGTTAGTAGCTATAGATTTATATAATATTCCACCCAAATGTTTAAATAATACATATATGGAATTATAAATTTCCGAACACGATAGAGTACGTTTTTCTTAATTCATTATGATTAAACTTTACCTATACATTTATTGGACCAATATATGTATGTATCTCGGGTAGCAAATTTTATGTTTTATTTTTAGGTTTTTAGTTAGAAAATTGCAAATTTAGCAGGTTAATAAAAATCCTGCTTTAGAGTCAGCACCATAGATTCAACATAGGGCTCTACATAGAATAAAAAGTATAGCTACCAATAAAAGATCGGGTGAAAAATATGTCTCAATTATTATTACTATTATTTTGGTGTGAGGCGACTAGTCGATCTTTTGTGAAAAAGTCACTTCGAAAAAAAAACATGGATTTCTTATTGTTACCAGCTACATGTAGGCGAATAATCGCGGGTTTGGGTAATTGAAAAAAGTTATTTGAGGGTGGAAAACAATCACAAAAAAGATTTCTTTTATGTAAAATAATCCGATTCGCTCATATCTCAATTATAAATGTCATTATAACAAATTTTTAATACACGTATAAAAAAATCAGACGAGTTAAACTAATTGTTTAATAATTTTTTGAAAACTATGATAGTCATGGATTTATTTCTAATTTTCCTGAAAACGTTACGTTCTGTAATACGTATAAACATAGTTTTAAAACGTGGCTTGATACTTAGAAATTAAGGGGAGAAGGCTTACTTTTTCTTGGATAGTCAACGAATTAAAACCAATAGAATAGAGGCTTTTATTTCTGCCATTTTTGGTTTAGAATAAATTTATGGGTTCCAGCGAATAAAGCTTTGCCCAGTACTCAGTCTACTTTTAAAATCGCAGAGGAAAAAATCAGGAATACATGTTTTCATGTAAGTTGGTTTACGATATCTATTAAAAAGTGGTAATATGAACAAAAGTATCGAGTAAAAACTATCGGTATCAACGTACTCATATAAGTGAAAATATTGTCAGGAAAGTAACCCAATAAAAACGTATCGATTAGTATGCAAAGTATTCGATACCGAATAGTATCGATATTTTTTAGTGTTCCTAGTAGTGCCATCGAATATCTAGAAGACAAATATTTTTAAATTAAGTTTGTCATAGAACTATGGCCTACTTGAACCCTAATCTCTTCTTTTGTTTCCTCTCAGCTTATCTTTTGTGCTAAAATATTTTGGATCACTAATTTCAAATTTGTGAAAATCGATATGATGGAAATTTCAAAGGAAGATGACTCAAGTTAAAGTCAATTTCATTTCAAAATCATGAATGGATACAATTCTGAAAGTCTTAATTTCTTAACTTTAGATCAACCGATTTTGAATCTACTATTAAACATCTTCAAGATTTCATGATTTTAAGATAGCAACAAAAATTTTTATTCAAAACATTTCTTTATTCTTATTCTTTTACCTATAAATTTTGAGAGGATTAACCAAAAATAAAACAATCAATCATAATGATTACATCAGTAAATTTTCTGATAACATTAAAAGAATCTCAATAGCCAAACATCTTTAATAGTACTTTTATTTTCCTTCGAGTGTTTTTTCTTCCCTTAAGTTATTCCATAATTAGATAAGGGAGCAGAGATAAGTGAAGGGTGCAAATTCGGATAATACTTATATTGGAAAATTGTCTGAATCACCCTCAAGGCTAGATGTTAAATCAAATATAAGAAATTAACCCCTGTACGAGTGGCAACTTAGAATCGTTTTGCTTGCTAAAGTAATTACTCAATTTTTCCTGCAGCATTTTGTTCGTCTGCTAACTTTTAAATTAGTGCCTTCGGGGAAGACAAATTGCCTCATTTCGAATCGCGTAACAAGGTGTGTACTTCAATCAGTTCTCCTATTTTACCTAGCACACCTTCTGACCTGATATCCAGATAAGCGAATTTTAGTGCAATTTCAACCCTCGGAATTAGTGAGAACACGTAAAATGCTAAAGCGAGAAAAACGAGCCAAGAAGTGAAGGCACTGCGGACTGGAGCAAGGCAAACATAATCGCGTGCCACAAATAACTCTTTTCCCTTTTAGCCTCATCATTGTTGCTATTACTCCACGTTACCAGCTTAGCCCTAGACCACCTTCGTCTGATTAATGACAAGAAATAATTTAGCGGGGGTATGGGCCGCAAGCCAGAAAAGGGGTCACCTAGCTCAGAATTCTTTTCTGTTTATGTTTTTATTTTGTCGTTTGGCATGATTTTTTTCGATGGATTTTAAGGTGGATTTGTCCTAGCCCCCGGCATGACAAACGCTCAGCAATTAATTCTAGAACGCTTTATTGGGGATATTTTTGGAGTTATACTTACAGCTAAAAGCTTTTCCCCGTAATCTAGGAAAGTAACTTGATACTGTAATTTTGTTTTTAACAATTGTTCCTTGTTGCAAAGACTGTAGGAGAAAAGTTAACTTATAATTTTCATTATTTTATTGAGAAATCATGTATTTATGAAGGATTTTAAGCGCAATCATATTGGGGAAAATTACCCGAATATTACATAATTTGATTTTAGGTGTTTAATTTGAAATATTGTATATCAAATTCATAATAAATAACTGAAATCTGGTGGTTTTGATTAATTTAGAAATTTTACTTTTTATTTTAAAAATTTACATATTTATTTCTCCTTATTATTTTGAAAATTTTAACTGCAGGTATAAGGAAACATTTCCTTATTTAATGTATTATAAGTGAAACAAATAGTTAACCTTCAGAAATATTATTATAAATTAAACATACATACAAATAAATAAATAAAATAAATAAATAAATAAATATTTAAAGTCGACCAAACGAATGCTGATTAAAAAAAATCTATTTGTACGATTTATTGGGCTTTATTATTGAATTCTAAGGAAGAGCTCAGAATCGATTTTTATATAGAAAACCGACTTTCTAATTGACATCGAACTCGTCTCTTCTATCTAAAAATTGAGACTGAGCTTTTGTTCAAAAGTGTTTATCCGCCAAAAATCAAAAATAAATATCTTAGGTTTTGATAAAGAATAATATATTAAAAGGAGAACAAAATTGGAGAAGGACACTTCGCATAGTTTCCTTGTAAGAAAAAGTAACAAATGCATACTTCTTTCGAAGCCCCAAAATAAACAAATATATTATTAAGAACTTATATAGGTACGTATCATTTTAATAGGCCTTTATTTAAAAATACAAGATATATAATTCACCTTATGTTAGAATTATCGAGCGTACACGGGGATAAAACAACCCCACGCTTTTTTCGAATTGATATACCTCATAACCCCACAATTTTTTAAAAAAATTATCAAGAGACATTTTTTGTATTCATGTGTTTGAACAAAAAGTAATATTCATTTGGACCTATATGGAGTTAACTAATTTTTATAAAGAGGTATAATTATTAGCTCAATTCCTACTCGCTTTAAGATATTAGAATGTTGAAAACAAAAATTGGGCTGTGCCGTCAGAAAAAAAAACAGAAATATTTAAATGTGGACTTAATGAATCCATATGACGGAGCAAAGATTGAAATAGGCTTAGATTAGTATCCATAAATTCCAAATTCGAGCACCTAAGAAAGCATTTCCACAGTTGGCTTTTGTACTAAACTTTGCTTGAACTTTTTATTTTAAATAGCAAACTTTTTTTACCCCCTTATTCTGGATGTTACCTTAAATAATTGTAGGAAATTTTTTTCATATTTAAACTATAAATTATGATGTTATTGATGCTAAGGGGTTACTGTAATTTTTACGCGCTAGATTTAATGAAATTAGAGAAATTTAATGAATCTGAAGAAGACTAGAGCAAAGCAAATAATTTCAGCATTTAATACTATATAAAGAAGGAAGGCGTTATGCTAAATAGAATTTAAAATTCCGCAAAATAGTTTCATGAGACAGATTTTGTTGACCCAGCTAGAAATTATATTTCCAAGGACTCTCGCCACATATGGCCATAATTCATTTATAGCTTACACCACGCTCTCGACAACTGTGCTGCATACGGAGGAAACTGTGAGCAAAGATTACACCAATCTTGAAAACCTCACCTTTCCTTGAAATTCACCGCAGGTCCCATCCGTCCGCTCGAACTTGGGAAAACTTTACTTGTCCACCTTTCGGAGTCGAATCTCCAATTTCAGCGTTTGCCGTGAGCTCAAAATTACTTAAGTAATTTATTACGTTTGAGGTAAACCGCTTATATAAATTAAGCCACCAAAATCCTGAAATATGCCTTCAGACTTATAAAATTTGACTACACAGTTTTGTTTTTGTTACACCCTGTGCTGGTATCTCTGCTCCACAACTTCAGAGGTAGTGTGGGCCGCGATACTACAAAATATGTATGGACGCTTAGATAAAAAATGTTTATTGGCAAAAAGGTGCAGTGATTTTGTGGGATTTTGCGGTCGGATTTATCTGCAATAAGCCAAATGGACTTTTCAATTTGTTCGGCTACTGAGATTAAAGCCGTGCTGCAATGCGAGGGGCTACACATGAGCCATATAAACACGTCCCGCTTAGCTTTATAAATTGCTCAAATCTTAACCAAGTGCTCCTTTTTCCCAGTTGTTTCAACCATTCGCCATACCGGCGGTATTCTGGGGGATAACAATTTTATTTCTTGGTTATGGACCCAAAAATCCGGGGGTCCGCCGACTCTAACAATTTTGCCAGCTTACCTTCTAATCTCTGAGCAATAAACGAGTTCGTTTCAAAGTTTAAAGGGTTCCTTTGAATGTCCCTATATTTTTTCAGCTATGTAAGGGAACTTTTATCTTCTAAAAGTAGGTACTGCAGACTGTGATACTCTGTAAGGAAGGAAGATTGAAATTTTGCTGCAAAAGCCGGGAGGGGTTTCACTCAATCACAGTTCACTGGTGCTCAACTTTGATTTAATTTGAAATGCAAACCAAGGCGAAATGTAAATTTATGTTATCAACGGCGGAACGTTATCGATTTGCAAACACTTTAATGGCAAAATTTCAAACATTTTAAGTTTAGTCGTCTCTGTTTGCATAGCAAATTGATATGCCGTAGATATGGGTTTTGGTATAGGGCCACCAGAATCGGGCGCTCAAGTCAACGCAGAAGGAGATTAGGATGAGGACCCTCAGTGCTGGCAAAGGATTTATGCGCAGTGCAGAATCTGTCGAAACCCTTAGTTACATTTTCAGTGGTAGAAATGCAGCCATCAATGCTGCCAGGCGCACGACGACGGCACACAGAGAATTTGTTAAAATTTCCCTTTTTTTACCCAACAAAAAAAACCCCATAAAGAAGCTTTTCCACCCTTTCATACAACACTAGAAATTGTTTGCCAGAAGCACACTCTTTGCAATATCAACGATGCTAGCATTCTCCAGATGTTCTGTCAGTACGCAAGAGTGCTACATAAATTGTCAGGACTCGTCGAACAAACCGCTCCGCGTCAAATAAGTGGAAATGCGCTCATTGTCGACCGTCTGCAATGTATTTAATGTCACGAGGATTTTCTACATCCCCCAACTCGAGCCCTTTGAGTTTCCTTCATTCAATCGAAATGGAAATGTGTGGCTGCTGCTGGGACGTATATCCTATTAGTGAGCATAGCAACGATAAATTAATAGCATTGTACCCAATCCGCTCGAGTTACATACATATGTATAAAAGTCCAAAAAATTTAAAAAGCGCTTGGCTTTATGGATAAAGCGACATAAAATAGCACCTCCATTGCATGTAATCAATACGGAATATAATTTCACATGAATGTCCCAAAGCTTTAATTTAACGACCATTGAACAGGGACACGGAATTGCCTGCAGAACACTTGTTGGAGAAGTGTAATTACTCATTAAAACTAATTAAATGGCGGCAAAATGGAGTAATTTGTAACTCATTATGGTTCGTAGATTTATCAATCAATTTAATTTACTCACGAAATGTTGTCGATTTTAGTAGTGCTAATATAAAATTAAGATGTTTTGTAATATATTCAACATTCTCAAGGTTTTATGTTATTTTTATGGTCTTAAATTAAAAAAAAATTTTTTTTTTTTTTTCAAAAACTAAAATTTGAACATTAAGGGGCACACCTATTGTGACTGCCTAAAAAAAGGGTGATTTTTGGGAATTTTATTAAAGAAAACTACCGGATAAAATGTTTTAAAATTTTGAGGATATATTTATACATAATTAATAAACGTGCACTAATAATTAAAAAAAAAAAAATTAACTTTTAGCGAGTTATTTACGATTTCGTAAGTGACTAAAAAAAAAAACCTCCTAAACGGCTGCAGTGATTGCGGCCTTCCCCGTGACTGAAAACAAAAAAATAAAAAATTAGCATTTCCGGTCTCTCTGGCAGAGACTCGTTCTCTAAAAAGTAAGATTCCACCTGTTTCGCCATGTTCTAACATTTTTTTATACATTTTAGAGTGAAATTTATGGTTTCTTCATTGGAGAGAACTTCAAAATTACATATTTATGAATATATATGTCTGTACAATATAGAAATTGTAAGAAAATTTCAGATTTCCGGAACCGCGTAATAGCGAAGTCGCGTCTTGGAAGTGTTGAATAAATCTAATCGACATCTTCACTCACAATTTGACATCAATATCAAGTTTCGTCTCAAAGCTTCCAGTTTTGAAAACCAAATGCTCAAAATACAATAAAATTTAGACTTTAGTTATCCGCCAGCCATCTAGGATTCAATATATTTGACAGTGGATTTTAAATCAACGACTCCAAAAGTCCCCACACATCAGTTATGATCAGAGTCGATT
Organism: Eutolmus rufibarbis; assembly: GCA_963920795.1. NCBI lineage: Eukaryota > Metazoa > Arthropoda > Insecta > Diptera > Asilidae > Eutolmus > Eutolmus rufibarbis. Next base: position 34,766,633 of record OY987207.1, on the reverse strand, counting down.
GAAATTATATTATTATTATTATCATTGTATTTTAAAGGTCCAACACATTGATATAAATATGTATATAATATAATAATTAATAAATATTAGTGCTAGAAATTTATCCAAAATATTTTGAGAGAAAACCTTAAGAAGCAAAAGTCAGCTTCTGGTCCAGAATAATTCTTAGATATTTAACTTGATCAATCCTAGTGACCTTGTGACCATTTTGTATCAAGTAAGTGGTTAGTGGTAGAAAATGAGTTGGTACTTCTCCTGTCCTAATATCGAACCTTGAGGTACCTTGAAGTACCTACACCTAAAATATTTTAACGAGACAACGAAGGTACTCAACCTAGATGCACTCTAAAAATAGTTTTACCTAATAAATATTGTGGAGAATCCGAATTTGACCATTTAATAGCTGCATTCCATTGAGCTGATTAAAGTACTTCCGAGTAGTTTCTGAATGGAACGCAACTTTCAGGAGTAAAACATAACGCCAAATTTTGAAATTTGATCGTGCTATATTTGTTGTGCTCTTGTGTTTTATTTATTAAAATGGTAAGAATTATATATAAAGTTTTGTTACCTAACCTACTCAAATTTAATTATTTGGTGGCTTGTGATAATTCCAAAATAGTAAACCAACAATGAGGTAAACGCTTTAATTTCTGTGCAAAAACCATCATCTATTTGGCGAGAAAATGTGGCAAAACTACTCAGGTCATCTATTTCCCAGCAAGATCTTGAGTAGTTGAGAGTAGATTGAAGTACTCGGGAGGACTTTACTAAGTCCAATGGAACCCAGCTAATGCAAGGGCATCGTGCTATACCAAGTGAAACCCAACTATGATGTCAACGAAGATCAGTAATATGTTTTAGTCCAAAATTAAGTCCATTAAAGTATAAAATTTGAAAGACCGCCATTTTGAATTTCGAATTTTCTAAAAGTCAGATTGATTTGTCGATATAGTTTCATGAATACATATCTACTTAAATTTCTTACATAAATTCTAACAAAGTTAAAGTGTGCGTAGGTGCTAAGGTTTTTCAGAAAACAAAAGAACGCGCACTGAAGGACGTAGTGCTCAATATCTGCTCGTACTACTCACGTCCTGGCATCCCCTTTTCTTCCTTAGTGCACTATTATTAGCGCTATAATCCCATTATAACGAGGTAATAACGGTCAATTGGGCTCTCACAACTCATCAAATTAATCAATGCACACAAGTCAATTCCTAATGAAATTCCGCCCTCACTCGCCCGAAACTAGCGTGATTCCTTTTAGCTTATTATTCGCGCGTCCTTTCCTGACGTTCCGGCGGGAGCTCTCTAATATCATAACTTCCGCACCTACAGCGCCTTGTCTGCTGCTCCCTTTATCATATTTAATAATGCTGAAATGAATAGAAGAAGGAAGACTTTTCCTTATTAATTTCATTCCGGACATATCGTCGGAACAAGGGGAGGCTTTCATTAGACAGCCCCACTTTCGAGGGAGCACAAGGCCCCGGCTGAGTCGGCGCTCCGCACTGTGTCAAGCTGGGCCTTGATGTGCCTTTATAGGCACTGGAGGAACGTTTATTAGCGTAATGCTCTTAAACAATCTCGACGGAGGAACGCACGAAGCCAGATGACTTTAGATTTGATAGCCGCCATGAAAGGATACTCTGCAGCTCCTCTATATTTTTTTTTTTCTGTGCTCCTCGCCAGCACGCGCTAAGTGTTCCCAAGTTACGTTCCACTTTCATATCTGAACTAATTCTGACCGTAGGCAGGGGCAGGAGCGTCTGTCAGATAAGTCGACACGTTTCCGTTTCTGCAAACAACTTTTATAGCGTTCCCGTCTTAGAAATGGAGATTGACTGCGCGCAGTTTTAAAGTGCCACAGGGAACTTTCCAGGAATGACAGACAAATGAGAAAAGTTTTCCTTGCCTCTTTATCATTTTTTATTGTTATTCGGGCAAGAGGAAGGAAGCCGACTTCAAGTGCGCCTAATTCCACCCGAATGTGCTTAGCTTTATTTTTGCGCATTTGAATGCGTATGAGTTGGAAGTAGACCATCTGAAAATGAAATGCCACTTCATCCTGCACCTAGTCGCATTAAAATATGCGCGTTAAATTTTTTATTGTATTTTAACTACAAAACACAGAAGTACGCTTAACTTTACTACATAAGTTACTCGTACGATCAAAATTTTCATTGAACTACATATATTTAAATTAAAGTAATATGATCATGTAAAATATATGTACATACATATGTATGTATTCTATATGTTTATTGATTTCGAATTGAAACAGAGGATTTCAATTTGTAACACTGATTAACATTGACTGATTGATAAATAACTCTCAATCATTCTGTACAATTTTCATATACCTACTTCGTTTACGACCTCTTTCAAGCCGGTTTCAGTCGATATAGATCGGCTCGAACAACTTTCATAAAAACTTTTTCGAACTGTATCAAGAGTTTTAAACCGGATCGATTATTCTTTACTTCGATGCAGCTTAAAATTTTTCGATTCATTCTCTAATCCGTAGAGGATTCATTGTGAAAAATATATTCGGCACTGAATTTTATAACATATTAAGAATCCTTCATTAACTTTTTGTTTTTCGCGTTTTCTTTTTCTTAAAATGTTTAAAAACTTCGAATACTTATTCACCACTTCTTATAAATATAAAATTTCTTTTTTGTCGCATTTTCACACGGGAATCCTGGAGTTTCCAAAAATAAGTCTACCCCCTCGAAATATGTATTTAGGTTTTCGATACTCGAATTGCACGAAGTTGAAAATTGTACCAATTTCTGAATAAAACTCATATTACATTATTCATCTCGCTATCGAGTTCATGCCTAAATTTTAAATTATTAGAGAATAATAATATAATCTTCTTTTTTCTATCCAGATTTTTATTTATTTCATTTTATATATAATAGGTGTATTTAAAAACAGCGGAGCTTAGGAGCTAAAAATGTTGGTTCGCTAATTGGTCTACATATATGTATTTTTGTATTAACAAGGATCAAATCTATTCAAAAACCTATCTCAAAATTAACCATTCTCTATGTAGGCATAATTTTTTAATGAGAGAGAAATTCCCAGAAAAATATCCTAGCAGAAATTTCGAAAATTTGCAAATTGTTTCGAGTAAAACAATGAAAAATGTACGGGCCTGATTATTGAAAAAGTTTGAATCGATCCGAAAGGAGTTTAGCAAAGCCCTTTTTGGATAAAAATTCTTTAATAAAGTTCCTAAAATTTTCATAAATGCATTTTACCTTTGACTTTAATTAATTTTTCCGCACATAATGCCAAAATAATTCGATTGGATTTTTATAATCGAATTATTTTAACTCTATGAACGCAAAAATTAATTTATGTCATAGGTTACTGAAATGATTTTATCAAAATTTTAGTAACATTATTAAGGAATTTTTATCCAAAAAGGGCTTGTAAGCTCCTTTCGACTCCATTCGAACTTTTTAATGTCAGAGCCCACCACCATTTGTAGATTTTTAAAACGAATGACTCGAAATTTTCAGTAATTTTTCGTTAAGACATATAATTTCTGCTGAAAGGCAGATGATTAATTGAAAGGATATTACATATGGACACTTAAGGTAATTTTCGTTGTATAATTTTTGGACATTCTTTCTCAATTTTCGATACACTTTGCTATTAAAAATACACTATTGTTGACAATACTTATAAATGTTAAAGTAGACATTTTAATTCTAGTATAAGTATTATAAATTCCGAAAACTTGGATGCAGAAAAGTTAATTATTTTGTTAATAAAAAACATAGGTATATATTTATTTTTATAAGATGGTATTTTAAAAAGTGTTATAACTTTGTCTCTTCTGCTGCAATTTTGGAAATTGGTAATTTGATGTTGTTCGTCATATAATTTTATTTTATTTGTTTGAAATTTCCAAATATACAGAGAAAATTCACTTTATCTCGAAATAATTATGGGCATTATAGCCACTGAGCGTGTGTATGAATTGAGAATTATTCAATTGTTTGTTTCGACTAATTTAGATTCCCCACCTCAAACCAGCCATGACATGAGCAGGAGAACTAAATTTCAATTATGGTGGGAGTAGGGAATGAAATTATGGCGTTTGGTTCAAGCCTCGCACTCATAAATTCCAAGCCTTTCATGTTCGAGAAGCATTGCCGTCATTTCGGGAATACTAATGCATGGCGAGTTCCGAAACACGATTTATTCCTGAATCTTAATTAAGCTGTCGAAAGCGGCGAATTCATGCATCATCAATCTTCATAGAAATTTGATGAATTTGTGAAACAACTGGCTTCGCTCCAGCCCTGTTCAGCTAACATTCCTATTAGCAGGAGTGGCCTGAATAATTATGGCGAGAGCTCAGCTTGCTACAGCCTTTTAATAATATATTACATAAACGCTCCCTTGCATTTTAGCGGAGATATAATCACGGAAAGGGATTCACGGCCTTGACGTGACGTCCGAGCATACGTGCAGTGAACCCTTCGGGGTGCGAGCCTTCTTAGAAAGGATCCGTATATTGCTTACTCCACCGAGATGAGCATCAGGCATTTTGGCCGGAAATTAAAAGCTTCTATATGTGTTGCATCTCACAAAGGATTGACACTGCTGTGATGAATGTCGTGAAAGGATGGGAATATGCACAAAGGTGAAAAGTTTTGCTGTTCGGTTTCAATCGAAGGCACATGGGGATGAAAGCAAAAGAAATTCCAACAAAGGTGATTTTTAGTCAAGCAGAGAGCTGAGGAAACTACAGCATTTCTATCCTGTGAAGGAAGAAGTAAAAGTTCCAAGAAAGAACGCACTTATAGAAATGAAACTGAATTGAAAATGAAGGAAGCGAAATTCCTAAGGTGTTCTTATTTGCTTTTCCAAAGTTTCCAAATTAAAATTGATGTATTTGTGAATTGTGGAAGGCAAAACTTTTATTAAAAAGGTAACCTAAGTTCCATTCCAATTTTACTAAAAGCACTCACGTTTTGTTTTTGATACACATGGCATCGTGTCATGTGTATACCTGGAATTTACTCGGAGCCGGCTGGAATTATATTTACTCTGAAAATTAAACATTAGGTCTAAGCCTCATTGCAGAGATTCAGATATCAAGGTCTCATAATTCCAGCGAATGATATCAAAAGAAGCCACATTCAGAACATCACGCCGCAAGTAAGAATATAATTTAACATTAACAGCTTTTGTGGCACTATAAAAATCAGAAAATAAATGTTAAATATGAACGTATATTTTGTTTCATAAATTTAACTATTCTAGCTTCTATTATAAATTTTCAAAATTTTAAAATTAGTATTACTGATAGCTTGTACGAGTATATTTATTTTTGAAACCCGAGCATCAAGTAAAGTATCATATGAGGCTGATATTAATAACGTCTGATACCGTGAATGCAACTAAAGAAAACTTTAAAAAATCGAAGTTTATCTAATATGGAATAGATTCAGTTTCAGGTCTCTTCACAGATTTTCATTAAACAATTTTGGCTGGAAATATCTACAACCAATTTTTGCCATTTAATCGTTGCAATTTTTAGCATATTTTCCAAAATGTTCGTTGGAAATTTTGTCAAAATCAGAGGTTAAGGATGTTTTCACATTTTTCTTAACAATACTTCCGGAAAAATACTTAAAATAAACGAATAAAGTGGGAAATAATTTGTTGGTCTTATCAATGGCAGGAAATATAAAAGACCCACAGAATCCTTTTGGCGTTAAAGAAACAGTCCTACAATGCTTCATCAAAATCCGTGAGGAGACCTCAAACTCAATTTATATCCCGATTACATAATTAAGCACAAGAGTAGAGTGACAATATATGAGAGCTAAAACTAAATAAAATCGGACAGTCTAATTTAAAGTAAAATATATTTTAATAGAATTTTATAAATTATTTCTATAAATTCTGCAGAAAATGAGTATACTAGGTAGATATTTTCATTATTTAGAAGAATTACAATTATTGATCAGAAAATTGCAGATTGACGTTTTTTGATGAAACATTTTTTTTTCTCAAAAGATTCTCGTTGAATTCTAATTAACTATAAGACTGATATACAAATATTTCTATTTTTAATCAATTAAACCATCATTGATTATAAGTGACACTATTATTGCATAAAATTAATAGACAAAAAATATGGATGAAGCAGAAAACTAGCACTAGCACTAAATTTATTGAATACTGGAAATTTGAAATGTATTACTGGACATAATGATTGCGACATTTTTCTAATGTATGGATGTAAAGATTTTTAAGAGTGTGAATGAGGACGTCGAAATTGAAAAATCTCTGAAAATTATGCTCTATTAAATTTAATTTTATTCATTTTCTTAAAGCATCAGGTACCTACGTACTTTTAAAGATATGCTAGCTAAATTTTAGATTAAAATTTGAATAAGAATTTATAATAATTTTAGTTAGTGAGTCAAATGGTTTTGATACCAGGTCCATCGTAAAACGTGTTGTTCTCAAAATGGTGGCAGTAATATCTTAACTACAATTTATCTGATCAAAACTATGTATGTTTTTTTTCGGTCTGCTTACGATTTTATTATGTGCGTAGGTTTATACTAGCTATGATTCTTTAAAAGTTAAAACTTACAAAGAAAATGTCATATTTACTACTTTAATATTTTTTCAATATTACGTTACTGCTTTGCAAGCTTTAGCTACATACATTTGGTCGATTTTTGAGAGGTAAGCGCAGCGAAAATGCAGTCCATAAAAATACCCATCGGCGAACACAATGCAGCACTTTTCTGAAGTTCACTTTTTCAAAAGCATAAAGCCAGAGATCCCTGAGAAAATTTACCCTTCTCCGACAACTCGGAAACTGTTAAAAAAACGAGAGTTTCCATGGACAACAATAAGACTCCGGCTGAGGAGTTGCGGGCACAAAGTTAACCCACCTTTTGTAACCTAATTGAGTTGAAGAGGTGAACGAAAGCAACACTCAGTGGTATGGCGTAGGCTGTGTTCGGTTGTGCCACAGAAAAATTTCTAGTTAAATAAATTACAAATTCATGAAATTGTTGGGTGGCATCTCTCGGGAGAAATCCCCATCAAATCACGGGGCCAAAAGCCAACAAAGTCGCAAATTGTGGCATTCTCTACAAACAACTTCTGCTAAGCCGACATCCTTTGCTCGAAATTTATGTAATCAACCCTAGGTGAGGAGTGGCGTATCTGGTGGCGCTGAGGCGTAATCCTCTTTGGTGGGGATAAACCCGATGGAATATCCTGCCAAGTTTCTAGCCACCTGTTATCCCATATCAATCTTTCTCATGTATCGCAAAGATCCAGACAAATATCTTCTTTCAAGGTTCATTGGCTTCATTCAGTCAAACCAATTAGGGGATAAGCAGGTCCCAAGCCGAGTACCTTTGGCCTAACCCTCGGCGGGGGTGGCGGACGGACCGCCATTTTGACGCCTTAGTTTTTACACCCGTGATAATCAGCAAAATTTAAAAAAATATTCTACACATTCTGTTGATTAATGCCCGATTTGTACGAAAGAGGCGCACCCAACGAAGATAAAAGTTTGCCATTAATTTTGAAGCAGGTGTGTGTGAGGTGAAATTCTTAAATAGAATTTCACGTGAAAGTGCTATTAACAGCAGCTGAGGATAGCTGCGGCGGTAAATGGAACTTGAGAATTTCTTACCGCTGTTGAAAACAATTTTCTTCAAAATTCTTACAATCTAGAGATTCAGGATTCAGGGAAGTGAGATATTTGTCATAGTTATTACCACCACATGCAGGAAATTATGGAAACTTACAAGATGTTCTTAAACCTTAGATTATGGCATTTTTTCTAAACAAAATTTAGTCTAAGATGGCGTGAAATCGATGTAAAAATATTTTGAAGATATGTGCGTTGTGTACTCTTCTGTATTTTATAAAATGAATTTTTTTCACCTGTAGCTTTAAGAGTTTATTTCTTTTCAAAAAACTATCAAATAATTTTCCTAGGCACATTTAATTCATATTCTTTCCGAATTTGTGTGAGTGATTTGAGTTTTCGAACACTATGGAAATGGATGGCAATTATTTTCCTTTTATCCTGCGCGAAGAGTTTAATTAGATAAATTTAGATCATAATATAGAAGAATTTTTAAAAAGATTGTAAATACTATCACTTTTTGAAAATAAACTGCTCTTTCCAAAGAAATATATTAAAAGTTGTAAATTTTACACAGATATAATTACTTTTACAGGTTTACTGTGAAGGGCTAAAAAAAGCTTGTTTTTCCGAATTAGATAATTTATTGGGGATTTGAAAAAAAGGTATATTATTAAGAATACTTCTTTCGGGAAAGTTTTAATTAAAAATTGACAAAGTTCTTCAGACTGTATGTAAAAGAGCTTTTGCATAAAAATGCAGTAACATCCAGCTGGTCCAAAAAGCAAATATACATAAAAGTTTCATAATCTATACAAAAGTAGTTGTCGTTGCACATAGCCGTTTTTCCAACAAAAAAAAAAAAATAATAATAATGTTTCACAAAATGGTGGATGTTCAAGAAATAGTTTAATTTTGGCGAAGTTTTCATTTATGTATGTAATATTCGGAGGCTTTAAAAATACTAAATTAAAAAAGGGCTAAGTGCAACGTTAGCTACTATAATTGCGAAAATTATGGTTTTTTTTTAAGTTAAAAATCTAACAATTATAGCTAGAATTATGATTTCGGTCTGGCTGAGAAAAATCGTTTCGAGAAAAACGCGATTAAAATTAAACTTTATATGCACGACTGTGTTGATTTCGTCATTTTTACGAATTAGGACTTGAAAATGCTTGCTAATTTCTGTATTAACACGTGAACATCGAAAATTGTCGTACCTTTTTTAGTATGTATTATAAAAGGAGGGGATTGAAATTAATATAGTTTGAATCGTTAAATCCACATCATAACTATTCATTTCTTTCAAATGGAATTATCATTTATCTTTATTTATTTGTTATATTATTCTACCGTTTAATAGTTGAATTATTTACTCTTAAGGAATTTTATTTGTTTACTAAATGTTTGACATTAATTCCCTTATGCTTCCTTTTTGCCTTTTCCCACTCTTTTGCTCATAGCGTCAAGGTAAGAATTAAGAATTTGCAAACAAAATTTCAACCTTAAATACTTCTGTACATATTTTAGGTGGCTTTTAAGGAGACACAACATTTTCGCTTTTCGCATAAAACATTAAAATCGAGATGTATTATTATTATAGGCGATACTAGTACATACTTCTAAATGTATATCCTTTCAGAAAATGCAAAACTCAAAGATTTTTGTTTGATCCCTCGCTAAAAACTAACAGAAGTAATTTGTTGAATTTTCGAAATGATAAGTGAAAAGTGTCCGGAAAAAATGTCTAAACAGAAAATCTGTTATATCATTGTGCTTTCGACTAGTCTTTTCGCCTGTCAACACTGTACATCTAAGTGTTTTAGTTTGAGACATATGTATATGCGTCTTATTTTAAAATATTTAGTTGTTTATTTGAAGGATAGTTTCAAATAAAACAGTATAAGCGTTTTTTTACTAATTTTAGACATTGAAATGTTTTATTTTAAAACATCTAAAACGTTTTAATAGAAAAAAAAACGTTCTGGTCGTTTTAAATAAATGTCCTCTACTCGTCGTGTAGGTTCTATCGATGATTTCAGATGACAGTCGAGTTTAATCGAAGGGCCGTGAAGTGGCGTCCCGACGTCTTTCTCAAACAGTAACTAAAAGCAAGCTTCTCCACGTCTGTAGTACTGCGCTGTTTATACTTACATTGAGAATTTGTATATATGTACTTACATGAAAGATTCTGTGCAACTATAAAGTATATTGTTTTTTTTTGGTAAAATAATAAATCAAATGCGGATATGATTCGACTTAAGATTTGTGATGTTTGTGCGCGGGATAGTCAAGTGATCTAAAAGTGTCAACTTATAACAAAACGATTGTGATATAAATGATTTTTCTCTTTAAAGTTGAAAATATTTATTTATTAAGAAAAGTGTATAGTACCTACTAAATATTTCAATTCTATTCATAATAATGTATTTTCTAATATAAGATTGCAATAAATGAAAATGTTTTTTTCAGATAATTGTGTTACATCTATATTTGTGTTGCATTTATATATTATATAACATATTTATGTATATAAAGATATATATACATATGGATGGTATGGATGTTGTGAAAAGAAATATGTTTTAATGATGCTAGTAAATTAACAAACTTGCTAGAATTATTACAATCTAAATTTTTTAGCAGCATTCCTACAATGTATTGTATAGAATACATTTAAAACGCCTGGACGTTTGAAATAAAACGAACCCAGTGTTTTAATATTTAAAACGTTCAAAAATGTTTTAAAATCGGGCATATGAATTAAACACTAAAACGTTTTAGTTGTTTTAAATTAAAACACTAGAATTTACAGTGAATACAGAAATGTTACAACAGAAATTTGCTAATGGAGACAGACTATATAGCACAGATATTTAATCACTAAATATTCTTTTATCTAGTGAACTAGGATTATTAAAATCAATGGGAAGACAACAAAATGGCGGATATTTAAAAATAATTTCGTTTATATGGTTTTTTTTGACTTTACGATTCATGAATTATCGTATGAATTATTCCGAAGTACACTGTTTTGAGAAACACTGCATGAGCAGGTATTAATTTTAAATGGGTATAAAAAGCAAACTCTTGAAAAAGTACGTATATAGGGTTAAAATATATGTAAAAAAAGTAAAATTTACGGGGTGTGCAATTGTCCCATCTTATCTCTTTTGTTGCTTTGTTAGAAGAAATAACTAAAGTTTCAAAATGTCGGCAGTTGCTTAATATATGTAAAGTTTGGTAGAATTTTCATTATCTTACCGAGATTCCCTCGGAGCGAAAGTACGCCAACTAGAAGCGGTTAATCATCGTAAAACTTCCTTTGATTTGAGTTAGATTAGGAAGACAAAGCGCACAGGGTCCACGGGGAATGGAATTGAAAGGAACGAAGGAGCTGCTCCGTCGAACCACTTCGCCCTGTGCTGACTAGCTCCACACGTCGTGATACATCCGATAGACAGGCAAAGTAAATTAAATTTGCTTTCCTCTCATGTATCCATTTCACAGAATCCCAGATGGAATATGTCCGCAGTGAGCTCTGTCAGCACGCTCACCTGCACGGCTGCCATTAACTTTGCATCCCCGGCGCCCTACCTGCCGCGTCTTGTCGCCCACATGTGGCAGCTGCGAAACCAGACCGCGCCCCAATTCTGCCCTCCTGATCACCCTAACCTCACTAAACAACGGCGGCGCTGGCAAGGACATGACTTTTTTCCATTTGTGTTTTCCCATTCACTTATATGTGTCAAGTGCCTTGTGGAACACGGCGGCACGGGGCTGGGTCGGCCCACAAAATATGCGCAACCACGGAGCGACTGGGGCCCTAACGCCTTTTTTCGAAATAAGGCTGCGATTTCATAGCGTGGCAGGAAGATAAAAGTTGGGATGGGGGGGGGGGGGGGGGGGGGGGGGCGTAGGTACAGGTGATACAGACCTTCATTTTGCTGTACAATGGCAGGGCACGTGGTATTTACAATTTAAATTTTCCACCCCGCAAACAATGCCATCGGCTGTTCCTCCTGAGCAACATGTTGCCTTCGAAAAGGCAGTGACGGGGGCGTAATGAGTTCAAGATTTTACCGAACGAATGTGATTAGATATCAGTTGCCTGCATTTCAAGAAAGGCCCTTTAAAATGTATGAAGTTTTCTGTAATTTTGAAATTGTAATGAGCGTCAAGGACATCCTCGGCAAGGCGCCAACTCCCGATGAGCGTCACACTTGAATATGAATTTGAAAAGGATAAAAACATTTAAGGTTCAGCTCACATTTGCCGACTTGAAAGGCGTCATTCAACTGAAGAACCTTTTTTTATTATTTAATTTTCTGCTGAAGAAGTCTTCTTAATTGTATTCCCTGTCGACGGTCTAGACGAGAGTCAAACATCTTTAGAGCTTTTAGAAAGTTTTACGTTCCGTAAATTTATAATGCAGTTTTATTTTCATATGTCTGGATCTGGACTCCAATTTCTTATAATTTTTCTTTTTTGCTACTTTAAAACTTAAAGTATTGCTTGTTACTAGCCATTGCGCCCCAAGTACCAATTTGCATATTATTTACTTTTTACAAACTAAAACCTTATAACAACATTCTCACAATAATGATTTTATTATAGTTTTGAAATGGGTGGAAGTTATGTGTTTCAGAACACATTATATAATAGTTGTTTAAAATGTATACAAACCATTTTTCCTAACTAAATATTTACTTTTGAAACTAAAAACACCATCTAGTTGCAATTAACGAAAGTTTACGTTCCATCAAAGCGGCACAACCAAGTTTTGAGTATTTTTGACATAAAATTCAAACTCGAAGACGCTAAAATTTCTTGTAAAATATAATATTATAAAAATACGAAATGGATTTCAGTGTTATTGAAGTACCTCTTAACCAGGCGAGGGAAAAATCGAAAGGCCTTAAAACATGGAAAAGAAACTTGCATAAAATACAAAGGTAAATGATAAAACATTTTGGTGTAAGCAGTTCAATTTTTTTTTAAAAAATCCTTTTTCATTTATTTATTTAACTGAATGCACTTACGTTGTAGATACTCATCAAAATAATCCTATAATTATTTAATTTAAATAAAATCAGCAATATCAAACATATCAATTTCTACTTAATTAAAACAAACATACATATGCAGCAATCTCCTTTCTTGCCTTAATTTTTTCCCAAACCTCTTTTTGAATTTGGTTCAATCTTTGTTCAATTCTTCATTTCATTCCATTCTATTGAAAAGCCAAAACATATTTATGTGTATTTATGTGTATTATGTATTTATTTAAACAGCTTCGAATAAGCAAGCCTGTTTCCATTCAAAATGGAATAATTTTTACACAAATCAATAAATTACCATTTCATTTTTGAATTTTTGTATACTTTTGTAGTAATACTGTTTTTAATGAGGCAACAAGACAGTCAATGCAACAGATATGGAACATATACATATTTTGCATACTACAGGGCAATTATCATAACGTAAATTATATAGTAAAATAAACGATAATATTTTATTAAATTGACGCAGTTTCGAAAAAGTGTGTCAGACAACCTTTTAGTTCAATGAATACAAAGTTGTCTGGCACAGATTTACACCTGCACATTTCCCTTTATTTTTGCCTCAACAAAAGGCTCTGAAGAATGAAGCAATCTTGGCCTACTTTTATCTTTATATCTAAATACTTGAATGCTTGAATACTTACGTGGGATTCTTCGTTAAATTCAAGCATCTGTATACACTACACAGGCAGCTTCCTTAAAATGATTTCATTTTAATGAACTTGGCTTCCTTTCATCTGTCTTTCATTGTAACTAAAGTAATAAATTTACCAAGTGTTCATAAGCAATTTTCTCCATAATCTGGAAATTAAATATGTAAATGTCCAGTCGAGAAGGAGAAAGCTCTAAACTCTATTGTTATTGATTTAATCTGTTATATCACAACTTATAACATGCACATAGGTTATATATTAATAGAAATAGTGCTGGAGAAGATTTTTGAAACCGTTTGAATTATATATGCTTTTATAGGTTACTGGTAGCGAAATTGAAAAATATATGTACTCATACTGACTTATGAAAACTTCATATTCTGCGTTTGTCGACTATTAAAGAAATTTTTCTGATGATTGAAAAATAGGGGAAAATTTAAAATTGCAAAATGCTATCAATAATTTCTAGCCGATCTTGTGTTGGTATTTAAACGCAATATAATTTGTAATATGAAAAATTATTTTTTTATTATTTTATTATTATTTTATTATTATTTTATTTTATTTTCACTATTTCATTTCAAATTACTTCAATCGAAAGCAACGAATTTTTTGGTACGAAAAGTTTGTGTTGAATGAATCTTGCCTCAGAAATACCAATGATATTTTGAGTATTGTTGGTCCTGACATTTTGATCTGTTAAAAGATCAGAGACCAGGACTGCCCGCCAGTTTATATGACATAAAAAAAAAATTAATTATGGGTAATATGCTTTCAAGTTCTGAAAGTATGTACAAATCAATCCTTGTTTAAAATTCCCCAGGCTCGATATCCGCGCTAAAATTTGAATTTCGACATGCAGTTTCCAGTTTTATACTCCGAAAGGACCATAGAATTTTTTAAGCCAAAAAAATTGATTTTTTGAACATTTTAACTGAAGTAGGGTCTCCTTAAGAACATTGAAAATGAATCAGCTGTCGGACTAATTGTCGTGAATCTTTCGACAACATATACTCTATTTACGATTTAGTTTTTACGAGTAAATAAAAGAATTTATTTCGTTTTTACATTCCATTTTTGATAATTCAATCAAGTGTATGAGATTGGAGAATGAGTGTGAGGTGTGTGAGGGATTTAGAGTAAAGTGAGAAGGAGAGAATTTTGGTATACTCCTCATTACTAATCCTTATTAAGAATGAAACACCTGAGAACACCAATGGAGAAGATTGCTAAGTTCTATAATATGCACTGTATATTGATTTCTAAATTTATCTTTTAAATTTGCATATGAATGGAATTCTCACCATTACTATTCTTACTCATTCCGCTTATTCTGCTCGATTTATTGGAATGGCTCAATGCATGCGTACATATTAAATTGATTTTTTTTTTACATTAAAATACGAGCAGATCTTTATACCTTATCTTGAACCTTAACATATTATTTGTTGTAAATTTTACACTCAGTCACTGCTCGTGTTAAATTATCCATTTCTAAAAATAACTTTGGTGTCTTAAAAAGTAGGCATCCTTTATGCAAATTAGACATGAAGGCATCATTTATTCCATTCCCTGCGGCAGAAAATGTTTAATGTGATATGGCATCAAGCGTGTTGTTTTAAATAAAAGAACCTCACAACGCACGGTGTGGAATGAAGAAGATTTTCTTTCATTCCTGTCCCTCAGTGTGATGTTCTAACACTTGGGTGGGGTATCAGCAATATTCTTAAAACCCTATTCATGTATCACCGGTTGAATGATGCTGCTCTTGTCTGCGAAGACACGTTCCTGTAAGTTGGTTAGAAGACAAAACAAAAGACAGGGTGGCTCCTTAAATGATGACGCTGTTTCTCCTGCTACCCAGCCGGAATATGTACGAGTATGTTCCTGTAAAATTCCCAAAGCAGCATTTCTTAAGTCAAACGCCAGCACGGTTGTGTGTGGGGCTTGTATTCGACCTAACCGTACCACCACTGGATACATCAGGGTTCCTTCAGGTACCCCAATAACGAGGGAAAAAAGGGGGCGCACAAGGACAGGACGGAGACGTTACTGAATGGAATGACTAAAATAACAGGCGGACAGATGAGTTGTTGAAAGCATAAAAGACACATTTCATCATTTACCCGCTGACATGATGAAATATTCAGCTCACATAATACGGCTACTCCCTGGGAGGGATCCCCTCGATCCGGGCGTTCCTTATACATAAACGCCATACCCACTACATTTTCTATTTCATTTAGTTCTGCGATGTACTCTGCGAAAATGGTACAGAAATGAGCAAAACATCGCAAGGAATTTTGCCGATTGGGATAATATCTCACGTGTTCGCCAAGCATTGGGGCGGATTTCTTTCCCATAAATTGACTAAATTCACATCCCAACAAAGGGAGAGGAGACAATTTTAAACTCTATACAATTTTAAATTCTGGCAAATGTTTTAAGAGAAAACAATTCAATGTTTTTTATCCTTGTTTGAAATGTTCGCAGGAAGCCATCAGTCATTTTTTCCAAATTCTATACTTGCAATGACCTGTACGTAAAAGATACCCAAATAAGGCCCATCTAGTTGTTAATCGCCAAAAAGTCAAAGAATAACTATATAAAAAATCTCTAAGTTTATTCAAATTACTATATGTTTAATTAGTTATCTTTAGAAAACACATAGATACGTTTATCTCATTTTAAATATTTCTACTTTTTTTAAGAACATTTTAATAAAAAGTATGCTTTGGGCCTCATACGGAAACCCACAATAATATACATTAAAAAATGGTAACAACATTTCTTTTCTACTAGTACATCTACTATATTTATCTATTATGAAACTAGGATCAGTCAAGACGTAAAAATTACTAAAAAAAATATTCATTTTGGTAATTTTTCTATTAAATTAAAAAAACAATAATTACATTAGTATTAAAGCAAAATATAAAATTCCAATCAATTAATTAGTTAACAATTAAACAAAATTATAATATTTCTAAAACATAACTATGTATTTGGTAGATATAAAATTAACGAATATGTCACAAAAAAGGAAATACCATTAAAATAAAAAGGATTATTTCATTGTGACTGTCGAGACATTTTAACTCATATTCTGAAAAACTTTTAAATATACATACATATCTCCTTTATTATAAAAAGTTTACAAAAACAAAATTCGCATTGATATGACTATATAACTGCTTTTAAATATTATTAACTAAGAATCATACATTTTTAGTATTAATAATGTTAAATTCATATTTGAAATAGTGTGACTGTCGGTGCATTAAATGACCTAACAACGCTCAGGCTTTAGCTCTCTCAAAGTTGATTGAGTGTGACCGTTTCAGAACGAGGACACAGGATTTTCTTTTAAGGAGATCTTATACTTTCTCGGTCGGAAAAATTGATTTTTTAGATATTATCCTATTGGAAAGTATAAATTTAAATAATATTCTAATTTTACAGGGAAATTTTAAATACTTTTGAAGTTTATAGACCGATTGAAGGTAAGAAAATTCGTTTGTCAAATTTTAAATGCGTTTTTCCTGAAAACAACATTTTTGTAATCAGCGTGCATGATAACTTCAAAACGATTTAACCGATCGGTCTGAAATTTTAAAATGTTCTTCTACACAACAGTAGGCCCAGCATAAAATAGAATAAATACGATTTTTGAGACAATCAACTTTGGAGTTCCACAATTTTGTGAATTGTTGCTCAAAAATTTATATAAACATTTTTTCTTATATTTGAAAATTTAAAGTATACAAGTCAGAAAAATAACGAACTCAAAAAATTTTATTTTATTTATTTATGTAAGTTGGCTTTATACATAGTCAGTTTTTTCTTAATTCTAGTCTTTTTAATTTTATTTATGGTTGTATAATATGTCATAAACATGTAATGTATGTAATATATATAATATACACATATTCAATTTAAGAATTTTCTTCAATTTTCGCCAAAATATTTTGAAGATATGGAGAAAATCGCAACGGAAATCTGTTACTTTTTAATATACTAAAGATAAATATAATAAAATTAAGTAAAAATTAGAAGTATTCTGCACTTGCTGTACTACAGACATCTTGAGGTTTTGTAATTGCTTGACTTTTGACCCAAGTTCGTGAATTCAAAGTTGCGAATCTAAAATAGCGACCTTTTAATACAAAATTTTACAAGTCTAAAATAGAAGTCTTCATATTCTAGATTTAATTAACATTTATTTTAGGGGATAGAACTTTATTATGTACACTTATAATGGAAGAGAATGAATTAATAAATTAAAAATCAAATTGGAATTATTTAACACTTAAACCAAGATAGAACAATGCAGACTAACCAAATAATTTACATAATGCAATGGAGTATTTGAGAAAAAAAACTCAACAACAATAATTGCCTCACATGAAATGTCTGAAGTCGAACAGGTGGACACCAAACTTTTAAAAATGATTGATATATTATTAGTATTTTATCAGTCAATTCGTGTTCTCGATTCAAACAGAAGGCCTTAAAGCTAGCTATCAAATAGACAACATTGTGCTGCGTGTAAAAAAATCTTATTGTTCTGTCGAAAAGATATTTTTTAATTGAAGCCAAAAGTTGCAAGATGTAATTCTTAAAAGTCAGACTTTTGAAAAATATATAATAAATAAGTTTGTTTTTCCATGTTTCAGGGTGTCGAGAAACCAGGAAATTCAGCAGGACCCGGACTTATTAATATTTTTTTCGCAGACTGCAAAAGTATTTAAATTGTTTGGCATGTGGAGTGATGACAAAAGTTTGAATACAGTGAAAAGAGCTAAGACTGGTTCCATAATTATTCCATTTAGCTCCCTTTTTATGGTCATTATTGTTGGGACTGGAATTTTTGAGCTAAGGTCCAAGGGAGACTACATCAAATCCATGATCTCAGTAATTTGTTTTTTTGCAATTATTTTTGGTGCACTGAAGATGTTTCAAATATGGAAATCGGTCCATGCAATAAAACAGTGCTTTAGATCTCTTCAAAATATGGCTTGTATATTCGAAAATCAGGCCTACATATTAAGGGCACTCAAAATTTATCGTATATTATTTATATTGGGGATCGTAATTACTAATTTAACAATATTTTTATTTTTCAACATTCCAACATTTGAAAACAATAGAACTTTGCCCTTTGATATAAAAAATCCAGTTGATATAGTTGACCTAATGAAAAGCCCTTTCTACGAAATAATATACATGTATCAAATCATCGGATGTTCTATTCTTGCCAATTTAATAATAGCTTGTGATACAGTAAGTTTTATATTATTCACATATTTTTGTATCAATTTTATAACAACTGGTATTTGAAGATGTTTTGCGGAGTAATGGCACTTGTGGCAGCTATCTTGGAAAGTATTAATAATGTTTTCGTGAATGCTTTCATTGAAAATGTCAGTCATAACTCCAGCGAGAAGGAAAAACTAAAGGTGTTGAGTGGAATTATTGAAGATTTTATAGAAATATCCAGGTAATATTAATAAATATTTACTGAAACTGATGAAAACATTATTTCTCCAAATACTTAGACTTGTGGATTTCATTAAAATCATATTTAGTTTGATCAGTCTCACCCAAATAATGCTTAACACTGGCCTGCTTGGATTATCTGTGTATGTAGTTTCGGTTTTAAAAATGGATAACGTAATCACAGTGATGATGTGTGCGAGCATGTGCCTTCAAATATTCCAACTAGGAATTTATTGCTATTTTGGAGAAGAAGTTGTACAGCAGGTAAAGAAAATTTCAAATAAATTTATGATCAATTTATGATACATGTACATATTTTGCAGACAAGAAAATTTCGGCAAAGTCTTTATGAATGCGACTGGTACAATCAATCAAAATCTTTCAAAATGATGATCTTACTTAGCCTACAGAGACTTCAAAATGAACCTTTTATTGCTGCCGGGAAAGTGGTTCCGCTCTGTTTAGCTACTTTTGCTGAAGTACGTTTAAAAGAAAATATAATATTTAAAAAATACTTTGAAAATACCATCACTAGAAAATAAAATGTTTCTTTTTTTTTAAGGTTATGAAGAAAGCCGCTGCAGCTTATGCATTCCTACACAATGTCAAAAAAATATAAGGTTGGCCGTAATTGACAGAAACATCATTCTTCTCTTCAATAGCAAATTTGAGTGAAATGAAAATTAAGGAAAAAGTTAAATCGGCAAGGCGTTTTTATATGATCACGTACATCTGTAATAATTTGTTATCGCTAAAAAACATTTTATCGATAGATAATTTTTATTCTCTCAATGTTCGTTGCTTCAGTGAAAAATATTGTAAATATTTAAAGCATAAAATATTTAAACAAAAACATTTTATAAATAATCGAATATGTAATTTCGAAAAGTGCAACTTTAAAAATTGTTTTGGTGAAAATTAGTTCTTTGATTGTATATATTCAGATAACTTTAAGACGCATAATATGCAATTAATATTTGTTGAATTTTGAGCAACAGTAGCTCTATTGGCCTGTTTAAAACTCTCAAAATAATAAAATCAAGCGACCATTGAAACATGCGGCCAAGTGTTCAGCTGTTTTCATTTTAAGTCCTGTTCGGCCCTCGTACAACCGAGCGTGGGTCCTTTAAAATTGTCCACAATTAGCGTGGGTGCAAATTTGTGAAAATCACTACAAACCCTGTGCAGCCTCCCACCGTACCGACGAGATACAACCTCCGTTTATTTTTACTCGGGCAATTTTGTTAATTTATACACAACCAACTAAACAAATCAAGAATGTTTATTTAAATTATATCTAATATATTTAAATTCTAGCCCACGATCTCATTGCGTGAATAGTAACCAAGATATGATCGATACATGCTTTCAAAACTTTAAAGCCAATTTTCCACACATTTTGTTTATTGGTGTCGCATAAACTATTAAAAGAACTTTCGAGTAATTAGTTTCACTGATTTTTGCTCACATTAATTTACATTAAAATCCTTTCAATTTCTAAAACAATTTGTCGCCATATTGAGTCCTCCATTTTGAATACCCAAATTTCGAAAGCAGATTCGCAATTAGGATCTCCAAAAACCTCTAAATACCAATTTTCATATTTTCAAATACATAATTCTTCTTAAATAATGTATGTATATACATACTTTTAGGAAATACATTTAACTCAAAATCGATAACTTAAAGATTTTCAAAGATATCGATCCCCTTAAATCTAAATAAAAAAGGTTTAAACAAACTTTTTATTGAATTGCTGAAAATTACAAGACATTAACTAGAAAAAACAAGTTAAAATTGGCCAATTCGTTTTGGTAATGGCAAACAATCTGTTTTTTAACTCTGTTTGTACTAAACTACGTTTTTGGTAGGAAAGTGTTTTTCGCAATGCACTGTTTAAAACTAAAACATGTCAGTAACCTTGTAAAATGCTGTTCTTCAAACCGTGTGATTTGCTTAACGAGTTGTGCGTCATTATATAAATCTTTTACCCTCTTCAGACACATACTCGCCGTATGTATCTGCTTTTAAGGTTAGACGTTAATAGAACGAAAGTTTAAACGTTTCTTCAAGTTTTCCCATTAATTATGCGTCTGTGATTTTCCCCCGTTGAATTTCTTTGCGAATAAACATCTACAGAAGGCCAGGTCAGAAGTCTGGTAACGTAACCAATAATAATGAGAGGCAGCCCTACATTGACTACCTGCCTGCATAATCGTCGCCTCAAAACCATCATGCGTAAGCTGCGATGGTATAAGAAAAAAATTAATTCTCAACTAAAAATATAGCGAATGGAGGCATGTTATTGAAATACTTTCACTTCAAGTGCGTTCCTTTGAAGGTTTCAAAAACTCCTTGAAAACTCCCGCCTACTCCAACATGAGCGTACAACAACAAAAAATATATAAAAAAAATGGGTGGGGTTGGAATGAGAAATAATAAAAAGTAAGTAAGTAAACATCCCCAGTGATTAACAGAATGGCAAGAATAATTTTCGCTTATTTTTTTCTAATTTTTTTTTTGTCGGTGGGCTGGCTGTAAAAACTCTCCGCACCCCCGAAAAATAGATCTGGTTCACCCTTGGGTGGAACAAAGTGGAGTTCGGCCAGTGGCGTAGAGAAATGAACGTGCAACAGACGCTTGCAAATATTCGACCGAGGCCAGGCGAGGGCTAACGTAATTTGCTATCAGCTAAGAGGAATTTCCAGGCCGTGAAAGTACCGGCAATGTAATAGGCACGAATAAGGCCAGAAGCCACCATTAATTTTTTTATTTGCACGTTTCTCAGTTGGTGGAACAATAATTCGCAGCGCGCTTGGGGTCGCTGTCTTGGTACATTAAAAAAAAAAACGAGAAGAAGAAGAAGAAAAATAACCAGAAGGGCGGAATATTTTCGCAGCGTTGAAGGCGGAGAAACAAAACAGTGTCATTAGTATTCTCCACCGACTGAGGAATTCCTTTTCCATAAAGTAATTGAATTAAAGGAGCCGCGCTGAAGTGGCACCGCATCTCAAATGGAACGCAGAGCCACCCTGTGCCCAGAAGGAGCACTCACTTCAAGGCCCATTTTCTTGGCCAGGGTGCTTATCATTCGCGCTGGATGCTGCGGTAGCAGCAGCAGCGGGCTGCTCGTTTGCAGGGGCGCTCAACGACCGCGCCGTTGTCGTCCCTCAAAGTGTTTTTTGGTTCCTTCACCATCTCAATTTATGGTAAAACCAAGAAAGTTAATGAATATTCAAAGCCATTTTAATAATGAGCTGCTCCGAGGAGATGAGTGGACGAGCCATAGGCTTTGAATAATTTATGGGCACTGGATACCCTCCGGAATCCCTTTCATTATTTATAGAGACAATAAAACTGGCAGGGAATGAAATGAAAATCTTCGGTAGTTTATGAATTTTTATAGTGACGCGGTCGGGTTTTAATTAATAAATTGCTGCGAACATGAGGTCGCACTAAATTTACATGGCGGGAACTTAATAATGTCCCAATTTTCAAGAGACCATTTTCTTTACTGCAGCCACCGCGAAGGTAGAACCCTCCAAGAAACTTGGATTTGTGGCCGCATTTAAAATTTTTTATGAAACATCAGGCCCTAGAAGCCCGGTCCAGCACATGTACGACACATTGTAATATTGGAGGTGCTCTAGAAACAGGTGCGGCTAATGATGCCATCTTACCTACCACATGGCTAAATAACTCTTAATTATGCCAGAAGCTAGCGATTTCGCATTAAATTATTTTAATAGATTCTTTTGCTTCAGCTAAACTAGAAAACTGGAGCAGAGTGAACAGCAAGAAGCTGAGAAATGCATAATTACACGAACAAGGAGCTCCACAATAAAGACAACATGCCACAACAGATGCAGTCATAACTTTTGTGCTCCGAACTGCTCGGATATAACGAGCGGTGGGTGGCTGCCACACTTCTAACAATTGTCGATTAAGCTCAAGGAGTTCCTTGTTTTATATGGAATTAAGCGGCACTTAAGACGGCGCTGTATGCGAAGACAACAAAGCCTGGATGCAAATATAGTGCCTTTTGGGGTATTTATTGACCGTGTGCTTTTCAGTGTTCCAGGAAACTTCACCCATAAAAGAGTTGAATATACCAAGACTGCTCTTGTGGGGAAAAAATATATACAGGAAATTGCTGCATTTTAAGTACGAATTAAACGTTTTAATTCTTGAAATTAAGAATAAAATTATACTATATGGCACCTATGTAGGTTTATAAAAATAGGGTTGTAGTGAAAAGGAGACAGCCCTGAATCTACGAAAATTTCATCAATTTTAAAATTTATGTTTCAATCACGAAAGCTACACTAAACAAACTGATGTACTTATTTACTGTTTTTCAACTATGTCAACTATCAATATTTTAATTAATATCTCATAGTAAATTCATGTATTATTTTAGAATTAATTATAATCCTGCTTTCTTTTTCGCGCCCTCGAGAATTAAGCTCATATGGCGCTTTCTGTGTGGGTTTTATTTTTATGTTCAACAAAGGTTTTCATGTGGGAATCGAATCCACAACCCCGGAACGTATACTGTAAGTCAAACTACTCACCCAACTATACCACCCGAGGCTGCTAGAATCTTTTATCATATATGACATGGTATTATTACATTCAACTTTGAATTTATTTGTTTTCTTTTACGAATAACTTGTAACTACATTACATAGAGGTATCACTAAGAACGTTCGTAATATATAGGTATTATATTTTCTTTTACGGGGTACATATTCAAAACAAAATAATCTTTTTTTTCATTTGGTAGTAAATTTGACTAAAGTTATAATTCTTGCATATATAATACAGATTTCAGTTATAGCAACAACTCAGTTTTTTTCTCAGTAGATATATGCCTCGACACCTAGATAAATAAGGAAAGAGTTCTGTTCGATACCTACCGATGTATTTCCAACTACAAACCATAAAGCTAACATTGCATCAGTTCACCATCTTTAATTTGTTAATTTGGCAGCCATTTTGATATATGTAAATAACCCCTGGAATCTCTTGTATACAAATTTTCACGAAAATCGCTTATAGTTAAGCATTTGCATTTTTTTAAAAATCGATCCTTTTTGCATTCTCTTAAAGTATAATATTTTGAAAATATTCTATGAACATTTTATGAAACTAGCGAATACGTGCGCTGTTACGCTAAATGAAAAAATCGAAGAAGAAGAAGAAAAATAAAAAAATCATCATGAGTTCATGGGTACTCCTTTTAATTTCTATAATATTTACATGGTAAAAATTTCAGGATGATCGGTTGAAGCGTGTAGGAGTCTATTCGTACCAAACACACAAACATTCGCTTTTATATACATATACATTAGATATATGAAATTTACAAAATATATTCTTAATCGAACGATGTTATTATCAATAAATTTTTCTATATACAATAAACAAGTGCTTTTTTAACAAAAAATTCATAAGTACACTTTCTTTAATTTAAAAAAAAAAAACAATCTTCGATGAAGTATTTAGAAAAATCCCTTTCTTTTGAAAGTATATTAAATCTTTAAAATTTTTAAAACTGATTTTAGAAAGCATGATTCATTTTTCTGTTATGAACTTAAGAGACTTATAATAAAAGTTTAAATTATAAAATTTATCAATTTTAAATTTTACATAGACCGATATCGACAGATGTTAATAGAAGTTAATGGAACATTTTTGTTTCCAAATTCAATAGTAAATATAGCGTTAAAATGTACCAAATACCATATTTTGACCATTTATGAAAAATCATTACAAAATAACGGATTGATTTATTATGATAATGTTGCTCAAATTCTTAAATTAATATAAAATAATACGTAAATAGTATTACTTTTTTCCATAAACTGATTATTTCATGCAATAAATGTTTTTCAAGGTTTTCATTTAAACAAACTAACAACTCCTTATGATTAACTTTTTTTAATGGTTTTTTCAAAAATTACCAACATATAGTCTTCTGTATTTTTTTTTGTATTTTCATTTACGAAAGAATCATAATTAAATAATCTAGAATTTCTATTCAGTACCCGGAAAACGTTTGTAATCTATTTTCACTTTATGTTAGATACATCTCTTGATTAAGAATCGTGATAAAAGAAAATGTATGCCAGCTTGCTAAAAATAAGAATAACAGAAACAGAAAAGAATGTCTAATTAATTGCGAAATTAATTTATCTTTGGATGCGTAATATTGTATATTACTCCTATCGTGCAAAGCACTTTGGTACTAGACAAACAAGTTCGACAAGCCGAAGATTTGGTATGATTTAATTATGCTATGTTTTTCTCCAAAGTGTGTAAATGTTAGTAAATGAGAAAATGAAGTTTTGTTGGAAGCTAAAAACGCAGCCCTGTCTATACCTACAAAAATATGCGGAAATCATTATACCATACATATAATCTTTAAGTGTGTAATATGCATGTATTGACCAGTGCTACCTTAATGGCTACACATGCCTACTCAAGAGGCAAATTGAATTTCGTTATATCTATATTCTGGAAACGCTCTGTGGAGTATAATAATCAGTTCAGATGAAAATTAGTGATACTAGAAATTGTGTCCGAACCAACTTGATAACAAGGTATGTAAGCCCAAATTACGTCCAAATCCGACCTTCTCCAAAGCTTATCGTCAAAGAAAGTCCCTAACTAGCTCGATTTATCGATATGAACGAAATCAATTTGTAGGTCAATCACGAGTGCAATCGACCGCCACGTTTTACCGGATCCCGAACCGGAGCCCAATTTCCATCGCAAATTATGAACATTCTTCTGACACATCTAATGAAAGAACGGCGTGCTGAAAACTTTTCCCTCACATGCCCGTTCCGGAGGAAACTTGGAAATCAATTTAGCCCCGATCAAAAGGGGATATGGCGACAGGCGACGAATGTTCGGGGGCGGATGTTTGGCGGTTTCCACTGAAGACGAATTGACAAGGACAGAAACGTTCCATTCAATTTGTCTGCCGCTCGATGTCTGTAAGGAACTTTTCTAACGACTGATTATTAAAAAAGTTACTCGGCTTCTTAAGCGGGAGAGAGCAAAACACTATCTGCTGCTTGTGCAGCTGAATCAGAGGATTAAGGATGAGTGCTAAGACGCCCTGAAGAATGCGATTATACTTTCTTCAGGCAGCGCTCAGCCCGGTCTTA
This sequence comes from Eutolmus rufibarbis, assembly GCA_963920795.1. NCBI lineage: Eukaryota > Metazoa > Arthropoda > Insecta > Diptera > Asilidae > Eutolmus > Eutolmus rufibarbis. Next base: position 34,740,583 of record OY987207.1, on the reverse strand, counting down.
TTCTTTCGCCTAAGTGGATTAGAGTTGTTTAGACTTATAGTAAACAGATATAGCCTTAAATTAAATTTGTTGAGAAACTTCTGATCACTGGCTTCCGTTTCTTGATTAGTGAAGTCAGCTTCCTCCTCGTCAGATGGAAGTTTTCTGCACTTATAATGCGCCGGCAATAGTGCCAATGGAACCATCGCCCTGTTTGCTTTTAATTTAACTCTGCCGCCTTCCTTTGCAGCAGATATCGAGGCGCTTCGCGGGGTGATGGTCATGGCAACGTCGAAGTTTGCCCCCTAAATCGAAACGAGGGCCACCAAACCCCGATCACTTAAAGCAGATTTCCAATTTAACTTTCACGGAAATGAGGAAAAAATGTCGCCGGCAACAATAAGGTGACGAAGGCAGATTTCTGTTATATACCATTGGAATCAGCAAAAAAATCTGAGATTTATTCTGCCAGGGAAAAAAGTTTCGGGTCCTTTTTCTTCCCTGTCAGACGGAAAGTTTTCGCTAGAACTTCAATTTGCTAATGACCTCTCTCAGTGCAGGAGCTTTCATAGTTTCCCTATTTTGCCCTTACTTCTCTTTTTTTTTTTTTTTTGTGTGAGCCTTTTTCGGCACATGACTTGTAAGTCATCAAGAGTAAAAACTTTTTAAATTGTGATTGCACTCCGACACCAGACCACGACTACGTCGCTTTTCTCGCTTTCCTCGCTTTCCTCGTTTTACCCTATATAAAAAAAAATTAACTTCTACTCGAACTTTGCCTTGTGAGAATGCTCAGAATTTATGGAAGCTTTTAGGTTAGAGTTCGCCTCTGTAGTGTGTGGCACAAGTCAAAAGTGATTTTAGGACACGCCCAAAATCCACTAGGATTCATTTTGGAAATTTTCAGAAAATTAGCAATTTCTGGCAATGTTACAGGAGAGTCGGAGAAAGATATGTGGCTGTCTGCCTCTGTTAATTGTCTGATATTTACGAGGAAGCAGGAAACTATTACTCATAGGGGGATTGTAAGAAAATCTGCAACTAACTTTGCAATTACTTCCAATGCGAAGCAATTTAAAAGTTATTTTGAAGTGGAAAGCGTAATTACATACTCCTTACAAGACTGCAATTTAAGATGCAGCTATACATACCTAATTCTGTTTCGTACTTTCAATTTTGGTTAAAATTTCTTATCCCTATTCAAAACTTTATTATCCTTATTCATAAAGTCTAGTCAATCGACTTCTAATAAGCTAGTTTTCACTACTATAGCTGTGGTAGAAACTGACCAAGGAAAGTTAGATAAACTACAGAAAATATGTAGTTTTATACTTTGGAGATATGCTGCTATCAAAACAGCTTTTTTTGGATTTTGGACTTTAGTTTTTTATTCAGATAAAATATGGGGTTTCTTTAAAAATAGCAGATTTACTATCAAGGTTTATAAATTCAAGATTGAAAATGCCATTCAGTTTTTAATGGAGGTTTGTTTTACTTAACAATTGAAAAAGGCAATTTTTTTCTAACGCATACCCAAATGCAAAAGTTTGTCTTTTCACATTTTTGGCATATTTTTCCCTTATTCCATTTAAAAGTATAAAACTAACAGCTCCAAAAATATAATCAGCATTCCTGAAAACTATATGCATTTATGCATCTTATTATTAGGTATTATTATTAAAATACATCAAGCATTTTGAATACTATGAGGGTAGAAAAATCCCGCATGCAGAGACCCTTACGAAAAACATAACCTTTTGTTTGCTTCCCTTTTCCAGTTGGATAAAAAAGTATGGAATAGGTATGTATAAAAGATTTTCCGTACTTTTCACTTTTGAAAATTAAATACCTTGGAAAGTACTATGAAAAAATTTTCTTTGCATATTCGTCATTTTTATTCTTGACGTTCTCACAACGTTTTATAAAAACCTGTAGGGCAACCTCAAACTCAATTTAAGTAAAACGAAAAACTGAGCGCATAAAATAAAGTAAATTTGTCATATTTTAAAATATTATAAGAGCATAAAACTTACCGCAGACATCTTGACAAAGGACAGACGGCGCTCATAGGATAATCTGAAAAAATGTTTAGATAATTTAGTCACATTTATTATAAACACATTTATTATAAATGTCGATTTCATTTAAATTATTACGAGTGTGTGAAAAAGAAAGCAGGATTAGAATACACTATAGAAAAAATATATATATGTATATATTTAAAAAACCATACCTACTATTAGTAAATATTATGTGAATTTACTATGACATATTAGTTAAAATAACGATTTTTATAATTACAAATCGTAATTCCGCCCTAAAAATTACAATAAAACTTATAATAAATTTAAATAATAAATCAATAAATTAATAATTTAAATAATAAATAATAATTTAACTTTCCTTTCTTAGATAGGTTTGGCATTACCTGTGAAACCCTACCTTCAATATTATATTTTAAAAATTAGCATGGATTTTTCTTGTTTTAATTACATTTGATTTTTAGTAGTAGTGCTTTCGTTTGAATTAATTTTGCATTTAGAATTTAATTTCAAAAACCTTTCTAAAATCTGTATGGATTGCATCAACCTGCTCATTATCATCAAGTGCACATGCACATCAATGAAGGACACTAAATTAGTTAAAAACTATGCTGAATTTGGGGAATAAGAAAAATTTGACTGAGTACACATTTTTTTTAAATTGAATGCCAAATTTTTGAAAATGGAGAACGTATGGTAGTTAGTAATGTCTCTCTAGGGTCACCAGATTTAAATACAGTGTTGTCGAATTCCTCCTGCAATTTACAGACTGAGTTTTTGACATTTCTGCACACATCTCATCAATGTATATGAAAATATATTAATACAATATTGCCAACTTATGTTGTTTTAATATTTAATCCAATAGTACCTAATACAATATCTCAATGAGATTTTATTGGAATTTCGTGCACGTAAATATGTCATAATACTTTTAGATTTGTAAAATAAATGATTTTGTTATCACTGCTTTTGGAACTTAAGTTTAGATGGTTTAATCTATTTTGGTCTGTATTGCCAGAAAGCGTGTCTAGAATTTTGTAACCTAGTCGTTCGATTTTAAAGGTAATCATCATAAAAAGTAATTCCTCTTCTCATACATACAACATATGTACAACTAATGAATTCTACTTGTAGGCCATGAATTTAATTGTGCCTATCAAGGGAATTTCGAGAAAAATTGCATTAATCGTAGTTCTCCCCTGATGACTTTAGGACTGTTTGATTAAAAGAATCTGAACAACATAATTTTATTATTTAATTATTGCCAGTCCACAAGCCGATTAAGGGCAGCTTAAAAGGAAAATCGCTTCTGAAGTTCTGATTGCCGAAATAAATTAATTACGGCCTCATTATAAATGCAAATAATTTCCATAAACTGATGGAAATTTCATTGCTCACAAATAGCCATCGGCTTGTTTTAGTCATTATCACGATCAATTTTAAATCAAATTTAATTGTGATGAAAGTGGAGAACGCGTGCCATCTGTTTCCCTGGCAAATTGCAATTAACAGTCCTCAAAGGCGTATCAATTTTATCCTGGCGATATCAGGATAAAATTGATACGCAGCCATCGGCTAAAAAACGATATCGCCTACCCCCGTGCCATGCATCCACCCGCAGGGTTACCGCACCTGTGTCTGGGCCCTAGGTATTTTATGAGAGCGCGCCAAAATCATCTCGCGCGAGGGTGGCTCATCAACGCGTCGATGATGAAAACTGGCCATCCGCGCGCCACCATCAAAAGTTAGCAGCGCTTCGCTCGTGTCGAATTCGCGTGATGCTGCTGATGGCGGGGGCGGCGGCACGGCGCGGTCTATGATAAAGGGTGAATTTTTTATATCCAATAACATTGACACCAGCTGGTGTCGTCCCCATTCAAAAGTTTAGATGAACCATATTCGGGCCGCGGAAGGTTCGCGGCTATTACAGCCGCTGAAAAATGCCGCTCCCGGGCTGATTGAGGAGGTTTAAATATTTACACGCCATGTGCCCGGACATGATACCTTCGCAGCTCGAGGTTATTGATTTTCGAGGATGCGATAGTCTGGATTGGGGGACCTGGTGGATGGTCCCCAAGGATGTGCGGCTCACCGCACCCCGATTGCGGGATTTTCTTGATCAAAAGCGCCCCAGCATCTCAAACCTGGACCAGTTCATTTCACATGCACGAGGCGCACCCATGCGTACTGATAAATTCATAGCGTATCGCGAATTTCTTGACATCCCACTTGATAGCGTGCTCTCGGTTATTTTGTTGCCATTTGAGAGTGCCTCCGTCCGGAAGGGCTGCGGAAGGAGTTCGCTGGAGGATTTCGTCTGATACATTTTCCAATTCCCGACATCGCTTTTATGGGACACTTTGGATTAATGGCTGTGAATAAATAGCTGGCTGAGTCAATTGATGAATTCGCCACGGACTCTGTAATCCTCTAAATGTCTCGTAAAGGATTTTTTTTTTTCATAAATTCCTATTATAGGTACATAAAGGCAATCACCGGACGGCTTAAGGGTCCCGGCCCAACCCACAGATACCTCCATATAACAATTTAATATATGACGCTTTACGCGGCAAAAGGGGTGGCCTTTTACATATAAATTGTCTATAACGAGCCACGGTTTTACGTACCAATTCATGGAAATTTTACGACTAAATTTGGATCCACTGAAAGAAGTGTGCACAATTCCAGGATGAGTTCTGAAAATGGACCAATTTCAGAGCTTAGTAAATATGGCGATATTTATTCCATCGCAATTGATTTTAAGTGAATAATGCAAATTTGATTCGATTCTGCAGATTTCGGCGGATAAATCTTAGAATTTAAATTTGATTTTTTTAAATGCAACGTTTCTGCACCCATGTCCCTGCCAAATTGATTACTACCCTATGTTAAAAATTAAATTTATTAAGTTAGGTATAGCCAAGCCACACATCGAGCATTACACTCTAAAATTGAAAATCAAATGTTTATATTAATTTTATTGAGTCTTCGCTGTGCCCGCGATTTCGTACATAGTACACTAAATTAAGTAGTAACCAAATTTATACAGCCTTAATGCTAAACTTACCAAAGTTTATAAATTACAAACATTTACAACAAATATAAATTTTTTTAACACATTGTGGAAATAAGTAAGCTTCATTAAAATTTAGATATGCAAAAGTAGTAAATTACGATTTTTATAAAATTTACGCCATGAACTTTTGGTATAATCCTTTTGGTGATTCCACTTCAAATGGATAATCGACTGGGCTGGCATTGATGTTTTTTAATTTGGATGAAATTTAGTTTGACATGTTTGTTATACCTATTGCTTTTTAAATATCACTAAAAATCATAGAATTGGATAATATAATAATAATTATATAGTTTCAGATGTAAATCAAAGAATTATTCAAATCGGCTTAATAGTTTCCGAAACTCTCAAAAACATAAAAAAAAAACCATGATTTCAATAAGTTTTATTGGTAAAATAATTTCAAGGAAGGTCGTGTACATATTTCAAATAATGGAATAGTTTATATGAAATGAGGAAGACGTTATATAATTAAGTATAAGTAGAACTAAAGGTGAATCAATAAAGCAAGTTATTAGAACAAAAAAATGTTCTCGTTGAAATCAAAATAAGTACATAAATTTCAAAATACACCTACACTTTATTAAAATAATAACATGTAGCTATAGGTATGCTATTTTACGTATTAGTGTGTGGCAAAACTTCACAGGAAATAACTTCATTAAATTTTCACTCAATATAATTCCCATGTTAAGTTACAAGCACCACTTCATAAGCAAATTTGCTTGTAAATCAATTCATAAGTCGGATATATATTTAATGAAGTGCAAATGATCTTCAAAGTAAGAGCTTTAAAGCATTGCATTTATCTTCTCTTAATTGTAAGAGATACCTTATTTGTATAAGGAGAAATCGTTTTGGTATTGAAGGAAAATTTTCTAATTTGAACCTAAAAATTAATTTAAACCAGTAACTCATAATAGATAATATTAAAGAAAATCATATAATTGCTTTAATGAAGTGTACACTGCATATCAAGAATGAATTTCTTTAAATCAGTGTATTTAATGAGTTATTTCTTATGAACAGACTTCCTAATATCTAAAAACTATACATTAACGAAACAAAGGATTTCATGGTTAAACTAATGAAATAGTCGCTAATATGGTGTTTCTTAAACGTAAGAAAAATAACTTTAATGAAAAGACTACAAACATTATTTGGTTTACTTAAAAATATTTTTCTTTTGTAATGTCTGGCGTTTAATTCATTAATTTTATAACTGATTTTCGTAACTTTTAGGACATTATTTTTTCTGAGTTCTATTGTCTTGGATTGAAATTTGATTTACGTACGAAGTCCAAAAAAGCCACTACTACTACTACTTTATTCCATGCATGATACAATGGCATACTGTGAAATTTATTTAGGTCGACAAAAATTGGTTTTCATGGTTCAAAATGGGAATTGCAGAAAATGCATTACCTCTCCTCAGTAATTTTATAATTTTAAGAAAAAAATCTCAATTAATTAAGCGTTTAGTAATGAAAACAAAATACATAATTATTATTATAATTAACGTACATGTGTGAAAACGTTTGTGAGTGACAGTTTGAAATTGGAATTTCATCTTCTGAGAAGATTCAAAATAAATCCGATGTTTCTCTACTGCCTAAATCTTTTTATTTAATTATTTTCCTTCAAAAATTAAAATCGATCTTTCTTAAAACGCCCAGCTTGATTTCCGCTTTTCTTTACATACTGAGATTTAAGAAATCAAACCAAATTCAAATAAAATCAAAGTATATGTAGTTTCAGTTACTGAAATTTAAATACTCATAAATAATACATACATTCATTACAAACTTTAGCTTATGAAGGATTTTATAGAAAATTCGATGTTGGATTTTTCGTAGTACTTAAAACAAAGAAAATAGCAAAGTAACCGCACAGTGCAACAACATTTGCAAATTCCATATTTGATGAACTCTAGTATTAAAGTCACAAGACTCGACTATCTCAGCTTCGAGAACGTCTCCTCGGTAATAGAGTCGATTAAAAACAACTTTTATAATAGGACCAATATTTTAATTTACACACATATTCGAATATCAATGGATGCTTTTTATCAAGAATCAATAAATGAGCGTTAAATGAAAGCAAATTCATTCAACTTGATATTTATTTTTTTTTCAATTCTCATGAATAGGTGGTGTATGTTCGTACATTGGAAAGTGTTTGTTGGCAGGGTGAAAATCAATTCAATCGCTAAAATTGCGGCAAACACGCGAACATTGGCGAGGACTGTGCATCCACATGACGAATTGCTTATGCTTTGATCACGTCCAGCTGGAAACATATCCGATCCGGAGGTTTTCCATGAAGGCTGTCATAAATCCGAGTCTAATTCCTATTGAATTTTCATTTGCAAATTCGATTTCGAGGGAGATCCCCACCCTGGTGTTGTGACATAAGCCCGTTTCATTAAATTTCCCCGCAGCCGCCTTGCTTTTCCAATGGTCATAAATTCAGGTCCACCCCCACAAGCCGTCGGACGCTTCTTCAGTTCACGTTTTTTTTATTTTTTTAATAATCAAATGGAAAACTGACGTCGGATTCATCAGGGTCATTCCGGCGTATCTCTCTTTTAATACAATTCCCTTTTTATGTTAGGCCCGCCACCCTGTAACACCCTCTTATTATTCATTAGCCGAATTAATAGCAGACTTTCATTCTATTCGGGCGAAGCCAAAGTTTTTCATTTGCCATTCGGGAAATTTTTATAGTCTTTCGCTGTTTTTGGCTCATTCCTTTTCGCTCTGCTGAGGAGAACTTTATCAGGGGCCTGACTTTTTGCGGCTATATCATTTCATCGAAATGAGTTTTGGGGAGCATTTCAAATTGAAAAGGAAAATTAATGGGCGATTTTATATGAGTTTTTTATGGAAATTCTAAGCAGCTTCTACGGCAGTGCTCTTGCATAAATTAGACCTGTCACATAAACACTGGAAAGATCTAAAAAGTTCAAGTTTGTTATATCCAAACCAGTGAATAGGTAAGTTAACCTCTGTCAAAATTCCCTCAAGTTTGTTATTAATCATATTAATAACAAAGTAAAGATTAAGTCAAAGTTTTATAAAGAATTCTCTATTTGAACTTAGTCATTGACTCATTTTTTGACCGAAAGCTAGCTTTTATATTTAATTTAATTTAAGCTAAAATTTTCTTTATAATTATGTATATATGTTGGTTTTTAAATCTAAACTAATAATTTTTCATATGACGTTGGCTGATTTATTTATAAATTAGAACTAATTTTTTACGACAGTGGAATGAAAAATTTGCGGATTCGTAACGAAATATATAATTAGTTATTTATTTATTAATATTATTATTTTTTTTTTTTGTAAAAAAAAGTTCATCCTCATTGTGCAAATAAACTGAATGTATTCACTTACCATATGAGGTTCAATAAAAACTTTAAATGGTTTTTTATCAAACTGGTGAGCATTGTAATAAAAAAAATCGTGGTAAAATTAGATCTGAAATTGTGCAGCAATTTAATTGAGATGCAAGATAATCCGCCAAATCAAAGGTTATTACGAGTATTCTGAAAATTAAATATCTATGTCTTATAAACTGGAAAAGGATAGTTGAAAGCCTTCCCTAAACGTTTTAATTTAAAAGAACCAAAAGATATTTTGGCGTGTCTTGCGATCATAATTGTTTTGAACTGCAGAGAATTTTGCTAATTCTGTGGCAGTAATATTTAGAAATTCTCATTTTAAAATGTGATATCACAGAGTCATTAAAAAGCTACATCTTTAGTAGTGCACTAAGTCGTTAGCATTCAGACATAAGTTAGATTATATTGTTATTTTTTATGTAGCTTGTATTAGGTTAAATAAAACTAATAAATGAACATCTGAAAGCATAGTAAACATAGTAAAATTATAATATACAAAACTGTGTTAATAGTTTTGACGTTTTTGTGCCATTCTGTATGTTAGATAGCGTTTTATTCAATATAAGTATCTATTATTTCCCTTCACGAAGAAAATAAATGAAAATAATCTTAATACTAGGGGATAAAGGTATAGAACGTTCCAAGATTAGGTATAAATGCAAATATTATAGTAGAAATTAAAATGTTTATTTGTATAATATTAAGTGATGCTTTCAAATCTGTCCATATTTTGAAAATATATACTGCCGAGCTAAATTTTTCAACTATTTATAGTACCTACATATACTACATATAACGTATGACTCGTAACATCTTCTAAGTTTTAGTTTGTTTTTTTCTTATTATAGGGTTAAGAACTAAGAAATTTATTCTGAATACATAACACATTTTGTTTTGATTATTGTTTTTTCTTTCAGGAATAAAATTTAAATTTAAATTGATGTGCAAGTATGCATTAATAAGTTTGAGAATAAAAATCAAATCAATTTGAATAGGAAATGTCGTTGTTAATATGTTATGTATGTACCTAAAATTCATAAGCACGTATTTGCATCGAAGCATTTAATATATCTTGGCTTATGTTCTAATGAATATCGATTAAGGATTATTTGTATTTGCTGGGACACGATTCCATCGACCTCGTTTTCTGACTGAGTACGAAATTGCTCATTTGAATGACAACGAAAGAAAATAAAATGTAAATGGACCAAATTGAATGCTTTCGAAGATACAAAAAAAAGGGAAAACTCTAAAGCTTCCAGAAACAAGAAAACAAACTAAGAAAAACATCATCGCATATCGACGTGAGCTCACAAAAATCCCATCACTTCAACTAATGGCGAATGCAGTCTTTCCCCATTCTTCCGCAAAGTCGACTAATTCGTCATTGCTCTGGATTGGGGAGGGGATAAGGCAATATGTCGTTGTTCCCGTCTACGTCACAGCAAAATTCGACGATGGTGGCTCTTGCCATGTTTGCCTGTCTCGACAAAAGGACTCTTTAGAAATTTCGCAAATGAAAGCAGCAGACATTTCTTTCCCTCTCCAATGAATAATTCAAGGAAAACAATTTCACAGGACAGAAAATGATTTCTGGTCTTAAATTCATCCCTAAAACAAAGAGCGGAGCAATTCGAGCGATTGTGCTGCGCCACAGTAGTGGGGCGGGAACGGGGGGCCAGGATAGGGCGGTCTTTCAAAGGGTTTCAATTCAATAGCTTCCCAGGGCACATTTTTCGTATTCAGTTCGAGTCCACGCTTGCAGCAAGTCCTTATTACAGTCGATTTAACTTTCAATATCGATTCTGACAGGGTTAGGGAAATCTTCTTGTAGTACAGTTTCCTATCCACCGAAATGGGAATTCTCTGATTTATGCGCCAGATTTCGGTAGTCCGAATTACCGGGACAAGGACTATGGAGTCAATACGAGAAAATCCCGACTATCTCCATATTCCCGATGCGCAGGAGTTAGTTATGGGTCAAAGGAGGGGTTCAACGCTGCGCTTTTTCACGTCAGCTCTTCGCCTGCCGGTGTGCTGGGATGAAGGCGCTGAAATTAATTCAATTAAAATAGCGAGACGGCAGAATTCTCTTACATTCAGCGCTCGAATTTAAGAGGGATTGGCAGGATGGGCGTGGGTCGGAAATCTTTCGCGTAAAGTCTAGTTCTCGTGGCGCAAAAGACGCCAGCCCCCATTGCCATCATTGCCGCGCGTTTCTTGAACGGCAAGAAATTGTTTCCCGTCTTGTAATCCCAGAGGCACCGCACCCGGGTCCCTAAAGCAAGAAAGAGGTTTTCTTGTCCTCGTCGCGAAGGCGACACTGATGGGAAACAAATTGAAGACAAATATCCTCTCATCGAAAGTGACTTTTTTAACATCTTGAAAGGATTTCATCTGTTCGACACTAGTCGTCTGCGGAGGATGATTGCGCACTTCTTCGCTATCGTTGACGCTTCAAGAAAATGACATCGCGGCCCCATGATAAATTGCATTCGGGGGCAAGAACTGCTTCCGTTCGCGAATGTAATTTTGGCGAAGACGTAAACTCCCTGTTTTTTTTTTTTATCCTTCCTTCTTTTGGTTTACGATCCAGAGATTTTTCTCGTTTAAATTTCAGATTAAGCGAGATCCAGTGACTTTTGCTTTTCGGATCCCTTAAAAAAGAAAGATATGTGTGCAGGCGCCCACTGAACCAAAACCTCAGACGCGGGTGAATCACTGCTACCATGTGTGGTGGAAGTGATGTCAGGTCAATCAGAAAATTAGATTGTCACATACTAACCGTGCTGTGATTTTAGCTGTACCTAAGTATGAAGACTAGCAATGTTGAGCAAGTCTATTTCGGGCGTTCATGCGATGCAAACTCACTAAAAATGACTAGTACAATCTCAAAATCAAAACCTCAAAAATATAGTTATTACTATTATTGTAAGCATCATCTTTGTTTCCCGTTTTTATACGTGTAATTTTACTCAATTGTACAATTTTACAAAATAAAGGTGAAATTAAACAGACATGGTGTATAAATTTACTTTAGATAATCTTCTTTACAATTAAAGCCTATGGTTTTAATTTCCTATTTATCATAGGTACATATGTATATTATGTATTTTTAATGGACTGGTTCAAGAAAATCGACTATTTTTTTTTTCAAAACCCGCAGTGAATTATCTTCCTAGTAGTGAAAAAAGAAGCCTGTGAAAACCGGAGCTCTTATTATTAGTATTTAGAGATTGTTCATCGCGAATTTCTATTTTACGTTTAAATAACATAGGAAAAAATTGTTTCCACCTTTAAAATTCTCTAACTCGTTTTTGAGTTAACCAATTGGAAAGAGCGATATATATTTTTAAAGCAGGGTTTGAAAAACAAAATATTAGATTTTTTTGAACCAGTCTAATTTTTACACTAGTCTAATACACGAAAACCGTTTCATTGTCATATTGTTACAACTTTAGAATTTAATTTCAACTAACAAGGATTATAAATTCCGAGGTGTCACTCTTCTATTTTTTTTTTTTTTTATAATTTGTGATCCTTCACCTCAATCTAGGATTTTTTATTTTTGACGAATAAACGCAATAGGTGAAATCACCTCAAAAAGTTAGATACACAAAAACTTTTAAAACAATTTAAGAACTATACTTTCATTTTTACATAAGTTGAAAAAATACACTTTTAACGCGGAATTATCCAACTTATTTATAAGTTTTAAAAATATTTCAACTTCTTCCATTTCTACAACAGTAATTTTACGCAAATTTTTTAGAGTGTATCTACATGTATTATATATTTTATGTAGAAGTATAAACCCAGCAGGGAATTTTTGAATTTATAAAAATTTCATCGATGCACATAACAAAAATGTAATCGATGAAAAGTCATTCACTTGTTAATGCAAAAACTATTATAGGCTAGCAAATATCTTACTTTTGTACAGGCCAAAAAGGAACCAAAGTTACACAAAAGGTAACTAAAACGAAGTGAGTTATAAAGGCATTGTCATATGCAAAGTGTAGCATTTTATTAAAGGCATAGTTTTACATATAAATGAATAATTCGGTTAAAGACTTTTTGGACGTTGTTTTAATGTCTACTGTAAGTATAAAAAATCACTCCAGCATATTTATTTACAAATTCGCACGTTTTCTTTCGCTACAAATTACATTATTATTATATTCTTTTTTAATGATATTATTCTGCTGTACTTATTATCTAAAAACTATTATAATTAATGAAATTTGCTTTATCACATTCTTTTATAAGTCTTGTTTTCAATTTATTGTAATTATGTAAGTGCTACTGTAATTCAGATGGTAGTAAAAGTAGTCGACTAAAAAAATTAAGTCTATGAAAAAGCCATTATCATCTAAAACTTTACTTTATGAAAATTTGAAATTTGTATTTCAATCTTTATACATATAATAAAAACTTATTAATATTTTAAATTTTTAGAAATACTTGTTCTTACAATATTAAAAAAATTTTAAATGGATAAAAATATTTTTTACCATGATTTCATTCGGTTTCTACTACATAGAACATAAATATAAATCATGTTTTGTAATCAGTGAATTCACTGGTGTCCATGTAAGTAATGCACAAAGTGGACATTACAAATAAGTGATGATCCCAAAATGAAGCTATTTTCGTTGATGAAATCTAACTAAAGTTAAGTATTTGATTGCACAAGTTTACAAACTTCACGTTTTTGTTCATTGTATGAGATATACTTTATTGATCTAAATCATTAAACACGGTGAAAAGTAAAAATAACGAAGCGTGAAAAGTGCTCGTAACGTGATTCAAATGAAAGCCTAAACCCTAATTTAAATAGGTACTCATTATATATGTATGCCATTACTAAGCATATCTGAGAATTAGTTTTTCATGAGCATGCGCTACATGTGATTTTCATTCACTATAAATTATATGAGAAATCGGTTAACAGAAAAAAACGGAATTCATGGAGCATTTCAGAAAGTGTTATAAATTTTAGTATTTCAATATAATAGCTAAGGGTTCAAACTTTCATTTGAACCACTTACGAAAAAAATCCTATAGTAATGACATATAACCTGTTTGAGGCCAAAATTAGTGTAACCACTGTTATTTTTTAGATACATTGACTATATCAAAAGGTGGCCGATTTATAGCTTCTGCTACTGGATTAATTAGAACTAATTTATTAGTTAATTTTTTTTTGAAATCTGTAAATATTTCTATAGTCCCACATAACATATACTCCTAGTTTTTCCGTGATTAATGTCTCATTATACAGTATCATTTAGATCTCAAATCAATCAAGGCTTTGCTGACCTTCAAAACAGGATGTTTATGAACTTATTCGTCATAATGGTATTTTGACTTTAAGAGAAAATTTCTTCAAAACTTCGTTCGACTTCAAACATTCTTTAAATTTGACCTAAGTAGAAATCTCTTAGTTGGGTAATAACTTAGGCCAAATTTAGCTTACTCTGGCAGTTTGAACTTAGCCCGCCACCCACTTTCGTTTAGAGGAGGATAGTTTTTTAGACACCCTATGCCTATGTAGCTTGTACATTAAAGAATACGCTTTCTGAAGCTGTTTTGCATAAAAACAAATATGGTATCTACTGTAAAAATCTTGATATTGCAACACATATTGCAACTTTGTGGAAGCATTGCGTGTTTGTTGCCCATTTTTCAAACTTCTGCTAGGCACACCGAAAATGTAGTACAAACATACAAACAACTACATGTGCATTATATGTATGTGCAAGAGCAATTTCATGAAATTTCTTTGGAACGATTCTAACTTCAAAAGTTCTACGACGCTAAAAGGCAGCTTTACATTCATTACATTTAATTGGGAACTGTGCAGGTTGCTACAAAACCTCATTAAAAAAAGAAACCGATTTAAACTGATATTTTGGAATCGTAGCATTCTCTGCCAAATAGCCCTTACTGAATCTTGCCATTGCCAGAAGGGAACCCAATTTTTCCATGAAATGTACGATCAGAGGGTTACGTCAGTTTCCAGTTCGATTGTCTTTTGCTATTTTTGATATTTCCGTAGGTACACCTGTTGTGCTAAAAATCGATTACTGCCACCGTTCTACCTGTGCCGCATTTTTCGTATCCTTTCTCCCAATTGTTCTGTAGTTTTTGTTAAATTGGTCGAAAAATTCAATTGCTGCGAACGGTCCTGCATGCGGAGAGTGTTTTTCGTTTTTTTTTTCGCAATTTGTTTGATACGCGAAGGGGTAGTGGGAATGGACCCTTAGGAGTTTTCTTCCTCAGTCCATCGGGTGTGCCCTACGAGAGCACGCCACATTAGCGACAACCACCCCGCATGAATATGATGCGACTTCATGAACTGGAATGGTTTCAATAATTCCTATAAGGTTGTAACATTTTTATAGCATCGTTTTATTTTGATAGGTTGAATAAGTGCCGCATGATTTTCTTCACCCAGTACAAAGTGAAGGAGTTCCGCCAACAAATCTTCACTTGTTACGCGAAAACAAAAAAGAAACAAAAAGAGTTTTATGGCGGGCCGAAGGGAATTAATTTTCTGAATTATCCTACCGCCCGAAACCCCTATCAAAACTTTACCAAACCCTTAGCTGTCTGTCGTTGTTTATCTTGGCCGCGAAAAGGATGACGCCAGGCGTGAAAGATTCTCTCGGCGTTAACCCTTTCCCGGTTATTACACGTTTCGGGTCTGGGGTTCTCTGAAGACAATATAACTTTTGTTGGAATACATTTTTTTTTTCTGTTGAAACAATTTCAGAACACTGCTCCAGCACCCAGGCTCAGGAATAAAAGCCATTGTATTTCTTTTTTTTTTTTTGCGGTTCGCTTTTAGTAGAAAACATTTCCGTTGTATGATTGCTTTTGCTTTAGTAAATTTGACCTTGGGTGTTGTTAAACTTTTGAAACGCTCCACCTGAGTTCTTCAGCTCCCTTTCATTTCAGACTTTATTTTACAAATAAAGTTGAAAAGTCATTGTAAACATTCAAATTTTGTATTATTTCTACGCCAATTTTTGAACACTTTGAAGGGTGCCTAATGAGACGAAGTCAGTTTAGTATCTAGATATAAATAAATACATATGTATTTCCTTAATGTAAGTTTTAATTTAATTTAATTTAATTTAAAATTTTATTTTATTTATAATAACGAAATATAATGGACGTCACTTATTATGACTCCACCTACAATGACCAACCGTATAATACATATAATGTACTATACTATGAAATGTCGTTTATTTATTAGGTATATTATATGACGCCCACAGAGACGTACTGATCATCAAATGCCATATTTCTGAACTAGCTATTTATATTGGAAAGATATGTAGATACCAAATTTCATGAAAATCGGTTCAACAGTTGAGATATTGTGGTTAACACCAATCGATTTAAAAAAAAGTTTTAAATTTGATATGATAATTTATACACGTAATGTCACTTATTCAAACCGACGTAACTTAGTTAATTTTGAGCTGATTTTTATTGAACTTACAGAAAATATTTTTAAGATTTCAAAATAAAAAACAAATTGTATAAATTCAAAAATAATCCAACTAACTACGTCATTCTATAGAAGATAACACCTGAGAAAACACAAAAAGGCAACTGGCAAAAAATCACAAAATCACTTAACTTTTAGGTTTAAAATATTGTTAAAGTTCTATAGTACCTATTCCAATTCAATATAATAAAATAAAATTCTGATTTTCACTCCATCCGTCATTAGTAGATTTTTTGTCGGAGTTGGTAACCCTTTTTCGGCCATTTTATTTAAGTAAAGTGTTCTAATTTAACATTTAAGATTAGAACATTTAATAACCTTGTAATCCGTGTAGAAATATTTGTCGAAGATAAATTATTTTTAGATTTTTTATAATTTCAAAATACCTAGCGGTTTCTTGTGTCCTACCCGCAAACTTGTAATAAATTTAATATAACCATGACATAGGCCCTTTTTTTTTTTTTTTTTCAAAGGAAAGTGTTAACCTGTTTGTTAACATTTATTATTATGCCACATAATAACTAAATAAGTAATTAAAAAGCGGTCCTTAAATTCGTGTATTTCTTATGCAAATTTTGAACTAGTCCCATTCGTCACGAATCCCTATCCCACTAGTGTAAATGTTTTAAGTTTAATTTAAAAAAATATAATATTTATATTGGTAGTGATTTTTCACTCACCTTTTGCAGAAAAGAATTAGCGACATTATTCAAGCAGCGCACTAAAATAGAATTAGGGCTTGAGATGACCTATTTGATCTAAATTTCAAAATCATGTATCCAAAGAGAGAAGGGTCACCAATGTAAATCTATGAATTTAACAAGGTTTGAACCGATATTCAAGTTTTTCATTTTACGATATCTCAAAAAACATATTTAGCTATACTATTATAAAAAGTACGAGTATATAGTGCTTTATGTACATCTTGAAATATGTAAATTTTTAAAAATTTTCTACCCCTCACCATTGAATATATTATCAACTGTATGTTTTTATTTTATACATATATTTAAATGGATTGCCATTTCATTTTAATGCCATTATAGACGAATTCCATCTGTATTTAAAATTCTGTAAATTTCCTGACAAACATTTTTAACAAGCAACCTTTAGGGTCTGAAATTTAGACACTATCTAATTTGTCCCAAGCCTGCTTCTCGACCTCCCAATGACTTCCAATTCAACTGATGCAAATTACTTTCCCAAAATAAATTTAGGAATTTTATGTTATCATCTACGTGGACAAATTAAAATATCTTAAATTGGAATTCAACTGTCATACTAGCTTCTCTTATTTTAATTATTGTTAGCTAAATTATTATTTTACTCTTTTACGACCAATCCAAATTTTTAAATTTCACGTAACTTTATTTTGGCCGGAAAAACAGTGAAATTTAGTATATATGTATGTAGGTATTGCGATTTAATATTTAATAAAATCTTACAGGAACATTTTCATAGTGAAATCTCTATTTTCGGTTTTGAAACGCTGTCCAGTTCCGGGAATTTAGTTATTTAAATAATCCTTGTGGTGCAATTTACAGCCTGGTATAATCTGTTCTCTTCTCCTCCATAAAATGTTTTATTAAATTCCAATCTATCGTATCGCTCTCAAAATGAAATTTTCCAACAAGTAACTATCTCATATGGTGTGGAGCTGGTCTCTAACGATTTAAATTATTTTTACTTTACTTCTGGCATTATACAGGCAGATGGAGTTGTAAAAATAAAATGAGGCGGAGCGAAAACACTGCTTTTGCCTCTACTGGCATACAATTGCTATCTAGATATTACTCTGGAATATGATGGATTACAGTAGCGGCTCCTGAACTTATTGAATTTCTCATTTGACAGTGAAATAAATTTAAACGACAATTTATAACTCTTGCCGGGATTGGCATTACTCATAAAAGGTGTTAATATGCGTTGTCACAGCTACGATGATGAATGCCTCAAATTTAAAATGGTGATTTGTCACCGCGAAGCTGTGTAAATAATTGCACCAGCGTGAAAAAACCAAATGGTATTGACTTTCAGAATATGGTCCACATTAGGTGCATGTAGATGATAAATCGGATGTGAAAGCAACGCGTATTCTCCATACAGCATTTATCAGCTTTAGACGTAGATGCATTTATTTGTTCCGCTCTTAATTAGTTTTTGGGAGTGTTTTATATTTCCTTTTCCTAGCCGTAATAAGTGTTGACCCAAGGTTTTGTTTAAATTACATATAAGTATTAATAACCAATCTTCCAGAGTAAAAATTGAACAGGCCCAAACGAAGTCCAAAACAGACACGGTACGCCCTATAGCCTGCCACAGGCACGTGTAAATCCCAATGCATTTTTAAATATTCGTACCTGCTTTGGACGTGTATGTGTTCATGAAACGGGTGTATTTCTTAATTTTCGTGCCTGCTTTGGCGTACTTGTTCGCTATACGGGCTAGGTTTGGGCGATTTTATGCCTTCGAGTCTGTGCCTCATTTGGGCGCGTATGTGCTAAACGCAAAATGTTTACTCGGTTTTGGTAAATGTATAATATATAACAAAGCTTTAAACAGTTTTTGGAAATTTAGACCGCCAAAATTTTAGCCCTCAGTTCGTGTTAATATTTAACCAAATTCACATTAAATTTATGGGTTACTTTGATCCATGGTCTCATTCAACAGAATATACTTAAGATATCACAAAAAATAGTTAAACATGTTAGCTCTAGACAGCCCATCAAAGAAATTAACAACTCACAATTTTAAACATATCTTATCATCTTTGAATTTCTTAAATTTTTCTTTTAATTTCCGTCAAGCATAGATTTGATATTAATTGCACTTTAATGTCAAAGCAATATGATAACACCGATCTACAAAAAAAAAATTGTTTCTTGAGTCTGGGTATATTTCATTATTACTTTTTATTTGTCATGTATCAAAATTATGAAAAAATACCCACAATCTCCTTGAAGTTTGCTTTTATAGTGTTGGTAGTAATAATACAGATTTTGAAGACTGTATGTTGACCATTTTTGAATTATCATTAAAAAATAAAGGATCATCATAGAACTTTGTAACTTTAATGAAAGCGTAAATGAAAGCCTAAATGGGAGCTGATTTTCATTTACGAATTCGTAATCTACGGAAAAAAATCCTATAGAAATGATAAATTTTGTGTTAATGGAAAAAAATTACATTCTTCTTAGTGTTACCAATTACAAATATTTTACCACGAATCCCTCACTTGATACTAGGGTTTCGGTTATGAACCTTAAATGGCGAAATGAAAGGTACAGGGCCACTGTTGAGTTAATCAGAGCCGAACTTTTAATTAATATTAAAAATTGAAAAACATGTACTGAATTTTATGACTCTATTAAATGTGATAAAAGCAGGAACTGTAAAGATTATGATCAAAAAATATAAATTACAAATTATTTTTCGATCGCTTGATAATGATTATCAAGTAATTTTTATTTTTCAATTAGTTGATAACCAAGGAGGTTTTTTTTTGAAATTTTTCCTCAACATACAATTTTGTTTTTTCAACCACATTAATCTTCTGTTTTAGCCGATATATACCTAAGTTGTAAAGAATTAGCCGATCGTTCGAAACACTTAAAATAAGTAAATAAAAATTTGTAAATCTAAATTGGAGCATGTTAAGATAATGAAATAAATGAGTTAATGAGTTAATGAGTTAATTAGTTGATAACGATCAAGTAATAATTAATTATTATAAATAAACGTATTTATCTTTGTTTTTTTTTTACTTTTCTACTATTTAAAGGAAGGAAAATAATGAAATGAGTTTTATTTCGAAAAATTAAAAAATAAAAATTACTGCGTAATCGTTATCAAAGCTATCGAAAAGTACCTCATATTACCTCATAATCGGCTATTATCTGATTTATTGTATAATATTTATTTTTGTTGCTAACTATATATGCGATTTCTTCTTTTTTCGGTTAAAAAATGTGTGTCCTCCATTTTCGTCTACCAAACTTGAGAACCCTACTTGACACTGTCACATCCGAGAAATCAAAAATCCTCAAATTCAAAAATTTGCGTCATTCGCTTAACCACTTCTAATTAATTAGCGATTCACTCTTTTGCTATAAAACTCAATTCTGAAGAAGCACATTAAAGCGGTAAAGTAATAAGAGATGAGTCCGAAATTTTCAAGATCGTAGTTACAACAAAATTTCAGCATGATTCTTCTCCTTCGTCGGCCGCAGAAGAGGAGCGGGTTTTATTAATTATTTAATTCGAGGTATCGAGGTAATTGGCTCTAAGGATAACATGAAATACATTGCGGGGCCACAAAGTTACCGACGAGGAGCTCCTAAATTCACCCTCTTAAGGGGCATACTTAAGACCCATTTCACTTAAAAGTCACTTTTCGTTACCGACAACATTTCAAGGGATGCTGGATGGCTGGCGGAGTCGTGCATCGTTTGCTCATCGTCTTCTTGGGGATAATGAAAAATACCTTCAAAGTAGCTGAATTCGGGTAATGGAAAAAATTATTTTCTTCCAGCCAGGAGTTTCTTAGGATGGTTTGATTCAATTACAGTCCCTTGAGGTATTGCACCTTCTTGCCGGATTCTTTCCGGCTCGGGACTAGGGGCGGGGCAGCCTTTCTTTGAGGCGGAATTCCAAAAGAGCGCGTTTTGATGTACTTGACGGATTGAATTTTCGTTTATGGTATAAAATCAGAACGCCTAGGGCCCCGGAATATTATCACAGCACCGCAAACGTTCACCGAACAGACCAAGGCCGACCGTTCGCCGCTTTTTCGAAGTCTCTGAAACACAGACGTTACGTCCTAACGACTCAGTTTCAAATAAATAATTTATCAGGCTTTCGCCTTATTCTTTTATACCCGAGTGCCTTCCTTAAGTGGCTCTTTCATGGCTCGAACAATTCGGGCCAACATTCCCGGCCCATTTTCGTTTCGAAGCGAAACTCACTTACTTTGTGACAGGAACGTTAGGAGCTCTGAGCGGCTTTCACTGGGACCCATCAGCCTCCAGTGGGCTGTGATGCTGGTCCGCATCTATTTGTCACCACCCTGTACCACCCCCGGTTGCTACGGACTATTGAAGTCCCGCCAGCACGTGTTTTCCTTAAATAATGTACAAAGGGCGCAAAGGTGTGATCATTTTTCTTCTGTTTTTGTCGGACGTTATTTGTTCCAAAGGGCCGAATCCGAATTTCCTCTTGCATGACCGATTTAGATGACAGGCTTAAGTAAATGGATTTAGATGTGTATCGAAAGGTGATTTTTCATTCTAGCCGCTCTCTCAGCCGACACACAAAGAAGGCCTCGACACCACCTGTGAAATTAGGGTCCCAAGATAAAGTTTCCGAATTAATCTTCAGGTGTTGTTTTAGGCAGCGATAGTGGCAAACGACGAGGGCGAACGGCGAAGAGGCCCTTGCTTTGTTTCATCGAGCTTCTCGGCTCCTTTCCACAAGGGAAATTAATTTCAAAGATACGGCCTGTCCCGTAGTGGGTGACAGTTTAGAGCGATAAAAGGAACCCCCGGCAATTAATGGATATTTTACGATTTTCAGACTTCTCCTTTCGAGTGCTTAATACTCCTCTGATTGACGCATGGAGTGATTTAGATTTTTTTTTATTTCGCCTTTGAATTCTTTATCGATTGGCTTACGTTTTGAATACAATGTAGATATGAAAAATACGGGGAAAAAAGCAGTGTATTAAATCACACTTTGTTCGAAATCAAGATAATGATATAACATTACTTTAACTAAGTATGTGTAACAAAAAGCTTCAAAAATCGCATTGAATGTAATAAAAAAGTACTACTTAAAAATAGTGTAAATATTAAGTCCAATAATTTTTTGAAAAAAACAAACATAAAAAGCCAAAATGTGATAATTGCTATTATTTCTACTAAAAATATTGACTTTAGAACCTTTCTTTGCACTGCCTACTGAAATTAAGTTAGGCGCGGACGATGAAGGTCGTACAACTGGCTAAATGAATAAAGTTTCTATTTAGAAAAATAGAAAGATGTGTTCTTTTCATAATCAGATCCGGTTCTAGATTTAGCAAGAAATTTTGCACTTAATTAGAATTTATAAATAGTTACCTTCAATAGTTATCAAACAACTTTTGTTGTTATTTGGTTAAAAATTTTACCTGATATACATACTTCAAATAGTGCTCTATAAGATATGATTTTTAAAAAAAATATGTATTTAATATTGAATAAGAGCAAAAAATCTAAAAGATGACTTCTTTTAGAAACAAAAATTCATTACATTTTTAATTTTTAATTTAAGAATATCAAATTTGAGTTGGACACGCTTGAGATATTACAATTTATGTTTAAATTTAAACAAAAAGCCTTATTTATTCTGACATTTGAAAGTATACATACATCTAATTTTCTCTCTAAGGTTTTTAAACTTTTATTTGACAAAAGCAATTCTTCTTCTTCATCACGCAACACATACATACATATGTATACACTGAAAAAACCCTCTTGTAAAAATAACTTAAAACCAGCTTATTGCAACCAAATACTTGACTCGTTTTTAGGTTAGGCTTTTGTTATTTTTTCCAGAACTTAGCACACAGTTTAAACAAACAATATTTTGTTTGACTTTTATAATAACTATAATATTTGGTAAAATTCAGTTGCATAATTTTAACAGAGAGTATATGGTTAATTTAACAAATATTAAGTAAAGAATTAACTAAAATTTTAATCAAATTCTCATCGAATCTTTGTTCCTACAACCAAATCATTGGGAATAATTAAAATATTTGTAATTATTCTGAAAATTAAACACTGATTTCATATCTCCGAATAAAGTTAACTTTTCAATGTGCTTATTGTGCGAAATTCCTAGTTATTTTAATACATCTATTTAATATATTGAATATATTTAATATTCAAAATGATTCAAGCGAAGAAGTTTTGAGTTAAAAATTTAACAAAGCCTAACTTGTAGATTTACCAATTTTAATATTTCTCAGTGTAGCTGTCGGTTTGTCAAATTCAATTCAGTGAAAATTTTCCTATCTAATCTGATCTAGATTTGATTGTGAGAAAAAACGCAGCTATTATTAATCGTGTGAAGTTTTAAAATTGCAATTTTCTGAAGATCGGTAAAATTCTTCTTCGAGGCAGTAAAATGTTTCCTTAAACTACAAAGTGCTAATCAACTGCACATAAAAAATTTAGCAGACCTACTCTGAAGACGGCGTATAAATATATCCATTACTCGAACCAAAAATAGTATGGCACGAGAGACGGGGCTAAAAATACCCGCGATTACTCCGTTCCCACATTACCAGCGATTTGTCTTGTCTGGCCATCACCGCGCCCGCGGATGTATTTGTGCTTAAAAGCCAACCTGATTCATGGCGACTTTAGCGTATTTGCCCCGGTGACGACGCCGTCGCTGTGCCGCTCATTGACAAAAGTTTGGGAAAAAGCCCAATTTAGGTTTAAAGGAAACTTCCTTAAGACAACTTGCTGCGGTAACGCCGCCTAATTGTTTTCTTCTCCTCCCACGCCCCCGTTCAAGGTCCTCAGATAAATGAGGAAATTGAAAGTAGCCCGATCCGGCAATCCGAAGAGCAAACGAACTTAATAATTAATGGCAGTCGGATTGACGGACCATAAATTTTATTTCGGCTGCTTTTCCTTTATTTCGACTTTAATGATCCACCCCCGCACACTTATCCATCAGTTTAACCCTTGGGTGCCCGCCTGGGGTCCCACCCCTCCCAGCACGTGCATACCTTAACGATAGATTCGCTATCAAAGTTTAATTTCTGCCAGTCATGCAAGAAGTTTTCGGAACTTCCCTAATAGCATGGCTGTGCAAATGACCAGGCGAAGGGCACCTCCGGCCCAAACTCGGCTGGTATACCTTAGAATCTACCCCTAACCTAGGTACTACCGGTGCCGCGCCGGTTTTGCGTTATTAAATGGAAATCTATAAAAATGCAATCTCTGGGCGAATTTGGACCTTGCACGTAAGATGAATAATTCCAGTGTGAAATTTATCAAGATGGAGCCGGCCATTGAGGTATTAGTTTTCGGCACGCTATATACCCTGAAAAAAACCTTAAGTTTTCCTAGTAAAATTCCTTGTTATGACGTCGTTTCTCCGAGCATTGTAAAAAGCTTTAAGGCTCAATAAAATGTTTGGGGTAAATTTAGAAATCTTGGCGCAGGGAGGCAATACAACGGGTCTGGTGGTGAGAAGTTGCCAAACTTTTACTGCTATCGAGCTTGCCCCCCCTCGTTTCGCCCTTCCTAGCTAACAGCCCTACTGTCTAAAAAAACCTTGGCAAGTTTTGATATCAAAGCGAACGTGTTTGTTTTACGAAGCTGGCGTAAACTAAAAGCTCCGTCGCTTTTGGATGTAGGCACTGGCCGTGTTTGATGTTGTGCTTTACTTCTCATGGTTTTAAGACACTTTTTGTTTGCGTTTTCATTTGATGCGATAGATAAAGTTGTGCTGTACAGAGTTGAGGTTTGCTATAATTTTTTGAGCATTCCGTTTACGTTTAGGGCCCGCTCTTTGTACGAGTTTTTGGTTTTAAGGAAAAAAAAACTCCTACCGCTTTAACTTATATTTTTGTATGATCTTTTCTTAATAATTTCCCGGAAGAACTTTTCAAAAATCTTGAAAATTCAAAAACTAATGAGGATTTATAGACGAGTGCGCATTAGTCAAAAAATAACTTTAAATGCGTTTCCTGACAAATCATTTTTATCAAACTATTCCACTCGATAACTCAAAAACTAATTAATGAGTTAGTGCATATTCTGTTTGTTATACCTCCCTCTTTCGTTGGTATACCAGAATTATTTGGAAAATAAAGATTTTGTTTTAAAAAAACCGCCATTTTTCTTACTGGTACCTACCAAAGGTAGCTCATATTTTAGATTTTAGTTTGTTTTCTGATACATCTGCATATACATACTACTTACTATAAAACTCTCAGTATGTTTTCATAATGCCTAATTAAAACTAATCAAAATCTGATTAATTATTTCAAAAACTTCATTCAAAATGTATAACAATGTTATAAATTGAGTTTGCCCACAGTATAATTTTCCCCAAAACACACTAATATTAGTATTTTCATAATCTTGAATTTTGAAAAAATGATCGATACCTAATCAGGAAGGAAATTTTAATCAATTTACTACACTTTCTTGAAGGAATTGATTGTTCCTATAAATATTAGCGAGTCCTCGAATATTTAATATAAGGAGCCAAGACTTTGAAAGATCACCGATAATGATTGAGTTGTTTTTTTTAGAACTACCTACCTATCGAAATAGCATAGAAACTGGCGATTTATATAACTATTATATAACCTGAAAACAGCGACTCTGCAAAACTAAAATACATAAAGGAAACAGATTCTATTATATTTCAAAGCCTACAATCTTAATTCCTACTTTTACTATCAATGCAGAATTTATTCCATATAATAAAAAAAATACTTAATGAAAGAGAAAGAAAAAGAAGACAGATCTGATAAACGTGACTTACATAAATTTATTAATAATATTAAATATGTGCAAAAACTTATTTCTTATAAAATGCTTAAGTTTCAATGGAAAATGAGCTATTAGTCACTAACAGGTATATGTGTGGTCGGTATTAGAGAAAACTAGTTTTATTGGTTGGCAATTTTCATTTTAATTATCAGAAGTTAAATATAATAAAAACTAAATGCAATCTTGGATCAGTGACATCTCTTGAACCCGCAAATACAAATTTTTTGTTATTATCGTTGTTTTTTGGCTTCATGTAAGCAAAATAAATAGGGTCAGGTTTTGGTGGTCGGTTTAGTTTAAGCTATTTCAGATTAGATTCCGTCTCAAATTCTGTTTTCAGTATTTTTTGCGTCTCTTTTAAATCTTATTTTTTCATCCGAGATCGATATATTTCTGCTGAAAGAATATTTTATTATTTGAATGAGAGTTTTTCATTTTAAAAAAATCGTGCGGTCACCCTAGCTTGGCAAACTGAAAATTCGTCGTAGAAATATCCGCGAATTTTGCTTGTTCTGTGGTTAATTAACTGCACCCCCACATGCATCTACCACTGCCGTGCAACGCATTTTATGCCAGACCGCGATCGCTTTTAAAGCCAGACCCCGTGGAACACATCGCTTTAATGTCAACGGCTACAAAATTTGCAAGCAGTGGCGGAGCAGCATGCCCCCTCCTCTTCCTGAACCCCAAGTTGTGCTTTTGTGGAATATTTTATGCAAACAAAAAACCGAAAGTACGAAATGAACGATATACAGCCCCGTGGTTCCGCTACACGGTTACATAAATATGCATGTATATGTTAAAGATGCTATCAGAAACAGCTCCACAAATTTGGCTGGCGGGTGGGTGCCCGGTGGATTCGACAAGCGCCCCATCCTCCCCCATGGCTGCCACATCCCAGCCGATCTCTATGAACCCCCCGGGACTGTCAGGCCAGCGACGGGCCAAAGGTGGTCGGGTCGGGGCTGCACGGAGCGGCACACATACCAAGGGCTGAAAGGTGAATTTATCGCCGTATGCAGAGTTCGGGTACAAAAATTTTTGATTTATGATTCTCCAAAGATTACACAAAGCGCAAAAATTTCTACCCTACTGGCACAATGCATACAAAAGTTTTTTGAGTGGCTCTCGGTGCCTCTTTTGATTGGAGGACATGCGCCCCCCCACACACTCCCCTTGGGCCTCCCCTGGGTCGCTAGTAATTTTGGTCGTCACACAGCGCCAACCTTGTTGTGGATTTGATTTATTTTTCGGATGAACGGTGGAAGGTACGAAGGGCCTTTGTTTACTTTTACAATAGACACACACGGCTTGATTGACTGTTTGTCAAAGAAGACCCAAGGCTTCTTCGGGCCTAGATTGGCACAATACTCATAAAATAGGTAGACAGGCGTTGGCGATTAAATCTACGTGTGTCCTGTATCTAGTAGACAAGTATGTTGGGAATCAGGTCAACTTTCTCAACTACAAAAGTTTCAATTTGTAAGTGTTTGGACTAAAATTTCATGTTTTATAATTCTTGTATAAACAGTAACACCTCTAATAAAATGAAATCATCAATGTTCGATATTATCGTATTTTTATGCCTCCAAATACCTACTTAATCATCATCATGAATAAGTATTTTTTTCCAAAATCAATCAACGCAGTACGAAGAGAACTTTAAAAGTGCAACGACAATTTAGTTGTATTTATCATTCTTAATTAAAAACTATACAATTACAATTTATCTACGTAAATACGATTACATAATTCGGCATGATATAAAACTTTAAAAATATTGCAAAAATATTAACTTACATTGTAAGCTAATCCACGTTTTCTTATAGCCAGAACAAATTCAAATCCGGTTGACCAAAAATTGCGTCATTAACCTAACTTTTCGGGATATAATTAAGAAATATCGTTAGAATTTTATAAATTTGGTATGATTTATACCCGTCAGAAATACTAACACTTGAAATGTCTTTTCTGAATTTTTTAACTTTTCTAGCTTAAATAAACTGATTTATAAATTTTTATGTCGATATAAATTTGTGCTATCGTTAGAACTTGTTTTATGCTGTGCTGTTGAAAAAAGAAATTTTGCTCTGCGGTTTTCCGTTTAAAAACCTTTTATGAACGTCCAGTTTCATTATATTCAAAATTCTTTCAACTGTATTTGCTCAAAGCATGTAAGGTAATTTTCGCTATGTTTTTGAACCCTGGAAAGGGGATTTAATTCTATACAAATTTAAGTATTATATTATAACAAAAACACTTTCTTCAGGGATGCCATTAAATCAGCGTTTACTCTTCATAAGTAACCACATCAACATCATGAGGTACTTATTTACATTTTTTTCAACAATATAATAAGTTTATGAAATACAAAAACTGTAATTTCAATTTAATCCATCTAATACAGAAAATTTTTAGATTAAATGGCATGTTTAGATCCCTCATTTTAATGCTACATATGTACATATATTGGATCCATAATTTTGAATTTAAAAATTTCATCCTACACAATATAATTCAAACTTGACCCTAATTGACCCTAAAAACTTCTATGAAATTTAATAAACTTAAAAAAAGGTAAAGGTATACTTACAAATGCTCAAAGTTTCCATCAAATCCTGTTGAGTAGGTACTGTTTTTACCTATAAATATAAATAACAAGCATTACACATTAAGCAAAGGTAATTATTATAAACTATTTTAATAAAATTTCAATTACCATTATAAATAAGTTTACCGCATGCATCGTTTGAGCAACAGTGCCCGAGATAAGGAAATAACGATTGTATCAATTGAATCAAATTGTACGAAACTTCACTTTAATTTTACAATAAAAGCTACTCTTTTTCTTAAAATGTTCGACTAGCTGTATACTACTGCGCTAAAATAACCCAGTATCATTACAGCAATCTAAGACAGTCATAAAATTTTAGGAATTGAGTCTTAGAGACCGAATATACATATGTATGCAATTTTATGTTATAATAAAAATTCTCTTTCAAATAGATATTCCAGAATATTAATTTATGCAGAAAAATTAAATATACAGAAAGCATGTATCATCATGATTTTATTTTTAATTAATAATCGTATCTTAAATGTTTGTAACAAATGAATTCCTTGTGCTAACTTAATGAGAAGTTTTGAATTTTCGTTCAGCTACATATTTAATGTATTCAGCTAAGAAAAAAACCAAAATTATTTTGACATGATTATGATATGCATTTCGCTCCACAGCTTTAAATATTATATTCTATATTTACATATGAATATATTCCTATCAGTGAGAAAAACTTCTATAATATATCTGGAGAAAAAAAATATCAAATTCAGTATGGCATCGAATCAAACCAGTGATTTCTACGAAAAAAGGGTTTCGAGTACTCCTTTCTGGCTCTCTTCGGCTTAGTTTGAAAGGAAAAGAAAAAAAATATATGTATATAAAAATACCTGCTAGTTACCCAAGTTTCATTTGAATATAAAGAGCAAATTTCTAGGGGGAACAGTGTGTAAAGATACACTCGTACATAAATTTGTGTAGTATTATGAAAAAAGTTCAGGATCGAAATGGACTTTGGCTTGCGGTGAATGCAAGAATAAATTGAAAAAACCCCTTCCTATACCGAAAACGAAATAAAAATGCCTCAGAATTCGAATAAAATGGAAGAAACCCTTTTGGATGGTCTCAGGGCGCCCTCTAGCGGGGGATGAGTGTGCATGCTTTCCGGCATTATAAATTACCTCCATTGAAAATAAATGATAAGAATGCCCTGCGTATCGTCCATTTATTGCTCCCCGTTTATACAGCTCGAAGAAAGGACATATTAGGTCGTGTATTGAGCGCCAGTATTTACCACTCCGCTGGGATAAATGAACGAAATGTTTTCTTATTTTTCACCGAAGGCGTTTCCCAAATGTGCGTGTCCCAAACGTCAACCCAAACCCTTCAAGAAAATGGTGAAGAATTAATGGTATTTCGTGGCAGCCGGCGTAAAGGGAAAAACCCGGTTGGATTCGAGAGGAGCGGCAGACTGGTTCTTATGTCCAATTTTCCAATTTTTCAAAGAGATTTGTTGTTTGTAATAGAAACCCGCTGTGATTGACTTCTTACAGCATGGCACGTGAAAGAGACCGGAGGAGAATGGGTTTAACGATCGCACAAGGCGCAATTTATGACACGAGTTTTCGGTCAGATTTACACCCAAAAAGGTTCACGCCACACGGATAAGCGTGGTAAGCCAAGTTTTTGAGGAGATCTGCGGGCTTAAGTAATATATATTTTGCAAAATTACTTCAAAAGGCACTGCATACTAAGTATTATTTTACACTTACAATAGATTGTTGAAACATGACGATGATGAAACATGGTTCATCAAGAAGCTCACACTAATTTTATTCGAACTTTAACATTTATCATATTCTTTTATTATGTAACACATTTATGCTTTGCATTAATCACGAAATCAAATACAACTAAGTGCTTCAACAGAAGTTATACAGATATGATAAAATCTAAGAGCCCTCAAGATATTGATTCAACCTTTACTCTTTATAAGTATGATGTTTTTTATACTCGTATTACGTAGAAAAGAGATCCCGTAAAAGGCCCAAATGAAACCTACACTCAAAATAATTAGATGCTTTCATTTAATGAAGCACTGCACTTCATTTGATAAACCTTAAAATTTCTTTAGCTTCATCACATTGTCATCTTTAGAACAGAATTTACGCCAAATACACTTCACTTAATCAATAACTGTGGCTTTATGGCAAAAACGTATGTTTCTCAATAAAGAATATAATTATCAGAAAAAATATATTCCAGTTGATTCCATACAACTTACAAATTCCAAAAATATTCCTCAATTCTATAAAACTCTTATTAATAGATATAGTGAAATTTGGAGAAAATTAATATTGTTAAACCAAAAAATAGTATCTTTAAAGCAAAGACACTTTCCTTTTTTGTTAACTTTAAAGAATTTCGTATTATAATAATTATGCAAGCAATAACTTAAGACATATGTTTTTTAAATAGATTTTAAAATGAAGAGCAGTGAATCATTAAAAAATTCCCCATATAATTAATTTTTATATATTTTTATCTAACTTTGAAACTATTTATTTTAAAATTATTAAAAAGTATGATCGTTTTTTAGTTTTGAATATGATTAATTTGCCTATATAATGTATTAAGTTTGAGTAAAATAATAATAAAAAGCAATTCAAAGATACAAATTTTTATTAATTAACATTTAGTATACGGAGTCACTTAACAAAACTTTGCATTTCATAACACTAATATACGCTACTTGGCTTTCAACTAGAAATTAGTGTGCCTTGCATTTAAAGGCATTGGTAGTAGTGCCCAATTTACTAATGTGTGACTTTAAAATTCAATATATAATAAGTTTACATCAATTTGGGATCTGATTTGACGCTTACCCAAAAAACAAAAAGTACATGTTTTCAATGGAATGATTTTTATTTATGTTAATTAAAATAAAGATCAATTTTATTGGTTTAACAAATATGATGTAATTGATTCTAGGAGTTTAAAACATGAATCTGTAAATAATTTTATTTCAAAAATCAATAATTTAATTAAAGATTTTTCTTTAAAGTAAAGTTATTTTTATCCAACTAAAAACAAGACATGTATCAAAAATTTATTTCATCATTTCGAATCGTTGTCATAAAACGTAACTATTATCCAAATTTCATAGCTATAGCTTTAATTGTTTGTGATGAGCATGATAAGTCGAAGTCATATGTTTCTATTTATGTAAAATAGATTTGATTTTATAAAATATGTAAATCTCTAATAACTTTTTTCTTAGAGTATAAGTATGTACTTCTTCGAAGTTTCTCTCCATACAAACTTTAAACCATTAAATTCACCCTATTGGAGGTTGAATTTTGAAAAACCCTTATAAAAGGAACCTGTTTGGAAAATTTCTAAACCCAGCGGCTGTTCGTTGATATATCAGTCAGTCAGTAAATTTCGTCTTTTATACATACAATCAGCCGTGTTTTTTTCGTCTATACAGAACAAAATGAGATTTTGCTTAAATTTCAAATTTATTTTGAATTACCTATGTATAGGAAGGATTTAAAATTTTCTAAGAATAGCATCAAATTACAATGACTTTTATTCTGTTTCAAGTTCAAAATTAATCAGAAAATGTTTTAAATAGTTCTAGATTTGAAGTTTTACCTACATGAATAAAAATAATGGCCATTTTATGCATTGTTGATAAAAGTTTCAAATTCTTATTCTAGGAAACTGTTAATAAGTTTTAATGCAATATAAAATTATCTATTGATCTTGACATACGAGAAAACAGATAATCATATATTTATATGTACATATAAATAGATTTTATGTTGTACTATGAGTTAAAACAAAGAATTTATTAAAAAAGGAAAAACAAAAGTATTATATTATGATGCCATAATTACAGTATAATACTAAAATAAAAGAATTTTTTAACTAAACTAAAATTAGAACTTTAAGAAAATAAAGACGAGATAATTATATAAGACATTAATGAATTGCCAATTTATCTTTACTTCATTTTAGAGGACTAAATCCGTGATATTACGTTTTTTTTCAATCAGTTCCATTCCGATATATTCGATCGAATAGAACCCTCTTTTGGGAGGATGTGCCTACATGCAGCAACAACATTTTAATGCTGAAAAATAAATCGATAAAAAAACTTTAAGGGCACAATCAGGGGATGAAAGAGGTTCAAACCACAAAATGGGGTATAGCTGGAGCACAATGTGAATGCAAACTTTGTCGTAGCCCTAATTTTGTATCAGACACTGGCCGATATTGAACCGACGAGAAACTTACAGTGAAGACATTCTTCTTTTGAATTTATCCATCTTATCAGGGCCGCCCCCCGTATCCTGCCATCTGTGCATACTCCCGAGCCGCCGGCAAACTTGCTCTGGAGTTTTTAAATAAAATTAACGAACAAAACTTGAAAACCAACAGAAACTTGGGGGTTTTTTGTATGTTGGATTTGGGCGCAGAATAGGGCTGTTTCATCCAAACTGATTAGTTCTGCGGACCGATCATATAATGAAATTTGATTAAATTCCAAAGGATCTGCTCGAAAGGTTTATCCGTGGTGGAATTTTTAATTGAGTAATTCGCCAGTTTGGAATTGAATTAGACAACGTTTAATTACGAAAGAGCACAGCTCACGGTGAGTGTTCCATTCTCGAAATTTGAAATGGTACCAACTGCCGTTGGCATTCACGATAGCAGAATATTGCGATGGGGCGAGTTAACGAATTTGCTAGTTAGTTGCTCGCCTAATGAGCTTAATTAATTTTTGCGTAAATTGAAGGAGAAGCAAAATAAAATTCCGCCTCCACCATTCATCATGTCTTCTTTCTTTAGTACCCGGCCGTAATTTTTAAGGAAAACAGCCCAGCGTCGTCGTAGGACCTAGAATGACTTTGCTGTGAAAAGTTGAGCAAATAACCCAAAAGCAACAGCATTTATATTATGCTATCATGTGAGCCCGTACTGTGCCCGGGCGGGCGGTGGTAGGAGGTTTTAAGAGCAAACAAAGCAACATTTTAACAGCTCATTTGAGTCCCTCGTTTGCTCGTAATTAAAAGATTTTAATGCTGTGTAAATTAAGGAAGCTTAATACAGTTGCTCCCCTGAAATTTTATGTGGTCTCGAAACGAAATTATGTAAAAAGGCGGCCACCCAACGTAGATGATGATGAGGGGTTGGGCAACTTATTTCGCTCGGTTGTGCAACTTTCCCCGGTGTGCGGCATGCTTCTAATAACTTTTATATAAAAGGGTTGTAATTAGAGCAACTTTACTCGTTTTGTCTCGCAGTTTTAGCACTTTTTCTAGCATTATTTAGAACCTGGTGTTAGTTACTATGCAACGAACGTTGTGTAAAGATACCTGCAGAATTGTCTGCCGTAAAGACGTAAAAGTGGCTTTTGTTATATGTATTTTCACATATATACATATATATATGTACGCAGGTAGAGCTTTTGTTTGAGTTGAAAGCGTGTTAACATTACCGCCAGAAATAAGGACTCTTATGAAACATAAACGCAGATAAGTCCTAGGAGAGTCAAACAATTTAAGATAGGGTCTTCAAATTTGTTATGACTTCTACTAATATTAAATAAGTTATGTTATTAGTCAGTTACTATGAAATTAATTATTATTTACTTTGACTTCAATGTCTATTAATTGCTCGCCCTAAAACTGGGAATTAAGTATAAAATTTCATAAAACTTTTACTTTAGTGCCTGAAAATTCCCAAAATTACACTTAGAAAGTGTGAATTATCGTTTCTAATCTTGTTATAATACCTCTATATGTATGTACGTATGTGTTTGCTCACATCACAAAACATTAATGGACTTTTATATTTGATCAAATCACAGTTCCTCTGAAAAACACATTTTGCATATTATAGTCTTTTTTTCCCCCGAGTAAATGAAAGAAAGTTACGATAAAAATTCAACAAATATCAAAATACATATTGCATAAATGCGTCACACACATATGTATGTATAGCGACGGGCAAAACTGAACCCAGTTATTTATGAAATAAAACTGCCAAATTTCACTAATTTTATCCTGGTAAATAATATAATAACTCAAAAAATATCGAAGTTACGAGCAAAATGATTATAATCAATTTTGTGCAGAATTTAATTTTCATACAAATTAGGTGAGGACACTTGACCATGTCAGATTAATAGTTAGCGATATTTTGCAAAAAATACTGAATTATAACTCGAAATTATTAACTGGCATTTCTATAGACAATTTTACACTCTATAATATTAAGCAACCATTTTTACGATATCTGTTACAGTTAATGAGAAATTTGCAAAAATCTTAAGTAACTGAACCTAGTTTTGTCCGTCACTTTAGTTAAGCTGTTTTCAAGAAATTGTAAAGGGTAGTTTCGAGGAAA
The DNA here is from genome assembly GCA_963920795.1 of Eutolmus rufibarbis. Classification (NCBI taxonomy): domain Eukaryota; kingdom Metazoa; phylum Arthropoda; class Insecta; order Diptera; family Asilidae; genus Eutolmus; species Eutolmus rufibarbis. The sequence goes on along the minus strand of OY987207.1, from coordinate 34,706,018 downwards.
GAGGAAAAAATATGTGACACTTTTGCTAATATCTTGGACTTTTGTTATGCTCAAATATCTCGTAATAGTTAATCCTGCAACAAAAATGGTTATATTCTACTTTAAGCCATATTATTTTTATCGAAAGATTTTAATTTTTTCCAAAAACTATGAATAATTGAATCATAGTAAACTACTTTGAGAAAGAAATAAACATTAAAATTATGGGTAGTTTAGCACTCTATAAAAATCTTACGAAAACTTATTTTAAAATTAAGAAAATAAATAGTACCTGCGTTTTAAATATTCGTAACTAATGTCTCCTTTTCAACACTGTTTTTTACACTGTGTTGCTTTCGAGAATAAATTCTGTAAGCTGGTTTGCTTTTTTTTTCTACAATTCATGGGGTAATACACAAGTAAAGATAATATCGGCTTCATTTCACAAAAAGTGGAGGAATTTTTCCATAAAATTATAATAAATTAACTATAAAATGGTACAACTTACAACTGGTTCATTCTTCAACAACGATCTTTCCTATATTTTTTATTAAATTTTTAGCAAATATTTTTCAAATTTTAAATTAGAAGTATGTACCTTCTTTATATAAGTAATATTAAATGATTTTTTGATTAAGTTAATTTATTTTGTTTAAATAATAATATACGAGTATCTATAAGTACTTATATACACAAATAAATCAGACAAATTCCGTCTTTAAAAAAGTAAGTTTTATATGTATGCACGCAGATTTGTAATCAAATGCGTTTGTCAGCGTTGATGCAATATATGTATGTAAATATCGATATTTAAAATATGTGAAATATTTACAAATCATCACATGCTTGTATATTTTATATCACTTTGTTGCTTATCCGCGTTGGTACAAGTTACGTGCTTTAATTACAATTACAACAATTATTTGTTGTACATGTCTGCGAAAAATGCATGCACGATGTTGAAATTTTATTGGCAATTCAAATTCAGCATGACGTTGCAATTAAAGGGGCTGGAGATGTGTTTTCTCTGATTCGTATATTGTATACCTCTGTCAAATTATGTATTTGCTAAAAACATTAACTCCTTGAATATATCAACTATTCGTGCATCATATCGTGAACATGAGCAATTTTACGATCTATACATTAACATATACATATATAATAGTTTCCAACGACAAATGAAATTGCAGTCAGTATTTCTTTCACTGCACATTTCGTGCTTACCTGTGATACGCTGTTGTGAATGTGACTTCCATTTAATGTCCCTTTCAATTTCCTTTTGGCTAATAAAACATGAAATGCAATCGTTAAATGTTACTACGTAATGCGCTTTTTGACCTAATGTGTTGCATATGATTGATTGAACCAAATTTGAGTAAGTAGAACACAACAAAATCTTCATTTTTATATTTATAGTTGTAGTAATAAATAAGCCACATCTGATCCAACAGTTATTTCGTGAAATTGATATTATTAAGAATTGCTGTTTCATTTTACCATATTGGTAAAGAATACGGACAAAAAGCAAATCCATATGTTGCCGAAGACTGAACCGATTTTAATTTTTGTGTCGAGTGTTTTTGAATCTCTAATATTAATATGTATATTATATCCGATTAAAATTCTATAAACTGACCGTCCAAATAAACAAAATTTGATATAGTAGAAATTTCCTTCGAGCTACTCTACGTAGCACTTCTTGAACTTCATTATTCTTTTTGGTTCATTTTGCGCACGTAAAATAAATCGTTTTATTTTGTTAATACATACAAAAATGATTTATTTCAAGTTTTATTATTCATGCTGTAAATAAAATGTAGATACTAGCTTAGCTATCCAAAAAAATTATATGTTTATATTTAATCATTATAAATTTTGCAATATAATTGACATTCTTCAGATTTATGACGTAAACTGCGCTGCGATCTCAGCGTAAGTTAGATTCAAAAACCGATTTTAATTGTTTCACGATAACAATCACAATACGGCTAATCCCAAAGAAAAATTCGATACCAATTCAAAGTAATAAAAAATCCGGTCGTAGTTGGCATGTTTAAAGTTAAAAAAATTATGACATCTCTGAGTATCCTCACATCACTTTTGTTTTGTTTTACGGAGATCAATTTGAAAATGTAACAAGGATGTTTTTTAAATTTTTGGCAAGCTTTCTATTTATTTTAGAATTTCTGTTGTAAATTTTGGAAATAATACCACAAAATTTAAATCACAAATTCCTGTACAAAAGATCTTATTACTGGCCAGAGAGCACCAGCGCATTGAATTTGTTATGATAAATTAATTTTTTTCGCATAATATGTGATATACATATATTTGTACACTTTATAAAAAAATATGATTGTCATAGACCAGCCAACAATGATTAACAAAATAGCGAAAACTTAGATAATTTCGATGCAAATTTGAAAAACTTATTTTACACAGCTTTTTAAGGTTCAATTTACTCGGTTTTGTATAACAAACTACCCGCGTAAATTGAAGTATTACTGTATTACGCTATAATTTGTCATTTTACTTTTAGTTACTAACATTTTTTTTTTAAGAAGATTAAGTGACGCTTGACTTGTACAAATTTTGATAAGAAGTTAAACATACTTTTGCAATAATATTTTTAAAAAAATACTGCATGATATTGAGTTATTTTAGTTTGTTTTTAACACTGTGTATTTTGTATATTTATATAGCAACCCTGTATAATCCTATTGTTCAGAAGATCTCAAATAACCCAAACTAAGTTTTGATAAATATTAATTCTGTTCCTATTTTCTCTTATTCTTTTATTTTTTGAAAGACCTAGAATTTGTAATTCCAGACAATTCCGAATTTGGAAATAAAACCGAAAGAGGAGTTATTTCAAATGAAAGTAACGAAAAGTGGTCTAATACCGACAATCTAACTTCTTTCTCAACTTCTTTTACTATACTAAGCGAGTAATTCAATAAAATCAACCGAGAAGGGCAAATCGTCAACTATAATGTTAAAAACTATTTACAAAACTGTTTAAAGATCTCTTAAATTATTTTGTTCAATTTTAAAGTGAATATGATTTTACACTTATGTATATTATAATACAACTATTATATAAATATCTCTTCCAGAACAAATTACATTTTTATAAATATTACTTACATTTTCTGACAAAGTTACAAAGTTAACTGCGTTCAGAAACATTTTTGGGGTAGTCGAAATTAGGTAGAAAGATAGTTGCAACTAGTGCCTAAACTCTTTATTTTAATATTAAATTATTCTACACACTGCATTATACCAACCATCAGTCGTAATTGCGACTTTGTCCAGAACTTTTATTTGAGACTGTTAAAAAATAGATACAAAAGGACGTAAAATACTAATATCAATGCCTTAAAGCTATTTCAAAGACACTTAAAATATATGATCCAAATTTAAGGATTTCTATTGAATTTGTATACATGTATGAAGTTTTCCGCACCAATCACTCCGAATAAATTAAACAAATGAGAGTCACTATAACGTAACCATAAAATATGTAAGTAGTGGAATCAAGCCTGGATTTGTTCACATGCGTCGACAAATAATTATTAGTAAAAATATAAAATGGACGGAAATAGTCGACTTTACGTTATTGTGGCAAATTTATAAATTTGTTTGATATATGTTATAACATTTAGGACGATAATAAAAAATTCATCGTGCTGCAACGCGTAAAATGTACAAATTTATGACTCAAGTGCAGAAATACAAGATTGGTGTGGAAAGCTTTATAAAATTTAACATAAATGCGGTCGGATAAATATCTTAGGACCCAAGATATTTTTGGTAGATTGTTCCATTGGATGAAATACTTCCAATGTGTAAAAGATTGCCGAAAGAAAATGTATTACTTAACCTTAAAGAAGAAAAATAAAAATATACGTTAAATTTATATAGTTTCACAAAAATAGTGCCCATCTTGTTAAAAGTTTTAAAGTAAATGTGCACTTTTATTCTTAATAGTTTAAATAATTTTTCCGATAATTTTTCCTTTTTCATTTTTCATGAAAGTTCGCAATCATCTAGTCCTTTTAGATTCCTTCGATAAGTCTTAAATATGCCTGGTAAGATTGAACTTCATTTTGAGCAATTTGAATATTTTTTACTTGCATTCACAAAATTATATCCGTATGCTAGAAAAATCACTTTAAAAATAATTAGTGTATTACTATCTATCATTTCGAAATTTTTGCACTATTGTATTATATTATTTTTGAAAAATTTTCACTTAAGGAATTAAATAAATTAATTGGTCAATAGTTTGACGCATGCTCACCAGGTTTAACTTGTTTCTGAATTACAACATGAAAATTCGTTTTGGTTTTTTAACATGTAATGCATCTTATGACGTATTGATGCAATTAGCGTTTTACTAAGTTTCGTACAAGATTTTATTTATGCGAATTTAAGTAAAGTCGAAGATGAAGAAAATTGGATGCATATACTCTTTTAATTATTTGAACCCTAATTTTTAGTTTAAAAAAGAGGAGCAGGAAAGTTCCGCAATTAATTATATCAATAAATTTTGATGATTTTGCGATTTTCCCCTATGACAAACAAATTGGACCATGTATCATGGACAAATTTCATATGACATGCAGTTTTTTCAGCTATCTTTCTGATCTATAAACTGATATTTGATATATATTTTTATTTACTTTGGTTTAAGTTATATGTTTCGTAATGTGATGATACTGTCGTTTTTTATGTACATCATATAAGATATAAAAAAATTGATCGTATTCATAAAATTGAGATCAAACTAAACACTGAGATTTAAATCGATCAATGAGATCGAACTCAGGTTTGGAGATCGATCTAATTTTTATATTCATAAAGTTTGAGTTTTAATTTTGAGCTTATTCTCAACTGTCTCATCCCATGAAAGTTAGTGGTTTCCACTGTCTGTTCCTTTTGAAACCGATAGAGACTAGGAAAATTCCTAATGTCAATTCTAATGTTCAATTCTAATTTTTCTGAGGTTTTGCATTCAACTTTATGAATATAAAAACGAAATCGATGGATCTTATGCAAAAAAATGAGTTAAAACTCAGAATTTGAGTTAACTAATTTTATCTCATCCTGTGAGATCGAACAACAACGACGAACTCGAACTCACTTTTGTATGCAAACAAACTAGCAAATACACACTTGATCGAACTCATTTCTTGTTAGGTCGATCTTAAATTAGTTTACATAGATCACATCTAGTGCAAAGTACTGTTTTTCAAAAACGAATAACTTGAACATTTTTTAGTAAAAAAACTAAAGAAGTATAAAATATTGATGGAAAAATCACAACTTCCATAGTTAAAAAAAACTTGAAGCTCTAGGGAAAATTATTGAAGCTCTTAAAGCAATGTTCAATATTTTAATTACAAATAATTTATGCATCCACAATATTATAAAACTAGATGTTTTATCTTTGGGTGGACATGAGGAACTACTTTTATATAATTTGCGAGTTCAATATTTTTGTTGCAATTGGTCGATAATTTGAATAAAGAACAATTAGTCTTCTTTATGCATATGTACAACAACATTTTTTAAGAAATCGGAAATTTTATTTTCGATATGTTGTAAAAGAGTTCTTAAAAAACAAAGACGGACAAGTCCGAGTAGAACTAATGCCTTGAGGGTTCCGTACCGTTATATCGTCTATTAAATTTTAATCATAGAAACACAAACTAAATTTGTCACGTAATAATTCTATCATTTTGATTTAAATAAAAGGAAAATTCCACTTAGAATTAGAAATAAATGATTTTCGGAAATATTCCTTCATTTGTGCCAAATTTCAAGATTGTAGGTCACCGGAAAGTACCCTATAGGTTTTGATGATCAGTCAGTGAGTGGGATTTTTAGTATGAAAATATACTTTGTAGTTTGTGGCTAAAGGAAAAACAGACAGAAGTTAAATATAGAAAAAAAAGACAAATGTAAAAACCAGAAAATCGATTAGATTTCAACTACCACTAGCCATGACCACTAAACTAAAAGTTACATTTTAAAGGAATGAACATTAAAAGCGAACTTAATAAAAAAATAAATAAATAAATACAAATCGCAAAGCCAACAACATGGTGCATAGTGAGAAGCTAGACAAAATAATAATTTTTTTCCCACAAATAAGTCCCAAGTGAATAGTGCGCATCTGGACTCTGGTCAGTTAAAATCACAATCAGAAATTTTATCCGGGAAAACCCTGGGGCTTTGTGAAAATTCAGTTTTCCGCCTGTACATGCATTTAAATGTGGGATTTATAAGGGCAACTTTTCATTTTTCAATTACAAAAACGCAACGGACAAACTGTGGGTGGGCTTAGCACAACATAAAGCCATAGACTAAACCCCTCCCTCAGCCCTGTACAGGGTGCAAATTAAAATGCACATCGGCGCGGCCACAGAGCTTCTATTAGCTCCATTCATCCCGGTGGTGCACATCTGCTCATGGTATTTACTTATTAAGCCAAAATCCAATAAATTTGTAAAATTTTCAAATAATACAAACTTACCGGGGAGTGAAAACCACTCGGAGACCGCCTCGGGTGGCTTTAATCAGGCCTGAAGTTGGGTCTCGTCCATATTCATGAGATGGGCGGTTCACTGCATGTTGTAAAAAGTTTCACATTATGCACACAATCATTTCATACATTAAAATCTAAAATATAAAACTTTTCTTACAGCAAACGCACTCACAAAGATGGCACTATCTTTTTTAGTCGAAAATAACAAAAATTTGCACTTAAAATACGACGCGGAAGATGCAGATGATGGGACGGATGATATATTTTTTTTTTTTTTGAGATTCCGGTCCAGACAGAGTCGGCTGGGTCCCCCTGTTGGACTAACAGGTGAGGCCAAGGACCACCTCCCCCGCAAAGTGGGGACGCGGGCAGAGGAGTGTGCCCTCCATCCAGCCGCAGACTGTTCTAAAGTTCAATGAAACTGCGTAAAATTTGTTTTCATTCCGACGACGAATGAAATGCCACTAATTGTTTATTTAAGCGTATAAACCACCGACTGCACTGAGAGTTTTATAAAACTAATAATATTTAATGGAGGAATTCAGGAAATTTTTTGGGGAGCACTGTAAATCACCCACTGACACACGACCCGGTTACCTCCGGAGCCGGAGCCCAACCACTGGAGGATGGAGAGGAGCTGCCCAGAACAAGAGGTGGCCAGTAAAACGCACTACTCAGACTCAGCCAGCCAGTCTGCGGCAACGTTGACATCTGAACTATTTTTAGCCAGAATTTTCGGAAAACCGTTTCTTTGAAAGTCGGTCTGGGACTAAAAGCCCTGAAATTCTTGATACCAACAAATCGCAATTTAGCATACACACATTTTTAGACATCCCGAAACACATGCTCACTTTGCTCCGGGTGTATTCCGTGTAGCCCCCCCCCCCCCCCCTCCCCCCCTCGTGTGAGATGTGTCGAGATCTCTCTTGCATCAAATTTAAAAGGATAAAGGCAGAGAAAATCGCCCCCAAAGTGCTTAAATATTTTCTGAGACTGTATGCGTTTTATGTACGCTTTTCGAAAACATTTCGCAAAAGAATTTAACACCCACAAGTACAGAGAGCGCCACTATTTTTGGGGACTGGTGAAATTTTATCTTGTTTCAGTTACACCAGGAGCGGGAGACTGCGTCCTACTCAGCCACACTGGCGGCCGTAGCCTAGAACTGGGTTATTCTTACGACAAGTTTTCGAGACACCAACACTAAAGCGGTCCGCTGCATCCGCACACATCTCGGAAAATTCTTTTCCAGCAAGCAGCGGGCTTTTCCCACCCAGCAGCGGCGGAAACTGCAGGACGCACACCCGCCACTGGGCCGCAGCTCTCGCCGTCCACAAAAGCTTTCGACAACGGAGGCGGCGGCGGTGGCGGCAGTGGCGGCGGTGGGTGGACGGTGGAAATGGGTTAGAGAACACAAACACCGTGTCAACTGAAAACTTTCTTCCGAGAAGAGCTTTCGAGATTTTCCGGGTGGAAATTGCCTGGCTTTGAGTACGACGCTCCACAATTCGCCGGGCATCTGCCACATTTTTCCCGCTGGGAGAGGCCCCAGATCGAAGAGAATTGCGACCGAACTAAAAGAGACGGCCACACCTCTCTTTATCGGCCAATTTTACACCCGACTGTAGCTGCAATTTTCACTTGGGAAAAAATGTTTTTCGAAGAAAACCCGAAGCGGCTTTAAAATTATATCATATTCAAAAGACAAGATACACCAAAGGGTGTGGTGGTAGTGGCATCACTATACCAACTACGCATTTTTCATTCATCCCGCGCAGTGTGTTTGGAACATCTTTTTATAATTGCTTTAGTATTAAATCCACTTTTTGTCGACGAAAGAGCACATCGTTTCCATTGTTAGCTACTGAAGAATTTTCCATTTTCTCGGAGGTAACCAACAAAGAATTGCATAAAAGCAGGAACAGTTTAAAGACAGATTTAAAGGGATTTGCAATTTAAGCGATAAAAAAAAGCAGTTCTTTCTTTCAAAATTAAGTCGCCCGGTTTTGTATTTGCCTGATTATATTCATCAGCTAATTCACAAATTTCTGCAAAACCTAGAATTTTTTTTTTTTTTTTTTTTAATAAAACCTCAAGCTCAAAGGAGAATTTAATAAAATATTTTTTTTTTCCTTTAGCAGTGGCATCATTTAATTTTTGTTTCTGCACGAATTTCTGAATGAACAGATTATCCTCAGTCTGAGATATTTAGAAGAACTTTTCTGGTTGGTTCTCAAAGAAAATCTTTACATATAACACGATTTATTTAATGATACTTGGAAATTTTGCGAATATAAATAGCTTCATATTATGGAACCGCTCATACATAATACCAACCACGAAAATCTCACCCATCGAAATCTCGTCTTTTTAGACTTCGACTAATTAAAATGTCGAATTACCGAAATCCCGACCATACAAATTCACGACAAAGAACTTTGCGTTTTTGTTTTTAATTAATTTTTGTATCAATTTAAAAAACAAATGTGTGCTGGTTTGCACGAAAAATATTATAGAAGCATGCATTTTTTGTTTTTATTTAACTACTAATGCGTGATTGTCACTTCTTTTAAGCCGAAAACATATTTTCTTTTGATTCGTTAATTTCGAGAATTTTTGAAGATTTTTTTATAATATAAAAGCGAAAACACAAACACCATTTGCGACAAAAGTATCCTACACTGAAAGATATTTCATTAACATTTTTAAACAAACCAACAAACCAACACACGCGTTGCTAAAATCATTAATTTAAAATTGCTAAGCCACCTACAATTTTTATTGGCATTTTACAATTAAATAAATAATTATCTAACAATTTGTTATTTTTAATTTGCAGTAAAAATGTTTATGTTATGTTAAAGGTAACAACAAATATCTACTAAATATAACACACAATGAATGTTGTTGAAATGAAATGAGATAATTGTCAAATAACATTCCAATCGTATCGATTTGAGGAATCAACAAATTTGGTCTTCGTGTGAAAACTTTTCAATTTGTGATTTATGTGCATGTAAGTAAAAGTTTAGTTGTGATAAAGAATTCAATCATGGAATATTTTGAGCGAAGTGAAGTATTTTTAGTTATATATTTCCGAATGAAGACTACTTTAATATAACGTAATTTTAGATAAAACTTTATGGAAAGTGTGTAAACCTAAAATTTCATATTCTTTTGCAATTTCATTTTCTTTTGAATAGAAATGATTGGATCTGTAAAATATATTTTTCACGCGTAAATTAGCCATTTTCTTTAGGCATAAAATGTTTATAAGTTTTTAACAAATTAATTAACAATATATAATAATTTAAAAGAATTATTTATATATAAGAATATAATGATAGAACAAATTCGGATTATATCCTATTTGGAAAAATTTGAAAACTTAAAAAAATAAATAAATATTAATGGTCTTTATTTTGTAGACAAATTTACAATATAAATACACAACAATAACTCAAATTCAGAAAATTGTCATTTAAAACTTACATAAAAAATGTAGTCGTAGATGTAGTTGAAAGCGAAGAAAAGATATTGGCCTTAAATTCAAATTCAAATTCAAATTCAAATTCAAATTAATAATATGTATATGATTTTTTAGAAAAATATTTTTCAACATTCTATGTAGATGTAATAGTCTCACAATTATTGTTGTTATTCTTCATTAAAGTTGTTAACTTCAACAACGCTTAATTTTTAAACATGCCCATTGTGGAGGAGGTATACTTTGAATTTTTAATGTAGTCGTCTAGGAGAAAAAATATTTATGTTTCGATCAAAGGAGGATTTTCTAAAAAAACGTTTATTAGAGTCTGTCTATTGTTCACACCCGTTGAGAGTTTTATATAAATCATTCAATAAATGATATGTTAATAATTTATTTAATTCATTCACTAAATTTTGTTTGAATCATTCAATAAATTGTGTAATCAAAAATGTGTTCAAAATATCAACCTTAAGACGTTCTTAGGAGGATGCTACTGATACATCCTTAATTGGTGTCGGGGTCACCATAATTTTCACAAATTATTTTATTTATTCAACTTCAGCCCTTTAGACAGCTTCTAATTTGAAAGCTATGTCACGAACTAAAATTTTGATTTTTTCTTTCATTTTTTAAAACTAATGTGTTAAATTCTAAAAACTGCTGAACAATTCGGTTAAATAAACAAATATTGACCAATATCTTTACGAAAACTCATATGCAGTTAATTTGACATTACCCACAGATTTAACTTAACTTTTTAAAAATACTATTTATCTAAAGTTTTTTTGGTGAATGTTACTAGATGTCATGTTAGGTCAAAATCAATATAAAAAATTGTTGATACATGTTGCTTTCTCAGTGTAGGCAAAAATACAAAAGTTTGTGAAATGGATGTGCAGCTGGTAATGCATAGTATTATAATTCAAAATATAGAACTTTTTATAGTTTAAAAGTTCAATTTATTGTAAGGTTTTTTGTATGTTTTAGTTTTATAAAAATGTTATCTAGTGCTGACTGTATGTTAACTGATAGAAATCAAGAACATAAGATTAGATAAATATATTTTTTCGATTTTATTACAAATATGGAATATGGTAACCTTACACGTTTAAAGACTTTTTTTAAATATGCAGCAGTAACGATGTTCTAATGTCTGGCTTGACTGTTGAACCAAACGTCTGCATAACCAAGTAAAGAACCCAAGTTGAAATTGTAGCAAAAGTCTTGAAATATTCTTTAGCTTTTTCTTTTTTTGTTTGCGCACGAACATTTACGTAAGCATAGTTCGCTCAAACAACTTCTGAAAAGTACTACATGCAATAAGTCAATCTTCTAGCAGAGGGTACCATCAGCTGACGGGGAAACTTGCTAAATGTTAGTCTTAGATTCAGCATTTTTCACTCGCTGGGTATACGCCGGAAGCATACCTCTTTCCTAGGCAACCGTGCAGAATATATTAAGATTAGGAATCGCTTCGACACACGTGTGCCAGGGTTGGAGTGGGTGCTGCAAATAACCCAAATTCCGAGCTGACGACCATCCAAGGTAGCGCGCGGAAAGCTTAATTCGTTAATGAAGTTGACAGCCATCCATCAAAAATCTCATTAAAGAGGTTCATTTAGCGAGAAACCAGCTACTCGTTACCCCCGGGGGCGATAACGATCAGTAACTTCGCCCACCTCAAGGGTACCAGCTCCGGTACCGGCTAAGTGTGCTAGAAGGCATCCACATGTTGACCGACCAATTAAATGGCAGAGGTATGTTACACATGAGTGAAACGCCGACCTCACGTCGAATCGGGGTCTCATCAAACAGCCCCTGTGACCTGTCGCCTGCCGCATCCCCGGGACCGTCCTGCCGGAAAATCGGGCTCCGGGCACGCAACTATTCTGCGAGCTCGAGCTGGAAAATTGTGTTTATATAATTCATCAAACAGTGCAGAAACTTTTACAATCAACCTCGGCTCGACCAGTGCCGTGGCAATCATCATCATCGCCCACGCGGGTGGCATGGCGGCGACGGCAGTGGCGGCGTCTGCCCCACAGCCGGAAGTTAGCCTGCAGCGCCAACCTCTTCGATTGGAGGCCGCGGCATCCCAGGCACAGGCCCCTCCAGAAGAAGGCGAACCTATCGTGCGTGACTAAAGGCGTTTAATGGATCGGAAGTTCCACCCACTCACCTCACCTGGTGCAGTGGCGCCCTTCCGCACGGTTCGCAGCGATTCAGTTAATAATGAGGTGCACTCCTCAGAGTTAAGGCGAGGCTGCAAAGTCCTTGTTATTTCGGAGAAACCTTGCCCTCATTCCTAATGAATTGCAAATTCCGGCTAAATAAATTGCTTCTTCGGACGAAAACTATCTTTCTTGTGGCTCACCTGCTTTAATTACACCGCACAACGAACACCGACACATGCCGGCTTATACCATTTTTAAATTCGCTCGCGACTCGGGGAAAATTTATGAATTTCTCACCCGGGCCAGTGGAGCGGTTGTGTGCCGAGCGTGATTTTAGGTCTTAAAGTTCACCCTGTTCTTGTTTGGCCTGTTCTAAGCACCTGCAATTAAAACGGGCTTTCGTAACAATTGTCGAAAACTCTTAGGGGGAAACGAGCCGCGAGGGAAGGAAGGAAACTCGAACATTCAACGCAATTTACCAAAAGTACTCCCCCAAAATTAAACCGACTCGACGGGGGTGGGTTGGGATATTTTATGTTATTCTACCAGGAGGCTTTATTTGGAACGCTGAGTATCTTCCAAACGAAGAAAACAGGAACCGAATCAGTTATGACTTTGTTTTTCAAAAAAGCTTTTTTTACCTGTTATTCTCAACCGATATCTAATTTCGGGCTAAGAGAAAAAGGCTTAAGTTTTAAAGCTTAATATTTTTCTGGTAAAAAGCTTGTTATTATTTTCCCGACAATTTTAGGAAGTTATACGTTTAAAATAAAACCTATTTGGCTAATTTTTATATTATATCAAATATATGACAAAAAATGGAAAACTGTCATTGATAAACCTTTTTTCCTAAGAAATAAAGTTCAGTTTTAACTGTTAACGGCTGAGAAAAATTGAATTTGAATCATGGTAATTTTATAACTCGAGCTTGAAAAAGTAAAAAGCCAATGTGGCTTCAAATTAAAATAGGTTTAAAATAATAGTTTAGATACGCCGTTTTTTAAAAAATGCAAAATTTTTAAGAGCTTCACAGATACGGAAAGGGTATCATATACAATACTTTAGTGTACTTTATTTTAATCCACTAGGACAACTTTTCTCAGCTTTTTTAGTTTAAAAATTTGAAAAATACCAGTTATTTTCAAAGGAAATGTGGTGCTTTGCAAATTCAGAAAGTTAAAGTCAAAAAGTATGCGTCCGATCGAGAAATACATCATAGGTTTTTCAAAGTATATTACATGAGGACACGGTCGGCCCTACCATAGGGACGAACCGACGCATTCCGGCTGATTTGCGCCAAAATAAGAAGAAAAGATACAATTTTTAATTCTTGAAATTAATTTTTCTCCAAAATTCAAGTTTCGATACTTGCGACCGGGTTGCTATATGCCTTCTTCTTTCATTAACCCTATTTAGTCACACTTCTTGACAATTACGTAATTGTCATACTGGGTAAAATCTACCCCACCATCTTTGCACCGCTATAAACAATTGTTTGAATATGGTTTGAGTTAAGATTGCTGACGATCCTTGGATGTATCAAGTCTCCGTAGCGAGCATCCGTCAATAGAATATACATAGTTAAAAAGAATCAATTGTTTGAATATGTCAAAATTTAAAGGTTATTTATTGCTGATGACATTTAAGTAAAACTAAAGGATTTTTTTTGTAGTAAACAAAGTTTATGTATTATACATTGATATTTTTCGCCATAACTTTTTTCAACGATTTGAGACAAATTGCCTTTCCTAAATAAAACCGAATGACTTTTTTCGTTTTGAAGAAAAGCTATATTTCTAATGTTTTAATTCTCCCAGGTGTCCCAGTGAGTGAGTGCATTCTTTTAATGTAGTATACCCAATAAGCGTAATCCATTCAATTTTTATTGTATTGATTACTCTTTTCATTAATTTTTCTAACAACTGAATTTGAAACCAGTTCCCTTTATCGGAAAAAGATGAAATTTACTACACTTATGTAAACCAGATGACAATGCAATATAGCATATTTAAATCGTTCTAAATCCAATATGGCGGGTTACCTTCTTCATTACTCCCTTGTCATGGGTATCAAATGAAAAGGTTCGACGAGTAGAAAACGATAAGTTACGTGACGAAATTCTAAATCCAATATAGCGGGCACCCCAAGATGGCGGATTACCTTTTTCTTTACAATCCCCTTAACATGGTTATCAAATGAAACGGTTCGACGAGTAGAATAATATAAAAGATTGTTTCTAAAACAAAAATTTAATTAAGAACTTATTTAATCTTCAGCAGACTGTACTTCAAAATTCATGATTTCTCCTTTTCGCCATAAGAAGTGCACGTACATGTATGTATGTATCGTTATTAGTAGAGTATGTCAGCCAAAATCAACACACATAACCTTTTAAATTCTGTTCAGCCTCACCTCTTTGTGAAGATTCTGCATCCGTTGTCCTAGTTGAGAGTGGGCTCCCGTTGAAATCACAGCTACAGCGGTCAGAGGTTTCTCATAAAGGAGTCCTAAAGACAATAATCCCAGTTGCGCAGCAAGCCATTAAAAATGTCCAAGAGAGCCGACTTCCTGCTGTGTCACACTTTAAGCCGAACAATTAACCCAGTTTAGCCGGGCGAGGCCCCAGTCTTGTCGCCTCAGTGGACCGCAGCCCTTCCGATGGGAATCCATCAAATTCTAATCAAATTTGCCGGTTGGTTGGGTGCGTGGCTTAAGTTGGTATCTGTCGAACGGCGCTGGGTATATCGGCGCTTCAGGCGGGATTACTTGGCAGGCGATTTTGATAAATCAGTCGTCGGATTAAGATTTATAAGCACTGGGTCCACCGGGCCCCGCACAGGGTGATTATTAATACTAATTGCTTTTGCACATGCAGCCATCTACTTTATGTCTGCGGTCTGCTCCGGAGTGCGACTGTGTGCATCCGTCTGGCAAAAAAGCGGTCCATGGGCGGCGATGGCCACATCCTGATAAACGCAAGTCACACATCACGGGGCCATCTGCGGTCCTGGCAAGTGGGCCATCCCTCCGGCTGATGAGATCGTCCCTGTAACCATAATTGCTTGGAGCTTTTGTGTGAATTTCATTAATTTGGCGGAGCCTCGGGCGTTTATTTTTAATTTCTTTCCCGGACGGGGCAGGCTTATGAAATTCATAATCAAGGACGGCATAATTGCAAACGGAAATTTAAAACCACTATCGGAAATTGATCTTTCATTAACAGTGGGCCCCATAGGATTATTAGTACCTGCTATTACCCTGCCTACAGGATTAACGGTTTAGTCGCGATTTATGTCTCTTTGTAGAATTTTATGGGCTTTCGGAGTGGATTAAACGTAATACCAGTCACTTATTATGCTCAGCACCACGTGTAGTGGATTGGGCCGGTGGAATGTGATTTGCGATGGAAGCTGCTATATTAAACGTTCGAACTAGATTTAGGCGATCTTTAAAAAACTGGTTTGGTAGAGTCCACAAAATCATATCATAAAGAAAAAAAACGGGAACTTGAAGAAGTTTTATAGTTATAGGAATCAAACTACTATATTTGATATCATCCCTTTATCCAACATCTATTTTTAAAATAAAGTTGAAACTAAAGAAGTATTCTCCGCCCATATTGATACCAACACCACACTAAGGGTCCCTATGAGTCCAAATAATAACTCCTTTTCAGAAGCTAACAAGTTCCCGACCTTCCAGTTACCTATAAGGGTATAATATATTTAGTAATTTTTCTGAAAATAATGGAAAGTTAGAAAGATGTAAGAATTGATATTTTAGCAATTTCTAACTGCACTTCTAATGAAACTCACTGCATAATGTTCTTATAAGTAGCAATATTTACTAAAATTTCTTTCAACTTATCTAAAATTATATCCGTATCGCATATTCTAGCTATATTCAGCTGGAATTCCACCATATTGCACAATTTTTTCGATGCATATTTAACTCATGTCGTATGCGCAACTGCATATTTGGACAAAATGCAAAATGATAAATTTGACATAAACCAACTGGAAAAAAGCCTTGGCACAATGGGTGCATTCCTTTTTATTAGTTATTATTACAATTTTTACCCAGAGTTAAAATAATCTACAATTTTTTTCATTAAAGAAAGGCACAACAGTTTTTTTTGTCTTTAGATAGTCGCCAAGTTAAAGCACACCTCTAAGACAAAAGAAATGTCACTTTACACTGAGAAAACCGTTAAAACATTTGACAGCTCTAAATCTTCTTCTTCTTAGTCAACGAAGACAGCTTCTCATTTTGGTTGCAAAGATGACTAAAAGTTGCGTGGTCAGATTGCATTTGTAAACCTGCAAAAGCAAGTTTTACGCAACTATGCATTTCTGAAAACGCCCAATATTTTTATTTGAATATACGATTTTGTTGCAGACTAGGGTAATCAGTGTATTTCGATGTATGTATATTTAATTGCACTGACACGTAACTCATTCCAAGAAGAGGTTATGTTTAACTGAAATTCATTTACATTGTTCCTCATTTGTTAAAAATCTAACAATTTACTTGAGGGCGTGCTCTGTTAACTTCCGTAGCCCTCGACTTAGACATTCCGTCGAAGTGTTAAGAGGGCGAGGAATAATTACCGAGTAAATTCCCAATTATGTCGGCTGGGGCACGTTGCATTAAATACGAAACTTTTGGCAGGATCACGAGGTAGCCAATTCATTTTGCGACGGAGATGGAGAGGATGCCCAGTAATAAACATGCCGATCATGTCTTAAGAAGAAATTCCCCAAATAATCGATTCAATCACGTTTGGGACGAATTGAATTAGGAGGCCGAAGAAAGTCTGAATCATGGTGGCAACTTTTATCTGGAAAAAAAAAGAGTTTTTCCTGCTGCAAGGACAACTGGCCTCAAACAAAAGGGCGGCTAAGAAGGCTAACTGAGAGCTCCCAGCTGAGGCAAGATAAGATAAAACCCTCAACTTTC
Organism: Eutolmus rufibarbis; assembly: GCA_963920795.1. Lineage (NCBI taxonomy): Eukaryota > Metazoa > Arthropoda > Insecta > Diptera > Asilidae > Eutolmus > Eutolmus rufibarbis. The sequence continues at coordinate 34,688,860 of OY987207.1, read as the reverse complement.
AGCGGAAAGGAAGAGGCTTGTTTATTTATAGGGTCATTCAAGAACGCACTACCGACTCACGTTCTCAGCTCAACGGAGGCGGTGTCGGTGTGTGTGACCTTTCTTATCCCTGAAACCCAGCAAGTTCTTCCGCCTGTCCTGGGGTGGACGAATTTGTGCTTTGTGCACACTCTACGAAACGTAAATAATTGCAAAATCGTGACTTGATACTTAATTCACAAGCGTCCCCGACTTCGCTTTCTTTCCACTTCATTTTTCCCAGTTTTATTCTTTCGCAGTCTTCTCCGCTTTCTTAGCACGGCCTCATCCTGTCCCATTATTAGAAAGAGCCGATGGATGGATGGTTGGCCCCTCCCGCGGTGGTATGACGAAACCGATTTCTGATGCGTACAAGGGAGTAATTTATTGAAAGTCATAAATATTTCTTATGAACTTAATCAAAATGATGAATTCACCCTGTTCCCTGTCCTGTCGGCTCCGAGCGTTCCTCGGCCCGTCGCACTTTGTCATGGTCCCTCTTTAGCGCTAGTTTTTCGCCTGTCGCTTGCAGGAGCAGCATGCAGTGGACGATGCCATCGGACTTGTAGCCGAAAGCTTATCACGTTTCTAGGACTTTGCGAAGATAGCAGATAGCTCCTCAGCTAAATTTGGTTATTACATTTGGCATTTTCTCCATTTCAGATAAAGTGGACTGGAGCTGACTTGCATTCTTATTAGCCAAAAAGCTCTGCCCAAAATTCTTCAAACAACTCAGCAACCCCACTCTAATGGTTTAGCCTAGTAGGTGTCTAGGTAGCTACATACCTCTAATCGACATCCGAATATAGTTAAAGCCCTACATACACCTAGAACTGCTGAAAATTTGGTATGGTTTTATGAGTTTATATTTGAATGAAGGATTAATGTATATGCTCTACATCTAAGATTCCCAAAGTGGCCTATATCGACCCCTAGTGGTCGACTCCAAACTGCAAGGGTTCTATGTCAGCGCAAACAAAAATTGGGGGTCCATGAGAATGGATCCCATTTAAGCAGATCGTAACCGAAATTTTAGCTTTCTATAAATGGAATAATTCACATATCTAAGGCAGATAGTAGGTACCTACGTATTTACATACTTACATAATGTTTTCTTATAATAGATATATATAAATTACATATGAAGTAAAAATTTCTAAAACATAAATGTTTATGAGACATGATGAAGATTTGGAGCTAGATGGGGGAAAATGGGAAAATTCGAATTCGATGATGGGATCATTCTCCGTCGACGGTTCACATCAACAACTTAATTGCTTTGAATTTTAATTAATGCTAATTGTTAGAATATTCTCTTGAGTTCAATCAACTATTTCGTTATACTTATAAAATTATTGTTATATTTTTATTATTGAAATTTAAGTTATTATTTTCGTATATATCAAACTGTTTAAGAATTACTATAAATTTCATAGTAAACAATTACTATATTTACTACACTCAATTACATATTAATTACGTATATTTCATAAAATTGTGCAAGTAGGCTATGTAGCTTTTGTCATCGAACAGACCTTATATGTGAAGTCCACTTTGCTTTTGCATAAAAAAAAACATTGTATCTGAATACATATCTCATAATTTCTTTTAACATTGAAAATTTGTTATATTCGAAAGGAAGTGCACTTACTAAAATTGCAAAGAGTCAATTCCCCATTACCGCTCTGGACTGCAAGTAATGACTCATTCGAAAGTATACACTCTAAAGCCATTTTGGAATTGGAACTAATAGTTTGTTCCGAAGTTGGGACATAATGGACCTAAATAGAGTTTATGAACTTCGATTAGCTTTCGAACCTGTCCAAAGCAGACTTGTCTACCGTCTTGCATATCAAAATGCAGTTTAATGTACGTAAATCACATCGATATCTTGAGCTATATTGGCATACAGTGGTGCACATCTTACCGAGAGACGCTATACATAAATTAATTGAACTAATTTAATTAATTTTGCCAACTTTCCAATTAAATTTTATTGTCCTCTCTAAACATTTTGAAGGAAGATAAATGTGTGCAAAATTTGAAGGTGATAGCTAAGTAATATCACGTGCCAATTTAATTTTAAAGCAGAATTATTCATAGTATTTAGATTTATTAAAATTTTTCATCATCGCCCATTGTTCCGTGAGAATTCGAAGAAAAGCGAATGTTTGAATTTCTCGACTGCTATTCCTAAAATAGAATTTACATATAAAAGAGCGATTGCAATTTGATATATAAAAAATGCTTCATTCTTATTATTTCCTTTTATAATTATTTTTAAGATGTAAGAATATTTGTAATATTCTGCAAAATCATAAATTTAATTATTAAAATTGTTAATATTAACTCGAAATAGTTATTCTGAAATTGAGTTAAATAAGTAATTTATAGAAAAATAAATAAAAATACTACAATTTATGCGTTTTTATATAATAATTTAAAAAACTATAATATTACGAAAATGTGCGTCTAGAAAATAGGACTTAAATTTTTTTTGCAGCATGTAGGTATATTTTGTATGACATATGTACTTTTTTATTTTTATTTTTTTCTTTATTGGAAATTAAATTAAGATACCTTCGTTTGAAAATCCAATTTTAGAAACTTAAAATATATTAAATTTTTTATATTGGTTTATGCATTTAAGTTTTATTGTTACATATCTCTTATATTATTATATGAAACATATTCTTTTTACGAGCTTCGAATAAAGAAGCATGAACTATGTTGGCGTGCATTTCACTGGAACTGTATTTCTCCGCTACCTACATCAAATAATACCAAGGTAGCCCGAATTAAAATATTAAATTCTATTCAGAATCTAACAAGTACAATTGTTTGTTTAAATCATATTAATTTTGAAAATGACAGATTTTTCACTAACAGTTGAAATGAAGTCGTTTCGTTCCATGGAGAACCTTTAGAAGGTTTTAGAAACTATACCCAGGTACTAACAAAGCGATATTTCGAAAAATGTAATACTTTTCGTATATAACTGCCAGATGCTGTCCAACCCTCCATTAGAGGTGGTGTCATGCACTGGAGAGATATGTCTTCTTTAATGTCCCTACCTTAGACTGTTTGAGCAAGGAGAAAAAGGTACACCGCAATTTGCGCAGCCATCACCATACCAGAAAAATAAACAATTGGTCAAGACAAACCAGTAAACGCTGCTAGTTTAGTAACCCGTTTTCTGCAGGCTGCCACGTATTGCAGTGCAATAGCAACAACCCTGCGCCGGGATGAGCGTAGGACCGCCCACCCGCAACCCGGGTAAAAACCCTTCAGCAGAAAGTGCTCGTTGAAGCGAGGTTTGCACTAAATCCATGTGCACCGGCATTTAATTTTTCTAACCACCTGGTTTCCCTCACCTGGAGTTTAGTTTAAGGTGCACCCGTTTTACTAAAATTTCAATTTTCCCCCGGGGGAGGAAAACACCTCCTCTCCAGCTGTATGAGGGTCTCTGTAGATAATCCCAGTGAAATTCCTCTGAAGTTTTATAGTTGCTCCGGGTGGAAGGTGCTTCGTTTGCCTTTAGTCCTAAGCCGTAATATTCGGGGATGAGTTCCTCTCCAGGAACTAGGAAAAACTTTTAACGGTAGATCGTAAATTGCAGACGAACTACTTCAACTTTCACAGGGTGGCACATGAATGTACAGGGCGGTGTATACGAGTGACAAGAAATTGTAGGCACAAGCACCTACGTGACGCAAGTCGAAGCAGTTCCTAGACTTTGGCATGGACGTGAGGCTTATAAAGCATTATTTTTCCTTATTTTATGCTGGCTAAGCGTCGGATTAGCGAGGTGCACACTACCACGATTTTATTTTACAAACCGTGTCAGGGTGCCGAACAGGGGGTGCAAAATGAGTGGTAAGCCGTTTACGCAAAAATTAGATTAATCTTTTACAATAAGTTAATATTTTTGAAGCAGCTATTGTTGCTAACTTAAGATTATTTATTTTATATTGACAACAATTCGTTGAACAAGTAACCTTGGGTAACCATTACGAGGGCCAGGTATTGTAAATCATTATGAAATTATTGTAGTCAATATACTTAATAGATTGTTAATTTTTCAATAATTTGTTGCCAATAACAATTTAAAAGTCATTTGATCCTGAGAAATTTAACATTAATATTTCGAAAAGTAACATTTCGCGTCACGATTTTTACATTTTCCCAACAAACGTCATTCCAAATTCCGTATATAACACTTTAGTATTTTAAAAATATTTCAAGAATCCTTGAAATGAATGAATTAAATATAAATATGTATCTGTTCAACTTATTGCCAGCGACAAACGTGTATTACTTTGGGACATGTCAAATGGAAGTTTTGTAAAATTTTTTTTTAATTTAAAGATTTTCCACAACTTTCTTCAAAATGTTGTGGAAATATCGAAAATGTCGCGGCGGAAAAATTTCATTTTTAAAATTTTAAAGTTAAATATCTGTGGAAATACGAGACGTCGACAAATTAACGTTTCTATAAAGTTCCATTATAATTCGTGAGGAAATCACAAACTCTATTTATACCAAAAAGTTAAATGTGGATTATTATTGGCTCTTTTTAGCCAATTGTAAGATCCTACATGGAAAACACTATTAGCTAGTAAAACAATGAAATTAAATTAAAACAATTCTATGGTATTTGTAGTTTGCACACCTCACATTTTGTTTAACGAATATTTACGATATTCTTTTAATACATTCAAAACAAACCTTCCGACATAAAAGACAATGTCACAACATGTATTTTCAAAGCAATAAAAATAAAATAATAAAATATTGTGCAGTATTGTACGTTATGTACCATAATATGTTTATTTTTGTTATTTGAAGAATATGTAGTGAATAGTTCAACAGATTCGAATTTTTTTTAGTTAGAATAGCTTTAATTAAGAATAAATCGCGGCAGTACTCCTGAAGAAGTTAACATTGTATTTGCTATTTTATTTATTTAAGTTTCAACCCACCCAATTATTCTCGAAAATATTATCGAATACTGCAGGGTTTATGGCAACCTGTGTTCTCTTGAATTAAATGTTGACACATATTATCATCAAGTAACTTTCATATTTAAGGCGTTTCCTTTCATCTATAATAATAAAATCGCTTTCCTTTTAACTGATCACCGTACATTTCTTAACTCCCAAGTTTTCATATTAGAGCTTTGGTACCATAAAATTTGTTTTTCAGAATTGTACATAAACTGGATGAGAGTGTGTGCGTCAAAAGGCAGTAGGATTCAAATTAATTCTACCCTGAGACGCAGAGTTGGATCCTTTTTAAATCTTTAAAAATAGTTGAAAAACAATAAATTGGACTATTTTTTTTGTTTTTAGTATACGTATACTTTAATTTATAATTAACTTGGTGAATTTGCGTCTCTCGTTTTTCATTTCGAATTTACAAGCCAAATTTGGCAATTGGACATTGAATATACCGGACCCGGACCTAACCCAATATGGCGACCAAATTCTCAAATTAAAGAGATTTTCGTCAAAATGAAGACTTGGTGGTTTTGTCAGGGCCAGGGGGTCCAAAACTAATATTAAAAGTTATGATTTTTTCCATAAAACTCCATGTATTATATGTATGTAAGATTTTAAGACTGCTTCCGATTTTCAATCTGAAGCCTGATTATGAATACGATCCACATGCGAAGGTGTAAAAATTCTTACATTTTGACGCCCTATAAAATAAAAGGTTTTTTTTTTTTTCATTATAATACTATTTCACCTACCAGGCAATCAGGGTTTTTTAAATCCAACCACAAAATACCTGTTATCTCTGTAAGTAAATGTGCTCGTTTTTAAAATATTTTGAATTGAATTTTTCCAGTGAGGGAATATGCAATTTTTCGATCATTCCATCAGACGATTATCCTGTTTAAACAGCCGCGACAAGGCATATCGAAATCATTAACCCCAATATGCCTGGAGCGACAATATTTTAAAATGTCGACTATTAACAATTTACGGCATACGATAGTGTCCCAATTTCTAGTGCCAGTGAAATGCAGCTCGGAACACTTTCAATTTATTTTCGATCAAGAAATGCATTTCAGCAATAACATATTGATGCGGAACATTGATGTATGAAGATAGGAACGAGTATATAATATATTATATAATGTACCTGTGTGCTCTAGGTTCACCTGTGCCAAAACGACGGCGTGTGTAGAGCACCTTCGTCGACCTGAAATGGTTCGTACGTTCGGCTCCCGTGAATTTGCACCGCATTTATTTAAAATTCGGAATTCAGCAGCGTTTGCTTAAAATGCACGTAGATAAGTTAATCAGAACTATCAGGACAGAGTGATGGCAGCATTAGCGTCATCTTCCGCATATCTCTCTGCTTTGACAAAATATATTTCCTAGGTACGTGCCTACACCATCCGGAAGACGGTCGCTTACCACACACACGTCCGGGATATTTCACATAACATTCGTGGAGCATAAACAAGAAAAGTGCTCGCTGCTTTAAGGTAGCAAATTCTAAGATGTAATACTATCTCTGGAAACAGGAACTGAAAGGGTAATAATTTATGTCTCGTGTCAGCCTCACTAGCAAGATTCCGACGTTACACCCTCGGAGTTCTGTGTCTGTTTTCAGGCGCTCCTTATCTTTTATGCAAATTTTAAAATTTTAAAATGAGGCATCCTTAAGCAGAAAGATTTACAGCGGACGAGATTTGTGGCCAGCATTTCTTAAAAAGGTATCTGGCTCCTATTTCAGGCGACGGTTTTGAATAATTACTCGAGTGCTCCAAGGAAACATTCATTTGTCCCATCAGGATTACATGGAAGTAACGCAGGACCCCCGCCTTCGTCGCGTGTCGACTATAGGGGCTAAGGCTCTGCAGAAATTCTAATTAGGCCTATAACTCACACGTAGTACACTTTTTGCGCCACTAAGAGGCTGGTTCTGATTATCTCTCACTTTGTTTGCTGGAATTCGGGTTAAAGGTGCGTTCTAGATATTTTTATGGCCGGATTTACACCCAGCGATTATCTACAATGGCTTCAAGGTGATAATTAAGGAAAACGGAGAGGGATAAACTTAAAGTTTTTTCAAAAGCTGAACCTGACATAGAGGCGAATACCACTTTAATTAATTGCCCTTATTTCGTTTACATTAAGTAGCTTATCTTAAGCTTTAAAGAAAGACAGTATTTATCGTTTATAAACACATAATTCAAGGGCGTTTATACCTTATGTAAATTTTGTGGCATCGCAGCCAAAAAATAATGATAATATGTAAGAATTTTGATGATATGTATTCATATTAGAATTTACAAAATGAAACTAAATACACGTTTTATTATGCCTAATCAAAACACAAAATTGTGTACTTTTGACCGGAATAGACACAACACAAAATTGGATATTTGATAGTCATGTTCACGTTTTGTGATATTTTCTTTTGTTATGATAACTGATAGACTTACATACACCTTTTACAATTATTCAACTGAACATATTCTCTATAATCTTATATTGATAATTCGGCACATACATAACTATATCTAATATTCTCTTTTATTCTGCATACGATATTATTGATTTTTATACCCTTCACAACTCACAACAGCCGTATTAAGTTTCCCATTATCAGTTCTATTTTCGAATACTATATTACGTTACTTCTTAAGATATCAAATATAAGGCTTATGGCAATAGGACCAGGTATAGAATTTGGTGACCTTTCCTTATAGCATTGGAATTGCAATCATTAATATCAATAATATCTAAATACAATCAAAACAAAGAAAAAAGAAACGAAAATCAATTAACACTTAGTTCAAAATCAAGGGCGCATTTTTTAAATTAAAGAAGGCTCCTACCCTTGCACTTTTTAAACCCATTGTACCAATTTTACATTTAATATGGGTTTTATTTGCGGTACTATTTCACATGATACACAGGCTATAAAAGATATAGAATGGAATAAGTAATAGAAATTTTCGATGTTTCAAGGTAAAAACACAGGTCGAAACGGTAATCAAAATACTAGCTCCAAATCTAAATAAAATTTTAATATTTTGGGTCGATAATACATAAATTAGGATCTTCAGATTAAAATTTGGAATCTAGATCTTTTCAACCGAACAACCATATCAATTTAGTACCACTCATATATCTTCGCCATTTTTTAATAATAATTTTTAAAAAAAATAACTAAATATAGTACTAAAAAGAGTAAGAAATACCAGTATGGAAGAAAACGTTTGTGAAATGTGCGAACGACGAAAAACTTTATTAATTTAAAATTGAATAAATATTTATAAAAAATAATAAAAAACAATATTATTAGTACAATTTATAACATCTAATATAAAAAAGCATTATGAAATGAGATTATCTGATGTGTAAAATAAATTTAAAGTCAATCAATCAATTTCTTCAAAATTATTTTTTATTTGCATACGATTTGTGAGACAAAACCCTTTTTATAAAGATATTTCCTTTTCAAATCGATTTTAAAGAAAATATGTATATACGTATAAATATACTAAAAAAGGATTAGTTTTGAAAATAAACTTTGAAACTGTAATCTTTTATTTTGATTTTAAATTGTTTATTACCAAACTATAATATATGTAGTTCCTTCAAAGAATTACAAATTATAGAGTAAAATTTATGTCAATCTTGGAGAATTATATAACTTTGGTATAGGAACAAATTACAATTTTACGAATATTACAAAAAGACTAATACACAAAAGGTCAAATTATTATTATTTTTTAGAATTTAAAAATTAAAATAAGGTTTTAAACATGTTTACTTCAAATACCGCGTTTTGGATATGACATGTATATGTACTCATGATCTTCCAAATAAAAATTTGACAAACCCTTTTGCTAATGACTAAAATTGCCACATCCTTCTTGAGATCAACTTGTCCAGCAAAGTATACTTAAGACTAATTTTTGCAGACGATTCCAATATTCAGGATTCCTTTCAGAAGCAGCAGCAATTTACTTTGCAATTGAAATCTACAAGGAGCCACTCAGAAGAAGACTTTATTCGAGCTGCTGTATGACGACATCGTTATAAATTTAGAACTTTCTACAACTTTCCGGATCGTTAACTCAAAGGGAATCCAAAAGTTATTGCGAGTAACAAAATTGTTGTCCATGTTGGCCCCGAAGGTAAATAAATTTGTGGCGAGTAAAATTGGCAAAATGTACTGTGATTTAAGTGTCCAAAAAGGTAGATGTAAGCAGTGAATAAAGCGCACAGATACTGCGAGGGTGACATGGATGACTGCGTGGGTGTTTAATACCTTAAGGTTGAATTTAGGGGCTTTGTTCTCATATTTAATGCAAATGCTTTGGGATGTGCCCTAAGGATGAAAATTACTTTTAAAAGGACGTAGATAAAAACGAAAGAGAAATGGTTTAACTTAAGGAAGTAGTAAAAAATATTTATTTTGCTTCTATTATTTATTATTGTTTGAAACTTTACATGAGTTATTAGTCTACATAATTTAGTTTAGGTTTTAATAATTTAATATTTTTCTTTTTGCTCCCGACACAACATGGCTAAAATGCTTATTCTTAATGAATATGTACATTTATTACACAGGTCAAAACCATAATTTGCGGCAAACAAAACAAACTAAAAGCAGATCATTTCTTGAGGATTTTTTCGTAGATTACAAGTTTGAAAATAAAAATATTCATTTGGCTTCAGTTTTCAATAAAGATAGAGTTACAAAGTACAAAAGACCCTATTTTTTACTATTTATGAAAATTCATTAAAAAATAACGAATTGTTCAAGGAGTTAATAATACAACTTAAATAAAAGCTTGAATCTTAAGCCATTACATAAAAATCTAAAAAGCTTAAAGCTTATGTCGGAATATTTCTTGAAAACTATACTTTCCTATAAACCAATTATTTCGCACAGTAAAAGGTGAATAAAAATCATAACATGACCACGAAACGTTACAAGCTTTTATGATAAACTTTTATTTTTTAATTAATTTTCAAAAATTATTAAATAAGATGTTTGTTTTCCGAAACGAAATTTAAAGATTAGATACAATTGGCACATAAAATCGCCACCTTATGATTGAGTATGACTTAGACTTTGCATGTGCAGGAGGAACATAGTAAAAATTATTTTTGCTTCTAACTACTTCTCATCTTATCTTTTCTTGAGGAATCTTACTTTCGGGATTAAACTAAATCCAGAATCCTGGAGGACATATTCGAGCAGAAAATTACTGTTTTAATAAGGGTCGGTGTAAGCAAAAGAGTAGGTATCATTTCCCTCAAGAACGCCAATTAAATACTTTATTCCTTTGCAGAATCTTTTGCCATTTGCTATCAGTTCACCCGCAGAGAATCGTTAGTGCTACATCTGCACTACTGGCATCAGCGATGGGCATCCAAAGTAGTTGGAATTTCCTTAAAGAGGCTGAAGGAAAGGCACTGAAAAAGATGCGAGGTAAAAACTGAAACGTTGCAATCTCAATTTCACTGAGAAAATTCCATATGTTCTGCTCCCCGCAGCACGTCCCGCCCAGTCGAGCTAAGGCTCGGGATACCCTCCGTTGAGCACGAAACTCTGTATTTTCTGCAAAAATTCACTACGTGCAAACGAACTTACATACACTAAGAATATCCGTTTCAAGACGTTTTCGCAGTCTTAATGCCTGGTCGAGGCGGTTCATCTTGTAGCATATGTCACTAATGTTTCAGGAGACGTTTCCATTAGTTACTGCCGGAATTTAGGAAAAATGGTGTAACCATGCGGATGAGGAAAATTTAGTTTTCCTCAAATGCTTTTCGTATACTTTACCGGGTTTAAATAATTCTTTTTTAACAGATTCCAATGAAGGATTGAAAAGTTCACGACGGCCAGAAATTTGATTGAACTCCCATTCTACAGAGCAGGTCTTTCAAAAGAAATACAAGTAAGTATAATAATAATTTTGAAATGGCAATAAGATGCTTGTATATACTCTATCATTTCAATGATTAACGCCAAAGCAACTATATTTTATTTGGGCACTTTCTCGGCCGAAAATTTTAATGATGTTTATGGGACTGATAAATTAATAAAAACAAACATTTTTTTGAGTCCATAATTTTTCTGATATAGTATACTTTAAATCTTCAAGTACAATAAAAACATTTGTATGTAATTTTTCAAATTGTTTTTTATAGGGTGTATAGTATATATAGACTATGATTATTTGTTTGAGCAAAAATTCATAAAATAGAGGACTTCCAAAGTTGGTGGTATCAAAATTAGCATGTCTTTTTCATTAAAAAACTTTAAGAATTGAGGAAAAAATTAACCAATCTTAGTATTCTAGTCTATGCTGGACCTACGGTTTTCTAGAAAAATATATTAAAATTTCAGACCAATCGGTTAAATGGTTTTTAAGTTATAATGCAATTCGACTACCACGTCGTTGTTTTGAGAAAACGTGTTAAAAGTTTTGAATTTTAACATATAAAATCTACTTACATTCACTCAACTAATAATCTATAACTTCAAAAATATTGTATTTAGAAATTTTCAGAGAATATTATTGGAATACGATACTTTCCAATAGGATACTTTTTAAAAAGTCGATTTTTCCGACCCGAGAAAGTGTAAGGTTGTCTTAAATACATAAAAAAAAAACATTATGATAATTAATTTTACGCTGTTTTTTAAATTTACACTTTTTTTCTCACCTCTTAGGAGGGATGGTACCTCAAAGATAATGCCAAAATTCGAAAAAACAGACCCCTTTACCTACAAGGTGGAGTTTGTTTTGCAAAAAACACACTTTTTTTCATGTGCCTAAATATAGTAACTCCGACGTTAATGGGTTAATATGACTTCCAAGTTCCACAACAAAAACCTTATGTGGTTACCAATTCCACAAAAATTACATAAAGTTTAGAATTTCGGAATTTTGGAGTAATTTATTTTAACATTAGCATCTCCTAAACAACCCATTTTAGAAAAATCTGTAGTTTAGGTGAAAGGTAAAACAATTTAATTTTGAAGTAAAAATTTATATTTATGATATCAGAATTTGATTTTAGAAGATGCAAGTTAAAATCTAAATCACTGACTGAATTGATTTTCAAGTCACAAAACCCATGGAACCATGGACCTTTTTGTTTTTTATAATAATGAAAATATATTTAAATTAGAATAATTAGTTTTATTTTCGGTCCCTGCAATAAAGAATATCGAACATTTCATAAAAGAACGATTAGACTTTGGTGTGAGCTCAATGTAAATTTATGCATTGTGCATGTTTGCATCTGATATTTAAAAAACAACGTAGAAAATTGCAATTTATAGTTCTGAAAAAAGGAATATTATATCTACATATATTAAACATGCAATGAAACTGGTAAAGTTAATTTGAAACCTTCAAAACCTACCGGCAGTAGACTGACTCCGTTTTTTTATATCAAATTTAAATTTAATCTTAAAGATTAAAAAAAAATTTATAAAATCTACGCTTTCCTTTTTGTAATAACCTATATCTGTCCGAGCAATAAAAAACGAGATTTCTTCTAAATTTAGTTTTATCTATAATAAAAAGATATTCCATCATTTTAGCAACTCTTCAATATTAAAAATAATCTTTTATCTGCACTGCAGATATATTTTCTTCTAAAAGCCCAAGCCCGACTTACGAGTATGCCTCGTGATGCGATTGCCTAGGATGTCGCAATTCACAATCAAATTTCACCGCCTGATACAACTGGGCTCCCTTCCATACATATAAAGACTAGTATTATACCTGACTCAAAGTATCATATGAAGTAGGTACTATGGTACTATGGTTATTAGGTTGGGCCTGTAGAGCCCACAAAGTTGCAAAATTATAGAGTTCAAGACTAACGATTGAACCTCTCTCTATCCAGTATCATAAAAAGCTGAAGCAAACGAATTTCGGAAACCTGCAGAGGACCCTGCAGGATCAAGCCCTTTCTAAAAGCCCTAGTCCACACGGTGAAAATGGTGTGCATAATTTACCCATCGAGCGATCAGCTACCTTTATATTGGAAAGTGGGCGAACCATCTAGGCGGAAACTGCGCACGCACTAATCACGTTTTGCGAGGCAGTCACCACTCCAGAACTAATTTGGAAATAATTCCAGCAAATACCGCATCAATTATTATTTCCTGGAAAGCATTTCAGCGGTACGTGCATAGGGTGTGTATGCAGTCCGCACCAATGGATGATGCATTCAAATGTCCCAGTCACACTCCGCTGTACTCGGGAAGCAATTAAGGGCCGCAACAAGTTAGATATTGGGATAGGCTAGAGATACCTTCGAATCTAGCGAGCACGGTAGCCAGATTCCGCTTATTGCAGCACTGGCTTCTCTGAATTAGCACCACCACCCTGTAGTGTGTCAATTATGCACGATAGAAATCATAAATCTTTAGACACTTGAATATCGAACGGCTAAGTGCAGCATCTATCAGCTGCATATGAACAGGGTGGTTGTGGCGGTGGTGGAGCGCCCCCGGGGCCAGGTGGGAATCCCTGGGATTTGCCGACTGGTTCTGTCGTACAGGGTGCCATCATTAGAGGAAGCATTGCACTTCACTTCGACACGATGCCATTTTATAATACAATCTTCGACAGCAATCTGTGCCAAAAGTTGGCAAAGTCGCTCGGGCTCCAGCTCTGGGGTGGTGGACCGTGATTCTAAGATTCTTGAAGTTATTATTGCTGTCAAAACTGCACAAAGTCATTGAATTAATTCAATGGTGTGAACTGAGGGCTGAATTCATATGATTCGGCGGAGAGGTCGGTGAGGTGTGCACTCCTCTTATTATATTGCGAAAGCGTGGTGAAAGTAATGCGGGAGGATTTTATTGTAGATATACGCGAGAAGTGAAAAGTACCAGGGGTACGGTGATAATCAGAATATTGCTTAGAAGGAACAAAACCATTCATTGGAATGAACCAAAATTTGAAAATTTCTCCTCATCTAACCAGTCGCCTGGGAGTTATTTGCTTCAGGCGCTTCATTGGGCAATTTTGTACTTTCCAATTGATGAATACCCTCCGAAAGACTTCGATGAGCTCGCAACAAGCTTACCTTTTGCTTTTACTAAGAAATCAGAAAAACATAAATGATTTTATTAAATTAGCGAAGTATCTAGTTGCTGGGACGAAAATTTCAAACTCATTTCTTTTATATCTCATAAAGTTTGCCTCATAAATTAATGTATATCAACATCGATTATGTTGTGTTGCCGTGGCACCTATGTGTATTGCACCTTCCAGGTACGCAAATATAAATGAATATCTTACGGTTTTTTAGACAATAGGATTATACAACTTTTATGCGTGATTTTATTTATCATCCATCATTTACCAATCTGTGACAAACGACAGATTAGAGTTTAAGGGGATATTCTATTCTAGAGGTTTCAAAAAATATTTATTTCATTTTCTTAAAATACCTACAGACTCTCAAAAATATAAAGTACTAACGATTTGAATTCAACCGAATTATACTGCTCTCTACTTTAAACTTTTAAACTTTGTTGTTCTTGACACAATATTTTTCGAGCTTACGTAGCTGATTAAAAAAAATGACTGGACTGATTGGGCTAAAATTTTAATATGTTATTCTATAAATTTATATGCTATCACCCGTAGCAGAATTATATTCTTATTTTGAAAATTTCATTTATTTTTAAATGAAAAAATATTAAACAAAACTAAAATTTCGTTAAGTTTTTACTTACCCCATCGTTGAAAACGGAATTTAAAAGCATTATGAGGTTTCTTAAACCGTTTTTCAAAATTATGCTCCATTTTTGAAATATTCGACTCCAAAGTAGCCATTTTCTGATTAATAACATTTTAAAACTATTTTTTTCGAATAAGCCAAAATCATCTGCTCAAAGATCCGCACACGATTAATACAGCGAATAGTGATCCCAAAGTTGCTATTATTTTTGAAGATTTTGTAATCTGTTGCTTGAATCAAATGAAATATTTTTCTCTTTGTCAAGCTTCTTTTTAAATACATATGTATGTATATGTATGTCGTCTTCTATCTTTTTAGTGATACCTCTAATTATAATCCGCCACCGGTCTACAAAAAAAAAAAAATGTTTTTCTTGAGTCTCGGTTTATTTCATAATTTTTTTATTTGTCATGTATCAAAATAATGACAAAATACCGGCAATCTCCTTCAAGTTTGAACTGATTTGCAAATTGTTTGAAAAAAACTTTTGTGTTGACCTGTATTATTTAAATGTAGTTATAAGAACTCTTGTCATCAAGACAAATAAAAAATAATTTTTATTATTTTACTATTTTTCAAAGTTGAATGAAATAATACCATGCCATATGTGATATAAAGACCTAAAAGATTCCAGGAACTTCGGGCGTTGGGTTCGATTCCAATATGGACACCTTGATTAAAAACAGAAAAAAAAATTTGTTCCAGAGTGCGCGAAAAACAAAGCAGAACAAGAATTAATTCTACCATGTAGAAATAAAAATTCGTATTTATATTTGTTTAATATTAAATATACCAAGACAATAATAATTAGTACGTGAATTTATTATGAAATATTAATTAAAATATCGATATATGTATGTAACTACAAACCGAAGTTCAGCGAACTATCAAATTCTACTATTTTTCTGAGTTGAGTCCATTATGCAATCTGAAAAATAATTGAAAAGCAATAAATTCAACTATTGTTTATTTTTTACTGTATATCTAGGTATTTTTTCATCATCGTTTGCAATCTTCCAACGAAATGTAAAATAGTCGACTTTTCCAAAGCAAATGGGGTCACCTACTACTATAAATATAAAAATGACCACAAACACGAAAAATAATTCTCCCAAAAAGTTACCTAAATATTTTAGCATAATATGCAAATAAGTCCTGGCATGTATAACAATTTCCGCAAAATTAATATACTTCAGACCAAAATAGTATAGTTTACTGCCGGTTTGCCGCAGGCGAAATTTACAATTTCCATAATTCAATAAACCGCAGAAAATCCCTTTTTATGGCGTCTATTAATAAACTTAAAAAAACTTTCGAGAGGTTTTGAACATCAAAGGTGAAATACGTTTTTACAACCACTGCATATCATTAAAGGGCGCCCCGGAGTACCCGCTGCAGAGCCAGTTATCGTTTTACGTCGCACGAAAATTAAATCGCGGCGAAACTTTTACCCAGATCTGCACATCCGACATGCCATTAAAAGCACATGCTTTCTGGGACCGGGCCACTTCCGCAGTGGCTGCTTGAATGAATATTGATTTTGTCGTAGATTCCGGAGTCCCGGACCTCCAGAAGCCCCAGAGCCCCAGACTGGCAATCGACACCAAACAAAAACTGTGGGAAATTATTAACCAAATCCAATTGAATCTTAGAGCGGAACCCCAGTGCTATTGAAATCATCCCCTCGGCCAATATTCACCAGGGCGTTCGGATGCGAATCGCCAATCCTGCCGGCCACCGGCCACTACAAGCCAAGAAGTGCCCTAACAAGATGCAGTCCACTTGGGGAGCGATTGCGTAAGATGCCCTCCGAACGTAAAAAGTATGTGATGATGCTGCTGAAAATGGACCGGGCTGGTGAGTCCGGGTCCGGGCCGGGCTCCCGGCAATCGGATCATATGCACTAAATATCCGACCGATGTTATTATATGTGCCATGTCGACAAGCTTCCAAATACAGTTTTTATGACTGCTCATAAATATCACTCGTAGTACACTCGTGCCGGGGTGGTAACACCGCCGGGGAGGGTTTAGGTGGTCGCTCCTGGTGCAGGTTGCTTTCGCAGGACCTCACCCGAACCCGAATCCTTATTAGGTTTATTTGGCCAGGGACGGCCGGGGCCACTCTATACCACGGTGCCGATGTTTGTATGTCTGCGTGTTCGTTTACGCTAATAAAAATTTATTTTACGAACTTCGACCCCCAAAACAGGATCTATGTGGAAGCATTTGTTTTATGGGGCCGCGCTCGTGGTTAAATTATAAGCGGACAGCAACATTCTCACGAGGTACTTCCTATATTTTTGCGCCCGATACGTGAACAGCTTATTTTATAAAAAGGTGATTGAATCGGTCTATTTCTATAAATTAAATTTACGAGTGGTCAAAGGACAGCTTTAAAAGTTACCACCCGCGTGATAATTTAATTCAGTATTCGAAATGTTAAGGTTGACAATTATCTTATTTACTTATGTTAGAATGACAAAAAAATCAATTTTTGTTTTCTGTTACCATAAAAAATATAACGGTTCTTTCCACAAAATCCACATTATAACCATTTTGACATTTTTACATCACATTTATAAAATCATGAGAAACATGATAGCTCCAAGAAACCAAAACCAAATTTTTATCTTCAACCGTTTTCGAAATATTGAAAAATTAAACTTGAAAAATCGAGAACATTTCAGTTCCTAAATTTTTTTTTGCCAAAATCCTTTCCTTTAATGATGTAACAGACATATCCATAAAATTTCAAATTAAAAATCATTGAGTTCAACAGTGTGTCATACTCAAAACTCCTTGCTGAAAAGGTCCTTCTTCTTGTCCGTGCTAGAGACAGGGTGTGAACTTTATTTTCGTGACCCTGTAGAGACAGTAGTGTCAAATTAAAATTCTTGGAAAAATGCACAACCGTGAAAAGGTTTACGATCAATTCGCTTCAGAGTTTTAAAAATCGACAATCATCTACAGCTTCTGGGAAAGTCGTTAAGTAATTTTCGTAACTCTTAGATTACAATTTAGTTTTATGTATCAAGATGAGAAATTCTGACCATTTCAGTATTTCTCTATACTTTTTATGATAACTCTACAGCTACAGGGTGTTCGGATTTTACATAGGAAACGATATAAATTACTTCTTCCCTCTCAAAATTGACCTCAACGTTTTTAGGAGGTGCGCCCATTCAAAAGAGAATAAAAGTACCTTTCCAATGATACCTCACTTGTTAGGATCCATTTCCAAATGTATGAGTTATGGGAGTTCAAATTCAACATTTATCGAATTTATGTTTTTTTTTTTTTAACTAAAATTTTGATACATTTTGAAGAACAAAAGTTTGCTCAGGACGACACGCCAAGGAATCGATTGGAATAACGTTTAATTGAAAGAAGTCGTAAACGAGGTATCAAACAAAAAGGAAGTGAACTCAATAAAGTTAACAGTGTATTGTATATCGAAACCGACCTGAAAGCTTTTATATTAACTATTATTAAATTCTGTTTAAAATAAAATAAATAAAAATAAAAAATAACTATTAACTTTAAATGTTTCTACCAAAAATTCCAATCTCAAAATATGTTAGCAAAGGATAGAACTCTTGGTACGCTTTGACCAATCCTTCTAAATGATTTTTAATCAAATTTGAATAATACTGTTATTATTAGTTCCTGGTTAGGATCGTCCTCTTCTGGAGCCACATCTTTAAACAGAAAGAATGGTTCAGAAGAACCCGGTCATCGACCTGAAACTGCGTTTGTGAACTCTGGTAGACTTCGCTGGTTAGGTTACCCTGGAATGTATTCCCATTTCTTACAAAATTTCGCACTATACAAGTGCTTAATGCAATAAAATCACAAGCACAAAGTGGAAATTCCCCCGAAAGCCTCTTAGGGAATGTCGAGAAAAGTATTTAAGTTCCTGAAAAGTTTGTTTACGTGATTTTCCTTCTTTGTACTTTGTCTGTAAACAAGCGAAAAGCTTTTCTTATGTTTTAATTCAAAAGTGCGAGGAGACGAACCTGAGTATGCGCCGGCACGAGCGAGCGCGGTGCGGGTCAATTTATGCTCAGCAGACGGCAAATATGAATTATGAGTAGGCGGACGAATCGCTGCCTCTGTTGCTCCTCCTAGAAACGAAAGTTTGCAGTTAAGTCCAGGATGTGTATCAACGCTTTTTCCCTTTTTTGTTTGCCCAACTTTTATTCCCGTGGAGACCCGCTATCCGGGAATATAGGGTGCTTCAGAATTCTAAGTAGGGAGAAAAGTCACAAACATTTGTCATCTCTTAAACGATTAAGAGGAGGACTATTTAGGGATATTTGCCCGAGAAATGAGCATAATACCACGAAATTCCTGTGCCGTTCAGAAATATTAGGCCAACTCTGCCGGACTCTATTTGAATCTGAATAAACAAATGCTTTAAAGGCATTGTTTGCGAATTTGACTGCTTTTAAAGGAGTATTCTAATAATTTTGAGAAAAAAAATTCGTTTTCTTTTTTCATAAATCGAATTATAATATTGTATGGAAGAGGTGGTTAAATTAAAATAAAAAACAATTTCAAGCAACGGCCGATATATGTTTGAATACATATGTATTAAGAATTACGTGTCGTCATATTTTAGAAAAAAAAATAGCTCCGAAAACTATAAACTTTCTGAAAACACTCTTTTTTTTGGAACGGTTGCCACGATTGGGAAAAAATGGCGAACGATATTAGTCTGAAATTTTCAGGGAATCTTCATTATACCTTGCGCCTGTTAATTTAACATAAGAAATTACATATAAACAAAATAAGCATATGCATATAAATATGCATATATAGATACATAAGCAACAAAATTACAAATTTTTAAATTTTAATCTTAAAACTACCAACAGATGGCGTCTAGTGGCCAAAATCAAATAATAATTATAGAAAAACGACGCCAAAATTTCGCTGGTGTGTCTGACACCCCAGGTGGAGGTTAAGGGTTAAAATAAAAATTCTTATCAATTGTCTTATACAACAACTGCGAAATAAAATAATTAAAATCTATAATACTTATACAAAAGTTATAAGAATACTTCTTTAATGAGTCAATAGATTTTCAAGAATTCAATCATATAACAATAAAATAATCGTTGCTACCCAAACAGTTTTACTAAAACTTTCAGAGATTATAGAAATAAATGGTGTGTTTGGCAAGTTTGTTTATTTACTTATATGTATTGGCCACTATTAATCGATGTCTTAAAGGGTCCTGAACAGCATTTGTGTGGAGATTCACCCTCAAAATTTTATTGGAAAATGTTATGTCTCGTGAGGAACTTTTCTTTATGTCCATGGGCGAACGCAAGGAGGGGCAGGAAAGAGCAGAACTAAGCTGTTGGTCTTCAAATCCCTTGTTCAATTCTCTTGAACACTTCAGCAACTTCTTTAATTTGTTACAGAGATCGATCGTCAGGGATTTGTACGATTTTTAATATTTTTAATACTGTCAGTCTGCAGAAACGTTAAGTCTACGTTCAACAGTTCGCCTGACTGTAGATTTTGAAGTCGGGATCTGACCATCTTCGTAACGAAATATTTGATTGAGTAATTTGAAAGTAAAATCACCCTTAGGGTAACCTTGACCCATAAAAAATAATGTTTCTGTATTAAAAATTGTCCGCCTTTCCGATCGCCGAGGTGGAAAGTAGGCATTTGAAAAACTCAAATTGACCTTCAAATTACTTTGAAAATGGCGTCAATGCATTACCTTTGTATAGGTAATTTCCCCGATTTTGTGTCATCCTTTAGAAAAAATCAGGAAATTTCATAAATTGTCCGCTCTTTCGGAATTAGAGTCAAAACTAGGCATTCCAACTTAAATTTTTCGAGATAACCTTCAAATAACCTTGAAGGTCCCGACCAAAGTCGTGTTTAAAGTCACTATTTAAAACGTTTTGCTTGATTGCTTATAACTTTTATCAAAAACTTGATCCTGCAAAATTTTCTATGGGTTCAGGTATTTATAAAACATCCGGTATAGTAGAAAATAGAAGAAATATGGAATACCAAATACGCTTAGAGCAACTTTATTTCTATTATGCTTAAGAAATTTAATCATTGCATTGTTCAAAATCCACCGTGAAATAGGATTTAGTACCACCTCCGTTTTACGCCGTAATCTATTAATACCAGCACCTCCATCAGCTGCAATTCCTTAGAAACTTGTGCGAATTTCAACGAAGCAATGTTTTAGAACTTCGTTCATCAAACCCTTCAAATACCTACCTTTATTCAATAAATTCCCGCGCTATTCATCTCAGCATAAAAGAGCTCCCGTGCGTCCGTTTGGGTGCAATAAATTTAAGACGGAAGGGGATGAGGGATGCGGGAAGTATGGTAATAAATAACGTAAAAACAATGTCCTGGCAAATTTCGAATATCCAGAGAAAATGTTGCTGATGTCCTTAGCATTTCACGACGGTCCCTGAATTCGCTATTGATGCGAATGTTCCGAATCAACATGGGACAGCAGTTTGCGGCTCCCCAGAACGTGTAGTGCTCGCTGGTTGTCACGTATAGTGGAGCAGGAGACAAACGAATAAAATAGCTGCCATCCTTAACAAAAATTACACAAAAAACGTCTATTCACAAATTAGACTCCTGAAAGGATGTGATAGGGAGCGGAATGGCTGCTCCTGCGACCAAGGAGAGGAGCAGTGGAAATGACTGAAGAAAATTTCATTTGAGATTTTTTTGAGCACAGAAGGAAGAAGACTTGCTGGTTCATCAAGGTCTGCTTGAAAGTCGGGACACGTATTGGCAGTCCTCCGGGAATGGAGCGCCGCACGGACAGGGAAGAAAGGAGCAAAGGAGCAAAGGAGCGCCAGGCCCGCAGACATGGGCCCAAGTTAGCTGCACACATATCCCCCCGGATGGGAAACTTTACTTTTCCATCGTGCATTAGCCTTCCCGTCCCGACTAAGAGCGGTTTGATAAAGATTCAACTAGATGTGCAGGGTGCGGGCCGGGACTTCTTAAAACAATTTGATTGTGCTGGCAGACCCGGACGGGCCCGGAGCTGACAAAAAGATACTCCGGAATTAGCCCGTGTGCGAGCTGAATGAATTCTGGACGAGTGCGACGAGCCTGCGATTTTCGGAAACTCGACAAGTTTAAAAACCATTAAGCCCTGGAATCGATCGAATGCCGCCATTGGCGTAACTTGGATTATTTCTTGGAAGAAAGCGCCTGTAGCTAACTCTACTTTATTCTACTCAAACCTGTCCTGAATTTTAACAAGCGTTTAACAAAACCATGGCAATTCACTCAATGTTTTCCTCAATATAAACTATAAAAACTATGAAGGTACCTATGAACCTATGTATTATGAAATATTTTAACTTTTCTTTAAAAATTACAAAACAATCACTCTAAACGCAGACATCCATCTCTCTATCTCAGACATTTTTCAGAAAATTAAAATTTAAAAAATTGATTAAAATTAGGCATAGCAATAAAGCTTACGTATCAACATATTCTAATAGTTAGAACTTAAAATATATTTTTTGGAAATATTTTATGAAACTTAACAGACTTTTCCATTATATATATTATAATATAACAGTAGAGTATTGTTTAAAACGCCTAGTAACGATTCAAATATTTCTTTTTTCAAAATGTTCTGTGGGATAGTCATGATAGTTATGACTGTATGGTCGTTCCGAACTAGCCGTGGGCTATTTTTAGGGCCAAGATTAAAATTAGACTTCTTTTTATATCAATTAAACCCCAAAGTTATTATCGCATTTATTACTTTGTGTCACTAGCACAGACACCTCCATTCTCTGATACCGCTTCGTAAACGCTTCTATACTATTGAGAGCTCAACTTAAATTGGCAGTAAAAAAACAAAAATTGCACAAAGAGCTAAACAAATTTTTACTAATATTTTAAATTCCACTCGAACGAAATCTTTTGTTAATTTTCTGTTTATTGTAATAGCATAAGGACTAAAGTTCTTGTATAAATAAGTTTCTGTTGGATATTAAAAAAGTATTAGTTCATTTCAAAAAGTGGACATCTGTCCTACATGGTTCCTACAGTACTCTTAAAATGCGAGTTATATTCGTACGTGATTGGGCTTTTAGGTTTAAATAGTTGATTCATTTCCAATAACTCGCAGGATCTTGACTAAGTTAAAGCCGCTGAATCATAGAGTGTGTACAACCGCGATCTCTTAAATCAATAATAAAATTACTAATCTATAGACCGCGATCACGATCGAGGTTTGTTAAAGGATGAGTGATATTTATCGTAAAAAATCGGCCTGAATACAGGGTGGCTTAAAAGAAACGAAAGTCTGCTGAGTTACGGTTCGAAAAAGGTCATGAGAAGGCGGCGCCTTGTTGTCAAAAACGTACAACAAGTCGATTAATCGTCGATGTAGGTACTATCGTGTAACTTTCCATTTTAAATTTTCCAAGTCTTCTTTACACAAATCTGTACAAAACTAAACAAACTAAAATAAAGAAATTGTAAACTATTCAAACCCCTTCGTTTCTTCCCTGTACTTATAATTGCATCCTCATTTTTATGTTTGTTTTCGACAAAGTTTTTCCCTTTTCGATTCGACTTTAGTCCTATGAAAATTATTCGCGGAAATTATCGCTTGGCTGTATCCGGCCTAGATTCATCCTAAATTGAATGGTATCGCATTCATTGTGGGTTTCACGAATTTGGAGCGCAGAAATTAGGACCTTCCGGGGAATTGACTTTTTCGACGAAATTATCAAGCCATCTGCATTACATCAGTGTCGCTTCTTGCAGGCGTTTGGGGGTAATATTTCGCTATTTCGGGGGCTCTAGCAAATTGATACATCTTCCTAATTCTGCACAAATCCTCCCATTGCCGAAATGTTTCCCATTTGTCAGCAGTAAAACTTTATTCGCTCCTCCACACAGCTTGTTGAAGTTGAGCGCTTGGCATTCATGCCCAGCAAATCAATAATCGTTCAATTTTCTGATTTTCGCCTGATATGATCAACTGGAAGTGTTTACGTAAGCATCATAAAGTCTGGAGGATTTATGCGCCTCACACTGCTACCCAGGTAATCGTTAGTGCTCCCCTGACACACAGACATATCTGGATCATCATATCTTCTCCTCGAGGGAATTTGCCGCTGGCTAAATTTAAGGTGATTGTTATCCAGTAAGCCCTGATCCTCGAGAGTCCTGACCGTCTGTTGTCCTTATCGATGCAGGAGTTTTATGGCCAACTGCTTTACTTTTACTGTAGAATTCTTTTGGCCAGTAAACGTCGAATACCGTGGAAAAGGGATCTTTACGGGCTTTGTTTGTGCTCCCTTGAAAACGAGGTGAGCTATAAAAAGCGAGCGATGGAGCACTGCAATTAGTCGACACGACCGGAATAGCCGTGGCCATGGAAACTTAGAAACTTACACCATTTCCTGACGGAGTTAATATAATTTTATGAGGACCAACATAAAAAACCATGTGTGCAATGAAGCAACGTGTTGAAAGCCATTCCCACCGCTTTTATTGGCTTTGGGGGCCCTTTATTGAATTTGCTCCGACGAACTTTGTTCGATGCTAGAACGCCTTGAAACGGCTGTTGTGGACCTCAAACCGTCCCGGAGCAGGCAGGGAATAGCTAGGACATTGCTCCCATTTTTCCATCATCTTGCAATTATTATGCGAATCACATTAACCGCGCGAAAAGCCCTAACTGCGCCAAAGACCGCAGTTCACCGCCTGCCACTCTGCGTCTACCCAAAACAAATTATCGCTTTAAATTGGGAACAGCATCTGTCATATCAGCGCACATCTTGAAAAGATTGTGAACATCCTTCGGAAATTATATCACGTACACTTTTGCCCAGGAAGCTCTGGGATGCGGGACATGAAAAATGTTCATCTTATTTTCATACCCTGGCAGAGTTATAAGACATTTATCATGTACCGATACATAAAATATATCTGAAACAAAGGTGAATCTATATTTCATCCTGTGCAAATGGGCAACGCGGATCGGGCTGCAGTGCTGAAACTTTCTCAATTCCAGGTTTTATGAAATATTACCAGAAATACGGAGAGCACTCCCAGTTAGGTGGCGCATTGGCTCCAAGTAAAAGTCGGGAGTTGGTGAAAAGCCCAGACTGTTGTATTTTCTTCACGATTCTCATTTTGACTTGTCACGATATCCCCTGAGTGATGATAATTGAATTGGCGAAATGCTACCAAAAATTAAATTTTACCGCTCTTGATTCCACAAATATATTACTTTTCATAGAAAATTTTATTGGAAATGACTCAAAACAAAAGACATAGATTGCAATAGTCGCTATAAATACACAAGCTTTCTCTGGACTATATGCAGTCATAGCATAAGTTAGAAGAATTCAAACCTGGAATATTTTACTAGCAGAATTGTCCTTGTTCGATTTATAATCTAAGAATTTTATTTTAAAAATTCAATAGATCTAATGGTCTGCGAAAGGCAGTAAAAAATTAATAATATGTAATTCTTTCATAGCTGTTTGGTTTTTATAAAAAAAAAAATCTTCTAACATTTAACACAGAGCGAGCAGTTGGGGATGATAAACACTTTTAAGCTTCTGATTAAAAACTTAGAATGTACTAGCTCTCAAAAAATCTTTGGATCGTTGATGAATTATTTTTCGCGGAAATTTACATACACAGAGACAAATATTGGTTGATTGAAATACAGCAGTGTAAACGAAAAATTTCCCGATTTTGGTACTTTCAAACAACGAAACTGTTGCCTTAATCTGTCTTAATCTGGCTCGAATTGTCGTTTTAAACATTGCACGAATCCGTGTTATACGAAAACATTTCTCTTCAATTTAATCGACTTTTCTATTAAAATACCTTGAATAAGTTAACACAACCAATTGAGTTATTATTTAAACACTTTGTAGATCAAAGACCCCATTTCATAGTCAGATATTTAAATAATTTGTTTTTTGAAATGACAATTTCATAATGATTACTTTGTAAAAATACAGCTTCTTGACTGCGAAAACTAAATTATTCATTATTTGATGCGAATCCCCGAAAGTATATCCAACGAATTGTAATTATTAATAGATAGTTCACATTTCAAGATCATGACACTATACTTCAAATTTTGTTCAATTCACGAAGTCGGGAACATACATAATAGACTTTTATTCATCAACTTAAATTGTTTAAAAATTATGTTCCTGATATATGGAAACAACATTTAAACTACTGAAGGTTATAATTTGGTAATAATTATCTTGTCAGTTTTTAATATATGTTTAGTTCCCATTAAAGGAACCTGAAGATTGATCTGGACTTTGAATGTTTATTTTCATCATCAAAACAATTTGAACTACTTCTACTATGGAATAATTTCAAAACTAAAATTATATATTCAATAGGCTGAAAAATAATGTTTTAAATATATTTTATTTGAAGATAATATCTTAATTTATCTTTATTTTCAGGTATACGTAATAAAGTAAAATCATAAAATTGCTTCCTCGGAAATGTTTTTATATGCTATATAAATTCCATTCCATATGAAAAGTTTTGATTTAAAGTCTAAACTGCTTAATTTTCGCCTATTCTACAACATTGCTTGTTTAGCTTACAAAGTATATAATTGACACGAAAGTAAAAAGTTTAGATTTCTCTATAGAAGGAATTTTATATTCAAATTAACAACCTTCTTGGTAAACTACAATTTTTTTGTTTCCCAACAACATACCTAATTTTCATTTCAACCAATAAAATCAGTTAAAAATATTTTTACAATTAAATTATTGTGTAACAATGTTCATCATGAATTAGTTTAGTATACTATAGGTTTTCTTTGCCAAGAATAATTGGTGAGTTAGGTGTTAGAAGCAACCAATTTTAGTGTTTATTTAAATTGAAGTCTGATTATAATAATTTTCGGCTTAGTAGAAATAACCCCATTCCATTATAAAGCGCCCTTTTAACCAAGATTTTGTATGACTGTATAATAATTTTAAATTTTTTTTAATTATTAGTAATGCAGAGAAAACCTGTTGATATAATAATTGAGGAGGTTCTTTTCAAAACTTGACTATTCCACTTTTTGTGTTTTTTCACTATCTGAGAAAATAGTTTTGTAGGTATGCAGCTATGTTTTTAACCCGAAATTTTGATGCATTATTGTAGACGACAACAATAGTCATTCCTTTGTACAGGATTCAAAAATGTAGCAATAATATATTTTGAATAAATCCAAAATTTGAAATGGAATAATCTAGTTTTGACGCGGCTGATTGGAATAATCAAGTTTTGTTATGTGCTCTAGAGGAATTGATTCACACCACTGTGGATTAATCTTGTTTTGCTGAAACTAATAAGGTATCAGAAATCTCATTTTTCAATTGAAATAACCTGAGGTTCATCTTCTTCTCTAAATAAATAAAAAAAAGAAAAAATAATCACAGTATGCGTAATGTCATTTTGTAGTAGAAATGGGTAATATCATTTTGACGTGGAAGAATCTATTTTTGACGAAATCATGCCTTTTAATCTTTTTTTTTCTGGTGTAATTATCAAGTTTTGACCCAATTTTATTTTCGCGGAGTGTAAATTTGAATGTTACCAAACAAAAAATAAATAAAAAATCAGTTTCATCAAAAGTGGAATAGTCAAGTTTTGAAAAGAAGCTCCTCAATTACACTTAAAATATTAGCTGTTAACCCCCTGAAACAAATTTTTGCACATTCTGCGAACGCCCATGACTATAAGGGTTTATTGTGGGCCATGGTAGGTACATAAAAAGAAGCTATAAAAGTATCGAGTGAATAATCGTTTACCAAAAATGTGTTGACATTCGCGATATATTCGAATACTATGCACATTATACGCTAACGTCCTGCTGTAAATTGAAATACAAATTTGCAGTAAACTCTATGCCCTAAAATTAAATTGATGTTTAGCGCTGAAGAGACAATTCAAATTTAATGGGAATTCCATAGCTGGGGCGAGGGCACATTTGTGTCTTATACCAACGTGTAATCTTCGTATTCGAAATTTAATGGTTAGGAAATTATCAACAATTCCGTAGCCATGGCGTCTACTCGGTGCCGAATAATATCCATTTGCGTGGAGCACCAGTGGTTGCTTTGTGATTGTCGTTGGTAGACACAATTAGCTGCCAATGCACCTCATTTGTTCCTGAGTTGAGCGGCGCTGGCGGAGGTCTGCGGGCCGGAGCAGGGCCCCCGATATGGTCTTAATGATCTGTGATAAAATTAATTTGGCCCATAAATTGCCGTTTTGCACAGATACAGGTCATTTGCTGGCTGGTGTTCTAGCCAGGCTTTATCTGCATCAAAGGTCGAATGGCGTGCAGAACAGTTGTAACACTGGTCCAGGAGGAGGTGACACAATCAAAACCGCAAAACTATAGAGCTCTGGTGGTGGTGTTGCCTGGCCTCCTGTTCGCCCGGGTTGTGGTTTTCAGGAGGCCTCAGGTATGTCGCAAAAGGCGGACATTTGCATTGTGTGCGTCCTGAAAAGATTTCCTGGAATAACAAAGTCACGGCTGAAGAGAATGAAATATCTTTGCGACCCGAGGGCCTCCAGGAGCATGGATCCATGTCCTCCGATGAGATGAAATGCATTTCCGGTCTGTGTGAACCAGGTGTGCTCATAAAAGATTATTGTTATTATGCAAATCGGATCGATTTTGACTCTCCATGTCTCTCGGAGCGCCGTAGGTGGACGCGAATGGGTCCACCTGCGCCTCCGGTCCACTGTCGCAGCCCCGCAACTCTATGCTCCACCTGAGCGTGTTTTCGTTGCGAAAAACATTGTAGATTCGATGTGCCATTTCAGGGATTTGCATATTTCATGTGCCAGATGCCACGGGGGCTGGGGAGCAGGATTGAGCCTTCCAATTCAGCAAGTAGGTGTAAAATGGCAAAGTGGTGTTTTCGCACTGGAACTGTGTCACATCTTGGAAGAATCGCTACTGATGCATGAATGGAGCTGGGAAAGGAGACAAATGGCGAGATTATATGGATCCCGATTTGCATTTTCCCACAGTTCCACCATGCATAACATATGCGCCTCCAATGGGAAACTTTAACCTTCCATTTAACCGCACCGAGATGCTCCAGCGCGCCAGCGTTCGATCGATTTCTGGGCTTAATGGTTTTTAAACTTATACCGAAAATCGCAGGCTCGTCGCACTTGTCTAGAATTTCGCTCGCACGCGGGGTAAATATACCTAATTTAAAATTCACTTTTGCCATTTACACGCTCATGATATCAGGGGATCAGATGGGTGTAATCTTTAATAAAGGCACTGAGAGAAAAACCAATGCAATATGCGCAAAAAAGCGATTGATTTGATACATTTTCACTACAAAAGGGCGCCATTCGCATTTTTTGTAAATTTTACATTGTTCATTGCAAAGAACGTACGTATTGCTAAATCAAAGCTTTTCCTGACGAAATTATACTGATGCCAATATAAAATTCTTACATTGCCAATATATAAATTTAAGCATAATAAATGTGAATTTTACCACGTTTAAATGGTCAAAACGTCAGACAACACTATAAGTTAATACCAATGAAAATATCAATTCATATATTAGTTGTCTATAATTTCATATACCTTGCATGTAAAATTTACCATTCTACAGTATATATTTGCATTGTGGCAATGCAACGGATTTTCTTTTTTTTAGTTGAAGGCAGGGGTGGGTATAGTAGTATAAGAAACGCATAGAGTTTACTTTTATTTGGTGTTTTATTTTATTAATGGTAAATATACATTATCTGTGGTAAATATACATCAACAAAAAATAAGTAGTAAGACAAAAATACATTAAATTATGAATCATTTCTTATGTTATAAAATAAATTATTAGAAAATAATTAAAGTAAACTACAAAAGGATGTAGAGTTCAAGATACTTTACAAGAAAGTAAAAATACTGGAGTTATGTAAGCTATTATGACTTCTGCGTAAAAATACTGGAGTTATGTAAGCTATTGTGACCTTGCGTCTCCCAGACGGTTTTGATTCATCCTTGAAACGTGCTGCAGGATGGATAACTGCATTTAAGAGAACTGCCTAGATATAATTTGTGGAATCTGTGAAAGTACTTTAGTTATAATCGAGCTTAAACACTTGAAAATAGAATTTATTTACCTATATTGTCCAATTGGTTGACAACCAGTAAAAGTTCTTTGCTTCCCTTATCGTGAATTTGACTATTATAATACGCATGAATTTTTAATTTGAAGTCATCCCACTTGCTTAATAATAAATGTTCTTTGCCTGGATACAGCAAGTTGAAATCTATTTAAATCTAATTGATGAGAAAAAGTTAAAATTACTTTTTTATAATTATGTCTAACAGAGCTCACCAAATCTGGTGCCCTATTTCGTCCGTTTGAGATTCATTTGGCAGCGCATATGATGTTGTGCTAGTTGATTCTAATTTGGGTATTTTCCGCTTTCTTCGAGCGTAGATGTACTTATCGTATAATTTGCCTCCGGGATTTCTTTTTCCTTGCCGTGGAACAAAATAATAGTCCTTAATTGAAGACATAAAAGAGCATGGAATAAATTTATTATTAAGTTAAGATTATATACCAATCAAAAAATTTATAAATAACAAATATCATACTTATTACATATTTGACCACGCATATTTGACTAAAAGTCAAACTTTTATAATTTAAGAAACTTACCACGCAGCGTTGTGTACAGAATTGTTAAATTCCATTCCTCAAGTAGATCATAAAGAGCTGTATCAAGTTCTAAAGCCTGGTCATCAGCGCCAATAATAATTAATCGTTGGTCAGGTTCACAGGAGTCCATTTCTATTTTTTTAATAAAACCACTTACTTTCCAAACTTCACAAAATACCCGAAAACAGGATCCAACTGCTCACTATCACTTCACAAAAGGCAATGACCAGATTACGTAATAAAGAGAGGTTAGGACTTGTTCTCGCGATCCTGCATGCACAATGCAAACTTTAACATTTTACTGGTGGGTACGCAACATAAATTGACGAAATCGTCAATGCACAGTGAAAATGCATACGGTCACAATGTAAAATTTCTATTGCCAACATTTCTCGCCAACTATTGCCAACATTTCTCGTTGATGACTTTAAGGGAATTATTGTACAATTTATATGGCTACATACAAATAGAAGTTTATATTGTAAAATCATATAGAATCGATATAATTTTACTATTATTTTATACGTTTTTACAAAAACGATGTAATTTTTACAATTTCAATACCTTTTCATAATGAAAATTGTACCCAGAGACCAAAAAGCCCGAGATTTTTGCATTGGAAAAATTTACAATGTTTGTTGTCGATTTTACATTGCGATTTTTCTCTCAGTGGGTATATCGTTTTTTTTCTTCAATTTATTTATTTATTTATTTAGCACAGTTCATCAATATTCTGACTGCAACCATTTTATAAATGCAGCATGTAATAAAACAAAATCAATCGCAACGAAGCTCATTTTTCATATTATCCCTCGAATAATGAAAATCAACACTTTCATAAACACAATTAAAAGCGCACGACATTGACGTAAAAGACTCAGATTTTCCATAATTTGTACGATGGAACGGACGTAGAAGAAAGAATAATCTCGGGTTAATTAACTCTTCCCAGCATGCAGTCAAGGACGAAGACAACTCTAGCGTTGCTCTAAGGATTGCAGCGAGAGCAACTTAAGTTTGTTCACTTAAGGTGGAAGAACGAGAAGATTGGTCCAAGGAAGAGCCCTAAGGGTGAACCTAAGAAATCTTGTCTGGACCTCCTCAACGCGATTCACCTGAGTCCTACATAAAAGAGAGCAAACCAAACTAGCGCAAATCCAAAAATGGGGATACAAAATATAAACACATTACAGTTCAATTTCCAACATGTTAGTAAATAAACAAATTCATAATAAAATAATTATTTTCATT
This sequence comes from Eutolmus rufibarbis, assembly GCA_963920795.1. Taxonomy (NCBI): domain Eukaryota; kingdom Metazoa; phylum Arthropoda; class Insecta; order Diptera; family Asilidae; genus Eutolmus; species Eutolmus rufibarbis. The sequence goes on along the minus strand of OY987207.1, from coordinate 34,657,111 downwards.
TAAAAAAATAATAAAACACTAGAAATTATACAATACATTTTAACGAATCAAAAAAATAAATTAGCTATACTCTCCACTTAAAGACCATATTAAGATCTAATTAAAGCTTTATCGACATTTTAGCAAGAGCAACACAATCAAACCCTGAACTCTTGGAAAAAAATTCTGTAGTTCGAGGTACTCTTAGCAGTCTTAGTAACTTCAAAAGGAACTGACGACGTAATGTAGGTAATGACCTATAAATTTACATAAATGAAATACTCGTATCCATCTTATGGTTTACACCTAATCAATGACAATTTAAAGATCTGGAATTTGGAATCTGGATTAAAATCAAATAAAACTGATAGGTGTATACTTTCCTCTTCGAACGTAACTTTAAGCCCGCAATGTATAATATATTATTTTGCAAAATTATTGTAAAATCGACGAATTTTTAATGAAATTGAGGAAAACTTGATTAAGTTACTAAAATGGAGAACCCCAACAGTTAAAGAGGTAGATACGGTGTGTACATGAAAATTGGATAAAATACTCCCAAAAGTAGTCTAGCATCCCTAGTTATGACTTCAGGAAGAATTTTCGAAAAAAATAAAGAATATGAAAGTGATAGTTAAAAAGCCAAAAAAAATGTTCATTGGATAATCTTTTGACATGTTCAACTCGTTGTTCTCTTGCAAGAAGACATGTAAAACATGTGATTTTTCGATACTTTTTCATGCTAACGAAGTATAGGCTCGAAAATTTAACAACTCGTAAATAATTCAAAATTCGAATGCTATATTTTTCAAAAAATAAATATTGTTATTAATTGCTTTATAACCCGTTTAAGGAGAACTACAAAGTTATTGTCAGAATCTCTATATGTTTGACCGCACCGTAAACATAGGCCTTCAATCGCCTAGTACAAAATTAGTGAAATTAGTTATATAAAGTAAAATAATTACTTTCTTATGGGATGTAATCCAAAGGCATTAAAGTAAATTTCACACTAAATTATGAGTAATAAGAAATCTTATATCCCTTTATCAATAGAAAGTCAAATCTAAGCCTGGACAATAAAGCTCCTAATATAGTTTTTCATGCAGTTGGGGTATGGAGTGTCAACCCCTAATAAGAATTAAGTCTTCTTCATGAGGTTTTCTTATAACTTTTCCTCAATATGTATAAAATTAAATTCAATATATATTGTATTTTCCAAATATTCTAAACTCTCAAAAATTAACATGTACTCTGTAAACGTTTTGTGAAATAATTTTTTACACTAAAAAGGAACGAAAATATATTTAATTTTCCGATAAAATGGCTTGCGATTTTCTATGAAATTTATTATCGAGAAAGATAGAACAATTTTTCCTTGCACTAATGCGTGGTTTTGGTTTACGTTCTTACATATGTTTGTGGCGACACCAGCGACATCGATAACTCATTTTTCAAATTTCAATTATTTATCTAACTAGGATATTAAGTATTTTCACTTAATTCTTATTATTAAAACTGTTTTTCAATTCAACTACTTAAAAATAAAAGTACTTTGTTTCACTCACTGTAAAGTGTTAAAACTAGATATGGATGGAAAATTGTATTTTGATCAGGGGAGTTGGGAAAAAAAATAAAAGTGAGAGGTGTGACAAATATTCAACTAAAAGGAAGTAAAAAAGATTTATTATGAATATTTAAAACAAAAATCAAGAATCAAAATAAATAATTATAAATAAATAAATAATTTCATTTTTAATAAATTAAAAAATAAATAAAAATAAAAAGAAAAAGTTTTAAATATGGAATATAGACATCCATACATATGTATGTAAAATTGCACTTTTAAAAGAAATAATTTTATGCTAAATTGAGGATTATTACAAATGGAAAGGACCTTTACATAATTTAATGCAGCAAAAGTAAGTGTGGAGAAATATACCTATATATAATGATATATGGATCAGTGTCTTTTTAGATACGAGATGTGTAAATAATACTTCTTTTATTTATTATTTTATAGTAAAATTAAATTCAACTTTATATTTGAAATGGTCAAATTTTTAACTAGAAAAATGTAGGTATATTATTTTATCTAAAGTTATGGCAGGCAGCAGGCTGGCTAAGAGACTTTTAAATTTACATATAAAAAAAAGAAATAGAAGGTGTTGATTTTATGAAATATGATCGATTTTGAAAAATACTACATATATATAATATGTAGTATATATTATAAAAACCAAGTCTGTTATTACTCTTAGCAGATAACCTGAATCGAATTTAAATTAATTTAAAGTAGCTCCTGCTACCATTGGAAATTAAATTTTGAATTTTAGATCTGTCTTCACTTAAAATGATGGGTTAATACAAATATCGTCTTCTATCATTGTATTTTCAAATCCAATAATATTGTTGCAGTCCCTGCAATTGAGAAAAAAATTAGTGATTTCTTTATTCATGGCAAAAGAATGACCTTACCTCTTGCAGGGAAATTTTTAGTACAGCTCCGCTTCCCCCTAGCGCCGAAGGACAAAACCAGGCGAGGTCAAGGCCGGAAATTCGGCGCGGTCGATGACCTCCATATTCGGTTCTTGATCTAAAACGTGAGCGGTAGTGCGAACAGATCGTGGTTTTTTTAAGCGGCCGTTTTTGTTCCTAAAAAGAATTAAAAAATTAGAAAGTGGTAGAAGTTTTGAGTGAATTCTTTATTATAAGTGGATTAAATTAATTACATGTGAGCCGTGGCGGTGATCGCGGAAAGTGCGGCGATAAAGTGCACGACAGACAGAAATCGGGTTTTTATTCGCGATCCCGTGCATACCCAGTGCGTAGTAGGAGTGGGTTATTTGCAGCCGTTAGCCAGCTAAAGACTCAGGACTCAGGACTCCGGTCGACCCCGTGTTGGCGAATCCCACGGGATTAAAGGTAAGTGCCGTGCCCTCTTCAGTTTTATTTTCCGCGGAAAGTGCGCTGTAATTTTCGCGCCGGGCGCTTCAAGGCGTGTGCCGTGATTCTCGCTGAAGGCAATCGCAGGCCTTGGCCAACAGCTGGGCAGGCAAAAGTCGTCCTCGTCGCCGCCAGCTGTCGAATTTGGGTCAAGGCGAACGATCAGCTGCGCCGGGCGCTCCGCTGATTAGGCCCCGCCACCCATTCCGCGAAGCCAGCAACATCGTCGGGTTGCGGCAACATTTCCCCGCTCTGCGAGCGATTCGCACTCACTAACACCACGATTCCCCTGCCAAGAGGCGCCGGCCGCGAATTCCAGCGCGGCCATACTGGGACGCGATTTCCCCCAGAAGAATTGCGCGACAAGTGAATCGCCAATTAATTCGCCCGTAATAAAAGAGGAAACTTACCTGGAGCGTACGGCGAGCCAGTTCCACTCCCTCGTCGCCAAACATCCTCCCGGTGGGCTGACAGCTCCCTGTTGGACCTGCAGCAGCTCCTCCAGTGGCCCTGAAAAATAAAAGCACTATCACTCGACTTGCCGGAATTTTCACGATTTTCTTTTCTTTTCCCGAACACACTGCACTACACTACACAACCCGACTTCGCACTTAACAACTCCCGCCGCGCACAGCTCATATTTAAGCTGATTTTTGGACGCCCAAATTACACGCCACCGACGCCAAAACCAACTGCCGCTGGAAGTTGAACAGCGAGTCAGCTGCTTGCCCCGCCGTGGTTTCCCGCAGTGCACGCCGCTCAGAGAGTCGGGGAAAGTACAAGGCGGCTTCGTGTGCGTGTCGCGTAGCTGAAGCCAAGGGGAGATCCAGCCCGTGAGCTGACTCTGCCTGTACCCGGCCAGCACCGGGTTGCCAGCGCGTCTCGCTGCCGGATTTTCAGGAGTTTGCCAGCGATTCTTCTTTCCTTCTGTTCTTGGCCGTAGCGAACGCTAACAGAAAATAAAAAAAAAACTCCCTCTCGGACAAATTAGCTCGGCCCGAATTGGTCAAGCAAGGGCGAATTCTGTAACAATTGGTGTCAGGTGTGGGGTTTGCCGATTGAAATTTGAAAAAATTTCGTTCCCACACGGCGAAGAAAATTATTAGACGCTAGCTCGGACAAGGAAAAAACAGAAAGAGAAGAAAAAATGACTGACTCCGGACGGGGCAGTTTTTCGCCCGCGAATAATTTTTCGAAGCGGGATGGGACGACAACACGACCAGGTACGACCGATCTAGGCCGAATTCTGGCTCAGCAGGCTGAACAAATTCGGACCAACACACGGCCTAATTCTCCCATACGCACCCAACAGTGGGACGTAAACAGCTTAGGCAGAATGATTGCTCAGCAGGCGGAGCAAATCAGTGCCCTAACGGCCGCCGTAGGCGTAATGGCTGAAAAAATGGCAAAATTAGAAATAGGTCACGAACGAGCGGTACAATTTACCTTAGATCAGCTGGCCTCCGAACCGACTCCGCCGTCTCGTCAGGAGCCTGGACCGTCGCAGCGCACCGTCTTGCCAAATGTAGACCTGATTTCCCTCGTCGACGTCCCGCCATCAGCTGTTCCTTGCGTTGAGCCGGAGCGAAGAACAGAGCCTAGCCCCTTCGACCTCCCGCCCTGCACGTCCACGCAAGTTGAACCTCCACGCGTACCTCAACGGAGTCCCTGGGCGCCGCCGCCCCCCCCTCAGCCGTTCCATGACACCGTTGTAGTAAATCCGCTTCCACCGTTGGATCATCGTACCACGCCGCACCGAATCAACTTGAAGCCGAAGGACTACAACGGGAAAGAGCCCTGGACCACGTATAAACGGCATTTCGAGGCTGTGGCTCGGGCCAATCATTGGTCCCCAGAACTGAAGGCGCTGTATCTGGTACCCTATCTGACAGGCACCGCCCTCGCCTTCTACGAGACCTTGCCGGAGGCGATCAAGGAGAGCTACGAGAAGCTGAGTTCAGCTCTCGGGAGTCGCTTTAGCGACAACTATCAGCAGGCGATGGCTCACATACAACTGCGGGGGCGAGTGCAGAAGAATAACGAAACCCTGTCAGAGTTTGCCACGGAGGTGCAACGTCTCACCTATCTAAGCTTCAGCGAAGCGGCCGAGGTGACCCGCAACAAAATTGCTTTGGCGCAATTCATCGACGGAATCGCAGACCATGATACGCAACGCCGAGTCCGCGATTCAGTACCCGAGAGTCTGGAAGTCGCTTTATCCCAGGCCATTAGGGTGGAAGCAAGTCGCGATGCAACGAGGATTAGCCGCCGGAGTCTGCGACTAAGTGAAGGTCCAATACTTCCCCATCGAAGAGCTGGACGGAATTCCGGAAATTCGGGGAATTCGGGGAACGCGCAACAGGCAGGAAGCTCGCAGCCGTCGGGAAACTAGCTTCGCCTAGGCTCAAGGAGCGAAGTCTAGGCCGTTCGAAAAAACGAGCTCCCCAAAAAACCCGCGCGGTTAAAGTTGTGCCAAAGGACCAGGAGCGAGCGAAAAAGACCCCGCCGGAAATCGCTAAGCCCTCGCCTAGTCCCCGCGCGCCAAATTCGTCCCCCGGCGCTATCGTAAAGCGCCAAGTGAGCGGTACCGTCCAGTGGTTCGGAGTGAAGCGGCGATATGGCTTCATAAAAAGGGATGATACCGGGAAAGACATCTTCGTTCACGTCGAAGCCATCTCCAGGAACCCCGAAAAGCTGTTCCCTTCCTTGCGGAAAGGCGAGAGAGTGGTCTTCGATGTCAGCCAGGAAGGATCGCGAACGAGTGCGGTGAACCTCACCGGACCCGGAGGAAAGCCCGTCGAAGGCCTACCCAGCTCGTCGCGGAGGAGGAACCCTTGCCCTTCTGGACCTGCTACCGTCTCGGCTAATAGCCAGCAGGCCTCAACAGGAGATGCTACGCTCGCCCCTCCACCACCGGCCTTCGCCGACCCTTTACCGCCGAGAACATCGGGAAACTAAGGCCCACTGATCCGACGGGGCAGAAATCAGTGGGACAATCGGCCCCCATTACAATCTCGATCCGAGCTCTCGGGGTTGAAGCGCCCTCTCTCACCGGCAAGATCAATGGGGTCGAGTGTAACATGATCCTCGACACAGGCGCGGTTCGAACCATCGTCCATCCAGCCGTGCTGGAAAAATCGAACCGCACCCTCAACCTATCGCCTAGCACTGCCCGCATTCAAAGCGTTACCGGAGAACTGTTTCCAGTAAGTGGCACCACGGAAGCCCATGTGCAGTTCGCGGATTTCTCGACTACGCACGAGGTCATGGTAGCGCCCATCTCCGACGAATGCATATTGGGCATGGACTTCCTTACTCGACACCACTGCGACCTAAATCTCCGCTCCGGGCTACTTACTGTCGACCGGAAATTAGTTCCGCTCCACAAGAGGCCTTTCGAAGCTCTAGTGGGTACCGCCCTACGCACCCTACAGTTGCCCGGACAGACTGAGACCCTCGTCGACCTTCAATGTGGAGTTAACACCGAACCTAGCGTCCTGGTATCGCCTAACCCCTCCTGCCCGGCCGGGTTGACCGTTTTCCCTTCCGTTTCGCCCGCTAAGGATGGGATATGCCAGGCCCTGGTGGTGAATACGTCCTCCGAGAGCATCGAAATCTCCCCTGCGACTAGTCTCGCTACGGTGGAGCCGAACCCACAAGTCGTGGAGCCAGCGAAGGATTTACCGTCTCCCACTACGCCGGAACTACTGCAACTCTTTGAGAGCGCCGCGTCCGTCCTAAATACCGCCCAACGCGAGCGCTTGTGGAAGACCTTATGGGAAAACAAATCCGTCTTCGCCGCGACGAAAAACGATTTAGGTCGCACGTCCTTCGCGAAACACCAGATTGATGTAGGTGAAGCCCGGCCTATAAAACAGCCACCGCGAAGGATTCCCTTCAGTAGAAGAGCCGAGGCCGAGAGGCTCCTTAAGGAAATGGTGGACCAAGGGATCGTGAAACCCTCGAAGAGCGCCTGGAGCAGCCCCGTGGTGCTAGTTAAAAAGAAAGACGGGACTCTCCGCTTTTGCGTCGATTATCGTCGTTTGAACGAGGCGACGAGGAAGGACTCATACCCTCTCCCTCGAATCGACTTAACGCTGGATGCGCTCGGAGAGTCTCGTTGGTTCAGCACCCTAGACCTGCAGTCCGGATATTGGCAGGTGGAGATGGAAGGGAAAGACCGGGACAAGACTGCGTTCTCCATCGGTAGCGGACTGTACGAATTTACCGTGATGCCGTTCGGACTCACCAACGCGCCCGCCACGTTCCAACGACTCATGGAACGCGTCCTCGACGGCCTACCCTACACGACGTGCCTCGTCTATCTGGACGACATTATCGTCCACGGCCGAACGTTCGACGAGATGGTCACGAATCTGGACCTCGTCCTCCAGAAGCTGCGTCGTGCCCGCCTGAAGGTCGCTCCCGGGAAATGCGCGTTGTGTAGGGACCAAGTTAAATTTCTGGGGCACGTAGTCTCCAAGGATGGACTTGCTACCGATCTGGAGAAAATAGAGGCCGTAAAGGACTGGCCCAGGCCCACTAACAGAACCGAGGTCCAATCCTTCCTAGGCCTGTGCGCCTATTATCGACGGTTCGTGTTGAACTTTTCCGAGGTAGCCAAACCCCTCACGGGCCTCACGGAGAAGAACCAGAAGTTCGACTGGAGTGAGGAGTGCGACCGCGCCTTCCAACACCTCAAAGAGAGGTTGACAACCGCCCCAATTCTGGCGCAGCCAAACGACCGAGATCCGTTTATTCTCGACACTGACGCCAGTAATCTAGCATGGGGAGCGGTCCTCTCACAGGTTCAAGCAGGGGAGGAAAAAGTGGTCGAATACTACAGCAAGACGCTGAGTAAGGCCGAGCGAAACTACTGCGTCACTCGCAAGGAATTACTGGCTGTAGTAAAGGCCATGGACCACTTTCAGCCCTACCTCCTCGGAAGGCCCTTTCTTCTTCGAACGGACCACGCCTCATTACGCTGGCTCATGAACTTCAAAGAGCCCGAAGGACAGATAGCCCGGTGGCTGGAAAGGCTACAAGTCTACGACTTTGAAGTTCAGCACCGCCCAGGACGACGCCATACGAACGCCGATGCCCTGTCCCGACGACCTTGTGCGGAGGATGGATGCGGATATTGCGCAAGGCTTGAAGAACAGCACGTAGCGAGGGTCCGCATCGCCGTTTTAGCAGACGACATGGCCGAGCTTCAGGAACAGGACGCGGTGCTGAAAATTGTGAGGGAATGGGTCGCCAGGGGAAGCCGACCTGAAAGATCGGAGATTAGCGGTCTTAAGCCCGCCGCGAAAGCATACTGGACCCTATTCGACTCCCTGCTCCTAAAAGACGACGTGCTACATCGCAATTGTGCGTACAACAACACGCAGGTAACGCAAATTGTGATTCCCGACGCGAAACAAAAGGAGATTTTGGAGCACTACCACAGTAGCCCAGTGGCAGGGCATTTAGGAGTCGACAAGACCATGGCCAAAATTAAACAGCGCTACTACTGGGCCGGATGTAGCAAGGACGTAAAGACCTTCGTCAACAGCTGTGTTTTGTGCCAACAGAGGGCCGGAGCTACCCCGAAAAGCAGGGCGCCGTTGCAATTGTACCCCGTGGGAGCCCCTTTCGAGCGAGTGGCCATAGACATCCTGGGACCTTTACCACCCACCGTCCCATATGGCAACCGATACGTCCTAATCTGCATCGACTACTTTTCGAAGTGGCCCGAAGCAATGCCGCTCCGCGACTACACGGCGGAGACCGTAGCCGATGCATTGATCGAAAGCGTGTTTTCACGGTTCGGTATGCCGTTGCAGCTCCACTCCGATCAGGGCCGCAATTTCGAATCGGAGGTCTTTCAGGCGACGATGAAGAAATTCGGCATAGAGAAGACCCGGACGACCCCGCTTCATCCCCAATCCGACGGCATGGTTGAGCGCTTCAATCGGACCCTGCTGAACGCGCTCTCGAAGTTTACGGCCGAGAATCAAAGCGACTGGGACGCCTATCTACCGTTTGTTTTGTTGGCGTACCGATCTGCCACCCACCAGGCCACAAAACAAACGCCGGCCCTACTAAACTTCGGACGGGAATTGCGCCTACCGCTGCAGCTCATAACTGGCGAGCCGCCTGGAGAGCCGGTGCAAAACTTACGGGAGTACTTAGAACGACTGCACGAACGGCTACAAAAGGCTCACGACTTCGCCCGAAGGACCCTCCGTACGGCCAGCGAGGCCATGAAGCAGCGATACGATTTGTCAGCGAAAGCCAACCCCTTTAAGGTCACTGACCTCGTCTGGCTTCATAATCCGAAGCGCAGGAAAGGGCGCTGCCCGAAACTACAGAGGGACTGGGAAGGACCCTATCGCGTGCTCGAGGTCGTCAACGATGTGAATTATAGAATCACCCGAGACCCGAAGGATCCGCCGAAAAAGACCGCGATCGTGCACCGGAATCGGTTGGCTCCGTATCGCGCGCCATAAAAAAAAAAAATAAAATTCGGAATTTACGCGAAGAATTAACAAAAAGGCGAGAAGTAAATCGAATTACTTCAGTTAAAAAGTAACGAAAAAAAACACACGAATTACAGGGCACGGCACTTCTCGCGTTTCGCGTTCGTAGGGATTACGAGGTATCCCAAGAGACACTTTTTTTTTATTTTTTTTTTTTTTTTCCGGAGCGAGCGAGTTGGAGGCGCTCGTTCAAACCTCCGCTGTTCCGGGATCAGCTTGGGCGGCCGAATTATTTTCCGACCCCAATATCGCGCGCGGGCGGAAATGCCAACGCCTCAAGCTGATCGTGATGAGAGATAAAAGTCAATCACGAAAACAAAATTACACCAAAATTAAGTCAAGGAAAAAAAAAAGCGGCCTACTTACCTGTTAAGCTCCAACCGAAAACCTACCCTGGAGCTGAAGCCCGTCCACCGAAGGCGCTGCGCCGTCCCTCACATTTCAGAGCTGAGGGCAGCTCTATTTCTCGTGGAGGGGGTAGTGTTGCAGTCCCTGCAATTGAGAAAAAAATTAGTGATTTCTTTATTCATGGCAAAAGAATGACCTTACCTCTTGCAGGGAAATTTTTAGTACAGCTCCGCTTCCCCCTAGCGCCGAAGGACAAAACCAGGCGAGGTCAAGGCCGGAAATTCGGCGCGGTCGATGACCTCCATATTCGGTTCTTGATCTAAAACGTGAGCGGTAGTGCGAACAGATCGTGGTTTTTTTAAGCGGCCGTTTTTGTTCCTAAAAAGAATTAAAAAATTAGAAAGTGGTAGAAGTTTTGAGTGAATTCTTTATTATAAGTGGATTAAATTAATTACATGTGAGCCGTGGCGGTGATCGCGGAAAGTGCGGCGATAAAGTGCACGACAGACAGAAATCGGGTTTTTATTCGCGATCCCGTGCATACCCAGTGCGTAGTAGGAGTGGGTTATTTGCAGCCGTTAGCCAGCTAAAGACTCAGGACTCAGGACTCCGGTCGACCCCGTGTTGGCGAATCCCACGGGATTAAAGGTAAGTGCCGTGCCCTCTTCAGTTTTATTTTCCGCGGAAAGTGCGCTGTAATTTTCGCGCCGGGCGCTTCAAGGCGTGTGCCGTGATTCTCGCTGAAGGCAATCGCAGGCCTTGGCCAACAGCTGGGCAGGCAAAAGTCGTCCTCGTCGCCGCCAGCTGTCGAATTTGGGTCAAGGCGAACGATCAGCTGCGCCGGGCGCTCCGCTGATTAGGCCCCGCCACCCATTCCGCGAAGCCAGCAACATCGTCGGGTTGCGGCAACATTTCCCCGCTCTGCGAGCGATTCGCACTCACTAACACCACGATTCCCCTGCCAAGAGGCGCCGGCCGCGAATTCCAGCGCGGCCATACTGGGACGCGATTTCCCCCAGAAGAATTGCGCGACAAGTGAATCGCCAATTAATTCGCCCGTAATAAAAGAGGAAACTTACCTGGAGCGTACGGCGAGCCAGTTCCACTCCCTCGTCGCCAAACATCCTCCCGGTGGGCTGACAGCTCCCTGTTGGACCTGCAGCAGCTCCTCCAGTGGCCCTGAAAAATAAAAGCACTATCACTCGACTTGCCGGAATTTTCACGATTTTCTTTTCTTTTCCCGAACACACTGCACTACACTACACAACCCGACTTCGCACTTAACAACTCCCGCCGCGCACAGCTCATATTTAAGCTGATTTTTGGACGCCCAAATTACACGCCACCGACGCCAAAACCAACTGCCGCTGGAAGTTGAACAGCGAGTCAGCTGCTTGCCCCGCCGTGGTTTCCCGCAGTGCACGCCGCTCAGAGAGTCGGGGAAAGTACAAGGCGGCTTCGTGTGCGTGTCGCGTAGCTGAAGCCAAGGGGAGATCCAGCCCGTGAGCTGACTCTGCCTGTACCCGGCCAGCACCGGGTTGCCAGCGCGTCTCGCTGCCGGATTTTCAGGAGTTTGCCAGCGATTCTTCTTTCCTTCTGTTCTTGGCCGTAGCGAACGCTAACAGAAAATAAAAAAAAAACTCCCTCTCGGACAAATTAGCTCGGCCCGAATTGGTCAAGCAAGGGCGAATTCTGTAACAATATTGTATCACTCAAAATGTCAGTTTTGACCAACAAAAAATGAGCTCCTCTTAGTTTTGTTTGAACAAAATCTGCGGTCGGAATTGATACTATAGGTTTTTTCTTGATTGAAGAGAAAATGTTTCAATCAAAAATTAATTCGCTTAAGAAAAGTGCACACATCCGCGAATATTCCGGGCCATTATTCAAGCAGCTAATCAAAGCTGATTTCATTAAAACGTCGAAATCCTGGAAAATGCCAAACATCGAAAATTCCCTTTTGCGCGATTGTCCAGCTGAGTGTAGCGCCTGGCCGAACAAAGGACATCAACAATTGTGGAAACGAAATTAATTAAAGTATTCAAACAGATTCCTTGACAAAAACCGCAAATTGGGGTGCAAAACAAATGGAATCAGCGCAATTAGTTGTATTGAGCTGCGAGTAAACATGCCAAATTACTTTCCAGATGGGATAAAACCGGGATAAATCCGAAGATCGATTACCGAGCGATAAATATTTGCACGAGATAACGAGGTCGTAATTCAATTGAAATTGATATGTTTGCCAGCAAGTGCGATTGAAATCACAACCTTCCAGGAGAGACAATTTAGGATATTTAAGCGGATATAATTAGATGTAAAAAGTCTCGGACAAGTATTTGACGAAAATTGAAGTAAATAAGGCATAGATTGATATTTGTCTTTCCCTCAAAATTGATATAAATCTCTGGCGTATATCAGGGTTTTGGCAGCGCCTCCAGTGGGTCCCGGCAGGACAAACTTCCGTTTACTGTGTAGATTTATAGCGACCGGCTGCTCGTAAAATAAAAATGATTTCCAATAAAGGGAGATTAGTGAGATGTCTGCAGGGCACGGCTTCCTGCCGCCACTCGAATAATCCATGGACGTCAACGGAGGTCATCTTCATAGTTGGTGAGTTCCGCTTCAAAACTTAAAGACGAAAATCCCGGAATTTGCCCGGTCTTCGTGCGATGTCATGTCAGCTACCCCCGAATGATGGTTGAGGGCATAGACCGCTTATTGGAAAACATCAAAATCAGTCGACCGTCCGGGAGCAATGCGGGGGCGGCGTGGTCAGGAGCCAAGACGGGGAGCACTCCTACAGGGATGCGAAATGCCGCAGCTAAGATGGAAAAACAATTTATGATGAAGAACCCATGAAAACTTCTGTTTCTCGCTTCTGCTGACAAGGCAGCTGGGAGCGGGCATCGCGACGGTAGGTGGATGGATGCACTCGGCCACTGCAATATTGCAGCTCAAATATATTGCAGTTTGTGGGTTTTAAGAGCTCTTTACCTCGGGCAGATAAAAATATTGCAGTCATCCTCAGAATGAGAAAACTTATTTTCCTCATCTGTTTCCAATTTATACGTCTGGTGATTATTAGGGCAGGAACTAACGAGAACTAGTTCTGTGAAAAGAACGGCCTTCCTCGTGGCTGAGTTGTTGGAAAAATCGCTGATAACTTTCGGTTCGAATCACTTTTAATGGGTTTGGAAAAGTTTTATTGCTAATTTCGCACTTTTCATACGTTCGCCGTTCGACATTGCATTGTAGGAGTTAATTCAGGATATGTGGTATAAGAGTCCGTATTAAATACTTTAGTAACAAGTTGGAACGCAATTAGATTATACATATAAAAAGTTATAATTTTATTATTTATATGTGTAAACCTTTGTTAAACAAATATACAGCATCCGATTCTACGTATAGGAGTTGCGCTTACTTAAATCTTTATAGGTCCTTGTAAGGACATCGACCGAGGACTCATTCAAAAGAGGATAGAAGTACTTTTCCAAATATATTTCAATTTTTAGGATTCGTTTCCAAATGTAGGAGCTATGGGGGTTCAAATTCAAAATTTATCGAAATTTCGTTTTTTGAACTAGGAATTTTTTAATGAAAAATGTAAATAACAAGATATTTTAATTTTTGTTAGTATATTATGTACTATGTACTATACTAAATGTACAAAGATTTATTTATTTTAAATCGTCCATTGAAGGGATTGCCAAATCAAATTTTGAATGTTTAGCTTTTGTACCTATTATTTTCTCCACCACTGTATTATATTGAAAATTTTAGAAAAATCAGTATGTAAAGAAAACCCAATGAGTCAGGAATTAAAACTTAAATATATTTACTTCTACTATCTACTATTGCAGTCCATCCTCCTGACGCAGTTTTAAAACTAAAGGATTCTTAAAAATGTTACATTTTTCAAAACAATTGATTACACATTTGTTAGTTTTCGCGGTTTTAATTTATATTTCCGCTAAGCCATGTAATTTCGAGGTAGAGAAGTGTTAAGGTAAATTTAAAATCATGTTTAATATTTTGTTTTGCATTGTTTGCAAAGTTCTTATATGGCAACGTGCGTATTGAACAAGAAAATTATAGTTCTTGATTTTAAGTTCAATATTGGAACAAGTAATAGCATGGTTTCAAAATACTTTATTGAAAACATTATGTCATTATAACCAAAAATTCTTCATTATGATGGCAACGCAATTACGGAAAACCACCATCAACTTTTGCTTGCTTTCTTTTATGGTTTTTAATGTAAATATATCCAAAAGTGTTCAAATAATTGAGCGAAAACAAGTTACAATTTAATAATAAGTTACATCGATATATAATAATTGTTGCAATATTACAAAATGCAACTTCCTAAAACAAATTAAATGTTGCTGGTGTTGTAATTACAAGGAAGTATATACATTTTCTTTATGAAATTATCAGCATTAAATTTTACTGCGATTATGCGCTCAATTTTACTACCAAAAATACATCAATTTTACACAATGACTGTAAGAATGTTGAATATTGCCAAGATAAATCATGTAAGTTTACTAGTAAATTGCAAATTTACAACTCTGTGTATTTTTACTAACATTTTTAGACGAAATGTGTATTTTTACCTAAAAATATTAAATTTACTACATACATGTCGTAAAAAAACTGTTGAATATTACACACGATTTTAAGAGTGTGTTATATTCGCTGAATGTTATTGTAATTGTAATTCCTAAATCGCTGTTTTAAAAAAACTCATTATAAAAATCTTTGCTCATAAAATTTGCTACATAAAAGTTGTTTGGATTCTTTCCAGAGCAAACTCCTTTTCATGCGCTATAAAATTTTATGTGAGGCTCTATCGAAGAAGACAATTTTATAGAAAAAGGAAAAATAAAATTTTAACACAAAGCCAATTTTACTGAGCTAGTAATATTTCCAGAAAGGCTAGCTGAAGTAAGCCACGGTTTTAATTTTTGCCGTCAACAGAAGACATAAAATGGACTCAGAGATACACACTTATTTTAAACGCTTCAAAGAATTAATGCGATTCTGAATTTTTCTACGGAAAATATTTCCATTGGACCCAAACTTAAAAGGGCTAATTTGTATAGCAATTCCATTAGGTGCTTCGGAAGAAAAAGAATCATTTTTATTTCTTTCAAAGCAGCAAACTTTAAATCTTTCTAGCTCACCAAGTCGTTGCTTACTTGCAGGGCTTTTTTACAACATCGGCAAATATTTTCAAAGTTTTCATTACCTACCCCAGGCATTAGCTTAAATTAAGCGCATAAAATTTATACTTTAGCTAATTACCCCAATTAAGGAGTGAGAAAAGAACTAAGATTTTGCAAGGGAAAACATTTAAAAGGTAACACAGGAATTGTTTTAGCACCGAGACAATAAAGTAACTTTCCATTATCATTCTTCTCCATTTTCTCTTTCGCCACGCTACATTCGCACTAATTTACTTTAAAATTCCTGAAGAAAAAAGGACAAAACTAATTGCGCAGAAATAAAGTTTTCTATAAAGTTTACAAATACAGGCGTTTTCACTCCACGAAGAAACCAAACAGAGGATAAGTTATTTTGCTGAAGGGAATGAGATGTCATTAGCTGGTCTAAAGGCACAACAGGATAATTATGGAACTGTGCTTAGCCAGCTTTTGCATTAATCTTTTTTTTCTAGACGAATAATCGTCCATTTATATAATACTTTTCATTACAAGTTTTTTTCTGTGTTTAAAGAAGTAAAATTGCAGTAGATCATCAAAAGCGGAATACCTAATAATTTTTGTCATTCGGACTTTGGTTTTCAAATTGTTGATAATAAATTATTATTTTTATGACACAAGTGAAAATATTTTTAAAAAATAGCCACCATTTTCAATTAAACCACAAAACGATGACATCGATTTTGAGCTGGAAGGAGTGTTTTTAGAATTAGGGGTCAAAAACAAAATTTTGCCAGACTGGTAAAGCGTTTCCTACGTAGAATCCGAACACTCTGTATGTGACGGTTTTCAAAATTCAATTCAATGAAAAACTTGCTATCTAACCTGAGCCAGACAGGAAAATGAAAATAACACAGGTAGTGTTTTGCGGTGACCACCCGCACTTCTTAGTGGTTTATCCAAAATCAGTTTAATCAAAGCTTTTTCAAATTAACAAAATGGCGAGCTTTGAAAGTATATTTTTGATGTTTAACGTAAAGCGCTTGTTTATTTTATATTATTAAATTATATTATTATTGTATATATTGATTATTTTGGATTATACCATTTATAAAATTAAAAAAGTTCGATTCGTTGACGGCCAGCAATATTTAACATAAGCAATAATAATAATTTTTTAAGAAAAATAATAATTAAGGAAATTAACATTTTTCCAAATACATTTTATGTAGGTATGTGTACTTATGTGTTGCATTTTGTAATTAGGAAACAATTCATCCCAGAAAAACATATTTTATTATCGTTTTAAGATAGCAACTACTTTCTAATAAAAATGTTTATGAACAAATTTATAATTTTTATGATTAACATAGAAATAGCTTCAGTCACCAACAAGCATATGATTTTTAGGATCTATTTGTAATAAATTAAAGAACTACAATATGTATTTTACAATCATAGCCAAGTTGATTATTGGGCTGACTTTATTTGACGAATAAATTTATCTATCGATTGAAACATGTACACTTAAATGTGTATTTTGACCGGCCGGCCGATTAAGTGTTAATCACACCGAACCAAACATGCCGAATATTGTTAATTAATAGCTATGTTTTCATTTCATAAGACAAATTTAAAAAGTATAAGCATTAAATTGTCTCATAAAATTAATGAACCAATCCTCGGTTTTTCAATATAATGAACATATCTTCCACTTTTCTTTATCTGCTTTCGATTCTTTTTTGTGCAGCTAATTTGATTTTCAGTACTATTATTACCAAATAAAATAATGAACAATTTAAAATGGAAATAGCACCTTTTGTTCAGACATTTTGCAATTTCCATGGAAATAGCACCCTTTTGATCAGTATTTACACCAATTATGGTTAGGATATGTAAGTAAATAAAAGATAAATTCAATAACATGTTGACACACGCAAAAACATTCAGAAATCAAACATTCATCTTCGATATGAACTTTTTCGAAACCTTCTTCTTCGATATGAACTTTTTCGAAATCATCCAATGTTCAAAGCCAATAAAAATAGCTCTCCTTGGAGCGTAAATATTACCTTTTGATTAAGACAATAACAATAAGGCTACTATTAGTAAGAAACTAGGCACTTTTGATCAAAAGTAATGACAGATTTATGTAGGATCTTAGATTAAAAGTGGAATTAATAAAAAAAAACGTTGAATGACCAAAAATGTGAATATTGTAGCTCTTTTTGAACAGACACTCGTGAGTCGTCATAAAAGAAATGTGCATCTCACTTCAAAAATGCTTAATGCATTACACTATTGAAATATAATAGGACAATTTAATCTAGCTGCTATCTAAGCTCTTCCTTTAAGTTTGCTGCATTTATTTAATTGCACTAAAGAGGTAGTATCATATCTTGTCATAAATTATTCGTTGGCGACGTAACTGAATAACATGAGCCCTCAAATCACCTACAAAGCGGTTTCACCTTTTTGGTCGCTAAATATTTAATAACGCCTTTGACATGTCAGTTGAGCTGAGCCCCACCCCCGGCGAGGAGGAAGCACCCTACGAAAGTGGGTGCCGCCACCACCACCAGGGGGCGAAATATATTCTACAAATTGCATGCTCCGGCACTTTTGCGCTAGATGCCCTTTTTTTCGTACTCCATTTCGTTAGCTAACCATCGCTTTATGGTCCGACCCGGACGCCCGCCCCAATTCAATTAAAACCCCCTGCGCCGTCACATATTAAGTACCAATAAAGCTTTCTGCCCCATAAATTTCTCCCATTTCGTCCCCGACTCGTTCCTTTATTAACAGCCAGCAATTAACTTCGTATCCACTTTGCATTCCATCACGTTTTTCCACCACAAGGTGTATTTTTTCCGGTAAAAATATGTATGTATATACCCTGCTGGATCCACGTATACCGTGCGTCTCTAACTGCTCCCTCTGCTCCCTCGGGATAGGTTTTTCGGAGTCACTTGAACCGGGCGCCTTTCCCGTGCATCCGGCACGTGGAGCCGAAGACTGGCGCTGGCGCTGGAATTGATATTTTAACTACATACTTTGAGAGATTGAAACGCTGAAAATTGTAAAAACATCATTAAAGCTCTAATTAACTTAAACGACACATGCAGAGACATAAATTAATGTTTTGGACACGAAAACCATTTCAGAGATTCACTTTTCCTTCTGCCGCGTGTCGCGGAGTAAGCTCTTGCAGAATTTTATGGACCAAGGGTGGAGATGGCAAGTCTTCGGGTTCTCAGCACTTTTTTTTACAACTTTTGCGTTTTCCCAGCACTCGCCTTTTATTGCCAACGGTCTTAGAAGTTTAATTTCCTTTGTTTTATGGCGACCATGTAAATTTCTTCACTTTTAATTTTCTGTTTTACGCCTCAAAGGATTTAGGCAATTAGTGTCCTTGCAAGCTCAACAACTCAAACAAAAGTCGTATAAAGGGGACACTCAGACTCATGTATTCAACAGAATTTAACATTTCGTGTTTCTTCACTGTCTTTTTCGAATAATTTTTGTACTTCCCAGCCGGACTATTGTTCAACGAAAGCGTATTTAGGAAAATTGTTCCTCGTTTTATTTTAAAGAGCTTTCAAGCTTATACTTTCCGTAGAACAATTTTAAATAGAAGGCCCCGACTTGATTCCTCCTAAGTGCGATTGTTGTCTTGTAGGTAAGTGAAAATTTAATTTAAAAAATACGAAGTCATGAGCACACCCCCTTGCTATGAAAGAAAATACCCAGAAAAATATTAAGAAAAAACACATCACATCGGATCCGGTTCCAGGTTTTGTAGGAAATTTTGCACTGAATAGAAATTTATGAGCAGTCACTCACACCAAACAATTTTTATTTCTCGAAAATAAAATCTAATTGCCTGGATTTATACCCACTTTGTGTCAAAATTATAATCCAAAAATTTATCTGGTTCAAGGTTTGAAGTTTGGTTTGGTAAATATTATGGCAATTTGATGCGCTTTTCGCAAATTTTAAAATCTTTATATACGTAACAATTTTTAAAACTTCAATTCAATGCAAGATTAGTAATTTTAATTCAATATTAAATTTCCTGGTAAATCTATGGCGGATCCGATTGTGTAAAAATAATACAGCTAATGTTGCTAAAATTATAGCTGAAATCTTAAGCTATTATGTAAAAATGCAAAAAACATTTCGAAATAATCAGTGAATTTTACTTTTTTCCATAAATTGATTATTTCATACAATGGATGACGAATAAAGAATACGGCACTCATGAAAAACTAAGATGAGTAAAAAGGGCTATAGAGATATTTGTATTTAATATTCCTAGACTTCTATGATGAACCTTTATTTTTCAATGATTTTTTAAAAATGATCAAAATACGGTCTTTTGTATATGTTTTGACTCTATTTTTTTTCGAAAATGGGAGCTGATTGAGCATTTTCATTTATAAATCCGTAATTTACAGAGATAATCCAATAGAAATAATATGCCATTTATTTGGGAACAAAAAAATTAAATTTGTTTTCCAGTGTATCTTATTAGTTAATAGTAAAATGAATAGGTGCATATGCACCTCCCTGAAATCCTGCCGGCGCCCATGGACGAAATGACCGCTTTAAACAGAAATGGGGAGTATAGAGGACGCGAAGGATTTAATCTGAAGTATTTTGCTAAATCTACTGTCGGTAGAAAGCAAAGACTAGTTGGAAAGTGCTTCTACTTTTTTATCATTTATCATTTCTTTTAATTCACTGTGTGACTGACCATATATGGAACTTTCTCTCTGGATATAAAAGTTTTAATCTTTAATTAATAAATTCAATTCTATTAATAAATAACCTGATGGAACCAACCAACTCCAATTTTTACATTCTTAGTACTAATAATACGATTATTTTCTTTTACAACTAAAACCATATTTTTATACTTTATATTTATTTTTAATAATTTATTTATTTTAATAATGAAAATATAATTCACTAATGTCTCTCGTAATAGACATTGTTCAACTATCTTCCGTCACGAATTTCATGAATCAAATTTGTGCTCGGGTTATTTTGACCTTTAGAGGTCGGAAAGAGTTATACATTTTGTATGTAATTTTGAACATTGATTCAATTAAGAACAACAATAAAACTGATATATTTTATTTATTTTAGCTACGACATCATGAAAATCAAAAATTGCATTGTCTGCAACAGAAATGCAGTGAAGTAGCATTTATAATAAAAACGAAATCGTTTTTTTTTTTGCCCTTATAACTTTAAAGAAGTTATGTTTGTATACTTAATTAATCTGCATGTTGCCTTATAAGAGTTAAGTAATCTGGTGCTCTATTTATTTGAGATTTATAATAAAATAATGTTTTTAAGCGACGCTGTAGTTATGAGATACCCGGAAGATATTCTTTTTTTTACCCATATTTATTTTATACTAATGCTTTTTATCTATGTTTCTATATAATTCAATTTGTGATTACAAGAATATTTTGAATTTTAAAATTAAAATAGGATGGTAAATCTCCGTATGATCGGAATCGATGGAGCAGTGGGACTTAAAAAAAACCCAACTTTAAGCCTAGATTTTTGTTTTCGTTTGTACAAAATTATAATGATTGAACAGATTTTTTTTCTTTTTTATTTCCTATAGTTCCACCTTGTACCGAATATTAAAATCTAAATTTTCGTATACGTTATTGTTTCTGAGTCAACCGATTCCTTTATCAAAAAGACATAGTAACACCAATTAATCATACGAAAAGTTATAGTTACTTGTCATTTCAAACGAAGAAGCAGTTTTGCCACCACCACGACATTGTAACTTCAGAGATGCATTTCAGCAGAAATTGTTCAATGCACTTGTCAGCAGTTACAGCCCAAAGGAAAATGACAAGGAGTCTTCAGCAGACCGAGTTTATCGGCGAGTAATTGAGCTGCTTATTTTTGTCATTTGGCAGGAAAACGACAGCAGTTCGTGGTTTTTCTCGCACGTTGACATTTCGTGGGAAGCGTGTAGAATCCAAAATGAGTCAAAGAAATCGAGCGTCGAACTTATGAACTTCGTCCCAGAAGCTTCGTATGTCAATGAATTTGCCAGCGGTTACCATCGTAGGTTACCTCTATTTTCTGCTGCTGCTAAAATATCTTCGACTTTTGGGACGCCTTTCTTGGACTCTGTCTAATAGTATTTGTTCAAAGCAGAACCGAACGAGGCAAAAGGTAAAAGTTAACTTTCTGGCTCACTGAACATCCATCCAGGAGTACAACAATCACCCGGGAGGAAGCCGGCCAGAGGGAATGGGGCAAAAATTTCATAGTCGTCTGTCGCCCAACTTCACGTGCCCCTAATCCTATGAACATCTTACCTGAATGGAATTCTAAATGACAAGGTATAGTCGCTGTGGAAGGAAATTACATCCATTTTAGGATATTCGTTTTATGTGCAGCGGTATGATGTCCCTCCGGATTATCTTTTCCTACTACCAAAACTTTCCATATGAATAGATCAATAATGGACAAATTTATAAAATTGATGGTAATTTCCCAGACAAAATTAAGGTTAGGTTTTAAAAAGCAAATAGAATTTCGCTAAAGTTGCATCCTCTCAAAAGACGAATTGCTATCGACCGTTCCGACGGATTGAATGCATCGGAAAGGAAATTATCGGCATGTGCAGGTCTTTGTCCCTTGCCATAAGAACAATTTGCTGCAATCGAAGCACAGTGCCACAGTTGCCCTGCAAAGATGAACTTTTATACATATGTATACATATGTGAAAGGTTCCGCCACTGTTTTATTAATATCATAGTTTATTTTCAAAGGAAATTAAATATACAACATCATACAGTATCAAACTTAAAAAATGGTATACTATAGAAGAGAATGCTTATTTTTCAGTTCATTACTTTCTTTCATAAATCGTCAAATAAGAAAGCTATACTTTTAATAAAGACTAATAATATTTATATACATACACAAATATTTAAAACATTTTTTTGGGGATAATTGTAAGACTTATTCAGTGGAGATAAAGAATAATAGAACAAAGTAAATTTGTAGCTTAACTTTTTGATAAGCGTACTATTAGTAATAGAAAATTACATAAATCCAATATTCATAGATTTTAATTTGCTAATCTGTATAAATAAAAATTAAATGCTGTTCGTTGGTAAGCGCATCAGTTGAGAACGGCTGGACAGATTTGGGTATTTGTTTTTTAAATGTTCGTAGTAGTCCGAATAAGGTTTTTAGGGAAAGAAAAATTGGAAAAATTCGGAAAAAACTGAAAGTGCTTTTTTTTATGGGATTTTTGTATGAACTCAAAACCATAACTCACGATTCGAATGATGGATATGCGTAATTCTTTTTTGTTTTGTTCGTTATGCTGCCAGGATGGAAATAACTTAATTGAATGTTTTCAATTGAAAGAAAAATCTGGAAAAACGCATTCCAGCCTAAATCAAAATAAAATCACATTTGTTTTGCACGCAAATGTCGTTTGACATCTGATTGTCAAATTGTGAATCAAGCCAATCAGTTACATAGAGACGAAAAATTGATTCAGTTGTTTATTTTCAGTTGAATTGTGATTCTGTTGTAAGTTCGTCGCAATCGTTTCATGTGTGGTGGTCGGCGGTTTTAGTTGTGGTTTCCGTAGACTTTGGTTTCCGTCGCGCGTTTTATGTGATTTACTTACTTTACTACTTTACTTTATGTTCCGAGTGTGTTTGAAAGTTTAGAGTAAGTTTATAATATACTTTTAAATTATTTTAGAAAGTGAGAAGGCTTTTGGAAAATAATAGTAGCTGGAGACTTTTATTGTTTTAGAGAAAAAAATATTCTTTTCAAGAGAGTTCATGTAGAAAACTTCTGGTGAAAACATGTAAAGCTACTTGTTTAAATTAAATTGAAATAATTTGAATATTAAAAAAAAGGAGTAATTACTTATGAAGATAAAGATTTGAATACTTTAAAATGGAGTGAAGTGATTTTTTATTCAATTAAAAGGGTGATGATAAAAAGTGTCTGCCTCCATTTAAAGAGTGATAAAAGAGTGTGGTATCTACCTTTAACTGGAGGGAAGCAGTAAATCCCTTCAGTTAATAAAAGAGTGTAGTATCTGCCTCCAGTAATTTTAATTTTATTTTATTGTCAAGTCGCGCCAATAGATGTTTCACATCAAACACACTCTATTTAACTAAGTAGCAATTTTGAATTTTGATACATCGGGTGAAACAGTTGGCCTGGCCTGGCCTGTCTAAATAATTCAGAAGTCAGTCAAAAAAATGCTGCGAAAATATAGCAGATATACAGATAGTGAAAAACAATATATGTTGCGGTTGCACGCGGAGGGCGCATCGGTTGCGGCCATCGCCAGGGCAACGGGGGCCCCATATAGCTCTGTGCGGGTAATTATACGCCAACAAGAAAACAGGAGAACGGAAAATTTGCCGGAGCGGCGCCGCCGGCAAGACGAAGATGCGGCCGAAAATTTGCCGGAGCGGCGCCGCCGCCAAGAGAACCTTGCAACGCAGAGGAATTTGCAGCAGCGGCAGCGGCGCCGCCAACAACAAAGAACACGTGGACAACACATGGATAATGCGGAAAATCGAGAGGAACTGCTAATCCATCCCATAATATTACCAACAGCTATTATTGTAAGTATGCTAAAACTTTCATTTAATTAAATATTAAATTATGTTTTTGAAATTCCAGGTGTTAATTATGATAGCACTAGCTGTACATTAGAATGGTGAAAAAGCAGTGAAGTTCACAAAGATATGAATTTATTTAAATTTTTGGAAAATTAATTTTCACCCCCTAGGGGTTTATTTTTAAGGGCTGAAATTTGGCAAATGTTAATCTTATATCGATAGCAATCAGCGAAAAAAAAATCAACGCAATACGTGCGGGGGCATCCTACCCATGCTTATCCCCCTATAGCCTTTATTGAAATTTGGACAGGAAAACGTCTGTCGAGTCAGCTAATGTTAAATAAAATTTCTTGTTTACAAATACATGCATATCATTACATAGTCTATCTATACTTTTAAAATAGTCTATCATAATAAAATTCTAGGAAATTTTGAATGCATAGATTGTAAAATAGTTATCTCATTTTGTGCACGTAAATAAAAATCGCGTGATAAGGATGGTTCCCCATAGTAATGATGGCTCTGCGTACGTGATTTGATTCACTTTTGTAATAGAGTAAACTTCACAAGGTAGCTAACGCCATTAAATCCTGCGGAAGTTTCACTCCTCCTAATCCATGCATGTAACAAAGTTAAGAAATTCCCTTTCGCCTTTGAAATGATGCCCTGGAGTCCGGTATTGCCGGTAAATCACTTCCTGTTATTCAAAACGTAATTGTAGTTCAAAAGTTCATCCAACACGTACGTTCTGGGATCAGGGCTTAAAACTTCCCCTAAAACCCTATATGCTCACATGCTCCACCATATCCTTCAGAAGTTAGAAATGGTGTGCCAGTGATAAAATCGACATTAAATGGGCATCACTTATTGGAAGCGCCAAGCAATATATACATAGGGTTCCGATAGGATCGTGTAATATCCTTAATTGTTTCAGCTTAGATGAAGGAAATTTATATTTTATGGCTCCGATCCAGACATGGCGGAAAACTTTCTAGAAATTTCAATCGGAAATTAGGGAACATTGACTTTTATTCATTTAGTTAAATTTATTAGATATAGATTATATCATAATACCCGCAGTATAAAAACAATCCAATATATTGTATTTAAACCATATAAATTAAATATAATATGGTTCGAAATTAAAGTAGGTATACGGTGCATCTTCTGAAAGTTTCATTAATGGAGTAATGATATTCGAATAAAAATGACAAATACAAAATAGTTTAGTTATACATATATAGCAATTACTTGTTGTTTTCCGAAAAAAGAGCTCGAAACTTCTTGGGATCGCTAATTTCAATCATGATATTCAATGTCATAAATTATTAATATTAATGTGCGCTCAGAAAGCGGCGTTTTCTCAGTAATGCATCCACCAATTTTACGAACGCAGATAAATCGCCTGCTCTTGCTTTATCGTACAAAACATTTGAAATAATGTGCAACATGATTGCGTTCAATAATTTTCAATCAATCTCTTTCTTTAGTTATACCACTTCGAACCGTTTAAGGAAAATAACACCAACAATGAATTCATAGTCCCGATAAACATGTGAAATGATATGTCACATGCTTTTGTTTAGTGATTTTTTATTTATCCTTTTACCCCTACTTAAAATATACCAAAAATTAATTTATCGTTCTGAAAATATTCCAAACCGAAAAAATCGGTTTAAAGTTTCAGATTGTCTTGGGCTTTTTATCACTAAAATATTTTTTTTCCCTATCTAAATATTTACGCTAAAATACATAAAATTTCGGTTATGCCTACCTACTAATATTTAAGATGTACGAATTTCTAATTCGAGCACTTAAAATGTACGTCTTATTATGTATACTAAACAGTTAATCTTGAATTCTAAATAAATAAAAAAAAAAAAAAAGTTTTAGATTACAAATTACACTCCTATACGCGTCGAATTACTAAGCCCTATAACTTTCTTAATTCAACGAATTATCAAAAGCCCATTTGCAAGCATATTTTTGAGGATTATTATAGTAAGAAAGTGCAGCCAACCCGTCACTGCGGAAAAGCTCCACGGTTTACAATTAAAATTTCCGCTTACCCTTTGCTTCGTCCTGTTTTATTTCATCTTTTAATCGCGAAACACTTTAAAAATGACGGCACATCCACTTTAATGTCACTTTTGAACAGGCCCTCTTTTCTGTGAAACACCACCACAAAATTATTTCACTTCGAAAACACAACTCGCGATAAATATTTAAAAAAAAAATAGCGACACTTTCACTTCATCGGCTCTTAATTTTTTATATTAAATTTTAATTTTCACCAGCCGGTTGCACATAATCACAAAATCACCTTCACTTTCTTCCAATGTGGCGGTCATCCTGCAAGAGAGAAAAATAAAATAAAAATTAATTAAGAAATCATTTTACATTTTTCATTTTAATTCATTCATTCGATTGTAAAAACATAAAAAAAACACAACCGAAAGCCTCGAACAGGTGCAATTTACCTGAGAAACTAATTTTGAAGTTTTCCGGAACTGAAAGCCGACGTCAACTCGTCCAAAAAACAATTCACACCCGAAATTTAAATTCAAGAACTGGCCGACTCGAGAATTTCGAACCAATGGATGATTTTAAATAATTTAAATACTTTTGCGGCTCACTTTCGCGAATAAAAGCAACATTTTAAAGGGTTTTCTAAGATAATTTAACAATAAAAATCCCGAAAAAACGAAAACGCCGCCATTTCAAAGAGTAATTTAAAAATTAAAATGACCGAAGCACGCCCGCAGTCCGTCCGCCCACTCCGAAAAAATTCGCAAACTGCGAGAACGCTTCTAGAATAACGGTAAATTAGACTGCAAATTGGAAACGAACGGAAATGAAAACTGCAAGAATTTCCGCAAGAGTGAGGGAACGAACGGTTGATGCGATTCAAAAACTGAACCGAAGGGAAACGAAACGCGCGGAAGCATGTCAGAGCCCCCAAATTAACCGCGATTTTTAAAATTTTAGCTTTAAAAGAAATTAAACCCTGCATGGATTAAGGGAAAAATATAAAAAAAAATACCTCCGGAGGAAAAATTTTAAACGCCGGCACCCTAAACCGGAGGGTGGTGTAAAAATCAGCTAGAAATAACCAAAAAATTGGATCTGGTTCCAGTTTGCTATAAATTAGTTTTCTGTGCAGGTCGCTACAGTCTTAATTTCAAAAAGTGCACCTTTTAAGGAGGCGTACTTAATCAGTTTTATTTAACTTGGGTTGTATATAGGTCAAATCTAGCAAAAAAACTTCTATCTTACCAAAAATTATGAAACTTTGCACATACATACATATGTACATATGTTTAACTTCGATGGCAATACAATGTGGTCGTTTGTACCTCGCTATCCACCCACGTTAAATATATTTCATCGAGACAATGTTTTAGTTATTTATATATGTATATACATATGTACAAGCAGATCTGTGTAACTATAAGAGAACAAAAAATATTAAAAACGCTAAATAAATAAATAAAATCACGTCTTAAGGTCAAGGTATAAATTGCAACAAAAATATTAAATGATGTCCGTCTTCAGAGTATCGCATGCTAATTTGATTCTAATAAAATAAATATTTTTCAAATTTTATTTTTAGAGTGAATTTTAGCCGTCTGCTTGAAAAGGCTCCAATTTTCAACTTTGAAAAGGTGTTCCTGTTTTTAATTTGCGCAATGTATGTTATTTCGAATACCGCGAGCCTTTATTGCTTTAATCGCTGGTTAAATATACAAAAAATTCCCTTTAATTAATAATTTTAAGACATTAAAATATAAAATGTAAATTATAAATTTCAAATTTTCAAATTTAAAAGAAAAAATAAAAGAGCATAAAATTATTCTCCTTAAATCTTTAACCAGAGTATACTAAAAAATTCTGCTAGTCCTGATATGAGGTAAATGATAATAATATTATAATTTTAATGTTTGGTAGTTTTAGAAGCATACTGTTTTCGTCGGGGTTTCTAGATTAACGTTTAGGTTTTTGTGCCCTTCCTGGTTAGACAAATCACAGGATTTAATAGAAATGCAGATTATATGCCTCATATTAGATATTGTTTTGGACGATGCTACAATAATAAACTTATTAATGAATTTAAATTAATAATTTAGAAAATTTACAGAAGCAGAAGTTCTGCGTGCCAAATATCAAATCAAATCAATATCAAAAGTGAAAATTTACGATTAAATAAAGCGGGAAGCCTGTGCCGCACGGATGGCCGCGGAATGGTTCCCGGCAAAATCAGGAAAGGAGCACTGCACGAGCAAATAGCAGTGTAATGGTTCGCTTTGTCGGTTAACTTTAAGCTCGGCTCTGGTTAATTAAATGAACTGAAAGTTGTCGTCTACGTCCCCCAAAACCCTCTATGGCACCCGGGCTTCGAGCGACGGCAACTCGAATTGCTGGTTATTTGCGAAGCTTATGCAAGCGTCCTCCACTGTCATGTTGTGTGACATTCACTTTAATTTGTACGTTCTACAATTTATAGGGCGTACTGCAAAGAGCGAACACCGGCATCTACAGAAAGGGCAACATTTAATGTTCCGGATATTGTCAACTTGACCAGAGCTTGATATTTTGCAAGTGGAATTACACATAAATTTAATGGGAACTCAAAGTACTGGCCCGGGGATTACACGGGGACTTAATTTTCGATAAGGAAGCACTGCTCTGACCTGGCCATTGCTACTACGCCGGGATGCTTACCATAGTCGGAATTAGTAAAGGGCATGTCACCCTTGTTCTTAACTACCTCATGCGGAGGTAATTGGTAAATTATGAGCGAAAATTTGTAGTTCTGTGAAAGACCTTTTAATTAACTGCCACCAATACGATACGCTTAAACGTACGAGTATTAGTTAAAGGTACCAAAATTTATCAACTATATCACTTTAGGTGTTAGTAAACGATTTATTGACACTAGTTATATTGCTAGGTAGGTCTTCAACTATCAAGGAAAAACATTTCTTTTGAATAAATATAACTTTTATTCAATAAATTTAATTTACTTTATATATATACTATATATACATACTTTAATTTATACTTTTACAGTCACCTCAAATGAAAAAAAATTAAAAAAAAGTAATTTGAATTCACTATGCAAAATTAACATCCATAAAAAAAAGTATTTTAAGAAGCGAAAACGTATAAAAGGTTAATTCGCAGACTCCGCTAAAAATAATCGGATTTAAGCATCACAAAGCTCATTAGAAACTTTTTCTTTGTATTTTTGAAAACTCCACGAAATTTGCAACTCTATTTTTTAAACTGACGGAATTCATGTTCATTGGGAATGTAAAATATTTATAAGCAACCTGTAATAATTAGTGTTCTCAATTTCTTAAACTTCCTCGTTTCAAACAGATTTGAATTCCGTCGGATTTAACAATAGAGTTTTTATATACATGTAAAGAAAATGCAAGTGCTTTTCTTTAAATTGAATTTGCTACTACACTTACGAAGGAGGCAATGAAAAATTGACAACAAGATAAAAAAGATTGTTTTCAGAAAAATTGCACAAGGGAGTTTATGAAGAGGATTAATAAACTTTAATGTCGTTTCTTTAATTACAGGTAGGAATAGGATAAATTAATGTACATAATTAGGATTTAGAATAAATAAGCTTTAATTACAGAAAATCAGTACTGTTTATCTGACTTTTAAACTCCTACGAAGAATTACCATTATATACATATGCATATTAACTTTTCTAAAGTTGATTAGCAACCACTGTTTATTGATTGAACAAGTTAATTCGTTTTACTAAATATAACAAATCATGAAAAATGTAAATACTTAAAAAAAGGTTAACTAAGAACAAAAAAGAAAATAGATTAAACAAGGTTTAATGTATATTTTATTATATTTGACATGCACCAATGACTGAAAAAGATTAGGCCTAAATATTAGTGTAAGAATTTTATTTTAATATCTAAATACATATATCTACAAATATTAAATCAGAGAACAAAGTTTAAGTTCTAACGAAAGGACTTTTAAAGAACAAATTGTAAAGTTGTACATATTGTATGTAATTTTTTATAGTTTAACTGCTTAAATTTTACTAATTATAAATTTCTTTAACTTTAAACATCAATTTGCAAATTTTAATATGAATTTGTGAAACTACTGTGGCGGAAGGGACCAGTAGGCGGATCTACTGGTGACTACTCAATTACTCGTCTAAGCAGTCCTGGTTTTTAAAAAAGAAAATAAAAGAAGAAATTAAGTTTCAGTTTGACTAGTTTTCTCAACCAGTAATGTTGTGCATATTAATTTCTACTAAAATGTATTAAAATACTTAACTTAAAATTAAAACTTGTTTCTTTAAAATGTGGTGACTAGCACTACACTACTACAACTACTAAAATGTATGTAAGTAAAAATGAAAATATATGTTCTACTGTTTAGCAAAATGAAAACAACGTTGTACATCCTATGCTAACTCTACTTTTGGTTCAGATGTTTCTTTCTTTTTTGAAATGTAAACTCCTTCTAGTTTTTTGCTTTTCGTTAGACTTGGTCTTGGAGTGTTTTGGAGAAGATTTTACTTCAAAAAAATGGGATTGGTATTTATGCCTTCGCTTGGATCAACGTTGTGAAATTTTCATATGTTTTTGTGTTTCATATTCCCCGACTTTTCGGATTTCTTTACTCCTGTTTGTTTTTATACTTTTCCTCTTGTAAAGATATTTAAATGTTTTACGTTATGGCGCTACTGCTGCTATTTTAGACTCTGGTCCCTTAAATAGTTTTTCATTTGGCGTTATGGAGAAGCTTCTGCCGAAATGAGAGGAAATAGAAAAAAAAAAGGCGGGTTGTTTATGTGGATACTTGGCATGATATTAAATTTCCGTTTATTCAAAAATGTCCAAAGCACTGCTTTGTATGCCGTCCGCCCATCCCGAAATCTATGTGACTCGAGTAAATCCATAGAACAAAAGCTCAGTTTCATTCGGGAGTTTCCACCCCGTTTTGTTGCCGTCCCGGGGCAGAGTGTGTTTACTGCCATTTATTTCGAGAAACATTTTCCCTTTATTCAGTTTCCGTAGATTGCTCGGGCGATGGAACGTCGTTCCAGAGATAGAAAGACACTCCCGGCCGCCCTCGGCAAATATGGGAGCAAAGTAAATGCTCAGCAACAATTGACAACGCAAAGTTTTACGAGTCGAAAGCGTCATAAATTGTTCATCCCATCCGGTTCCGGGAGCTACTGTTCGGGGTACCCTGGGTACCGGGTACCGGGGCCCGGCACTCAATGGAATTATGCTCGCACGAACCGAGTGAAAAATTGAGTGAATATGCACATTTCCCTCATGGCTCTATTGCTGCTGAACATGAAAAATGTTCTCCATGATTTTCAAATTTTTTAATTTTGTAAACTTCCCGGCATCCGGGCGAGGGCCATAAAAACTGAGAAAATTGCGAGAAGTTGATCAATTTCGGCAGCTCAATTTATTTTGTTATCCCGGCACTCTTGGACTTATTTGCAAGCGATTGCTCCGGTGCTAGTGCGACCTGATTGAAGGTTCAGATTGGGCGTTGCAGCATAAAAGAAAAATTGATGGTTTTACTTTGTTACTGTTGCCCAAAAATCGAAATCGAGTACAAGAAGTGATAGGACAGTTTTTATTTTTGTACAGCTGCAAATTGCCCACTCGTAAATCAACCCTCGTCCCATGAAAATAAATTTCCATATTCTTCCCGTCAAAAGATCCACTTTTAAGTGAATTAATTGTGATGGAAATTCGAGCCGGACCTGAATCCAATAGCAGCATAATCCAATAATTCGATCAGTCCCTAACAATTCAAGATGAATGTTATCGATGTCAACTTGAATGTGTGGCGTTCCCGCCACATTGTGAAATTTATTGCCAACATTTTGCGTTCCCGAAATTTCATCCCGAAAACGGGAAATTGAATTTGCGACTCGAACAACGCAAAGTAATTTCAATTTCGATTCTGGTTTCATCCCTCCATGGGCTCTGCAGGGAGGATTATGTCATTGGGGAGCACTTTGGCAGCGGAATGTATGCCTTTCTGTACGGATGTGGAAAGATTTTTGGATAAAACTTCCAACTTTGAGTTATGACCGAGTTGTTTTTTTTCCCCGGCATCTAAAGATGGTTTCAGTCTCAGTA
Organism: Eutolmus rufibarbis; assembly: GCA_963920795.1. Taxonomy (NCBI): domain Eukaryota; kingdom Metazoa; phylum Arthropoda; class Insecta; order Diptera; family Asilidae; genus Eutolmus; species Eutolmus rufibarbis. The sequence goes on along the minus strand of OY987207.1, from coordinate 34,625,342 downwards.
AAAAACGTCTGCAATTTTATTTGAGAATTATTGAAATTTTCTGGACGTTAATGGCAATTTTTCTGATTTTCATCAGTTATTTCAAATATTCACGGTAGTAGAAAAACGGCAATTTTAACTTTACTATTGCAATGTCTACAATATAATATAATACATAAGTTAATACGGAAAGCCAAATGTGAATCGTAATTTGACATGGCTGGTTTAGAGCTAACAAAATTATATCTAAAGTTGCTATCTCAAATCTCAGTATCTTGAGCCCACGTCACCTATTGACTTAATATGAAAATGCAGGCTATAGCAAAAGAGCATTACGTTTAGAATTTGAGTGGTAATTTATTGTCATCTTTGAATATAAGATGATAGACTCATTAAATCCATAATTTACTCTATGATAAGGAACATGAAAAAGTTCACGAAACCTAGAGCCATGAGAAGGTGCATATAGACCTATTTTAGACAGTATAAAACAGCAGTCGATTCGATAATTAAGAATTAATTAACAAAAGAACTTAGTTACATACAACCTGATCATATATTGCATTAAATATAATAACGCAGAAGATCACGGTATGATTGTCGAATAACGAATGTTTAAAAAGTCCAGGAACGGTATTGGTCTACAGAACAGACACGTGCAAATTTAGTTTACAATTCTTTATTTTAAAATTCAATAATTCAACAAATTTCAGGCAAAATAATATTATAAATTTTTTTATGTTAATATCGCAATAATTGGTTAGTGCTCTAATCACAAAAAAAAATTGCATTTTTTGTCAAAAATGGCTCTGGTTGAGCATTACCTTTGACTTTATGACGATTTTTTATCACTATTACCAAGCGCGATCGACGAAAAATCCAAGTGTTGTGAAGAAAATCCAAACGTTTATGAAGAAAAATCCAAGCGTTGAGTGAAGAAAACTCCAAGCGTTCATGCCGAAAGATCCAAACGAAGTGACGTTTTATAAAACAATGAATAAATTCAAGGCCTACATCAAAGCTTTTAAAAGACTTTGCCTTTTTGATTAAATTTTTAAAAAATTTCGCCTCCTTGACTTTTTCTTTTAAATACAGATTTCAGGTAGATTTATTTACAGGTGAGTTTAAGAGTTGATTTCGTCAACAATGATCATTTTTCACTTTTATCGTCACAATTTTCCATATGTACCTATTATCATTTTTTCTTTTTTTTTAGTGTGTTAGATGACAAGGCAATTATTGTTACATTCTTATGACATTTGAAAGGTTTTAAGGATTTGAAGTCCTTTGGTCTGTAAGTATTTTAGTTCACAAATTTCCAAAAAACGCCAAAATCTCTAGGTTGTCTGACACCCCGGGTGCAGGTTAAGGGTTAAACTAAATAACGGCTATTCGGAAACTCAGAATGAAATTTTTATTTTTTAATCGCAATGGGTACCCAGGTACTTGGGTATGAACACAAGCGTTAAGGAATATTTAATGTCTCGTTTAACTGCTAACTAATATAGAGATTCATTTATAGTAACGACTTGTTTCCCAGCAGTAACTATAGTCGTTTCCCTTTTGGGGTTTTATGATATAGTAAACGGGGAGATAAACTCCCTCTCTGATGTATCGCATCTTGGGCACAGCCATCAGTTATCCTTTTGCGAACACAACAGTGTGCGATGGGTGAAATATTTTAAAATTAACATTTAGCATAAATCTCAAAAACTTTGCATACCCGGGAGCTGGTTCCGAAACGGGCGAGATATATGACTCCACGTATAATACACTGAGGCCAGAAGTCACACAAATCTCGACCAAAGATTAAACCGAAACGTAAACTTTTTAGGGCAGATTTATGGTCGTTTTATTTCTAACTTTTGCGCATTTCTTCGGCCGTCCCGGAGTAAGCACCACTTGCCGGGATATACAATTCAATTTTGACAGCCTGGAGATATATGTTTTGGGGGGAAGGGGGGCTCCGAGCCGGAGCGGGAACCCTGGATAGTATCAGATAGTACGCTGGAAAGCCGGGACGCTGGAAGTCTCATCTTCGCAGGTCCCGCTATTTAGACACCGCCGCAGCCGCCGCCGCTGCTGTTGGGCCCTATCTCCCCATCGCCCTTTACGAAATTCCGGGTGACATCCTAATAGAAGCCGGATCCCGAACCCATTCAAACGGCGTTAGTGAGTTCTTCGAGCGCTCGAAACGGAAAGGTCTCGTGTGGATGTGGCACGCACTTTACGTCCACGAATATTATGGGGACCCTCGTCCTTAATCCTTCATGTTGTTTTATTTGTTTGACATTGATATTTGTTTTGCCCGCTGCGCAACGGCGGGTTATGGGTTGATTTATTTATTGTTGCCGTAAATGTGTTTGCCTTTTCTGATTATTTGGGAGACGCCATTGGCCCGGCCCGGGGCGGCTCCCGGTGCCAATAACCATGAGAGCACTGTTGACTGAAGCATTTTATTCCAATCACGTGGGTTGGAAAAGTTGCCTACTGAAATGAATAATTTTATGGGGCCGCAGAACTCAAAATATTTTTCCCAGAGGCAAACGTTTGTGGGATAAAGTGCAGAAAAGAAGTGCCATTGCCCGGGAGGGACATTTATCTGCATGCGGCCGATCAATGGGGAATCTCTTCGCCCGGTGAAATAAAATAATTCCATCATTTTTCATAGTTAGACTCCACGCATGTAAATGATAGCCAGATCGTTATTCATGTCCAATTGCAGAAATTCTGTCATTAATATTCCGACGGCTTGAGGAGCGTCCGGTGGCCCATGAATTTACCCGAAACTTTTATTTTAAATACCGAAAATATATTTGGAATATTCGGTATCCTTCTCCAACGAGTTAATGGCGAAAATTACATTTAGCCATTTCTGAATTTTAATAAAATTTCAACAAACGTTTCGTGTACTTTAATTTTAGTTAGTTTACTCAGAGTAAAATAAAACAATATCACACCCAAACTAAAAAGGCAGTTGGAGTTTGAAAATATACCAAAATCATTGGTAAAACCAAAAATGCATAATATATAACTAGTCGGCAAATCATCGTGAAAATCCATAGAGTTCTATTCCACTATATACCACAAAAAATCGAACAACCACAAAGAATACCTTTGCCCCTTAAAAGAATTTTATTGTTCTTCTTTAAAGTTATATTCACACGAAGAGAATTTTTGTTTTATATTGTATTTTTAGCATTTTCGGATTAAATGAAACCATTTTCACGGAGACCTTACACTTTCTCGGGTCGCGAAAGATCGACTTATTTGTAAGTATCCTATTGGAAAGTATCATATCTAAATAATATTCTCGGAAAATTTAAAAAGAAAATTCTAAACACTTTCGAAATTATAGATTAGATATAGCTGATTGAAAATTCATTTGAAGAAACTTTAGACGCGTTTACCCAAAACAGCGTTTTTGTAATATGTAGGCATGCACGATAACTTAAAAACCATTTAACCGATCGGTCTGAATTTTAATATCTTCTTCTACACAAAAAAGGGTCCAGCACAGACTAGAATGAATAAGATTGGATAATTTTTTCCCCACTTTTTTAAAGTTTTTTGAGAAAAAAAAACATTCTATTTTTGATACAATCAACTTTGGAGGTCTACCATTTTCTGAATTTTTGCTGAAATAAAATAATCGTAGTCTATGCTGGGCCATAATTTTGCTAAGGATATATTTTTCCTTTTTTCTAACATTCCAGTAAGCCGCATGCCAACAGATTAAAATGTTTAAAATGGCTGCACAGAAACCCTATAAAAAATAATTTAAAAAATTATATAAAAATGTTTTCTCGTATGTGAAGATTTAAAGTGCCATGCCAGAAAAATTACGGACTAAAAAATGTTTTTTTACTAATTTATCAATCCCATAAAAATCACTGAAATTTTCAACCGAGCAAATGTAAGCTCATCTTATGAAACCATTTTCAAATAAAATGAAACCACTTTCAAATTAAATAAAACCATTTTCAAATTTAATGAAATCATTTTCAAACTAATCGAAACCATTTTCAAATTCAATGAATTCAGAAAACTAAACATTACAAATTATTTTATAGTTTTTTTTTTATTTTTTTAAATAGTTTGAAGTTATAACAAAATATTCATATGTATTTCAAAAATGAAAAAAAAATATAGTATATAAAACAATTTGTCGTTTTTAGTTTTCTGACGTTACATTTTACATATGTGAAAATAATTTCATTTAATTTAAAAATGGTAAATTTAAATGATAATATTAACTTCAAGCAATGGATAAATAGTATAATTTTTTAAAGAAAAATCTCCTCTTTCTAACAAGATAAATTCAATTGTGAATTTCAAAAAGCAAGTGAATTTCAACATTCGAAGATGGTTTCATGCAAAATTGCCCAAGGTATGCTTAGTTTTTTTTTAAAGTAGGAAAGCATGGGGCTAGTTATAACAACTTTTGGAAAAATGTTTATAATATTTACAATTTTTGTACTATAACTCGTGCCCTGTTGAGAAACTCATTTCGGAATAAGGATATTTTAACGTCAGATATTTTCTAAAAACTGATTTAATATAAATAAATGTTTGTAGATGACATGTTTATCTGAAAAAAAAGCATTTTTTAGTTTATATTATTTTCATAATATTAAAGCTTAGAAGTTTTACGTAGAAAGATTCAATAGACCTAGGTTTGGAAAGAATTATCTGATCAATTTATAATTTTTAAAGAAGCCCTTTTTCTGGTCGTTCGAGGGGTAAATTTCAATTCCTGAAATTCAATATCTGATTTACATACTAAAAAATAAAGCATGTTTTGTTACAATAGTTAATTTGTAATTTATTTGGCTCGACAATAGTAAACGATTTTATACAGAGAAATGAATCTTGAAGAAATCGATGAGAACTTTATGTTAATAGAAGAATTATATTTTTCCTGTTCAAACAAACCCCTTTCACTAAAAACTTATGTTTCATTGTGTTACTTTGGCAGTGTCGTAATCTTTCACCCTTTTTCCCCCGAATGTTGTATGTATGTAGTTCTAACAAAACGGTCCGGAAATCTTCGACTTTAAAATAAACATGGTCGTAACTAAATCTTGATCGCGCATACATTAAAATAACTTAAGCGTGAGGAGGGGAGCACAGAGGAAACTGATACGGGAGGAAGGTCTCTTTCTTGACTTGGTCGACGGCGGCGGTAACAGCAGAACGAACTGAAATCGTTAAACTAAACCAAGAGTTTTTCGCTAGATGAATCAGCATGCCATAGGAAGCGGAGTGATTCTATCGTCTTTGCAAAATAAGCAAACCCCCAGAATGCTCCGGGAAATGTAGCGTGTTTATTCACACACTCAAACAATGCGGGAAGCGACAAAGGTTCATCAGGATGTTCAGAATAAACTGGAAGCGTTTGTGTGCCAAGTCCTAGAGTTTGGCACAGAGAGCTCCATTGATTTCATTCCTGTCCCGCCGGAAAATTTAAAAATCCACGTCGAATTCTGTGGAGGATACAAAAGGAAAGGGGGCATACAAGAAACTTAATTATTTTCTTGGAATGAACGAATCCCATAAAAATGGTCCGAGACTAGCTTCTTGTATTGTCTTCTCAGATGCTGCTCCAATTTAAATAGGAGCGATTGTGTTTTATTTACGACAGAACAATATTCGAGAAAGTCATGGTAAGATACGCTCAGTATGAAAGCGAGTTTTGTTCGTTTGTACAATTTCGATAAGAGGTCGTCCATATAATATAATATAAACAAATTAATGTTCGTTCTAAATTCGCTCTTTCTGTTTTTCTCATGAAACACAGACAAAAAAATTTATATCTATGGATTTTATAACTTTTTGAGATGTTATCTTACATACATTGAAGAATACATAAAAATAACCCTCGCTTTATACACTGTTTGCGTAAATTTCAATTGTAGTAAACTATTCAAAATTTAGCAAATTTAACATTAGGATTTAGTATAAATTTACAATTCGAATCGAATCGAAAAGAGCTTACAAAAAGCAAAAGCTCCTTTTTGATAAATATTTCTTAATAAAATTCTGACAAATTCATTTCCTTTGATTTCAATTACTTTTTCCGGAAGTATAATGTCAAAATAATTCGATTGGATTTTTCAATCGAATTATTGTAAATTTAAATTAAGCCACAGGAGAAATCAAAATGTACTCACCACAATAAAGTTTTTCGACACTTAAGGAGAAAAAGAAACACCGAACACGAACAGCCTCAACTCAGATAAATCCCGATAACACCAGCGACGGTTAAACGAAAATCAAAGAAATATTTTTATCCGAATTTTTGCAAACGAGAACAAAGAAAATCATTTTTCACCTAAAATACCGCGGAGCATCAAAACATTTTTTAATATAAAACTGTCCACTCGCGCACTCTCGATGTTTTCGCGAATTCGAACTCTAAAATTATTTGTAAGATAGGAGAAATAATAAGTAGAATTAAATATTTTCAGTTAAATTTCCCGAAAGAGAAAATTTGCTGAGGAGGCATTTGGCGAGCGGACCGAACGAAACAAATTGACGTTTACTAAGTTTTTGCGGAGCCTGGCAAGAGACTACCGGAACCGATCGTAACGCCCCGCAAAGGAGTGGTTCACAACGAAATTATCATAGATGAACAGTTTTTCCAAATTCGTCCTTATGTCACCTTTTGGCGCATTTCCGACAATTCGCGGATCACGGCGCCTTCTCAGAAAAGCGGTTCTCGCGCGAAAATTCGATGAAAAACCGCGAAAATGTCGTGTAAGTAGTTTTTCTTTGTGTGATTGTGTTTAAGAAGTGCTGAAAAATGTTGTGGTACTAAAGTAATTCCTTTTTTGTTTTCATATAACTTTTAATTCGTTGATTGCCATTTAATTGCCGCCGGAATTGTCGCGCCCATTTTGAGTTGAGACGTATTGTGAGTCGCTGAGCTCTGAGTTTTTTTCCACCAAAGGGAACTCAAGAAAGTTTCAAAAGACTTAACGTGGTAAGTACTTTTTGCAGTTTCTTCCTCGCCTCTTTGAGGCATTTAAATTAAACGAATCCTCCTATCCCTTGATTTATTTTACCACGTTTTTATAGCTCGCTTCCGTTTCTGTTTGTCTGTTCGATACAAATTTTGCAATCGATTTTAACCTCTTCAGGGTCGAATTTTTTAAAGGTGGAAAAAGTGGTTTCATGTTTTATTTGATTACTTATTTACTTATTTTTTACCGACAACTACCCAGTAAGTAAGAAAAATTTGGAAAAACAATTAGTATAAATAAGAAAACTGAGTTAAAATATTTGACAGTAAAGTGCTATTAGTAAAAAAATAAAAAACCTAATTTTACAGATTATTTTTACAAAATAAAGCACTTATTTATACTAACCAAATGTTATACATTGGATAGTTTATTTATCAGAGATTAGGATGTTTTTCCAATAAACTAAAAAGAAACCACGCGGTAATCAGAGGCAACTTTGAAATATTTTGAGAGCAGTTAATTTCCAGTAGAATAAAATGCTATCCATCCTGCCATACTATAAATTATTTGTTTTTATTACTGAAATATAATCTAATGAGTAGTTCTTTAATAGATTTTAATTTGTTTTTCAGTTAAAAAAATTTTAATTTCTAAAAAACTAAACGTACACATACGAGTATGTGCCAATATCCCTGAAGAGGTTAAACTAACTTCCCAATGAGATAGAACTGGATGACAATGCAATACTATTAAGTTGATAATGAAGAAACAATTTTTTTTTAATTATTATTTAACAAAGAACCATGTGCAATCATACTTTATTGCACGTATTCTACTCAATCATATACAGTAAAGACTGTATTTCTGCAAATAATAATATAAAGTTATAACGATTATCATGAAATCGATTTGGAAATTCGCACACACAAGACTAAAAGGCAAAAAATAATAATTTAAAGAAAATAAAAAATTTTAAATAAGGTAAACGCACCAATAGTGGTACGCCTACCGCTGGGTCTCGATTATTAAAGACAATAAAAATAATATATGTACATATTTGAAAGTTCTTCAGAAATTTTTATAGTCAGGTTTTGGAGTAGTAAACTAACCAAATATTAGGTCTATATTAACTAATAATGAATTTTAAAAGACTTTTCAAAAACTTGAGGTTTTCGGAACAGAAGTGAAACAGTCAAATGGGTGGGAAACCAATAGTGCAACAGACGGATTACCAATAGTGAAACGCTATCACCAGTAGTAGAACCTCGACATTCTTTGAATTATATACCTATTTTTAAAATTATTGAAAAAACCAATCTGGTGGAGAAATTTGCAGCTAAACATTTTCTGGGTGCAGAAAATAGGAGTATTAATCATGGCACAATTCGGTAATAGTAAACACAGAGAGGTGTTTCACTATTAGTTGCATCGCTCTTCCGAGGTAACCTTTAGTGAAACGCGGCTTTTTTATAAGAAAAACTGTAATTTATTTTATTTACCTGTTGTCGAACGTTATATAAAGTGTCTCTGGTACCGTTGTTAAAGTTTTGCAGCACTAAATTGACAGAAAACACGTCCAAGCTCTTTCTCCGATGCAGAGGGTCAGCATCCCTGGCGACGGATGGACGACGGCCGGGAGACCGCTCGTCAAGCAGGGCGCCAAAAATATAACCTTTTAAAATTTTTCCAAACGCTCTCGATGAAAAAACGTTTGCCTTCACCTTATAAATATATTTCTTAACTAAAAGCAATTAATTCCGAGACCAAAAGTTATATACTCTTTTTTTACATGGTCTTTTTTTACACGATTTTGAAATAACACGGTTTGCCAATAAGAACAAATACACTTTTTTACACGAAGTTTTTGTTCTAGCACGAGTCCCAAACAAAATTTTTTTTAATTCTAATTTTGACAAGGTAATCAGAAGTCGGTCGGTTTATGCCTACACATGTGTTAGTGACTTGGCCTACTTCGAGGCTTGTTTATTTTGAATTCCTGGGCTTGACATTTGCTAGAAGCATGGAACAACATTTTCTTACTCATGATCCGTAATCTTAAGTTTTATGTAGCTGGATATCAAGATATATATAAGCAACTTGAGAAACCAAAAAAAAAGCCGCTAATAACAGACTTTATAACAACAAAAAAACCAACAGAAGCCGTTAATAGAGAACAAAATTCTTCATTTGAATAAAACCCGACAGTTGTGCTAGACATATCTGATATATGTATCTACTGATGATAGCATTATTGGTCCAGTCCGTAATAAACGTGCACGCTTGTTATCAAGTACATAGCGATGAATAGTTGCGAATTTGATTTTTATTCCTAATTTCAATTTAGTTTTTATATGTTGTACTTATGGACTGCATTTTCACTGTACACTAATTTTAATTGTTTTATGTAATAAAAATGAATTGTTTTCGTATTATAAATATGTAATATGGATTTCATTATTACTTTTTTTGCACGGTTTTTTGGGAAAATATTTAGAGTTTTTTCAACTTATACGATTTTTTTAAAGGCGTGGAACATATGCCCAAATTTACCATATGTCGCATGTATTTTTTTATACGGTTTTCTGAGGAACCGTGTAAAAAGAGAGTTGGGTGTATAGAATTTGCAGATGGGGAAATAATCCAAGTGTTTCACTATTGGTGCGTTTACCTTATAACGATAATCTTACTGGTACTAATAAAAAATTTTAATCAGAAGTTCTTTGAGTGCTTATAATTTTGTTGCTTAACTCCTCATTTCACATGAAAGAGATCCTAATCTCTAAATAGTATAGAGCAAAGTTGCTGTTTTCGTCTCTGTGTTTCTCTTCTGATTTTGATACGGTTTTCACTATCATTTAGCGAATTTCTTCCGGAAGGTTTATATGTATAATATATGCATATTATAGTAGAGAAAAGCCGAGAATTTCAAAGATTTGTAATGAGGTCGTAAAAAACATATTTTTGTGCGCTTACATTGCTAACGCTGGCTAAACCTTACGAGATAGATCAAAATAATGTACTGCGAAATTGTTTATCTTAAAAAGGTCTAGGTAGGTATATGTCTATCTCCTAAGAATAACCCACAGTAACCATTTTTATCTTTTAGGTACATATTACTAAAAAATAATGGGTTATTTACGAAGCTATTTTAAACAATACAGTATTAACCCTTATCCAAGTAAATACGTTAGATACGTTTTGCATTTAATGTAGATCAAAATTGACCTGTACAGCATATCATTAAAATGAATATCTTAGAAAATATCACAAATTTAAAACTATCAATCGCTCGCAGTGAAACGGGCGGTCGGCCGGCATGCCTCGTGTGGAATATTAAATTTGAGCATTTCAGAAATCGTACATATATGATACACCGAGTAAAACCGGGTTGATCAGCTAGTAATAATAATAGAAGCGATCGTTCGGAAGATGTACTTTTTTTATAATATAGCATCCTGAACAAAACAATGGGAGCTTGCTTTTTCTCAGCGTATATTTGCACATCCTTTTTGCACAAAAAGTAAATAGTAAATAGTAAATTTATTTCAAAAACAAAGAAACTGTTGATCCTAATGCGTGTTAAATTTGAGGCGTTCGCGGTGCAGTCCTAAAAACAAAAAAAAAACAAATTTCCAAATTGTTATTAATTTTTAACCTTTTGGCTATCGCCTAGAAATTAAAATATTGAAAGTTACGAAAGTTATGCCAATACAAAGTGAAACGTTTGATTTGAAGGTGCTGTAAGAGTTTCAAGTGAATCGATTCACTACAATTTGAGATATCGTGGGCAGCGATTTGAAAAACGTGATTTCGAGAAAAAATCGGTTTAAGGTTTTAGATTACAAATTACACCCCTATACGCGTCGAATTTCTAAGCCCTATAACTTTCTTAATTCAACGAATTTTCAAAAACCCATTTGCAGGCATATTTTTGAGGATTATTATAGTAAGAAAGTGCAGCCAACCCGTCACTGCGGAAAAGCTCCACGGTTTACAATTAAAATTTCCGCTTACCCTTTGCTTCGTCCTGTTCGTTTTCATCTTTTAACCGCGAAACACTTTAAAAATGACGGCACATCCACTTTTATGTCACTTTTTAACAGGCCCTTTTTTCTGTGAAAAACCTCCACAAAATTATTTCCATTTGGAAACACAACTCGCGATAAATATTTAAAAAACATAGCGACACTTTCACTTCATCTGCTCTTACTTCTTCATATTCAATTTTAATTTTGACCACCCAGTTGCACAAAATCAAAAAATCACCTCCACTTGATTCCAATGTGGCGGTCATCCTGCAAGAGAGAAAAATAAAATAAAAATTAATTAAGAAAGCATTTTACATTTTTCATATTATGTAATTCATTCATTCGGCAATAAAAACATAAAAAAAAAACACAACCGAAAGCCTCGAACAGGTGCAATTTACCTGAGAAACTAATTTTGAAATTTTCCGAAACTGAAAGTCGACGCCAACTCGTCCAAAAAACAATTCACACCCGAAATTAAAATTCAAGAATTGGCCGACTCGACAATTTCGAACCAATGGATTTTAAATAATTTAAATCCTTTTACGGATTACTTTCGCGAATAAAAGCACCATTTTAAAGGGTTTTCTAAATCAATTTAACAATAAAAATCCCGAATAAACGAAAACACCGCTATTTCAAAGAGTAATTTGAAAATTAAAATGACCGAAATACGCCCGCAGTCCGCCCGCAGACTCCGCACGTCAGAGCCCCCAAATTAAGCGCGATTTTTAAAATTTTAGCTTTAAAAGAAATTAAACCCTTCAGGAATTAAGGTAAAAATATAAAAAAAAAAAACCCGAAGCAAAAATTTTAAAAGCCGGCACCCTAAACCGGGAGTTGGTGTAAAAATCAGCTATAAATCACCAAAAAATTGGATCTGGTTCTAGTAACCTAATAAATGTCATTCTAGCGTAAGTGGGCTATGGTGACCAATTATTTTCTGTAGGACACGAATTGGTTTCTTTCAAAATTTCCTTCTTCCTGAGAAGAGCATACACTGCAAAAACCGCAAGCGAGAACCAGTGACCAAAAACAGCAACAGCACCAGTCGAAGGAGCAACTCGCCTCGCCTAAACTCTTGAAGTAAAAAACCTCATCTTATTACTTGATTATGTGGTAATCCCATCTGGGTTTTGTTGGAGGTTTCATTTAACTGGAAATTCACTGAATTGCCCTTAAGTCAGGTTTTTGTTGTGAGAAGAACTTTTTCCTTCTAGAAAGCATTAAAGGCGATTTGTAGCCAATCTATTTCCATCTCGTTATTTCTTTGGAGCCTCTTTATTACTTGAAGGGATTTGTTTTTTAACGTGTGGCTCTCCCTCAGCACCACAGCGCAACAGAAGACAGACTAAGTTTGTTAAACTTGGATTATACTCAACAAGTTGCTCCAAGTTTATGGGGATTCTTTTAAGTTGCCGCAAAGTTGAATATTAGTTAACTTTTCGATAAAATCCACTTAGATATTTGGTAATATCAACGAATTAATTACAAATGAAACTTTTTATATAATCTACCTAAGACGACAGTTGTTTTAAAGCTTGAATATGGGCCTTATTTAGTTTATTTCTTTGATTGCATAAAATATAGAAAGCTTTTTTTAAATATCCCTCTTTTTTTTGCAAATAAATTGTAATCTACAAAATTCTTCGGTCAAAAGAAGAAATTGTGGTGGTCGACGTTATGGGTTGCGTTTTCTGGTTTAGACTTTGTTTCCGTCGTGGATTTTATTTATTTTACTCAGTTACTTATGTTGTGTGTTTGAAAGTTTAGAGTAGGTTTTGAAAATACTTGTAACTTGTTTAGAAAACGAGAAGGCTTTTAAAAAATTATAGTAGCTTGAGTTTTTTTATTGTTTCAGTAAGAAAAAATAAGTTCGAGGGTAAAACAGCTTATGATAAAAAAGCATGTATAACTTCTAACTTAAATTAAATGAAAATAATTTAAACATTTAAAAATGAAATATTTATTCGGATGGTTAAAGATTTAATGGTATTAAAAGGGAGTAAAGTGGAGTGAAGGGAATCCCAATTAAGTTAAAAATTGGTGATGATTTAAGAGTTCATATAGTGCAAATAGTTCATCCGCCTCCAGTTAAGGCGTAATTAAGGAAGGCAGTTAAGTGTTCCGCCTACAGATAAAGAAGGCAGTTAAGTGCCCTTAAAATGAATACGATTTTTCTTTAATTTGTGTATTTGACCATATGAAACTGAACAGCTTTTGCACTCTTTTCTAATTTTTTTAATTAAAGGCCATTCAAAGAAAGAAGGGAAGTGCACATTTAAAATAGAATTCCTTGTGTATAAGAAAAATATATCTGCAATTTATTATATAATACATATAATATAAATAAATATCTTTAATTTCTAGAATAGTTTTGTTGTATTCACTGGAATGAGCACAAATAGTCTATAAGAAAAAAATAATTTTTGAAAATTCAATTTCTAAAGTCTAAATGTACAAAGCAGAGAAATTAACAAAGTTTCTTTGTAAAAAAAAAATCGTTTAAAAAATCTTGTAAAGCTTCGTAAAAGTATCTCTATAAAATATAAATATACAGGGTGTTCGAATTCTAGGTAGGAAACGCTATACCAAACGATTCCTTAGGGTGTCCTGAGCAAACTTTTGTTTTGACCCCCTTCCTAAAATAACTCCTTTCACCTCAAACGACGTGGAAGTTGTTTAGGAGGTGTGCTCATTTAAGTCCTTGTAGATTCTTATAAGGACATCGAGCAGGAGCTCATTCAAAAGAGGATAAAAGGACCTCTCCAACGTTACTTCATTTGTTAGGGTACGTTTCCAAATGTACATAGGAGTTAGTGCGGTTCAAGTTCAAAATTTATCGAAATTTTCATTAAAAAATTCATAGTCCAAAAATATTCTAATAAGTGAGCGTTTCCTACGTAAAATCCGAACACCTTGTATAAAAACAAAAAGTCCTGATATCAACGAGCCACTCCAAACTGCTGAACCTAGGAAGCTAAAATTTTAGAAACTAGATTCCGTAACTGACGCAAACATTCACTGATGCGAAATTTTTTTAAATTCACCCCTAAGAAGGGTAAAGCTCGAGTTGAATTTTTTATTATATGCAATTGTGACTGCCTTTATTACAAAAAATTTCAAAATTTAACCTCAAAGGGTTAAATCTTGTTTTATGTACATATCTGCATCTTCATAAATATTAAATAGGTACCCTTACATACATACATATATCAGAATTTGTTCAAATTGAACCCCTAACAGAGTAACAGGAAGAGAGTAATTTCAAGAACAACTGAACCAATTTTTGTGGTTTTAGAAAACTTTTCACTCTTCTAGAAATCTATAGCTAAAAAGCTAGATAGTACGTACATAGGTATAAAACAGTCCTGGTTTCTACGAAACTTTACAAAATTTCTAAAAGTTCACCTTAAATCTAATTATTTTGGTTTTTAGGCAAATATATGAATTAAAAGATGTTCATAAATATTTTCATGAATTTGTTTAAAAAGTTTTAAGTTGCTAAAGTTGTTCTTAGCCCTTCAATCTGCATTAATGTTTTTTAGCGCCGAAAACTATGAAACTTTTAAGAAAACCTATCGAACCTAAGTGAGTATTGCAAAGTTTAAAGAACTAGGTTGCAGATCCCGATCAAGCTAACGAAAAACTTAATTAAATAAAATTTCATTAAAGTTTCTTGGCAAAAAACGGTTCAATAAAAGTAAAACATTTTTTGCCAAAGAAGTATGGTGTGAACGTAATGAAATTTCTTGGGGCTGCATTTTGTTTTTGAAGGTTGGAGAAAAGGACTAAGAACTGTCGCCAGCGAACGATGTCTTGCAGCCACCTCCCAGATTTTTAATTAACACGTGTTTTGGGAGTTGCTCTTTGAAGAAAACAATTCTCGAATAATTAAAGTCTGTTACATCCTTAACCCGCCCCGCCTGATTTTGCCATTGTGTTCATTAGTGGTAAAGTGGCACTTCTGGTCGGTGCTCCGTTTTCTTGGTTGCGCCCCTGTTCCTGTTTTGCGATAGCTAGTGAACTCGACCCGGTGTTCATTAACATTTACTCTTGAAACTTTCAACATTGAACCGAACCTGAAATTAAAAGTTTTTCTCCTGCAGAAAAGGTACAACCCGCACCGATCTTTAGCGGGCTCTTCCGCAGCGCTCATAACCTTAAAATTCATTTTATATACAAAGTTAGGGCTCGTTGCGACAGAGCAATATTGTAGGCGATATCAGGGAAAAGTTTTAATGTTCATTGGTTGTAGCTGGGAGAAGACAGGGTCAGAACGCCCTCTGTTAGAGGTGGAAGAGATCGCTGACAAGCTCCCGAGTATTTACTTAATCAGAGAAGTTCGTGTTCGTCGCAATGTTGCGCCCTCTGCGCTATTGAATGTGAAGCAATTCTGAGCAAATAAGAACTTCTCGAGGAATGTGAGTATATTGGCGAATTTGATTAAATTAAGCTCAACTGGAAACTTCCCGAGATTAAGCTCCGATTATTTATGGGTGTTACCCTTGTTAAGACATTGCTTAAGGGTATTTTCCTTTCACTTTTTCTTTCATAATACTCTTACGAAACTTAAACAAAATAGTTGGAAAAAAATTGACAAATCTATGTACATACCTATGCAGAAAATGAAAAAAATTTATGAGATGTGATACTTATTTCTTATAATAATCCTATGATACAAAAATGTTTTAAAGATGACAACGCAACAAAAGAATACACAATATGTCAAGGACAACAAACGCCCAGAAAAATGTCATTCATCATATAAAATCGTCCCAATAATCAACTTGGCTGTGATTTAAAAAAGCTATCAGATAGATAAATTTATTCGTTCCTTTAAGGCGGCAGATAGGGGTGTTATTCATCAGTTAATTTTGACTAGTGACAAATAATTTGACAAATGTCAAAAATGTTGCTGATATTAAAACAAGAGATCAGCAACAAAACAATATTTTATTTTCAATTTTTCAATTTGTTAACAATTTTAAATTACATACAACACTGCGATTATAATTTTTAGAAAATAAATATCATCATTCTGCAATCCCAAACAATCGACAATTTATTGGCCTAAAATTTTTAAAATAGTTAACTATTTCATAATTCTGAACCAAAATTTTTTATTAGATACTCTGACAATGGACAAATTTTAAAATACTCTACTATTTCGTAATTATTGGTGACAATTGTTTATATAATACTATTCAAGCATTGGCTAATTCAAAGGCTACAAATTTTTAAATATACCCATTGTCGAGGTACTTATATTGGATTTCGATGTAAATATCACATGTCATATATAATTATAACTTATTTATTTAAAAATTGGTCAATATAAGGAACATGTCACACTATTCGAAGCCATTATAAACGGATTAAAATGAAAATCAAAGTTCATAGTAAAATTAGGACCGCAAATTCCACTATACTTAATAAAATAAAGTAAACAAAAATTAATGGGTTATTTTTAAAAGCTTTTCTATCTTTACTAATATTATAAATGAGTTTGTTTGTTTATTTCTTTGTACTTCCTTCATTCAACCGATCAGCATGAAATTTGGCATGTATAGACAATGTGTGGGGGTTATATTCCACAAGTTACATCTACCTACTCAGCGAAAGTAAAAACTATGTAAAGTAGCTTTTTGATTTTTAATCTGAGTAGATTTTTGTTTTGAAAAGTTGTAGTTTTGTTTTAGAATCATTTATTTAAAGACGTCTTTCTAAATAAATATTTGAAATTTAATTAATAGGTTTATTTAAAATAATATCAAATAAATAAATATTACAATTAATGAATTTATTGTATAGCTCAATTTGAAGAAAATTCCTAAAGAAGATATAGTTAGAGAATTATAAAAGAAGTTAACTCTCAACTCTACAGTATGTATAAAGAAGAACATAGCATAATTTTACACCATTTTTTTCACATCTACTATATATGTATGTAAGTCACTATATATCAAGTTGCTACGAAATTCATTAACAAAAGTTGGTATGCAATTCATTAATACAATATTAAATAAAAAAAACAATATAGTCAAAAATTAAAGGCGTTTATTTTCGTATGTCCAGATCAATAGACAATTTTATTTTGAATTGAAACTTTTTAACAATTTCCCAGAATAAAGGATTTGGCTGAACATTTTTTAGATTAATTTTTGACTTAAAAGTGGATAAAAGTCATGGCAATGTGAAGCTATTTTTCGAAAATTTTAAATCTCTTCTACAAATCTAAGCAAATTCCCCTTTTGTTCTGCATAGACGAAAGAAAAAACACAGCTATTAGTGGGATATTCGAGAACTATGTATTATATTTAAGTCAAATAAAAAGTACTTGCGTAATGCTGGGTTACGGGCGAGCTAGTATGATATAGTAAGAGTAAATCTCTTTCTAGAAAACCAACCATCTGATAAAATCTTAAATCAAAATAGTTTTATATATTTTTTAAACAGACCGAACTGGTTTTGCGTTTTTTTTCAAAAAAAGTACATTTTTAATATGTAGTTCTTTCTGGACAATTTATTTTTTCTATTCAGCGAAAACTTATAAAAATACCTTTCCTTTCTTACGGTAAGGATAATTTTGTACATTAAAAGGATTAGAATATTACAAGAAGCTCTGAAATAGATAAGAATCGAAAAATTGAAGTGCCTTTTGAACATTGCACAAATTATTACTACTTAATGTATTTACATATTAAAATAGCAATTGTAATAAAACACAGGCATCTACTACCACGTAATCGAATTCAGTGCATTAACTCATTTTTGCACGCTATTGGAAGATGTAGGAAGCCCTTTTCAGTATATAAATGCATATCTCCATAGATAAAAATGCAAATTTCTTTACACAATTAAGTGAAAAAGGGCAACTCGCAAGTGGTTTCGGGTGAAACCGCGAAGAATGAAAATTTCTTTGGATTGCCCATAATTGCAGGGTGTTTTCCATGCTAAAAATAAGCTTATAAAATAGTTCGCCGGGAAATCCGCAGAGCCACGAGCAGTGGTCATTAGTAAAACACAAATAGGTTAATAAAGCATAATAACAGCGCGAAAGTGAGCACACGCCGAATGGAGTTATTACACCCATCAATGATAAACTGCAAAGGATTCAAGGAAGCATTCTGATGCAAATTATGCATAATGCTCCGAAACTTCTCGCCATTACCATGTTAAACCAACTCTTCGAGTGCATGTTAGTTGCGAAAGCTTAAGACGCCTGTGAGTGTGAATAAAGGAGTAATTAATGGCGCTGCGAAAGCACTCTAAGAAAATCCATCCGAAGCGAGGAAGGATCACTGGAAAATGGCACGTAATAAGAGTTCCTGGGAATTCCGGTCGTTGCTCCCCCGTGTTTGTTCAACGATTCTCCTCGAGTTTTAACGTTGTTTTCACTCCCCCGTAATGGTTTCATTATTTTGTGAATTGAATTTCAATTGTGCAATCATTGCCGGAGCACGTTGTACCGTCTTTTCGCGCAAACAAGACAATTGGGTACATAAAAATTTTAAAACCTTCAACGGCAACGGCGGCGGTTAATTAAACTCCTGCTCGAAGGGCATCCAACTATCCACTGGATTTGGTCATATTCCAGAATCCAGGGTGTGGTCCTGCATCACAGAGGACGGAAAGACAGGGAGATTGATTAAAAGGCTTAACAAGGAGTTCCCTTAAAAAGAGGATAGAAATAATGAATGAGACAGAATTAATTTCCCTGCAGCACCTTTGCACTGAGATTCCCATAATTACTCCCTTAATTGTCACTTTCCTTGAAGTTCTTTTGACTCTGCTTAAGTTCTATAAAAAATACATTTCGTTGCTTAACGATGCAATAACTTAAACCCTACCAAGGACACGGTCCCTTTTTGTTGTGCCAACGCAATTATTCCTCTAATCAGAAGTTGTCGCGCAATCCATCTGATGAGAGAAGTGTATAAAGTAGGAATGGAACTCGTTATGCTCCCCTAATTTAAATCCTTCAGATCCTAGATTCACTCAATTAAATTAAGCTAAGTAAACTTTGTTCAATTATTGTTGTCCTTTTTTATTCATGTCCTTTTGTTAAACTGAATAGTTCAACAACATGACCCAAGAAATTCCACTATAAATTGATATTCTTTGGAGCTTGTTAAACTAATCATTGCCTCAAAATTGAAAGAAAGAAATTGAATGAGGATGCCGAAAAGGAATTTTATATAGAAGTATACGAGAATATATCGAATAAGTATTTATGTACGAATACTTCTCATCCGAACTCAGAATTACTCAGCCATGGGCAGATAAATTGGTTACAGCATCGAAGCGTAAATTTGGAATATTGTCACATATAAAATAGTTTAGGAAAAGTCAATAATAGGATAGCAAGCATTTTAATATTCGTTACCTATATGCTACCTGAAACTCTTTTAATGATTTACTATGCTTTTTTTCATAGTATTATCAACTATGGAATTATTGCTTGGGGTGGGTGTTTACTAACACATAAAATTATTTTACAGAAGTTGCAAGTTAGATTACTTAAATTCATTTTTAAGGTTCATTTTGTTCATTATAAAAGACCATTGAATTTGGATCAACTTTTCGCCTTGGAATCTCTTGCCTTTCATTATAGAAAGCTAATGAATAAGTACAAAAACTCTAACAGTATCACTAGAAATAAAAATCTTTGATTTCCTCAAATATATAAGACTGTTGGTGGTACACTGAGAAAATAATAAAATGGAGAAAGTTGTAGGAACCATAAATTGTTCATCGAAAACAAAAATTAGTTAAAGCAATCAAAATTTGTTAATAACCATCTAAATTTAGATGGTTATTAACAAATTTTGATTGCTTTAACTAATTTTTGTTTTCGATGAACAATTTATGGTTCCTACAACTTTCTCCAGATTTTATTATTTTCTCAGTGTAGAAATAGTTTTATTAAAGCTATTCAGCTTTTTAATGGTCTCCCTAAAGATCTCAAGACTTTAAGCTGCTTTAAATATTGTAAATCTAAATTGAAAAACTGGATAATATCTGATCATATTGCCTAATTACTTGTACAATCAAAAATTATAATATCTATTTTTGTTCAATTGTTATTATAGAGGAATTTATACAGTTAAAAACGTATAAATTTTATGTTTTTTGTTGAATTTTTCTAAGTTCTACTGTACTTGAGTTGTTTGGATGTTGTGAATGGTTTTTTTATGTCTAGTAGTTTTTGATTTGATTTAGTTTGTAAGTTATTTTTTGTAAGTACCCAAACCTACACACAGATATTTTATATATCTCAGTAGGGTTTACAGGTATCTATTCATATTCGCTATGTTTTATTTACTTGTAAACTATTGGATGAATAAATAAATAAATAAAATAAATATATTTAAACAAAATCGTTAGAGTTGGCTTTGAAAAAATGGTTTAACAGAAACCAAATATTTGGCTTCAGCACAAAACTAACCTAAGCGAATTCTTAACTTTTTCAGGAATACTGGCACATACATAAAAATGTATACTTTTAGTTCGGTATGAATTAATAGTATTCTAATTAGAAAAAAATTAAAATCTGTTAAAGAAGTATTCACTAGATAATCTTTCAATAATAAAAACTTTGTTGTATGGCAGCACGAATAATATTTTACCCTAGGTATGAAATTCACTGCTTTAAATATATTTCAAAGTTTTCTCTGATTGTCGCAAGGTTTCTTTTTAGTTTATTACAATATCGTGAATCTCCCTTTACAAAGTTTTAAAATATAAATTACTAGAACTAGATCCAATTTTTTGGTTATTTCTAGCTGATTTTTACACCACCCCCCGGTTTAGGGTGCCGGCTTTTAAAATTTTTGCTCCGGAAGTATTTTGTTTTAATATTTTTCCCTTAATCCCTGAAGGGTTTAATTTCTTTTAAAGCTAACATTTTAAAAATCGCGGTTAATTTTGGAGCTCTCACATGCTTCCGCGCGTTTCGTTTCCCTCCGGTTCAGTTTTTGAATCGCATCAACCGTTCGTTCCCTCAGTTCTGCGGAAATTCTTGCAGTTTTCATTTCCGTTCGTTTCAAATTTGCAGTCTAATTTACCGTTATTCTAGAAGCGTTCTCGCAGTTTGCGAATTGTTTTCGGAGTGGGCGGACGGACTGCGGGCGTGCTTCGGTCATTTTAATTTTTAAATTACTCTTTGAAATAGCGGCGTTTTTGTGTATTCGGGTTTTTTTATTGTTAAACTACCTTAGAAAACCTTTTAAAATGGTGCTTTTGTTCGCGAAAGTAAGCCGTAAAAGGATTTAAATTATTTAAAATCATCCATTGGTTCAAAATTCTCGAGTCGGCCAATTCTTGAATTTAAATTTCGGGTGTGAATTGTTTTTTGCACGAGTTGGCGTCGAGTTTCAGTTTCGGAAAATTTTAAAATTAGTTTCTCAGGTAAATTGCACCTGTTATAGGCTTTCGGTTGTGTTTTAATTTATGTTTTTATTATCGAATGAATGAATTAATTAATTTTTATTTTATTTTTCTCTCTTGCAGGATGACCGCCATATTGGAACAAAGTGAAGGTGCGCTTGTGATTGTGTGCAACCGGCTGGTGAAAATTAAAATTTAATATGAAGAAGTAAGAGCCGATGACGTGAAAGTGTCGCTATTTTTTTAAAATAGGTATTTACCGCGAGTTGTGTTTCCAAATTGAAATAATTTTGTGAAGGTGTTTCACACAAAAAAGGGCCTGTTAAAAAGTGACATAAAAGTGGATGTGCCGTCACTTTTAAAGTGTTTCGCGGTTATAAGATGAAAACGAACAGGACGAAGCAAAGGGTAAGCCGAAATTTTAATTGTAAACCTTCAAGCTATTCCGCAGTGATGGTTTGTTTGCACTTTTTTACTTTAATAATCCTCAAAAATATGCTTGCAAATACGCTTTTGAAAATTCGTTGAATTAAAAAAGTTATAGAAGAAAGAAATCACGTTTTTCAAATCGCTGCCCACGATATCTCAAATTGTAGTGAATCAATTCACTTGATCAATTCACAATTCACTTTTTTTTTTTTTTTTAGGACTGCACCGCGAACACTTCAAATTTAGCATGCCTTAGGATCAAAAGTTTCTTTGTTTTTTAAATAAATTTACTAACCGTATCACAATCCTTTGCGTGGTTTAGAAGAAGTAAGCGGAGAAACAGACAGACGAAAACAAGGACTTTCCTTTATACTATTTAGAGATAAAACAAATTTATTTAAAAGAACATTTAATCCTTTTTTTTAATTAATGTTTACTCCATGAAGTTAGATCAGAGATTGTTTACAAAATCAAATTCGTTATTCATTTTTTTAATTCAGCTAACTTGATCGAAAGAAAGTAAAAATAATGTGACAAGCGGCTACTAACCCGACTAGAATTTTCTTTAGGCAGTCCTAAATACGAATGTGGACCTAATGAGGAAACAATGCGGCAAGCCAAAATATGGAAAGCCTAATTACTGCTTAACGAGGGCCTTATGGGGTTAGCCAAAATAAGATAATCCTAAAAAATGCCATATCAAATGTTTCCGCGAAAAGTTAGAGGCACGGCTAAGTTAGGCGTTGCTTCGGAATTCTTAATAAGAACCTAATGCCGATAACTAGGACTAGCTTAAAAAGAGCATTCTCAAATTTTTCTTTTTTTAAAGTTAGTCTTCTAGAGTTTCTCTTAGAAAGCAGACACACTTTCCGAATGTTCCTTAGTTTATTAAAAGAAATAAACTGTAAAATTGATTGTTAACAATCTGTCATCGAGAATTATGTAAGAGGTTTTCGGATACGCGAACTCGCATGTTTAATAGCCTAACGATTTCGTGTTGCTGCATGTCAATTCGCGTTGATTTGTGAACAGCAATAAAGTGAAAAATGAAATTCCAACTCCACGTGAATGTTGCTTCATCTGGTAGTTATCATGATGCAAAATAGTGATGAGTTGAGAAGTGATGATGAACCTATGTATTAGTAATTTTGAATCCAATTGTAATAGTTTTTTACTTAGGCTGAACTAAGAACTTTGAAGGCACCAAAGAGTGAATCCAGTTCTGCAAAATTCAAGTTGTCTGAAGAAGAGCAGAAGATCCTGCGTGACGCCCACCAGAACGATATAGAGGTATTAAACGCTTACAATGAAAAATTAGAAGCACTCACTAGAAGCCCATCTCCAGTCGAGATATTAAAATTGAATCACTTGAAATGTGGTGACATCTTGAATACTTTTGAAGGCTGTAGAACTATGCTAGATAAACATTTCAAAGAATTCAAGCGACAGAAGGGATACGTAGTGAAAAAAATGGAAGACCTAGATCCATTGATGACAATAAATATAGTCGAAGAGCAAAAGTCCCTAGCAATGTTAAATAAACTGAAACAGATCTATGAAACTGATACAGAAAACGTGCCACGCTACACTGATCTCTTTATGGAGCTGATGCTACCCGAATGGATATTGGCCATATTTATGAAGGAGTATAATATGTCTAGATTGGAAGCTATTAGGCATATCGAAGTGCAAAACCAGATCGATGATAGCCTAAACAGTCTTGGATAAGACTGATTTCCATAATGTTTTTATTTTTTAGCCAACCTTAAGGAAGTAATGTTTTTTTTTTATTGAAGTGAAAAGTTTAAAACTATGGGTTTTATATATTTTTCAATTAAAAGTAAGAAATGTTCAGCGCTGCTTTTAAGATTTGTGTGTGTAATTTACAGTGTGAACGGGCCAGTCTCATGTACGCACAAACATCGAAGCCTTTGTGCGAACCTGTGAATGAAGAATATGCGCACACATGTAAGTCTGCGCTAAACCCGAAAAGGCTGCGTCGTGTAATACGAGAGAGAAGTACCTCGGCGGAGCGGCACCACCGTATTTAGGGCTCAATGAGGTTTTCCCATTTAAGCCCAATGAGGTCTACCAAATTAGGGGCGAATGGCGACATGCGTTACTTTTGTGATTAGAGCCTAATGCGGTTTCCTCAGTAGGGCCTAATGCGAAATTAGGCACGACTAATGCCAGCCTAATGACTATTGAACTTAAAATTCTAGTCGGGAAGATGTGCCTGCCACAATATGCATGATAAATAAATAAATTGAATATCGTAAATCTTTAATAAATAAATTACCAAGTGATGTAAAATTTCATCTCTTTTAAAGATTACTTTATTTTAAAACATACTTTGTACAGTAAGGTTTTTGATTTTTTGTACTAATAGTGCTTTAGGTACTGTCAAATATACGAACTTGATATCTTTTCATATTCTAATTGTTTTTTCCAATTTTGTCTTACTAAAGTATTGAATAGCTGTCGATAAAAAGCCGAAAATTTGATCTAATTTAATTCGAGTCGATCTTGAAGAAATAAGAAGTTTGAAGTTTTCAGCAAAAAACATTAAGAATTCAATCAGTCTACTTTGTACCTTCGAACAGATAAACGTTTTTCAGATCTCAATTATAAACTTTACTTTTTATTTTTATATTCCTTCCTATAAATGATATACATAGGTATTGGTATTCGTCATTTCCCCGAATAATAAAAAAAGAAAGTCTTGAACTACTCTTAAATTGGGACTGCTGCAACATGAATTATTTAATTCCATTTAAAACTATCCTAAATGCAGATGGTTCGCAGAAGACACTTTATAGATTAAAATTGATCAGAATAAATGGACTATTTTTATTCTTCGATAAAATATTGGAAATAAAATAAAAACCTCCAGGCCTAAATAACAAATGTGGGTTATTTAGAGCATCCTGTTTACCAAGAATACCCTAAAGTTTAACCAAATTTATTTCAGGTTTGCAATTCTTCATGGCACAATATTTTAAGACTACGAACGCAGGCAAATGTTGACCCGAAGCTCTTTATTTCTTTTCACTCTATAAAAATTCCAGAGAAATTGGAAAGTGCAGGAAAAGCCTTGAATTTTAGAAGAAATCCCCAAGTTCCCATGTGGTCTAGTCCTTAGCCAGCTGAGCATAGAGCTTTAAGGCTCACAACCCACTCGTCCGAACACAGACCTAAAAGTGCATGAACCTCAAAGTTTCTTGCTTCCCAAAGTAATTTAAAAATGCTCATATCTCCTTATACGAATGTAGCAATAAAATATGTCCCTGAAGAGCATTTTATTTTATAAAGCGTTTTGCCTGTAGGCCATCTGGCATTTGTATGCCGTATTCTTTTCACTTCTCATAATTTTTTACGTTCTTTTTATTAAAATTAGAAAAAATGAAAAGCTCCATTGGGGATAACAAAAAGACATGCCATTGTACTGTAAGAGATTTTATGATATTCCTGGGAAAGCGAAAGCAATTCATTGTTGAGTGAACTTCGCAAAATGGTTAATTTTCAGTAAAAATGAACAAAACAAAAAGACAGTGCAAAATTAACGTTTCACATTTTTATTACTCTGATTTATTAATTAAGGTGATCAGGTACTATGATATCTTTAAATGAAATAACTTAATTGGCCAAGTAAATCACGAGTATATGAGTTTTTTCATTGATAGAAGTTTTCCTGAACCGACTCAGCGTATTTGTGAACCCAAATTGAAAAGCTCAAATTTTCAGGATAAGATTTAGTCGCCAGTTCATTTTTATAGCCCTGCTACTTTAGATTTTATTAATACACAATAAATAAATAAAATTGTTAATATTTAATAAAATTTATTTATAAAATCAGATTGATTATAAATACATATTAATTAATTACTGCTTCTTTTCACAAGGTTCGCCGACGACTGAATTAAAATAAAAGCTTTATTTTTTGTTTTTGTTTTTGATAAATCAACGCTTGCTGTTTACAAAAAAGTAATGTGGCACATGTGTCCACCACAAGGGGTACAAATTTGTAGGTAATCGTTGAAATTTTGATGTTCTTCACATTAAAAAAATTAAAGAAATTATTCCTATTCGTTATAACTTTGAACAGATCATTAGTCAAGGAAAATTTAAAAATCTAAAACATACTTCAGTAAAATGCATATATATTTATACTTTCTCAAATTGAAGGTAGAAAAATATCTTACATGCATTTGATTTTATTTTAAGTATCCCCACTTCTTTTGCATTCTGTGAATGAATTTTTTCGGTTATGAATCTTAATTGGCGAAATGAAGGAAACAGGGCTGAACTTCTAATTTATATTAAGAATTATAAAACATGTAAGGAATGAATTTTATGACTCGATTAAATATAATAAAAGCAGAGACTGTAATGATTATGATCAAAAAAATATATTATATATTATTATACAAAATAATGATTATCAAATAATTTTTGTTTTTCGATTAATTAATCGAATCGAATCGATAATAATTTTCGAGTAGTCGAAAAATAAAAATTACTTCGTAATCGTAATCGAGCGATCGAAAAATAAAAATTACCTCATAATCGTTATTATCTAATAAATTTTTAATTTGCTGAAAAAAAATTAGACCTTTCATTACAAATATTATTGAATCTAAGTATGGCTTCAAATAAAATAATTGATTTTAACTTCGTATAAAATAATGATTTTTTTGTTTTAAATTTCAGAAATAATCATTACTTCCGGTTCCTGGATAAAAAGCAGCTGCTTAAATGTTTTAAGAGCCAATAAAATACAAATATTAAAATCAATTGTTTATGTAGATTATGTTTTTTACTTTTAATTAAAATAAATGAAGTTTTATGTTTTTGTTGTCGTATGCGATTTCTTCTTTTTTCGCTTAAAAAATTTGTGTCCTCCATTTTCGTCTACCAAAGGTGGGAACACTACACTAGCTATAAATACTTACTATAAGTAAGCTATTGATTATTTTATTTTCTATAAGTAGATAAGAGTTTTTTTGGGTCAAATATAAATCTGAAAAAAGTTAAAAAATAAAAGCTGTCGGAAAATTACAAAAATGACTAATTTTACTATAGAAATCATAAATAAGTGGGGCAGCTGATACCCCGGTGTGGCAGGAAGACAATAGCCTTCGAAACTCCTACAGACATAAAGGAAAAGCTTGATTTTGTTAGATTTTCCTTTATTTATTTATTTACTTTTTAATTATTTTATTTAATTGATTATTATTTATTGAATTAAGTAAAACTTCTTGATTTGATTATTTTTATTATTTTCTGTATTTAAGTTTTCAGGGAAATTAATTATCAACTTGAATTGTTCTTTTTTCCTTCCGCCTTTTTCTTACATTTTCCCAAAACTATTTTTTTACAATCTATCTTCAATTATTATTTCATAGCTACTCGATTTTTTCTAACTTCCAAATGCCGTTGAGTCTTGATTCTTCCTTTTTTTTTCCTGAGTAAACCAATCTTCTAGTATTTTTTAGGAATGATCCAGGAAGCTCCGTACAATCGTAATGACCAGAGTTTCAGAAGAAAAGTTGATAATTCTTTCCAATGTTGATAATAATGCCAGTTCTTGATAAAAAAATTCAAGTTATGTCGATCACGTCGGGGTCACCAATTAAAGGAAAAGCCTGATTTTGTTAGATTTTTCTTTATTTATTTATTTACTTTTTAATTATTTTATTTAATTGATTATTATTATTGAATTAAGTAAAACTTCTTGATTTGATTATTTTTATTATTTTCTGTATTTAAGTTTTCAGGGAAATTAATTATTAACTTGAATTGTTCTTTTTTTTAGTAAATTTTGAAGCCGTTCCTACTGAAGTCTAAAAATATTTAAATTCACATTTTAAATTAAATTAAATTTCTTTAAAAACCGCCACAGACATTTCACTGAAAATAAATTGAGCAGAACATGTTTATTTTTCATAGTCAACCCTCGCCGCAGTAGCGAATCAAGGATTGTTGAACAGGACAGGATTTACTGGCCATGCAAAGTCCCCAACCAATTTTTGATAGGATCTGCCTTATTTCCCCAAAGGTTATCCCTTTTGTAAATTTTTGGTTAAGGTAAAATGAACCAAAAGTTTTACGCAAAGCCACTAAGCATCCTCGAAGGAGTAAGACGTTTCTTAAAACAACTCAGTCCCAAACACCCCTTTGGATTATTCAAAAGTTCGCGCGCCTGGGCCCGGCTGGCGCAGAGTTAGCCAAGAAATAAGAAACTCATCAGACCGCCCTGCAAGTAAGCAAGCAACCAAAACTTTGTCCAAATACGCCAAGGCTCAGGGCTAAGCGCCCGGGGCACTGCCGATAAAATCTTGCAATTCTTGTCCCATTAAAGTTGCCAACGCGGCAGAAGGGCAGGGCAGGAGCATCCCTTCTCGTTAGGGAGCCCCCGGGGCCGGAGTGTGTGGCCGCTCGCACATCCAGTGCCAATTTTGCTACTATCTGAAATCAACTTTTTTGCCCATTTACCCGGACGGCTAACTTGAATGATAACGTCTCGGATCATCCGCGCCGCGCCCCATTTTAAAAGTTGCCGACAATTAAAGTGTGATGTGGACAAACATGCCGACGTGGCGCGGCGGTCGCTCCATTGCCGAGCGCCCTCTATTGACTTTTCGTATTTGAACGACGATTCAAAGTTTTCCAATTTCGATATTGAATAGTTTCCGTATGTTGACTTTTTTAGTAATTTTCACATTTTTGCTGGAAGTCAACTGGAGATGGCAAACCAATCGCACCAATGGAAAGTCAAAGTTCACATAGAAAACGCTCGTAGACCCGGCCAAGATTACAAGTTTGTCTGGGGAGTTTGCTCATCGCGGCATCTTTGTCAACAGTCGAGTTGCCCGTAAAGTTACCTTGAACGGAATTAGGTTTGCAATTTAGAGAGAAACCTGTGGTTGCACTGAGTGAACCGCAAAACCTTCGTTTTGGTAAAGGTTTAAAGATTACGAAGTTTAGACATATGAATAACATCTACAAACAAATTATGGTACAAAAAATATGAATTCAGGCGATTCTGCTTCCCGTCATGGTCTACTGGGTAAAACAATTTATTAAGAAAAAAAAAGATATTAATACTCTGGAAAGAATAAATATGTTATATTGATTTTAGGAAGCAAAATATGCTTGAAATATATCGAAACATTGTCATATTTTCAATTGTTCACTAAACAAATTGCCGAATTTGCTGTTTATTTAAATAGATTTAAAAAATAAAATTTTATAGTTGGCTGAACTACGATAAATTGAACGAAATTTATGAGCATTGCATTACGTAAGATAGATTTTTTGTATGTAACAAGAAAACTCTAGGACAAACCTTTTTTTCAATGAAGGTAAAGTACAGAATACTTAGTACGCGAGTTTAACTCGCACTTTACCGGTTTTTTTTTTCTTAAAAGCGCCACAACCCGAACGAAGAAAATATATATGTGAAAGTATAAAAAACAATATACGTTTCAAATATTTTTTCGTGTATACCTAAAATATATGGATTTTGTCGCTTTTCGTACATTTAAAATATATGAAATATATATTATATGCATGTACTTATAGTTTGTTGCTAAATTTGCCGATATAGGATCACTTTTTAAAATGTTGAAGAATTATTGCTCGTCCGTCGTGACAGACGAATCCAAAAAGTGTTGGCGTTTCGATCTGGAACACCAAGCCGACCTTTTCAACGACTTGGTCTTAATGCCTCAAACGCAACGTACGCTCAATTCCTTATATTCACTCAATTCAAACTCTAATTGTGAATCATAAGGAAGGCAAATTTTGCAGCAATATGTATTTTACATATATACGAAAAGCTAGCCAATATAAATATTTAACATATAAAATAAATACATCTGTTATATTTTAATACGTCGAACTGAAACTGAATAGGTAATGGTAATTGCACTTCAACAAGAACATTTAAATAAAAATATATTCGAAAAATATAAAACCAAGTGACCTAAAGTATATGTATGCTGAATATGCAAAAAACATATTTTATTCGCACATAAAATTATAAGTTTCTAAGTAGGTATATTTAAATTTCACATTGAGATATTTTCAAAATATATTTAAAATATTATAATCAATATTTATTAAGTACATGTAATATGTATACTTAGGAAGTATTTCAATTTTATATGCCAAATTATAAATGAGATATATCCCGCATACATTCTACGTATCCTTATCGAAAAATAAATAGCGTTCCATTCGTCGTGATTTCAAGTTGTCTCTATTTTTGAAGTTAAATTTGGATTAGCGCCAGTTACTAATATAAATATTATATTATTTAAGGAAAGTAATTTGAGAAGGATAATTGTAGTCTTTGTTAATTTAACTGAATTCTGTTGCCCTTTATACCAAAGAATCGAGGAAATCACAATTATCTAGGGTATGAAGTAAGAAATACCCACCCAGAAAAGTCTAGTCTTAATTACATCCTCGCATCTCGTGTCTAAGCTCTCTGCACGAGTATTTCCCAACGGCATGGTGGCAGCAGAAGGAGGAGGAGCAGATTCCATCGTATCCCTTTTAATTACGTTCTTTTCATACTGTGTGAATCCTTTTGATGACTCCTCGTTTCGATCCCCAAGTAAATTGGAAAGTACGCATTTGTATCAATTCAACCCTTACATCGGGCCACCCCTGCTCCCCTCTGTTCCCGCAAAGAGACGTTACAACAAATTAAGGAATTTAATTGCTCAGAAGGATTACTTCGATTGAAATAAAGTGGGGCGGAGAGGCTCGTTCAATCCGCACTTACCGACTTATTTGCCTGGATCTTCCTCTCGAGCTAGGGCCAAACGACTACTATCACTTGACAGTCCTGAGGCGGGAACCGCACGAACTTGGTCAAACGAAGAGAAAAGGACTTATCCGGATTAAGGGTACCCAAACGGTTTGTGTATGACACGGTGCGGTTTGTAAGTCCCTCACACCGCAGGCAAACAAACACACCCCACCACACGTAGACACACCACCAGTCAGCTCGGCGGCATCTTAAACCAGAGGAACAATTAGGTCTGGATTACTCTCAGCAAATTTTCTTTAATTTTCGATTAAAGTGGACCCTAATGAGTCATTCTGCTTTCCATGGCTGAACTTGAGTCCTGCCCGATCTACGAAAATTTCCTAATTGCCTTATTACCAAGGCAGGGCCAGCAAAAATTAGCTCCCTCTGCCCCGGGATTCTTGATTGAGACTAAGCAAGCTGGAAGAAATGCTCGTGGCTAAAAAGTGTCCTCAACACTCCGGCTATAAGTGGCCACTACTTAGCACTTGAAATTCCTTTTTTATGTCACTTTTATTTCCGCCAGGGTTTTGCCTTAAAATTTTTAGAAGCGTCGGCACTAATTATGCCTCCCAATACTGAGATAAATTGGTAAATTCATTTTTTAACTGAGCTGCCTCTAAATATCCGCATAGAATTACCAACACTTTTCAAGTATTCCAGTGCACTTATTAGAAATGCCTAAGCTCTTCGAAAATGCAAATTTGAGTTTTGTATGGCCGAACCTACAGAACTTGTAATTCTATGTATGTGTTATTGTGATATTGTAAAATGACCCAGTTACTGTGAACACAAGCTTTGAGGTAAACTTGCTCACTGTGCTCTTACTTTAGACACTTTAGACACTTTAGACTTTAGATTTCAAGACAATTTAGAACTAGCTCAAACTCGGTTTGTACACCTTCACTGTCAGTAACAAGGATTTATATGGTATATGAATGACTAAAAATTATCAGTTAAAATTTATCTTTAACCCGGAATAAACACATGAGTCAATTTGATCCTATACGCAATTTCCACATGAGTCGGTACGAGTAAGCTCAAATAGGACGCATACTAATCATATTCTTCATTATGTTCAAAATATATTTATTGAATATAATTTACTAATTTATTAATTTTTTTTTAGAGGATTTTCATGTTAAATAAGGATTTCAGATAAATTTTCCTTTAATTTAGTGTAGTATGATATTAACTTCCGCGTGCATGATAATAATTTGCCGCGAAGTTATAGTAACTTTCCGTGAATTTATGAAAGTTCTGGAGCATATTTGTTTTGCTTAATTTATACTGGAGATCACGATTAAATTCTTGGCTTCCCCAAGTTCGTATGAATGATTCTTGGCATTATGAACACATTGTGGTCGGGCGTTTTGTGCCGGTGTATTATGGCTAGAACGGGTAATCTATTGAAAAATGTGTGTGAATTTTATTGTTACAAAAAAATCACTCTAAATTTATTAAAAGGCTTTGAATTTTTTTATTAAATCATTATTTTCTTATCTTAGTATGTATTTTTCATCGTTATTATATAAAATAAAGGCACACACAGTTTGCGAAAAACGTTTTTTACGTATCCCGACAACAATGTGTTAAGCCATACGTGATTCGATCTCATCAGCATCTGTATGGGTAAACAATTAAATGAATTAATAGGGCTAAAGGGCATAATTATTATAAATAGCATCTTCCATTCTCCAGCGCAGAGTAACTGTGGAAAAGTAGGGCTCAATACTTTGTAAGGACTGACAAGGGATTCAATTTTATTTTTTCTTTTATTTATTTCATTATTTTTATATCTCCATGTTTTTGTATTGTTAGTGTTTAATTATATATTTTTGCATACGTATAATGTATGTATACTACAAGTAGGCATTCTCAATTTAAAACAACGTTGAAATTACCTTTTACTCTTCAAAAGGTAATTTCAAAAGTCATGTAAAAGTCCACCATCAGTTTTTCTTGAAACTCAACACTATTTGAACTTTCTTGAACTTTTTTCACACTATCTGCGGGAAGAGTATAAATACCTTTGTTGAGTATTAATACTGTGGAGATGATGTGGCTTTTACCTTAGAGTTATTTAATTTATAATTATAAATGTTTTGTTAGAAATTTAATTTCACCTAAAAAAGGAAATTCAATCACAGAAGTATTTTTTAAATTTTAATTAAAAAAAATGAACGCTGTAAAAAGGGAATTCAATTAAAGTTTGAAAATTCGGAGAATAACTTCATTCTAAATAAATAAATTTAAATTTGAAATAACTAATTTTATTTACCTACTTAAAGGTATCAAACTACCTACAATACCTTTTATGCAGGACGTACGTTTTGCTTTTTTCTTCATTTAATGAGTATTTATTAACAATTTTTCTGATTGTTTTGGCAAGCTGTAGATCTCTTTTTTACTATTCGTGCTAAAGAAACAATCCAGCCATGCATATGCATTTCCTGATGCAATAAATAATGAGTTTTAAAAGAGAAAAGAATCCAGATATTTTATTTCTTTATGTATTAGCTTCCCATTCGGAAGTTATTGTAACGCATCCAATTTTTCGAATTGAAAATGTTGACATATCTCCACGTTTTGAGGTCGTTAGAGTCGGAATTCATCGTTTTTAGAAAGATGTACCTATGTGTGTACGTTCATACGTTCGTGAACTTTTTTTCGTCTCACATATCTCGTGAACCAATAATGATATCGATTTCGGACCAATTCCATTCGACGTAAAATTACATAATGAAAATTTACAACTAATTTGAAGGGCAAACAAAAATGTTGTAAAATGTTTTTCAAGGTCACCAAATGTGAAGTTGACAGTGTGGGTAGATCAGTCACACCCAGCCTCTTTTTACAAAATTGTTTCAAGTCGTATTCTTAAGACGAATTTTGAACTGAAATGCTTTCCTATCGTTCAGTCGTATCGTAACTTTTAAAAATTAAAAATTAGGTATAGTTTTGTCGATTTTATACATTAAATGAAGTAATATAAATCTAAATTAAAAATGTCAGTTTTTTTTTTAATTTCATCCATACCTTTAAAATACTATGTACATATGTAGATAGATATATGCTACCTATTTTCCAATTTTAGTTGAAATCCTTTTATTAGTTTTGAACATATTACTTGTTTTCTATAAAGTGAATTTTTTTCATACTTCATTAATTTTCGCCACTAAACTTGTGAGTTAAGCTCACACTGTTTATCTGCAGATAGTATTAATAATAATTTATTTACGGAGTACATACACAAGAATTACATCTTTTGTCGTACTAAATAAATGGAAGAATTCATAACTAGAATTTGAAAATGGCTTATAAAACTCAAAACAAATATCTACGCAAGGAATCAAAATGAAAACAAAATATAAAGATTGAAATTATTTTGACTCAGGAAGCGTTTCAAATCATGCTTAAAGTCAGATTGTGTGTTATTTGAAGCCGTTTAAAAAAATTTCTGAAGAGGCGAATATTAAATATTACGTCGTAATTCAATTTAACTGCTATACACGATTTGTCGTAACAAGTAAATGAAGTGTCACATTAAAAATGAAAATGTAATTTAGACAACATCTTTGCTTTAAACTTTTAACCATTGAGTTACTTAGCGGGATATATACCATCTGAATAAATTAAGGAGGTCAAAATCAGCACGAAACCTCAAAATTGATCCCAAAACGTTTCCTTAAAAATGTCTTTTACTTCTCGGCGACGACAAGACCAGAACGAAACGTGAATCTGATAGGGGCGGGGTCGTTTACATGGCGAAAGTGTAAAAAGGTCATAATTTGTAGGGGCAAATCACCACCCGGGGAGCATGGTATTACGGTGGGTATTAGCAATATCAGCTAATTCGCTGCTTAAACGCTTTCTTTTATGCATAAGTGCCGAGAGCCCGTACAGAACGCTCACCAAAATGAATAGACGGTATCTTGCGCCGTCTTGTGTTTTTTACAGAAGATCGCTATCTAAATGTTATTATTATGGTGTGGCGTACACAGGGGGAGCCACCTGAGCAAATGTGGCACGTAACGAGATAATTTGAATGCTCGTGGCTGCTGTATAGTGGCTTCTAATTACCCTCACTTTTATTAGGTGCAATTAGGCTCTGTAAAGCACCCTATCGGGGGGTTTCGGGAACTACCGCATAAATTAGAGGCAATCAAAGCGAGCCCCGTAAAAAATCTCTTACAATATAGCATATAAATACGTCACAGATACTCTAGATTCTAGAGTCTAGAGGACATGCACCTCTGTCGTGGTGGCGCCCGTCACACCCATTTTACGTAATTTTATTCCAGGCACAGCCGAACTTAGGTAGCACGTAGCCGTGGGTACACGTCCCGGCGTAGTAACTACTGCAGGTATAGGACCCCTCTGCAGATCCACGTTAGTGTCTGTATGTGCTCACTTTTAAGACAATTTAAGTGATTTCACTTGATTTTATTTCTTCCAGCTACTGAAACCCTGCAAAATGATGAAAGGTTTAAGTGCTCCGGCTGTGACGTACCTGATCCAAAGGGCTGGGGGTTTTTGGGGGCCTGCATAGTGTGGGGTGCTCGCCTATAGCAATCAAATAGGCCAATTCAAATTCAAGACAAGAGAGCTGCGGAATAGCTGAATAAAATGGCATTTTCACACGCCCTTAAAATCAGAATAACCATTTTCAGGAATAACATGGGTTGGTCGGTGCCGGGATCGGGGCCCGGTCCACGCCGGCACAGAGACCCACATCCACTGGGGAACTTTTCGGATGATATGCTATCCCCCGGAATGATATCATCTCTTTATTTAAGCGAGAGGTTGTTTTTATGGTATGCTCGTGTAATATTAAAGCCCGCTTCATCCATCGAGAACCTCGCTTTTGGCAGCGCCCCTGTCGGGCTGGGCCGCCGTCAAGGGCTAAATTGAATAAAAGAATGCTCCCCAGTGCAAAATTAAAGTCAAAAGATATGGAGAAAGGCGCACATTAAGGGCTAGATTATGCCAGTTTCTTATATGTACGTTCTGTAGATAGGATTTTTGCACAGCGTAGGCTCATATCCGCTTTGTAATTTTAAATTTAGGACCGGGGCGCACCCCTAAAAACGTGAAATCGTGTGAATTAAACAATGCGAGGCGGAAGGCGAGATTTTTCCTATTTTAATGTAATTTTTGGCGCTTCCGTGCAGACGGCTTTTGTTGTGTGGGACTCTGTTTTCCTCTGACGCCGCACAGCCAACCTTATGATGGGGATTTTCAAATGCGCTGAAATATCCGAGCAGAACGAGTGTAGAAATGTTGCCAGGAATGTGGGACTGAAGAGTAAAACAGCACAATTTCCGAAATTTGAGAATCCGCGATTTAATTTAAATTCAGTGCCCCTACACTCTACACTGTAGAGAGGATAGAATAATGGCGGTGATATATGACGTCGTCCTCGCTTCTCAGTAATTCGCATTTAATAAAATGAATTGAAATTTATACGCCAAATGTGTGTTTTTTTATTAACTCGATTCTTTCAGCTCTATGGAAATTCTCTGACAAGAAGGATTTTAATATCATTGTAATTAAACAAGTAATACTTGTCGTAATTGTATTAAATGTCAAGCCATTTATATTGCATTTGTATCTACAATCCACCTAATAATGCTGAAATATAAAATTAAGTAAAATCGAATTTAGAAATGTATGTAGGTTTTTCCGTTCTCATAATGTACTTTAAAGAATACGTTTTTCATTAAAATTTGTTTATACAAATATTTAAAATTCTGAACGTTAGTCGTACGAGGTAAATGAAAAAATTTAATGGCGTTGATTTTGTGTCTATATATTTAGTTAGTTAGTTTAGGAAGTTGAAACACATCCCGAAATAATTTAAATTATATTTTAAAAATTTCAAAATAAAAGTATTAAATTATTTGACCGTCTAAACGTCATGCTCATTAAATTTACAATAGGGTACTAGAAGTTCAAGATATTAAGCCGAGTTACTTCAAACAATTTAATTTGAATCCATTAACGTCCAGATTGCTCTAATTTGCATAAACAACTTTGAGGTGTTAAACTCAAAAAATATAGAATTGAAATTTATGTATGTGAAAAATATTCATTTTTAGATATTTCCAAGAATGTTGTTTTGATATTCACCTAAATTTTTTTAATATAAAAAACAAGTGATTTTCGAGTTGATTTTTCTTTTATATATGTTTAATTGAAATTTTTTTCCATCAAGCACCTTTTGTATGAGCCTCAAAACAGTCAAACTCGTACAATTTATGTGCAAACTTCAAAGTTATACAATATTATAAAAATTAATTTACCTTACTTTTAATAGTACCTATAATTTTTAAGTTAGTATGCCTTCTCCATGAGAAGTATTATGTCTAAAATCTACCGAGATGAGTATATTTCGCGATTTACTTTAACCACATCAAAGTAATTTTAATAGAAAAACAAAACAGTATAAATTATTATATTTGATTCAGAAAAGTGATCAATTCATTATATTTCAAAAATTCCAATGTGTTTCGGCCGCTATATTTAAGTTAAGAAATTCGATATTTAACCTCCTAACCTCTTACTAGCCCTAGATATTTTACTAT
The DNA here is from genome assembly GCA_963920795.1 of Eutolmus rufibarbis. Lineage (NCBI taxonomy): Eukaryota > Metazoa > Arthropoda > Insecta > Diptera > Asilidae > Eutolmus > Eutolmus rufibarbis. Next base: position 34,588,141 of record OY987207.1, on the reverse strand, counting down.
TGTACATTTAAGACAAAATTCTTAATTCTTAATTCTGAATTTTAAATATCAATTATTTTATTTTGTTTTGTTTTGTTTAATAAGATGGTCGAAAAAGCTGCTGCCTGTAATTGACTTAAGTTTTTTAACTGAGTTACTAAAAACAGCAAAATCTATAGTCTTTCCATAATAAGTCTGATGTAAGTGTTAACTCCCACACTAAATAAACAAAAATAAATAATGGCTCCTTTTTTTAAGCATTATATTGTCTATAGCCGTGTAGGAGGTTCAGGTGATACTAAATAAAAAAATAAAAAAAATTTTGATATATTCCAATAGTTTACTTTTAAGGAATTCCTTTCTATTAAATTTGTACATTTTAGATAAAAGAATGTTGACTCTTTTACGACTTGACCTGAACTGCTCGCGAAACATAAATTAATTTTTTATGACAAGAAGCAGCGTACCTAATTAATTTTATTTTAATTTTTTTACATTTCAAACTAGAATTAGAGCTTAGAGAGAAATCAGCATCAATCTTAATAACCTTAAAAACTTGTTTTCGATTCATTTTATTAGATTTTTGTGTTTACCATAATCGTTTTTTTTAATTATTATTTTTATTTATCTATTTATTAAATAAATTATTATAAACGTGGCGGTACAGAAATGGACATTACAGTAGATAGCACTACAAATTCGGCGTTCCCTCTGAAGAACTCCCAGCAATACCATAACCGAAATGTACAGACATCTAAAATTTTCGAACAATTGTTCAATGATTTACCTCTTTTGACTGCTGTACGGTGACATAAATGTTGCATACAATTTTAATGGAGCCGTGAGTTGCCCTGGACAACAAGTTGGTCTATTTATCGAAGCGTGAAAAACCTGCCTCTTCGCGTCAGACACTTGGTTTCTGTGTCGGCAATAAAATTCGTCAATTAAACAAAAATACAAACGTCCAGTGGCGTGGCGGGTTATTATTGTGGTTGCAATTTCTGGCAGCACAACTTTTGTGTTCACGTCCTGACCATGTCTGGTGGAGAGTTCGTCCGAAATTCAGGAGGTTCGACCGAGTGAACACAGGCTACCAGGACGGTTTCATTCATTTTACATACATGCCCAAATTGTCCATTAACAAAGTTCAACCTTAGCGGGAATTTAAGGCGAAAATTTACGGGATCTGGGTGGGCCCAATATTCGACGCATCCGAACCTGGAAAAGTGGTAATGTAAAGTTAACCACGACCTACACTCAACTAGAAAAAATTAGTTTTTGTTGAATGGCACCACCATGGTGCCACACACAATACTTTCGTGTGCTCCCGTTTCGGCTTCAACAACTTTATTCGCGCTCGAATGTCCCGGCCAGGGTTCCCGAGGGTATGTGGCTCTCGGAGATGATGATTTAGCACCACCTTTCATTCCGACTGGAATATGTTCAGCCCCATTGCTGTCCTTCCAGCTTCCTAGCCGAACTCGCAGTTGTTTCGAGATTAATATTCGTTGTATGAACTTCGGTAATTACACGTGGTTTAAATGTCCAGCAATTTTAGCGCCGAAGCGTTCCTGCACCTAGGGCTAGCTGACGACATGATGGCGAAGCTGCCTCCTGAGCTGAAATGGCCAATTACAATCGACCGTAATCGGGGAGCCTCGACTGGTCGTAAAAAACGCATATGCATCCCATTTCGAATGGTTATTTGATAATGGACGGAGTGTTATCGGTCCAGCTCTACTCTAAAGAGATTTCGAATTGTTCCACTTTTTGCAGATATCGATTCCCAGGGGAAATTGCTGCCCGACGGCTTCATCTCCTGTTCGCTACCTAACTACCTACCCCCCGTGGCAATTAAACGGATTTTCGGCGAAATTTAAACTGTAGCGTTCAGTGAATTTAAGGTTCGCCTCGACGGACCGCAGGAGGATTTTTAATGAGAAATTAGGGAACGTTTTAATGGTAGCGTTCGAAAATTTCTCGAATAGCTGCATAGTTCGACGGTTAATCCAATTAAGCAGGCTTATGAATAAATTTTCATTAAGTAAGTTTACGATATTCTGCAAACGCGAAAAGTTTTTCTCATTTCATTCAAAGCTTTGAACAAACATATTTTTTTTCCCAGAACCTATACTTATAAAATATTCATGTATTTTATACAAAATTTTGTGAAATTTACAATTTTTTGAATAAAATTAATACCGAGGTGTAAATAAAAGCTAAAAAGCAGAACGAAATTATTTTCAGAATTCTTACTCTATTTGGTAGTACTTGATAGTATCGATACACTCGTCACCTATGTAAAGTGCCCTAAAATATGATATCAATTTAATAAAACTAAATTTATACAGATGGATGCACACATAATATTTTTAAAGGAAATAATAAAAGAAAAATATATAGAATCACTTTCACTTCCGAATTTGAACGAAAATTAATTAAAGGTACAAATAACGTAAGGTTCCGGATTTTTGACATGGTGAACATTTAACTTACCTAAATTTTTGTTCATAATTTCATTAAGTATAAATCCGTTAAAGCATATTCTAAGAGTTTGAAATCTGAAATAAACTTAAAAAGATAAAAATATTACTATTTTGAATAAATATAATATTCATACATAGATATACTGATTTTTTCCCAAATTTTCAATATTAAAAACCGAAAATATAATTTTTGATAGACTACAAAAGCCATCATAGATGAATGAACTTAGATTCAAGCTCTAACTATAAGTCTGTTATTGTATATAATATTTATTATTTTATTTAATAATTCGGAAATCTCTCCCACCGCAAAAGAATTTTTCACTGAAAATTTAATTAGTTCCCAATTTGTAGATTTGACTTAGATTAGAAAAATATACATAATACAATTTGTGCGATATTTCGAGTTTCAATAAGGCACTACAAATGAAACCGTGGAAGGATATCGAATCGAAATTGAACTTAATTCCCAGGTGTAAATAGCCAAACAGAGTGAGTTCCCTCAAATTTCATAGAGTACTTGAATTGCTTCGCCGGACAACCCCATTTTATTCAACGAAGACAAAGCCTTATTAACCACGGAAGTCTGATAAGAAAGAATAATGTTATTACAGAATGTATGAAGAGGCTACAAAAGTACATTTTAATAAGAAAAATAAAGTTGATAAAAATGCAAACTCAAATACAAATATGTATCAAAATAAATCTGTTCAATTTCTGTTTGGAATTGCTGCCGCCATAATGCGGTAGCAGGGGTCTGCATACAATTTGAATTCTTACCACGTCCGATATTAGTTTCTGTGAATAACAATGTAAGCCATAATCGAATTTCGGTTATATTAAAGTAAATGGCAAAATTATTCACCTTCTGATAATGGGTAACACAAATTTTTTTTTTGTCATTGTTTAGTTTAAATGAAATGAAATGGAAGTAGTTACTCTCTTTAAATTCAATATAACTATGTATATGTAGGTAGATGTCCTTTTATCCTCTACTAGAGCACAGATTGTAGCGTATCAGCAATTTAAATAATCTAAAAAAATATAAAAAATAATCAGAATAAGTTACACAACTCATTAGATTTAGAAATACTTTATTAACCTCCTGCTTCTAAATATTTTCTATATCCGCTCTTAAAAAAAGTAATTAATGATATAGAAGTTCTTTATATTTCAAATAATTGAACATTAATAAACACTGAGGAAATTAAAAGAAAATACTACAAATGGTGACAACCTCCGTCAACAGGCACGAAACATATTTTCGAAAAATGTGAACAAACATAAGACCTCCTCAAAATTTGTCAATTGGAAAACCTTTAGTCATTTTTATTATACTTCTCAGAGCCTTTTACAAAAGACTCTAGAAGATTTTTAGAAGGCCCTTGCACAGTCAACAAACGTCGCCGCAGCACCATTTGGCTGCAGTACGACTCAGCGATATCTGCAGCATCTTTTTCGCTGCACATTATGTAGGACGAAACTCTACGTCGTATTGAAATTTTTGGTGGTCACAGAATTTAATCGACTTGTGACATCTTTGTATACATATACTAGGTAGAATAGTTATACTCGTATATATAATATTTGCTTATACACCATACATACAGCTGTTAGATATACCAATTTATACATTTTGTTTACTGCAATTTACCTCAATTAACATATATTTGTTATACGATGCACTTCCTTTTCCTCTTTACGATTGATACTGAAATATTAAATGACCAAAATGGACCTATCATGTCTATACACTCTAAGCTCGTTTATTTGTCATCCACTAAAAAATAACTCCTGTCCCTCTTCCTCGTATTTTTCCTGAAAATTCTTTAAAATTCTCATTCAATTTGAAGTAACTCACCTCTTCAATAAACATTTCACTTTAACTTCTTCCATTGTCGTGTAATTGTCACTTTATTCCTTGCTTCTACTTTAGTCAAACACATAGCAACTGAACACTTTAAGATTTTTAATGGGTTTCTCTTTCTTCGGTTTATTGCTTAATAGTTGTCTAATGCTAACTGCCAGAGGAGTAGTGAGGCAACAACATTTTAAGTTTTGATTCTGATTTTCTACAAAGAGTAAATTCTTTAATAAGCTTTTGCCCTATTTTATTTTATAGAATCGAATCGATTTTAGTCTCTATATTTCGTGACTTTGACGTACATTTTCTCTCAGTGTAAAATAAAGTATTTTAAATTAATTTTACATTTTCTTTCATCTTCAATTACGTTGGAATTATGGTGTTGTAGTGGCGTTTCCGAGACGTAAACAAACTTTCTTTTAATTCACCGCATTTATGTAGGTATTAATTCTGAATTCATATGTATGAAAGAAAATATTTTTAGGTCAAAGTATGTTTGGTTAAAATTGCATACTTTAAAATTAAATACTTTGAAAGTTGTACACTGTTACTTAAAGTAGTCTTAAGTAAAAAAATAAGTTGTTTCAGATAGAACAAACGGGCAAGTGCGAGTAGAATTCACGCCATGAGGGTTCCGTACCGTTATACTTTATAATTATCTCTTAAATTTGAATCATAGAAAAACAAGAACAAACTTAACATTGTAGTTGAAAAACATGTTCTCCCATACATTCCAACTGCAAATGTAAGTTTGCACGTACAATATTGAGAGATTTACCATGTTATTTTAAGACCATAGACTTCTTATATGTAGGTTTTCCTGTAATCTATAAGTAAAGAGCTATTTTCTGTATTTTTTTCAAAACTTTAGGCTCAGTAGTTTCGGAGATAAGGGGAGGGGGAGGAGAGATTCGGAACAAATTGGCTGTAACAGACGGACAGACAGACAGACACACGAGGGTTCCGTTTTTTCATTTAAACGTACGGAACCCTAAAAATAGTTGTTTTAAACAGAAAATTGAGAATAGAAAATTTTAGTATCTACATACATATATGCATACATACATACAAACATATATACATACAGTTCAATCAATCTGTTGTTTTTAAAATACAGAATTAATTTTTAAAGAAAAATATTTATAAGCTTTAATTAATAGTAAAAAATAGTACCTACAATTTCGTCATTTATTAGAGCATCATCGCTGAACATTCGAGGGCACTGTTTCTTAAGTTAAGGCTTTTGCATCTAAACTCCGCTAACATTTTCGTTTCCCAAATTTCTCCACCCGAGTGCTTAAGCTCTTATTATGCTATTGGCAGAGGTCCTTTTGAACCGACCGTTTCGTGCAAATTGTGTAATATCACTTAAACCTTTTTGTCGAAAGTGCTAATTGGAAGCAGACAGCGTGAGACGGCAGTTCTAGATAACGCTGGAAAAATTTTCTGTCCGACTGGACACCCAAACAGGGGCTGTTGCCGTTTGCAATTCATAAAACTTCCACAAAGTGTTTAGTTACCTCGAATAATGACAAGTGTAGAAAGGGTCCCAAACGGCAATCTATAGCTGCTCAAGTGCTGCACGCACTCATTAAAACTTAGTAGCTGTAGACCAGTGGATGCAATGCGGACCTCCGGAGCCACCATCCGCTCTAGAGGTTAGCGCTTAGAATTTCTGGGAGCCTTAAAGGCGTTTATAGTAAACATTTTACGACATCACGTAGACCCCCTTAAGTGAATTCCCAAACTTAATTGAACAGAGTTCAAGAGTTCACGTCCTGCCCCTCCGGAGTGCGCTACCTACTTTATTACGGTCCAATTGCGATTTCATAAAATTTTATCAAGCGAAACTACTAACTCTGTCGTACCTCCGCCCCGTACATTCTAATCAAGTTAAATAAATTTCCTGTAATTTGGAAATTCACAGCGCACCAAAATTCAGCTCGAGTCGGCGAAGACGTGCGCCGGGTGAAAGACTACCCTGCCGTCAAGGAGTGCTCTCTATCTTCAGCAGATTGTCTTATCATGTATGCAGGCGTTCACGTCTGGGCCCCGTGCACATCCACTTTCGGCGAATAATTTGTTACTTTGGTGTTTTAATAATCTTTGAAGTAACCGCGGCGAGATTCTGCAGTCTAGCGTCTAGCGGACATAACCTCACACAGGACTAGCGTCTTCGCCCGGTGAGAGCGGCTCCTTTAAGATATCATCGCGGATGCTTCGCTCGCTATAAGATTCGGATACGGCACCACGTGGTCGTGCACTCGATCCGGCTGACAATGAAGGAGGGTTGACGATGTGCTAAAAGTTTTATACCCTTCCAGGGCAGGTATAAAATTTCTGGTAAATGGTATTTTACGAGGGACCCTATGGGTATTAAACGTGGAATGTAACATTTTCTGTTCAGCATAAATTCCGGGGAAGCATCTCGGGGCTCCTTAAGCTGGCGATGGGTGAGATACGGTTTCGGATGAAAAGGAGATTGCACGCATATTTCAGAAATATTACAAACTTGGCATGGACGGGCGGCTTCTGGAAGTGCTGAGCTCTGTTTTATTGAGGAATAATGGCAAATGTGCGGGCTCCCTGCCGGCTCCTTTTGGCGTGGCCTATCGGGTTTGATATATCGGCAATTTATTGCGTGGTTACTGTTCTTGCATCCTTGACGAAAAGTAGGTTAAATATTTGTTTTATGTCGCGGTTCAGAATGTTCCTAATTAAATAGTTATCTAGGTACTACTACCATTTTCATCTAAGAGGATTTAAGGAAATAAACTTTAGTAGAATATTTACGACAATTCCTTTAACGTAAAATTTAACGTAGATAACCTTTCTGAACTTTCACTTATATTATGCATATAATTTCAAAGTTGTTAAGCTAAACAGAAGTCATTTTACTCAAATAATCCTTAATAATTTAGAAATTATTCCATATATGTATGTATGTATGTATCTATAAATAACAAGAATATTGATATTTAAAAAAAAAAAATTATTATAAGCTTAATTTTTAGATGTCATGTAAAAGTAAACTGTAATTATTGTAAAATAAGTTAATTAATATTCACATTAAATTTAAATTAAAAGCTAAAACCAAAATTCAAACCAAAATCTAAAATTGCAAGCAATTAGAATAAAAGTGTAGAATTAGAAATATAATTTAAATTAGAAGTAAAATTAGGGTGAGTTGAAATTTAATTTCGATTGCACTTCTTTAAAACCAAAATTAATTTATGAAACTTACTCCCGCTGATATGCTTAGGTCCAAACCTCATTTTTCCTAATTTTATTTACCAACTTTCCGTCCTTTCTTTCAACACTCGACTCTCTTAAAGTATCAAGTCCACGTTTTACAGCAACAATTTTGAATTCCAACAAAGAGTTACTGCAAATAATAGAAACTTGCACCATTTTTTAAGAAATTTTCAAATTATATACATATAATAAAGAAAAAAACGTACTTTCATATTGTACTCTTCCTCGAAAATCGTCTGGAAAGGAGTGAACGTATTATATGAGAAATATAAAAGTTAAAAGAAATAATAGTCATGATATACATATTTTCTGTGAAACATTTCGTTAGCTACTTTAATAACAGATAACGAAATATCAAGCCTGACACAACATTACAAAATCCAGCTTTCCGGGAATCTTATCCAAAGTTGAACCTTTTTACCCGACCACGACAAAGTCAAACGAGGGTTACACAGGGTGCTCATCACATCTTTCATTTGATACCAACATACCCAACATACATATGTACCCGTTAATTTTTAATGATGTTTCATAATTAATCAAAATATGTATGCTTTCCTATTTTTTAGAAAAACAAATTGGCGTTGACCAGTGACATAATATATGTATATGATGCCTTATAATTTACATAGAGTAGAACTCTGTTAAACAAAATTACCCAAGCGGTTTTAATACGTACCATCATCCTGTGTTACCATGCCTCGTTTATTTTGTAATATAATCATTTAGGAATATGTAGTTGCAAATTTTCAAGTGTACTTTGAGTTCTATCAGAATTCCATTTCGATTAAAATACATATAGTAAATTTGAAAACAAACTTCATATTTCAAATAGATTTTCTGGTATTTCCTGTTTGCGAGTTTGCATTAAAACCTCTCTTTTTAATGAAAATGTTTTTGCTTCAATTCGGAATAGCAAAAAACTATGTCAACGTCGAAGGACTCTATGGGCGCAGGACTTTCTTTTTCAGCACTGTTATTCGTGTTGATAATTATTAAAAAGTTACTGTGCTTAAATTAATTTATGAGGAACTAAATTACCTTTTAAAAAGGTTGTTTTGAAAAACAATGAATAATAAAAAAGTTTAGTTAGTTAACGTATTTTCTAACCTGAAAGTTCATCAAATTAATATACCTAATTAAAAATAATTTCAATTATAAACCTATTTTAAAATATTATATTAAATTCATTAAAAAAAAACCTATTTTGTGTGAATTATAATGTTATTACATGTATCAAAATTCAAAATATATTTACAATTTAAAATGCAGCTCAATGTAGACAGAGTCATCTGATGAGAAATTTAACAAATTAATTTTATTATACCGATCATTGTCAGCAAAATTGGTAATTTAAATAGGGGTAATGCTAATTACATATGTCTTAAGTATTTTTCTGTACTATTTTTGTTATATGTTATATGACAAAATAATAAAAGTGCAAAAAGATGCAAAGAGGAAGAAGAAATTATATGCTAATTAATAAAGTAAAATCTTTCACGTCCGAACGTAAATCGAAAACCTTTCACTCTTGTAATGAAAAAATGTATATTAATTACATAATACAAATTGACAGAAAATGTCACGTTAATGTAAATAAAAAGTCGATCTGTAATCATCGTGACTTCACAGGAAATAATTTTTCACCTGAGCCCATCACTTTTTGAATCGTTTATTAATTAATAGCCCGTGAAGGATTTATTAAATATTAATTTTGGGAAGGAACTTGTATCAAATTCGATTTTTTTAGTACTACCGATCGACAACTAGTGGACGAACATAATTAAGGTTTTCCATTCAGCATTTTTATTTATTTGATAATCATTTTAGAGATGCTAAACAAAGCGTTTTTGTTAAAATGGTTTCAATAAAGATAGAGGAGAAGGAGCAAATTTGGAGTATGTAGGTACTGCCAAAGTTTGAATTTTGATCAAACTTTAGTAATGCATATATCTGAACGATATCTCTTCATATGCAAGAAATGAGCTTGAAATGATTGATAATGATTGATATGCTAATTCCCATCATTTACGAAACTAGCCAAAATAAATATAAAAAAATTTATCTTCTAAAGTATATTTTTTATTTCTACAAATAATCAAAAGCAAGAGCAAAGTGGCTATATCCTTGTACTTCTCTAGTTTGCGTTCTCAGGGCTTTTGACATCGATGTTTTTATACTTTGTAAAATAGAGGAACAATTGTTAGATATATGGGTGGATCCACGAAAATTGGATAACGTTGAAGAAAATATTGTGCTGACTATAAAATAAAGGTAAATTTAATTTAATATTGCAAATTTGGTGGACCTATTATTATACTGTACCAAAAAAAGAAACGTCATAGTATATTTGAAGACATATAGACTATTATGAAAAAAAATACATGCAAAATTTAATAACAATAACGACAAGGAACTGACGAATTTAGGGAAAAAAATAAATATTTTTTGAACATCAAGCATTTGGTCCCATTACGTAGCTCCAAAAAATAAAAAATTAGGTCAAAGACATAAAATAGTAAATTTATAATAATAATTGAGAAATTACTTGCCAGATATATTTGGGATTATTGGATATTAGCTGTGTTCTTTTCATCGGGTTCCAGTTCTGGATCTGGGTTATGTGAAAAGAACGATCCGGTTTAACGATTTCTTTGTGATTTAGAAGTTGGTATACCTGCCTGTCTGACAAGTGACATTTTAATTTTTGCGACATTTTACGACAAAGTGACATTTTTAAGATTAATTAATTTTTGCAACATTTTACATTCTTATACACTATTCAGAACTTTACTGCAATTAAAATCATCAAAATATTGCGTAAATCAAATGACAAACAGATCTGTCAATTCAGACAATTTAAAATGACGTTCGAACGTCAAGCCGACAACATTTGCGAAACAAAGTTCGACACCACCGCCTCTATTAGAAAATTTTGGAACTTTTTATGTGGTTCTTTGATCAAAACCCAGATAAATATCTGGGTTAGGAGTTGTTGTTGTATTTTCATGTAAAGTGCCTGAACTCGAGCGAGAACTCGATGAAAAGAACACAGCTATTAAGTTACTTTTGGGACCTAGAAACCACAATTTTTGGTGGAAAGTGATATGTTTTTAAATCCTGGTACAATGACGACTAACTTCAGGTGAAAACGTTCAAAAGCAAGATGTCTTTGACTTGCAATGCATTTATTTCTTATATATAACTAAAGTGTTATCAATAATAGTAAAATACTGAGAAATAATAATAAATCTTTTCCTTTTTTATATAAAACTTTGTTCAAATATCTACTTAAGAACTTTCTGCATTCTATTTATATGGACGGGTTATTTAGCAAATAAACTGAAATTGATAATTGCATACGCAGCGTTCTAATTATATGGACGGATAACAACCTGCTCTGTATTTTGTTCCAAAATTCGTTTTTTGTACTTCTGTTACTTAATAGTCAGCAGTTGTAATAAGTTCTGATTTTATTTGTTCTTCTAATTTGGTGTTTGAATATAAGTATGTATAGCAAATTTTAGTTAAGTCAATTATCTTGTAAAAATGGAACGCCTTCTTATAGAAAGAACAAAACTGCGGCTACGAAATGCCCCCAACTAAAAAAGTTATTTAGCGGCCTACTCCTCAACCGCATTGTAGTAGAAGCATACCAATGGACCTTCTATGAAATGCTACCCAATTCCGCTACTGATTGAAATTTCGTGCAATAAATCACAGAACTGAAATTCACTTAGTTTTGCCCGTGCTCAGCAAGTTAATAGAAATCAATTCTAGAGGTTATACATGCCGCCAATTGACTGGACTACAAATAGATTTCAATTCGAATTGAGTACCGGCGCCCATGTTGCACTACTCCCGGCCGGACGATCGTCAGAATGTGGTCCGGCCGGGCTGGTAGAAGGTGACGGCCAAATTGGTTCCGTAGCACACGTTGAGTACGTGCCAGCGAAAGGAATTCTCTAATAACTGCGAAACGTTCCCGGGTGTCCCGGCAATCTGTACTTTGTTCTCATTAAGGAAAAACAAGACAACTGGGAATTCGGCTAATAAATCAATAATATTGGCTTCAATTTGTCTGATTTACGACGCCCGCTTTGTTAGTGGAGGGCCCAATTCAGGCGCTTTGTTCGGTACGGCCAGGCTCATATTTGGTTACTGGTTATTCCTATCTGCTCGCGGTCACTTTTATTTATGGCTGGTGTTTGGCATTTTCTTTAATAACTGATCAAATTATCCCAATAAATTGTGGGCAAATAGCTCCCCGGGGATAGGGCGAAACTGGTCCTGCTCCCTCCCCCACCCAAGACATGGGACAGATGCTCTAAAATTACGGTCCACAAAAAAATTTTGGTTTTCAGGCGGCAATAACTCCTTGTTTATTGGGGGCTTTATCGCCAGAAAATTGCGTTTTGAAAACTGTTCTGGCTTGCCATACCTAAGCCTAACATGTCCCTTCCCTTCTAAGTTTATTTTGTGACAATTCGCAATTCTTCCCTACCCTGCACACGGTATTTTCGTACAAAGTTATTGACATGTGCTCATCTCACCAGCAAATTGATATGTTCCCGGCAGTAGCATTAATTTCTGTAGGTACTCTCTTCATTAATAATTTGCTTGACGATTGCCTCGTTACATCCTCAGAGACGTTTTACATTTCATTTAGACACTAAACAGGCTTTCTCGAGCGTGCTTCGATAATTAAAGTCTAGGGCTCCGCGGGGAATGTGGCCCCAGGCAGAACCCGGCCGCATGAGCACTTTACTAGCGTGCTTTAATTGCTTGAATGCGATATTGATCCCCGTTCGGGAGCAGCCTCGGCGCTTAAAAGGTTACAAGGGTACTGACTAATTTGCTAAACGCAAAACCTCGCAAGTGTTTGCTCCTTAAGCAATTCTAATGACTCTGGGGGTGTTATTTTATCCTATTAAGTATGGGTTCGGGGAAGCAAGGATAATGCTTAGTAATTTTTTATAAACCATACTTAAGCCCCTTGGATTTGTTGAAAACATTGTGCCCTTTAGGGTAAGATTAATATTTGAAAGCAATTGCAGCTCGGTAAAGCATTCTAAATAAGAAAATCAAGAGTTAGCTAGTCAACTCCGTTCTCCGTTGAAGACGTTTAGACCAAGACCTCACTTTTCCATTTTTAATCATTTTTTGGTTTATTTTTCTATTACATCCGTAACAAAATGTTAAAATTAAGAAATTAATCAAATTAGTCAAATCCAACCCAATCCTTTAAATACAATTTTTCAGAAGCTTTAAATGTATCCAGTGGCGTGCAAAACTCTACGGTGGGTTAAAACTTTGTTAATCTGGCAACAGTTAAAAACCAAATTTGTACTGATTCAGAGCTGTTGTTGATAAAGTTGTTTCAATTTTTCCAAACAGTCCTTTAATATCAACTCACCATTTTGGGAACTATCAAAATCTAACTTTTCCAGGAAATCGGATCAAAACAGCACCTATCCAAAAATGGCATATATCAAAACATCACTTTTCCAAATTTCTTTTAAAAAATATTAGGATAAACAAGCGAACGTTTAAATTGGAAAAAAATTACTTCAGGATTGTTTATATACCTAGATTAACATGACCTAATCAAAATAAGTCCATGCTATGTGAACATTTATAATTATTTATTTTGCTGTTTATCCAAAGTGAGATTTTATTTTTAACCTCCTATCTATAAAAAAAATGAAGAAAACCCCGCCAAGTGCGTGTCGGATCACGTATAGTGTAGGGTTAAATTCGTTGCCGATGGGTTTAAAAAGACAGCGTGACAGCTAACTGTTTAAGGTTATTAAAAATGAATTTACGCACAAAATCGGCGATGAGGGTCATTTTCATCTTGATGGGTTCGTTAATCGACAAAATTGTCGCATTTGGGGTTCAGAAAATCCACGAGTGATTATTGAGAAACAAATGCGTCCACAACATGTCACTGTTTGATGCAGATTTTGGACTGGAGGCATCTTCAGACCATTTTTCTTCAAAAATGCGGCTGGTCAGGCATTAACAATTAATGGTGCTCACTATCACGATATGATAATCCAGTTTTTTGTGCCTAAATGGCAAGATATGGTTGTGGACGACATGTAGTTTCAACAAGACAGTGCCACATGCCATACAGTCCGAGAAACAATTCAATTATTGCATGAGTCATTTCCTGGTCAAAACGGGTAATTGTTTTGATGATCAGGGTACAGAAATAAAATTTATAGAATCTCCTGTATCATAAAATAGAAAATTAAAATAGTTTACATCTGTTTATCGACAATATTTTAGATCTAGTTACAATATCCCCTCGGTATTGTAAAATTGTAATACTAATAATTAGATTTCTAGTATAGAAGCTCAAAATTGAGCTTCTGTATGAAATGAAATAAATATTTTAAGTTTTCAAAATAAATATAAAAATTGAAGCTTAAAAAAATTTTGATTCAACTAAAAGTAAGTAAAGAAAAAATTATGGAGGAGATAAGTTTATATATTAATTGGTAGCATAATTATTATGTGACCAAATTCCTTACGTATAACTTTTGGATATATTTCCATGCTTATCTTAATTCCAGATTTACAATGAAATTTAGTTTAAAAGTTTAATTTACCAAACTTCATCAATGACATATATTAAAAGGTATTAGTATGGAACCTTCCGACTAGATAACTCTGAAGCTATGTCAAAACTTAAATAACGTCTATAAAACTTATCATTCTGTAAAACACAAGAGAGTTCGAAATAACTGTTAATTGCTACCAAACAGTAATAAACCTCATAGATAGCAGTTTGATTTTCGAATAAATTTCGAAATTACCCACCAGAGAAAAATATTTTTTGGATATCTGATCAAATAAAACCGGATTTTATCAGGATGAATGCCAAATACAGAAGGCACCGCCTTGCGAAAATACGAAAATCGACAACTAGCCATCTAGCTTCATATCCATCTATACATCCAGACTCATGCACAAATTAGGTAAAACAATTCCCTTTGTGTCACCCTCGGCCATAAAATTTAATAATTATGGGCATCAGATTGAGAAGGGAGCACTCAAATGTTGCAAGGGTGCATTGTACGTGGAACGGCTGGAAAAGTTGGATAATTAGGGCTCGGTTTAGTGATAAGATTTAATAGTCTCCGTGAATCACCTATCTTTTACGGGTGATGCGTCATATTTTCTTATCTTGTACAAAAGCCCTTAGGGATTAAATATCAGCGAAAGCGATCAAGTTGGCATATTTTTACTTCAACATTAACAATAACGAAATATTTTACTACTTTTCAAAGTACAAAAACCAAACAATACCAAGTATCATTTACTCTGTCTTCCGAGTCACTCAGAATCAAATTTGCGTATAAATTTTGTATCTGTTTAATTAGCTCAACTGTACCGAATCTTAAAGGATTAAAAATAAGATAAATCACAAGTAGAAATTTTAGATAAAATAAGAAACTTCACCATTATTGGCTCGATATCTAGGTCATATTAAACTGCGGGGTTTAAGAAAGGGGAAGATGGACTTTCACCTCGCTATATATTTTATTTTATTTCCATGTAGACCTTAAATTTCTTAATCGATTTTGATTAAAGTTGGTTCACATATTCTCCATGGCACTTGCCTTTGATTTGTTTTGTAAATCGCAGAGCTTCGATTTGGGCTCTGTACCGACTTCAAATATCAAGCAAAATCTTAGGATGTAATTTGATAATATAGCAGGAAATATTTCAAAATTAAAATTATGTTCGTAGTCTCATTAAACAAAACTTAATGAAAAGCAACGATTAGGAGATTAATATAGTATACCTTTTACTTGGTTATAATTGAAAAGCGATATAATTTTTTCTTAGTTTTACGTTTAGAAAATAGGTAAATGAATTTCCAAAAACTTTTAACACTCGCTTGTCCAAATTTCATTTGCAGTTGTTCAATGTATTTTAATCGAACCTATTTCGGGTGAAAATAAAACAACCTGAATATAAGAAGTATTCCGTCGCTTTCTTCCAGATTTATATGTCTTTAATCTAAAAGTCCATTAAAGCAAGCAATTCCTCACTTCTTCAGGTGGAGGCTACAACGTTTCGAGGAAGAACGAATTGATTTTTATCTTCGACTTCTCTAGGGTTTTACTAAAAGGCAATGGATTAGATCTGCAGAACAATGAAATCCCCGGACAGTACACTGGAAAATCCAATTAGAAAAATTACGCTGAATTTTTCACCTCTTCTTCGAAATGTTCTGTTCGTGACCTCGAAGGAAATTCGTCAAGGTGCACTCGAGGACAAGTGACATCGTCTTTATCTGCATAGCAAAAGGTCCTCACTCTCACTCAACGTCGCCTCCCTTGTCCTGGACTTACTTTAAATGGCAGTTTGTCATGGAGTTTCGCATATCTTTTTATTTCTCTCAAAACTCATATCTGGTGCGGCTATAAAAACCGAAATGAATGGTTCGCTACGAGGGTGTTTTTAACGTCCTGCCCCTGGTCTCAAGACAACATTTAGCAGAACACGAATGTTTTTGTCTTCTGCAGAACTTTTGGACAACTCCCCGGATTAAATATGACCGATAATTACCCAGGGGCCCTGGTTAAAGGTCTTTGTTTTGTGTGATTTATGACATCGGTCTGCCCGTCTTATGGCTGTACCATTCTTCATCTTTGGCTTTTTGCAGAATATGGAGATTACAGGACACAAATCTTGCCGCCTGCTTCTTACGTGAATTCTTACATAAACCTTGTGGCAACTATCGCAATAATTTATCATTCGTTGTCTCTTCAATGGCAGTGAAAAAATAATGCTCCAACTATTGGCTTACAGCAAATAACTTGATTAATTTTCTAACTCATAAGGAGGCCTAAATGAAGTACACTCAGGGGAACAAAGCAGCCCTCGAGAGCTCTAAGTAGCAACGCTAATGGACTGGCAGCAGCAGGGGCCACTTTCTTCAAGGATGTTTTTGTTTTTCTTGAAGAAACACAATGTTGGTATTGTTTTTAAAAGAGTGAGACTAAATCCAGAAGTACGATACATTTTGGTTTATTTAACTTTTACAAATCGACGAACATAATGAACTCAGTTTGATTGTCATCTTCTACTCAATTCATTAAATACTTTAATTCACAACTATAATAACTCATAGTATTACAAATAAAAAATAGTACAGATAGAGGGCTTAGGTCTGGTTTAGATCCACCTATTATTAGTACCAACTAAACTAATTTGAAAAACTATAATATAATAGTTTTTTTTTTTCTTAACATGTCCTTCAATCTTTTAGTTTATTTTCTACCAAATATTACAAAAATTGTTGTTATTTTTAATCAAACAAATCAAAAAATCTGTGAATTTACTACACAAATGAAAAAAATTTACTTTAACATAAAGTGCTCTAGTTGCATTCACTTAAAAACTTCTCCTATTTTAACTAATCTAAACGACTAATGCAGAATAGAAGGGAAAACTTCGAAAACAAAAAGTTGTCACTATTGAACAAAAGAATTGTTAATTTGATGGTAATTTTGAATAAATAAATAGGTACACATTCAAAATTGCACGTATTAAGTTTTAAACATGAAGAGAATGCCTTGAAAACTAGTTTTTGGGGGTTTTTGAGAACACTAATCATTATTCTGGTATCAAAGTTTAGAAATTCTACATGACGGATCCAGTACAGCGGCCTTAATATCTCAAAAGTAAGAAATTTTAATGAAATTTAATATAAAAGGGAATTCGAGTAATCTCGTTCCGAATGTAGTATCAAAATTTAGAAATTCAAAATGTCGGATCCAATATGGCTTCCAAATTTGTTTAAAGTTTAAAGCAAGGGACCTAATGAAAACTACAAAAGGGAATTTTGGGCTTCGAATTTCATTTTCTCTTAATGCATAAAATTAGGTGTTGCTAATCACTTTAAAAAATATTGTTAAACCCTGCTAAATAAATTTGTGACAACTATGAAAATTTGATAAACATCAGCATTGGTTTAGCGCATTTTCTGTTAGTAATTTTGACCGTTCTTACAAACGTCGATTTGAATAATTAGTTAAATTTTATAATTTTCAACCTCATATTTCTCAAAATCGTGATGAGGTGGAAAATTTTCAGAAGGGATTAAGTTTGATGTCCATCTCACGGATTTTGATAAAACTTTGTTCGTTTGGAGTGAAATATGATAAATATGCAACAACAATAAACTTTGTCGGTTACTTGAGCTTTGAAATTTCGAAGTGACATTTTTTTTTTTATGTAAGCTTTTTCCATAATTTTCACCAACAGATGGTGGGAGCATGTAGAAATTTCGGTGGAACACTATCACTTTTCAGAATTTCAAAGTTAAATATCTTAGGAAATATAAGCGACCGACAATCTGCTTGTATAATCGTCACTTTTGACCCTAGATGAACATTCCTACAAAGTTTCATTACTATCCGTGAGGAGACCTCAAATTCATTCTATGCCAAATTTTAATTTTTGGCTCACTAAAATCATAAGTCAGTTTAACGCATTTCAAATTAATACATGTATAGTATAACAATATTTCTGTTGAAATATAAGTATTTTTATATAATGTATATGTTTTTGTACATGCGTCAAATTGAAATAGGTATATAAATATCAGTGAACCTAGTGTTAATTATAATTAATTATAGCTGATAATTACCTTTTGCAGTTAGGTATACATTTATCAGTTTCAGATTACATAAAGTGATAATAAATAACAGAAGTTTTGCAATATATCTCTTAAGAGAGGACATGGAACATGACCTTCTTCAAAATTAATATGCATACTCCCGCAAGCAACTGGCTCATCCGCTCATGGTCCACAAATTCCAAATTAAGATGAAATGAAAGCTCAACAGGAAATTATCACATGTAGCTTGCGGGCTACTGCTGAAAAGCGACCCGATTGTTGCAGAAATGTGCAGCAGTTGCGAAATATTTGGAAGGTTTTCGGGGACAGGAAGGCGGTTGTAATTACCCCTATTGGGCCATTGTTCTGACTAGTTAATTACATTAAATTCGTCGTTTGAGAAAAACGAAAAAGCACAAACAAGTTGCAAGGATGTCGGTGACGGGACGGCGCACGTCCTTGCTTCAGATGGCAAAAAGCCTCGCAGATATTTGCCCCGTGCTTACATCAGCCAAACGGGCAGTGGCACATTTCACCACTAAATATGAAAGGGCAGAAAAAAGTCATTTGAGCCATCTGTGCACCGCCACCAGTCATTTGCTAGATGGATCAAAGTGGGTCCTAGAGTGCGGGGGCAGCCTTATGTCCGCAAACCGACCTAATGTTAAGTAATTTCCATTTCTGTGGGTGTATTCGTCTGCCTTGTTCCGGGTGCAAGTGCCCTGCTCCTGCAGTAAAATACTGCCACCGAAAAACTTCGCCATTAAAATCCACCCTGTTCATGATGCACAAAACATGCATTTAGAAAGGGCAGGGGATGCATTTCAGTGGCCATAAAATAAATACTGCCGGGCTTTGAGTACACTTAATTGCATACACGCGGTCATATTTTGGGGCATACATGTTGAGCTTATTAAATTATCCCTCTTCAAGGGACCCCGGAGTGACCGCCTGCCGCTCCCAGACGGGCAAGAAACCTAATCACTGTTTCGTGTAGTTTTCACTGTAAATATCCATTCGACAAATGAGTACAGTCAAGAAAACTTACATTTAGAACCCTCCCCCGCTCAGGGGGATGTGGCTGGATGAAACGTGAAACCTATGAAACATGGCCGTGTTGGCTGCTAAGAGGTTCCTAGAAGGGAATCAGACTCAAACACGTTTTGGTTTTCCTTTTGGGTTTAAATAAGGTATGAGTGCTAACCCTAATTGCGCACTTTTTTGTGCCGATTAATTGCATTTTCTATTCAGCCGCATGTTTGCTTTTATGAATTGAACTCTAGATTTGCATGGTAAGCAGTACTGTAATTTTAGTAAAATAGCCACTTATGAGGATGTCGAGGGCTCATAATGAAAATTAATTATTTTCAGGCCAAGTAAAAATGACATGCAATAAAAATATTTAACTTCTTCGTCGAACATGGAATATTAAATGAATTTGTAAGAACCTGTCTTTACTTAATAAAATTATAACCGAATCAGAATGGCAACCGAAAATTGTAGGCTTGAAGAGATTCTGCTGAAAATTAATATACCTGGTGATATTATCGAAATTTACAAATTCAAGATGGCCTATCCAAAAGAACTGTAAATATGCCATTATCTCTAAAGTAAATTGTTCTCTTAAATTATTTAATTTCGTCATTAAATACATCTGTAATGTACAACTATTATTATAGATTATAAAAATATAGAAATTATAACGAGCTTTTAAGTAATAAACAAGGTATGGAACACTAGAAACAAGCAATAGGATAAAATGAAGGGAATAGTAGAAATATGGTTATTTTAATAATAAAAGTATAGCAATTTATTGTAATGAACTCAAAAAAGACGCATGAAAAAATATAAAAACGTTAAAAATTACGCATGTTACAAAAAAACTTTCTCCTTTAATAGGTTTGCTATTAGAAAACAAAATCTGCAAAACTTTACGACAACACATCTTTGCTCGTATAAATACAGTTTAATTATGAAAATTTAGGTCGTAAATATACACATACATACGTCAGTTTGACGTAATTTTACATATTCCTGCATGTTTACACCAATTTGGTCTAAAATCGCACAAAATTTACTAAATTGATTGAATATCACACCGAAAGTTTAAAAATGTTGTAATTTTACACTTTTTTGTTGGATTACACCAAAAATGTGTACTTTTGCGATAGTGATCAATTTTTCCATAGAAACAAATGTAAAATTGCACTTAAGTTTAGGGTGAATTTATACTCTGTTTTTAGAGTGTAATACTAGTACTAGTTATTAGTAGTAATAGTACTACTACTAAGGGTGTTCCGGAGATTTAATCAGGAAAGCCCCGAAATTTAAAACGTCTGCATATCTTATATTAGTCCATACTCGTACCTAAGTAGTAAACCCTCGTTGTGCTAAGATTATAGCTGCGATTTTCTTTCAACCGGGTCTGGTTCAGTGTCAAATGAAAAAAGCTATACTTACAGATTAATTATTCGGATAAGTATTTTTTGTTTCTTAAAGGTTGCCTGCCAACTAACAAAAACCTAATAACCTAAAAAATCTAATAAAATTAATATTGAGCATTATTTACATATTTGTACCTTTCATTTACTTATTATTATCCATTTTTCCACTTGAACAACAAACGAAACGTTTTCTAAGAGGCAATGCTACCACAAGAACGAAAAATCAAAATAGTTCCACAGCGCCTCTGCTGTAATATTTTCAAACTAATCATCCGGTTCTAAAACCCAAAGCCCTTATCTCTTAACCTTAACAGGTCTTGCAGATATATTCTAAGGTTTTCCTGAGGTTTTAATTCTAATTCTTAGTTAATTCTATGCACGAAACCTATAAGACTACTTAATAATAACAATACCAAAATCTAATTAAAAAGCCAGAAAATAAATAATAATAATAATTTACAGGAACAAAGAGGCCAGGTGAGAAGTATGATGAAGGGTTAGCATGTTATCAGTAAGCTAGCAGCAGGGCGCAAATATATTTACCTGTACTAAAACTCGTTAACAATGCGACTTTATCTATTAAGCTGTTTTTGTGTGTGTACTGACCAAAATAGCCCTAACTATCCTTTTAAGCCCGTTCTAATTTGCATAAGAATTTTCCCAATTAAGCGTAACTGGTCTTACCTCACAAAGGGCTTTCTAAGTAATTCCACCTGCAAGGAGCAGATGCCCATGAGCCACATCTTCCACCTCAGGTGGAAGGGAATGAGCTGCACTGACGACGCATCTCAAGTCCCCCTGCTATTCAAATTTATCAGGTAGCTTGGAGCTCGTTTGGGGACCACTTCAAAATTACATTCTTCATCACAAACAGAAGACTTATCTCGGCTGCAGGTGATCCCGAGCAGCCGAGAGGTGTAAACAAAAGTAAAATGGAATGTCCTTTTGTCTGGGTCTGGGGACCAAGTGTTCTTTGGTCCCCGGAAGGAGCAGAGTCCGAATTTTAGGCTAGCTGATAATGCATACGCCCCCGAGTGCTCGAGGGAGCTGCGGTTGTGGCATTTAAATGCAAAGATAGCAGGTGTTAGGCTCTTTATTTCACGAGGAGCGCATTCTCCGTCGCGCGAATACTTTGCTGACGTTTAATTAAAATGCTGTGAAATATGATGCACAATGGAGGAACAAAGCCCCAGACACACGCCCGGCTACACCTATGGGGCACATGAGCGCAATACCCAAAACCGGAGTCGAGCACCCAGCACCCAACTGGTGGCACGGAAAAAAAATTTTAATTAAACGCGTGTCACTTCGTGCAGAGGGAAGGCGGCAACTTTGTTATCCTTGGCGCTCTCGTCTTACCAGCTGTTTTTGCGGCATTTTATTCCACAGTCCTTTCGAGGAAGCACATTCCCGCTGAATCATTGGGACAAAAAGTATTTTCGGGGCCGCAGTGTCATTTGCATACCAGCCGCATCCCGTCGTCTCGGAGTAAACCGACGGCATCTAACGTCTGTGAACCGCACAAGAACCAGAAAAAGGGGAACCTAATTTAACAAGTTTCGCTCCTCCACATCCATCAGGGGGTGTGCTCACTCTTCTGGGCCGCAAATTTTTAATTATAACTTCAAAAGACGCAAGTAATTTTCCGAGTCGGGTACTTATTAAACATAACTTTTCTCCCTCAGTTGAATTTTTACAAGTTTTCCTCATACATAATTTATCAGGAATACGACGGTTTCATTCTCCTATTCCTCCCACATCAAGTCCGATTTCATCCCATTTTGTTTTCTAGGAAAAAATACCAAAAAAAAATCAAATAAAATTCTTTAGTCACAATATAATCTAATAACTTTAAAGTATATACCTACTTTTTACTCTTTTTGTGACAATTTTGACTAAAATTTAGTTACTAGAACCTTTCCAATCTTGTAAATCGATTACTTCCAATAGCTACAATTCAAATAATTTCTTAATTAAAAAAAGAAATTGTTTAAAAATAAGCTTTTATCGTATTCTACTCGTCAAACCTTTTCATTTGATACCCATGTAAAGGGGATTGTAAAGAAAAAAGTAATCCGCCATCTTGAAATGCCCGCCTTATCGGATTTAGAATTACGTCACGTAGCTTATCGTTTTCTACTTGTCAAATAACGGGAACTGATTTAAAATTTAGTTGCAAGATTTGACTTATACAACCCAAGTTAAATAAAAGCTTACGAGTATAAAAAAGATTTCACTTTTTATTTACCTACACTTCTATCAGTTAAAATAATAAGAGAATTCAATACAAACAATTTTTTTTAAATATATCTGTATTGCAAATGCTATTCTATTATTGATTACACCAATGTTTTTATAATATTATTACTAATATGAACAAGTTTTTATAAAATAACAATTATGTACCTATTAAAAATTAGAGAGTGACTATTTTCACCTTAAAAAACGTGAAACCAGAAACCAGAAACCAGAAACCAGAAAAAATAAATTCATTCAAATTACAAAATGCCTATTAACTAAAGATTTCCCTTTTACAAAATGCCTACTAACTAAAGATTTTCCTTTTACAAAATGCGTACTAAATAAAGATTTTCCTTTTGCTGTGAATTTATTTTTTCTGGTTTCTGGTTTCTGGTTTCACGTTTTAAGGTGAAATTAGTCACCTCCTAAAAATTAAATAAGTTGTCGAATCGAACTAGAAAGCCTTTCTAAATCCTAATGATCCTAATGTTTTGTTTTATAATAGATGCTCAACATATTTTAATAGATCTATTTTACTCTTCTATAGTATATTCTCAGATGCATCTAAAAATGTACTTTTTTTTTTTTATGCGCTTATTTACTTCTAAAAATTCTACGAGAGTGAATGATTAACATTTTTTATGAACCTGTATGTATTTCATAACAATCTAAAGTATCTTATAAATATGTTGTATATGGTGGATAAAAAGTATCCTAAGTTCTTTTCCTTGATATTGGGTATGTGCATACCTAATTTCATACCAACCGGTTGAACAGTTGAGATGTGATGATGGAACCAGCAAACAAACAAACTATAGAGTTTAATTTGCACTCTATTTTTGTTTGGGAAGAAAACTACCAAAGTCAAGGAGGCTCTGTTTTTGACGGTTTAGTACAAGAATGTAATAAAAATTGTTTTTTTTTCTTATATTATTGAAAGATTGCTTTACTTCTGTAATAAAACTAAATCGAATCTTGTTAAATTGGCATTTCAAAATTATAGAAAATTGAATTCACCACAGGCTGATCAGTTAACGTTCAACGGCACAAAAATTGTTAAAATGTTGATTATTGATAATTAAATTGATTATAAATCCAGAATAGGGGATTAGTTAACAAATACGACGTCAAATGTGACGTCATTCGTCAGTGTGGCTAGATTTTTTATATTTCATGACTAGGCTATTTCATAGACTTTTTATTGTTTTTATAAATCTACACATCTAGCAATTGTGATTATGTTGAAATGTCAATTAGTAGATAGTTTCATATACGAACTACGAAAAGCACTATGTTTGCTAATTATTTTTTACCATCCCAGATGTTCCTATTTCTTTAATACCATTATACATAAACATATCCACATTCGACTGAAAACTAAGGGAAGTTTTCCAATTTCGAATTAATGTACATATGTCCAATTGCTATCCGTAAATAAGGACGTAATTGCTAGCTGTTAAAGCCAGATATATAAAATGCTATGAATTTACGACTGAACATTATGCCACGATGGTGGAATTGCAAAAGCAACACCCGAAGAGATTTTATGCTTTATTTGGAAACAATAGCCCCTCAAAAATGGGTGATGTCGCATTAAACAATGTTAATGGGTAAATCATTGTCCAAAAACATTTCATCAATATTTAAAAATAAAATAAAAAATAAATAAATCCGAAAAGCACAAAATCAATTAAGCGACATTTGCCGCCAATGCTTTTAATACGATTTATTGCATGACTTTAGGCGCGGCTAAGGCTTGTGTTCCGGCTGGGAAGCATAACGTCACCCCAAGCCTAAAGTTGCGCGGGTAATTTTAAATGTTTTTTGTGTTTTGTGTTTAAAATCGAGCATAATTATTTATGGAGTTGGCTTCGGTCTTCAATTTGGGGATAATAAAATCACAAAAATCGACAGGAACCGATAAATCCGGCCGTTTATGCAAATGAAAGGATTGTTGGCCGTGACAAGTTGCTGCGGCTGTCGGCCTAACCGCATTACGCGCGCCGCAATGGTCGCGAATGCTCGCTGAATATTATTTCGCGAAAAAAAAAATTTTTTTTTGTATTGTGCGCCGTCGCCTGTTTTAAGTTGGGAATAAATTGTAAAACGTCCTGTGAGAGGGCAACCACCCACTGAATTGCTTTTGTAGGGTCCGCTCGAATTCGGATGAGGGCTCCGGCGGGTATTATTAAATTTAATTCCTCCTCCTCGGGATGAGCCTTCCCTGTTCCCGGCTCTGTTTATTGCGGACACGACACGTAAGCCGGCCGCAAAACCGAGCTCCAAACTCCCACAAGCACGGGACGGATCTTAGATGACTGACTTTGTTTAACTAGAGTCTAGGGTGCCGTGAAACGACAGTTTGGCGTTAGTTTAAGCGCCATCGCTGCACCACCGCAGGGACACAATTTAAGAAAGTGGTACTTCGAAAGGTCCTCTGAGCTTGGCAAATTGATATGCGTGGAAGGGTTAATTGATATGTTAATAATGGGCGAGGGTCCTCCAGGCGCAATTTGACTGCTGGGATTAAGTTGTTTGTCCCGGCCGGTGATTACTCTTTTTCATACCGAGATACACCCAGGATTAGGAAGTTTCGGAGTCATGATTCTTGGCTCTTTCAGAGACCGGGGGCGAAAATATACACCCAAAGCAGGGGTATTAAGAGATTCGGCTTCGATTTCGGCTTTAATTAACTGGGACTGGTGGAAAATCTAATGATAAATTTGCGGCGTAAAAGGGATTCCCAGGATTAAAGGTTATCACTGGCTTACAGTAGAGTGCTCCGTTCGAACGAAATGATTCTATTTATTGCGTATTATCCGCATAATCACGCATTTATCAGCTTAATTGGAGCGTTAGGGATTAGGTCGAAATACATCATTATTTCTGGATACGATTAACTTCATGATAACCCTAATGGTCACATTGCTCTGCCACGTTTAGTCACGTTCTTATCCCGACTGTTTTGTAAAGGGTCTCCCTAATAACAATTTTTGGAGTAGAAGATGATTATGTATATCTTCCATATTAAATTAAAAGCTACACCGAGTCAAAAATTTCATCCTAGAACTCCTTAATTTTGTAGGAGATAGTAAAGTAGCCGCAAATTTAACACAAAGTTTTTACTTAACGACTAAAATTGACACAACTTTTTGTGCAAGTTACATATGAATTTTCTCCTACTTTACTATCTCCACCTTCTACAATATTGAGCAGCCTTTAGTTGAAAATTTTGATTTCATATAAAATTGGTGATTACGTTTATATTGCGATTTTTAATACGATAATATGATGCAGGAACCATATTACTTTTAGCAGAACTACTCTACCATATCATCGCAAATTCCTTTTTGCTTCGGGTCATTTTAATTACTTGGTTATTATTAATAAATTAATTGGTTATTATAAAAACAAAAGAATATGATTTTCCCACAAATAATTCACAGATTTATTAGTTCCATGCCGAAGAGATGTAATGAAGTTATTAAAAGTAATAAATACTCAACTAAGTCTTCAGTTTTATTATATATAATGAAATTAAGTGTCTTTTAAGTTAATTTATCAGTTCTGAAAATTTTGTAGGAATGAAATAAAAAATAGCTAATTAATTTCATTTTGAATTTAAACCGCCATAAGAGTATATGTATGTATGTACAATGTATATGTGTATTAGAATAAAGAGAAGAAGAATAATAGAATAGAATAAATGCAAAAAGAAAAATAAATGTAAGACGTGTTAGGAAGTGAGCTTTCGTAAAATTTAAACACTTTTCGATGTAACTCACTTTTAAATTGTATACATTTGACAACGCTCTTCATACGAATATTTCCCAGCTTTTTTAATTTTTACTGATAGCCAAGGTTGTAAGTAATAGTCCATAAATCATTGAAAATATAGTTTAATATTTATTTGTACAGAGATATTCATAGAGAGATTGAAACGTTCTTTTATAACTTAATATTGAACTGTTCCTGTATAGGTTCAAATAACAATCTTAATTGCATAAAATATTCTCAATATGCATGAAATATTCCGAGCTGCTACTCTTGTGAACATTTCCATGTTATATAAATGTTTCCTAAGAATGTATATATTACTTTTGCTCAATGTAGGAGTAATATTGCAGTGCAATCAATTAAATCTGGAATCCAATATATTATTATAATAGCATTTTGTGTACAGTATTTAAATTGTCTACATTAATAAAATCTACTTAAATAGATAATTTACATATCAAATATCTCATAATTTGAATCATTTAGGTGAAATTGCTATTAATATGTAATCAATTTTATTAATAGATAGTTCTTCACCTATATTTGATGCACTTATTGAAGAATTTAAGAAACTGTTTTTGTTAGATGATTTTTCTACTCGCCACATTTTTAGTAATTTTACCCACAGTTTAACCTAAAATTAAAGAAATTATACTTTTATTTCATCTAAGTGGAGATTAGGTGATTTACCCAAATTTCGTAATTCGCATCTAGCATTCTAAGTAGGTAACATCAACAGTAATTGTTAAAAGTTTTTCATCTCATGCTTGTAAATTAAAGACAATGATTTTTCTCCTTCCTTGTTTTCTTTAATATAAATAGGTTTCCTAACAATTCGTGCAACCAAAGAGATAACAAAATCAAGGTGATTTGGCATCACAAAGAGCAATCTTGCAAAATCTGCGAAAGCAATAGAATCCAAGTCTTTAAAAATATTTGAATGCAATGCAATCACCTCGTCCTTTTATTCCGCTGTGCAGAGTTTATAGCAAAAGGACCAGGATCCGCGAAAGGACGTCCGTTTTTCCCCAGACGACAGAAGCGGTATTGTCC
Organism: Eutolmus rufibarbis; assembly: GCA_963920795.1. NCBI lineage: Eukaryota > Metazoa > Arthropoda > Insecta > Diptera > Asilidae > Eutolmus > Eutolmus rufibarbis. Next base: position 34,560,400 of record OY987207.1, on the reverse strand, counting down.
CTAACTAGCAAATCTCAGACGCTAGCTGACGCCCAGCTGAAACTATTCCCATTAAGCACATGTCATTTCCCTGCAGCGTCCTTATCGCAAATTGCTTCATGATTTCTCGCTTTCGAATTCTTTCCCTGGCCGTAAAGGTTTTGTGCAATTACGAATGGATCCTTGTGTAAACATCGGTCTAATGTCGCCTGTCTCGCTGTCGGGGACGTAATAAATGGAGGAGTCGGAGGACATAACTCGGGACGTTCTTGTAGGGTTTACCTTATTGCTAATTTATAGCACGGAGTAGCCACTGCTCCGGGAGGATAATTTCCACTCGAATCCAGTCCTACTCTCGTCCTGTCGAAGTTGTCTTGTAACATTATCCGACTTAGCATGCATATTTCATGGTCGTTGTTATCATTGGTATCTTTTGTATCGCACCCATGTTCCAATAATTGTAACTGCCCCATACAACTAGTGCATTGCTTGTTTTCGGAACACGCTCTTATGACCTGCTGATAACTACGTCAGGATTTTCGATTGAGCCGAAACCTATTTTATCCCGGGCAATCTATCGCATTGGCAGGAGGTGCACCAGTTTCGGATGTTCCTGCGACTATTGCCACTTTATCTTAAGTGACTTTTCCCAGGGCATTAGCTGTCATGATAAGGCGGATCCTCGAGAGCTAGAAAAGGGAGAAAAGGGGGAAAAGGGAGAAAAAAAAAAAGCGAATTTACATAATTTATGCAGATTATGCTCTCCACCACGAAACATCCACTTAGAGCATTACCAGGGAGAGCTGGATACGACAAACAGTTGTGCGAGAATTTAAATATTTGTGGATAGCATGAAGGCAATTTCACGGAAGATGAACCAGCTCTGCTTATCTGCGAAATTAGAGGAGCTATGTAGCTACTGTGCCTGTGCCTGGTGCCTGGCTAGAGGAGCCCCCCTAGCCCCCGCCCACCTATTCGCTGATATATAGTCCATAGTTTGACGGTCCAGGGGACGAAATCGAGTGGGGCCTTAATGTTGACTCTCGGCACTGAGTCCTTTTTATATTGTTCCATCAGGAGGAGCGCCGGCACTCAGGGCCATCATCATTTTCATTACGGAGCCCCGTAAATGCTCCTTCTAATAGGTAACGACAATCACGCTTTCAACACATTACCATTAATTAATTCCAATCCATTTATATCCTTGATTTACGCTCCGGAGCGGACCTCCAAATGGCCGGTCCGTGGCAAGGATATTGTTCGCTAGTCCCAATGAATTTTGCTTCGAAATTGCATGGAAATTATCCCATACATCAAAGCGGCATCTTCCGCCAGGATCTTTTATCTTTTGTTTACAAGCAATTGACGTAGTCTGAGCTGAATTTGATGATGTAAATGGAATTGAGGTGGCCCAGTAATTGAACCCGACTTCCCAAACCCATCTTATGCCCCTCTCCACCCCCGACCACATTATGATCGAGGCAGAAAATTGGATAATTAAAGAGGGCGGAAATGATTAAGTGACACATTAGCCTTGGCGGAGGGGCTTCCTGCTTTTTCGGGCGCGAATTCATAAACCAGGCCACCACCCGTAACGCAAATATTTTTATATTTGAGCTAACGCCCTCATCGCCAGTATTTCCAGAGTTTCTTCGTAATGGAGGGCATCAGTCTTCACTGGCATATAAAAATAAGTAAGTACGCAAGTAAAAATGAAAGGTTGCTTTTTAGCGGTCACAGCTCGTTGCTGATTTTAATTTCTAATACCAAAAATGACACAACTGAAGAAAATTTAGGGCAAACAGCATCTAAGAGACCCTCAATAGGTGGTTGAGATGGATTTGGGTATGTCATACTAATTTTTTTTAGTGATTATATAATGCCATTGAACTGATCGATTTTAAACAAATCTATTTTTTACAAATCGATGCCTCAGACGATGTAGAAAGACAGTTTATGAAAGAATTACAAAAATAAGTCTGTTTGTGATATAAAAGAAAAGATGCAAATTGAATCAATTTTGTTCAAATGTATTTGCATGTTTGGTGGAAATTGGGTACGCCGCTTCAACATATCGATGTCGCTTTACCCCCAGTTTTATACTTTAAAAATAGGTAACCAAAAATCCTCAAGAAGTTGCCATGGTACTTTAATTCGTTTTTTTACGAAATCCCCAAACACAAAATTCCCAAATGAGAAAAATCCCCAAATGCAAAATCCCTAAACACGAAATTTCCAAATTCAAAATCCATAAATGCAAAATCCCCAATCACAAAACCCCAAAAATTTATAGAGAAAAGCGTCTCCTTAGTTGTTTTTAATTTTGAGCAGCCAGCTGTGGGTTTGAATTCTTGTCGAATGAGTTTTTGGAGTATTTCTCAGTTTTAGTGACATAAACCCATCAGGTAATTAAATAATTCGTTTTGCATCTTATGACCTTTAAAAGGAATGGAAACATGGAATTACCCCATTTTGAGGTACATCAATTTTTTTTTCAGTTTTTTGAATCAATAACGTCGATATCAATGAAAAAATAATGGTGTTGGTTGATTATTTTATAAATTAGGTACAACAAATTATAAAAAACGCGACTTTCTTGATATCTTTGTTTTGCTTGCAAAACGCTAATAGAAAAACTTTTCTTTCATATGTTGCAGAGAATTATAAAGAATATTTTTTTTAATTTTGAGTTCAATCAGACGAATAGAGCTCAAGTTATCCGGGACAAACCGGCGAAAAACGTCATAAATAAAACGCGATTAAAGTTCGACGCGCCGCGCGCCGCCCAGCTAGCGCGAGACACGGTGAATAAAAATGAATTTGGAGGGGAAAGACCCGAGATATCAAATTTTCATGGCATGTTCTCAACACCTTAGAGAATCATTCTCTGTAAAACAAAAAAAAATCGATTTTTTCAAAGTGGAAAAGTATAATGCCTCTTTAATTTAAACTTAAATGCGCATTTATGTAAATTAGGTAAGCTATTAAGATAGAAATTGTGTGCTCAAGCAAAAGCAATTTCTTCTACATAACTCAACCTTTTATCTTTTATTTTGCTGACACTTATCTTAGAATTAAACAAAACCTGATTTGCCTAAATTCACATCAAAAGCTAACAAGGGCAGAACTAAATACTTAGGTCAAATCCGTCCCTCACACTTAGTTTTAATTCATCACTCCTTCAAGTATGTGACCCAGTTTTGTCAAAAATCTTGACTTGGTCAGGAAGAAACTTTAGTGCAGAGTACAGGCTTCCGACAAGAAGTTAAATGAACTCGAACATTCAGCAGGGGAAACTTTGTAAGCATTTCGGGGCTCTGTCTAACGTGCGAGTGACGACGCTTTGTCCTAAGTGTCAAGTTATTTCCTTTGACACGAACGTAATAACGCGCCCAAAATGAAGCCCTGAAAGAAAGTGCCTTCAAGACATCTGCTCACAAGGTAGAAAAGTGTCAGGACTCAGGCGCCCAGCAGCGGGCTTGATAAATTGTTATCTGCCGCTAACACCATCCTTTTCATTATTTACAGAAACTAATTTCAAAGCTAAACTTCGCCGGTAAATCTAAAAACGTGACATGCAAAAATCAAAGTTTAAGGACTTTCAAAATCCGGAAAAACATTGCAGGGCCATCCCCTGAAATTAGAAAACTTATCAAGGCCCGGCAGCTAACTACCAGTAATTTGGCGGCTCCGCCAAACCACAGTTAGAAGCATGTAGCTAAAGCCCTCAGCCCGGGGGTGTCGTTCAGAGGTTCAACAAATTTTGATAATCAGAATGAATAAGCAAAAGTTTTGTCATTACACACGATTTGCTGGGCCTATCCGATACCTTCCGCGACGCCGCCCCTCCCGGCTGTTCTAATTAGAAAACGGTAGCCATGGGGCGAATAATTAAGATGAATATTGGGGAGTTATTATTAAAACTACCACCGCGGCGAAATTAATGCTTTTGGCTTACTCATCGACCACCGCCCCACCGACTTGGAGCTCGTTAAGCGAGCGATCGCAATTGTCATTTGTTCTTTATCTTAACGACTGTAGCTGCAGCCAACCTCGTCACGGCTGGGTAAATGGGTCAGAAGAGCCCACCCCTCCCCTCCCCTCCCCACCACCCTCCCACCTTCAACTGTCATTTCCTACGACCGTGTCTTTAAAACAAGCGAAAATTCCATTAGGAGCGGCTGGGCGCATTCCTGAAAACACCACTGGCCCAAGGACATTCGCTGACGTAAATTTTGTACACCGTGTTTTTCACAAATTCCAAAGTCTCAAGTGGAGCCGCCAACAATGGGTCCTGACTCCGGGGCGGGATTCACCTGCATGCCACGCGACCCCCGGAAGGCCACCCGGTCGGCCCCTCCACTCCCGCCGCCTTTTGCTGGCGACTAGTGCAGCTTTGAATGTGTACGAGTACTTTGCTCATTTGAATTGACGAAAACATCTTTTGACCTCTTTCGCAAGTTAAGGACTTGAGTTGTTTCTGTGAAGGGAACGTTTTCAGCTTTTAATTTGGGAACAAAAGCATCCTTGTAGAGTTTAAACATCCCCGTAGGAATTTCGTAGATATGTAGGTACTAAAAAATGCATCTTTAGGTATGTTCTATCAGTGAAGCAGATCAAGGACTACTTGTGGAAGTTGTCTTCACTTCTCCACAAAGGACTTTATCCTTTTCAGAAAAATTTCTGGCCGTATGTATGTTAAGAGAATTTTTAATAAAGAAAGTTAACTAATTTTATTTATTAAATCCCTATGGTCATTGCGAATCCAAGTCTTCGTTTTACTCTTATTATGACAGTTTATAACGTCAGCGAACAAGCTGAATTAGTATTAAGACGAAGACAAAGCTAACCTGTTCGAATTCGTTCATTTAGTTTGACATTAGTTATTTAAAATTGATCTAAATAAACCAAAAATGCAAAATTCGACAGTATTCAAGGAATGCTCCTAGAACTTTTTTCTCTCTTTCGTCTCTCGAAGTCAACCCAAACCTTTATTCGCTCATCAAGCTAATTAAAATGTTATACTACGTACATATAGCTTAACTTAAATTATTTTATAAATTTCAATTAAAATTAAATTGTTTTATAATTTTTTGTTACATAATTCAAAAATTGTTTTGTTATAATTGGGCCTACTCGGATTGATAACTTAGTCTCTAAAACTCCTAAGTGAATGACACCTTAACTTTTGTGGTTTTTTTCTATGACCGACAGAGGAAATTAATATGATGAAGATATAATTGCAGGATTATATTAACACCAAAAAGAACCAGAATGTGTCCTTTTTCCTGTAAATAAATTAATTAAATAAATAAACTCAATTTATAAAAGATATAACTTACTTCATTTCATTTAAATCCGTTGCTAATTTCTATGATAAGATTCCGCAATGCGTTTTATTGAGTCCTTTTCTGATGCCTCTGGTCTATGCTTTAAACTGCTCCATGAATTATGTATTAAATTTCCTCATTATTTTCTTCCTAGTCTCTTCAATTTCCTGTATTTCAGCTAATTAGGAAGTCACCAAAACCCTTTGACGCACTTGTTTAGAAACTTTTGGGTGTTGATAAAATATTTTGTTTATAATTAAAGAAAATTCCCAGAATTGGAGCAAAGGATACTACATCAATATCCGCCGTCATCCCTTTTCTTGTATATCTCAACTAATTTCAAAATTTAATTTCGCGGCCGGTGTTGAGTGTTTGCTTTTCTTCCCGTACAATGTTTAAATTTGTGAGCATATCAAGTACATCTGAAATATAATAAAAATTTATAACAAAAAACTAGTATAACCAATAAATAAGGAAAATAGTGACTTTACTAATTTTGATGACATGTTTCTGAAAAATTTATAAACGATAATTATAATTTAAAAAATTTTATTATACATATGCATGTAGGGGAAGGTCGGGGATTCCCGGACATTTGAATAATTAAGCAAGCACATTTCGCAAAGTAAATGCAATCCAGTTGCGACATTAGCACAGAGTAAGTTACAAGTTAATGTCACCTCTTCTCGACGCATCTAAAAAACGGTTTTAACATAGGCTCGAAAAACCCAAAGAGTCGAAATTTTAATATATCATATAAAAAAATTTAGAGGAAGAACAGAAAAGTAAAGGCGATAAAAAGAATTAATAAGATATGTAAGTATGTCTGGGGATAGCAGCCTTTTTTTATGCTGCCAAAATAAATTTTATATGTATGTTTTAAAAAAGTTGCTAATTACTTATCTTTAGTTAACGTCATTGACGACATTCCTGGTTTCTAAATTTTGATTAAGCTTGTTGACAATAAACTTTTCGAAAATGATTACTTTTGTTTGTTTATAAATATGGCTAACGTTTAAATCTGGTACAAGACAAATTTTCCTTATATTATTAACAACGATTTTTTCGTCGAACCTCAAACCCATTAGATAATTGCATGTGAAGATACTATAAAAGATATTTCGAACAAAATACCTGAAAGCGTTGTGCGTGCTAGTATAAATGGATTAGTTATAAAAGCTAGAGGCGAAACATTAAATTACACATAAATGTTTAAAATTTTATAACTAACTAAACTTATTTAAAATTAATAATGTCATCAAAAAGTATAAGGATTGTATTCTACATCTATGAATTAAATATAATAATTACAATTATATGTATGTAAGAAGGAATAATTTCGTTAATTTGATTACAATTTCAATAATCTAGACATTTTATTGTTTAGTTTTGTTTTTATGCTGTTAAAGAAGCTTTCATCGTTAATACAGATAATAAGCAAAAAGAGGTAATGTACTATCAAAATCTGTAAGAATCTTAACTATTTTAAACATAGCATGTCCATTTGCTTAGATTTCCTAAAAAATAAAAATAAGTAGACGATGAAGAACTTGTGATTGTCACAAGATTTGATTAAATGAATGTTCCTTATGTGCCCACTCTCTAGTAACTTGATTACAAAAGAAGAAAAAAGAAAAAAGGTGCATGTACCTTATTCGAAAATTCGTTGGATTTATAAATACCCACCCGAGAGGCTCTGCTCTTCGCGGCAGATAGTGAAGCACACTCACGGCGCACCGCTCAGATTTAATTCGGAATCATCCTGCACCTTCTTAGCGAGTTGTCCACATGCCCAGCGGCGGATTGAGTCAAGTCACATGATCTGGCCAAGGTCTATTTTAAGACAGCTCAGAACACAAACATTCCGCGCTATTTAGATGTAAACATGTACATATTTTGAAACAGCGCATAGACAGTCTTTGTGGTGGTAGAATGTAATATGATAGGATTTCCCAGTCGGTTTTAGTAAATCGCGCATGCCCACTGCTACTGGACGTTGTTTTCCTCGTTCTATTTTCGTCGCCACTTACCAATTTTTCGACATCTTCGTAAAACTACCGCATCGGGTGAAGAACATTTTCAATATTCATGAAAGTATCGCGCATAATTAATGAAGCAATCGGTTTTCCACAAAACTTTCACACTTTTCCGAGCATCTCGATGATTTCATGCCCGGACATGCTCCATACTTCTTTACATTCCATATGCTAATTATTACTATTGAATGCAAGGAAGCATGGAACTTTCGGAGGCGTTCTTCTTTCATTGTACACGCAGCACTACAATTTCCCATATGCAATACTGGCAACAGCCGATAAATTGTGGCGGTGTGCAATTAAAATGACTCAAACTTACCATCTGCTGAAATGTGCAATTTCACGACAATTTAGCCATTCGGGAACTGCATGGTTTCAGTCCACCGTCTCCATCTCAGGACACGTCCGCTGGCAATGTGTTCAAATTGCAAGAAACCTTCGGGTATCGGCACATTTTTCTTAGGTCATGTGGCCACAATGTGCGTTTTCTTTTCGTTTTTAGAAAAAAGTAAAAATGCGAAAAACATATTTTAAAAGGCTTCTGTGATTTAAGAAGAAATTATGAAATTTAGTTAAACAAATATTTAAAAAACAACGTATTTTATTTTCAAAAAGAGACTTCCCAAAACAACAATTTAGCAGCTTAAAAGTATTAAGAGTTTGTTGTTCGCGTAAAATTTCATTTTTAAATGTAATTTTTCTTCCTTTTTGTTTTCATATATGTAAATAACAATCATACAATCAATATTCAGTCGATATAACTTTGGAATTTGAAAAAATGGTTCTAAGATTCGAGGGAAAATATGCTTTAAATTCAATCAACATTTTATTTACACAAATATATCAAAATAAATAAAATTTTAAGAACTAATACAGAAGATCGGAAAAAGTATTAATAGAAAAACTAAATACATCTAAGACATGTGAATTTTCTTCGACTAACATTACTGTTCAGAAAATTTCTGACAAAATACTTTTTTGTCTGAAGATATTGCGAAAAATAATTATTTACTTTTCAACTTACACTATGATTTTCAAAAAAATATAATTTCTCCTTTTAATTTAAAAATATAAATTCGAAAAAGACATGTATTCAAATACAAATACAAATATAATAAAAAAAATTTAAGTATAATTTACTTATTTCTCTTAGATTTTTTGACTGCAAAAACTATATTTATAAAATAAGTCTCATCCATAAAGCTATAATATTGAAACACCAAACGAATAACCTTTTCAAAATAAAATTAATAACCCTAACCCTAATAACCTGTCGCATACAAATAAGGGTTAAACAAATTCCAATGATTTGAGTTTGGGCATATCAATGAAAATAAAAAACAAGACACACTCAAATATTTAGAGTTTCTTTCAATTTTCTGAGATATGATTCACTTTAATCCCTTCATATTACAAAAGAAATAATGTAAAATGTCATAGGCGACGTTCAGCATAAAATTGACCCCACGTGGTTTGGCCGTGGAGTGGTGACGTTTTTTCAACGGCTATAAATCTCAGCAGGAGTATTTGATTTTCGTCATCATAACCACAATTAGTTCAGTCTGTTTTATCACTGACATTATCACATAGCCTGGAAAAGGTAAATTATGTAAAATCGCCTATGATAAGGGAAAAATGGAATAGTCTTGATAGTGCTACAACTTAGAAAGCAAAATAAATTGATGTAAACTTTTTCTTTACTTTCAATGAACTCAAACTCTTACACTTAAAGGTCTCATCCAAGTGCATAAAATCGAACGTATAAAATTTTTGTATTTTCTTAAATGATAAATATGATAAATTCGTATTGGGGATCATACAAAAAATCAATGTAACAAGAATTACGTATTTAAAAATGCACTGTTTCTTCTGTGTGTATTCTTTAAATTTCTTTAAAGCAAAAATCATAAGCAATGTTGTTAAATTTACAATCTTAATATTTGCAACACAGCTGCTTTTGACAATTAGCCAATAAGCAAATTTTTTATTCGGCAATCTGTAAATATGACTTCAATGCCAGTTGTCATTTATTTTCTTTTTTATCTTTAAAATGAAGCATAATTCCACTTTGCAGATTTTGTATGATGTCAAAGAATTTCGAAGGCATATGTATGTCGACTAGAAAATCAACGTATTTTTTGCAGTAAATGAAAGTATATGAGTCATCCTTTTGATCAGACTATTAAAATTTTGACATATAGGACTTTTATTTAAATTTTTCTTGTTGATTTGTGTAAGACAGTCAATATATCAACATTTTAAAGCTATGTACACAAAAGCATTTTAATATATCTTGCAACATTCTTCAGCATACGTAAAGGTTATTTGCATTGTACATTAAAAATTGTATGTATAAAAGTGAAAGTCCTCTACACTTATTTAGTAGCAAAAATAACAATAAATTCCAGAATTACCAAAATAAGCTTGTACCATAAAATTGAATAGCAGATAAGGCTTCAATTTCCGAAAACCCCAAATGAGTATTTAATGAAATTATCATGAATCAAAATCGGTAAAAAAAAACCATTGAACTGGATCAAGTTGCCACTAAAATAGACCTAATGATACATCATGTGAAATGAGATAAAAATTTAATTAAAATTTCCCATTAGTGATTTTTGAACACTTTTCAACCCAAACATTTAATATCATCCTAAAAAATGCGAGAAGTCACCTCTAGGATAAATAATTCGCATAAAATATTTCCGGTCGTAATTTAAAGCGCATAGATCATGAAGCTAACACGGAGTGGTTTAATAAATCATGTCACCTCCACTCTGCAGATAAAGAGAGGACCCATACAAAGGATGAATCGGTGGGGGGCTGTGTGTGAGACCGATGATATTTTTATCAGAATATCATGAAAAATCGAATTTCATCTGCCAAAATTCTATTTAATGTTGGCTGAAGGTTCTTCTCTGACTCATTCGGAATTGTTTTAAAGGTGCATGAACTTTTCCACTGCAAGTAAAAGTGCCCCCATGTCGAAATACAAAATAAAAATTTTATTTTTAAAATCAAAAAATTGTAATGGGCGTGTATTTATTTAAAAGAAAAAGTCATAAGGATGTTGCCAAACAACTTGAGACGTTGCCAAAGTTTATGGGACCTGCTTTTCCGCAAATAAGATGTGGAGGTATTTTTATAATACATAGAGCTATTTGAAGTTTTCGCTACTTTGTGTGTTTCGCAAATCGGCAACGACTTATAAATCCAAAGTTCAATTTATACATTAAGAAATAGAACACTCCCACATGCAAACAGACAAATCTATTTACCGGGTGGCAAATTCTGGGAGATTACGTAATAACCAAAACGATTGCAACTCATTTTCAAAAATTTTAAAAGTCTAGATAGATGTGAAAAAATAAACACTCTTTCCGAACTATATATGAAACTTGATACAATTCCAATTTTTTTAAAAAAAATTAAATTAATGCTTTACAATTGTGAAACTGATTCATAAATGTGGAAACAGATTGGTTTCAGTTTCGTTTAATTGTCACACTTACTCATATTTTGTAATTCACAAAAGAAAATAATTCTTACACAATTTTACCATTCTTGGCCGACCGAAATTCATCAAATATTATGTCCACAAAAAGTAAAACGCAAAATTAGAAACACTTTTAATCACTTTTTTTAATTTAAAATTGTATTAAAAAATTATACCGTCAAATCGTGAAAAGATTGAAGAAATATTAATATTTAATATCTAAACTATTCCATGGCAGTTTTGCAACTAATGAGCTTCCCGGGGAGTTGACTAAATTCATCGCGACAAAATAAATACACGGTGAGACAAAATAGAAGTAGTATTTTCGTCAAAATATATATATACAAGTTCGAGTGTGCTTTCAAACAAAACACAAGAAAACTACTGAAAAAAAAAAATATAATCGAACACAATCGCAGACGATAGGGGTGAGGTGTCCCTATCTTGACCGAAACTACTGATGTTGACTGATCAACTTCTTAAGAAGAAATGCACTAAAGGATGCAGAATTCTCAGTTACTAGCGCTGAAAATAGGTATAGATTGAAAGATGCTCGAGGAGAGAATAGCCCTACCCCAGAGTCTGGCGCAAACTGTGTAAGGGGTCTAAAAATGGCCACAAGCCGAACTGTCGACTGTTGAGCTACACGGTCCACACGAACCTGCTACAACTACCCCCGCAGGAATCTTAGAAAAATCTTCATCAACAGCCGACGATCAGTACATGTGTTAGCTCAAATATATTTTAGGAGAGCTCCGAACACATTCTATTTTTTTTTTGTTCCTCCGACATTTTTTTTTATTATTATTTTCATCAGAATACGATGTAACAGGCGAGTTCCACGTTGTCCTAAAAAATTCTTTTTGCCTCCTTGGGACACGAATGCGAATCGTCTTGAATTGCCGCACTACGCACGTTATGCTTTTATTGCGCATACGGCGATCACATGTGTCTACGTTCCAACTGTAGGGGGTAGACGACTCATTCCACCGATCCTCAAATAAAAAATCGTACTGCACATGTGACTTCACTCTAAGGGATGATGCGTTGCGTTGCACTTGATCGGCGCACATTAGGTCCAACAGCTGAAACATTAAGAATGCTGCAACCGAGACAATAATGGAAAGAAATAAATTCTGAAAAGTGCTTAAAATAGCAATTTATGAAAATTATGAATACATACGCTAAAAGACCACGCGGTCTCTATTCGATCATAGTCTTTTCTAGCTTATTCATGCAGTATTCTTAATCCTGTCCGAGCACAAATCGACAGAGCTTTATCCTAAACATACCTATAACTAGATTTTATTTTTATAAAAATAAATTGAATAAACGCAATTACAATAATTACCAAATTTAATTGCTGGTTTGCTAGTTAATTAAAGTTATACTTAAAGCTAGCTCCAGCAATATATTAAAATTTAATTATACATACCTCCATAAACTTTGCTTTAAGTTTCCAATAATATTATATAGTTTCTTATTATTTTTATGATTATTAATTTAACTACCCTGACATGAGACAATATCTAAAACACCATACCATAATTTTCTGCTATTAAGCATTTATAGATACCATTCTATATTTAGTAAAATGAGGTTGTTTTATTTATTTTCTGAATTTATCCGATTTTACACTACACTTACACTTTGTATAACAGAGAATTGATATATTTGTTATTATTACTATTATCGCAAATTTGCAGGTTCTGTATGAAAATATGATTTTACAGCAAATAGTCGAATTATTGTCACATTTTTATTTAGCAATTTTTCTTTTTTTTTGTAGTTCCTAAATCTTAAGCAGCATTTTTTAATTTAGTAGTAATCTAAATTCGAATGAGTCAAAAAGTAAGCATAAAATTCCAATCCCACGTTTCACAACATTAAAAGTAAAGAAACCACTAAAAATAATTGGAATTTTGGAATCATCCGAAGTGTTGTACAATCCCGAATATTATTCTGTAAAAGAATAATTTCAAATCGTCTGCTTAGAATAAAATTTGACAGACTTGAGTAGGGATAATAGGAATCAGATGTCATCAATAAATAAAAAGAAAACGAGGACCTGAATGACTACTCCGAGGAACGCCCGACGAAGCTAATGTGGTATTCGAAGTGGCATGACTAATATACATATAAAATATCTTATATATCATGTAACATAAATACATATTAGCAAATACATAGTTAATTAACATCGAAATTCTTCCCAAAATCAGTATAGGTGCAGAACTGTTTGCAGATCTTCAATAACAAATGTAACGACCATATCCAGAAGGTTTGTAGAAGTATAATACTCTTGTTGGTTTAACTCTTACTATAAATATATATATAATATATCATCCATAAACTAGACACACTTCTTAAAAAACACAAAAGTAAAATTAATCTGCCATCGAATATCTATTGATATGATTCACCACTGTGACGGAACACATCATAAACTTTTTACGTGTATTTTTTTCTAAAACAAATAAATATTCAAAAATTGTGGGTTGGAAATGTTGCGTTATTACCTTGAACTGACTTTTGTTTTAGTAAACAAAAACAATATTTATAAGTTATACAGGGATAAACGTAAAACCTATGAAAAATTGTCTTCCTCAACGGCACGATAAGTTCAATTTTTTCCTTAATATTTTCTTAAAGCACAGCTGATTTCCTCTTTTTAATTTTCGGCACAATAGCGAATATGATTTTAAGCAAAAAGTTTTTTTTCGAACAAACTGGTAATGTTTAAGTTTTCGTATCCGACAGCTCGAGAAGTCATTTTGAGAAAAATGCAATTAAAGTTTCAACTTTTCGTGCCGGCTGTCGCTTTAAATGCACAATTCAAAATTTCTGCGAATTTCAGCATATATTTTGGTAGATTTATCTATCTTTGGAAAGTTAATATTTAATAAAAATACAAAAAGATATCAATTTTTAGCCGTCACAATGGTACATACATAGGTATGACTGACATCTCCCTTAAGAATAACATTCAAAAAGAAATTTAAGCTTGGGGAATAAACATTACGAGTGGTAGTGGCACTCGTCATAAGAAAGCCCGACATTTTTATTAGGTATTTGATAGATATTAAATTCCATATGCATCCATAATTACGCTAAAAGTAACCTTTGTAGTAAATTATATAAAAAGTTAATTATACATAAAGACGGAAATGAGAAGTTGAACACTCGTTTGGTCTTAACTTTATCAAGGACGAATATATTCGTATATGTATTATATATATGTATATACACATATAAAAAGCAAAATATATAATTACGCAAAATAATCACATAATACTTACCAAATACAAAGAGGATATTTACGAAAATATTTCTGCAGCACTGAATAGTAATGACTTAGCTTTCTTTGATCGTGACCACATACACCTAACACCAACGATTTTCTAAATATACGAATTTATCATCAATTTTTTATTTACTCATTCAAATTCGAAGAGCCAAAATTTCGTATGCTTGTCACATTTATGTGAGCATTTGAATAAGATTATTTTTTGCCGCGATTTTGTAAAATCACCTCTTCGTTCCTCCCTTGGGACTATGTATTAAGAGATTTTATTTAATATTTACAGCATCGCAGATGTTTTCAGGTAATGTTCTCATTTTGATTGCAGCTAAAATTATCTGCCCACTAGACTTTAGTATTTTTTCCGTTTTTTTTAACACAAGCAATAAAATATGTTATTTAACGAAAAGCTTGTGAAGTTAGTGAATGCCAATTCACAATGTCATCTAACACACAAATTATACAACTTATAACTTAAACTGCGTATATGAGCGCACATATAAAAATAAAACATTATGAAAAAAATATCAAACATTCTTCATCTGCCAACTTTAAAGTTTGTATATAATAAATACATTATTTCCGAAAAATCAAGAGTGAGCATACAAATTTATATTTTGATAATATTGTTTTGATGATATTACAAAATATAAAATACGTAGGTACATATCTGTAAAATTTTAAAATTACTCATCCATTATTTTTTGCACGTTCTCTACGTGAGAATTATATATGTAAAAGATAAGTAATTTAATGGGGAAAAGAAGGATTGGCCGTTTAGCTCCATTAACACTTAAATCATATGATTATCATAAATCAAGAATTTCTTCTATGCAAACTTTTCCGAATATATGTAATTTGCATCATTTAAATTTCAGCTGTTCAATTTTGTACAATTTTTTAAATTGCAATTCTTTTCTCATTTTCGTGGTAAAAGAGATTATTAAAATGTGTTATTGTTTGTCTAGTAACATCTTACTAGTTATCATAGGGTGTATATTTAAAAAATTACCGAGTGTCAAGCAAAAGAAAAAATTGTTAAAGGGTAAAATCGAAAATAATTGTTTTTTATGAATTCTTTCAGTTAAATATAATACAAATCCATAGGGGGTATTCACTTCAGCTTTTAGGCTTCGTATGTCTTCTAACTGGCCAAAATCGCGTAACAATTACGAGGTTTGTAAAACTTTCCATACATTTCTATTTTACGCCACTTCGTTAAATTTGCGAACCAAATAGAAACTTTAATTTCAAAATAATATATAATAATAATTGTGAAATTGAATAAGCTTGAAATACTAAATCTCGTTTAGAGTGTGTCACTGGTATATAGGAAGAATAACTTTAATTGATAAATTTATCGAACAAGCCTCCTTAATACCATTTTTATGTTATTTACTTGTTAACTTTGTATAAGTAAGAAAAGATTTACCATTGTATAAGTAAGAAAAGATTTATATAATATGTACTTATTTCATCAACAATTTTAATCAAATAATACGACATAAAACTTTAAACGTATTTATCTCGAAACTAAATTTAATCTCTTAATCGATTTACCGATTTTCCTACCTACGTAAGGATTTTACGATAAGAGTTTTTTTTTTTTTAACAATTCTATCGTAATTTTCTTCGTCGAAAACAGAACTTCTATTTTGAAGAAGAGGTTTAAAAAAAAAGATAAATCAAAATCAATGAACAGATATTGTATTACATTTGTGATTTTAGAAATGTACCTAAAAGTAGATATTGAGGTTTTTGGCTTAATTCGTTTTTTAGTATTCCAAACTTGACCAGTTTATATAAAATTGACGGTGTTAGTAAATGAAGAATGTTTTTCGTCTAGGTATAACAGAATATTAGATAAATATTACTTCAAAGTTTCCCTTTAAGATTCCTACAGTGGTTCATAGTAACAAAAAGCATTAATAAGATCAATATGGAGACAAAGTTAGGGTTCGAAGTATTGGCCTCGGGTATCAATACCGAGTATTTATTTAGTATCGGAGCCACGATATCGATACCCAATTAAATATTAACCCAAATGTTCTCTAATTATATGAAGAAGGTATATATGTATATGTATACATATAAAGAAAAATATACGACTTGCGTTATGAGAAAAGTCAAAGGTGGTATTTCGAGTACTTTTGGTTTATGATTTAATCCTCGTTTAATTTTAGTTACAGTTAAAGGAATTACTTCACTACATTACAAAATTAAATGTGCATCATTTTTATTTATGTAGGCATTTTGTAGTCCATTACTATTATGTCAGTTAATACATTATCGAATTGAAATTATATTTATTGCATCTAAGGTTGATGCAAATAATCGAGTATTGAAGCCTAAAGTACAGACACAACTTTTGATACTTTAAATCTTAGTATCGGGTATCGAATCCCAAGGTATCGATACCTACTCGAAATCGATACTACATATCACTCAAACCCTAGGCACAGAAGACGCAAATGGCTTAACTCTAATTCCTATAAGATTATCACGGTATCGATTTTATCTTAAAAAAAAAAAAAAAGCGAAAAAATACGTGGTTGAAGCCATGCTGTAAAAAGAACCTTGGTAGCAATGAATGGGAGTCGCAAATTGCCCAGAAAGGGACTGGAACGTATATTACATCCCGTGCACCCTTAACAGCTCCGGTAATTCACATATGGGACATTTTGCGACCCTAATTGAATCATTATTAGTCGTTCAGCAATCCAAGGTTTATTCTGGGCATGTGTTGGACGCATTTTTCACAATCAAAAAGCTTTTACGAAGGACTACATGAGGAAAGTTTCAGCATTAATTCCGGGGAAAAGACTTTGGTAGGTGACTAAGAAACAGCTGAGGGGATCAATGACGGAGTGCTCTTGGTTGCATAACATAAAAAGCACACGGTGCAGACCGGCATTAACACCCCCACTGAGTTTACTCGAGATTATACATAAATCAGCATTGATTCGACGACTACTTCGGAGGGACTTTAACTCTTCTTTTCGAGTAGAGTTTGGGATATTAAAAGAGTCCTCCTCAGCCGTCGGGTGCATACGTTAAATATGTATGTGGGTAGCCAGACGTGGGTAATCTGACTGCCGTGCCACGGAGGCGACATCCAGGAGCATAGACAAATAATCCCGACCCGGAGCTTTTGACGCGCGACGGGCAGACGGGGAGCAAACACTCCCCGTGTGATTCAGCGCGACATGATTCAAATCTTGTAGGAAGAGCGCTTGACATCTGATACGACACTCAAATTTGTGGTCGTCACAGACAGCCGAGCCATTCACTTCTGGTGTTACACAACGCCAGTGTGCGTCTGCCTCCAGATAATGACAGGACAGGATGGCTAGAAGTTCAGGTCTTAATTAAGAAATTTCTATTTCGGATTTCGTCTAACGTCCGTCTCAATGAGGCGCGCTGTTCTTGTTCGCGATCCGCCTTTCAGTGTAAGCCAGCAAATGGAAAGAGGCGAAAACGTGCACGAAACTCACAATCCCTTGGTCTAACTAAAAATATATATTCGAACGAGGCTATTGCACCCAATCTCACTTATGTATGTCTATAATTAGGAGCCACTAAGAATTTTCCATCTTGTCTTATGATCGTCCAGAGCTGCTATTTTTGCTCAACTCTCATAGGCGATCGCATGTCGAAAAGAAGACTGCCGATAATGTCGAATTTTAAAGAATTTTTGGCGTATTTGGAATTGAATGTCGATATAGTTCGAATAGCTTTAACATTTATTTACCCTCAGTTTGGAAAAAAAAAAAATTAGAAAAAACTAAGATATTCCAAAACGTAATATTTAGCTATTAGAATCATTTTAGCCTTATTTATGTGTAAGGCAAAAAGATGATTAATGATAGGTCAGAAATACATTTATATACTTATGCACTGTCTACTATTACCGTCCAATTATAATAGTCTATGAAATTTAGTATGAAAATAAAAATTGGAAATTTGAAAGAACTTATTTAAAAATTGAATAGCCAAAGGCAGGAAAAAAGTTGCATGGGCTCATATATTTTATTACATTATGCTTGGATCTTTTGACACGACCTCGAATTTCTGTTCCTTTGAAAAGTAAACGCTTTTTCAGATTATGAGATATTGTCCAGAGGATGAGGGTATTTTGCTTTCTAAAACCATCAAAGCATTACATAAGTAAACAAATTATGGGCCTACAGTAATTTTGTGCAAAAACTTTGCCTTTTCCACACATCCCATGAGAAAGGGGATGGCCAAACAGTCGCATTAAATGAAAACATAAATCTCTCCAGCTTTTATTATCATTTGCTTTTTAATAAATATGCAAATATTGTGTTCATACTCGTAAAGCAAACAAGACAAAGAATAAACACACTTAAGTAGTAATTTCGAAGGAGAACGAACCATGGCAGCGATCCTGGAGGACTTAGCACGTCCACATTCACACAACATATTGGCAAATGAGAAACCCAAATGAATATTTCAAATCACGTGCAAAAGTCGGTAATAAAATTTTTAAGTCTTGGCGAAATCTCTTGTTTACAATTCATGTAAAGATCAATACGTCGCCAGAAAGTACAACCTCCAAAATATTCATGGAGCGAATTATTACCGGAAAGTTGCTAAACAGCCGCAAGAAGCCCAAAGAGCTTGGGAATGTAGAGAGCCCTGCGTTCGCCCGGTGTATCGATTATTGCCAGGAAAGTAGGGCAACAATTCATTTGGCTGCTTAATTCGCACACCGTACTTTTGTGAAGATGAGATGCGCATTTTGGTAACCACGGGAGTTACTTAGGCGAATTCCTTGCATCTTAAAAAGTTTTACAGATATTAAAATTGGATTATTCCGCTTTCATTCAGCGCCGCCGACGAACTTCGAGGCGGCTTGCATTATTGGATTTGCCAAGCTCCTTAAACTTTACTAATCGAATTTCATAACTTCGCAAAATGTTCAAATTCTTACGAAAATATAAATATGTACTAACTCAATGTAATAGCGTGTCGGAAAGAGCTAGGCAAAAATATGCATAGTATATAACCATATTTGAATTCTTTAAAAATTAAATATAAATTATGGTAAATTAAGGCTTAAGTCCGGTACAAACGATGAATATTTTTATGAATTAATTTGATACTTTTCATTAGATCAAAAGAAGAAATAATAATGAAGTATAATATAACAATTCCCCAACAATTTATAATTAGTTCATATCCTTCGGAGTTTCATGTTAAACTTTAATCAAAATATTATCATAGTATTATTTAATTTTGTTACCAAGTCTGTTAGGTAACATATGTTAGCTAGGATCCAGAAAATAATTTTCTTATTTAACAACAACTGATTGTGAAAAATTGTGAAAAATTGCTGAGATTTTGATGAATTAAATTCTATTGGTTCAGCGTGACGCAACGGCTGAATAAATTCATCCACTAGTCTTACAAAAACGTTCTGATTCACTCGCTCTCTCCTTTGTTTTATTTTAAATATATCTTTGAGCACTTTTTCATGATTCATAGAATGTCTCTGGTTCGAAATCGAATATTTAACAGATTTTTAATGACTAATTGTTTCGGACTGTCTAGGAGCAAATATCACAGGCTCAGCATGAGTTTCTCTAAATTAGATCGAGTTTACAAATTTTATTTTCACTCCATCAGTTTGAATATATAAAAAAAATTTCAAATGAATATTATTTACGTTGACTTTACCAAAGCATTAAATCAGGTTTACCACAGTGCGGGGTTTCATTTCGTTTCCATCACAATAGCTTATCTACTGTATTTAAAGATTTTTATTGGTTGAAAAGCAGACGTGAATATGTACATACATATATGCATTTTGGCTGTCAAATTTTGTTTTGAAAAAGAATCAGTCGATCAACAAATTTTTTATTAAACGAATCAAGTAAAACTGAATTATTCTTAAAAATATGTAGTTTGAAATTTAAAAAATAAAGTTATTCATAATTTTCATTATTATCAAAAAAGGTCTTTATTTTTTTATAGTTATTTTTATTAAATTTTCATTTTGGGGGACACGCGAGAAATCCTTAACTTAGCTTAGCTATTAAATTTTTTTTATTTTTTTGGGTTAAATCACTTTCTTTTTGAACGATAGAAAAGTTTATGTAAAGCTAGGCTCGGGATCGTCTAATTCAGGAATATTTTCTGTAGTTCAACGTATTCCTCATAAGGAAGTTACATAGGACCACTATTATTTTTGGTTACCATAGTGGCAACAATCGTACTTACTCCAGACCGAATCGTGGAATTCTAGCATTTTGTTTTTTGTATCTATAAATTTGTGACTTTTTAAAAATGGAATATCAAGCGGTGACTGAAAAAAATTTACGTTCTTGTTTTAGAATTTGAGCTATTGTAATATTTTGTTTCAATATAATAAAATATCTGTATTTCATTTTAGATTATTATTGTGGTTAATTTCCTTATTACACCATTATTTCGTGCTTTAGATTTGCAATATGTCTAAAATTATTAGTTCCAATTCCTACTGCCGTCGATTGTCACTTATTTAAATGAAACTTTGACTCTTTGTACACTTGGAGTGTTATTAACGATTTTCAGCTTAATTTCTAATTTCGCAAAGCTAATTACCTACATAATCTCAGCAAATTCATTCACCGAATTATTGAATTCAATAATCTTATAGTGGTTTTTGATTCAAATTTGTCTTTTAATAAATAATTTTACTATATTATTCCTAAAGCTTTTTCCCTCCTTCGTTTTATTAAAAGAAATGCAAAAAACTTTTCGGATCCCTACAGTCTAAAATCCCTCTATTGATATCAATTATTGTGTGTTCGATCTGTTCTTGAATATGTATTAATTGTGTAATATCTTAAATATGATATTAATATAAATAGAATTGAGTTTGGACATAAGGATTTGGCCTTCTAAAACCACTTGCTGCCAACATAATGAATTGAAATGGCTCTATAAATGATTTTTAATGTACCTACAACATCAATTGTCCAGAACTATACTTTCATTACTTGCGTTTTATATTCCTGAAATGAAAAGTAGATTGTGCTTGGAACATATTATTTATTAGGGCATGAAAATTTACGTAAAAATAGTATTCAAGTTGATTTAAATTAATCATCGACCTCAACCTTGAACTCATTTTTTGGTATGGTGTATTTTAGTAGACAGAAAAAGCCGACCTGTCGGAAATGCCTAACTAAGATCTACCTATTTATTAAGAGTAATCTAATGAGTAGATAAGCTATGGGGATTCGAGCGCAATTTCCCGTGTATTTTTAAAGGGGCCTCAAAATTCTCAAAAATGGTTTCAAAAGCTCGTCGTCCACGTCTAGGAGCAGTTTTTAGGCCATGAAAGCTCTCTTGTGCGTGTGTCTAGGGTGTAATATGGGATATTTGTTGGAGACAACACCCAAGTCTCTGTCTAGGGTGTAATATAGTGGGGGTTTGGATGGAGTATAGGATGTAATACTGGGATATTGGTCGAGTCTAGGATGTAATACTGGAATATTGGTCGGTGTCTAGGATCAAGTTTGAGATCTAGAGTCAAGCTCATGGGGTAAGTCTGCACTGATAGCTTTACTGATCGCCTCGAGGAGCAAGTCCGTGATGCGGACTACCCTCACCACCAGCCGAAAGCTTTACCTTTCACGATATATCGAGTCTTATCTGAAATACTTATGCGGGCTAAGCACTTTTCTGCAGCTGAAAGCGCTGATCATGTGCTTCGCGGTGCAGGATTTTCTGTTTTACTGCAACATTGGTACACAATCTGATCCCCTTAGAAGTAATATTTTACATTAGAAATGAAATTTTTAGGCAAGTCCGTGATGCGGACTACCCTCACCACCAGCCGAAAGCTTTACCTCTCACGATATATCGAGCCTTATCTGAAATACTTATGAGAGCTGAGCTCTTTTCTGCAGGTGAAAGCGCTGATCATGTGCTTCGCGGTGCAGGATTTTCTGTTTGACTGCAACATTGGTGCACAATCTGATCCCCTTAGAAGTAATATTTTACATTAGATTAGAAATGAAATTTTTAGGATATGGGAGAATGGCTCATATTTTATCCTAGGTTGGGATCCTTAGCATATTAGGTACTGTGAGCATGAAAGAACATGTCGGTTATGCTGGGGGAGGACCTTATCTGAAGTATTTATGAGAGCTGAGCTCTTTTCTGCAGGTAGAGGCATTGATCATGTACCTCACGGCGTGGGATTTTTCTGTTTTTCTGTTTTACTGGAACATTTGGTGTTCAATTTTATCCCTTTAGGAAGTAATATTTTACATTAGATTAGGAATTAAATTTTTAGGGTATGGGAGAATGGGAGAATGGCTCATATTTTATCCTAGGTCGGGATCCCTAGCATATTAGGTACTGTGAGCATGAAAGAACATGTCGGTTATTTTGAGAACTCAACAGGTGCACACAGCTGTGATTTTTCTTGTGAGCATGAAAGAACATGTCGGTTATGTGGGAACCTTATCTGAAGTATTTATGAGAACTCAACAGGTGCACACAGCTGTGATTTTTCTTGTGAGCATGAAAGAACATGCCGGTTATGTGGGAACCTTATCTGAAGTATTTATGAGAACATGTACACAGACGCGGTTTTTCTGTTTTACATAATCAAATTTTCATTCAATATACTTGGGATTTTTAAGATGAGTATAAATAGAAGATGTTATGCGATTATATCCATCAGCAGTCGTCAAACGGTGGATCTCACATCATATTCAATCACTCACTTAAATTTTAACCTATTCGATTGTGCGAGGTATATTTTATTTATTCTTATACGCTATATTATTATATCGTGAAATGTGGATGTGTTACGCAGCTGAGTCATGGCCAGAGGCTGTAGATTTGGAAAGTGCAATTAGACGCATTAAATCACAATTTCAATGTCATCAACAAGATGCAATACTTAACCAAAATAGGGGATATGATAACAGTGATGAGCAATATTATAAAGATCGAGAACAGCTATTTAGCTGTGGCATTATTTTATGTGAAAAATATTGTTGTGGAGAAATGGACTTGGAAACTTTCTGTGACCTACTAGTGTGCATAAAGTTGGAGCGTTTTCTGAGCGATTTGAAAGATTTTCTACCTGAGAATCTAGTGTTAAAGTACCAAGCGCCTCATACTGAAAGTTGTAATATTCATGATTATATTAATTGTACAGTATGCACTTTAGGGGAAGAACTTCGTGATTATGTTTATTTCGATATACCCCTTACTAAAGAAAACTAGAGTGAAAGAGGTGGAAGATAAAAATCCTACTATAAAAGAGGCAGCGTGCAAGATCCACTTCAGTTCATCGAGTACCTTAAAGTGATCAACTTAAATAGTCGAAATATTAAAAACAGTTATAAAGATTCAACCAAACCGCTAAAGGAGGACAAAAGCCAACTAAATATTTCAGATGAATATTAAGAAATTCCTTGAAGAATACTCAATTATTCTGCTAGAAGAGCATAAGGATAGAATAGAAAAAGGCTACAAATTTCTTTATCAATATGAAAATGTGGATAAAGTAAATTCTAAATATGGTGAGCATTACACCAACTGCTCATGGTCAAAAGATGATGCAACTACAGGACCAGATACTTGCGGATGTTATACTGCAGAGCTGTACAATCAAGAAATTCAGCACCTCATCAATTTTTATACAAGAATCACAAAAAACAATTGTGCAGAATGCAGAAAAGGGTTCGATTTATTCTAACACCAAAAGTCTACATTCTTCATGTGTGGAACTTCGCCTACAGGGCTAGTCGTAAGGGAGAATGGCATATATACGCAATCGACAGGCTTCGATTTCAGCGAAGAATCCTCAATACAAGTAAAATCCTGGAACCAATTTTGAATGAAAACCATCGTGATAAAATATATAAAACAAGAGTGCTTGAATAAGGAAAATAAAAAACTAGTTTATGTTTGTTTAAAAATGCTTTTTATTTCAATTAATTAATTATAATACATCGTTTGCATTTATCCAGGAGTTATGTTTAGATGAAAATCCCAGCCATTTAACATAAACTTTATTTCCGGCCCTTTTTAATATTTTTTCAACAAGATAGACCTGTGGATGCTTGACTTTCAGCAATTCCATTTCATAAAATCCACCTTTGATTGGGTTTCCTTGATAATCCTCAAGAATATATGTGACTGGGTTAGTCACCTGAATTTTAGCGATCTTGAAAACTTCAGTAGTCCAGTTTGGTGTATAGCCTTTTTCGAATACATGTTTATATTTGCTAATACGAACAGAGTCTCCTACTTTATATCTGGGCAAGCCAGCAATCTTTATATGATTATACATTGTAGTAAGGAGCTGCTTTTCATTGGCTGCATTGACATCGCAAGGGCGCATTTGGATTGTTCGATGCTTTTTCATATTATATTGATACCAGTGACTACCCTGCCAATAACATCTGGAACATCCCTTTAGTCAATAAAAAAGTGCTCGGCCTCATGAAGGATGAAAACAACGGCCGCATAATGACGGAGTTTGTTGGCCTAAGGTCAAAAATGTATGCGGTCCGGGTAGAGGGCCAAGATAAAATAAAAAAATCTAAGGGTGTTAAGCGGTATATTGTAAAAAATAGAATATCTTTTGATGACTATGTTGAATGCTTAGAAAATAACACACAAAAACTAGTTAATCAGAATTTAATACAGAGCCGAAAACACCAGGTTAGTACGGTTACTCAGGCAAAAATCGCGCTAAGTCCTCACGATGATAAGCGGTATTTAATGCCAAATTCATATAAAACGTTACCGTGGGGTCATATCAATATAATGGATATGGATTAATATTTGTATATAAATGTTAATTAGCTTAAGAATCGGTATAAATAATAAAAGAATTTCATAACGTTTTAAAAAACTGCTTTATTTTAAAAAATCCATTATTTTAAACACATTTTTCAGAGCACATCGGCCTTGATGCATGATACAAGATGGACCATTTGTTTCAAAAGTTGATAGGTTTGGGCATCCCTCCTCTTCCAAGTTATAAATAGATGCCTGATTTCCAAATATTTGTTGTACCCAGCTCATCTTTTCAGCACCCTTCACATAAATGATTTTATCCAGGGGCAGCGATTGATTGACTATAGCATATAATTTGTGATATGGAATGCAACCATCTCCCCATTTGAATCCGTGAAAATTGCGCCGGAGCCATTCAACTTGCTTCTTTTCTGTTCGAGTTAGGTCTTTATAGGGAAATGGTGGTTGGAATATGTAGTGTTGCACTTGATTTTCGCAGTTTAAAATAGCCAGCTCCTTCAAAATAAATTCACTGTTTTGTAACTTGAATCCCTGAATATCGATGATGATAATCGATGACATTCTAGACAAGTTTTCGAGCTTCACCAGTTAAAGGAATGTATTCCACTATTCGATCATGAAGCAGCAAACAATAGGCCGTTGTGTTCGCGGGGACGTTTTCGCTCGTCTTGAATTCCAACCTTACATCCACTGGTCCAGATTTAACAGCTTCTTTTTGACGTGAGCAATCAATAACTGTGATCGGTGCATCATTTATAAACTTTTCTCTTGAGAGGAGTGGCTGCAACTGACGTCCATAGTACGAAGTTTGGAATTTTATATACATGTTATATAACAGTGCATATTGATTCCTATCGAATTTCAAGTTTAAATCATCATAAGGGAATGATTCTGAATTCAAGTGTACTTTAACATCAGTCAGTTTGCAATGATCAAACTTGCTAGCATCCTTTGCTTTATCATTTTTACGGTTTGTTTGGAGAGCTAGAATGATATATCGGGGCTTTTCCATCTGCGATGTTGTTTTAACAGACCACGTGTGATGAGTTGTTGCTGGTAACGCAGGATACTCATATATATCCCAGCTCCTGAACGGCATTTTTATTACACGGCCGCTATCAATGAGTTTTAACAGGGCTAATTTCTCACGGTCAGCGGCATTAACATGAGGAACGCGCCACTGCAGTTTAAATAATGAAATGTTTACATCATCTGTTGGTGATACAATCGCATCTTCATCTGTCCTGCTTCGTATTAAAACTAGTTCATGTTTAGCGTTTGCAATAATTTTCCTATAATCTTCAGCAAAGCCTAGGAGCGACTTTAATGGGACACAGAAATTGAAAAATCCCTTTGCAGGTGTAATTAATTCTTCAGATGACCAGCTGGCATTGAGCAACATTTGACTCTCATTTTGATTCAGCGATATATAATTTTTCAGTGTTGTAGCGATCCCAAGATTTCGTGTTCTATCAATTTCTATACCGTTGAGCTCATAACGAATTTCCTCAAAGAGAAAAGCCATAGCATTGTTTGTGAGCTTTGCAGTATCTGATACAACTCCTGATGTATTAGTTAGTGCTCCTTCGATGTATATAAAGCTTTCAGATGGTAAAACATATAGATCTTGGTGCTGTACTGAAATACGGATCTCATCGCTGCTTTTAAATGATGTGAGGAATGGGGAATAGGTGTGGTAGTCAATTTTTGTTATGCTATTATCATAACTTATGCCTCCAGTAATGTCCAAGATGTTATTACTCATTTTTCAAAATTAATCCCAGCGACTGAAGAAATTGTTTGTTATCAGCTCTTAATCCACGTCTTGATTGCTTCAATGTCATCGGCTGACTAATGGTTTTGGGTACGCTGCAGCTGTATTTATCCTTATTGTTGTAGATTAGCATTCTGAGACTTTAAATGTAGTCTGATGGTTATTGTCTCTCCTCGAAAATTTATTAAATCCCCGTCCTGATCAACGAGCTTCAGTGTGAGAGAACATATCCGTTTGACGTTCACAGGTAAATAGATAACATTCTTGGGAACCTCTACTATTTTATAGCCTGGCCCAACATTTGGGGAAAATTCGTGAAGCGTGTGTACATGATTATTGTTGATGTATGAGCCCGATATGATGTTGCATTCTACACGTATAGCATTTACTTTAATAATATTGACGGGTAATTCAGATGTATGGAGTACATCGGGTTCCAATACTCGTTTACCAAATCCGAGCAATGGGGCAATAGATCTCGCTTTATCAAAGTGTATTGCTTCGCTAGCTTTTACTTCACTTTTCAATGTATTATTATTTGCTTTGATTGAGATTGTTGTCTTGCTGTTACTCTTATTTAAACTTTGCTGTGCGATAGTTTCAATATTATCAATTTCATACGATCCAACAGGTATTTCAATAACCGTACTCCCTACATGTATTAAATTGTTGCCCGCATCAATATTAGGGATAGAATTGTATGCTTGAAAATCGACTAATCCACAAACGTAATCTCCAGATAATTCCAACGGAGGGAAGTACTCTGCAGTGAGTATCGATGAATTGCCGGTAAGGGAGAGTGTTATCGACATGGTTATTTGAAATGAAATGACTCTGTATAAGCTTCAACACATTTATTTATATATTTATGTTTCACAATGATGGAATCAAATCGTTGAGAAAATATAGGCACAAATGACCACATATAACTGAATCAAAATTTTGGTGTGGTGTATAGTTGTACGTCACGTCATCACCTAAATAATTTAACACTTCTCGTGGTGGCTGCAGGTTTCCAAAACTATCAAAATATTCGATGATTACTCCTTTCTTCTTGTATGCTACCCAATGTGTTCCAGGTCCAGCCGAAACATCTAAATTAATAATCCCACACTCATTTTTCCAGGGTTTTCTAGGTAGTTGATCCAGCATAAATACCCCTCTAAAGTGTGATATGTCCTGGGCATATTTATGAAGATCAAATTCATTGAGTGCTCTCTTGGGTAGCAATCTTAGTAGTTTTTTGGTTGGGGGCTAAGAAAAAGACCCAATCCTTTCCTATACGGCTTGAGGAATAACCCATGGCCAGATTTACCTAACGCAATAGCTTCCATTGTCTCATTATGACGCTTTCCCTCCTCCAGCTGCTGCCGTGCGTTGCTTGCAGCATTTACCGCTTTCGCTATGCCAGCTGCACCTCCTGATAATGCTCCAATAGCTGAAAGGCTAGCAAAGAGTGGAATGAGGAATGCTAAAACACCACCAACTTTAGGTACGGGAATCACTCTCGGTGTCGTGATAAGTTTTTTCCTTCGTTTGATGACATCTTTTGCGGCACTCAGCGCTATTTTTATTGATTCCAACAAGTCTTTCGGCTTCTTCGATTTTAATACTCTACAAGCATTACGTACGGCTTCACGGAATGATGGGCGTAACGCACTCTTCTTTTTCTTATTATTCTGAGCAGTGCTTGTTTGAATTTTCACCTTGGCACCCATTCCAAATTTAAGTTTAGCCTTCATCGCGTTTGTTACCAGTAATGCGTTAGCGCGTTCTCCAAATGAAGCGTCCCTTGACGTTACACGTTGCCAAGCTTTTTCTTTTAGAATACCGTCAGCAATGTGGCGGTCCCTTGTCTCATGATACTTTGAGTATGCTATATCATGCTCTTTACAAACTGCATCGAGCGGATTAATACCAGGATCACCACGAGCAAGTCTTTCAGATAGCTTTGTCCCTGGACCGCAGTACTGATAGCCGGGTAAATGTAATTCAAATGGTAATTTATTAAGCGCGGAATTTAATAGTCCTCCCCCTGCAATGACCTTTTGTTGAATGAGGGTTTTTTCACCGTGATCAATCATCTTATAAACGATTCAGAGTAGACTGGCGAAAAATGTATAAAAGCAGGTGTATTTATAAGAAATTTGTTAGTAGCAATCATGAAGTTTATCAAGCAGCAAGAGTGTTTACCAATTCGAAATGCTGATGATAATATTACTACAAGTGCAAAGAAGAAGAAGCATGGGGTGCTGTTGCCTAACAGCATAAGAGGAATTATTGTTGGACCATCTAACTGCGGAAAGACGAATGTTATGCTAAGTTTACTGATGCATCCTAATGGGCTACGCTTTGAAAATATATACATTTACTCAAAGTCGCTAAGTCAGCCGAAATATGAATATCTAGGGAAAGTTGTAGCCCGCATATCTGGGATGGGTTATTATACATTTTCAAGCAACTGTGATGTCATACCACCGGATGAAGCAAAGGCAAACTCAATTTTTATCTTTGATGATGTGGCTTGCGATAAACAGGATAATATTAGAGCATACTTTTGTATGGGCCGTCATAAAGCAATCGATAGTTTTTACCTCTGTCAAACATATACTCGCATACCAAAGCATCTGATTAGGGATAATGCGAACTTGCTGATCTTGTTTAAACAAGATGATATGAACCTGAGGCATATTTACAATGATCATGTGAATACTGATATGACATTTGAAAAGTTCCGTAAAGCATGTACAGAGTGTTGGCAAGATAAATATGGAGTCCTAGTAATTGATAAGGATAGTCCTCTGGATAGGGGTCGATATCGAAAAGGATTTGACATCTTCATGAGCCTATAAAAGGAGGAGCAATTCAATTGCATTCATCAGTCGATGGACGTGCACATATCGATATAGTCATATCTCATAGCTGAATAGCTGCCTACCAGTCTGTATAGCTACCTGTATAGCTGTCTGTATAGCTGTCTGTATAGCTGTATAGCTGTATAGCTGTATAGCTGTCTGTATAGCTGTCTGTATAGCTGTCTGTATAGCTGTATAGCTGTCTGTATAGCTGTATAGCTGTCTGTATAGCTGTCTGTATAGCTGTATAGCTGTCTGTATAGCTGTCTGTATAGCTGTATAGCTGTCTGTATAGCTGTATAGCTGTCTGTATAGCTGTCTGTATAGCTGTCTGTATAGCTATATAGCTCTAAACTGAGGAGTAAAATGGATGAAAAGCTGATAAAGGATATTATAAAGACGAGCAATGCCACACGAAAAAAATATAATGCGCTCAAGACTGGTAGAATCGATACAGAGACTCAGTTGGAGGAAACATTTAGACCGATTACCAATACACTTAAAGAGCTTGCAGTGCCAGTAAAACTTGAGTCCAAAGAAGAAATTAAGGCTGAACCTAAACATGAGAAAAGACCCACAAATTATGATATATACACACCACCTGCACGTAAATATTTAAAAATGGTGTCGACTAGTACCCCTGTATCTGAAGATGATGATAATAATGAAGAAAAGGACGATGATGATGAAGAGTTTGCCACACCAATACAATCGTCAACATTAAAAGCACATAGTTCACAGATGTTGGAGTCACCTGATCAAATATTTCAAAAATATAAACAGCTTATCAAAGATGAGAGTATAAAAATTGATAAAACTTATGGAGTGTACTATAATGATGGATGGAGGATTGGAAATTCAGCATTAAAAGTTGTGGATGAAAATCTTATTATTAGCGATAGATCATACAAGATAACCAAAGGTTTATCTGAATTGATTTTTATGAAACATCCAACTGGTTATAATAAGGAGGACTTGAATAATTATCGAACAATTTTAAACGATACATGTGCGCACAGGCGAGATTTTAATGAGCATAAGCAAATACAAGGAACAAATAGCTATAAATATAGAAACATAATAAAGAAGTTGATTCACACGCCTATACCCCATAGTGGAACGGGGATAATGAGGATTCCAAAGGGAAATATTGATTATGTCTATTGGGATGACCCCAATGAGCTAGTGGATCGACTTCGTCTACTAATAGCATCACAACAGGCTGGAAATAATAGCCATGATAATGAAATAATATCAATTATTGAGGAGTTGAGGGAAGCCAATATAATTGAATAAATATCCATACATAAAAATTATATCTCATTTCGAAAATGAGCGTTGACAAGTTTGGTCGATCAATAAGGAGTGCTAAGTTTCAACGGGGTCCTCCTGGTCCTCCTGGGAAACCTGGAGAACAAGGGCCAATCGGACCTGCAGGAATTGGATTTCTTTTAACCCCCAAAGGAAACTATGATTTGGTATTTAAACACATCACAAACCTTGGCGAACCTAAGTCAAATGCTGACGCTGCAACTAAAAAGTATGTTGATACCCAAAGAAGAAAGCTGGACGAAGAATCACGTGAAAACACTCAAAAAGCTATAGAAAATCTAACTCTATACATTAATGGAGAAATTGAAAGGATTGAGAATTATTTGTTCTCTAGCACATTTAATCAGGTGAAACAGTAGCATCCAGATGATGTCTACCAATAAAGCTTCAGTTATCAGTAATATGAGTAAGAGGGATGTTGTCGAGGAGCTACATAAGCCTGCGCGTCGATATTTTAAAAGACGACGAGTCATCATAAAAGGGTTGGATGATTTATGGCAAGCGGATTTAGTGGAAATGGATGCATATAAACATGTGAACAAAGGGTATCGTTACTTGCTTACTATAATTGATACCTTTTCCAAGTATGCATGGGCTGTTCCAATTAAAAAAAAGACTGGTGTTGAAGTAACCGAAGCAATGGCATCTATATTCAACGGGGGACGTATACCCAAAAACTTGCAAACTGATGATGGGAAGGAATTTTATAACACACACTTTCAACAGCTGATGAGCAAACATAATATTAATCATTACTCGACTTATACATCACTCAAGGCATCAATAGTTGAACGATTCAATCGAACTTTAAAGAACATGATGTGGAAGGAGTTTAGCATGAATGGATCTTATAAGTGGCTTCAAATGATAAAGGAATTACTATATCAATATAATATGAAAAAGCATCGAACAATCCAAATGCGCCCTTGCGATGTCAATGCAGCCAATGAAAAGCAGCTCCTTACTACAATGTATAATCATATAAAGATTGCTGGCTTGCCCAGATATAAAGTAGGAGACTCTGTTCGTATTAGCAAATATAAACATGTATTCGAAAAAGGCTATACACCAAACTGGACTACTGAAGTTTTCAAGATCGCTAAAATTCAGGTGACTAACCCAGTCACATATATTCTTGAGGATTATCAAGGAAACCCAATCAAAGGTGGATTTTATGAAATGGAATTGCTGAAAGTCAAGCATCCACAGGTCTATCTTGTTGAAAAAATATTAAAAAGGGCCGGAAATAAAGTTTATGTTAAATGGCTGGGATTTTCATCTAAACATAACTCCTGGATAAATGCAAACGATGTATTATAATTAATTAATTGAAATAAAAAGCATTTTTAAACAAATATAAACTAGTTTTTTATTTTCCTTATTCAAGCACTCTTGTTTTATATATTTTATCACGATGGTTTTCATTCAAAATTGGTTCCAGGATTTTACTTGTATTGAGGATTCTTCGCTGAAATCGAAGCCTGTCGATTGCGTATATATGCCATTCTCCCTTACGACTAGCCCTGTAGGCGAAGTTCCACACATGAAGAATGTAGACTTTTGGTGTTAGAATAAATCGAACCCTTTTCTGCATTCTGCACAATTGTTTTTTGTGATTCTTGTATAAAAATTGATGAGGCGCTGAATTTCTTGATTGTACAGCTCCGCAGTATAACATCCGCAAGTATCTGGTCCTGTAGTTGCATCATCTTTTGACCATGAGCAGTTGGTGTAATGCTCACCATATTTAGAATTTACTTTATCCACATTTTCATATTGATAAAGAAATTTGTAGCCTTTTTCTATTCTATCCTTATGCTCTTCTAGCAGAATAATTGAGTATTCTTCAAGGAATTTCTTAATATTCATCTGAAATATTTAGTTGGCTTTTGTCCTCCTTTAGCGGTTTGGTTGAATCTTTATAACTGTTTTTAATATTTCGACTATTTAAGTTGATCACTTTAAGGTACTCGATGAACTGAAGTGGATCTTGCACGCTGCCTCTTTTATAGTAGGATTTTTATCTTCCACCTCTTTCACTCTAGTTTTCTTTAGTAAGGGGTATATCGAAATAAACATAATCACGAAGTTCTTCCCCTAAAGTGCATACTGTACAATTAATATAATCATGAATATTACAACTTTCAGTATGAGGCGCTTGGTACTTTAACACTAGATTCTCAGGTAGAAAATCTTTCAAATCGCTCAGAAAACGCTCCAACTTTATGCACACTAGTAGGTCACAGAAAGTTTCCAAGTCCATTTCTCCACAACAATATTTTTCACATAAAATTATGCCACAGCTAAATAGCTGTTCTCGATCTTTATAATATTGCTCATCACTGTTAAATTATCCCCTATTTTGGTTAAGTATTGCATCTTGTTGATGACATTGAAATTGTGATTTAATGCGTCTAATTGCACTTTCCAAATCTACAGCCTTTGGCCATGACTCAGCTGCGTAACACATCCGCATTTCACGATATAATAATATAGCGTATACGAATAAATAAAATATACCTCGCACAATCGAATAGGTTAAAATTTAAGTGAGTGATTGAATATGATGTGAGATCCACCGTTTGACGACTGCTGATGGATATAATCGCATAACATCTTCTATTTATACTCATCTTAAAAATCCCAAGTATATTGAATGAAAATTTGATTATGTAAAACAGAAAAACCGCGTCTGTGTACATGTTCTCATAAATACTTCAGATAAGGTTCCCACATAACCGGCATGTTCTTTCATGCTCACAAGAAAAATCACAGCTGTGTGCACCTGTTGAGTTCTCATAAATACTTCAGATAAGGTTCCCGCATAACCGACATGTTCTTTCATGCTCACAAGAAAAATCACAGCTGTGTGCACCTGTTGAGTTCTCAAAATAACCGACATGTTCTTTCATGCTCACAGTACCTAATATGCTAGGGATCCCGACCTAGGATAAAATATGAGCCATTCTCCCATTCTCCCATACCCTAAAAATTTAATTCCTAATCTAATGTAAAATATTACTTCCTAAAGGGATAAAATTGAACACCAAATGTTCCAGTAAAACAGAAAAACAGAAAAATCCCACGCCGTGAGGTACATGATCAATGCCTCTACCTGCAGAAAAGAGCTCAGCTCTCATAAATACTTCAGATAAGGTCCTCCCCCAGCATAACCGACATGTTCTTTCATGCTCACAGTACCTAATATGCTAAGGATCCCAACCTAGGATAAAATATGAGCCATTCTCCCATATCCTAAAAATTTCATTTCTAATCTAATGTAAAATATTACTTCTAAGGGGATCAGATTGTGCACCAATGTTGCAGTCAAACAGAAAATCCTGCACCGCGAAGCACATGATCAGCGCTTTCACCTGCAGAAAAGTGCTTAGCCCGCATAAGTATTTCAGATAAGACTCGATATATCGTGAAAGGTAAAGCTTTCGGCTGGTGGTGAGGGTAGTCCGCATCACGGACTTGCTCCTCGAGGCGATCAGTAAAGCTATCAGTGGAGACTTACCCCATGAGCTTGACTCTAGATCCCAAACTTGATCCTAGACACCGACCAATATTCCAGTATTACATCCTAGACTCGACCAATATCCCAGTATTACATCCTATACTCCATCCAAACCCCCACTATATTACACCCTAGACAGAGACTTGGGTGTTGTCTCCAACAAATATCCCATATTACACCCTAGACACACGCACAAGAGAGCTTTCATGGCCTAAAAACTGCTCCTAGACGTGGACGACGAGCTTTTGAAACCATTTTTGAGAATTTTGAGGCCCCTTTAAAAATACACGGGAAATTGCGCTCGAATCCCCATAGCTTATCTACTCTAATGCAATGAATAGATATTTTATAGTATACATATTCTCTTCACCTTAACCAAATCTGATGTCTAAATCAAATAATAACTTTCGCCACCTAAGTTTTTTGTCCTTCTACATAGAAACGCTTTCCGCAGGAGTGGCCATCAGCCACGAAATGACTCAATCGGAAGAAAATTGTTCGTTTTGCTTCGTGTCAAATCCCCATATCATGAATAAAACCAGACAAATTCGACAGTTATCATGTGAAGCCGACGGGAAGCCAGTTACTACGTCGAATACGTAAAATTTTCGAACGGAACACAAATTGTGCTCTATTGCCTGCCATTACCTTGATTTCCTGGCAATTCATCTAATCAATGATGGCAAATAAAAAATTTCGCAGAAAGCTTCCAGCATCCATAAATTCCTTTAAAGTATTCTCCATTTTGAAGATGCCCGCACCGCCCGCGCCGCCCGCACTCCTGGCAATAAACACACGTGTGGCGACCGGCTGGCTCCAAAAAGGTGCGCTCCTACTGTCTCCAGCCCGCTCCTCCGCCATCGTATATGATAATATAAAATCAGCACTTTTCTTGCGAAGTACCCTATTATGTCCATGTATCTGATCTCCATACATTACGTACATAGCGCAAGATAGCCGAGTACACATAACTTCCCGAACCATTCCCGGGGCGTATAGAAAGTTTCCGTGCGACATATGTGGCACAGTACGTCTGCACAGCTTTCAATAATGTCCACAGTTCGGTGTGTATTTGTTTCTAGCTCTGCTAGCCCAGCTAGAAAATAAATAGTTATCAAATGGCAACTTAAGGAGTTGTATTCGTGAAAGTAGTTTTCGCCACTACAAATGTAAGCTATCCTTCCGCTCCATTTCAGCTGGCACCGCAACATATCCCGTGGATCCAAGGGAAACCGTGGAAAAAGCGGAGACGCGACAAATTGGAATTCCTAGACGTTTCCAAGTATCCACCCCCACAACCCAGTCGCCTGTTTTTTTTTTTTGTTTTTACACTATATATATCCGTGAAAGAGTTTTCTGGTAAACATCAACAAGATTACTTTTTGCCTTTTTCCGATGACAGATGATCTTGTTTTTTTGCCTTCCACGAGCATAATTCCCCTTATTGCTTTCATGTCACTTTTTATTTAGATATTGCCTGGATTTATTGCTTAAAAAAGTACGCTCCACGTTCCGTTTGGCCATAGTGTGCCAAAAAATTAAAGGGTTCACCATCGCGGTGAGTGTTCATGGCGTGTACATGAGGCGTCCCAACATTCAAAGGGATGATAGGTGAGATCAAAGAGAATGACAAGGACCCACAATAAGCTCAATTTTATACTTTTGGTAGAGTCGTGTCGTATCGTATTTTTTATTCTGCACATTTTCCTGAAATTGTCATGAGGTATTTTTTGGGTTCAAAGAGAAAATTTAACGAATTTAATTAATTTTTTGCATTCCTATCAGAATACTGTTCTTTTCTTGGTTAGATGAAAACCAATCAGGTTGCAAAACCATAAATGTATTTTCGTATAAAGACGCCCCTGCGCTAATGGTCATAAGAAGTTTATGAGTATAGTAGGTACATATACAATTTTAATAGATAATAATAACAAAACCTAAAATAGTAAAAACAACGAATAAGTAGCAACAAGGCAGATAAATGTAATACAAATAATGCAAATCGGTCAGACAGATGAAGTGACTGAAATAATAAAATGTAATTGAATCAATGAAGATTAAACACAAACCTAACGCATTCGATTAGGAATCAAAATAAATTTAACCAGACTATTAATTCAAAAATTTACGAATTTACCTACCGACCAGTAGAGCGTGTAGAGCGATTTCCATAAAGAAATTGATCAAAATCATTAACGCTTTTCAAAATTCTTGTTACTATACTTAGTAAATATAATATACAGGGTGTTTCGGAACCTTACGTTAGGTCTACATTTGTTCGGAATACTCCTCCCCCCAGTCGTAAAATCGGTCCTTATACCTCTTAAAATCGCTGTTGTTAATTTTCTGTTTGCTGCGATAACTGGACCCAGAAAAATCCTTATAACTCCTTTCAAGAACAACATATGATAATAAATAAGAATTCGTCAATAAGGCAAGATTTCAGGCTTTCCACTGATTTATAATGAAGTTATTATGGAATTTATTTGCCCCTGAAAGATGTTATAATGATTTTTTCATCACGCGCGCTCGTTTTGGGGCCTATAGCGTAAGGTTTTTTTAGGCGAAAAGTGTCATATAGCGCAATAGCGTGACACTATTCCCATTGTGCAACGCTACAGAGTTGCGCAATGTTGCGCCTGCGCGTTGAACTTTTTTCAGGGTGTTGCTATGAAAAAATAAAAGTGATCGTAGCGCCACAATCTCTCTCCCGCTAAATTGAGGCTGTGTTCCGCAATCGTCGCCAGCAGTAAGCCAGTAAGATGTCACGTGACTTGGATGTGAGTGCGAAAGAGACACCATGTCATTCTGTCTCTTAGATCATACTCTTCCTATGAATATAACTATTTCAAATTGTAGCAATATTACATTTGTATTAGGTGAAAAGAAAAATAATTAATATGTATTATTCCAAATTAGTTATTTATATGATTTTTCAATACATTTTTATATAGGCGGGGGGGCTCCGCCCCCCCCGAACCCCCCCGCCCGTCCTCCCCCTTCCTTCCACGCCACCAAAACGACTCGCACTTGTGATGAAAACTATTATGTGAAACTCGTTCGAAAAAGTTGCACAATGTACTATTCTGGGTCCAATTCTCGCAACAAACAAAACATTGTCAAATTTGATTTTAAGGAATAAGAACCGGTTTTAGAGAGGAGGGGGAGGCTATAACGAAAAAATACTGATCATGTACAGAATCAGTTGACAAATCCAGCTCCGAAACACCCTGTATATTAAAACGAAACCTCTCCTAGATATAAGAGTGGTTGAGGATTGTTTTAAAAAATTTGTATATCAAGGTGTTCGGCAAATACATAACAGTATAAGCCCAATAATTCTAAGTGTAAAATTCCCAAATCTTTTCAAAAGCTCTCAGTGAGTCATGTGCTTCTTTGTTATTACATCAAACATTATATTATGGCACAATAATTAAAGAATATGGCGTTAATGTAATAAACTTAAATACTGGAAACTCCTATAAGATTACAATACCGGTGTGGGGTCTATATATCATATGATTGAATAAAATTTGTAATTATCCAACTATGGCGTAAACAACAATAGTTTAGAAAATACAAATTAAAGAGATTTAGATTCAATATTTAATTTAACAAAGTGGCAAATTACATGACCGGTCTTAAAAAAATACTAGAATCAACTGACTTTTTTGTTTTTCCATTTTTTTTTTTAAATCTTATAATCCTACGCCTGCTTAGGCAAAACTTAAAAAAGAAAATTCTCCGCCTACTGCCGTTGTTCGCCACAACTTTCCCCCTGCCATACAATATTTGCAAAATGGTGATTATGATGAATTATCCTAGTCAGAAAAACTTTCCTTAGTTTTATTTATGCGAAATCAATATTTTCCAAGATATCATGGCCATTGGAATATCACTACTGCAAGTTCATTCAAAAGTTTTTGAGCCATTGATAATTATCTAGGACAGTTTATTAAAAGTTCGCAGTCATCAAACTTCGATATTTGTATTTGCATTACATTCGGGAAAGTTGATTGTGCCATATATTCCCCAAAATCAGTTTATCACAATTTGTTCCTTTTTAACGTTGTCTAATTTGTAAGATGAAGTAGGTAGTAGTAGTAGAAACTGCACAGTTTCGTTTTAATAAAACCTAATATCACTGGACTATATGCTCATCAATCTTTGAACTTATGTACATAAAAGTAATTAATTAAAAATCGTCGTCCACTAGAAATGCTTTTGTTTGTTATGCAATTTAAGGTTACTAATGCAAAATCAAGGATATACTAAAAACAAATGAATGATTTCTTTCCATCTGTTCCAGATATTTCTTGATTCACATTTTTTCCAGTATGTCCTCTGAACTTTGGCATTATATAATTGTATTACACAAGTACCACATGGGACAGAACTTAGAAAACGCTCTTCACGCAAATATTTTCCCTGGTAACTATACATAGTCGAAGGGCATTGTTACCTACAACCACTAATTGTTATATGACCTTCTGCGAAATAAGCTTTTGTTTGAGAATCTAAAATTTAAATTATTCGGAAGGCTTTAGTATACCTATAACTAACTACCAGAGCGTTCAGAAAGGAGTTTTATATATTAAATTATTTAAAACCTCGCAGAGATTTCAAATTTTCCACCCATTGCACTGCACCCAGTATATAAAATAAACGAGGCATTTGGGATTAACTTTAAAATGTAAAATAAATTTTAACGCTATTATACTACTAAAAAGAGACTGGAAGCGGTTGGGTATAGCTCATGAGGCAGCAACACACAATGTCTGCACAGGGAAACACTTAGTCAGGGTGCCCCTTTGAAGGTAAATATAATTATAAACTTGAATTGGTGGATGTGAACTCCACCCATGGCATAAGCAGATGCAATACTACCCCTTAATTACAAAAACTTTTGCGCTCGCCACCAGAGACTATAAAATTGCAATAACTTAATTGGTGCTGGCATATTCCGTCCACAGATCCCACTTGGCCAGTAAATCATCAAACTGGTGAAGTTTTCACGCTCGGAGCCATAAAACTGGTAGCTACACTAGAAAAACCCAATTTCAAACGAAAACAATGTTCGTTTTAGCTGGGGAAGAGCTCCCCAAAAATATAATTTCCACTAAAATCTTATTTGGTGGGAAATGGAATTGAAACAAAACAGCGGGGGCGGGTTTATACATTTAAAGCAGGCCTCCTGAAATAGGCCATTGTACATACACCCGGGATTCGGGATCTAGGTCTAAAACCGACTATTTGCCGGGGGTGTTGGCTTGCGTAACAGTTGAACGATCCTCGGGGCTCGAGCGCCCCAAGGAGCGCTCCGCTCGCATGGGGGTACTACAGGCGATTTTAATAATATCTTCTTAAGCTGCAGCAGTCATTCGGTTGAACGAATCCCGAAATGGGGAAAAAATCTTTCCAGGATCTTTCGGAGTCCTAAATAACGCTTATCCATCGGCAATAAAAGACCAATAAGGGTATATTTGAGTTTATCCCAAACAAAAAAGATGCCATGACCACAGCGAGGGAACCCTCGATAAGTAGTCATGGGTATAGTCCCCGCAAAGCAATATAATCACCTCTTTAGCTCTTCTATGGAAGGTGTAAACACTTCCCAAAGTGGGTCCCCCCTCGGGCGTGAATAAGTGTGCAGGTGCGATTGTGCTTATCCGAGGAGCATTAGAGGTAAGCATGGATCCAGCACCTTATACCATTATACCACTGGCCACTGTAATGCCTTCCATAGCGAACTTTACAACTCCCCGGGGTGTAATTTTCACCTGCGAGATGGAAATCGTTTTTATATAACACTTCCTGTAGTGGTTTCAGTTACCTTTCTTCTTAAGTTTTTGTTGGCCGGGATTACTGCAGTGACGAAGGATGAATACCAAAGTACTCTTCGGTCGTGTATTGTATTGCAAGTCGGGAAGACAACAGTTTCGCCCCTGGAGTCAACTCGAACCCGACTGCGACCGGGAGATGGTGCCGCCTGCATTCATGGTATAGTTTCTCGGGTCTGCAGAGGTATAGAGCTGTCCTTATGCATATTTGTTCTCGCCGAGATCGCACAAAAGACGCTCTATTTACACCCTGTGTTCTGTGGCAGTCGGGCATTAAAAACTCCTTAAATTCCTTTTTGACATCTGCGGAAATATATTGACTCGACCTGGATTATGGTGGTGCTGCAAAATAAATACCGTCCGGGCTAATCGACTGCATCACTTGGCTGACTTTGAAACTCCTCTCTTCCCTTGCGTTCTGCTCGGTTCGGTTGCAGCTCTGAATCTGCGCTGCACAGGAAACTGCCGCCGGAAGGCAGGAACTTCCTCAAACAAATAAATTAAAATGAATTTTCAGTCCTGTCGGGTTTCGAGGAGGCATTACGCCATTAAAGCAGTATATTGAAATAACACTGAATTTTAATGTTGCCACCGCGACAGGAGGATGCCACTGCGGTTGCACCTTTAACGTGCGCAGGATGCAACTAATGATTCGCTCTGGAGGCACAATTCCATGGACCGGATTCGCTTAGGAATGGCGACGGTAGCGTTGAATTAAATTAAATAAAGCGTTCAACTTCAGCAAAATAATAAATCTAAGGGACTATAGTTGAAGGGAATATTAATACCACACGAGTTGCGGCTTTTTATTTTTATTGTCCCACATAAATTATTCGATATAATTGCATTAAAAGCTTATGCAGAAAAAGTAAGACAATAACTCAACAACTTTTAACAATTGTAAAGTCAGAAGATTAAGTTTATAATTTCCCTTAAGAAATTTCATTAGTATTTCTAAAAATAACAATAAAACAAAAACAGTCAATAAATCATCTGAAATAATAAAAAGTAATACACTGAGAAAACAAGTACTGATAGATTTAACAAAACTGGCTTGTTTAAT
Source organism: Eutolmus rufibarbis (assembly GCA_963920795.1). Taxonomy (NCBI): domain Eukaryota; kingdom Metazoa; phylum Arthropoda; class Insecta; order Diptera; family Asilidae; genus Eutolmus; species Eutolmus rufibarbis. Next base: position 34,519,077 of record OY987207.1, on the reverse strand, counting down.
TTTTCTGCCAAAAAGGTAGTTTAATACAACCAAAATTAGGTTGGATAATTATTATGACCTAAAAAACGGAAATACTCGTTGCTCCCTTTAATAACTAAAACTAATATCATTTATACCATTTAAATGTACAAAATTCAGAAAATATAAAAAAAAATGATTTACCCACATTGGCTTCTGAACGACTTTCACACATTTTTTTCAAAACCTCTTTCCGATTCACCTTGTGTACTACTTGTATAGATAGAAGTTGGAAACTTTATTACATGTACATACTAGAATTCATTGTTATATAAATAACCATCTCATCACCATTAATAAAATACACTATTCACCAAATGATCTATGCAAAAAATATACATGAAATGTACATTAAAAATATGAATATATTATGCAAAATATGCAAGTATATTTATAAATGAGTTTTTCAACAAAAACCAACAGTAAGAAGTGGGGGGTAAAGAAAGAGACACTATTAAATAAGTAAACATTTATGAAGTTTTGGGATGAAATTGAGGAGGTTTTTCTAAACAAATTTAATTTTCGCTATATATCATAATTTAGAAACAAATTATACAATGCACAAAAATACATTTTTCAGAAATTTAATATGAATCATTCTGAATATGCCAAATTGCTGAAGTTCATTTGGTAATACACAACTAATAATTTTTCCAAATTTGATACCGTCATGTGATGACACTTATCTGTCAAAATCATTTTAAAAGTAGAATATGATCGTTCGATATTACAAGATATTATTGGAGCAAACGTAAATTTACCTTTCCAGTGACATTTTCTCCAGTTAAAATTTGTCTTATTTTCAAAATTGTGTCAAAATACAGATTGTTTCTTAAGACCAGTACAAATTATATGCATATTTGCAATCCGAATCGACCTAGAACATAGATATTTTAATTATTTTTTAAAACTCACTTTTTATTTTAAAACTCATCACCATATTCATTGGCTGACAAGGGAATGTCCTGATGTGTTTCATCGATTTTGATTTACAACCGATGCAGACATTTTCTGGATGATACCAACAAAACCATTTCTCAAAGTTATAGCCTCTATCTTTGCGTTAAAATTTTTGGCATGTCTTTGCACCTCTTTTTCACAGAATAATTAGGCTCAAATACCGCAAATATAGTTGGTTGCATTAAAAAGTGCTAATAACATATCGGATCACTTAGCTAAATTACTAAATTTGCTGCATAACTCGAAACACTAGCAATAAACAATATGACTTTAATTACTAAGTTAATTTCATCAGTCCAGTATTAAAATTAATTAAAGGGTATCATTTATACTATACATCAGTATACTGGTATTTATAAGTAAAGCACTTTTTAATATTTAAAAATGTATTTTAATTAATTTTTTTTTTTTAAACTTTCTGATTATTTATTTTTTTAAAAAGTAAAGTGGACTTTCGGCTCCGCCACAATGCTGGAACCAATAATAACTCGATAAAAAACATGTTTATAAGCATGTTAATTTACAATAAAAAAATGCATAAATTGAAGTTACTATAGAAATAATTTCAAAATATTTATTTATCTTAATAAGTGCACAATATGCATTTGCATTATAATCCGCAATCTAGTGATAATTTTTTTGAAGTGATAATTTATTAGGTACATGTAAGTATATAATGTATATATCTATAACATAATTAGCAATATTTTAAGTTATCGGAAATGTTACTCAGAACGAACTGCCATCAAGATTTACTAGCCACAGCCCGCAGGAGAAGCTTTAAAAATTTTATTTTTCTAGAAGGAAAAGGTATCGTCTTGGGCGGTGCCGTAGAGGGGAATGATGAAATGCTTTCTAGAGATTGTATCCGAAAGAAGAAATAAATTGCGAAAATCTTGCAATATCTCCCTCCGTATCCAGGTAACCCAAATCGCCCGACTAAAATATTCCTCGAGCGCGGAACCAACTTTATTAGAAGCTATTTATCAGAAGCTGGACACTGTACAAAGTGTAGACGATATTGAATTAAATTTCTTCGCAAGTCTCCACATTATTCATAACCTGAGCCAAATCTAAATCAATAAGTGAAAAGTTGGAGCACAGCGGCAACTGTGAAATATTCAGTTTGGGAGCTCCCAGGGCAGCATCAAAAGCTCCAGAGGAGTCGTAAAAAACCTTTGAGCAGGTCTGGGAGCAGAACGACCAAAAGCGAATCGGGCGAACACCCCCTCGACTGGGCCACTGCACCGCGCTGCAATAACTTCTATTTGCAGCGACGCCATGCAGGGTGCAGGCCAGAAAAAGACATCGGGGCGGGAGTTCTTAGCGGCGGAACGGCGGCGGCGGCGGCGACGGCGGTAAGATGCATGAAAGTGACATATTTACTGCGTTTTTATTTTACACGTCATCGTTTTAAATTTCCGGAACGAAATTCGTGAATTGAATTTTCCCGCACCTTGGCGCTGGTCTCCCGCCTCGATTGCGTCCGCGTCTCCCGTTGGGACGGGAATTTGCTGCATGTTCATTGCCAGACCCACTCAGAGTTTGTCCCTCTGGAGTTGGTCGGTTCTCCCGGTTCCAGGGATCGCAAGAAGTCCAGGAACACGCTTTCGGCATCACCTCGCCTCGCAGCTGATTTTCTTCTCTTCTGGTCGGTCTGCCAGATTTTCGGACTTTGGAGCTGGCGCTGTTTTGTAGTTCATCGATGGAAGACAGCTCCGACGCTTTCGGTGAATGTTTACACGCTTGGGTGCTCCTTGTGTCGTCCATTTGGGCGGTGGGTGTACTTCGGTTTGTCTGCAAACACATCCTCCTCGACTAGTTTGATGTTTGGCTTTAAATTGGTTTACCATTTCGAAAATGGCACGAATGGCGACTATTTCATCACGAAGAAAACAAAACAGGTAACATTTTCCCAATCTGCAGGACGTTCTGTATCTAGACAACCAAGAGGAAAAGGAGCCACTTTTAAAAGATGTTTTTTACTTCCCCGCTTTTTGAGATAACGAAACTTCACTAAAAGAAATTTTAGCCTGAATAGCCGTAGTTTTTTATGTATGTAGATTCACATCACACCTACATACATATACCATAATTATAGCAATTTTGGAATAATAATAATGGTAGCAAACATTATAATACATATATATATTATATAACACTGTGTGACACGATTGTTCTAACATAAATAACACTGGTCAACAAATTAGTGGGATATTATTTCTATAGGATTTTTCCGTAGGTTACGAATTCGTAAATGAAAATGCTCAATCAGCTCCCATTTTCGAGAAAAATAGAGTGAAAACATAAAAAAGACCGTATTTTGGTAATTTTTAAAAAATCATTGAAAAATAAAGGTTCTTCATAGAAGGTTTTAACATGGCTTAAATGAAAGCCTGAGTTTTAATCTAGGAGTATCGAATACAATTTATCTCTATAGCCTTTTTTTTACACTTCTTGACGAATATGTTTTTCATGAGTGTACACTTGCCGTGTTCTTTATTCGTCATCCATTGTATGAAATAAACAGTTTATGGAATAAAGTAAAATTCACTGATAATTTCGAAATGTTTCAAAGCTTGTTGTATTTTTATATTATATAATAGCTTAATATTTCAGCTGTCATTTGAGTAACATTATAAGTTTCTGGATCAATCCGTTATTTTGTACTGATTTTTCAAAATATCGCATTTTGTAGTTTTTAATCCTATTTTTCTCGAAAATGGGAACTGATTGAGCATTTCCATTTGCGAATTAATAATGTACGGAAAAAATCCTATAGAAATGATTTGCCATTTTTTTGGTAACAAATTTGGTGTTGACCAGTGTAATCTTACCTGTTTTGAATTACTTATTTGACAGTAATTATCATTACCTAATGATATGTTCACGTTTTTAAGTTATAATATGAAAATTATATTCATGTAGCCTCTTTTACATATAATACGCAAAAAAAAAACTTGAGCTAACTATTAAATTCGCTTTATTGAACAACTACGAGTACCTATCACAATGCATCGAGTCAAAGACAAAAATAAAAAATTAAATTTCTATTTTAAAATATTATAAGTAGGTACCTATTTAAATATTAAATAAAATAACCTTAGTTCAAAAGTACTGCCATAACAATAAAATAACATAAAAGATTAAACTGTGAATCAACACTTGTTTCCAGCGCTATCACTCCAAAAAGTTAATAATTTTATTAATCGCCACACCTGGTAATAAATTAGTGAGCAATTGACACTATTCGGGCTTTGAGGAGACTTGTTAAAAATAATATAGAAGGATGGGGTGCATAATGTCTTTACAAATATATTTCTTGCATTCCCATTACGACTTACCAAGGTAGATGGATTTCTGCTGGTTTAATAATAAATTTATGAATATTTCCTGCATAATACCGTAGTACTTAACTTATATGTCTATTGGATCCGAATTTACAATTTTTTATAGTAGATTTGAAATTAGCGTTACCGAATTAATTTTAAACCAATTTTCATTAAAATACCCTGAATTTCTAAAACCATGGCCGCTATATTAGGTTCGCCATTTTGAATTGCGAATTTCGATGTGATAGTATATACCTATTCGAAATAAGTGCCCTCAAAATACCCTTAAAATTTAATTTCACCTAAATTCGTTGAATCCGAATACATCAATAGTCGTATTAAGTCCGCCATTTTAAATTTCCAAAATTCGATAGTAAATTCAAAATTAGTAGCATATCTTTAAAAATAATAACATTGTTTTTGTATTACCTAATTTCAAAGCTTTCCCTCGTATTATAGCAGGCCCAATAAAGACCAACCATTATTTCAAAACTTTAGATTTTGAAGAATTCTTACAATAATTTTAATAAACAGAGTTTTGAGAATAATTTGTATAAAAGGTGAGGTGATTGATTTTACTATTATTCACCTAGTTTTGTTCTATACTAACCAGCTCCTTGGAGATGCTGGAAGGTGAGCGAAAAACTTCTTGGATACAAGATTTTAAAAAATATGTATGTACATTGAACGAGGAAAATGTAAAAGCTGTGCAGAAATATTGACGTAGTTTTCAGCTGTGCATTGTATACAATGTTAACTTTACTTTACCTACCTATACATTGTGGCATACGAATATGGCACATTGTCGGTAGGAGTTTCTCATGCATTCAAAATGTCTTTAATCAAATAAATTGCAATCGCATGGCGGGTGAGCACAATCTCTTGATAACGCAAAAATTCTTCACACCTCGCGGTAAGCACATGGCTTCTTCCACCAAAATAGCTGCACTAAAAAAGGAGCATGTTCTTTCTGGCACAGTCTGTCTTCTGCAATACAACGCAAAAGCATTTAATTTTGTTTTTAGCAAATTAGGTAAATATAATTCACTCTGTGGTTTAGCAGTTTAAGAAATTATGGACTATGAAACGTAACTTAGACGCTGCATACTTTTAAGCGTTTCATAATTGGAACCATTAGAGAAGCTTTCCTTAGAAAAACACAGCCAAGACGTGCTCCGGCTGAGGCTGAGAGTTTTGTTGCCGTTTTAAGATAAGCTGCCAGCCTCAATAAGACACATTTTGCTCAGCTCAAATGTTCAAACAGAACAGGGCTATTATGGCCAGGTGTATATATACATATATAATACATATTAATAATTGCACATCCAAAATTAGTATTATTTGCTTATACAATATATTATAATACAATATTTGTTAAAATAAAGTTGTATTACAATTTACAATTATGAAGCATCAGTGGTACTCACCGGGGTTAATTTATTAAGTTTAACTAACTCTTCTGTCAGATCTATTAATTTTTATAAACAACAGAAATTTTTTTTCATTTACAAACAACATATAGCTTATTCATACTTTGGAAAACAAACAGCACACAACTATACACAAATTCAAAACCAGCATTGAATAAATTGTTATTCTTTTTCCGTGCTTGAATATTAATCGTATTTGTCCTTGTGAAAATTGCTAAATACAACCTGCTAACCTAATATGTTAAAATAGGGACACCTTTAATCCTACTTTCCGCAAAAAAACCTAGGCTAATATAATGTTTTCATTTATAAATTCGCAATTTACAAAAAACAATTATTTGGGAATGGAAGCTATTTATCAAGTGTCCGGAAAAAAAAAATTAATTTTATTGTAATTGTTTTAAAACTATAACTTTTATACTGAGATGGACATTTTTTGTAAGGATATTTGGTAATACATACATTTTTTTTTGCAACTCTGATCGCACTGAATTATTTCAGAATATAAGATTTTTGTGGCAACACATTCATTTATAATACAAAACTGATAATGAATTCAAACATGATTGAAAGTAAAATATATAAGTTCCTTTTTTTGTTTTTCCGGAAAGTTTTACTTTTACGCTAATTTTTAATAACTTAAATTTTCTTTTCATTAATGTCAATACTGCCCCACAGCCAGTCTGGCTTGCAAGCACCCTCAGATTTCTGACTCCACGCTTTCAGATTTCTGACTCCACTTTATTTCCGTGAGGTTTATTATTATTACTAAAAACAGGATGCATTTCTAATTTTGTCATTTTAAGTCCGTTGTACTTGTGAGGGATATGCAAAACATATACATATTTATGTAATGACTATGGTGTAGAATAATACTTCATCTTGTTCAATATATTTATTTTCAAGTTTTTAATGTTACTGCCAATTCATTTAACGTTACAAAAATAAATATCTCTCTTATTGGAAAAATAGCTTACTTCATGTATCCAAATAAATATACCTTTTGAATTTCAAATAAATACTTCTCTGAAAAACACTATATCAGATTTTCCTAATACGTACTATAATTAAAAATTGATACATTTACAGAGACTAAAAACTATTCTATAGATATAAAATAAAATAAAAGCTTACTAAGGAAATTACTTATTATTTATAGATATTCTTTACAAAAATATTACTTCACAAAAATGGAATCGTCTCGTCTTTTTATTCTTAAATCATCACTTTCTATGGTATCAAAAATTAACATTTTTAAGACGGCTTACTCATTTTTAAAGCTAATTAAGGAAATTATTACTTGTGGAAATTCTTTACAAAACTGTGACTTCACAAAAAGGCTGTGATAATGATGATTCTAAAATGAAATGTGGGCCACCAGGGTTATAAAGCTGCTTAGTGTTTGTATTATAAAAACTGAATACCTATTTATTTACTTCAAATTTTTCTTGTTCATTGTGCATGTTTATTTTAATTTTAAAATTTCACTGGGTTTTAATTAAAATTGATGATCAAACGAACTTACCTGAAGTGAAGTTCGATCCACAATTATATGATGCCTTCGTGTCCGAACTGACTACATTTACTTACAGATATTCGTTCAAATATCCTGTCCTTTCATCACACTTTTCAAAGCACACTATTCTAAAAATTTCATAAATATTTTTGATCTAGCAGCCTGCTGCTCTCTCATGTCATTAAGTTCAAAGCCTATTTCACGATCTCCGGGTACAACACACCTGTTTTAGGGTTAGGGAGGGATGTAGTCAGTTCGGACACGAAGGCATCATATAATTGTGGATCGAACTTCACTTCAGGTAAGTTCGTTTGATCATCAATTATATTTCTGCCTTCGTGTCCTCCTGACTACATTTACTTACAGATAGATGTTTAAAGCTTCGTGAAATAGTAAGAGTAATTTGCATCCACCGCAAACCAAAACAGATGCAGGATTGTTATAAAAATTATAAGATTAATGAGTCCGATTTATTTTCTCCTCTGCATACCACATGTATGTGTTGTACATTAGATTCCATTTATCTTTATACAAAGTAGAACAATTAAAGGTATCATACTTATTTTTTCTATATCAACTTCTTTTTCAAAATCTAAAATTTACAAGTTTCTATAAACCGATCTTGCGAACATATCATCATTGACTGATACTACCGGCTTATTATAAAATTGGGCAAAAGCTTTTGACTTTACTGACCAACCTGCTGTTCTTCTTATTAAATCAATATTCACACCTCTCTCTTTGGCCGATGAAGTTGCAGCGTGTCTAGTACTATGCGCTGTAAAAATTTTTGTATCAATGCCGCTTTCTTCGAGAGTACTTTTGATCCATCGGCTTAGCGTTTGCGCATTTACATTAGCATAGGGCTTCTTAAAACTAATAAATAAACTAGTAGTAGACCCACGAATAGATTCAGTAATGTTTAGGTAGTCGACTAGAGTTTTAGCCGGACATATCTCTGGCTTGTATTTCAAAAACGGAAGAGTCATGTAAGGTTGATTGCACGTCCTTGATGATGTTTTAATTCTGTCGGGAATTTTTATACACACTCTATCATTATTTTGTTCAATGTTATTAATGTTAATTAGACTGAATGTCTGAACTCTGTGCCCGGTTGCAAGTGCCATAAGGACTATAAGTTTACGTGATAAGTTCTTGAGTAAAATGTTATCGTGTGGATAGAACTTAGATACGTATTCTAACACTATTTCTGGATCCCACATAATGTTATATTTCGGTGTATTTGGTCGAAGATTGTAAGCTCCTTTAAAAAATCTAATTAATCTATCATCCTGACTAATTCTGCTACCCATGATTAGTCCTAAGGCTGCTTTGCATGAATTTAACGTCCCATATTTTGCTCCTGAATTAAATAGGATGGTGAGAAAACTGATTATGTCAGGCACAGAAGCCTCAAAGAACTTGTTTTGAGATCCATTGCAATATTCAAACCATTTTTTAATACACGAGTTATATTGTTTCCAGGTGTTCTCAGTTATAGAAGCGAGCATAATAACTGATGATGCCTCAGAAATGCCGCGTCTTAAAATCGCCTCCCTGACAAGAGCCCTGCCCCCAGGGTAAGATTCTTGTGAAGAGGGTGTGGATTGCTGAAAGAGTCAGATAACAGGCTTTCATTAGGCCTAAAAATTAACAGTTCAGATATTAATAATTTATTAAAAAGAGGAAACCAAGGTTGGGTGCTCCACCATGGTACCACCATAATACCCTCAGCTCTGTCGTTTCTTATTTTTTGTAAATATTTAAGAATAAGACAAAAGGGTGGAAAAGCATAAAAGTTTTCATTGGTCCAAGAACTGACAAATGCATCGACCGCCAATGCTCCAGGATCGCTGTGCCAGGAAAGATATCTGATGCATTTGTTATTTGATCTGCTTGCAAACAAATCAATAGAAGGATTTCCAAAAGCGTCCTTAATCTTTTGGTATGCGTAGTCTGCAAGGGACCATTCTTTATCCACGTCTGATCTTCTCGATTCTGCATCAGCTATTGCATTTTCTTTTGATTTAACGTATGAGGCGAATACCTGAAGGTTTTTTGCCTCACACTATTGCCACAGTTTTCTAGATATATTACTAAGATGGGGTATGCTGTATGCTGCCCATTTTATTTATTGTAGCTATTGCTGTAGTGTTATCTATACGAAGCAAAATTTCACAATTTGAATACTCATTAGCAAATATTTTGAGCGCAAAGAAAGCAGCTATAAGTTCTAACTGATTTATATGGAAATTCAACTCATTTTCTTTCCAAGTTCCACTGGCAGTTTTTTCTCTACACGCAGCCCCCCAACCTGTCCTAGAGGCATCAGAATATATTTCCAAACAAAAGCTATAAGACCTTATTGGATTAATAGATTTTTCGATTTTAGCGATCCACCATTTAAAATCTTCTTCCAGGCATTTTGAAAGCTGCATGGGAGCGTCAAAGTTACCCCCAGTTTTATTTAAACTGACATATTTTGATCTTTCAAAATTCTTGGTGTAAAGCCATCCATATTCGACTGCAGGACATGCTGCTATTAGACTGCCTATAAATTGAGCAAATAATCTGAATTTACAGCTTTTTATCTTGCTGAATTCCTGTATTCTTTCTTTTAACATTATCCGTTTTTCATCTGTTAGACATATTGCAAACTTCTCCGAGTCCAAAATAAATCCTAAAAATTTACAGGTCTTACTTGGTATTATTCTACTTTTTTCCCAATTTATAATAAAGCCTAACATATTCAAGAGTTTGACTGTTGCATTAATATTCTCTTCACAGATATATTTATTGTCGCCTAAGCACAAAATATCATCGATATATACTACAGATAAATATCCCTGCGATCTCAGATGTTGCAAAACCGGTTTCATCAATTTGGTGTAAACATAAGGTGCTGTTGATAACCCAAAGGGCATTAAATTAAATTCATATAAATCAGTTTTCCATTGAAATCTTAAGTACCTTTTTTGATCCTCGTGTATAGGTATCAAAAAATACGCATCTTTTAGGTCTATACAGCTCATATAACATTTTGGCGTCATTAATTTTATGGCAGATCTAATATCCTCCAACTTAAAATGTTTAGTGTTTAAAAATTTATTTAAATTTTTTAAATTCAGAATGAATCTATACGTATTGTTTGGTTTAGGAACTAGGAAAATTGTTGAAATAAACTGGTTTTTGCAAGGAGAGCATTTAGAAATGGCCCCGCATCTAAGTAATTTTGAGATTTCTACTTCAACTGCCTTATGGGAGGAAGCATCTATTTTATTTTTTGGTACAACATCTTGTAAGGGGGGTTTATCTTTAAAAGGGATTTTATAACCCCTGATGAATGATAGGACCCTATCATCATTAGTGATTGCTTTCCATTCTTTATAATATTGTTTTAATCTACCGCAATAACTGACCTCTAGCGACGGTAGCGTTTGTCCTTCAGATTCCTCCAAGGTTGTGTTGCGGGCTGTGACTTCCTGTATGGCGACCTCTGTCGTAGAGGACGCAGCCCGCCTACACCTCGAGATTGTACCGGTGCTGGACGTCGCTGGAGAGGCGGGCCCCTTAAGTTTAAAGATTGTTGACTTGTTTTTGATGTGGATACTGATGCTGCTGGTCTGGACTGATTCTGTTGATACTGCGTTTTTGCCTTTATTTCTAACCCCGATTTACTGATTGCCCTGTTAGCTTTAATTGTTTCGGACAATTTGTCTCCGAAAAGAAACCTGTTGGGCTTTATAGCTTGCATCGCTTCCCTTGATTCTTTCGATACTGCCGATAGCACAAAGTTGCGTCTAATAGTTGTTTCCGTGTGATGATAGTCACACAGAATTCTAGCGGCATCAGACATTGGTTTTATTATGTCCTTATTTGCCTTTGATTTTATTGCATTTGTCAGAGCAGAACCCAACGCACTGATTATTTTTGCAATATGGTTTTGCTTTGCCTCTAAAATTTTATCTCTCTTTAGATTAATATCTGTCAAGGCAGCTCCTGCCTCAGGGTTCAATTTTGGCGCCTCGAGAATCAAGAGATTTTCTGGGAACAAATATTCGTCTAGTATTTGTTTCCTTGTATCCTTTGGTATTCCATTAATCAGAATTGAGGACCATCTTTCTGCGAGATCTTTATTAACTTTTTCGGCAAAGCACTGCTCTTTAACTGGCTCTTCACCTAATAGTTTGAGGATGTCTTCGTCCACAGTTTCTTCTTCCTCCGCTGTTTCACGCCCTACTATAACCAAATTATTTTCTGGCACATCATCCATTTCAATTTCCGCGCTCTGTTCTGCGTCTACCAGAACATTTACCTCTGCAGATGGTACTGCAGGTGAATCTACAATGAAGATGCTTTGTCTAAGTAAGACTCTACAAATCAGGATTTTTTTTTTTTTTTCGTATTATTACCGAACAATATTGGCTTTATTTTAAAGTTTGATTTGTGCAGCTTTTAATGAAATTGATTAACGAAAGTAAAGGCCCTGCAGACCCTACATAACGTTATTAACAACCTTTTAAGGCATAACATATTCCATATAAATTCCTTGTAATGTTCTATATCCTGTGGTTGCACCACAGCGAAAGCTATTATCTCAAGGATAGTGCATAACGTTTTGCAACGAAAGCTAATATCTCAGGGATAATGCATAACGTTTTTATTGAACAAATTAGAGAAGGTAAAGGCCCTACAGACCCTACACGACTCTATTACCTCTTCATTAGGAGCGCATGTTTTTTTTTTTTTTTTTTGTTTTTTTTTGCTTTTGTTTTTTCCCATAACCTCCATGTTGGGTACATCCTTATACCTGAAAAGGAACATAGCATTTACCTGCTTCACCCAGAGAATTAAAGTCCTCCGTAGATCTCTTCGAACGCCCTGCTGGTGAAGATGAGGGCCTGTGTGATATCATGGGGCTCCCAACCTCAACAGCCCGATACTTTTTTGTCTGCTTTTCTATTTTGCGTTCTAATTTTTTCAGTTTTTTCCTTATGTGCTCCATTTCCAAAAAGCTATTCCCGTGTCTTTTGGGCATTTTGGATTTATTTATGATTATTGAATAATCACAATTTTCAAACCACCGAGGAATTTCGTGTGATGACGAACCTGACACAAAAAACGTAATGACATGAGAGAGCAGCAGGCTGCTAGATCAAAAATATTTATGAAATTTTTAGAATAGTGTGCTTTGAAAAGTGTGATGAAAGGACAGGATATTTGAACGAATATCTGTAAGTAAATGTAGTCAGGAGGACACGAAGGCAGAAATATAATAGATTACTTTTCCCAATAACTTAGATCACTTTAAAATTGTAACTTTGCTAGCCAATTATAAAATATCATAGATGAATGAAGAATGTACTTCCAGCACTAAATTAAGTAATTCCTATTGTTTATACCAATGAATTCAAACTTAAATAAATGAAATGAAATGAAATGAAATTTTAAAATTTTGTTTATTTTGCGAAATTGTTCTTATTAAACCCCTCATATACATAGTCATTGTTTACTTTCGATAGCACTTGACCAATTTAGTCCTGGTTTCTTAGAAAACATTTAATTAAGTTAGAATGTATTGAAATAATACTCATAAAATAATACTTATAAATGACGACAACAACAAGGTATGCGACAAAACGATGCAAATAACATCGGTCTATTGATCCGTGGCAGACACGCACTTCGTCTGTGGAGGGCGAGTGCCGCAGCTCGCAGTACACCAGGGGATCTAGCGAGCATCCAGAATTTATTTATTCCGATTCTAATCTAGATCCAGATCCGTCCAGATCCCGATCATATTTGAGTTGAGCGAGCTCGTGACTGGCGGGTGTTTTCGCTTCGATCGGAGAAGGTCTTTTCTTTTTGTGGTCATTGAAGCGACGTCTTCGCCTCCAATGTTCATACATAATTCGCCGGTTCGAGCGCTCGAGCGCCTGGCTAGGGATAGCTCCGGATATGACTCACCAGAATGTGATAATACTTTGAATGTCATTATTGAGCGGCTGCCAGCATATGGGAACTCATCATGACTGACTTCTAGCAATGTCTACTTCAGTGGTCTAGTTATCACTCGGGTTCGGTTGCCGGTTGGCTTTTTATTTTAGCAATAAATTACGATTTCAATGACCCGCGAGGTAAATGTAAGTCTTCACCTTTCGTACTTTCTGAATTGAATATAATTTAAATTGATTTCTTCTTTTGGTTACCCGTTTTATGTTACCTGACTGATAGGCTGGTAGGCATTTTATATAAAGACACTAAGGCTATTTTGTTTTGAAGAATGCAACTGATTACGACTTCGGCGTTTAGTTGAACTTCCGCCTTCTAGTCTTAGTAGTTTCAAAGATAAACAATATCAACTACTTTTGTTTCCATTGGAACTATCCCGAGGCGAAGTTTTAGGTATCGCTAAGTACTCTTTAAGGTATCTGTGAATATCGAAAAAGACGCCAAACTTGGGTCCTATAGAAAAAGATTTTTTTCTTCACAGTACTCATAATACGTATACAAACATGAATGACATTTGTTCAAACATTCATAAGTTATTTTTGTCTACTGATACTGATTAACATTAACACTAAGTACATCATCGATCGAGACATTTTGAATGATTGCAAAATGCTTACTATTGCAAATATATGCTGGACGCATACATCGGCATTCTATCACCAATTTAATAAAACAATGCCTAGTCCAAACTTTAAATTATTGAGTTGTTTGTAGCTACACACAGAAGAATCCGTCTTCAAATTTTTACGTTATGACTTTGCAACATGTAGTTTGCTATTTTTAAGTAAAAGTGAATACTGTCAAATCGAGTCAATAGCAACATATGCTGCACGCAAAACTGTAGTAATATAAAGTGGAATTATATCAAGTTTTTTGTATGTACCTACATTGTAACAATCATTGTTAATATTAACTTGGTAACCTCTTTTTTTAGCGCCAAATGACTGGACTATTGTTTTATTTGTGCAAAATGTTTTTAAGGGCCTTCGCCGCGGCGCAACTGGCTCCGCGCAACCGAGCGCCGCGGCGAAACTAGCCCCGCGCCGGTGCAACAGCCCCCGCGCCAGCAAACGAACAAAGGGTTGGAATTAAAATTTTGAGGGTTGGATTATCCATTTCCCGCGGTGGACAATCCTTTGCGAATCTTGAAGATCCGTTTTTCAGCGGAAAAATGGATTTTCATGGGGTGTGAAGTTGGCCCCCACTTTCTATTTTTTAAAAAAAATTCCAAGGGGTGGAATTAAAATTTTGAGGGTTGGATTATCCATTTCCCGGGGTGGACAATCGTTTGCGAACCTTGAGGATCCGTTTTTCAGCGGGAAAATGGATTTTCATGGGGTGTTAAGTTGGCCCCCTTTCGATTTTTCAAAAAATTCGAAGAGGTGGATTATCAAAAATATGGGGTGGATTATCGTGGACAAACGATGGACAATCAATTCCACCCAAATACATCGGCTTTTTTCCCAAAATTGGGGGCAGTGTGAAGTTGGCCCCAAAAAAATTTTTTTTAAATTTTTCCTTTAGCAAAAGTGGACAAACGATTTATGGTGGTGGATTATCATGGACTTTCGATGGACAAACGAATGTGCTATTCACTCTTCATGCAACTGTTTTTTTGGGGCCAACTTCACAGACCTAAAAAAATACTATCTAATTTTTCCGTAAATATGCTTACAATAAACTCGCAGTGTTTGATTCCATTAGAACACTAAGAAAAAAACATAGGCAAATTTAATTACAAATACATCTCGAGAAAAAATATATATGTAGGCCCGAAACGAGACCGCAGCACGCCTGGAATTGAAGAAGCGCCCGATATACACCCGAATTGGACCCGTAGCATTTTTGAAGAGAAATAACATCATAGAGACGCCTGAAAGTGCAACACGCCTGTTTGAAATAAAAATTTAAAGTTCGGAGGTTATCAAAGCAATAGATGTAGACTATTTCTATTTGCCTTTTTTTAGGGGAATATGTAGGTACATAACTAGAGAAGGATTAGTATTATTATTTAAAATGTATAATTGAAATAAGTAAATTTCGGTCTTATAAGCAAGAAAGCTCTATGCATGCTTAAAAATTAATAAATTTTATTTTTTTTTTTGATTTAAGAAATAATATATAGAACTAGAAAACCACTAAGCAATAACATATTTCTTTTATTTTAATGATATATCTTTCTAAGAGTTAGTTACTTAGTTCAGTTGTGACTCTTGTGAGCTATTTCAATCTGAACATGAACATAAAGAAAACATTTTTTTTGGGTTTCCTTCTTAGATTTTTAATATCCAGAAAAAACATTGAGCTTGTAGTTTGCGTTTCTATTCATCATTAAGGACAACAAAGTCCTTTTCTTAATCTTGTAGTTATATTTACGGCCTGGCAGATGCACGGAATTATTCGTCTTGTCCTTCCCCAAAAGTTTTCCCGTCCGAGTATTGATGAGACCACTTGGGCCTCATTACGGAATTAAATTGCTTTCGCTGCCATTTCATCTGAAGTGGGTCAGAGGAACGTTCGACGACGACAGGCCTTAAATTATTGTTGCGTTCCTTGCTCCGCCCCCGCGCCCTCGCTTTGTATTTTTTACTGACTGCGCAAAAATAAAGCGGACTCTCACGCTCAAGTGAAAAATACTAAAAATTAAGCGCTTCCAGCGTTAACGACTGCGAATATTTTTTTTCCGGGGTATGGGGATAAATTGTCGAACGTGTTGATTTGCCGAAGCACTGGCGGTGCTTTAAATTTCTGACATCAATTTGAAGTGTCAGCTCGTTACAGAGCCGAGGCGAATGTGAATGCGAATCGACGTCCCTGCAATTTTGCAGAATCCAACTATTTTGCCCGCTGTGATCTGATTTTATTCCCCATTTGCACTATTTATCCTGCCGTTGTTCCAGGACTTTCTGGCAGCTGGAGCAGAACGGACGGGGGCAGGACAAAAGTGAAACTCCTAAATTATGGCCGCCCATTGTTTATTTCCTGCTGCACAAATTAATGTAATTTGCGCATAAATATTTCATAACAACCGAACGAGCATTTGTCGCGAATTATTTGCAAAGTCATTTTTTCAAGTTCAGTGAACATTCGGATTTGACACATCCAACCAATCGGGGGCGGCGCGCGGTCCCCCGAGTGAGGGATGTGTGCATATCCTGGAATTGGTTTCGCCACCAACTGGGGCCCTCCTGCCCCGTGTTTGTTCTTCCCAATTTCCACCAATTTCCACTCGGCCGTGTTGATCCCGCTGTCTGAATGGAGTCTGTTTGCCCCGATTTCGACTCTTGACGTGCAGTGGAATTGCTTTTCATTATGCTTACGTAATTTGAATTGATAAAATTTGGTGTAATTGGTCTGTTGTCATTATTGCTTTTTAATGGAAAACTCATTACAGGCCCGCCCGACTGCTTCATTGCGACCATCCACTCAAACCCTTACCCGGTTATGTCTAATGCAACTTATGCAATAACCAACTATCTGATCCGTGCTGCATGCAAAATTAATTTTTAGCCAAAATTACCAGCTAAATATTCAAATTTCGATGCTTTTATACTATCAAAACATATTTATGCGCTCTAATGAATTATTGTAATTTTCAAATCAACTCATTTATCACAAAACCCTCAGGAAAAGAAACTGAATATCACTTTAAATCGCCAATATTGGAACTATATCTCATGTTCGAAATATGAGTAACCATCAAAAACATTTCATGTTAAACATGGAGCTAAGACTCGTAACCCTTTTACTCTTAACAAATTATGAGATCTTATGTAGACCCAAGCCCTAAATAAATCTACTTCATGGTCAAAGAAAAATACATAACTTGGCCGTTTCGTAGCAAATAGCAGTTCTAATAAAGCCAAAAGAAAATGATCATCATTCAAATCGTTCAATATGTATTAACGATACTTTGACACTAGTCAAAATTTTCTGTACCGAGATCGAGAAATAAGGGCGTCTAAAACCTTTTAATTAATAACCAACAAATATTTACTTGTTATGTAATTAAAAATCTAGGAACAGATTAAGTTTGAGGTCTCCTCACGGATTTTGATGAGACGTTATAAAAATATTCATTTGGGATCAAAAGTGATAAATATGTATGTATGTAAAAAACAAAATTGTCGGTCGCTTGTACTTCCCAAAAGTTCGTTCAGTTATACTGAAGAAACGCAAAAAAATCATAATTGTCCTTCGATATTATAAAATTATATTAATTTAAGATTTTCTTACATAATATCCATTTATATCTATACATTTTTTAAGTCCATAAATCCATTCCCTAAAGCAATCTTCAAAATCCTTTATTTAGCTTTGCTTATTCACAGCTAAAATTATCTCTTCCCGATCTTAGAACGACATCCCCCTTAAGGGCTCCTTTACTTCTGAAAATACCCAAATGTCGCAAATAGACAAATCAGGTGAATAAGATGATGATGTAGGGAAGACGCAGCATGAAAGGGTCATTTTTCTTTTGAAGGCTGTAGTATTATAAATAAATGAAATAACAAATTAAATACTTGCGAACAGAATTAGAAACCTCAATTATGCCACTGTTGAAATAACATCCAATAATAAACCCTTCTTTGTTTTTAGTTGCAAGTTTTCTCACCTTTACAAAAATGTATTTTGTCCCTTTCATCAATAGACTGTATTTAAAAAAGCACCATATCATTTCTCAAAAATAACGCATAAATAAATTAATACAATTTATTCAAATACATATACATATTATATCGTACATATGTAAATGTGTTGTTTAATACAATTGACAATGAATTCCAAATATTATTATATCGAGTGTACGTATATCGAATACTGCTCATTTTCGAATTGCGATTCTGCGAAAAGTAATTACAATTAACCACATGTAGGTATGATGTTAAACGTATGGCTTCATTATCAAGACAATGCAAAAACATTGAAAAATTACCACTTAATTTTAAATAAAATCAAGAGCCTAAATAATAATTTATAACATTTTATTTGGTGATCCTTTTACATAATTAATTTAATATGCCACTTCCAGTTTAACATTGAAATTACATATTATTCCATACATAAATAAAGCATTATTAATAATATTACGCAAGGAGTGTGCGTAATATTTTTTACTTGTTTTTGGTGATCTTTTTTACTCTCCATGCTTCAATTTTTATTTTTTGTATTGGCCCTATCAACCAATCGTATCCCCAATCAATGGTGGCAAACGCAGTTATTGTAGCGGACGTTCGGTTACCACTAACTGAAATTCTCATGGAATCCCAGTCACTATCGTAAGAATTAACTATGATCTTATTAATTTCATAAGACGATGTTGTCTCCTAATATTAATGTATTAAATATTAACACAAGTTTTAGTGAAAAGCTTTAAAATTACATTTTCTCCAATAATTTTCTGAAAAGCCCATTTTTTATAATTATCATCGTCGTACTGAAATAGTTCATAAGTTGCTTCCGTTGAATGGAATAGTTCATCGTTTGGCATTTGGTTACCCCATTCCATAATTTCATCCGAAGTAGCCTCATAAGTTGTCGAAAGTAGTAATATAACTAATATAAAAACTTTCATTGTCTACAAAGACCACCAAAATTTATTATAAATTTTACAGATTAAAAAAAAAATTACCTCTGCAGGTTTCAAACTAAAGAACTCAAATAACACAAAAGCGATTACTGGCGATTGAAGTAAAACTGATATAAATTTGAATATTGTGAAACGTGTATAAGAATATTAACCAAGCATTAACAGACCTCATTAGCAATAAAACTTTTTTTATTTATCTCTATTGCTTGCTTGCTTGCTTACAAGATCGTTTGATCAACTGTTTTAAATACATGTGTAGAATAAATTTTTGAAATATATTTGTTCAGAGAATAACACGCTTCGACCCGATTTGTGAAGCAAAATGTATGATTTTATAGACTAGTTTATAAAATTTTTAATTAATTTATACGCGATAGTTCTTCAAAGTAACTAGTCGCGGGCTGCTATTTAAACATCGACGAATTTATCTTAACCTCGTTGTATCTGTTCTAGAGCACAGAAAATGAAATAAAGTGAAATATGTATTTAATTCGTTCAGTCCTAATCCCGTACCAGAAACTTAAAAAAAAAATTTAAATGTTACATTATCGATCACTAAGTTGAGATAATTTTTGGTCATGATTAAAATAATACTTCTGACTATATATTTTTTTAGGGTTTTTCATAATACAGAACCCTCAGTGCACGAGTCCTACTCGCACTTGACCAGATTTTCTAGTTATTAAGACTGCTCAAAATACTGCCTTCTAATTATACACCTCGGAAAGAAATAGTTTATCATATTCCACTTTGTTACTCCATTTAAAATTCTTAAAATACTTATTTCGATTTTTGTGGAGCTAATTGTTAAGACTTAAACTTAATTACCGGGTACTGTCAAGTTTAGCACTTAAGAAGCCACATCCGGCAATGTCGGTGCGGAGGATGGCTCTGGGCATGGCATACTAAAAATAATTTATCTCAAGTTCAGTCCCATTCAGAAAAGTTTTCAAAATTGGGTCCAAAAGGATAGGGTCGTAGTTAAGCAAACGGGCAATTTTCTATATGTACATGCAGTCAAAATCCCCGCCGTGGCCACAACATGAAGAAGTTTCCAACTCAATTCAGAACTGCTCACCCTGGAGGCATTAAGCGGAATTATTCATATCCGAAGACAGAAAAGTTGTGATTTTCGCCGCACAAAAAATCGTTGTCTTAAAAATTTCAATATTTCCCAATCTCGCTCGAGTGACAGTCAGTCGGCACCCTACGTGCCTTCAGCGAAATTCAGAATAATTTTATCGCAGAGTAATAATCGTCTTGTGGCCCCCTGTCCTACAGCTCGGAGCCCCCGAAGATGTGCCCTGGTGACTATCACACCCGGAGACTAGCCCGCCATCCGGATCCTTGGAGGGCGGAAAAAAAAGTGAACAAGACGAGGTGG
Source organism: Eutolmus rufibarbis (assembly GCA_963920795.1). Lineage (NCBI taxonomy): Eukaryota > Metazoa > Arthropoda > Insecta > Diptera > Asilidae > Eutolmus > Eutolmus rufibarbis. The sequence continues at coordinate 34,498,835 of OY987207.1, read as the reverse complement.
ATAAAGGTGGCGCTTAGGGATTTGCTAAAGAGATTTATGTACATATTTTCTTAGTTTTAATCTCCCTGTGCACTCCCAGTTTCCTTTGTGAGTCCTACTATTCCACTCCTCCGAGCATGAAGACACAATAAATCTCATTTAATATTTATTGCTGATTTTTTGGTGCACTCTCGCCCAATATTGACCCAGCCTGATTTATGTGGATTATCTCGGAATTGCTCGAATTATACGGCGATTATCGTCTAAGGCCGCGGTAATAGACGACCGTGGAGAATTAATGCTCGCCTTCTTGTTTTCCTAGGAAATTCTGATGCTATCGCTTAGCCAATCTGTTTTTCCTGGAATTTTGTTCTTCTAGGATTAACCCTGGCATGTTAAAAGAAGCTCTCCTTTTCGTTGAGGATGCAAAATTTTATTATACTCGTACATACATTAATGCTCTGGAAGTATATGCGGATATCTTTTCAAGGTTATTGACTACACAGTGGAACCTCCTTTGTGTTCACTTGAAGGTTTGATTCTTCTCATTTTTAATCATCAAAAGATTAGACGAAGTTGAAGCAAAGATTATACATATGTACATATAGTAAATTTTGATTACATGCATCAAACTCAATATAAAGATGAACTAATCTTAAGATTTTCTTTCTAACCTAAAAAATTTCTTTTATAAGTAAAATAATCCCTGAAGTATTCTTTGTGCAAAGATAGTTTTTAAAATATTTTTGTAAATAGAAATACTTTGTGATTATACTGCACAGTCCTGCGCTTCTGAATCCTTAACAAATTACCTCAAAAGAATTTCTTTACTCCCGAAGAATGCACTTTTCTTTCTAGCATTCTTTTAGTCATCCTCCTTAAAACATAGTTTATCTTTCTCGTTGGGTTGATGTGAACTCTTTCCCACAACAGCAAATAAAATAACATTTTCTTTTTCTGGAAACAAAGTTTTGTTGTCTCGTTTATACCTTTTAAAAACAAGAAGGAGTTGGAGTAGAATCCGTAATTATTATGCAAAAGGTAATACAATTTAGCTAATACTCCTACAAATTTAGCTAAATTAAATTAGCATAATAAAAAGCGTGCCACATACATAGATAAGAGACAGTACGTCTGAAATTCCACCATACTTTGCTTTGCCAGGGGAAAGTGAAAGTGGCATAGTATAATAATGATGATGGCTATAAAAATATTGCATTTAATACCCTGTAAAGTATCTTTATGCACTATAAATATTGCACCCAGCAACATTTCGTCTAGGACTGGTTGACATACATACATATGTATATACATATTTTGATGAAAACTCTTATTTTAGTAGGAGCCTAGATATGTTGAGTCATATAAAACATTATTGCATTTCTTTAAAATTTAAAAAACAATATGTTAAAGTGTGTAAAAAGCTATGTAGATATTTTATATAATTAATACTTTTTTTTAACTTTAGTTTCAGCCAGTTTGAATTTTGAAAATGGTATTTATGGCTACACTGAAAAAAATTGTTCACATTATTCTGTGAGAACCATAAATATAATTCGACGGACTATATCTTACGTATGCCAGAACTATAAAACAATATTCTCTCATATCTATCTTAGGGATGCCCGAACTATAACATATATGTAGAGTCTTTTACTATATTTCAAAAATTATTGATATTATGACCATTTTATTGCCCTTAAATCCATTAAAAATTTTCTATCTTCTATCTATAATAGAGTAATTTTTAAAACCTTTATGCAGTTGTGCTTATAACGTCATCATAGTTGGCGGCCACTTGTCGCATTGTCCTTTTTTGATCACCTTGGCCTTCAATTTTGAGGTGTTTTATTGATTTCAAATGGCATTTAAATTATTTATCTTATTATGTATCTTCATAAATTACAATTTTTAATTAATCTGTTTAAAAGTCGAATTAAAATTTAAAAATATCTCTTCATAGGTTCAAGATGGAACTTATATATTATAGTTTTTATAAACACCGGAAATTTACTGGTGCTCTTAGAGACCCCAGTGTGCCAGTTATTTAAAGATTTTCTTTGATATTTTTGTTCGTTTTCTATGGGGTACTTCTGAAATTGAAAAACCTTCTCTGTTGTTTTCAATTGATCTGCGTATTAAGGCAAATCCTATTTTTCTGCGATTTTTTAAAATTGAATTTCTTAAAGTGGAACTGCTTCAATGATAGAGCTAAAATTTTGCGCTTTATAATGTCGTACAAAATTATTTTAGCTATAATTTTCGATACATTCTCCTGGAATTACAGTTTCGCCTATATCTATAGGACCCCTATATATGTATATAGCGTACATAATACATCCATCATGTAGAAACTACATCATCTTGTAGCTAATGGTAGCTCTTCTAGCGATATCAGAAGTTGACTCTCTAAGAAATCAATATAGTAGTCTCCATCCAACGTTTCCGGTAATTAAAATGGATATACATATTATTTAGCCATTTAAAATACCAGCCCAATAGATGATCAAAATACAGCCCAAAAGTTTATTTAAATGAGAATTTTCAATAGCCCAGTAGTGTAAATTGTGCATATTCATGTAACCATTTTTTTTGCACGAGCTTTCATGGGACCATAAAAATTTAGCAAGAAAATTTCAATCATTAAAAGAAAGCATGGCTGCGGCTTTGGAAAACTCGTTGCTTACATTTGAAAGGAGAGTCCTTTGGTAATAAAAATTAAGAACATATTAAACTTTGTGACCGTGATAACGACTTTCTTAAATTTCAAAATAGTGCCATTAACTCGAAAACCAAAACATTTTTATTCTTGAGTTGGCCCCGAATTGGTTTTTGGGACACCCTATATAAACTTAGATCTTGGTGGTTTGAAAAATCAAAAGTTTCCAAATTAAAAATAAGAAAAGAAACTGATTTATTTTTTTTAATTTTAATGGTTAAATGTCTCTTTTCAAAATTTATTAATCGTTTTATTTTCGATTACATTTATTAATTTTTTTATTTCTGGACAAAATTTATTAATTGTTCAATCGACTGTTTATAATGCAAGAGTGTCAAGATTGACTTTTTAATATGTTACCTCTTGCATTTTTTTAAAATTACTTTTTTGCGTCGCCAGCTATGTAAAAAATCTTTTTACTCGCAGATAATTTAAAAATATTCAGAAACCAGAAGAAAAATTTAAAATACAAAAAATTCATAGGATCAACATACATAAATGAACATTTTGCATTAAGTGAAAGAAGCAGAAACAAATATGTCCACTACCTTTTTTGCCCGCACGCGTCAATTAATGCCACGAGCGTACGATCTGGATGACAAATTGAATGACAGCATTCGTCGAGTGCGAACAAAACAGCGCGAAATTAATACTTTAATGAGACATTCAGAATATGGCAGGCGACACGTCCTGCAGAATGCAGATGGAGATGAGCCAGATACGGCATTGTCAGACTCATGCAGTCTTCAAGCTGAGCGCCCATGATAATCGCTATTAATTATGCAGGTAACTAATACGTGAGATGCACACTTCGTCCAATCATCAACATATTGCTGTGTAATCACTGTCGCCGTAACGACAGTCCTAGCTCACTTACTATGCAAATGAGCTGGGGATACCTCGATACCTCTAGTTGCCATGCCTCCCTGGCCCGGCGACACGCTGCTGTGACCCACGATGCGACCTCCGATTAAATTAACTTCACAATTCTCCGCAAGGCACTCAAAAGCGTGCTCATTTGCAAAAATATAGCTCTTTCGCTGCATTACCGCACAATTAACTTTAATCTAATGGCACTAAGGCAATGAATCACCGATGATGTGGGACGTCATGCGGCATCCCGACGCGGCATTATCACTTTTAATGCACAATAATTTCGCGAACGACGCAACTATCAATGCAATTTTGCAGTGATTATCTCTTGGGGCAGGTGACAAACCGTAGGCGTTTTATGCGTAAACAAAACTACTCGCGCGACTCGCGTCGCGGCATTTTACGCGACTGCTTCCAAGCGGATGATTTCCGAACAGCAAAACCGCAACGGCGACGACGGCGTCCGCGACTTCGACGGCATGGACAGCAGCTGAGAAACATATGAAGGCCCATGAGCACCCATAAATCGCCGCGGACAGTCGCAAAACAAACGGCGATTGTCGTCGGCCGCGGCTGCTTGCGGGGCATCGTCTGTCCGTCGCGTCGTCGGTCGTCTTGTCTAGCTCCGAGGAAAGACTTTGTACTTTCCAGCGCAAGCGACGGATGAGCCGCAAAGCAATCTTGAGTTCAATCAACCGGAAAATGTGTCCCCCGATAGTATGACGTAGCTATCGAGGCACCGCAGCGACTGGACTGTCTTGGAACCAAGTCTTATTAAATGACCTATTCGAGGAGAAGATGGCGACTGGAGCCGATAGTTGAAGAGAATAGGAGCAATGAACCCAAAAAATTAAATTTTTGCATAGATATGCCTACCTACATACATTAGTTCAAACAATGGAACGTACAATCCCTGAAAATTTAACGAAATCAACTTTTATCCTACATACATATATGTATGTATAAAATATCGCAATTTACTACAGCTTTTTATTTGTATGTACAATTTGATATTTTTCCATACACATTTTACAAAAAAAATTCATAGAACAACTTTCGAAAGATCAGAGACCCTAAACAAGTATAAAATAATGTTCACTTTGCACTTCTCTGTTGCTACTTGCAACATAACTATCCTGATTTTATTAGATTTTTTAAGTCGCCGCAAAAACCAAACATTCAATAAAATCTATGGATGGTTATATATTTTTTAAGATTAATTTTATATTTCACATTTTTTTTAGATCTTCTCTGACCTTTTGAAGGCAGTTCTATTTTTGTAAGAAAATTTGTTTGCGACTTAAAAGCATCTCTCGCAAATCGAACATATAGAAGTTCTTCATTGTCTATCATAAAGATTTGGTCCAACATCGACCTTAACAGGTCAACAAAAATTAAAAATTTAAGAAACCCCCGACACTAAAACTAAAAACTAAACTAATCTTTAAAAAGATGTATACATATACGATACCCAAAAACTATTATTATTTCTCGTATAAAATGTAAATTTTTGCACCGGCATACATATGAATATGTCTTTAGTTTTGTTTATTTAGTTTTGATTAAAATATTATTATATACGAGTATGTATGTATGTATTTAAAAAATTAATTTAATTTTGAAACAAAAATTGCGTTATTTTTCAAGGTCAAAGTTGATTTCGTTAAATTATCAAGATAGTTCAATAGTTTGATCCCTGGTATGTATGACCTATATATAATATTGTATTCTTTATAATAATGGACTTGATTGTATTATTCAAAGTGAATTACTAAAAATCTTAGGGCTATAGCGTAATTTACTATTTTATCATAGTCCGTAAGGTATGTTTCAAGAAATGAGAAAACGTTCAAAACATTAATTTAATAATATTACATTTTTACACCTGATATACATAAATATAATTTATTTTCAAAACTGTTGCTCATATTGCTCATATAAATTGTAAAAAATACATTATAAACAAAAAGAGCAAATTCGCCCAATTTCGGTACAATTTGTACATGTCTCAAAGCCTATGAAAGCACTTATGTCGAAAAATTATAATTTTCATAAAAAAAACATGTAAAAGTTTGAGGTCAATGAAAAATATCTCATTTTACAATAATATAAATTTCATTTCATTATTTATGACACGACCTGCACGCATTTCACTAAGAGCTCTTCCATTCATATTTTGGATTAAATTGTGAAATCCCTCCGTTTTCAAAGGGGTTAAAAGGTTTAAATGTATTTAATGAAATATAATGCTCCATGTTGCATACAGGAAATCGAATTTAAAAGAATCTAAATACGCCAAAAATTTGCTCTCAATTAGCGGAATGAATGATGGGCCCCTCATGGTATACGCTTAATGTTGGTAATTTTATGTTATCGAAACTTTTATGGATATAGTCATTGGACCGACCGGTGGATATAATCGGTTCAAGTGGTTAAAATCCCTGATATAATAATTGCGAATAAAAAATCGATAATCGCTACTCTGCCTGTGAAGTGTGATGTCCTTGTGAAATTTGAATAAAACGTTAATATACCGGATTCCATTAGCACAAATAGTATTTGCACAGCCATACTCCAGCGAGCTGTGGGCTGTGTACGCTAGATGGATAAAGTGGAGCGAACAGGATGATTTTTCAGAATCCGCATGGAGCATTTGCTTGCTCTATATGAAAAGATTTCAAATTGTAGCGTCCTGAGGATGAAGGGTGACAGTACAATTTCTGTCGCAACTGACATTGCAGTCTTACAAATAATTTCGACGGTATATGTATTTTTCGAAATTTCAAGGGACTTGGGCAAGAATTGCTTTTACATGCAAAAGGTCAAGAACTCGGTAACTTTCTGAAAAGGAATGGATATAAGTATCACCTCAAGCGTAAAACAATTATACCATTCTTTTCTGTAAAAGAAAAATAATATAATCAAATCAAATCAAATATTTTGGATTTATTTCAATTCAACCTTAATAGTAATATACAATAGGAATATTACAATTTAGTGCTAGAATCCTAAATTCATTCAACTATATTATTACTAGGTTTGTATTAACAAATAAATATTTAAAAGAACATATGGTTGTTGGGGAAAATCTATTTTTGAAAACCCAATGATAAAACTAAGGCTATTCTTACATACTACGGCAGCTGCGGACAACAGATAATCCTGCGTCAATTCAAGTTTTATTAGGATCTACATAAAAAATAATATAACCACCTCAGATCTTCTTATTGTTTTGAAGGTGGTTCCATTTGTCTTGTTTTTTTTTATAAAAGTTTTTAACTTACACTTCTTAGTATTAGCTATCGAATGAGTCTGAATATACATTAGTAAAGTAAAAAAACACCCTTTCATTCTGATTTTTGTGACATTTTAATTATGTTTAATATTAAACCGCCAGTATTTAAGATTCACCATTTTGAATTTTTAAATTTGAGCACTAAATTTAAAATCAGCTTACTAAGTCCTCATACATATACTTATTTTCCCAATATTTCAAAGATATTTAATATTAAGGCCGCGAAATCAACGCCTTTAAAAACTCCCATATAAACATTTTATGTACAAATCGCAGAACATACACCAGTGGGCAAAACATTAAACTGTCCTTACTCTAAGTGACAAAAAAATTTGAATATTTCATTTGCTCCAGAAGTCCATAACTTGTTGAATTTCGAAAAATCCTTTGATACTGGATGTATACGCTATAAAATGCAACCACTATCCACATGCATATTTATGCTAAATTTCAATTATACCCAACCAAAAAATACTATTGTTTCTCATACAAACTTTTTCACCCTATTTTCCTAAAGGGGTAAAGGGGTTGAGTTTCCAAAAATGCTTTCTCTTGCCAAGAGAAACATTATGTATGTCTAATTTCAAGAAACTCTTTCATAATTTGTATACCTTGTTTCAATGTCATAAATTACTTTAAACCGAAGGGCTCCTTTTTAGTGTTTTCATGGATCCTATAGACAAAAGCATTGTACAAAAATCTATGCAATATCAAAATAATCGAAAACTACTGTGTTGCTCCCTAAAAGTTCATTTAACCACAGCCGTTGCTTGTTGCTGAAAAATGCTCATTCTACCGGGAAATTACAAGCTGTAAGCCGCACGAAATTTATAGTACGAAGCTAAGCATAAATTTTTATCGCTAAAAAAGAATCCTGTAAAACAAAAACTTTCGCGTCTTGAAATTAGAACATTTTTTCCCATATTTCGAATTCGACAATATTACGGTCGCTCAAAGGAAGCCCGGCCTGGGGCTGGCGCACCAGCCACCAAGTGTAGCCTGAACAGGAGCTCGAACTCGCCAAATACTTTTGCATCTTATGCATATTTAAACGGTAGCAGCATTTGCTCAAACAGTGGCTCATCGAATGCAACGGTCCTGCAGCGAAACTCATCCAGAAATGGAATTATGCATGAGGATGCATTTCGCCCAAAGATTAGCCCCAAGGATCCACGCAGATGCTTTAAAATAGTTATTGGCTTGGTGATCACATCGACTAGTTTTGTTCGTGCATATTTGCAAAAACTACTGACAACTAATGAAAGCTATCTGAGAATTTCCAAAGTTTTCTGGTCTCACGAGTATAATACAATATTTTTTCTTCTTTATCTATTGGTCTTATTTGCACTCCAAGATCAACTTTCCGAATATTCATTTCGAATATTGGATACTAAAATTTCTTACTTTCTTATAATACACTTAGAAAAAAAATACAGTTTAAAATTTAATGCGATAAGCTTTGCATAGAAGTGGAAAGTCCTTATTTAAACTTGAAGTAGTTTCGAGTTAAAGATTAAAACATTTTATTAGAGCTCAATTTATTAAAACAACTTGAATACGATTTCTTATTCGAAATTGGTGTCTTTGTCGCTTTCTCAGAAATGGCTTGAAGTATCAAGTTGATTGGTTGAAGGTCTATAGCTTCATACTGCTGTAAAAAATGTAAGCATCTACTTTAACACACACCTTTCAAAGTGTATTTTCATACTAAAAGTCCCCACTCACTGACTGGTCATCAAAACCTATGGGATATGAGTTCTACTCGCACTTGTCCGTCTTATTTCTTTACTTCGTATGTTATTTTATTTTCCGCTACCACATCCCTTTAAATGAAATATGTTTTCCTTTTAAATGTACAACTATAGTTAAGAAATATACATAGGTTTATATAAAAGTTCTTTTGTCTTTAAATTAAAAATATAACGTAACTATTCGATTGAAAATTGAAATACATTTAAATCAAATTATTTTCGTATTTGAAGTGACCACCCATCAAAATTATATGTATACGAAAAATCGTTTTTAAATTTAAATTAAAATGGTTTTGAGAACAATTTTTGAAGTTAAATCATATTTACATCGAAAATTTTTTATTTACCGATTATATTTTGAAAATGTTGCATCTTTGATTTTAAAATTTTCTGTTTTACCAGACGTTGTATGAGTTTAACCTTAGAGGTTGTGTGCATGTCTGTTACCATTTTTCTCGAAAACAACTAAACTGATTTTAATGTAGTGTATTTTTTTTCAAAACTTATACTCCTTCCAGGATCTGCAGCTCTAATTATAGCCACTATTGCAGCTATAAACTTCTAATTTTTTCGTATTCTTTGAATATATTTGCTATTGACGCTTAATTAATTGTTATGGTCTCGCACAACGATAAAAAAATAGTTAATATTATTATAGTTGATAATTGGTTTTGCATAATATACCTAAGCCATCTAATCAAGAGATATTCTTAAAATTAATTATTTCACAATTTTTAGAGACATCAAATTTAATATTTCCTTTTCTACGAATTCAGGTTGTCGTGGATTGTTTTTTTAAATTTTTAATTTTATTTTTAGTAATTCGCTAACATAGTCAAAACGCTTTGATTTAAAGCTGATATTTTTAATTCGAAGTTATCTTTTCTCTGAGTGTTTTCCCAAAAGAAACCTGTCGTTTGCCATATAAATCATATTTTTGGATTTTCTGCAATATTTCATTCTATTCCTTTTGCCGAAAAGTGAAATTCCCAAGTTGTCTACTTTAGGATAGAAAAGCGTCGGAGGCACGCAGTTAAAGGATATAACCAAAATAGGGCCACATGTGTGCATAATTTTCTTCGTCATAAATTTTGACGCGCACATGGACCCGACATTTTGCAATCACCACCCCGGAGATGGAGTGAAGAAGTTGCTTTTTAATTTTTTATCTGCCTGCAAGACCCGGACTGAGGTGATGGTTAGGATTCCTGGTGGCAACAGAGAACCCTTTGCACCACACAACGTGCCATGGTCCCGTGCTCCCTTCATCCGAGACCGGCACATAATGGGATTGCGTTGTGCAGGCAGCACTAAACCCTTTGGCTGTCGTAGGCATGAGTCCCTTCATCCTCACAATAAATAACCGCCCTTATCAATCACCCGGGAAAATTGAAAAAAATTGCCTCGCTGAGATGCCACTTCTAATCGCCTGCTCCAGTGCTTTGACACCGCGTAGAGACAAAGTGGTTCACGGGGGAAAGCATGCTCCTATAAATTTTAAGGAAAGCTGCTGTCGAGCACGTGAATACGTGCGAGCACTCGCCAGCGATTTTTCTTGTTTTATTAATGAGTACAGGAAGCTTTGACAAGTTTGTCCCCTTTCCCCTGCATTCAACATTACAACCGGATGCATGTTCCGGGACATACCCAACACAAAATTAATTTTCCTATCCGTTGACCGAGGGTAACTTAAAACTACATACCCCCGCGCCAGCTGCATACTTACAATTAGTAGTCGTCTATGCATTTTAGCCTTTTTTGAGGTCAGATCATTTATCTGGTAAATAGAATAAGTTACGCTTTATCAGAATCTTCCCATATTTTTACCCAGCTTTAAAGTCTCGTGGCGTTTGGTATTGTTTACAAAATTCTTAAATATACAAAAGCATAATTTATAATATATAATAACAATTTGTTTTCTTTCATATTTCACTAGGGGATCAGAAAAACGTTACTATCATACACAGACAAAAATAATTATAAAATCGCACTTATCACTAATCAAAATGTGAACTGGTCTTAAAAACTAGGCCTGATCAAATTTAAAATTTGTGAATATTTTGTTTGAAAATTCACTATCTTCCTTCATCCTGCGGAAATTCACCTCTACCTATAGAATTTACTTTTGATAAAAAAAAATGGTTCACTCTTTGATCTTTTAAAAAGGTTATATACATCATTATAAAATCGTTCAAAATTTATCAACATTTGTGGGATCAGAAATGCTTCTCTGAGTAATAACTATTTATAATATAAAATGTGCATTTTAGTCACAACAAAATATAGTTTCTTAGTATACATATGTATATATTATTATTATCTATTATATTTTTCTCTTTAATTACAGCGTTCAACATTTACTTATGTTTGTATAAAGACTTTGATGTCCTTTTTTTATATCCTTAATGAATGATACGAAGAATCAGTTTCTTTTTGAATCACAAGACCGGCTCTATCGGTTTAATTGTAGATGTTAATTAAAAAATTCATTCAATTAATACAGGAGTTTTAATATTGCACTCAAGGCATAAAACTAAATACGAATTATCAGAACTAAAAATATCAAACACTAAACTGCAATTAAATTAATTTGTCAATAAAATCAATTCAAGTGCTACTTGATTATCTTCTTTTTAAAAAAAGATTACTCGATCTCGTATGAAAGTTAGTCAAAAAGAAAAGGCATGCTACGATGCTATAACGCCACACTAGTACAGGTTTACTCTGCTTAAAAGGAAAAAGTAAATTGTATGAGTTAGGTAAGTGTAAGGTTATGCAACAGTTTTTCCAAATTTCCCTGAATGATTGTTACATATTTTGACAGGCTACAAGTTTCCCTTCACAATTACTTAAATTAAATCTTTTTGAATTCCGATCTTGCTGAAACTTTTCTTTAAATATACACGGAATATTCGAATGAATTATCGTTTAATTACTTTTATTAAGTTAATTATTATTTTTTTAACAAACTTATAAGAGTTTATATAAAGTGAAAATCTCGACAAAACTTTCTGCAAACTATAACTAATCTGTTGAGCTCAAAGAAAATAACTTGGGTCATCTATATACATATGTACATATATATGTATGTATGTATGTATATATTATACATATAAAATACAATGTCTGTTTGTTTGCTAGCTACATATACTCTACACCGCTATTCCGACTATGATCACATTTGCACACATAATCTTAAAACCCAAACTAAGGTTTTAAAAATGTTGTCTTTCGGCTGTCAGGTTTTCTATTTGTTCATGCTAATCTTGGAAACGGCTGAACCAATTTCGATGGGACTTTGACTGAGAGGTAGGGTATTTTGTTGACCATGATTTAGGCTCCAGGGCGGGCAGACAAATAAAATATAAACCAAAGTCGCAAATTAATGCCATAAAATTCCTAAGTAGCCACAGGCGCTTAAAATCAAAATCAATGTCGAAAGTCTGCAACTGGAAAAACGGCGTCTTAGAAGTTTTTACCCTTGGCGCCTAAAAGCTGTTTGATCTTCACGATCGTTTTATTTTCTCACATGGCTGTACAAGGGAAGATCGCTTACGTCAATCTACCGAAACGACATCTGCTAGATTCTAGCCGAGACTCGAAACACAATGCAATCTTCACAATCTCGATCGCTGCCACTGTAGACGAATTACTTGAGTCTCACGAGCACACGATCGATGCAAAGTAAAAGATTTATGACGTGACTTGGGCAACGTAAGTCCGAGCCAGGCTCGGGTTAGCGTGCACCCAGCCACCTCGAGTGATTAATGCTTTTTTTTTTAGATTTTGTTTGGCTTAGGCAATCGCAGTCTCGCAGCCGCTTTCTTTCTTTGAGAAGCAATTTAAGGAGTAACCAGTGCTCGAGCCAAACGAGGTCATTGCCACGTGTATGCAATGGGTTTGGACACGGGCTCCATCTATGCTAGGGCCGGTCGAAATGATGGGGAGTAAATAATCTTCTTTAATTAATTACTTCCTGGCGGGGAAAATGAGCGGTTGCGAACACAATTAGAATTTTCTAATCAGCAAATATCCGTCGGGTAAACGAGTTCACTCTTACCTCGAAGGTGATCTTATCAAAATAGTTTGATCAAAAGCATACAGATAATTCAAAATTAGGGCAGATCACCCTCTTATCGCAATCATTGAGCACCAAAAATAAATTTAATTGAACAAACTGTGGCACAGATAAACCGGTAATCTTCAGCGATTTGTTTGTTCACTTTAGAGTAGTTTTATTAAACATAATGGATAAATTGTTCGGTTGGATGCTGTTACGTAATAAAAATATTTTGTTTTTCACTTCAGTTTAGGCAAATGACTATTTCAGCGTAATTGTTGTACGTATATTGTAGTAATCTTAGGACCAACTTTTATTTTACATAACCAAAGATATTCACCATCTGCTTCTTATATACATATGTAGTACATATGTACATAGTTGCGAGTATGGGCACTAATCTTGAGAAAAACTAAACAATTTTAATGTTACACATATACAATCAATCCTCGAATAACAATCGTGTTACTTAAAACCAATTTATTCGATACTGATTCATACAATTTTTGAGATTACGTTCCGTGTTATCGCAATTTTTAATCGTGGGACCCACGGTAAACGTCTGCCGCGGTGATCAGCATTATTAACCACCGCCTTTTTTAACGTTTTTATTTTTCATTTATGACAGAACTGGATCCTATGCATATACGCCTAATTAAGTAAAGTGTAGCCTATGTTTTCTTAATAAAGTATATACATACATATGTATTATTATTATAAAGATGTATATACATTTTATTTTATGCAACTAAACCTATAAGAACTATTGGCATAATATCTGAATGGCACAATTTTTCAAAACCATGATTTTTTTTCCAATTGGGAACAAAATTAGAAGACTATGTATACGAATAGTTCTGGCCAGTAGTTTCTGCTATGCATAAAAACAAAATTCTTATTACAATAAATAACAAATTGATTAGCTTGCACAATGCATCAATTAAACTGAAAAACAAGAGAAAAGATAAACGTTTTCCAGATGTGAGATCGCTATATTGAGCTTATTCTGTAAATTAATTGGAATGCATATTCAAAGGAAGAAATGTCGGCCAATTGAAGTTGATTATATCATTCTATTTAAGTTGATTATGCCTAGGTTTCTCCACATTCGTTGTCTCAATATTGACATGAAAAACGTAAGTGCATGCATTATATAAAAATATTAAATATTTACACTGTAAATGATAATATCACTGGACACTGCCTATCATTAAATTGAATTTATTTTCCTACAAACACCTGAAATAAAACTTTATGATCACCTTCTGAAAAATGAAATGTAAGAAACTCCTTGTCTGCTCTCTCCTCAAAGTATTGACCTTAATCATTTCCGGCCCATAGATTTAAATTTAAGAGTTATAATTATTTCAATTATTATATTTTAGTTTTAATGGGCTTTGGTTTTCGTTACAGTTAAAAACAAAACGCAGTATACGTGTTTTCGCGCGTCAATAAACTTTGCGATCTTAGTATTTTTAACACATTTCTTTGAATTCTAGAGTTTATATGTTCATTTAGATCGCAAAGTTTGTCAACTTGCGTTAAGACTACACTTTCTTAGGCTTATAATGAAATGATAAAAGTTAAAAATTAATTTGGATCGGACTACTGAAAATGGGGAAATTTGATTCGGTTCTCAAAAGAAGTTTCAACTTTTTTGGCTTATAACTTTTTTATAATTAATGCTACACAAAAAAAATCTTAATACCAGCAAAAATCAATGTATTTATTGTATTATTTTTAGTTATGTAGCTAAAAAGTAACACTTTGATGAAAAATAATTTTTTCCACTAAATATGTACATTACAGTTCCTTTAAAAACTTAAAAATACAATCTTTAACAACTCCTCCACATTGCAAGTGAAACACTTCATTAATAAATATATTGTGCTCAAGTTTTCGATCTTACTTTCACGTTGCTTAAGCATCACGAGCAAACCCATTGCCAACCATTGCGTTGTTACCTATTTCTTGGGCACTTCTTACTTTCCCATAAATTACATAAGTTGAAATAATTACTTATTACCGGTGTCAGACAATGGAAGCAACTTGATTTTTACTTCGAAAAATTCTAAAGCGTAGAAAAATTACACTGGCATTGACCGAAATGATTCTATTTAAAGAAAAATTGTTAAAGTTCTTGTTTTTCTATGAACCTAAGAAACTTCAGCGAACTTGTGTAAATATTAATGGTTACTCATCGATTTTAATCAAATTCATTCACAAGATTCGTTATATCGATTTCAAATTGACACACTGTTGGACTCGACCATTTTTAATTTGGATGAAATTTTATGGATGTGTATTTTGAATTTCCACCAAAGGATTTTGGAAAAAAAAAATGTTCACAATTTATTCAAAAATGAAGTTTTGTCGATTTTACAAGATACATTTTTAAATATCTCAAAAATGGTTGCAGATAAATAATTTGTTTTTGGATTCATTTTAAAAAGGATATCTTGTTGTTATCATACCACTCATGATTTGTTTAATAATTAAGGGGTTACATATCCCTGCCTGTTGTGAAAGGTATATAATTTATACAAAATTGTTCAATTAAAAAATTAAGAAAAAAACTTTTCATCAAACTATAGAGAGCATAAAATCGAGATTTAAAAAACAAAAATAGTTAAAAAATATTGAAAATTGACTGAGTTGATAGTATCTAAAAACATAGTTTCAGGTTTAAAGTTTCGGGTAGGTTAAGCAGGCGTCCCAATTCGACGCGCGGTCACATTTAATGCTAGAACTTTGTAATAGAATGGAATTTTCTTAAATGTTTTTTTTTAATAATTCTTAAAAGTATAGAGAACTTTAATAAGTTTTTTTTCATACTGCTTACCAGTATAAAATAAGAACGTATTCAAAACTAAATCGGAATTAATTTTTCGGCTTGGGTACGTTATCCTAAAATTATTTCAAAATGTTAGCGTTTTTGCAAAGCTGTTACAACTAGCCCCCAGCTACCTTGCGATTAATATTATAAAATTAACTATCCCGTCAATTTTAGGGGTATCTGAGTTTGTTAAATATTTAGTTTGGTAGTTGTATTACGACGGATAAAGTGGTAGCTCCGCATAAAGCGTTAAAATTTCAAACCTGAAATAAGAAATACACAAGCGGGCTGCTACCTAAAGATATATTTTCGGTTATCCTGCATAAAGATGCAAGAAAAAAATTAGAAAAAATAAAAACTTAAATTGAGATGATCTCACCTTGCATGCGACGACAGACCTTTGACTGGCCGCGGACCTTTAAATGCTTCGCAGCCCGCGGAATTTGATATCGCGGCACCTTTCGCCTCACTGCCGACCGCGAGAATTTCCCTCCGCTGCCGTGTGTCCCCATCACGGGCTCCGTTTCGCCTTGAAAGCATCAGCTGCAGCCGACGAGATTTTCCACGTGACCAAGTGCACGTTGTGGACGGCTACTATAATTTTTCTGCCCCTAAAAGTAAGCATTTTTCGTAAAATTTTTGATTCGACCTGTAGAATTCTCTTTGCGACATCTACATTTGAATAGACGCGTCAATTTTTCCCCCGTAATTCTTACTGGAACAGCCACTCACACAAAGAACAAGACCGAATTCGCCATCTCTGACGAGATTAAGGCGGCGTAGGCACCCGACAGCTGACATTTAAAAGGTAAACAGTGGAACAGCGGCCGCAAACGAGCTACAGATTCCGTGGAGATCAGACGTCGTGCGCTGCGCAATCACTCGAAAACCAAGCGATACTTAATTCGGTTCGAAAAACATTCAAACGTAAAATACTCAGAAAGGCAGAAAATATGAGTTTCCTTGCGAGAAGCAATCAAATCCGGGCCGTGTCACAGCTGACGCAACGAGGTGATTACAAAACAAGTGAAAATTGCCGGGAAGTGCAACTAACAAATTTTCTTTTCCCTACAGCCGTGTGCTTCGCATCAACCACAGCTAAAAATCCAGATGAAAAGAAGTCGTGGAGTCCCCGAATGGCAGAATTTCAAAAGAAGCTGCGCCAAAAGACACCAATCGGGCGGCTCGATGAAATTCTGGGGAAGCACCCGTACCAGGAACAGGAGCCGCTGAAACCATGGCCCAACAACACAAATCCCTACACAGGCGAAATTGGAGGCCCTGCGGGTCCAGAGCCCACTCGGTACGGCGACTGGGAGCGGAAAGGACGGGTATCAGACTTCTAAGGCCCAAACCAAAGACTGATGTTAGGATTATTTATAAAATTTAGTATTTAGCGCCTATTTCAACGTAAACTAGTGTGATATATTTTGTCTAAAATAAAAATAAAAATACCAGTGAAATATCAATTTTGGAATTCTCCCTCAACCGCGGATTCCTCCGAAAGAGTCCTTCTGATCATATCCTCGCTCATCTTCCACAAAGCCTGCGAAAGGTCGTCATTCTGCGCCTGCTTGCTCGGCTCACAAAAGAAGCAATTGTTGAAATAGAGTCCAGTGAGCCCGGTCAGCTCGTGTGCGGTAGCACAGTAAACGGTCGTCGCAGCGGCTTGTTGCTAAAATTAGAAAACAATTTTAACGTTCCGCATACGGAGAAGTGGCGGGCACGCATTTAACCTACCAGCGATTTGGTGAAGGGCCTCACTATCGCAAAGAGCAGCCTGTAGAACCACCAGTTGCGTGGCAGACTCGTCGACACCATATTCCCTGGGTGCAGGGCAAACACAGAGATCCCAAGATCTTGCCACCTCTGTGGAGGGAAAAAAGAAATTTCGTTAAAGCAAAAATAACAAGAACTCCCTTCTTCGATAACCGCAGCGCAAACATGTAAACAAATGCGGCTGACTCATTTCGAATTCATTCAACCTTTGAGCCGTGAATCGCCTACTCTTCGTTTGCCGTGAATCCATCATGATCAAGAAAAGATAAATCCGCTTCAAAGAACAAAGAAAGTGTTCAAAGCCTAGAGTGAACTATTTCAGAAGGCTATTTCCATTATATTACCATGCCTACCATTTGCCATGTTAGACGCAAAAGTCTCTTAATCTCCCTTCTTTAGAGCCAGCCACAGGCTTTAAAAAATGAGTCTATTGTTAGATCCAGGTCAACTTCCCATCTGACTTCTAACGTTCCAGCTTATTTCCTACACAAGGTTAATTGAAGTTCTAATGAAATAATACGTCCTATACTCGCATTTATACGAATTGAAGATGACCCCGAAATCAAGAAGCTATGAGCTTTGGTCTTTTGCTTTAAATAAAAGCCTTTTCTCAGTCGAATAATACGCTAGAGTCTAGAGACCCGATTTAAAGCAACAAGAATTGATTTTGCAAAGTTGATCCAAAACAAACAAACCGTCACTTAAATTCTGTAGAAAATTAAAGTTGATAACTGGCTACAACAGGGTTTTAAACGTTTCATTTTTTAATGATTGAATTTTTGTTTCAACCATTCCGAACAAACCAAACTAACAAAGCGTACACTTCTCTTAGCGGTTATTAGCAAAAATTGATTAACAATTTTCGAGTTTTATAATTATTTTTAAAAATTGTTTACGCTATGCTTTATTTCTGCAAATAACCGCTAACTATTAAGTGTGGAAAATTAAATTATGCGCAAAATTAATAATTTTTCCCGAACTTCGATACTTTTCAATTATTTGCGGGAATAAAAGTAGTGGAATTTTTACTGTTTTATTTCATGAATAATTCAAAAATTATGAATCGCGTATCAAAATGTATATAGACATTTTTATAGAAAATGTTATCCTTATAACATTACTCATAACCATTTTTACGATATCTACAACAGTTAATGAGTAACTCGCAAAGAACCTTAAGTGCTATCATTGGTTCACTTCTGCACCTCACTATGAGGACTTTTAAGCCAGCTGGTTTTGAAAATTTAATTGGCAAAATAATTTGGAAGTCTTCGTTGCTACTTACAATATAACGTCCCAAGATTTTACTTAAATTACATGAAGTCCATGCCGTAGAAAATCATTGAAAGATTGGTTTTTGCGCCGACTTCAAACATGAGTAAAATCTTAGGATGTTGTAAGTAGCAACGAAGAGTTATTTTTTACTTTTTAGAACTTCTAATTATTTTGAAGGCGGTTGTATTTCGTTCTTATCAAAGATCTGAGTTTGAGTAAAATAGTTTTGATTATCTGAATTCTCAAGTACTTGAGAAGAAAAGTTCGAAGATTCAACAACTTGATTATTTGAATCCCATAGAATTAATGTAAGAAATAAGATTGCAAGGTAATTAATTGGACGCTTCAATAAGTAAATAAAGACCTTCCGGCATAAGCCACACGAATCAGGTAGATTTCGTGCATTCCCCAGTTTTTAAATGTTTGGTGAGAAGGAATGTGATTGGAGTATTTTTCCGAAATCCCTTGAGGAACCCCTCCAGTGTTTACCAATCCTCCGAAAAGCCTTCAAATTAGGAATAAAAATGTATACCTTAGGCTCAAACACTCAAGTGCTCTAACACTTAAATACTCTTTAACTGACTACTCAAATATCTACTTATTCGAGTTCTCGGGTACTCAAATTTGGTCCAAGTTACTACGAGTACTCTAATACTCCAATAAAAGTGGATTTTAGTTTATATTATATTTTATTTTCTATAGCAACAAATTCTAAATATTCAAATTACTTAAATATTTTATTAACATAAATATATTTAGAATCATGCCACGCTAAGCAAAAATAATGCCGAGAAAAAAAGATCTGAAGCATGTATAACCAGTATTTCTTGTAAAAGACGAATGAATCTATTAAAATATTAGACCTACTGAAAAAAGCAGTTGAACTGATATCTTAAAGTTTAACACAACTCCAATGCAAATTTTATTATTTGTTTATTCTAATGTGATCTCCAATCACGCAATCGCTTCGTGAACTTGCATTCTTATCAAACTATCCAAAGAAGACGTAAGTACATTTTGTTTACGCTTTCTACACGCTTAAAAACAAATGCAAATGAATTAAACTGAATCAGTCTATAGAATGTTGCGTAGTTTCTACATAGAAACGACTTTCTATCATTATAATAAATCTTTAAACTATTAGTATGAACTACTGTGCACCTACGTTGGATACGAGTGAGTTCTACTGGAATGCAAATTTTAATTGAAGACTTGCAAAGTGAATGGAGTCATTGCAAATTTTAATTGAAGACTTGCAAAGTCAATGGAGTCATTTAAATGTCATATTTCCTGAATTACAACACAATGTAACAACTTATTACACTTGCAAATATTTTCATTTTAAAATAATGAATGAATTTTAATAAAATAAAAAATAAATGCAACTAGCATACAACAAAAATAAATAATTAAACCTAAATAGAACATAGAATAAACAACTAAACACACTTAACTTATATTTGCAAAATGCATCATATTCTTCTATTGCAACTATGTGGAAGAATTTTGTTTTATCATTCTTAATCAACTAACAAAGTTCATTTCCTTGAGGCAGATCTCTGAATGAAAGCTCTGATAGAAAATGTAAACAAATTCATATTAAAGTCCGACCGGTTCAGTTTCATCCATTACATGGACCTTAAACATTTTTGTCCTTAAGACGGTATGTCGTTGATTTTTTAAATAGCAAGTGAATTATTTTGTAGTGGAATTTAAAAGATACTTTAGAAATCATCGATACACTGCAGAAAAGAAGCATAATATTCTCTTAATGTTGGCAATAGTTTAACTTGGTGTTCAATGGATTGCTTATAACAACTATCCATTCCTGAGAAAATCGCAACAAAATCCGTCATTTTGGGGAAAGAAAAGACATTTTGGGAAAAGAAGTAATTCGATTTTAGTGAAAACATAGTTGTAGTTAATAACTATTTTTAAAAAAAAATCGATCAAGCAAGTGGAACTCCCGCGACGAGGATTCCGTATCTAATATAAATTAGTTAATTTTTCAAAAATAAACATAATCACAGACTTTTAGTTTTCCTATAATTTTTACAAATTGTGATATCTAAAATCAAATGTTTTGTTAGAATTAGAATTTAATTGTTTTCAAATTATTCCCTTTACTTGGGATATGCAACCTTCCTTCGTGTTAAATTTCAAGATTCTAGATCAACGGGAAGTATCCTGTAGGTTTAGATGATCGGTGAGTCAGATCTTAACACTCAGAATAAAAGCCTTAAAATATTATTTTGTCAACTATAAAATGTTAAAAAAAATGTAGGTATTTACGTTTTGTTGTATTTGCTATTGCATCATAGAAAAATGTAAAAAAAATCGGTTACTATTATATAAAAACTGTAAAAATGGCATGAACATTTTACACCCAGGATAACGACACAATAGGAAATACAGAAATGAATCCTACTATATTTTTTTTCTAGTAAAGAATGAGATTTTGGTTAAACGATAAAATTAGGAACACCTGAATTAACGACAAACACGATCACATTACAAAAAATAACTCCAATCATTCCAATTTTAACTGAAAGGTTCAGACAATTTACCTACCAACCATGATTACATACTCTAAATTACAGGATTGTAAACTTAATCTAATTTAACTTTTTTACACTACATTGAGCACAATAGAGGCACTTCAGGCATGACGTCAAAAACCTCAAAAAAATATAATCGCCAAAATTCATGCAGATATGTAGCACGCAGATCACTTTATTTGAACAACTTGAGTCGCCAATTCTTCAACGCAAAAAACCTTATCTACATTGCTACGTTCTGAATACATTTTCAAAAAAATTTTTTTAACTCATTTAATACTTAACATTATTATTTAATAGAACAAACATTTTGTTCTATCAACAGCGTTACAACGCTGTTCCATTTATTCTAAAAAGTAGTTCTCTAATCCATTAACGCATTTACTACTTGAACCTTTCTGTCCTTTGAACTATATGACTGAAGTAATAAGCTGGAAACAATCTCTTATCAGCGCAGATGTGGCTAATATCGTGCAAACGCTCTATTTATATTCGTTTTCTTAAACTAGACCAAACCGGTGATAGACCCCATAAAAAAGCAATACCAGACACCCAAATAAAGACTGACTATGCGATTATTTGAATGACTCGCAGACCCCAACTGAACGATTAGATAAAATTACTTAAAACCAATCAATTACCCCACAATTGAATTTTTATATGTAGAAATTTGCGCAGTTTTTGTCCAGTGGGGCAATGATTACAATACAATACACACTCAACCCTCTAACGATTGTCCCATTCAGGGACAATGTTGCTATTTTTAGCCCACTAGATCTATCTTGTTATGGTCTGAATTGAAGCAAATTGGAAAACGTTAGGAATTTGCTATATCTGCCCACGTGAAGAAAACGTGGTCCATTATAAGCAGTGAGCGTGAAAGCTTTTGTTTACATTTCAAGCAGCGCCAGTTCAATGTCCCCATACAAAGTAAAAACTTACCTTTCCTAGCTCTCTAGCGAAGAGCACATTGCACAACTTAGCATTGTTGTAGGCCATCATGCTCCAGTACTTTTGTGGAAAGGGTGACAATGCCTGCTCGGTCAAATGCTCGCTGGGGAGACTTGCAAATCTGTGAAATTAAAACGCAAATATTTTTATCAGAGATTATAGCGCCAATAGTGAGCTCGCACACCAAATATAGAAGGTTGCGATAAGCCGGGTGTTCAAAACATATGATAAAAAACAAATCGAATTCATTGAGGGTTTAAAGTCCACGCTCGTGGCTGAAAGAAATCTAACACACTGGAATAATTTTCTTATGAGACAATGGACAAAATCTCTACCAATTGTAAGAGCTTAAGATTTTGGTTTTGCTACTACGCATAAAACAGCAACTGTCGCGAGAAAACTTTAATGGAATTTGCTAGCTGCGGCTTACCGCACCCCACATACATCTCATCTCATAGTTCCTAGACCGTTCAAAGGTCTTTTCTTGTTTTGGTGCGAGTCGTGAGCCGCAGTACAAAATAATAGAAAACAAAATGAAATACTATCGCACCTATGCGACTCCGATGAAACAACAATAACTCTGGAAGTGTGATCCAACAGCGACACGATTTGCATTGTTAAGTAAAAGTGCGATAAATGAGAGACCTGGAACGTAGTTTCAAAACCATCCTCGGTGAGCGTGTACGGCAAAGCAAACACGCCGGCATTCAATATCAAAAAGTGGACATGTCTTAAAAATAGGTAATAGTATCGCTAATCATGTAAATTTTAAATAAAATACTTTATCGAATTTTTTAACTCTGTTGAAAAATTTTGCACCGATTTCAATGAAGTCAGATCAAGTCGCATAAATCTGCATCTTCGGCCTGCATTGGATTTCTCTTTTGTAATCTCCGCTATCGCTTCCTCAGCTGCATCTTGATTTCTAGAAATAAAAATTAGAATATAAATAATTCGTTAAAGGACTTTTTAGTCAGTGAGGATATATACGTAAGAAAACGTTGTAGTTTTTCTTTTAGTACTTAGCCAGTATTCATTTTAATACACATTTCGTTGTAAAAAAATATTTTATTTAAATTGGTTTATTGGATTTAATAAATAAAAATAATATGCCTTACCCACTTTATGACATGAGCGTTGTTGAAATTGAGAAAATAAATGCACATTATTTGTAATAACACCGAATATCACACAAAAGAATGTGCTTTCTTCAAAGTCAGTTGCCTTCCTTTTGTTCTCTTTAAATTAAATACGAACAATTAAAATATTTTTTTTGAAATTATAAATCCCTATCTATAAAAAATAAATTTCAAAATTTTCAAAGAAGCATAGAAGATAAAGAGAGTGAGGGAAGGAATATCCTTTTCTCTAGTGTGTTTTTATGACTTTGCCAAATATTATGTCGACAGCTTTAAAAATCGGCGTGCAGAAAGTCGAATGACTGAAATCAGACCAATATTGGTATTGAACCTTAAAAATAAACTTCGCTATAGGAAAAAATTATTTTTTTCCGGCCTATTTGTCCGAATTTTGAATTTAAATATTAACATACATAATGTAAATAAAAAAATCATAACCAAGTTCATTATAGAGACGATTTTATTTAACAAATAAATTTTTCTGACTACTGATTGGACTTTAATAATAATGGAAATTCAAGGGTTAATAAAAATGAAGCGTATGGGAAACAAACAGGGTAAGAAAACGAAATAATGATGCCGTTGAAAAATGGAACAAATTACTTCAACTATGTGCAACAAGAAATTTTGAAAACTCCTAGATAATTAAGAACTTACATCGTCTTACACAACTTAAGACCGTTTCCTTGCACTACTCCAAGGACCGTAATTAAGTTGGAGTGGACAATTAAATTGTTTCAATAATTTTATTCCCAAACAATTTCAAAAATTCGCAAATGTTGAAAAATAACAAAGTTTTATTAAATGTGTTTATCAAAAAATTCCTCCCAAACTACGTTTCGGAAATGAGCAATTATTTAAAATTAAAAATAATATATTCAATGAGATATTTGAAAATTAATTGTAAGTTGGAGCGAATGATTCATTTTTTTATAATTGTTTTCTAAAAAGTTGCTTCCCAATTTCTCCCTCAGAATGAACAATTTGTTGCTACTAAAAAATTAATATTTTTACATAATAAGATATATTGAAATTAAAATACAAAATTTGGATTTTAAAAATCGACTGCTGGGAGTAAGCAAGCCTAAAAAGGTTTTAACTATTTCCGGAAACGACTAGTTAAATGCAAATCAGCGAGTTTTTTTTAATTTTGCACAACGAATGGTGAGTAATGGAGTGGTTAGTTACTGACCGAGTGTTACAGTGAATAAATAACAAAATACATATATGTAATTAATAAGATTTACTTACCAAGAAAAAAAAACTCACTGCAATCAATAACTCTGAAAATCGACAAATGTGTGTTCGATTTTTGCTACTTTAAGTTTGTAACTATCGCTTTGAAGAAGCTGGTGAGCGCAAACAGCCACCATGCAAAAAAGGATTAATTAAAATTCTTCCCACATTATAGGACTTGAACTGTTTTTCTTTTTTCCCGAGAGCGCTAGTTTTTAATGTAGGTTTACAATTTATTGTATGTCTACTGTTGAATAAATAAATAAGTTTTTCTTTTGGTTTTTTGAACTTACATTGATTTTTCTTTGTATGAAATGCACCTTTGTTAAAATATTTAAAATTTGATTTATAGTGAATGCATTATTTTGCTATTTACTCTTCCAAAACTTTGCTACATTCTATTCTTCCAAAAATGTCTAAAAGTTCGCTAAGATTGTATTTTACAACTGAATCATTAATCTTTTAATTTTTATTATTTCATTTTACAATAAATGTGACTTATCTTATTTTATCCCTATACCCTTAAAATGTTTTGGGTATAATTTATCCCATATGTAATCTCACGGTTGGTAATTATGTCATAAATAGCGAAAATTAAAGATAATTTCAATTCAAGTTTTTGGTTCTGCCCACAGTACTTTCAAAAAGATAGGTGATTTTTTTAGTAAATCATATCCACACCACACCGGTGTGAACATGAATTACTTGTGATTTTTAAAGCACAGTGGACAGTTTTAATAACTTCAATATTTCGAGTGCTGGGCCTAGTTCTTATGAAACTTATAAAGAAAAAGGAGGAATCGAGGATAAACAGGATGAGGGATGTAGCAAAATACGAGTGAGTTAATAATCTGTGGCGCTTTCCAAACAAAATCAGCGCCGGTATAATTCTTTATAGCCTCTAGATTGCCTTCCTTCTTACTTAACTTACCTACAAGCGAAAATTACTTCGCATCCATGGAATGCCAGCGACTTGGCGGTCTCGAAGCCAATGCCAGCGTTGGCACCGGTGATGACGGCCACCTTCCCATGAAGATCCTTACCGTGTAATACTTGAAGAGCAGTTGAGCTCGAGTCAAACCTCTGCCGGACCTCCGCAATGGTCAGAGGAGTCTCCTCGACCGCAAAGGCGAGTCTCGGATCAATGTATGTTACTTGGTTTGTTGTTTGGTTGAAAAATATGGTCTTGTTGGTTCCCTCTTCAATTCTTCGTTCCCAGTCAAGGGGTAGCTCGCCTGATACCCTTTTGGACTTGCCCGTCCTCGGGTGTGTCCATTGGGTGGATTTGCTCTGGTGGCTGAATGACGAGGGTGGTTTTAGATAAAACAATTACTTTCGGAATAATTTAACTTACTTAACGTAGAATACGTGGCCGTCATCTGTGGCTCTTTCTTCCCAACCGGGGGGAAGCTCATCCTCACTATCGGAGTCTGGAAGAAATCCCGGCATCTCCCGCTAAATTAACTGAATCCAGCTGATAAGTTCCAATCTATTCTTTGCGGACGTAACTCACTTAGCACTTTCTGCCCTCACGTAATACCTTCCCTGGACTAGTTTTCGTATTTCACTACTTTTAGATAAGAAAACTGCTAATCACAAGAAAGTTGCTCATCCCAATTAAGCAAAACCAAAACATTCCTCAATTCCGACGTTCCTTTGGCCTAACTGACAATTACGTCAGTTAACAATTGGTCTAAACAGAAATGTCAACGGAACGTCGGAAAATAGATCTGGAAACGCGATGCTGTCAACAAAATCCAAAGAATATTACCACTCCATCTGAAATAAAACGCATCGACGCCGGTGAATTGAGTTACAATGAGTTCTTCTGGAATTACATGTACAAGAACATCCCTGTTATAATCACGTCAACCTCGGAGAATTGGTCATGCCGCACGCAATGGATATCCGATGCGAAAGTGAACTTCGCGAGTCTAAAGACGCAGATCAAAAATGTCCGCGTCCCGGTGGCTAACTGCTCCAAGGAGTTCTACAACAGCCACGAGAAATGCGAAATGGACTTCCACGAGTACCTGGACTACTGGGAGCACAAGCCCAAGGATGTGAACGAGAACACGCTCTACCTCAAGGACTGGCACCTAAAGGCCAGCATGCCTGACTACGACTTCTACAAAGTGCCTGAGTTTTTTGCCTCCGACTGGCTAAATGAGTTTCTAATCGATAACAACAAGGACGACTACCGATTTGTGTACATGGGGCCGGAGGGATCTTGGTAAATATAATAAAAAACTAGTATTAGTATGTAATATAAATTTGCTTTCCTAATCCATTAGTCAAGGGGAGGTAGGTACTTTTCTTAAAAATTTGAAACCTCTATAACATTCGATAAATTAATTTTTCAAAGAAAATGCCTTTAATAAATATTTCTTATCTTTGAATTAACACTTAACTGACCGGTCGGGTATAAATATCCATTTAAAAAACTTACGCAAACGACCAGTCAGATATTAATTAATACCCTTTTAGAATTGTTGTAAATTGAAGCTATTTCTATGTTACTAATCATAAAACGATAATAAAAGATTTTTTACTGGGAAGGCTCAAATACTAATTGTATTACTTACAATACTCGAGAATTGGGAAAATTTTTTTTTTATTGACTATATAAATTTTTATCACCTATCTCATTGTTCAATGGTCAAGTCTCTCATTGAAATCACGGTAAATAAAACAAAATGCATGCAGTAATAAATTTGTCTGACCCTGAACACATTGCAAATTTACGAATATTGCCGGCAGTCAACGAAAATTGTCTCATTTAAGCACCGGCCGGTGAAAGTGTTAACAATTGAAAAATGCATTGCATGATTTAAAAGGGAAAATACAAATTGTACGTTCAGATAAAATGTGAGAAATAGAAACAATACAGTGTTTTACGAAACCACAGTTGCAGTTTTTTACAAATTTGTTTGAAAACGCTAAGAAATCCAAATAAAATACACAAGGACTTGTGCCCCAATTTACAAATATTTCAAAATTTTGACCCAATGAGTGTTCATACATATATCTAAAATTTGATCAAAATAGCTAAAATTTGTGTCTTCAACCAATTAGAGTAATTACTCACTTTTGTCCGCAGGACTCCTTTTCACGCGGACGTATTTTCATCGTTCAGCTGGTCCACGAATATATTTGGGCTGAAAAAATGGATATTTGTAGTTCCTCACGACGAATTTGAACTGAAGGATGCCTTAGGAAATGATCCCTTCCAAATAAATGAGGCATTGTTGACTCAGAAAGGAGTTCGGTTTTTTACAGTATTCCAAAAGGAGAACGAATCAATATTTGTGCCGTCCGGCTGGTATCACCAAGTGTGGAATGTAACCGATACCATATCAATAAATCACAACTGGTTTAACGGATGCAACATTGATCAAATTTGGAGAAGTCTAACAGAAAATATGCGGAAGGTTATTGCTGAGATCGAGGATTGCAGTGATATGGACAATTTTGAGGACCATTGTCAAACTATGCTGCGAGCAACATTCGGCATAAACTTTCCAGATTTTCTGGAGATATTAGAACATGTTGCACTTAAGCGAAGAAAAAATTTTGAAAATAGGTTCCCAATCACATTATTTGATATGTACGAGTTGGGCGATAGTCACGTTCTTTTTGATCTGATGACTATTAGCAATCTCGTAAAATTAATTAAGGTAGATAAATATGTACAACAAAACGAAGAACTTGTGGCACGATGCAATGCGCTGAGCAATTTAACAGAAATACACAACGATTTTATTATGAATTATGTCGTAGCATGTGAAAATGATATTTGATAATTTTAGAACTCCTGTTTTTTATTTATCCTTAAAAATGAACTACTAATTTAAAATTTCTAAACAATATTCGATCACCAACGAGAATATGTTGAAAACGCATCTTTCTGTCCTTTGATCTATTTTGTAAATAGGTTCTTAAGATAATATCTCCCATTTAAACCTAGGCAAGGTATATTTTATTATGCCTGCTTATAGTCGAAGTTTACATGAAATCCCATGGAGGTGAGGTGTCAAGAAATAGCACCAGGGAAGGAAATATGGTAACATATTTCTTCCAAGATCATCGTACGTGGCGCAACAGCTACAACCTGCATGAGGTACCTCTGCACTGGCAGTGACAAAGCCCAACACAGGGCAAAGTCACTACTAGACTAAATACGATGGATCTAGAGCGGACAACTCGATAAAAACCCACAATCCCAGGTGTTATCGTGCCTATGGGGAGACTGGCACTGCGTTAGTGTGTCTTCGAACGATGAACTCCGGATACCAGGCGACCTCCGGTTTAAGTTTAGCCTTCCTGTGGTATGCGGGGCTCTGCTACAGGTGACGACCCTTTCCCTAGCGACTCGTGGGAACAAAATTGAAGATTTAAAAAATATTAATGAGGGAGACGCACCTTTAAATGCATCACAACTTACATCTGACCCTAGTTTAGGGAATCAAGATGAGATTCCCGTTAGAGTATACAAAACGCCTAAAATTTGTCGCACTGCTAAAAGAAGATACAAATGGCTCTTACGACAAGGCTACAGTGAGAAAGCAGCAGAAAAGCTTGCTCGCCTTCCTATAGATCAAAGAACCGAGGTTCTTACGAAGATTTACTCCGGTGAGTCTCGCCCGGAAGACGAGTTGTATACACCGAAGTTAAGTAATTCTTCCGACGATCAAAAATCAGACAAACAACAACAGAAATTTCAAAATGAACAAAAGTTTCTACTATCAGATGAACCTAACGAGTCTAGGGTAAGCAGTGAAAAACTTATCCAAACAGACTCTGGGCCAAATTTTTCTGGTGCTAAAAATAAAAGAAATAAGTTGCTTTTCAAACAGAGCTACAATGAAACAGCAGCACAAGGGCGTGTGCATTTTTCTAAGGGTAAACGAGAGAATGAGAGGCTAAAGACTGAAGTACAAGCGAACTTCCAAAGAGAAGCCCTACCTTATGGGCCTGACAGAAAAAGAGGCAAATGGGAAATGGGTTATAATGGAGAAACATCCCAAAGCTTTATTAAAACTTCTGTAGAAAAGAGGCAGGAGGAGCAACTAAATATAACTCACTACGACAACGTAGAGGTCCAATCATCAGAGACTAGCTTCCAAGATCATGAAAACTTCCTGATATCAAAAGAGCTGAAAGGATATCAAAACAGAAACGAGACTCTGAGTCATACCGAATCCAATTACAGGTATTCCGATGCTGCCAAAAAAAGATACTATTTTTTCTTAGAGGAGGGTTACCATGAAGAATCAACCTGAAAGCTTTCAGGTCTTCCTCTAAAAAAGACTTATAAAGAACATTTTTACCGAAAAGAGGCAGAAGCCCAAAATAGTGCAACAAAAATAGGGAACTCATCTGGAGAACAAATCTTACAAAACAACGCTAAAGAAACCGTGTGTGTTAGAATGGTTATCATGCCCGCTAACTATCCTTGGGAAGGTCTCCAGAAGCATCAAGTAAAGATCATACAGAACTCACTAATTAAGCTAATTGCGGAGCAGAGTAGATCTACTATGAAACCGAAATTTCAAGGATTTGAAAGACAGCCAGGCTTAATGATTCTTATTTGTGCTAATGAGGCCACAGCAATATGGCTAAAAGAAGCAATTACACACATAAAACCATGGGAAGGGGTAAACCTCACAGCACAAAATCAAGATTCCATACCACGTCTTCCTCAGATCCTGATGGGTCATTTCCCAACTAACTTCGGCGAAGACTCAAAATTTATTCTCAATTTAATTATGGGACAAAACGAAGACCTGGATGTATCTAGATGGAACATAGTATGCAAAATAATGAGACGTGGCTCCATTACAGAAATAACGTTCTCTGTAGATCACATATCCGCAGCAAAACTTAGAAATTGCAACTATAAAATCAGTTATAAATTTGGCGAGGTTCAGCTTAAACCCCAGGAATCGGTAAAAAAAAAAAACCAATCGCATGTTGTGGAGAATCAAAGAGCAACCATAAATTCGTCAAGCGAAGTTCAACATGTAACATCGACTGAGACAATTGAGCCGAATTGTTCGTACTGACAAACCTACTAGAAATACGTACGCTATTGAATAACCCACAAAAAAAAAGATATAATAGAATCCTTAACAAAACTTTCCTAGAATTTTAAACTCTATCAAAGTGATGTTGAACGACCATTCATGATATCTTCAAATTTCCATTGTTAATCGGATCTCAAAAATTCTTGTAAGTTATTATTAATAGTCCCGAGGTACTGAAATTTAAACTCAAATTTCATTATTTTAGATTTCATCGTTAGAATTTTTTGGTAATAAAATTGGAACCTCACTCGTCCCTCTGACAAATACGAGGCTATAGAAAATATTCTTGCTAAAAACTTTAATTTACCTGTCCTCTAGTGAAGATCTTGTAATATTAATAAGGAACTAAACGAATCATTGAAAGCGACACAAATAAATAATTTTCTGTGTTCAGGGGTAAGTACATACATGCAGACATATTGAAACAAATAGAAGAACCTAAAAGTATTTAAATAATTTTACATATTCAAAATCTTTTTCTTATTTCATCTTACGTATATTTAAAGTTCGTTACTGCTGTTCTTTAAAATAGTAATGATAAGAAAACGAACCGCTATTTGTAACGACTACAATAGAATAGATATTTACATATCTTGAAACATGATCTTTTGCATACAACAGCCTAATTCTAACGTGCCTTGAATTTAATATTGGATTTAACCTTTTTAAGTTAAAATAGGTTTTCATGAGAAGTTTCCATTTTTTAGGGTGTCGTACTGTGAACTTATAGCAATTTATAACAAAAAACAGAGGAAATGTTATATTCAAGTATAAACTTCTCTTTTTATTTCCAATCTTGATTCCAAAATGCAAAGTCGTGAAATGAATCAGAAGGAACCGTAAATATAGGGCGGTCTTTTCGATGTAATTTTGTCGTTGTTGTAAAAAATAAAAAACTAAAAACAAGTTATGTAGCAAAATCTATTAAATTAAAAATATTAAAATGCCCCTATATATTTATATTAAAAATATCAAAATTTTTTTAATAATATGATGTACATATTAAAAACATACACATGAAAAACAACCCCATCGATTAATTCGCAACCGTCAAAGAACTGTAGAAATATACCAAAAATAACAGATACAATACCCTTCTCTTATCGTCTTATCGCGAGATCGTAAAAAATAATGAACTTGATAACTACTGCACGCAACATAATTTTGTTCCATCCTTTTAAAGCTTTCCCAATCTAGGAAGAGTTATGATACCTTCTGCATTCATTTGCCCAATTCGTTCGTCCGTGTATCCGACTTCTTTTAAAGTTTCCACTGTTGCCTCGAAATGCTCCAAATTAACAGCAGAGACTTGCCCTGGCGTCCTACTCAGCTTGGGCGAAGGAGTAGGAACAATTTGATCATCAATTTTCTTAAAAGATTCCCTATCACGATTGTGTGGGTGGTCTACTGTGGCATTCCAGTCTACCACCGGAAATACACACGCATCAACTTTATCAAAAATTTTACTCCACTCCTCTTGAGTCTTTTTCGAAAAGGCATAACTGACCTTCTTTTTAGCAATTTCCTGGTCTTCAAATTGTGAAAGATCCTTTAATCCCAAGTGGTGAACAAATTCTTTGTAAAATTGCGGCTCGAGTGCTCCAACGGACATAAATTTGCCATCTTTTGTCTTATAAGTATCGTAGTAAAATGCACCTGTATCTAAAGTGTTTTCTCCTCTAGGGGACCCCCATATGGGCAGATGCTGTGACATAAAAAGCCAGCTTGCCACGTAGGCTGCACCTTCTACCATTGAACTATCTACAACTTGCCCTCTTCCAGACTTGTAACGTTCTAACAGAGCAAGGCATATTCCTAGAGCACACAGTAATCCACCCCCCGCAAAATCCGCTGCTAAATTAATTGGGGCTGTTGGGTTTTCGTGCTTTCGCCCCAAAAAGGAGAGAACTCCTGATAGAGCTAGGTAATTGATATCGTGACCCGCACGAGCTTTTAAAGTTCCATCTTGTCCAAAACCTGAAATTTATTAGGTAAGTGCAGTTTTTTCATATTACAATTATTAAGGTACTCTACCTGTTAAACGTGCATAAATCAATTTTGCATTTTCCTTCATCAAATCCTTGGGACCTAACCCGTACTTTTCCATCACCCCAGGGCGAAAGGGTTCTATTAGTACATCATAATGCTTACAAAAGTTCTTAACAACTTCCTGAGACTGTGGATTTTTTATATTTAAAACTAAAGTCCTCTTTCCATGCTGAAGACATTCTAACGGGTTGTTGTAAATCTACGAAAACGTGGAAGTTAAAATTAATTTCATTACAAAAAGACGTTCATTACTTTATCAATTCTTGTGACGGAAGCTCCAAAATCAGCAAGTATTTTTCCACAAAACGGACCAGGTGCAAGACCGGCAAACTCCAAAACTTTGATACCACGAAGAGGCATCTTAAGATATTCTATTTTATTTATTGGAAAAATGGAAAAAAAATTTGTGAACATTTCTTAAATTTCATAATGATTCTAAATTTTCTTTTTTATATTTATACAACGAATTACGGACAGTATGGTGCATTTCATGAGCTTTGTACACACTTTTTTGGATATGAACATCGACATTCGTCATAAAGACCTTCAGAAATAATTTTAAACTGAATGACAGAGTTTCTAGATATACTCTCATCTGTGAATCAACATCATCAATGAATAAACTTATTCTGACAAAGTTTTGTATTTTGTTCTTCATTTCGTATTAAGGTAAACCTTTTCTTTGTAAGTATGTGTATTTCTTATTGTGCCATATTTACAATATTCCCAATTTAAACTCAACCGTGTATTTTTTTTAAATTTCGGTTATGTTCAAAATTCTTATATTCGTATTTCTATACTGCTCCATTTTTTTCATAATCTAAATAGAGTAGCGTTGATTTTTTCTTTTATCTGGTCTTTATTGCCATTTTTAACCATATGTTTTTTTTCTGTGATATTATTTTGTTATTGCCGTCCTAATTTTTATCCTTTTCGTGCTGAATAGAATATAATAGAATAGAATCCATTCTTTCATAGTTCTAAAGTTTGTTTCCCCCCTCTGGGGCCCATAATCTTAAAGCGCAGCCTGTTCAGTTTTATTTATACATAGATCATTTTTACGTTATGCATATGAAATTATTTTCAAATTATATGAAATGAGAACATTTCTGGAATAAAATGAAAGTAACTTTGGGTAAATCAATAATTATATTTAGAATTTGTGTGAGGAACGCCTTAATATTTATATTCTCAAAACTTTAAGATTTTTTATTGTTAAAATGAATGCAGTATTTACGACTTTAAAATGAATAACGATTTAGTTTCTTTAAGTCCGGTTGGTTGATTTATTTTCCTTTACTATCTCAAAGAGATAGTGCCCTTTCCAGGGCTTATTTGGTCCCAGTAACTTCAGATTAAGATAAAAAATGCGGGCTTTACCAGCCAGAGTCAATAGTAGCCTAGCCAATACACATTACACGCAGACTCACAAAAACTTCTCCTCCTATTATTAATACTTTTTCTGTTTTTCTGTTATATATTATGGTTCAAGATGAATGTGAGCACACCATAAAATATTCTCTGAAACTAACTACATACTGTAATATCATACTATCGCGACCGAGGCAGCTGAGACGAAAAAAATGGTCGGCGCTTCGATCCGTGGCACCAGCCAGTCACCACATTCATTTTATTCAAATTTCAAGTGTGAATTACAAGGAAAGCAAATTATTTAACAATAGGGAAAAGGGCCAGTTCTTTAATTTGTTACATACTAAACGGAGGAAGAGACTCTTTCAAATTTCAATAGTGGGTACCTAGATCTTATCAATTGTACTTTGAGCAATTAAGAATCACATGACTCGCATCTTCCTCAACATCACAAAGATTACTTTCAGCCTTATCCCATTTCGCTAATCTAGATTTCCAAACCAGGGAGCTCTTTAAGTCCTAGTACCGAATTGAAATTAATGAATTAAAATACTTTTCACATAACTCAAAAGAATTAGGTATATTTGCTAAAAAGCATTGCATTCTTTTACAACTTTGATAAATGCAATAGTTAATAGTATTATTTGCGTTTTGTTGTGAATCTGTTTCTTTAACTTGTAGATGCGTTGCGTTTTCTAGTTTTGTAATGCAACAAAGAGCAAACATTCAAACTTTATCTTATCGTCTTTCATTCATTTCAAATTCTAATTTATGATTGTTATGCACTAATTTTTATGATAGGAAGTCCCAACAAATGAGGAGTCATTCTGATGCAGTACATTTTTTAAATGCATTCAAATTGCTGTCATTTAGTTAAATATGTGAAGATGCCCCTCCACCCACTTTTAATAAACTTTTTACAGTTATTTACCGTTGGGTAAAGAGTAGTTAAGTGGCTCTTACTTCCTGTATACCGGTACTTTGCACTTTGAAGTTTATAATCTTTGTGTCAAAGTACAGTACGACCAAAAGTGTATTATGTAAGTTATTTCAGTTTGATAAAAAATTTTGCTACACATCGATTTTGTCAGTCACTTTAGAACCTACACCAACCACAACTGTCTAATTGTCAATGTCAACTGTCACACACAGTGTGGAAGTTGTTTAGTCACTTTTTGACTTTGTGCGATGCCTGTGTAGTAAACAATTTTTTTTTTTTACAGATCTTCCTTATCAAAATCACTTAAATGTTCAGTAAGTCGTAAGCCACGGATTGAAGCATGTTAAATTTTTAGTGTATGCATGAATTAAGTTGATAATTTCCTAAATATAAGAGATCGCCCGTATATCGATTGCTCCCTCCCCAAAGCAATGAAAGTTTTAATCTGCTGAGTGCTAGTGTAGTTTCGGAAAAGCCATGAATTCGATAACAAAGCGAAGTTTCGCAATCCTAACTAGACAAGCTGAAATTGTTCTCCAGACGTACGATGGAGAGCTCAAAGATGACGTCGATCAAAAGATGCTCATAGCCCCGGGAGCGCTGCTCAAAGTCATCGACCAATTGGCCGGCAATAAGGACACGTTGGTCCAACTCCTGGACTACTGTGAGAAAAATCCTATTTTGGAGAATCTTTTCAAGTGCCCAACGAGCAGCATGAGAATAATTCAAGACAACCTGTGGCCCTACCTGATCGCCATTCATGACCCTGAGGAGAGGGTTCAGCTCGCACAGAACGCAGACCGAATCAGGGAAATCTTACAGCTCAAGCCGAACGATATTGTGGCCGCGTCCGGGGAGCCCTTCCGCAAGGAGTTTTCCTACTCGTGCATTGTCCGGTACATTGGGCTGGTCCCCGAAATGGGCCCCGGATATTACTTCGGACTCGAGCTCTTGGTAAACTCCTTTGTACTCCACTTTATTCACGCTATGTATTTAGATCATTTTCAAATTCGATAGGCTTGGACGAAGGCCAAAATCGCCACTGTAGAGTGTAGTTATCACCGCAAAAGGCCGACTTGTTTTCAATGTTCCAACAGTGACTCATTCCCTTAAGCTTTTACAAATAAAGCAATCTGTTGATTAAGACTTTTGTGATAACAAAGCTACTTTCACTTACGTAGATGGCTAATCGCTCAAGTCTAGGGGAAGCCCCTATTTACGTGCAATTTTTATGTTTTTCTAAAACATTTACATTACATACGTATGTTAGATAATGAAATAATTTTTCCTGCTATTTAGCGTAATTTTCTTTTAATAACGTCACGCAACAGAGAACTTTTAAATGCACTAATCGACATAGCCACTAGTTACAAAGCTAAATTTACTGATTATGCATAGCATTAAAAGAGCATGTTAAATGTAAATATTAGCCGTGTCAATTTATTTATATTACAATTTTCTCTGGCATTGATGGTAAATTAATGTGATTTTCTCTGAGCAGGCGCATGAAAATCAAATTAATTTATATAAAGCATAACTACATTTTGTAATAAAACAAGATAAAATATAAAAAAAAATTTTTTTAAAAAATTCTTTATGCGGGGGTGGATTCGCTCGGGCGACACCACTAACTTGTATTGTCACCGGAGCTGAACATGTGTTCCAATTTTCATTAAGATTGATAAAGTCTAAGTATAAAAATTTTGCATTGCAAGATTTGACGACACGTAGTGTAAGTTAAATAAAAGAATTTAATAACCACCCATTTACAGCGGATTTGTCTAATGATTTATTTATTATTTCTTTCTGACCTAAAAATATAAATTTTTAAGTAAAAGTAAGGGCTTCACTAGAACACTATATATAATGTAGCTGGCACACTGGAATGTCTGGTACTCCCAACACTAAAATGCTTATTATTTTTTAATTTAAAAATCTAAAATTCGAGCTTTACATCTCCCACAAAATTTTTATTTTTTTTGCACATAGTGTGTAATTTAGTTTTCATATGTAGATATTTTATATGTGACCCAGGAAACTCCATTTTTTTAATTACATATTAAATTATTTTGGAATTCATGTTAGAACAAATAATTCGTCCAAAAGTAGCTTTTTTCTGAATCGTATTATTACAAAATCGTGTAAAAAAAGAATGTTTAAAAATGACGAAATAATACAAATTTTTTCCGCATATGTGCGCTCAACGTAAATTTATAAGACACAGAATTGCAGAAAATATTTGTAGTATCAAAAATATTAAGCATTTGATATATATTCAAATTAAAAGTTATTATTTCAAATTAGCATTTAAACTTAGGGCATGATTAGGTTGTTGTTGTCGTTGCTCCTGCCCGCCCTGAAAATAAACAAAACCTTTTCAACAAGACATAGTGAGGGTGACTCCATACATAAACCAAGGCCGTAGCCACGGAGAATTGGTGGATTTGACGCTCCTCAATTATGAGAATAAGAGCAGTATTGCAATTTTTATTATATAAAAGTATATCATATAAAATTAATGAAAAACAATACCTCCTCTCTTGGAAATGAAATAAATAAATGGGGGATATACATATAAGGCATCTCATCTGATGGCAATCCGAGGGATTCGATCTAGAGAAGGAAAAAATTGGAAAATAATCGATTAATCGCTAAAGAATAATTGTATCGCAAATAAATAATCTATTTTAATATGCAATATGATTAATCATTCGTGGCATTGGTACTGAGAATCCCTCACAAAACCTATTGACTTGTTTTCGTAGATCCCACGATTCCAAGTTCATTTTCATTTTAATATTGAAATACGTGAGCAAAAATTAATCAAAAGGGATGAATTAATTAATCGTTGCCATCTCTAATCCGGTCTGGCGATGTAGAGCAAAATTCTAAAGAAGCCGTTGCTCCTATTTTGAACATTTTATCTTAAACAAGATTAACTCTTATCTGAAAGTATTTTTTATTTAAATTAAACTACCCTCTTGTTACAGTAGTGCTCAGCTTACCTTGGGTTTTCATAGTCCATAAATGTGCGTAATATTATTCTTTTTACCATGGTGGAAAACCTACATTAAAAACTTACAAAGATACCTTTATCGATTTTGTGGAAAATGTTTCTACATTGTTTTTCTGTATTATAATTTATATTATAAAGTTCGGGAACGGATTATTATCTCGAGAAAAAGTTTATCCGAATTTGGTTGTTTTTTCGTGATGCGTGCACAAACAAACACCAAGCAGACAAAATTTCCCAAAATTGATCTTATTGATTCTAACATTGTCAGAGTTTATTCAGCAACATATTCAACTATTGTATATTACCCATATCTGAGCGACGTGGCAGTTAGAGGGTTAATTAATTATATATAGATGAATATCCTTAATATCCTAACTCTCATGAGAAATATTATCTAATTGGAGATGTTGACCAAGCCTCTAAGGTATATAACAGCAAAGTTTTATTAAAATTTGTCCAGTTGTTTTCGCATGATTCGCCCACAAACAGAGCCCTAGTTATCATTGTAACAATTGTAATAAATATATACATATTTAAAAAATGTATCAGGAAAACTTAAATTTAACTTTTAGAATATTATAAAATTTTCTAAATTAAATTTGAATAAAAAATGTTATGTTCTTTTACAGGATCTTGAACATGGATACTCCCCGCAGCATGAAGATATACCGTTCATTGTTAATTATTTGAACTGCAATCCAAATTTGTCCCTGATTCTGTCAGCGAATTGGATATCCAATCTCAAAAACGATAAAGGTAAAAAATTTTCGGCTTCTGAGTTATTTTGTGGAACATTGGAAAGAGCCCGATCAGCTCTTGGTTTCACAAAGAAGCCAACATCCAAAGAGAAATTAAGGCGGCTGTCTTTGGAAGACAAACCATCTCAAAGTTTAGACCTTTTGGACTTCTCGCTATATACTTCAAATGGATCGCTTGATGACACTCATGGTGACCGCGTAATGGAAAAGAAGGGCTCGACAAGCAGTTTGAAAAGGGACAAAGCTACAAATACAGGTTTTGTCCAACGGCAGGAGCCAAATGAGAATGGTGTTAGCAAAACAGCAGAAAAGGAGCGCAAGGATCGATCGGTACAGAATGAGAATTTAATTTCTTTAGATAATGACGATTATGCGCGGTATGTAGAGAACTACGAACGTACCTTAGAACGTCAGCACGACCCAGAAAAACCAAACATTCCTGTCAGTATTTTAAAACAGTCTAAAACCAAGAAGAAGCCTTTGACCAGTACTGGAGTTAAACCCAATACAATTATGAGTCTTGAAGATCGTGATATTGTTGTGATAGATAAAGCAGACATTAAGGAGTCGACTATGAATGAAAGTGAAGTTATTGTTGTGGACAATCCTCGCTCTCAAAAGGAGGTTGATTTAGCAGACTTATTAGGATCAAATTGGCCAAATAGCGCAGGAGACGCTGCAATTTCACTAAATTCTGAAATTAATAAAAATTCCGCATTAAGTGGTCATGTGAGCAGCAGCAGCAATAGCAGTGTTAGCAGTTTTAATACGAAAAGTGAAAGAAATAAATCGGCTAATCCGATTTCGCACTTGATCAGTGCAAAGGCTATAGAAAAGCGCAACAAAGATAGTGTTAAGATATTGAATGATCAAGGTACAACACAGGATGATGCAAAAACTGGTGAAAAGAGTAAGTTTCTTATTTTGTTTATATCACTGTTATTCTTGTTATAACAATTTAATTATAGAATTCTAGTGAACTAGTAATGCGTTTCTGTCGCAGTTGTTAAATGTAACAATAAATACTGGGTACTGCAACCGTAAAGCAGTCAATTTAATTTATTTGCTTTTAAATTTGTTTCTATGGTATAAGTGCAAGATTTCGAAAATTTATGTATGCCGAATTGGCATAAGTTAATTTTCTGAATTTCAATATTAGATAGCTTTAATATATTTATGTACAGTGGGACAGGTTAATATTGCCGGATCGCTTTAAAATTTTGTACTTATTTTGTAAGTCAGAAAAACTAATTTTGAAAAGAATTTGAGAATACGCCTGATATTAATAGGTATCTTAATGAATATTTACATATCTTAAAATTTCAGGCGATCCACCTGTGTATATTGTTTTAAATAAGAAACAATTTGCACTTGAATTTTTACGACGCCATCCTTAACGAAATCAATATCCAAACTTATAGAACAAAAGAAAGAATATTTGTATAAAAAAATAAGAAACATTTCACCGAAATCGCAATAATTCCAGAGAGAAAAATCAAACAATAAGATAGTTAACTTCGTAGACTCTAGAGAGAAATCATATTCGCCGTTCGTCAGAGTTCTTTTAGAGTACCTTATTTGATGGCTATATTGTCATAAACAACATCATCAATTAAAATCATTTGAGAATTTATGCTACTATATCAACATGCACTGAACGGTTGCTAAATACGTACATTATTAATGTTTCTTCGAACTTAAAGTTATTAAATAATGTGTATTTTCTGTAGAATATATAACTTCATTTCTGTTTTATCTTGTTCGGCAAAACATTATCCACAAAGTTTATTTACAAATTTAAGCCCGACAAACTCAAGTGTTACACTCTCAACACTGAGCTTTCATAAAATGTGATAAAAGAAGATCTGACATACCAGAACAATAAAAATATGGTAGACAGATTACTTATCACCTTATTTTACCCTCAAAGTCGAGAATTTTATCTCCATTGTACTCGAGGAAATTTATTTTGTTCACTTCATAAAATAGCTACACAAATGTTACAGCCCTAATAATCTGGTTAGATCCCAATTAGAACTAATATGTATCAACGTCGTTTTGATATTGCAAGCTAAAATCTTGACTATTCAAATATCGCAAATTCAATTAAGCGAATGAGTGAGAAAAATAAGAAGGATATTTATTAATTTTTATAAAATATATGAACATTTTATTCAACCATACCGCATTCTATTATATTTTGGCTCCTCACTGTATGTTTCCTTTACGTAGAATAAAAGGTAAACTGAGGCTCTTAGGCTTTTGCAACAAGACTAATAGTAACGTTGCTGAAAATTGAAGGTATTGCACCGAAAAATTACTTTCCATACTCTCTCTCTGTATACCTTTACATACACTACGCCAGATCACGTTTTTAGCAATACCAATTAATTTTGAAGGCGTAGATTCTTTTCAAATAGTTTCGCTTCAATAGGAGGACTTCCTCCATACAAATTTAATGCTAACGTTTAATTTTGAACACTTACATCTGCCTCATTCGATTATTCCTCCATCTGCAAGAAACGATCGAAGGCACTTGATACACCATACGTTTTGGGTTATTTATAGACGCGACTTTTAGTTCTGAAAATAGGTCTAAAGCATTTGACAAGTTCCGACAAGAGTTTCTCACCAATAAAAATAATTTTTGTTGTTCAGTGCGCGTATAAAAGCAAAATAGTTTCTCCGGTGGAATAAAACTGCACGACTCATTAAAGAGGAAATGCATAGCAAAAATGTATTTTTAACTGTTTCAGTACACATAAAGCAATAAAATCGCGGTTTTTTTTTTTTTGACGATATGGAAGCCCACAGTATTCGGTATAGTCATATACCAATAACAGTGCTGGAACATTTTGACTGGAATACGACAGATTCTGAAACGATTTCATATGAAGGTTTAACTCATCTGTTGATTTGATAGTTTTTCTAAATACTATTTTTTTCAAATTGTTTGCAGAACTAAAGAATACAGACCGGACGGAACCGATCTATGACAATGCCAACATTGTTTCGTCGCAAATAGTCTCTCTTACGCCACAGGAGGATGAAGTAATTGCTCCATCCCCTCTGCATGAGATACCCGGTACAAATTTGGGAGTTGGTTCTATGGTGGAGGTTTCTACAGATGTTTGTGAGGATCTTTACGGTGTGATTAGGTGGATTGGATGCCCTCAGGGATCAAAAAGTGTAATGGTCGGAGTAGAGCTAGAAGACGAGCCGGGCGAAAGGCTATTGACACTAACCGATGGCACTAATAATGGAATTAGGTAAGTACAGGGTGTACTTACTGTTTTAGCAGAACATTATAATTCTTAATTATTTTAAAAGATTGTTTAAATGTCCGAATGGCCGCGCGTTGTTTGTTCATCCAAATCAATGTGCAAAAGACAGACGGTTTCAAGATATAGAAGTGCCACAAGCTGTTGCCGCAAAGGCTATTAAACCGGTAGAAACAAAAATGTTTGGGCAAGTAGAATGCCCTCCTGTATCTGGAGCAGTTGCGCCTCTTAGTAAGTTTGTTTTATAGATTTAAATTTATTGAATATAAGCCAAATAATCGCGTATTTTCATATCGGTAGACACTTTTTTCCATCTTTATAGCTGAATTAAATGGAAATTTTTTTAATAGATTAATATAACAAGGTGATCAAGTGTTGCTTTAAATAATTATACTACTTTGAATACAGTTGTTTTTGGGAAAGATAATATCCCTATCTTAACCGGAGGTCAAATCCAACTCTCAGGTTGAAAATTTCTTCATCTTCAGACCTCTAATTGTTGGAATCCTACAGGTTAAACTATATGAATGGACTAGTTAACAAATTAGGAACCCTGTCATACTCCAAAAACATAGTACCCACGCCGATCGATTGACAAAATAGATCGCCCACGTAAAAGTACGATGCAAATTTCAATGGAAAGAAGTTTTAAATAATAATAAACAAAAAACAAAATAAAAAAACACGAATTTCAAAGTGTTTATTAAAGGGGCATTTCGCAGTTAAACCCTAAAAAATAGGCGGTTTTTCACTTTCTCAACTACACGGGACTGGCTATGATCTGTAGGATTTATAATAATATAATATCGAAATATAGAAAAAAAAATAAAATTGTTGTTCATCATTTAACTGTGAAATGTTCCCTTAAAATTTGAAAATATGGAACAGGAATAACATCAAAACACGACCATTTTTTCCAAATAGATTATAATTATTAAAGGAACTATAGTTTTTAAGTACATAGTTCAAAATTGTTTTTAAAATATTCCATAACCCGAAGTTCTCAGTGTTTAGAGGGAAGGGCTAAATATTATATCAGTTTAACTACTGATTTGATGGATATAAGCGTAAATCTAATAATTTTCAAAATCTCTCCGATCAAATCAATAATTTAATTATACATATGTGTGTTTCATAATTTGTTTTCGAATAGACACTCTTATTGTCCGAAAAATAAAAACAACACCGGTTCTTTCCTAATTCAGCTGTATTTTATATACTTTATGTAAAATCGAAATCGGAAATTTAATTCGCAAAACTTTTTTCTCATTTTTTCGTAATTAATTGATTTAATAATTCTAAAACTGATCAATGTGGTCGCCGGTGATTCTATAGATCCATAATGAAACCGAAAGTGCTTAACAAAATTTTAAACTTTTTTTCAGAAATATACAACTTAGAAGAATTAGAAGGCATATGTGGTAAATTCAAAGGAATTCAAGGACATCACAACTCTTGTTACTTAGATGCTACATTGTTTTCGATGTTTACCTTTACTAGCGTTTTCGATTCTCTTCTTTTTCGGCCACCAGAACCTGAAGTAGGTTATTTAAAATTGTTAAGCTAAAACATGTTCTAAACAGCTCTTTTAAAATTAGGACATTTCACAGTACGAAGAAGTACAACAAGTTCTTAGAGAAGAAATTGTCAATCCTCTAAGAAAACACATATTCGTTCGAGCAGATAAGGTGATGAAATTGAGGCAGCTTTTGGAAAGACTTAGTTCGGTTAGTGGACTGACCAGTGAAGAGAAGGACCCAGAGGAGTTTTTAAATAGTTTACTAGCGCAAATAATGCGAGCTGACCCTTTCTTAAAAGTAAATTTCCTACTTCTTAGGTCTAAGAAAAAATTATTAAATTTTTTTTATCGGCAGCTAAGTTCAGGTCAAGACGCTTTTTTCTATCAACTTTTTGTGGAAAAAGACGAAAGGCTTAGCTTTCCAACCGTACAACACTTGTTCGAACAA
Source organism: Eutolmus rufibarbis (assembly GCA_963920795.1). Lineage (NCBI taxonomy): Eukaryota > Metazoa > Arthropoda > Insecta > Diptera > Asilidae > Eutolmus > Eutolmus rufibarbis. Next base: position 34,454,916 of record OY987207.1, on the reverse strand, counting down.
AGTTTTTTGGCTTCTGATATTAAACTGAAGGAAGTTCCACCATGCCTTATCATACAGATGCCGCGATTCGGAAAGAACTTCAAAATGTACCCGAGGATATTGCCTTCACAAGTTTTGGATGTTACGGATATTATAGAGGACTGTAAGTAATTTATCCATGTATTTTGGACATTCTAATTTAAATAATAGTAATTAATTACGCATTATGTTGTGTAACTTGAATCCGATTCGATACAATAACACAGATCAACGATTGTGAACCCGAATTTGAAAATTGTTCATCACATCATGTTATTGAAAAGATAGGGTCTAAACGTGAAGAAACCACTAGACCAGTATTTTGAATATTATTAAATAATTGTTTAAAAAGCGTGGAGCACCGAAATAACTCAAAACGAAATTCTAATTAAAGCTTGCACCTTCAACTATAAACTTTTATTTTTTTGGAACGTACGTATTTCATTCACCATTTATTGAACGCAATTAATTTCTTTATGAAAAAAGTTCATTTAAAGGAATATGTGGTAAGAATTTTTAATTTTATCATACATATTTTTATATTATAGCTTAAGGGGGGGGTAACGTTTTTAAACTTTTTTTTTTGCATTCTTCTTTTATTTGATTTTCTGAATAGAGAACCTTTTAAGAATACATATTCTGTGAAAATTTCAGATGAATCGGAGCAAAACTCATGAATTTACAGCTGTTTAAGCAACTGCCCCTCATACATTTTAGCTTCGTTTTCGTTATTTTTGTGTTAAATTATTGCGTTTTTCCCACAACTCACGTTTTCAAAGTCGGTGTCCCTCATAACTTCAAAACTACTGCACCGATCCTTTTGAAGTTTTGAACACTATTTCAGTACATAATTTACGAGGTAACGCTGGAGAGTTTTTTTCAAATTTGTTAATTTTTTTTTTTTACAATAATAAAGTAACCGATTTTTTTTCGCAAAAATCGCGTTTTTCACTTCAAAGTGTTCCCAAAAAATGAATAATTGAAATTTTAAAAAACCGTCCCAGCGTTACCTGGGGAAAGCGATAATCTAACGAAAAAATTTTGGTTTTTTGATTTCAAATGATCCAGCACCGAGTTATGAGGGACACCGCAATTCTACTTTTTTTCGAGGTGCTACTGAATAGTTGCTGCTATTGCCGTATTTTTTAATATTTCTCCATGAAAATTCCACAGAATATTCTTCAAATGTTATATTTTAATGTACCATTAGTTTTAATAAATAGATTTTAACTGTGTCGTCAGAAAAAATTCATAAAGATATGTCCCTTTTTTTGTACGAATTAACGTTACCCCCCCTTAATGTTCCAACATCCAAGGCAAAAAAAATCGTTTTAAGTTAAACGGTTTTATTGTACAATCAATAATGTACTAAAAGCTAAAAAATAATTATGAGTCACCAATTTGAGAGTGTGTTTAGACTAAAATAAAATCGTGGGTTGCATATAGTAAAAAACTTTCTTTTGTTGAAGAACGGCAAACTTGAATAATTTCGAAAATATTTTATATGTATATTGAAAAAATCTTTTAGAAGTGTTATTCTAATTTTCTAAATAAAGACAGGCTCTTAAGCCCAACATTCGGCAAAATTAAAACTGAATTATTTATTAATATGAGAACATTTGTTTTTGATTTCAGCGCCCCGTCAATGTTCTGTATGCGGAAAGTTAGCAGAGTTTGAATGTAAGGAGTGCTTTGGCATATTACAGTGTGGCGTAGGACTAGAGAGTACGGCATTTTGCAAAAAGTGCCTCGAGACAGTACATTCCCATGCAAAAAGGTAAGTTCATCAATACTGCTTCAAAATAATTATAATAACAACATTTACCTTCATATTAAGGGCGAATCACGTACCCAAGGAAATATCAGTGCCTCAAGATTTTAAAATAATGGCAGAGCACCTTACAGTACCTCGCCTTTTTATGGAACTTTTTGCGGTTGTTTGCATTGAAACATCACATTATGTGGCTTTTGTAAAAGCTGGTTCCGGACTTGACGCCCCTTGGTGCTTCTTCGACTCCATGGCTGACAGAAAAGGTGTGCATTTCTTAGTTATCCTTATATGCGGTACTCTCATGTCACCACCGCACAACAAAAAGATATATTAAATATAAACAATTTAACTTCATTCTCAGGTGAACAGAATGGATACAATATCCCCGAAATGGTTTCAGTTCCTGATTTACCTCAATGGCTATCAGAAGAAGGAGCTCGTGTTATCAATGAGGCTGCATCAAACGATAAAATGCTTCCGGAGCATGCGAAACGACTGCTCTGTGACGCGTACATGTGCATGTACCAGAGCACGGACGTCATGATGTACCGGTAGACCACTAGTGATACCACTTAACTTATTTTTCTAGATTACCCTAGCTCTTAGTCCATAATGTGGATAATATCGATAATAATATTTCATTGAAACGTCTAACGTTACAAATAAACTATTCAAATTCACAATAAATGTTAAAACTCCGTTAATTGGACTCAAGTCTTCCGATTTCTACTATTACCTGTATTTGGCGCAATTACATTAAATTTTCAAAATGAACAAATCGTGTATTTCTTTTTTTTCAGTTTTACTTTGATTGCGAGAGGGATCCAAAAATATCTGCTATTAGTAAGTCGAGCTCTCTTTTTATGCGTTGATAGACTCATATTATCCTGAGGAGCGCAATTTTTACATATCTATTTTTCTTTAGAAAATTCAAGTTTGTAGGTTTAATCCAGACTTGAGCGAAGTTTAAGTTTTCAAGTCTGAAAAGATCTGCAAATGTGTCATTTTTAATAAAAGTCAGAACTTTTACTGTAAAACAGATTTTAAAAATTTCAGTATTATCTGAACACTAGTGGGATAATTCGGAAAACAAAAATACCGCCGCCGCATTTTTTATGTTTTTGGACGGTTGGTATGCAGGCGCTCCTTTTCTATTCAAAATGTCTTTAAATTTAGAACTGTGAAATAAAAATTGAGTAGTTGAACTTTCCAAATATGTAAAAAAAAAATTTATTTTTTCAATTTTTCATCTAAATGACCTCTAAATGCAAAAAAGGTAAATATACATAAATTTAAATTCAATCCAAATTTTACTGCTTAATCTGTTCTGGGTCAGATGTATAAAAGTGCAGCTATTATTATGGATACATCTTGTTAACTATTCCTATTTTAGGATTATAACATTCTTACGCCAAGATTTATATTCCTGCTTTCCTTTAGACACTTTATTTTGTTTTATTTGCATAGCTCCTGAAGAAAGAGCGATTTTTAACTTTTATCAGAGAAAACACTATAAATTTAATTTCTCGGAGAAACTGCTTAACTGTTTGAAAAATAGACCAAATCCGAATTTGAATGTGTAAAGGGTTTCAAAATAAGTTGTTATTTTCGAAAATTTATATCTATCCAAATGTACATAAATCACACAATGGGCTAGGTGAACATTGTTTTTTTTTTATCATGACTTGTTCTCCTGTATGGAGAGGTCCTATTTTATTTTATAATTTATTAACTTTTTAAGTGCAGCGTACATAAAAAACAACTTCCGTCGAAATTTCATCGTCGATGATACTACTAAAAATGTCAAGGTTTTATTTTTCGAGAGAAACCATAAAATTTATTTCTAAATATTAAATCGTAAGAAAAATATGAAAATTAATACATATTAAGAACTCGATTACAGTTGAAAGCAACTGACTTTTAATTAATGTCATTAAATATATTAGTAGATTCATTTATTAAAGCCGAACAGGAAACTCCCAAAAACTCTTTGAAAATAAGTTCTTCGAACTTGTATTAGTAAAATCTTGTGAATCATTTTACAAAACCTCGTGAGTTTCGAAAGCTTCCAAGCGTTCCGCACACGTGCCCACGGCACTTGAAAGTGTGATTCATTTTACACATGTGACGCTCAATTAGAATTACTTTTTACGTCGCAAAGTAATCTCCGTTTCTGTAATGAATTGATTGAGATAATGGGGCTTTGTGACGTGATACGGAGGAAATTTCTTATAGCACGTGTTGATAGTTATTCACCGTTTATATTTTATGAAGAAAATGGGATAAGGAGCTCTTAAAACCTATGTTCAGAACATTCTATGCGATAATAATTACAGTGGTCAACACATTTTTGTTCGGTCTTTCAGGCAAAATTAACTATTATTTGATTTAGTGTTTATAATCAACGAATTAAAATAATCGATTAGTTTTATTGGATTAATCAAAAATCATGATACTTCCTTTTTGGATTAATCGATTATTTTTATTCAGTTTCAAAATATGTACATACTTTCAAACGATTAAATGTGATGTATTTTATTTAAACTTTACGTTATCAACTCGTCCGAAATACAATTACTGCACCTCGATTAACCTCTTCAGGGACGAATTTTTTAAAGGTGGAAAATTAGTTTAATGTTTTATTTGATTACTTATATTTTACCAACAGTTACTCAGTAAGTAAGAAATATTTGGAAAAGCAATTAGCATAAAAAAGAAAACTGAGTTCAAATATTTGACAGTAAAGTGCTATTAGTAAAAACATAAAAAATCTACTTTTACAGATTATTTTTTCAAAATAAAGCACTTATTTAAACTAACCAAATGTTATACATTGGATAGTTTATTTATCAGAGATTTAGGATTTTTTCCAATAAACTAAAAAGAAACCACGCGGTAATCAGAGGCAACTTTGAAATATTTTGAAAGCAGTTAATTTCAAGTAGAATAAAATGCTATCCATGCTGCCATACTACAAATGGTTTGGTTTTATTTTTGAAATATAATCTAATGAGCAGTTCTTTAACATATTTTAATTTGTTTTTCAGTTAAAATAATTTTAATTTCTAAAAAACTAAACGTACACATATGTGATCAAGGGCGTGAAGAGGTTAATTAAATTAACGGCTAATCTATTTTTAGAGGTCCGTAGCCAAAAACAGAACCCTTAAAACTCCGCCATCTTTCCATCGATCCTGATAAAACTTCACAGGCATGTGTCTTATGTGAGCCACCATACGAAATTACGAAAATTAATAATTTATTACAGGTCAGGAGTACCTTTTCATACAATTTTTTTCGCGCACCGCAGATAAAATACCAGAAAACTAGTTTATTTTTTTTTCCTTTATGGAACTTAACACTGGGAAGTAAAACACACCATGTCTAAATTCTTACCTTTCTCTGCAACGAGTTCAAATGAACAAAATAATTACTAGAATAACCATGCGCAATGTAATTATTAGCTTTAATCAAATGTAGACCTGAAAGGTAAATAAAATATTTTTTTTGCAGTCATAAACGATAAGAACGTAATATTGGGCTAAATAAAAAACGTAAAATGAAATTAAAATAAAATTGTATTCATTAAAATTTATTAACACCAATGTATTTATTATAGCTCGCATAATATGCCTTCATCAAAAATATTGCATAATGCAAAATGGAGTCATCTAAAAAATGTGAATACATCCGATTACGGGCTAATATTACATAGTAAAGTGTTACTCCTAAAACTGCAAATATTGTTAGATTTAAAAGATGTCAAATATATTTGATAGAATGCCCATTTCATTTACATTCAATTGTGTTAGTTAAACTTGAAAAAGAAAATAAACATCATGAAAGAGGGATTTGTACCTCCCCGACTGGGACTTGAACCCAGAACCGTCAAAAGAATCCATCAGGGACGCATGTGACCATTCTGCCATTAAATTATCGGGGGTAATGCAAATACCTCCCCCTTCCACTGTGTTACACTCATGGCCATAACAGCTAAAACTTCTTATACAATATCTCAAAGAAAATGATTATGATTCGGTTCATGAAGTTTGTACTTAATCTGAAACTTCGATTTCCTATTATTGTGATGGAAGTTGGTCTTCAAAAGATTAGTCAGCCACTACATTAAGTGCATTCTTACGTTTACTGCCTTTAAAAACAAAAAAAGCATGTCTACGACTAAATCGAATGAGTCTCCTTCTTGCTTATTATTAACACATTGTCTCTTTCTATTTAAAACATCTACATCATATATTTATGATCTTGCAGACCAATGTTTACATTTAGCTATGAATTAAACAAACTCTAAAACTAAAAACAGGTACAGTCAATCGAATAGTTCTCACACGCAGCAGAAGCCGCTCTATTCCAGTAAGTGTACCGATAATCTGTCGGTGTTCTGAAATGCTTATATACTATAACTTATGAGATGTAAAATTCTGGAACTCCGACAGTCGCTACTCTTCTGCTGCTACAAAATTACTCTCCACGCCTCAGATATCTTTTACAATTTTAAGTAGTTGTCTTATCATCTACCTCATTTTATAATTTCCGAACGAACAACTTTTTACTGGCTACTATGAATTTAATGAAAATAAAGGTTGAAATACTTCAACTCAGCGCGCAACACCGAATATTTAACATTTTAAAAGTAAAAGTGGTAATCCTTTTAACAATTATTTAATATATTATTTTTAGGAAAAGAGACAGAACTTATAAACTGTATTGTGTTGATATGTAAAATGCATAATAAATGGGAGATAATAATATATTCTAATAATTATAATCAGGTAATCCTGAAATCAAGTTAGTCGGCTAATTAGCACTGCACTACATATAATTTTTATCTTGTTAGATTCGTGCATTATCCTTCATTTGCACTAATTTGAATTAATCAGCCTGTTTTTCCCTCATTTCAATCTTTTGTTGAGTGGATTTTGGGTTAAATTAATTAATACATTTGCTGCTAAACTTTCAAAAATAGAAAAGGGTGAAATGAAAAAAAAATAATTAATGGGCTTTTATTTAAAAATATTAAATATTTGGAATAAATCTTGTTTCCTTTATTCTATTACAATACAATATTAAAGAAAATGTTTCATATGTATTTAATAATTTACTTTTAATTCGAGTAATCTTAGGACTTACAATAATTATCAAATTGAAAGTTTAACAGCCGGCGAATATAAAATGAAAATATAACGTCCAAATTTAATAATATGAAACACTTTTTTGTTTCATCCGATAGTTTTGGTTCTATACATTTGTAAACACTTGTAACTTCAAACTTTTCAAACTCATCTAACTGCAATATTAAAATTGGATATAATAAAAAATTACCACTTCTACAACTTTTGCAATTCGCAACAAATTACTTTATAACTATGATAATTTTTATCAGACGCTATAAAAAAAACAAAAAGTAGCCAAGACCTTGTTCATGGTTGTCGGAAATTTCAAATTTGTATTCCTAAATAAACATTTTACTTTTGCACTTTTTTTTTGAAATCAATAAAAATTGAATATGTAATTTCACGATAAATACTCCACAAGTTACAGACATCATCAAGTGTTGTAATAATGATAAAAATAAAGTAACAATAGTCCTTAAATCTAATTCCATAAATAATTGCAGCAGAATTTCGCTTGCATCGCGTATATTCTATGACGTGAATTCTCACATCGCAGCTCTCACCTGCCTTCACGTCAGAAAATATACTAAAAAAATTCGTTCAAGTTGGAAACTTTTCTCAAGATTCTCTTATGTGTGTGTCATTGTGTGTGTGTGTTTTGTTTTGCACCAAAATATTCTACTCAAATCGTCTAGAAATATCTAATGGGAATCGAAAATATTTAAGCGTTAAAAGCAATTTTTGAATGCTGAGATTTTCATTTATTAATACCCGTCTTCCTCCATGGAAAGGTCCGATGAAATGCCGGAGTCAGCTCCGTATAACGAACTGTAAAAAAAAATAAAAAAAAAATTATTACTCGGTTTGTATTAAAACAATTGCTGAATTATTATCGCTAAGTTCAATTGGCAAATGAACGTTTTAAATTGATAAATCTAGAAAATTTATACATAAATGAATGCATCTACTGATTGTGATCATTTTCTCTGACTATTCAATGGCCTTACGTTTTCCTAGTGTCAGCAGATCTATTTTTATTTGGAAAACAACTGATTATTGCAAAATTTAATGAAGCTGCTTATCTGTTTGTAAACACTTTCTACAGAGGATATTGACTCAGCAACCCCAGGCCATGAATTTTAAAAATACTCTCTAGCTTTTTTGCAATGGATAAATTTCTTGGATCGATGCCACATCGAGTGTCCTCTGTGTGTGCAAAATGAGCGAAAAACGGACGAAAATAACAAGCAAATGAACAAAGTAAAAACAATAAGATTGACCACAATAGTTTACTTACTTGATAGCGCGACAAGTGAAAAACACAATGCGTTTAAGTTTCTTGTTGTACAGAAAGTAGTTGAAGGACCACAAACATCCTGGCTCTCCGAAGGGATCTGAACTCAAGTCTGGATTATAGCTATAAATGTCGCATTCCGACAAATTTATCTCGTCGTCAATGGCAGACCATAATGCTTGACGCAATCCTTGATACTGGTCACCTGCAATTGCTGATAAATTTGCGTGGACCGAGTTCATCACCCACTGCAAGGAGGGCTCCTTGCTAAATTCATGTGACTGAAAAATAATCAAAAATTAGTACATACATATATAGCAAAATTTGGTAGCAATAAAATTAAGAATTTGATTTAAAACTTCCTGCAGTATTTTACAACATTTGTTATTTACTTATGCTAAGGATTTTATCTTCTGAATATTTTATAATAATTTGTGACACTGGAAAAATACCCTCACTCTAAAGAATTAAATATTTTTAAATCGATTAAAGAAAACAATAAATGTTTTACAGAAGATTACACTTATTTCTCTATCTTCAAGAGCGTTTTAAAGGAGAGATAGCGTCTTGCGTCAATTTCTTTTAAAAATAGATTAGGTCGCTGGTTTAAGTAAAAAAATAAAAAAGAAATAAACAAAAACGAGCTGCGATTTTAAGTTGTTGATATGATAACCGAAAGATGGCTGTCTGTTATATATACGCGAAGATAAATTTGCAATTTTAAAAAACACAATTTTTACTTGGCTCGGGCCCATAAATTCTGCTGACTTTTTAAAATGTTTGCATAACTATTACAAAAACTATTCCTCAAAAACTAAAATACACTAATACTACATATTTTTATTACCAGATCAAGACGCGCTAAGTGAATTTTTTAAAAATAAAATACAAAGGAGAAATTATTTGATAAAACGACAAAGAATTAGATAAGAACACAATCATAGAGCCAGAAAGTGGCTCCAATTTTTAGTTCTTCAAAATAAATAAAGGAGTTTTTTTGCTTTAATATATTGTTATACAATTTATTTTCTTAAAGTATTAATCGAAAAAATCTGAAATAAATATGACCTCATAACATTACAGGCGACCTTGTAAAGTTTAGTATTTCGTAGAGATTAGTTACATATTAAATATTGTTAAACTACTCCCACCAATTCAAGCAAATGGAAGCATGAAACTTGGTCAAAATTTAAGGAAAAAGTTTTTCGAACTCGTCCTACCATAGATTCGATTTTCTTCAATATATTTTTGCTTCTCACTATTTCCTGGAACACCCTGCATATTTTAACACTTCTCTTTAAAAGGGTTTATGTTTTAATATAGAAGTGAACTGTTTACTTTTGACCGATGATCAGTTACCTCTCAAAAAGCTAGGAATAATTTTAAAATTAATTTCATCCAACTGATTTCATTTATTTATCATATGTTGTGGCAAACACAACGATAAAGTACAGGGAATTTTCGTTTTAATCTAATAGATAGACAATCTGCTTTTCAATTAATTTTTGGAGTTCGCGATTTAAAACTTGCTTTAGATTAGATTTACTTTAGAATATTGCGAATTTACCAAAAACCAAAAAACCTAAAATCATATCTACTGTTCTCTTGTGAGCTTTAGATAAACTTATAGTTGCACTTTTTTTTCCATTATTTTAGTTTCAATAGTTTCCAAGACCCTACAACAAATTCTGAAAAAAATATTTTTTAATTCATAAATAATTAGTCTTTACATATGACAGCTCCCTTCAGGCGCATGCTTCGAACTGTCTTTATTTTAGTTCACATGTTTCAACGAAAACACATAAAATATAAATTATTATGTTGTTATTATATTATGACGTCGATTCCAACTAAAATTAAGGAGTTACCCCTAAAATTGCTTCGAGAAGATAAATCTAGACACGTAATAAAAGCGAATGTTTACAAAGAAATCAACTTAATTCGTCTTATATCTCAAATTTGCGACAACTTAGAAATCAATTTGCACAAGAAGAACTAAAATTACAAATTTGCGGGTGTATTTAACTGATTAAATTTGAAAAATGCGAAAGATTGCACTTTATGTTAGTACCCAGTGTTGCCCACAACTGACCAAGTGGCTAACATAAACTGAAAAAGGGCCTGGCTAAAAAATATAAAATCCTTACCTTTGGAAAATTATTATATAATATACATAATAATAAAGCAATATTTTCCTAAGGTGAAACACAACTAAAAAGAATGCTTCAATAAATAAACATGAATCCAATTCATTTAGTTTCTTTTAAATATGCCACTACATATTTACTAATTTAAGTATATAAGAACAGTATCTATTTGTGGTTAGTAGTCGCTTTCCCATTCAATATCATAGTCGCAGGGCTCATCAGCTTTATAAAAATATGGTTGATTTTTATTTGAGTTTGTATATGAATAGGCTTTGTTTGTACAGATGGACTTTATAATGTATTCAAGAAGTTCGTAGTTAGAACATGGTTTTTCAAACTCTAAGTAATAAATGAATTTAAAGAAAATTCATTAAATTAAATGACCAGTCGACCTCTGCGTTTGAATGCGATAATATAGAAGTAGCAAGCGGAGACAGTTCGCCAAATAGATTTTTACTTGCAAAATTTTTATATACTGATACCTTGATTCAAAGTAACATGGTGTCTTTTAATTTTTTCTATTAACATTGTTGCAGTAACAATAAGTGAACATTTTATCAATAATTCCTCTCTCAATGCGCATAACTTCGATTTTTTTCTTTTGTTTCGCATTTGGATGAGACTCTTTTCGTCTATCTTCGATATATGAAAGAAGTGACTAATATCTAAACCTACTTAAACGATTCAAAGGGTCCCATTGTACTTTCGTTAATATCCACTTTACGAGTAAGTTTTCATAAACAGCCTGAGTTTTGACGGTAAACCAATTTGTCTGTTATCGCAAGTGTACACTGTGTGATATTTTCTTGGCGCAAACTGAAGCCGTAGTTTATCTTATGATTGTTTTGAATATATTTTTTGCCAGTTCTGAAAACATGTTTATAGAAATGACTAGTGGGGCAAGACAGGCAGTAACGAATATCATGTTTTTTTTTATTTTATGATTACTAAATATTCATTCAAAATTGTCTTTATAACAAGACGGAAAAACACCGTTTAAGTTAAGAATAACATTCCTGCAGAAAAGCAGTAAGGCTCATTTATTAAGCGTGATCCAGAAATAGCCCTATGGATAATTACTGATACTACTCTTCAAGACCCCCTGATGAGATCTTGATAAAAATTAAATAAGTTGCACTTGTAATGACTGAAGAGTGACTCCAAAGACAATTAGCGGAGTAACCAACGACAAGGTCTTGTGATTTCGTCTATTTCTTTAAAAGCAAAAGAAGAAAGGAGAGTTGTAAAAGGAACCTAATTCTAATAAAAGAACAGAATCGAAGGAGACGGGAGGAAAACCCGCAAATGAATGATTAGTTTATATTAAAAAATGAATATTAAAAATTATTAAAAATAATTCCATATTTTATACTTTAATTTCATAAAAAGGCGTGCTCGTTACTGGTACATTTGAGGTGTTTGTGACTGGCTGAACAGTGCTCGTTAGTGGACAAAGGGGAGTTTTGCATATTTATTAGTTATTAATATAATTAAAAATTATAAAACGTTATAATCAAATGTTTTGTTAAAGATGCTTGTTGCTAAATTATTATGTTGTTATTATATTATGACGTCGATTCCAACTAAAATTAAGGAGTTACCCCTAAAATTGCTTCGAGGAGGTAAATCTAGACACGTAATAAAAGCGAATGTTTACTGGGTGTCTAACCCTCTAAAATCTTCAAAATAATGAACTTTTATACTTAATAATCATTTCGCACGGAAGATGTGAAAGAAAACAAAACGATTTATTTATACGACATTGATTCTTGGTCATCTCCTACCGTAATAATTGAGCTAGACGTATTATATTTATTGTTTTTTCATAAAAACGTTGTTATACTTCTTGCACCATTACTGAGAAGAGTAATGCATTAAGTAAATATTTACTTTATGCGGTGTTGTTAAAGAAAAAAAAAAATAAACTAGCTATTAATAATACGAGGGCTCAATAATACAATACAGAACGATCTCAATTCTGCTAGCAATTAAAATTTCCTTTATTTTTTCAGCCTACATATTAAATCGATCGATTTAAGAATACATGCGAAGCAGCAAAAAAATGGATTCAACAATTTTCAAATTCGCAGAGACGAAGCTAGAAATTAAGTCGGTACGCGCTAACACAACTTTCTTCGCGCCAGTGCCACCGATTAATTATATGAATCATTTTCCCTGACTCGAATAGAATAAATTTAAACTGAATTTTGAAGAGATAAAAAATTTTGTTTAAAAAATAAACGATTCATAAATTTTGATCGCTGAGAATAAACTCAAAGTTGTTGTTTTATGATCTGGATTTCTTACCTTGGCATCTGAGAAGTCGTAATCAGGCTCGAAAGCAGCATTCAAAGTGGCTATCAAGTAGAATAAGGTCTTTCTGGAGATAGTGTCGCAGAGCATAACGCCCTCATCCCCGGACTGGCTGCCCCGGTGGAATGTTGGCGACAAGTCCATTAGGGTTTGCGGCGGCGAGAGCGCCTGCAGATCGTGCGGACCCACACCGTGGATTTCGGCTGTGAAGCGCTTGTAGAGCGCCTTGTCGGCCGCCACCATCTTGCAGGAGTAGCTCTCGATGCGGCCAAAAATTGTGCTATCGCCCGTCTTGATGGACAGAGCATTGTTGAGAGCCTCAAACCTAGAGCTTTCTAGCAGCTTCATCTTGGCGGCTGGGCGAGTGCAAGACAGCGAAACGAATTGATTTGAGCAGCGATTAGCTCCCTGGTTATGCGCCCGCTGTTATCGTCTATTGTTTACTCAACTGATAATGTCAAGGCTTCGCGCCAAGGAAAGTGCCTCGTGATTTCTAGCTTTTGGGTGGCCGATCGACTTGGTTCGTCTTTTGGTGCGCTTCCAACTGGTCGTTCCCCGCTTGCTTTTTGAACAAATTTTTTTTCAACGATGCATAAATTTATGTAACTAATAGCTTTGTATATATGTTACGTTAACACAGAAATATATACAACGGCTAATAATTTAGGCGAGTCTCCAACTATGGAGAGCGGGTCTTGAGCATATAGCGCAATGTCTCCAGTTCGTTTGATGATTTTGGGGACAAACAGCTGAGGCGTTCGAGCCCAATGGGTTTCTGAACATTGTTGACGGATGTATGGAGATTCTCTTTTTAACGGCGGCCCGGACTTTGTTAATTCTTTTGCACGGCAAGTTGGGGCACATTACACCTCTCGGAGTCTGGTTGGGGCGCTCAAACAGTTCTCGATCGGAAAAGTCTAGTTGGTAACAAGCAGCTCAGTCAGTTTAAAACAAATGATAAACAAACTCAACTCCTCGTCGCTCTGAATCACTTACACACACTTCGACAAGTCCTTGCCGCACACAGAGCGACCCTCGCAAGTTTTATTGGTAAACAAAGCCTTCGTTGTACAGTTCGACCAAGAGTTGGTGTGGCTATCCTAGTGTGCGTGCCCTCAAACTGAAGTTAAACAGCACACACATGCAACGCAAAACTCGCAAAGAAAAGAAAATTCACTTTTTTGGCGGCTATAAATGTTCAGAAAAGTCTAAAAGGTCACTCATTTTGCAAATTAATTTGTTGCACTTTCGGAAATGAGAATAGATTCAACACAAATCGATTGAAACGCGCGACTGATTCTCGCCTGGCTTGCATACACTTTGCACTCACAAGAAAAACTGGTATGGTTACAGCGGCTCTGTCCGGTTTTATCCTCTTGGGGAGTACCTTCCGCAACTAAAGTTTTACATAAGTAATGCCACACTTGGAGAGCTAATTTTAAATATAATATTCTTGATTTTTAAATATAATATTCTTAATTTTTAAATATAATATTCCTGATTTATATTCAACTATTAACTAATTTCTAACGACGTGACGTACGTTATTTTTCACATATAACTTCAAAGTTAATGTAAAAACAAATATTCAATCACACAAAAAATATTCATTTCAATCCTTTTACGAATGGTTCGTTTAATTGTACATTAAATTTAATTGATAAAAGTGAGGTGATCTGTTTCAAGCTCTTTAATTTTAACAGGATATCAACAAAAATAATACGTACTGTCTTCATCTTCTCAGCAAAAATAATATTGGACAATGGCGGTTGCAGGACAGCACCGTTTGTACTTTATGTACTTTTTTATTTAAAATTTTAATAGAGAAATTAATAAGTTCCAACTGTCTTTTTTATTGATTAACTTATCTAAAAAAAAATCTTACAACATTTCGCACATAAAATCCTCCATAAAAGCGAACAGTCCAGCTCCAACAATCGACAGTCGTCGGGCCGTCGCGTCGGCAGTTCCCAACAAAACCGTACCTTTACATGCCGGGTAATTTATACTCCCTTCTAAAATTCTAATTTCCCTAATATATGTATATAGGGTGGTACAAACGTAAATAGGTTTTCTTAAATTAAAATAATAGCACTTTAATACGATATAAACTAAAAATAATACCGGGTAGTGTCAAGCTTAAGTTGGCTTAACCTTAATTCCATTTGAGCTGAGTCAAAGTGTAGTTCAACTTGAGTCCGGCTTATGTCGGATTGAGATTCTTAACTCAAGTTGAGCCAGCCTTAGGCCAAACATGAACTCAAGAATTAGTAATTGCAGACCCAATGTAGAAGTCCAATAACGTTTTTAAAAATATGTATAAAATACATTTGAGTATACAAACTTTCACATAAGGGCCTTTTTTAAATCAATAAAAAGGCAGACATGAATATGTGTACATACACATGTGAACTATTATATTTAAGTCAAATAATAGGTACCCTGGATAACGCCGGGTATACGAAAGTTACTTAAAAAATGTAAAACTGATGTAAAAACATCTTTTTATTTACTTCTGTAAAGCTTTCTTCAAAAATTCTTTGTAGAAAACATTATATTATTGAAAAATAACAAGGACTATTTTAGAGCACGTGTAGTTAATAGCAAATAAATTTTATTTCCAAGGCGAAAAAAATCTATTTCAAGTCAACGAACTTAACAATGAGCTTTAAGCCTTTTCTCTATGAGCTACGAGTCAATTGAGGTTTTCCCAGCTTTATTTTTGAAAGCGGAAATACTTCGTGCAGCAGCTTCATATACTATTTGAGGTAGACGAGAGAACTGAGAAAGAAAATTCAGAATTAGTTTGAGAAACCACTTTTGTTGCACAATGGTGAGTGAGCGGCTTTGGCTTAATTTGCCAACATCATCAGCCAAGTTAATTTTAGATGGAAATGAAGGAAATCCACAGAGCCGAACTGATGATAATATGAAAAATAACGAAATGATAGAAGAAAATTTTTTCAAGTTTTCAACATTTGGAAACGCTTTGTTCAAAATTTAAAAAAGAAATGTAAAAAAAACAACTGAAACGAATTGATGATGGCCGTGAATGATATGTTGCGAGTTGTAGTGTAAAAGATGCTTTTTGTATTTGAAATATGGTTTAATACTTAAAACAACGACGTATTAAAAACCGTGCAACTCTTCCAAAAACTTCAACAAGCATTCACTATAGAACTAATGTTAGTTATAAGACTCAAATTATACGTACATATAAATCGAATTTGTTCTGAAAAAGCAATCGTTTCCGGAAAATCTATAAAAACTTTTTAAATTTCCCATAAAGCATAATGCGTTAAATTTGCCTCTAGGCAGAAATGGTTGTTTATTAAAAAGATCAAAAAGCTTTCCAGGCTTTATACATTTAATATTTATACAATCACTTGCAATATCGTATTTTACATATAGAAATTCTCTAACATAAAACTTATTCAATTTCGACACAAATTTCTTTATATTGTGATGAAAGTTTTTCCGATGCACATGCAACAGTTTTGGAAAGTTAGGTCAGCTTATTTTTGCCCTCAATATTCTTTGCGGCTTCAAGATTTTACAAAACTGTATTGCGTAAACGAACTTTCGAAACTGAATGATAGGAAATGCACTTTATATTATAGTTTCACGAAGAAGTAAGACATATAATAATTCAACTTGGACTTTCAAACCTGTATTAAAATGCATTGTATCCCAATTGCGTTATTTTTGTAAACTGTTTCTTAAAAGTCAAATTTATAAGTCCTAAAGTTCGTTGATCTGTGGTTGAATTGAGAAATTGAAAGCCCGAAAGTTCTAGTATGCAACAGTGCTATAAATGCAGCATAAGGATTGAAGTATATATCTTGTTAACTCTAGTACAATCTAGTAAGAAATTGTCTAACAATTTCCAAGTATCAATTTCGACAATAGTATCTTTGAGTCTATAGTTAACAATTTTGAAATAAGTTCATAATAATTCCCTCTGATCATCTTTGTCCACATTCCATATCAGGAATCCAAACACTGTCCTTTCCGATTTTTTTCTTTGTGCTCATTTGTTTTAATTCGTATTGCAAGAATTCTATAGAATTAAGCTATATGGTGCCCCGACTTTTTTTATGTACATAGAATTTAATCCAGATAATTTTTACTCATACATATGTATACAATTTTACCGACAAATTTTCGACTTATGTAATAGTTGAGAATAACTCCCAAATTCCCAAATAAATAGTTTTAGTTTTTCGTTATAGAAAGATCGTGTTCAATATTGTCGAATGATAATTTATATAATTATAAAGATGATATTGTAATATGTACATATATTACATTGTAAACATTAAATATCAGTATGGTTATTTGAAAGGGTATAGTAGTGCACATAAATAAGTATGATTTACAAATATAATAATTTAATATATAATGTTTTAACTGACATATTACAAAATATCTAAGATAACAATCGAGGTTATAATAATGTATAATTTGTTTGCTGATTATAGCATCTTCACTACTAATAAATAATAAAAACAATTCCGATCTTAAACATTGGCTTTAAATATACTTAAAAGCGAAAGTATTTCCGGCCTACCCACACCATTAAATATATTGTACATACTTTTGTTTTTGTATTTATATATTTGATTGATTGCAATAAATTTTTAAAAAAAATGAAATGAACTTGTAAAACAAGCAATTAATAACATTTTAAGTACCATGAAAAGTTATCAGCTGCCCTTGTTGCAAAGCGCCTTCGACGTAAGGAGTTTGAAGATCAGTGGTTAATGCCCTGGATGTGATGCGATTCATGCGTCCGATCCCTGATTAAACTTATCTAAGCCGGCGACAGCCAATCTTCCATCTTCGATGTAAAAAAAGAGTTAATTGGGAGCTGCTTTATCTCGTGAAACTGCATACCAAGATGAAATGGACTATTTAAAAATTGTATCTTTCGATCAACCTTTCGTTCAGAAATCCCTCTCTGCAAAGCAATATGTCTCAGGGATCGAAAAGTTGTCGCCTAAAGATCTCTTGGCAAAACTTTCAGATGTTTTACGACTATACGTACTACACGGATCAAGGGGAACATTTTTAAAGCACACTCTTGGCCAGCCACTTAAGATGCTGCGGTGCGGTAGATGATGAGCCCCAACGTAGAAAATCAGCGAGAGTAAAGATGCGACGATGTGCGCTCACGGCCAGAATACCCCAGTGACTTCACACATTTTTAGTTCTAGTTCTGGATTCCGGCCGATTCATTTTAAATCAAGAAAGTGCTCCAATTATGCACATTGAGAAAACAAAAGTGTTTGTTCTATCTTAGTGCGACTGATACGGTAACACAAAAAAATTGATAGTGTCTCAAAGTGTTCTTGAAGAGGTGTCGGGCGTTTAAGTGGTTCCTCAGATCCTCAGCTGAAAAAAAAAGTTAAATCCTTTACATGTGTTTTTAAGAGCTTTATGATGAAAGTTAAATGTTGTGAAAAAAGTGCAATATCGTATTTCCTTTGCGTGGATTTAAGCACAGTCATTTTACAGCTAATTGAGGAGACTACGGAGCCATAAGGAGAGGAGACACAGGAAAATTAGTCACACCATAAACGACGAAGACAGCTCTCAACGAGTCCCGCACCCGCCTATGTTTCTTAAATTAGAAAGGTGAAAAAATGCAGAAAATTTATTTTATACGACTACGATGGCGGTTTTTTAAATATTGAGGTCCATTCAACTCGATTTTATTTTATCCTTAATAACTCATGAATTATGAATGAATTATAAACTGGTAATTGGGACAGTCTAGTAAACTGATTGGATTAAACTGACGGACCATAACTAATAATTTTGAACTTAATACCGCCCTATTTAAAGAAGTGACTACATGTGCTCGGCGACGGCACATGATATGGGGTCTCGTACATTTTCGGTGCGGGACACTTGCGTGCACATTTAACCCTTGTGGTTCATGCGGATAAATTAGGAAATAATTCACAGCTGTGCAATTATTTTCAATTAGGGGTAAAACGATTCTGAAAACTCAACGCTATTGTATACTGAGGTGACAAAGACAGACTTGATAAATTCGAACCTAAAGAATCTTTTGACTTTAACGTACGTAATATAATTTAACTATTAGAAGAATCACTAACTATTTTTACCTACAACTTATTAATATGATATCCATAACTATTTTCGCATTAAAAGTTTTACTTTTCCGTTCGAGTTTTAAAAGAAGCAATTGTTTTCAAGATCCATATATATATTATATATATGTATGACATATACATATTTCTATACATACCTGTATTATAGTATTTATAATTTACTGAAGTAAAGAAAAATTTAACTTTTAGAAACATGAACATACATACATATGTATATCTACAGGAAGACAGTCCTTCCTCATCTGCATTTGAAGGTGAATAGTAATGTTTTCTTCAAGGCCCTGGAAGCGGGCCAAATAATCATTGCTACATGAGTTCGAAAATAATTGATAGTATTTGAGCGATATAGTACGATAGTACTTACGAAAAGTAGTACAGAAAATGATATTTATGCAGCTACAGGATATCGTCGAAATTCTTAGTAGTTATTATAGTAAAAGTAGTACTAAAGAAATGGTTTGCAAAAGTGTATATATTTTTCCTATCCTCCAACTAAATAAAATTAATAAAGTGGTGAGTAAAAACGACAAAAGATCGTTTGATCTTATTACTTAAAAAAATTCGATAATGTTTTCTAAGCAAAATGAAGCAAATCGTACATCAAGGCTCGAATTCATGATCTTATTATAAAGTCATCAAGCAAATATATGTATGTATGTATTATGTATACTATAGCTTGAGATTATCTACAAGATATTATAAATGACATTATTTAATACCTGCAGTCGGAGGCCAACATCAAAGGTATATAGTATAAAGATACTCAAATTTATTCGCATAAACCAAAACTTTTCTCAATAAAGTTCATGAAAATACATTCCTTAAAAGTTCGCTTGTATAATTCAATGGCAAAACGAATATTTACTACTGATACTTTTTCATTTGGTTATACTGGCATCTTTTTATATTTCCATTAAAGGAAACTCTTTCCACGTATCAAGTGGACTTGCGGACTTTTGTTACACGACAAACTAAAATTTAACGCTATATAGAAGTGGCTATGAAAATTTAAAAAAAAAAAAATTACTAAAAACTTTCGCTCAAGTGAATTTAGCTTTAGGGGCAAATGTTTACCTTTTTCTAAATCTTTCAATGTCGATGCAAAAAATTTCGTTAATCACTTGATCAACAATAAAAATTGTTGTTAAGTTCCACTCAATAAATTAACAACCCATTCTTAGCTCATCAAGCGTTGTTGGTCGTCCTAACTGCGATGCATTGGCTAGCTCACGAACAATGTTCGCATGAAAATTCTCCAGCTTAATTGTTTCCAGGAAAGTCTTTATAAATCTCGGCTCCTCTGGACTAATTCCAAATGGTAAAAATAATTAATTTGCATTTAAACCAACACGGTTTAGAATTTTGCGTGTAGCTCGTGGTAAACAAATGGTTCATTTACATTTCAGCAAACTGTTTATTGTTTCGCACTAGTTTCAGACGTAAATGCAGCATAAGTGCATACTGCAAGAATTTGTATCTGTTTCCATATTTAAAACAGGAAGGAAATTAGGAAATTCTGTACAACTGCGGCAGAGCCACTTGAGTTTGATTGATTCCACATCAGGAATTTAATTAAGACAGGCTAAGCAAATTTGTTACAGAAATAGATACATATGTAAATGAGTACCCCTGAGGAAGGATTATGTAATTGGTATTATACATTTAATCTAAATATGTAGGTAGCAAAATGGAGATAATATACATGCAAAGAAATAGTCATAATATCTGCAACATTTATAGGCTCAAAAGGCATTTCAATAGTACAAACGTTTTAACTTAAAATTTATTAAACTTAAAACTTATTATTTGAAAGCTCTTGATAATATTTGAAGATGGTTGTTAACATAATATATTACAAGTGACTTTCCATAAAGACTCTTCTTATAGTCACACAATTGGATCGAACTAACACATTTTCAATCATCCTCAACTAACTAAGAGTAGCTTCTAAATCTGAAAAATCGGATTTTTTTTGGACCGAAATATTTTCTAAAAAAAAAACGATTTTTTTTTAAAAATGTTTGTATATAATGGAAGATTTGCTATATTCTAAGCATCATGTGTACTTCTAACATTAATTAGTCAAATCCTATATCTTTATTAAAATGTCTAGAATTTTAAAAAGTTAAGTCAAGTCAGTTATGTATCTCCGTAATGTGGTAAAACATTATAAAGTTAAATATCGACAGAAGTTATTATTATTTTGTCCTATAGGGCAAACTGAATTAATAATATGATAAATCTTCAACACAACAACTTCGAAAGAAAGATGAAAAATGTAAAAATAATTGTTTATCCCAGCGAAAGCTTCTCTAAAAGGCGTAATGCGCTCTTATATTTTCCCATTTTCACGTCACTAAAAAAGATTTAACTGAGATATTTTTAGTCAAATGACCGAAAGAAACATGCATTTACTTTCAGTGATAAATAAACTGTCGAAAACAAAGCGAAAAAAATGTTTTACGCACATATGGCACTTTGTGAAGCGATACGAATATATTTAGACGTGAGAACAAAATTGCAGTGGAATTTGAATGGCACCGACGCTCAAAGGTTGATGTGTTTCTCAAAGACTCTCTGTTTACATGTTTCAGACTATGAATTCTCAAAAATTGCAAATATTATGTACCTGCATAGTTCCGCTTGAAATGCAACGAATTTAATTTTTCTATTTTTTTCCTTTTTTAAATAGATAAACGCACAGGAAAACATCAACTGGACATAATGTCGCCATGGCTGCAACTTTAGCTCCAATGTAATATGAATAAAACGAATGGAGTTAGGGACCAAGCGAGTGCAAGCACTTCGCTCTATTCCAAGGAGGTAAAAAGGTTTAGCAGATGTATTTTCGTTCGAACATGATAGTTGTTTTTTTTGCCAACAGCAAAACTGCAAGCAACGACCATCATCCTCAGGGTTTCCTACTTTCCTCAAGTGGTTTAAGAAAAACGAAAAACGTCATAAATCTCTTAATGGCGCTGTTTCATCAAAAAGTTCGCAATTTTCAAATGATGGATTAAGTCCGCCCTCTAGTCCTATTCTTGGCAATTTATCTCCAAGCTCAAGCTGTGATAGTGTTCTAAGCACATCGACTACCGGTTTTGCCTTTATAAAGCCACAATACTATAAGCCATATAATAGTGCTGAAGAGGTAAGTTTTTCCTTTTAAAATTTTCTATTTATCAATTATCTATCATTGGTGCAAAGTACTTTATAGTTAAAAAATCAACGACAGTTTTTGCTGTGATATTTATTTATGGTTGAATTAGTGTTTATCATATCCCGTTGATAAAGAAAATCATTTATTGTAAAACTAGTTTCGATGAAGTGGTAAATAAATTGTTAAAACAAATATTTAGAATGAATGAAAGCTAACGCTTTATAGCGCTAGTAGTTACAGAAGACTACCACATTTCATTATTCATCCTTTGCTGCCTCGCTTTATCCCCATGTAGAAATGACAACGATTAATCAAAACGCCACAATAAATCGGTTAATTTAACACTTAGCTGGCACCTAGGGGCCACTGAGTACCTTAAGTTTTTTACAATTTTTCAATTTCGTTTTCTTATCTCAATATTGGATATTTCCTAAATTTCCTTTTTATCTATATCAGTAGAGCATTATAAAGGTATCGTAACCTTTTTGGAAATCAATAAAATCATTAGCTGGCTTACAGCAAACATTTTCTTAGCTGGGGTCACGCGGATCCTACAGTGACAGCTTTTCGATTCTGCGGCGGTTTGCCAGCTAAGGATTAATTGGATTAATCGAATAATCATATGATATATTTCCTTTTTATTAATCGGTTATTTTAATTCTATATAAAATGAATATTTTAAATTCTTATAAAGACATACAGGCGCATAACATCAGTATTAATCCTACAGTACAACTCTAGAGACGATACAATTATTCCGGCTCAATTAAGCAAGCGATCAATTAATCAATTATTCGGCGATTACTTTTTAAATTGGTTCAGTACACTGAGAGAAAAATTGCTTATCAAATTAATAATTATATTATAATTAAGACGGAAGCGCGTTTGAACCAATCATCCTTGATTCAAACACGTTCTTTCTTTAGCTTTTCCTAAGATTTCAATTGTTTCTTATTTTCAAAAATTCTCAAAATATTAATTGTATTTCTTGAAAGCAGAAGTGAACTTAACACTTAACACTGTTTCCGAAATCGTAATATGTATAAGCATAATGAAATTGGACTTTTGAACTAGTACATGAAAATGTTGTACGTTGGTTCTGAAAAACAATAATGGCATAACGTTGTTTAAAACAAATCGAAATTAACAAATGAATTGCTTTTTTCTTACGTGCGATTTCGGATTTCAATATTTCGAACTAGTTTCTTGCAGAGTATAGAGTGCTATACATATGTATAATGTCTGGATACCATATATTTATAATTTATTAAAAACCGAAACCTTTTATTCGATTACAGCCAAAAATACTAATAACAGACAGCCCTGAGACTGAGTCCTACAGAAGACGAATAAAAAAATATAACAATAGTGAAGATAGACCTCA
The DNA here is from genome assembly GCA_963920795.1 of Eutolmus rufibarbis. Taxonomy (NCBI): domain Eukaryota; kingdom Metazoa; phylum Arthropoda; class Insecta; order Diptera; family Asilidae; genus Eutolmus; species Eutolmus rufibarbis. The sequence goes on along the minus strand of OY987207.1, from coordinate 34,431,557 downwards.
GCTAAGCTTAAGAGAAAAATATTTCCTATTCGATACAGATACCCTAAACTCAAATACTAGTGAAGCAGGATACGACAATATACGATATTTTGAGAGAAGTCTTCCAAACGCAAAGACAAATATTTATAACGGCAATAGTCAAAGTATAAGAAACCGTCGGAAACATCGAAGGGCAGTCAGCGATAGTTCAAAAGACAAAAAATCTGGGGCTTATGTCCATGTAAAGGGTAAAAGAAAGGCACCGCCACCACCTCCATTAGTAATCCATGAATCCCAGGTACAAAATGAAGAAACCTACGAAACTATACGAGCAGAACGAAATAGTAGTGGAAATGAAATTTATTCCTCAGGTTCAACGTTAGGTAGAAAAAAACGAAGAGCTCCTCCGCCACCTTTATCGCCAAAGTCTTCGGACTATGATACACCAAAATCAGTTTTAGCCGAAGGTTTATTTGACGACAAAGAAATCAAAGCAATAATTGAAGGAACTGGACGTAATTCTCCAGAATATTCTCCCAAAATGTTTTCGAAGAGAATATCAATGGAATCTAGTGGAAGGGACTCAAATGATAACTTTAGGAGAACTAGCAATGATGACCTTACTTCGGGAACGAACTCTGACAAATGTGAATCGCCTACTAGCTCCCCAATATCCCCAATATCGCCGAGGCCATGGTACAAGAGACCTATTTCTTCACATCGGGAGAGCTCGATTCCGTTTAAGCGTGAAGTTATTTTAAAGACAATGGAGAAGAGAAGAGGGAAGCACAAAGAAAAGGAATCGACTACAACGAACCTCTTGCCCGAAGTCGGATATTCTCGATCTTCAATATTTGATTCGGGTCATAAATTCGGTTTCTTCCTGCGCCACAAAGAAAATCCAGAAGAACCCAGAGGCAAAGAAAGGGACAAAAGACGATCAGGGATTGGAATTCCAAACATAAGTGAATTGGACCGTGAAGCGGCTGAAATCCTAAACAAAGAACACGCCAATGAAAAAGCGAGAAAAGATGCGGAGCGCGAAAAGTTCTTCAACCTGCCGGACCATCTTATTTTGCAGCAGCAAATGTTTGGCTCGAAAAGTCAAATTTCACAAGAAAGCGAGTCAGACGATGCAACAAATCAAGCCTCTACCAAGGATTTGATTTCCAAATTCGAGTCTTCTTCAAACCAAACGCGAATAACTCTTAATACATCCTTCATAGGCCGTACAGAGAACTTCTTTCAAGACAAGACGTCTCAAGGGGACAAAACAAATGAAAACAAACTCCAGACGACGACTTCGGATGATCCACAAAAAGTGACTAGTAAATCTCCGTCGGAGGCCTCTAAGCCGCCGAATTCTATTTTAGGCATCATCGACTCGACACAAGGCGCAAAAATAGATGAAACGCTAAAGTCTACCGGAAATGAGCAGACTGAGGCAATCAAACAGGAACGGAATGCATCACAAACGACATGGACGTGTCCGTTTTGCACCCTGGAAAATCCGTATTGGCGCATTATATGCGAAGCATGTGAGCGACTTAAGCCGTATGATAAGCTTAACAAATTCGAAGCTAAGCCGACGTCCAAGGTGTCTGCCAAAATAGATCCTCTTCCCAATCCTCTTAATATGAAGAGTTTAATAAAAACTGAAAACAATATTGAAGCCAAAAATGAATCTAAAGATCAAAAGCCCAAAGAAGACCAGAGTACAATCAACCAGACAATTGATTGGGAAAAGAAAGCTGAAAAGGTTATGAAATACTTTATGCCTCGAAATTCTAGCAATGCCCTAGCAAAGTCATCTTCGGAGACAGCCGTAGTTAAGAAACCTCCAGTTTCACGAAAATCTCCCTCCCCTAGCAAATTACCAATTAGCTCGCCGAACTTCTCACGCAGAAGCAAGTTGTTGAGCATTGATAAATCTGATAAAAAATCGTCTTCTTCCAACTATTTAGCAAAGATGCCTGAGAAAAAAGTTCAGAAAGACGCTAGTCCTCCGATAGCCGAAAAGAGGCAACCACTTCTAGATAGCTCTGTGATCGTAACCACGGTCACCCCCGTATTTTACGCTCAGACGACTATAATTCAACGGCCTCAGACGCCACTTCAGGGTGAAATTGAAACAGAAACAACGGCGATTTTAGAAGCTCAAAAATCCAGTATTGTTGAAAACGAGAATAAAAAACATCTAATTGACCTCAAGGAAGTCCGTAGTGCAAGAATTGCTAAATTTACACAGTTACCAAATGTACCAAACTGCATAAATGATACCAAAGATGATCGAACGTATTCTTCTGAAGGATCTGTGTCTCTTGATGACAATCCAGATTCTTTAGAAAGGGAAAAAAGACGATTAAGAGAAAAGATTAGAGCAATGAATGCAAAGGCTCTTGCAGATAAGTACCCAGTACTACAGAAAAATATACCTTCAGAAGTCACTTCAAAGGATACTGAAAAATGTTACCAATCTACTATTACCGAAGGTAAAAATCAAGAACCACCAAAGCGAGGTGCCATAAAAAAGATATTTCCCAAAACCAGAAGTCTGGACGATAATGTTATAGAAAAGAAAGATGAAGTTATGAAAGAGTCACTTTCCCCACGAGTTACCAAAAAGCCAAAAAAGGTTTCCACTTCGGTTCAAACATCAGGACACATTAAAAGACCTGACGAATTAAAAAGTAACACTCATGAGGTTTTATGTGACGATGTCACAGGAGATTTAAAACTCGATAACCTTATATACAATCCAATTTTCGAAAGTCCTTCCGAATATGTTCAGTTTTCTGACTACGATACAGCGAAGGTTAGGGAAATTTCGAAAAAATTGCAATCTCCAGAAGGAATAAGTGATTTTAAAGCGACACTCAAATATCCTTGCAAGGGAATAAGTCGTACTGATACAATAACTTTAAATAAATTCATGAGGAGCCTGGAAACAGCTATATCTGAAGGAGAGTATGAACTAGCAGCAAAAATTGCAATGGATTTAGCGAAAATGAAAGTTTCTTTGCAAGTGACAAAAGTTAAGAACAGACCTTCTAGTGGCGGTATTGACTACAACCAAAGCATTATGTAAGTATTTCGTTTTTATTTAATTGCTTTTAGATGTTAACCGAAAAGAGCAAATTCAACTTAATCTAACATTTCTTATAGCTTAATAACTAACTAACTAAGAAATTACAATGCCTTTTCTGCAAACAAAGAAATCATTTAGGGAAGACGCTTTCAAATATAAGTACATAAATATGCATATCTGTTGGTGTTCTGTAGACATATTCAAAGTTTTTAAATCTACTCTAAAAGGTGCTAACGATACTATAGGTTGTGAGATGAAGCCAGTTTTCTAAATTCAATTATTAGGTCTGTTCGATGAAATAACTGCCAAGTTCCAGAGCGCTCCGGAGCGCCACAGGGCGAAAATTAAATCGTTCGATGAGAACTTTAACAGCAAACCCGGAGCGCCGGGAAGCGCTCCAACTAACCCCGACTTTATCTCGAGTTATTAACTGTTGAAGACGTCTACTTTATTATTTATTTTTAACATGACCCGCATTTAACTGGTACTGGTTATTCACCACTTTCGCTATTAACTGACTAATAATTAAATTTTTTAGCTCCGCCATCACAAATTTTAAAATTGGGAATGAATTTTATGATTTTTTTTCCGTAGTATCTGCACACCCCTAATCAAGTTTAGTTTTATACTCTATCAAAAAATAATTACTTGGGTAACTATTGCACTGGTTCTCGCATATTGTTGATTTGAACTGCTTTTCATTTAAAAGATAAAACTGAATTAGTGCTTTGAGATTACCTCAACTCCACTATTATTCCATTTTTGTGGAATTATTGAACACCATTGATGTTCCAAACTAATATCGTTACAAATTAAACAAGCATAAGCGAATTCAACAATTAACATGTAGTTTATATTTATTTATAAAAGAATAAAAAAATTTTCTTTCCAGTGTTGATTTATTTGTTGAAGACAAAGTATCACAGAAAGGTCCAATACAAATTCCTGTGAAGCCACTCATGACAATCATAGAGCTAAAAGAAAAAGCGCAAAAAGATTTCGATATTCCGATAGAATTACAAAAATGGTTAATAAACGACGAGCCAGCAACGGACAACACCAAGACACTTTTAGAGTATGGAGTCCGGGATAGCAACAGCGGATTCTATTTATACCTAATAACACCGGAAAATAAAGTCGATGAAAAGAAAGAGATTAATCTGCCCATTCCTAAAACATCCATAGCTCTTCCAGAGGACATTGATGAAAGCCTGAGTGATACAAGCTCAGATTCGCACAACGGCATTGAACAGGATGAATCTTTGCAAGGTGCTACTGCTCTACCTCAATCTGAACCAGTTAAAGAGAAAACAGAGGATTCTAGTTCGGAAATATGGCATTGTCCTTTGTGTACTTTAATAAATCCAGCTGATGTCCTTGCCTGCTTTGCTTGCTCGAAAGCAAAACCAAACTCTAATAAATTGCCACTACCTCAGAAAGAGAATTATGAAAATTATGGAATGTCCCCGGAGTTGAGACAATTTTTGGAAGGGGTACAGACGCAGGTACAATATCGACTGCCGGAGAAGAAGAATGATCTTAACATAATGAGCCCGAATAGAAAATCGTCAGAGATATTTAATATTGTGGAGGAAAAGCAAAAACCGGCGATTAAACCTGGATGGAAGCCTGGGAACATTACTATTGAGATTATTAAGAAATCTTCAAACTTTTCTAGTCCCAATATAACCAGGAACAAGTACCGGGGAGTAGACAACTATAATCCTAATCGAAAACATAATGACGCTTCCCAAGCAATGCCTTCGAGCCCACCAGCTAGAAAAGAGAAGGCGCGTGCACCTGCACCACCTACTAAAATTGAAGAAACTAATCACTATATGGAACTACTTAAATTAGACAACTCGGATGTGGTAGCAAATACTGAACCTTTTGAGTGCCCCATATGCTTTATGAAGTTCAAGGAAAAGGAAGGTGTTGTTCTTCGAGATTGTCTGCATTGCTTTTGCAGGGAGTGCCTAGGTAACACGGTACGTTACAGTGACGAAGCTGAAATCAAATGCCCTTACATGGACGCCGAGTACAGCTGCGAGAGCATCCTACAGGAACGTGAGATTAAGGCAGTTGTATCTATTGAGGTCTACGAAAAGCACTTGGCCAAATCAGTAAGAGTGGCTGAGCATCAAATCGAAAATGCATTTCATTGCAAGACACCGAACTGCAGGGGTTGGTGCATCTACGAGGATAACGTTAACGAGTTCAAATGTCCTGTTTGCAGGATTGTAAACTGCCTCATGTGTCGGGTAAATATTTTTATTTAATTGTAAAACATCGCTGCAAAGTTGATTTTTTACCTTTCAAATTGATGTGGCTATGCAAAGGCTACCTATTTTTAGTCCTAATGTTTTTAGGCCGAATCAATTTAAATTCATAACAATAGTTAGGTAGACTATAAAAAGAGGGGCGTTATAATATTTCAAGCGAACAATTTTGGAGTCTGAAATAATGGAAGATTCTGATAGTATTACCGTGAAAGAATGATTATCTGTTTCTAATTTGATTCACATAAATTCAATTCTGAAAATCAACAACAATTAGTTTCGGTTTTTGCGACGCCTTCCAACATCCAATAAAATCTAATTCGCGCCTATTATATGTATAATTAGTGTGAGGTATTATTATGCATTGGACCACAGTCTGTGCCCAAAATTTTATCATTCGAATTTAATAAAATTTTAATAATTCCAGGTGGTTCATGATGGGCTAACATGTAAACAATATCAAGATAGGTTAATCAGTGACTGCGATAGTAACACAGAAGCTCGTCGAACTAAGGAAATGCTCAACGAGATGGTGGACAGAGGAGAGGCCATGAACTGTCCTACATGCCAGGTAAAAGTATATAAATATGCCATATTTTGTTTTATACTTAATCCCTTATCATCAGGTCATTATGATGAAAAAATGGGGTTGTGATTGGCTGAAATGTTCCATGTGCAAGACTGAGGTATGCTGGGTAACACGCGGGCCGCGATGGGGTCCTGGAGGTAAAGGTGACACAACCGGAGGATGTAAATGCGGAGTAGATGGAAAAAAGTGTCATCCTAAGTGTAACTACTGCCACTGAACTTAATAGACTATTTTTAACTTTATCCATAAGCACCGCATATTTTTCAAGGATGATATTGTGTGAGTTTAAGCAGCTATTAAGAGTCTCCCTCTCTCTTATATATATAAAACGAACCAATAAAAGTGAGATATGAAAAATAAATTGTTTTACTTTAATGACCCTTAATAATTATAGTTAACGCATCGAACCAATGTTTTTTATTTCTTTATTTTCATATTGAAAAAGTACAACGAACGGGAATTTGGAAAAAAATATATTACTTACTGCCGATTTTGCAACTTTGCAGGCTTGCAGGTTTAACTATTGCAGCAAAAAATTCCAGAAAAAATTGGATTATAGCAACTTTTCCAAGGAAATGAAATTTTATGCCGACTTGAGAATGTGTTTCCGTTTGGATGAAAAGCGAAAATATTTACATTATAACATTCAAATAACACACTATCCTCTTGTAATTTATATCCGCAGAGATACTTAAAAGAAGATTTTCCAAGCTTAAATACAAATTTAGGGAACCCTCATAAACTTTGGTCTCATATTAAATTATTTGGTAAATACGCAAAAATAAATCAAATCTTTCAAAATATGCTCCAAAAAGAATGAGGTAAATGGGGCTCAAAATAAAATAAATGCCATTAAAGACGAAATAATTAGAAGAAAATTTACAGAATCCGGTCAATTCTAATTACAGATTTATAAATTGATTCACGTAAATGAAATATCGGTTCCTTATACAAGACCAATACAACAGAGTTCTGCGACTAGTTTCTCCCAATGTTAATTATTTAGAAAATGAAGTTCTTGTTTCCGCCGACTACTCCATTAGTAATCGCTTGGTTTGCGATACCACAGTGAAAGACGAGGTATCATTTTTATATCGCAGCTTAAAGCAATAAAGTAACTTCTCTAATTTACTTCTACATAAATTACCTGATAAACGCTTCAAAATATCCCTCAAACAGTCCACGCAATCCAGTCAGCACATAAAAATGCAACAGCATCAATTCTTTTCCAGACCACGACCACATTATTATAAAAATTGGGAAAACCAATTATATAAAAAATTGTGTTAAACCAGGTTTGAATTTATTTTAAATCAATCTGGCGAGGTATAACTTCAAATTTTATTTAAATTGCCCTGGAGCGGGACCAAAAAGTCCCCCGCCTTGTTTGCTAGCCGCTCGCGATGGCGCAAATCCGAGTAATTTTTGAATATTTTGTCGGATCGACATGGTACATAAAATGTAGAGGAAAATGAATGAGCATTCAGTGTAGTCTTCTCCAGGAAGATTCCTATGACTTAGCCCCTGGATCCAGGAAATAGGAACGAAGGGCAGACGGGCTACTACCCTGCCATCAAATCTACGTAAGCAAATAAAATAATACTTAAATATAGTTGCAATGAATATTACAATCGCGGGGCTGTTGAGCAGACTGAAAGCCTAGGAAAATGTTCAAGTCTATTCTGCCTCAGCGCTAACATTTGAATAGTTTAGCTAGCTCGTTAGAATTTTACTTTAAAAGGCTTAACGAATGTGTGACGCTGACATTAGATAAGCCTTCATTCCGCCACGCGAGCCCCTTAATTAAGATGACATTCTTACATGCTATTGAACATGCTCAAGAGGGCTGTAAAGGCAAACCCTGTCGCAAACATCGATTTCATTTTGACTAGAGAAAGATCTCGGTTATTATTCTTCAGCTTTTCTTCATCCCGTTCAATTTTTTTCTTGTGTGACTTATCTAGGGAGTCGCCGTGAATTTCTTTCCGACGTTCTACTAAAATTAAAAAATACTTGATATTATGAGTGCTCTTAAAATAAGTAGTGTTTTATTCTTACATTTTTTGCTTTGCTTTTCTACCTCTCCCTTGAGTTTCTTATATTTTTCCGTGCGATATACCAAAAGCCATGTCAGTCCTGCGGAAGGAAGTGAGCAAGTTTCGAGAAAATAAAGTGGGTGAACATGATTTTTTACCTTCTCCTAGAAAAGCTGTGCATACAGATATGAAAACAATTAATAAGGTGTCAGACCACATCTTATTTTAGTCAAAAATAGATAAATTCCGGGCCTTTTAAAAACTAATTCCTCAGCAAGTTCCAGTCATTCTGACAAGTAGAAAATATACATAATAGGGGGAATTTTTACAGGTTCACGTGTAATTTTTCTCTAGGGGAAATTTATGGAGGGTAATTTATAATAGATGTGCATTTTTATATCTAATTATTTATTTATTTCCATTTATACTAAAATTCATGAAGAAGTTAGCTAAATTTGTAAAACATTTTGAATGCAATGTAATATTCTTAAAAAATTTGAGTTAAAAGAAATTGAAAAATAGTGGTAATCAGGAAATGATGCCTGGCAACGCCCAGCGGCTGCTGCTCAAAATGGCCACATTTTCTTCAAGTGAGAGCAAGCATTTGTAATCAAATCGTGTTTAAGTGCTTTAAACAATAAATTTACAGGAAGAAATTGTGCTCAAATAAGAGAATAAGACCAGGTGCAGTTTAATTACACAAAAAGTTACAGCATAGTAAACTAAATTGGATTGCGAGGTGAGTTTAATTTTGGCGTGCCGGCGGAGAAGGATTCGCATAACTTGGGTGTCATTTATTTTTTTCAGAAATTATACACCCCACAATATAATAAAATGCGTAGAAAAAGCGAACGCTCTAGGGCAAATGCTTCACCGGCTCCGGTGGAAAAATCAACAAGAAGATCCAGCCGACGTGGGAGGAAATCACCGACACGTTCACCCGACTCCGAGCGTATTAACGAGGAAAAGGTAAGCGAAACAGAAATTGACGGCGATAACAAAAAAGAACGCGATTCTAGTTCGGATCGTGATAGTGAAGAACAGACAAGTAGGGGTCGGCGAAGAAATCGCGCACCCAAGACCAGAACATCTGAAGAAAAGAGCCCGATGAAGCGGAAGCGCGGCGGGCGATCTGAGCGGATAACCACAATAAGCGAGGAAAACGGGGACACTGAGCCAGACAAAATTTCTGAGAAGAAGGCGGTGGAGACGCCGCCGAAAGTTGAAAAGTCTCCCGATAACCAGGAAGTCCTGCGCAAGAAGCACGAGGAACGTCAATCTTCCGATGTTCGAAGCTCTTCCGAAAAGGAGGACCATCGCAAAAAGCAAAGCGATGATGCGAAGGTATCAGACTCACCCTCGAATCTTTGCAGGAAAGATTCTAGTGAGGAGAAGCGAAGCAAAGATAGAGAGGAAGACAATTCGTCGGAAAAGTCTCAAGCTGTGGAAGAATTTGTACGAAGTCCAAGCAAGAATGAGTCAAGAAAAAGTGAGGACAAAACGGAAGAATCTGCAGCTGCAAAACAACCAAACAAGGACAAAATAAATAATGACGAGAACAATGATAAGGAAATGCATGCGAGTTCAACTCCGGAAGCCGAATCCAAGCGCCAAAGCATCTCGGAGGAAGCCGAAATTAAAGTAAAAAGGGAGTCACAAGAGGTTTCACTTTCTCCCAGCAAAACTACGGAAACCATCAACAGTAGCAAGACTGAGGAGAAACCTCGAGAAAGGCGGAGCCGTTTCGACGAACGTCCCAACAAGACTTCTGAATCTGAAAAGAAACTAGATGAGAAAGAAAATAAAGTTGAACAGAATAACGACGAAAAAATGTCCAGCGAGAAAAAGGTTGAAAAGCCACAACGCAAGAGGAAGTGGCTGACAAGAAAGGATTCAAAACCGCATGTTTTGGCTATATCAACAGATTCACTGCGCAACTTAATCTCGGACGTTCAGCCAGTTCCTCTGAGCGACATAAAACTTGAATCATCTTCGGAGCCCGAGGAAGTGCAGCCTGTCAAGGAAGTCGAGAAACGAGTAAGAGAAAGAGAAAGGTCTGGGAACCGTGACAAACATTCAAAAGATCGCGAAGGTAAACGAGAGGAAAAATCATCGTTATCTTCTGGAAGGAAAGTTTCCATAGTTAGCGAAGAAGATAAATCACTTCAGCGGCCACCTAGTCCACCAAAGAATGAATCGAGCAGCATTCTCTTCATAACAAATTTGGTCAGACCTTTTACAGTTCTGCAATTGAAAGGATTGCTAGCCAGGACGGGAAAGATTGTCGAAAATGGATTCTGGATAGACAGGATAAAGTCAAAATGCTACGTGAAGTACGAGACGGAAGAGTAAGATTATTTTATTTCAAATTGAAGTTTATTTCTAAGACCGTAATACATTTAGTCAAGCAACTGAAACAAGACACGCCTTGCATGGTGTACGTTGGCCAACATCTAATCCAAAGTGTCTGAATGTCGACTTTGGCTCGGAAGCTGCCATGGAGAAGGCGATTGCCTCAACGTTGGAGGAAGGACCTCGGTTCGCCGCAGACGGTGCGCGCGACAATCGCATTGTTGGCACAGGCTGGGATAAGGAGCGATTTGATTTTGAAGATAAAAAGGTTTGGGCCCTAAAATACATTGTAAAACAAAACTTTAACATATTTTTAGGACATACAGGTGAGTAGGCCCGTCAGAGAATGGGATGTCGGCAAAAAGGAGGAGCTTGAACGTGAGATGGAAAGAAGCCGGGAACGGGAAAGAGAAAGGGAACGGGACAGGAAACGACATTCCATGGACAGGGAAAATATAAGGGATCGGAGACGAAGTACGAGTGCGTCGCCTGGTATGTTTATCTTATCATTGTTGAGAGCTTATTTAATGTGAATCATTTCAGCAAGAAAATTTAAGAAAAAGGAAAATGATCCTCCTCTTCGTCTTCTTGATGATCTGTTCAGGAAAACAAAGACCGCGCCGTGTATATACTGGCTGCCTCTCACTCCTGAACAGGTAAGTACTTATAGTATAAGAAAATAAAAACCCAAATCTTGCAACAAAATTTAAGTAAACTGTAATATCTCTGATAATTAGCAATGTAAAAAGTTTTAAGATCACAACGTCGTTGAAGCCTTTCGTCACATTTTATTAAAATATTTTCAAAATTATGATAAATGTAAAAGAGAGACCTTGATTTGGCGCTTTTAGCTAAATTACGTAAAGGATGTTTGTATTATATAAACACTAACAAAATATAATAGTCTGCTTCCCTGTATGATTTTCTATAGAATAAAGGACGTTGCGTTATTTGAGATGCGATTAAGCGATCCATCTTTATAATGTGTCTGTATATAACTCAACTATAGTATAAAATTTGTTAAATTCACCAAATTGTTCATTCACCAATTATGGCTCAAAACTTGTACCGTAGAGGAAATGACTAAGAAAATCACTGTAGCACAATGAGATATAAAAACAAAAAACGAAGATTTTTTGAAAGGAACTGTATAATCATTCCCAAGCTAGGGGGCATTCTTCTTTAGGCCGTAAGAAAATAGTGACTTGAATTTTTATTTAAATTAAAATTCAAATAGAAAGGTTGATCTTCCCAAAACTTTCAGGATAATTTATTTATTATATCCAGAAAATCCCTTAACAACTTTCTTTGAAAAAATATATAACATAAATTTGTTTGTTCAGAGTTTGTACTTCTTTAAATTAATAATCTGTGAAGAATAAAAATTTGTAATGTATTCAGCATGATTTTCATAGATTTTAAACTTTTTTTAATCTAATGTTTTTACTTCGAATAAAAACTGAGGTCGTTAGATTACATGCACACGATTCCGCTGGCGAAGAACAACGGGAGATATTTGATACTCATATCACAAAAGCAGTATTTTTTTTAATAAAATGTTATACTTATACTGTTCAAATATTAAATAAAATATCCTGAAAGTTTGAAGAAAATACCGAGTTTTTTTCATATTATTTATATGAATTTCGGAGAAAATTCGAGGAAAAGCTGAATTTTAGGAAAAAAAAAATTTTTTTTTTTCAGTTTCGAAAGTGACTACCTGCAGTGGGTGGTGACATTTTTGAAAGGGACATTAGGATAGTAGATTTTTGGCGCGAGTTGGATGACGCTGGGTTGAGTAGATCACCCTGTTACTCCCTGTAACCCCAAACGGTTGACATAGCCCCTCCCTCCCCCGCCATACAATTCAGGTCAGATCTTTCATCCCACTCATTTTGGCATACGCTATAAGAAACGTTTGTATGTATATACTTCGCAAGTTTGTTTGGCTAACGACACCAAGGTCGAAAAAAGATAAAGGAATACATCACGAGTGTTACTATAATCATTCTTTGTCCTAAACGCCATTTTTCGTTAAATATGTATGATGATAGCAAAAATGTGATATTTTCGCTATTTTCCAGATTGCTGAGAAGGAAGAAGCTCGTCGCAAGCGCTTGGAGGAGCATGAGGAATTACGTAAAGAACGTGAACGTGAGCGCGAACGTGAAAGGGAACGCGAACGTGAACGTGAAAAAGAGCGCGAACGAGAAAGAGAGAGGGAGCGTGAGAGGCGAAGAGAGCGTTCAAGCGACCGTGACCGAAGGAGATCGTCACGCAGCCGCGAAAGACGTCGATACTAGACATACACATAAATAGAAAAAAAGATAAACATAAAATTCACAGACTTCGTTAAATGAAGAACCATTGAGTAAACAATTCTCAAATGGAAACAGGATAGGATTGTGACACCGCCCATTAATTCGGCGATGCCCAGAGAATATGGTCTGTGGATACATAATCTTTTCTTTCTTTTTAAATTAAGATATTTTATTTACAAGCACTAGGTTAAATTTCGATAATATTTAACAGCGCAACTTACGATCTTTTCGTCTTTTCGGCATATCAGCACACGAGTTATTCAATCGAACCATTTTTGGTATCCTACATGCTATAATATTTTCATTTCACTTTTTAGACGGCAATTTTATTCGGTTCGCTCGTTTTAAACAATTATCGTTCTTAACTATTGTAATTCTCATCCAACATTTTCCAAAGCGGTGAAATTTGCATTGTTCTCATCTGTATTAAGATGTAGAACTAACTATCTAATCCCATACGAAAATGCTGGATGAATTTTGAATTATATATTTCAATCTTCTCGTAGTAGTTTAATTTAAATTTTTCTAGTTAATATTAAATAGACTGAACGTACTCGTGTTGCAGGAAGTTCTTACTAACAATCAAGCTCTTTTAATGTAATGAGCCGGCGATCTACGTGTACAGTTTTTTGCTTAGGATGTCTTCCCATTCAATCAATGAATCACTACTGCTAACGGTTTATTGATCAGTCCAGCTAAAAACTTAATTATGTATTATTTTGTCAGAAGCTGAAAACTTCCTGTGTATGAGTCTTACTGAGCGTAGCACCAGAGATCGGCCCCATACCACTTGCGGGTTTAGTTTTGCCTTCAGTGACATATTGACTCGACTTAGAAAAAGTTAAAGCAAATCGATGGGATACTAGAAACAAGGTCTATTGAGGAGTCTGCGGTTCTATTGAATTCTGTTAAAACATCGCTGTGTTGACTTTTATCTGCTAAAAGACTACACTTACCAACTTAAGTTCCATATAAATGCTAAAGAAAAGTGCTATTGGGAGAACAAGTACTTCAAGCAGTGCAGACAGTAATAATATAAAAATTCGAGCTATGTCAGAAATTATCACTACCAAGCAGAGGAAATGAAAAAACCAAGACGAATGTCCCGGCCACGCAAAGATAAATGGATCATGCAGCACCCAAACTTTTTACGCCGTTTAAAAGAGGAAAGAAAATTTTACTCTGAACCTTCAACCAATGGATTTACCTTTACTCCTCTCAGAAATATGGACAGACTTCATTTCTTTAAAAAAAACTCCCAAGATTAATGCTTCACTTCAATGAATTCATAATTGTAATGGAAATAAATAAAAACATCTTTAAAACCAAACACAATTTTTTTTTTTAATTAATTTTAGTAAATCTCTTCGCTGAAATAAGCCTAGTTTTAACCATTTTTATCTCCCAAAAAGTCTGAGAACGAATTTTCCATAAAAGGAATTATATATAAAAAATCTTTTTCCTAGGTTCTAAATGATTTAAACCATTCACTGCCTAATATTAATATTGCTAGCCACGAATATACTCGCGATTCGCAGCGAATGTGTTAACATGTTTTGATCATTGGCGGAAATTCGATCGGCTCTGAATATCATCTTTAGAAATAATAATAAATAAATAGTTTCACAATGAAAAGGGTATCAAATATTTAATTTATACAAGACCAACATCCAAACGAAAACGAATAACCGGCCAACTTAAACTGTCCTAATAAGCTAAATTTAATCTACAAAAATCTTCTGATTTTCGAGATAATGGTACTTCTTTGAAAATTAGGTAAGTCGTTAACTTTGATCAATTTTTTTGGTGCCACGGCCACAAAGTTTGTTATTTGAGGTTCCTTTTATCAAGTATAAGCAAAGATATTTCCAATATGACTGTCGTTTTCTCACAATAAAGAAATCGTTTACAAGTTTTTTTCCTTCAAGACATGCCGTAAAAAAATATACTAACAATAAGTTTAACTGGCTAATTGTCCTAAAAGTTGGTGCATGTAGCCTAGATTCTTAACAGGTATTAGATCTTGCGCAAAAAAGTCGAAGGTAAGACACGAAGGAGTAATCAAATTTTAGTGGGTACTTCTAAAGTAAATTCAACAATAAATTTTTAGCGTTGGATTTCAGTAGAATTAATTATTAAACTCTTTAAAATAGTTTAGGGTTGAAATATTTTCTTTTACATGGATTCATGGGATGTCCCCCTAACTAAAAAATCATTCCAATAACTATTTGCGTATTGCGATTAGCGTTTAGTGGAATGCTTAGGCCGTTTTCGAATTCACATGAACTTATATTTCTCACTAACTCTTCGAATCGCACTTGCTCTTGGCACTTTTCTTGGCGCTTAGAGACTATTCGAATCAGTTCGAATTGAACTGTTCTAATTTTTTTTTCGATCACAATACCTACCAAATTCTTAGTGTACTTTAGAGAACACTTCTATCAAGTTTGATAGATAAAAAAGTGTTAGTGCAAAGCAATAATTTACGTATATTTTCGAACGCCCTTCGCACTATTCGAAATTTTTTGGAGAACATTTAGTGCGGAAAATAAAACATTTAACTAATGGACCGTTTATTTTGAAAGTGGAGTAATTTCATTTTTGGAAAATTCTGAAAAATCACATAATTTTTGTACTCACCGTGATATCTATGTATAAAAAAAAAATCATTACGTTTTATAGCAAAACATTCTTATTATTTTTGAAAGAATAACATGAATTGATTTGAAAAATCTATGGCTTAGAATCACCCTGTATTGTTGATATTTTTATAAAAAAAATATAGAAACAATTAAGGTAACAAACCCATCTTTCCAAAAACTCGTTAAAATTAGGTCACTTATTACTCATAGAACACCTAGAATTGTTGATGAGGCATTAAACCATAATTCTTTGAAAATAATTTATTCTGAAATACTTCTTACCGAAAACAGTTAATAAGCTTTTTGTCTTACATACATATAATATATCTCAATATTGAGCACGAAGTTCAGTTAAACTTCGGTTATGAAATTAATACAAAACATTTATTGAAGAGTTACAAGCTAATCAGCCTGGATGGTGGAAAACTGACAAAAGTAGTCAATTGATAAAAAAGATCGAACAATTGGTGATCTACATTTTGAAATTGTTTGCATAGTTATTTGCAAATGCTCTGACATTCGGATGTAGATAGATTGATGGATGGGGAAGCATATGTGGATTGATATTTGTTGATGGCACAAGTCCAGGCAAAGCTGATCGAGGTTGAGATAAATGCATCGGTGGAGGTCTATAATTGTTGGGCATATTAAATTGCTGAAATCGTTGGCTGTCCGGTGGTGTGGTTTTTGTAGAGCCTCGCAAATTTCTATGTGTAGCATTCCTTTTTAACGGCGGCATTTTGGGTGGAGCGGTTGGAAATAGATGAAAAGGATGAAAATCTTTAGGCGGTTCAGAGCTCAATTGTGGCAGATGCGAGAGACGAGGTCGTTTTTCGCTAGGAGTAGGGCTGTGTACTCGTTTTAACATTTCAAAAGCTTGTGGAGGTATGGTTAGATCAGATATAAACCGTCTGTTCATTGGATTTTCAAAATAGCCTGGTAAGTTTTTCAAATGTTCGTCCATTGAAGGAGATTCTGCCATTAAAGTGTGGGATACTGGTGGTTTTATATGTGATCGATTTTCAAAATTGCTCGAATTCCTATCAATTGATGTACGAGTCTGGGATACTGATGTTCCTTGAGGTTGTTTGTTCACTCGATATTCAAAATGTCCGTCCACCGAAACTGGTCTTGTAATATCGCGGGATATTGGTGTTTCCGGTGGTATTGGAGGTTGCATACAGCCGGCAATATTATTCAAAATAGGCCCTCTCTCCTGGTACGCCGGTGGAGGTCCTTGAGTACCGGACTCCTTAATTTGTTGATTTGTATCATTACCTAAATCCCTGTTGTTTATTGAAGCTGGTGAATCATTTGTAGTAGTACTTACGACCTGCTGAGGGTTCTCGACTGTAGTGCCTAAGTTGTTAGTATCAGGTTGATTCGGCTTGATGTCTTCTTCAATATCATTCTTTTTTGGCTTATACTCCTCTTTACCATCAATAAAATGCTCGGCAATATCGCACAATCCGCGAATTTTTAACATCTTGGCTGAATTTAAGAAATCATTAAGTCCGGTCTTATCAATTGTAAGTTCACCAAGATACATATAATCAACAATTCCCTGCATATGCCATAATTTAATTTCTGCAGGTAGAACAACTATGGGATAATTTCCTTCGGTGCCCTGAAGAATTGAGTCGAAAAATGCTGAACTTGCGGATAGTACCAAACGATGGCATCGAATCAAATGTCCTTCGGTGACAAGAGTAACATCAACAAATTCCTGAGCTCTTAACAGTTTCTTCAGGTTTGAAGTCAAATTCTGTTTGTGGCTATTCCACTCCAGAAATAAATTACCGTCACACATTTCAAATTCACTTCTTTAACACCGATTAAATTTGTTAAATATGCGCCTTGCCACACGATTTGAAGTTAGCCGTCTCTTTAGAAGTAGTCAAAAAGGATAAAGCGATACGCAAGCGTACAATGTTTATTTAAAAATGCTCAGCGGTTTAATCATTAAGTACTTTTATTAGAACGATTATGGATGCATTCGATATGCAAACCGATATGCAACTGACCGGTAGCAGCACTCGCAAGAATTTAAAATCACCGACGACGGTGTGTGGAACCCTAGCAATCAATTCAACAGTTTTTCCCTGACTGAGATGACTCAGATGCAAGTGGAGTGGACTGACCTTCCTGGAAATCTGAAGCTTCTGTGATGGAATCTGAAGGCGACACCCATCATAAACAAAACGTTTATTTACTTGCAGTCAGAAATCCTTATGATTACCGACATGTGCCGATAAACACTGGCAAACAAACGAGACGAAGATGAATTTATTATTGGTAACATTTTTTACCGATTTCTTGAAAACAATGAGAAAAGTATAGAGCTATAAGACGTATATGCGCAACTCATCAACGGGAAGATACCTACATATGCATGTGTAAAAGGAAATAACATTTATGGACTATTCAGTTAAATATAATCTCATTTTTCCAATCGTTTGCCAGACGATACCAAGAATTTACTTAATATAGGTCGAAACCGAGATTTTGCACGGTCCCCACTTTAAAACAATCCAATCCATACCAGAGAGGCGATAAGTTATGTTTATGCTTAAGCGGTTGTTAAAAAAAGGTGCAATATTTAGCAGCTTTTGTATCATATGAGGGGATGCATCGGAAGAGCTTTTTCATTTATTGATAGTTGTGCATCCCCCACCTTGAAGAATTTAAGGTGTATTCAGTACAAGTGGGATTAATTCTATTAGCTTTGCAGTCCTCAGAACGAGATGTTATATAAGATATAAAAATGCCCCTTAAAACTGTTCTCAAGTTTCATTTGCATTTGTCCATCGGAAAAACCAGAATTTAAAGTATAAAAATTGTCCCATTTTGATGAAAATTTTATATTGTAATTATTGATTAAGCAAGAGCTTTTATTAAGGATAGAGAACATTGATTGCATTCAGTCTTTTTTAATTGAAATGGTAAATGGTAATGAAAACATACCATTACTAATTTCAAATTGACCATTGCCAATTTAAAAATGCGTGCGTGACCTATGAGGCAATTAAAGAAGAGAAGTCGTAGAGTATGAGTGTGAAACTACATTTCAAGCTGTAAAAACAACAACCAGGGTAATCACAGTTGAGCATAAAAACCAAAATGAAATAACACGACTGTATATAGGGCAACCGATTCATTGGCAGCATGGTAGAGGAAGTCATTTGGAACTTATGTTAGTCATAAATGCTTTTATTGAATTCAAAATTGATTTGTTCTTAATAATTACTCTATAATTTAAACCAGCTAACTAGCTTGCCCACACTCGGCGGTGTCTGAGCTTCCTATTTGATTTAAATTTAATATATGGTTTTCAACAAGTTCTACCTATACCTGGCTTAAGCTGAACTAAGTTTAGCTAACTCATTTAAGGGAGGCTCAAAAAATAAAAGTTTAATTTTTGCGAAGTTTTAATTTATATTCGAAGGATTAAAAAATATTACATTAAAAAAAATGTTAGCTACTATAATTACGAAAATTTAATTTTTTTTTGTTAATTGAAAATTGAACAATTATAACTAGAATTATGATTCCGGCCAGGCCGAGACAAATCGTTTCGAGAAAAACGCTATTGAAAATAAAATTTGATTGCGTCCTCTTAAAGGCTACAGTTTCGTTATTTTTATGAATTAGGACTTAACAATTTTTTTAATTAAGTTTGATTTAGTTTATGCGGACCTAAACCAGAATTAAGCCAGGTTATGCATATATAGTATATGTACATATAACCTATCCTTTGATCAGTTATTGCCTGTTCAAACATACAAAATTTGTTTGAAATCGTTTATGCGACCTAAAAGTTATGGTGTAATAGACGAAAAAACGACTCAAGTCTTATTAAGTCCTTTCGGGCTTTCAGTGACGAGAACCAAATAGAGAAACATAATTTTTAGACGCTTGGATCATAGAAGCATTACCACAGTTTTAATTTATAATAATAACGCACAATAAAAGTAGGCTTTAAATAGCATTATCGAAAATGCGCATTAAGGAATGCTGGAAAAATTAACAAAATAAGGTGAACTCGCATTAGTACTCAAACCAAATAGCATTTCAATACATAATTTAAAGCTATCATGCATTCATTAAATTAAATAGTAATAAAATACGCAAAATAAAAATCTGTTTTCGCGTCACGCAGGGTATATAGAATACTGAAATGATATTTCAAAAGAAATGGCACACTTGACATTTAACACCTACTTGCATTTAAAATGTTTGAAATGATATTCGCAAATCAATTGGCACAGGCCTTTAATAATAAATACTAAGGATTTATAATTATTATTTATCATAGCCATGTGCCTATACACTTTCAAATCTGTTGAATATATACTCAACAAGTTGCTCGCTAGGTTGAATAATTAGTATCATATATTTTAAATAGAGATTTCTATCTTTTCGATACATTCAACTCTTCAGGAAAAATAAAAGCAAGTTATTTCTTGAGCGCAAAATCAAACTTACGCATTTAAGGGGTTGTTGTCAAAAAGCTCCTCACCTCACCAACTTGAGAGAGAATTCGGAGAAGTTTGTTTTGAAATGTTTTTTAGTCATTTGTGGGACAATTTCGCAACCGTTACATGTTATTATAAATTTGTTATAAAACTATTATAAAATGACTTCCACATCGTTAACTGGTTTGATGAGATGTGTAGCGGCTGTGACTCTTCGACAAAATTTGCTCCAAAAAAGCATATATCGCATAACAGTTGATCAAAGACGAGGAGCTGCTAAATGGTATCCCGATCCGGAGTTTATGGAACATTTCAGTGGAGCTGTGATGTATCCCGATGAGGTTACAACACTCTGGAAAGTGCCTCCGTGGAATAGAAAAATCACTCCCGTTGAGAAATCTGTGAAAAATTTAACATTAAATTTCGGTCCACAGCATCCAGCGGCACATGGGGTGTTGCGCCTAGTCCTAGAGCTCGAGGGCGAAGTTGTCGTTCGAGCTGAACCACATATCGGTCTATTACATCGCGGCACAGAAAAGCTGATTGAGTACAAAACGTACACCCAAGCCCTGCCGTACTTTGACCGACTCGACTACGTTTCGATGATGTGCAACGAACAGTGCTACTCTTTGGCTGTTGAAAAACTCCTCAACATTGAGGTGCCTCTAAGAGCTAAGTATATTCGAACTCTATTTGCCGAAATTACAAGGATCCTAAATCACATAATGGCAATTGGTACCCATGCCCTGGACATTGGAGCTCTAACTCCGTTCTTCTGGCTGTTCGAGGAACGTGAAAAAATGATGGAATTTTATGAACGCGTTTCCGGTGCCCGAATGCACGCAGCATACAATAGACCAGGAGGTGTGTCTATTGATATACCACTTGGACTTATGGATGATATTTATGAATTTGCATCAAAATTCGCCGAACGATTGGATGAGGTTGAAGATGTCCTAACTGCCAATCGTATCTGGATGCAGCGAACTGTAGACATTGGTGTCGTTAGCGCTGAGGATGCTCTAAACTATGGATTTAGCGGTGTTATGCTACGGGGCTCTGGAATCAAATGGGATTTACGAAAACAAAAACCCTATGACGCATATAATCTTGTCGAATTCGATATCCCTATAGGTACAAAAGGTGACTGCTATGATCGCTATTTATGTCGTGTTGAAGAAATGCGGCAATCTTTGCGAATTATTGAGCAGTGTCTTAATCAAATGCCAGCCGGTGAGATAAAGACGGATGATGCAAAAATAACACCACCTTCTAAGAATGAAATGAAAACGTCTATGGAGGCTTTAATTCATCATTTTAAGCTGTTCACTCAGGGATATCAAGTCCCGCCTGGTGCAACATACACTGCAATTGAGTCTCCCAAAGGAGAATTTGGTGTATATTTGGTCGCAGACGGTTCGAGCGGACCATACAGATGCAAAATTAAGGCACCAGGATTTGCTCATTTGGCTGCTCTTGAAAAAATTGGACGCCGCCATATGTTGGCTGATATTGTCGCTATCATCGGTACATTAGACGTTGTCTTTGGTGAGATTGATAGATAAATAGCAGACTTACTTTCATTTATTAAAAAAAATATTCACAGCAAATTTTTTAAAAACCAATTTTTCTTATTCATAAAATATTTTTAAGACAATAGAATAACGCCCAAAAATGTTGAATTATTAATTTGAGTTATATAATCTAAACAGAACTGTCCTACTTGCGATTTCAGCCTATATTAACAAAACGCGATAAAATATGCGTTTCTCTGAAAACCTTCAAGAAATATATTTATCGGATTAATTTGGATTCACGATCCATTATTTTCTTTAGGAGTTACCAACAGTTTTGATTTGTTAACTGCTTTCGTGAAATGATGAAATAAAAAATTGAAAAGAACCTACTTTTTTATTCTTTTGGCATTGCAGGCTCGGAAAACTAAATACTGATTTGATGCCTTCAAAATTTTAAAAACAGATAAAGGCTGAACATGACATACAAAAACCGCCTTGCTCTTAAGATGTTTTAAACAGGCGATATTCGATTAAATAAATTACATACATACATTCTCGCCTTCCTGTCTTTTCAGGCCGTTGGCTTAACGATTTTTATTTGTATAAATAAGTCAAAGAAAAAAACAATTCCGTCTCTTTCAATCAGTAACATTGGGAAAATGTATAACAAAAATTGTAACTACATACTTTAAGTAAAACAAGCAGAGACCGAACTTGTCATGACTTGTTTACAAAAAAGCTAGTAAATACATATACATATAAGACCACAAATCAAATTTTGCTGCGCCATAAAGCTATAATTTTAAGTTTATATGGAAACAATTATTGTAATCCGACTTCAACATTTTATTGTTTTTTAATTTAGTTAGATTAGAGCATTTTCCGAAAATTTTCAATCTGCATGTTCATAACCGTCTATATGTAAAATGAAGCTTCACGGACTGCTGTGCTGCGTTAAGGAACTCACTCTATTTATTAAAAGAAGAAATAAAAGTTTTCGCTGTTATAAAAAAAACGTATATAAAAGAATCTTTCTTATCTTTTTATATTTACGATCCAATTCCGCTTACTCTTCTTGTTAATGTTTTAATTCTGAGAAATGTTTCAATTACACCGAATGAGTATAAATAACTTTATATACTCTAAACTAAACACGCCAATTAAATTCTCTGGGCTACCAATAGCAAAGTTGGAGCTGCACTTTTATTGCCTATATAGTCGATTATCGGAAGATTATTAATACACCAGTCAAAGCAAAAGGTGTGGGGAAGGAAAAAATTTCAAAATAAACTTATTTTGCAATACTTCCATTTCGCTATAGAAATCATTTTAAAGGTTTATCGGAAATGAAACCTGATCCATTGTTAAATGCGGTCACCTGATCAAAACATTTCACGAAATGTTCTACCTATTCCAGATTGTTTACCTTTTGTTAGTCACGAGCTATATACAAGTGGCTTGCGATGGAAGCCTGTGGAAGACCTTGCACCATCAAAGCCGCATTAAATGAGGCAGCTTAAAAAACCAGAACTCGATTTATTTTTCTATTTACACAATATTTACTTCGTACATTGGCTGATCAACAATTATTCTATCAAATCCTAATCTTGTCAAATCAATTGTTCTAAAATGTCCATCAATTATCAGTTCTGATATAGCTCTGCCGACTGCCGGTGTTTGTTGGATGCCATGACCACTAAATCCTGTGGCTATATACAAATTATGGTAGTAACTATGCGGACCGATAATACCATTTTCATCGAAGGTATTGTACTCGTAGAAACCTGACCATGCATTCGATACCTTTATGCATTCAAAGGCTGGAACTCGTTTCGCTAAGTGCGGCCAAACATCCGTGTCAAAGTAGCCGTAGTCCACGTCCATGTTATCGACTGCTGGTTCATTATCGTGCGTTGGACTCCTACCGCATAAATAATTTCCACCTAGTCCATCACGCCGGAAGTATGTGTTTGTTGGATCTATTGTTAATGGAGTGTTGAGGCCCGGTGCTTGCTCTCCTTGGCAGTTGAATACGTACACGTAACGTTTCCTGAAGGAATTTTTAGTGTTAACATTAGTTTAAAAAATTCATTTTGAGAAATGCTTTAAATATAGCGTCTGGTTAAGAGTTTTGGAAAACTGTTATTTTTTTAATATACATTCTATAATCCTTTAAAAATACATTATCTTTAGAGATGGCAACAATTAATCAAAAGGCTATAATAATCGATTAATTTTATTTGATTAATCGGATAAATGATATTTTTATTTCCGATTAATCAATTTTTTTTTTATTCAATATTAAATGAATGCTTCTTGAAAACATATACAGATTCAGAACGTCAACATTAATTGATTCATAGTAAATGTCCACACGTTTTTTATTATATTATAATACTAGCTGAGTAACCCGGTTTTACCCGGTGTATCATAAATACTTCTAAAATGCTCAATTTTTCTTCACCCAGATAAGGAAGTTTAAGAATGTTACTTAAATCTGTGAATGTGGTATAGAACCGTCCAAAACTCATTTCACTATCACGTAACATATAAGAAGGGTTTATAAACTATTCTATACTTATACGTTTCCATTGTTAAGGGTTAAATAAATAAATAAGGATATTCATTTTTTTTCTCTATTCCATCGTTGCCTTATTGGAAAACGTTAAAGCTGCAAACCTTATGTTGATTGCATATTCGTTGTAGAAATTATCTTCTACCTAAATATTTCGTTACACATGTAAATGTTCAATATTATATTATTGGGTTTAAATCAGCCATTCTAATTTATATTCTCATGATATTACTGTTTTTTGACCTTCGGGTTCCGAACGAACGTTGATCAGGAGATCATGTAGAATCGATTGGCATACCTCTGTTCAGACCTTAACGAAACACCCTGTATATAAAATCGAAAGTTTGTTTGTTTATTGTTTAATTCTTCAGATATCACTTTAAGTAAAAAAATTGTTTGGTGCTCGTTAAAACAAATATAATTATTCTGACATTTGAATCTGGTTCCATTTATTTAAAAAAAAAATAATTGCCTAATTAATAAAACAATGTTTAAAAATTATGGAATAACCCATAAAAATTAAAATTCAGATCAAATATTCAAATATCGATGAAAATTCTGTTTTTATTTTTTATCATCCTTGCAAGTATTAGATGATACAATGACAGAATGATGAGCAAAACTGAAAATTGACTACTTGCTGTGAAAAGTTAGGCGACGACAATATAAATGATTTTCATAAAATTGCCCGTTCAATCACATTTTTTGATAAAAATCTCTATCAAGCAAACAAAATGTTCTTGTTTGCTGTCTTATTATGTTACGACGGCAGCGCTGCTACTGAATGTTTTGTACAATTAAAAGTTATTATTTTTAAATATCAATAGAGCAATCAAATAAAAAGAGATATAAATTACAAGAGTGCTTTACCAAGATTTTTTTTTATCCGAAAATAAATAATAACAGAGACGGCATTTTCGTATTATGTCTTCCCTTGATGTTCCGCTTTTATTACACTATTGTTCGTGCTCACTTTGCATAAGAAAAAGAAGTTGAATTAAGCATTCTCAATGGTTCAGTCAGATTGCCTCAGATTACCACTTAACGACGGTTTATGTTTTCACGTTTCCGAGCACTTGTGAGGGAATTAAATGTAAATACAAAATTAAAACCGTACAGTAAATCATTTGAAAAGTATTTTAATATACTTAAAGGTACCGTCGTTGAGCCGAAATACAATCCTCCATAATCAAAATATGTGCACCAACGTAAATTTGTGCAGCCTAAGAAGCTGACATGAGCAAACCTAATTCTCCGTTCTCGTAATAGAGGACAATCTGATTTCCATCATCTTGAGTTTGAAAATGTTTTCCAAAACATTTATACCGTGGTGAAGACAGCAAAATTAATAAAAAATCTACCTTCGACCGTTTTCGAATATAAATAAATATTTACTTGTGACTGAAAATTTCTCCTATACTTATTTTATAGACTGACTAAGGGAATCAGTCAATACAAAATATTTTATCATCTAAAGATTTTACTTCCTTACAAATTGAGCTACCGCGGAAATTAAAGTACCTCGCAATAAGTTTCATTCAATTTGAATGCGCATAGGTAAAGTTTTCTGCAAATCAAATTAAATTACACATTTAAATGAAATATGGAATACTGAATCCAAAATTTATATTACTTCAACGCAGCATCTGATTAAGTTTGTCAATAGGAAACAGTATAGCATAAAATTTTATGATTTCATGAAATTTAAAAAAATATAGAAAGCACATGGTTTCCGTTAATGTTTGAATTCTGTGGAATTTTACAGGAAAACTACTTATTTCTACAAGCTTTTATTTAACTTCACTAGCACGTGTGCCGTGAATTGCAAGAAGACATTTGGTTGGAAGAAAATCTATTGATAGACTTTTTGTAAAAGGAAAATAATTAGACAATAGGCATTTAGTAGAAGAAAAACTTCAATCAGCGGCTAAGTGTAAACTATTCATTTTAAAATTCAAATCATCGTGTTATTATTATACGTTTCGACTGTTGAAGAAAACTAAACATTTTTAAGTGCTAACCATCAAGTTGATATGATCATGACACAATGGAAATTATTTTTTTTAAAGTGCAATTATATTTATATTCCCTTTTTGAAAATATAACAGTGCCTCATAATCTAAAAAAACAAATAATTATTATTCTTGAACTCTTCGCAATACTGTAAAACCCATAAAAATAGAAAAGGTATACTTTCGCTTACCCAAAATGCGCAGCCAAATTCCAAACAAATTAAATTTTCTAATGCATCTGAAAGCCATTTGTTTACACTAGGAAACTTATCACTGATTATCTCTTTTTAGAAGAAAAAAAAATGACGTATGAAACGCATTTATGTTATTATAAATCATTTCTGCCATCTCATTCAAGCCTGACTTTATAAGTGGTTTATCTCTATTTCATTATTATCGCCAATGTTTTGTTCAAGTTTTATGTCTTACCTCAGATAGCGTCATTATTTTTATATTCAAAGCAATAATCTTATCATTTATATTTATACATATAAATCAATACGGTTTGCGAGTTTCACTTTGTAATAACTCAATTATAATTTTGTGGTAGTACTAACAAATCAAAAATTGTTGAGGTTAATTGGGATTAATTATGCTCTTGAATGAATCTTATAGCATTCAAAAGCTTTTTGATGTGATGTGATTTTGATAGCTAATCGACAGTAGGCACAATTTATGACTGCACTTTATAACATTCCTATAGTTTTGATGTAACGCATAGCCTTTAGCCCATACGAACTGCTTTATGATTGACTTAGGGGTCAGCTCGGTTTTGTAAATTCATAAAAATTAATTTATATTTTTCAGGAAGAAGTATATTGAGCAGAATATGTGCTGTAAACGTTTTTTTTTTTTCAAGATTTACAGGTCTTCTTAATAAGAGCACAGCATCTCATCGCAAGGATCCGACAAATTTGCTTGCGATTACCTAAAAATTAATTAAATATGTATATCAGGAGGAGACACTAATAGGAAAAATTGAACTAAATTCTGTATTCCTACTGAAATAGACAAATTTGCTGAATTTTTTAAATTTGCGCACCAGAAATAAATATTTCGTCAATCAAGAACTTTTATTGAAAAGCTTAGTATTTTGCAAAGATTTTTTATTTGGTGACGGTTGTTTGAGTACCATAAATAAATATAGAAAAATATAACACCATAACTTTAAGCAACATAACGGAAAGTTGATAATAGTTGAAAGGAAATTATTCTTTATACTTGTACATCAAAAAATTAAAGAATACACTATCTGAACAATAATAAAAAAATAAATAATAGAGGACAATAATATGCATCTTTTGCGAGAACTGACTGTATGCAAACACAAATAAAAAAAAAAAAAAACGGAGAAAAAAAAATACAAGACCTACATTAGCATATAAAAGAAGAAAAGCCGAATTTAGATTGTTATCTTATCTAAATTATTAACATATTTAACTTGTGAGTAATATTTCATTCATACTCGTAATTCTCTTTTTTGATTACACAAAAGAGTACTTTCCCAACAGGGCAATTTTGGCTTTTATGGCGTTTTTGTTAAAGGATATGCAAGTATCAAGTTTAATGCGATTATAAAATGCCTAAAAGATTTATCGACATCAAAGGTAGCATTTATCTCGCTGACAAAATCAACATTGGTTGCGGGAAGATATTTGCGTCTTCCTTGATACTCAAATGCGATGATACAATTGTACTCTAAAAACCTTAGAAAGTAGTGTATGTTTATATTTCACAAAATATTAACACTAATCCTTACAAACAATAAAACTGTAAAAGCTGTCTGTTTCGCCATAACTTCTAGACCACTCAACCGATTTTAACGAAATTGAGTATGCATGCATAGGGGACTACTGGTAAAGATTATACATATATGTATGTATTAATCGGCTAAAACCAGGCTTGGAGGTAGAATTCTTAATTCGGCTTGAATCAAGTTTAGAATCAAGCTTAAACTATTAAATGAAAATATCGAAATACACAGCCATATCTAATAAATTCTCTGCAGTTGGCATATTTTAAATATTGCCTTTTTAGAAAGGAGTTCCGGAACAACCGCTTATATAACTATTATATTTAAAAACTTCTATCTTTCCAAGTACTGGTTAACCATAGAGAATTCGGAATTCCTATATATAAATTGAGAAACTCTAATTTAGTACTATAATTCGATGCGAATATTGTTTTTTAATACAGCTTTCCTGTTAAACCTAATAAAAAAATCATGATTAGCTTCTTCTTTTGAACTTCAAGGTACCTGAGGCTATTCTACAATAAATTTTAACATTAAAAACCCACTCTATCAGATCCTACTCAACAAATACGCATATAATTTTAAAATCGAACCAATCCGGGGTGGATATACTGCCCGCTAGCTTATCCATTTTTAGCGATTACATTTGTGTATAATTTTTATGTTAAGATTTCAGACAAAAGTAAAACTTTCAACTTACCTTGGCTCGACTGGCAAAGGAACACTAAGCATGCCGGACCTAGTCCCAATACGCGCCAATCGCGCTATGTGCCCTGAGGAAGCCCCTGCAGCAATAACGCATAGTGCAAATTTAATGGTCCGAATTTCTCCGTCTGGCATTCGCAAAACTGCTTTATCTAGACCTTCGTAAATATCATCTCCACCGCCACGAATCTTCATATCAGGGTGCTCCTTAAATTCGAAATTTACAACTTCAGCCTCAGTAAAATGTGCGCCGTATTCCCTTGCCCGTTTTTTGAAGCCCATCAACAATGCCCAGGGATCGAACCATCCTTCCTTTTCCAATCCGTGACAACCTGACATGAAAGTAGTTTATAAGTACATATTCCTTTTAAAGAGTTTGCTTTTCCTTACCAAGTGCGATTCCATCTGTATTAAGCCATGGGAACTTTTCTTTTAATTTTTTCGCAGTTAGCAGTTCGTTTCTTGCACCTAACTCATTCTGGAGTTTTGAATTTTGGATGAGGCACTCTGCACCTTCTTCAGATGCTAAGACGAGGTATCCAAAAGGAGTAAAGTTAAGCTCTACATCATCCCCTAAGTGTTCCTTAACCATTCGAATAAAATCCGCTCCATAGAGGGACATCTGAATGTTTTCTGGGAGCGAGAATTGCTGCCGAAGACCGCCCACCGAGAGACAAGTTGAAGATTTTGCGTACTAAGTAAAGTTTTTGTAAAAATACTGTGTTACCGAATTTTTGAGAGGGTTTTAATTACCGTTGAGTCTTTCTCCACAACGACGACATTTAAGCCTTCCCTAGCCTGCTTTTTCAGCCAATACGCAATTGATGAGCCGACACCTCCGCCCCCCACGATAAGTACATCGCAGTGAGTTTGAAACATCTCCTTCGGGGGCTCGTACCTGCTCTCTTCTAGGTCGAAGTCATCGATGTCGTCGAGAGGCGAACTTCCGGTCGGACGTACCACCTTCTTCGGAGGGAAAATGAAATCTTTCACTCTTTTCATATCATCTCCAAGCAGTCGAAGTGTTCTCCTAAACGGGTGATTTGGGTCCGGCTTGTCCCCATCTGACCCTCCTGTGGAGGATGCCCGTCGCAACTGATTATAAAGCAGACGACGAACGTTCACCGATTTGGCTGCTCGCAATGCTAACATACTTTCCGGGGAGCGTAGCACAGACTAAATAGGATTGCGATATTTAGACGTAGGAAAACAGCCACTAAAATTCCATTGCAAGCATTCAGATAAGATTATGAATTTTTTTGGAGATAAGTAAATTTTAGGTTAAGGCAGCGCCACTCAGCTGACCAGTTTGCCGATTTGTATTTATAAATTAAACTCTATATTTTCTTATCAACACATGATTTTGCAATGGCTGTTCTTAATGATAAATATAAAATTGTTGAATTCTTTCCATCCGGCGTTTTCCTACTCAGAAGTAAACATTAAGGTAGTGTCTAAAATTTGCTAAAATTAAACTGTCAAACGAAAGAAATGTCATGTTATATTTCAGCATGCTTCCCATTTGAAATAGAAATATTTTCGAAAATAAATGTATTTAGGAATTGTATTCAACCGCTGAAAAGGCAATTTTTAATGTTTATGTTAATGATTTTTATTTTCAGATAAATCATAAACGTTATCCCAACCTTTAATTTTACTACATACCGTTTAAAAGGACAAGTAAAAATTGTAAGAATAAACTTTTAAATTTGCCACGTTTATAGTGGCAATACTTAATTTCGATGACCGGCCATGTTTATTACTCGACAGTTTTTGACGCAAGTGAAAGATCTGTTGTTTCATCCGTAGGCAGTCGAGTTATTTTAATATATTGAAAAACTGCACATTGAATCCGCTAAAAAAGGCAATGGGTGGACAAACTGAAAACACAGTACAAGATGTAGAAATGGAAAACGCTGAGACAACAGCAGAAGACCCTGAAGTTGCGAAAAAGGACCAGGATATGCTGACCATCCAGGAGATTCGGGAGCAAGTCCGCCAGATTGAGAAAGCCGTCCTGAACAAAGAGCCCAGGTGAGCCCCATGCTGCAAGATTCCCTATGCAAGATATAATCCTAAAATTTCGACAGGTTCATTTTGCGAGTTCTGCGCGGCTTGCCGAATACGAGGCGCAAGACAAACCCAATAGTCCTCAAGAATTTGGCTGTTAATCTTTATCCAGCTGGTCCTGATCGTGACGCGATACTGTCGTATGTGCCCAGCCCGGCGCCAGGAGCACAGGAGCCCGAGGGTTTGAGAAATAGGACAGCAACAAAACCACCTGTTCCTGAGGTAGATGTCTACTTCCACCTACTCTTACTAGTTCGCCTGCTGGACGACAATCAACTTCAAAAAGGTCGCCAGTGTTCGGACGCACTCATGAGCAAAATAGTTGGACAGAACCGCCGCACCTTAGATCTAATTGCAGCCAAGTCCTACTTCTATCACTCTCGCGTTGCAGAGTTAACAAAGAGCTTAGAAAGCATCCGAGGATTTCTCCATGCCCGGCTAAGGACTGCAACATTGAGAAATGACTTTGAGGGACAGGCAGTTATCATCAACTGCTTGTTAAGAAATTATCTTCACTACGCCCTGTACGATCAGGCAGACAAGCTTGTTAAAAAGTCAGTCTTTCCAGAAACTGCAAGCAACAACGAGTGGGCGAGGTTCCTCTATTATTTGGGCAGAATTAAAGCCGCTAAGCTCGAATACAGTGTGGCCCATAAGCACTTAGTCCAAGCGTTGAGGAAAGCACCTCAACACGCTGCGGTCGGCTTCCGACAAACTGTTCAGAAACTTATAATTGTCGTGGAATTGCTCTTGGGAAATATTCCCGAAAGGCAAATATTCCGACAGTCGGCTCTAAGAAAATCTCTGGCTCCATACTTTCAACTAACTCAAGCTGTGCGCTTGGGGAATCTCCAGCGGTTCGGTGAAGTCGTTGAGAATTTCGGCCCTAAATTCCAGCAGGATCACACCTATACTTTAATCATCCGATTGCGCCACAATGTGATCAAAACGGCAATTCGCTCGATTGGGTTGTCTTACTCGAGAATTTCCCCAGCGGACATTGCCAAGAAGCTGGGGCTAGACTCTGCTGAAGATGCAGAATTTATTGTAGCGAAGGCCATTCGAGATGGAGTCATCGAAGCCACTCTTGACCCAGAGTCTGGTTACATGCGCAGCAAGGAGAGCACCGATATTTACAGCACTAGGGAGCCGCAGCTTGCTTTCCACCAGCGGATCTCATTTTGCTTAGATCTACACAATCAGAGTGTTAAGGCAATGAGGTATCCCCCAAAGTCCTACGGCAAGGATCTAGAAAGCGCTGAGGAAAGGCGGGAGCGCGAACAACAGGATTTGGAGCTGGCTAAGGAAATGGCGGAAGATGACGACGACGGGTTCTAAGTTTGTGGCCCAAAATCGTTTTTTGTACCAATTAATCACGGGTGGCTGTTGTTAATCGAGCTAAATTGACCAGATGTTTTGGATATCTTAAATGTGTTAAGAGTTTCTGACAATAATGTAATAGAGTGGATTTAGCTCGGCTAACATAAAAGTGCCAGATTTTCGAGTTTTGATTCAGTAAAATATTAAAAAGTAATCCACGCTAAAAATTGTTTTTTGTCTATTTGGGCAAGGAAGACTACGAGAGAACAATGCATCCTCACTTTTAGTATCAGGTAAAAAAAAACATCTGCAATTTATAAATTTGACATTGAAATTAACGATTTTGCAAACCTATTAGGAATCTTCTGCTTAACATTTCCAAATAGAAATTCATATAGGAATGGTATGAAATTAATTTTCTAGGAAAAGCCGTCTGAATTCACCACATTCAGCTTAAATTCCATATGAATTTTTCAAATAGGGATTTAAACCTTGAAAAGTTAACCAGTAATTTAAAAATAAGTCCGAAAGTACTTTTGCTGCAACGGTTGTTAAATTTTACTTGGGAGCACAAATTATTTGGATTATTGGATTTTTTTTGGTTGTTTGCATCAATAGTTTAGAAATTAGTGGAGGGGAAGTTCCGAATATACTCTCGTTGAAGCAACACCTTCGTTTCGCTTCATTAATACAACTGATAATGACTATAAAAGCAAATATCTTGTGACAGAGGTTAATCAAGAGGTTCTAAAACATTTTCTGTTGTATTTTAGGCGACCTATCTAAAGACACACTCAAGAGAATAAATAGAAAAAACAATTCTGAATACAATTTAAATAATGTTCTTGTAATGGTCTTGCTTTGAAGTGCCAGTTTTGTCACAAACATAGAAAAACCTTAAATATGTATAGTGTTTTGTGAAATACTAGCGATAACATTTAAAGTGAGTACTTAGGCTTGATTTATACTGTGAGAAGAATATTATATATTGGAAAGAAATCTGAGAATTATATTGTTTATATGTTCTTTCCTGACGTTTTACAATGTAGGACGATAAATGTAAATTATAAATGAAAGAGTTGAAATATAAATACATGTAAGCCATTAGTTCACCAAAATAAGAATAAAATGCAACCAAAGCCAATGTAAACAATTAAGAAATAAGCAGGATTCAATTTAATTGTTCCTTTTCATTTTGGAATCAATGAAATTAACGAACGCTTCGAAGTTCGATTTCTTCTAATTCATGCAACGTGTGGTTCCAGCCCTAGAAAAATGTTGTGCTGGCAATGCTGGATTGCGTTTTTAATTAATTGTCAAAAAGTAAAAGTCTTAATTTTCGTTTATCTGTATATTTGCTTTTATAAAACGGTAATTATCTTCAAGTCAAACACTCAGCCAATGCCACGTAAAACAATTAGCCGCCGAACGACCGACTGGGGAGCAGCAGACGATGAATACAGTTTAAATTTTGAACGTACAGAACGCAGAAATTCGCCGCGCTGCGAATGCATCCCAATTTCGAATTTTCGCCTAGATGCGAAAATTTCGCCCCTTGGGACCATGTTCGAATTCTCCGAACATGGTCACATCCATACAATTAACCGCTGATGTTGTCGAATGGGATCTTTTTTGTGTCTCGTCGACGAGCTCCCGATTTTTTCTGCGCTAAAATAAAAACGTAGATTTGTGCGTTGTGCGGCGCGGCCATAAAATCCGGTGTGAAACCTTTCCCGTAAGTGTGATGAGTGGGCCAACAGCGGGCGATCGCCAGGAAATAGGACAAAATTAAGTTCCCTAGTTGGAGCAGTCAACTTGGAGTGGGATCCGCGTGTGTGCGTACATCGGTGCATGAAGGTGAACAAGTGGATGGTTGTGTGCGCCGCTGCTTCTACTGCTCCGTTTCTGCCCGTGGTGCCGTGGTTCCCACCGTCGCCCTCGCAGCCGTTTGCCCGATTCAGAAGTCACAACAACAAAAAGGCCATATGCAAAGGGTGAAGAACTGAGAGTTAAGTTCGAATTTCGAAACTTTGACGAGTGGTGGAAGAAAGAAAGAACACTATTTTTTGACGTACCATTTAGGAAAGTAAATCAATGTGTTTCTGGAAATGATTTGTAAAGAGGACGTCGTCTCATGGTTTAAGGAGTTAGAGAGCTTTAAAAGGATAGACACAATGTGCACGCTGTTAAATATGTGCCTTCCCTTTGAGCTGCGCTTTCTGGGAACATGTCTCGAGGAGCTGGGGCGTCGCGACTCCCAGGAGCTTCGGGGGATTGAACTGCGTGTGAATAATCCGCAAGAGCTGGCAGCTGACATAGCCAGTTGTCAGTCTGGCGAGCCGACTGATATGAAAATCCGCCGCAAAATGGCGCTGTATTTGGCTCTCATTCGGGCCTGCAATAGGTCGTGTGTGAACGAACTCTTCAAGACACTGGACGGCTGGGGCGAGCGGGACTTCTTCAAAATCAACGACGTCGACACACTCCAGGAGCTCCTGCTCGTCTACACGATGGCCACCAATCACCCAGTGTTCTCGTTCGAGCAGCGGATGAAGTGTGGCGAGATCTACTTAAAACTGAAGGAAATTAAAGAGAGTAAAAGTGGACATAGTCACCACAGTTCCATGCACCAGGACCTGCCGCCTGTCCACATGCATGGGGGTCACCAGCCTATCCAAACGCCCATTCAGGTGATCCCGCAGGGCAACTTGCCGATGGGCTTCCCACAGGCTCCGATCACACAGGTGCGTACCAATTTGTGGGGAAAGTGCACATTTCTTTTATTCTACTAGTACACAATTTTTTTTTGGCTCCAATCGCACCAAGTGGTAGATTGCAGGATTTTAGAACATATTTTCTGGTTTCCTAACTAGGGCACTTAACCTTGCTTCATGAAAAAACTGATATGGGGCAATCTTGCAGCTTCAGATTATTTTAAAGCATATAAGAACAAAAGAGCTTCCATTCCTTTAATCCAAATGCCCACTGGTGGAAGCTCTTATTGCAATTTACTATAAAAAAAAATCGCGAATCTGATCATCCGTAGTCCAACATGGAACTCTTATAATATTTTCATATCCGTCCGCCTGTCAGCTTTACAGTTTTAATTGTTTCAAGATATAAAGCAATATATTAAAAACGAGATTTACCTTTCCAGTGTAAAATTAAGGTGAACAAATGTAATGCACACCATCGGATGGAGCGTCATTGAAAATTTTTTTCAAAATGAAATTAAATTATAGTTCACAGCATTTAATCCAAACTATTTTATATTTTGTCGGTTAATTTGCATCAACATTAAGATCTGATTGAACATTGAGTTAGATTTTTGAATAGAATCTAACGTAATTTGTCCTGTTGGTTTATAGTGGAATATTATTTCCAATTAGAATAACTCTTATAAACTTCGCGTATGCTTCTATTTGTATGCACATGTGGCGACAAAATTAATAACATCTTCATCAATTTCGTCTTCTTCGATACAGTGGAATATTATTTGTCACAAAGTAGATTTTATCTAATTGGAAATTAAGAAAAATGTCTATGAAGTATTTTCTTGGTATTTTCTTTGTAGGAGAAATCGTTTGTACATATTACGGCGTAAACATTAGTTAGTCAAAGCTCATGTGATAGACTATTTTAATAGATTGGTTTTTGTAAATTGCGAAACTAGAAAAGAAAATACTCAACACAGATTTAAAAAAAAAAAAAATACAAAATTTAACAAAATACCTTAAACTTTTATATCATTTCATATTTTGTGAAAGTAGTTTAAGGTTTAAGTTTGTGCCACATTATTATTCTAATAACTATTTTAAAATTGTTAAAGTATTTAAAAGTAGTTATTTAGATTCCCCACCTCGGTTTTTCTAAAAAAAAAAACCTGACGTTCAAGAAAATTATAATTCCTGAATTCGCAATCTATGTCGGTTTGCTATCCATCGAATTATCAGTAACTAAACGCTTTTATTTTTCTGATTGTAGGTAAAAAGAAATAGTAAATAATACTAATAAAGTGGTAACATGGGACAACAACAATAATTTAATTTTTATTTATATATATAACTAATAATTATAACCGTGTGCTAAACTAGAACCCCTATTACAATGACAGCAACCTTCTCATTAGTGGAAAATGGTTAAGGGACCCAAATACATTTAATAACAATTGTGATGCGGACATAAATTTCGATATTTATCGCTGTCTGCGAAAGCTATAACGGCTAAAATTTAGTCACGGAGTAATTTTTTTACTAAATATACATATCGGCCTTCCAACGATTACATTTTTAACATAAAATCGCATAAGTTTACCACTTGGAACGTTCCGATATTGTCAAGAATTTTTAATAATTTTGCAATTTTAGCTGTAAAATTATTTTTTTGAGTGGAAAGTTGTGTTTGCATTCAGGCGGTGCTCCACTTTCTGCGGCTTACAGCTGTACCTTTACTGTATATTCAAAGTGTTGAATCGAACGATATAAATTCAAAAAATATTACTTATAAGTATATGGTTGACATAATATTCGCTAAAATATAGCCGCAGAAACTTTTCACACTGTAGTTGAGATCGGGAATAGTTGACTAAACGAACTAGATAACTATGTAGCGATTATTCACTTTACAATAAAATGATACGAACGCGTGGTTTGTCGATATTTTTATGTTTTTTTTTTTATTTCCGAGCATATTCTTATGCGGAGTGTCTCAAAAATGGTCTGATGCTAGTATACTAATATTAGTATAGAGTTAGTTGATAAAGATAGTTGAATTAAACATGAGTGCAACTGATTTAAGAGAATATTGATTTGAGAATTCGTAATGAGTTTTGACTGATTCAAATTCTACAGCCAATACCCTCTGGTTTCCCTGGCTACGGCCTTGTAATTATCAAATCCAGTTTACTCCTTACTATGAGTCAACTTGCTCCATTAACGGGGTTGTTTCATTAAAAAAAGTATGTTTGAAAAAACTATAAAATTTCTGTTTAAAACCTTTAATCTAAAAAGTAGGCCTACTATTCCCGGTTTTCCCAACAAAATGTATTATGTATCTGATTACATACTATCAACAGTATTACCTATGTATATGTATATACAAAGTTAAGGATTATCTCTGTTATTTATTTATTTATTTACATTAGAAAGGTCACTGGACTTATATTTTATGATTGTGTTATTGAGCGTAGCCCATACGCCCACACGCTCTAGAGTGTTATGAGGCTATTAGCACGAATTAATTTATGTTATTATTATTACCTGAGAGATAGATATACGCAAAAGAATATTGTGAGAAAATCTAAGTTAATTCAGTGCGTAAAATAGGCTACCTTACAATTACAAAAGTATTTGAAATAGCTAATTTATCTGCTTATCAGAGCAAAGTCTAAACAAAAAGTAAGAAAAGGGGAAGCAATAGAAATTAGCTAACTAGATACATTTCTAGTCCATGGGCCTGATTCTGGTTGTCACCTCACTTTCCGTGACGTGACAGCTTATGGCTGAGTAACGAAGAATTTTTCTTATAAGAAACAAAACAGGCAATTCAGCCATAAGCTGTCACGTCACGGAAAGTGAGGTGACAACCAGAATCAGGCCCCATATGATCACAGGTGGTAACCAGTTAAGATCTAGATACAATTTGTGATGTTAAAATTTTAAAGAAGTGTTAGTACTTGGTTTCTGTTGTAAGGATCGGTTAACTCTAACTCTCTCATATCTTAATATGGTATTTACTTGAGTATCTGAAAAAGCTTGACTTTTCCAGATATGTTGGCTATATGTAGGAATATACTATTAATTCCTCTGTAATGGATTTTATGAATTATCAAATTGATTGCCCTTTTATAATTTCTTAAGTGGGACCAATTTTGTACATTCACTTTCTCGTGATTACTTGGTTAACTGTGTCTTCAATGAGCTTATCACCCGTTGTTTACACAAGCATTCATTGACTTTAATTTTTCTTCCAGACATTATGTTAAATATTATTTACTATATGAAGTTTTCATCTTTGATAGTTAACTATCTCTAGTTTGTTAATAAGTTAGCAAAAGTTGTTGAACTTTGGATTGAAGAAATAAATATTATTATTATTATTTATTTGTTTTCTTTTAATAAATTTTGAAGTCAAGTGGAAAATAAAATCAACCAATAACCTGACTTGACTTTCGAATCAAGTACTGATGGAAACATATTTATATAGTGACTGTACAAAAATCCTGATCGCTCGAATTTACTGGTCAGAAGTGAAAACCAGTGAACATTAAATATGATGGGATCACAAATTATTAAAAATGATGAATAAATTTATTTAAAACCATCAAACCAATTTATTATTTATTTATCGTACATGGAAGCATTTAGGGTTTACTTCATCACTTTGAAATTTAATAAAAACTCAATTCTGTTAATGGATCAAGGACGTACGCAGAAAATGCAAAGTATTCGCTATTCAGTCGACAGCTTTTATTTATATTATGTATTGTATATACATATATTATATTATATATATATATATCATATTGTGAGCCTATTACAAACATAAACGTGTTCTAAGTGTAATTTGAAGAATTTCTGGGTAAGTTTTACGTAATTTTGAAGTTAATTAGTGGGAATATTTAAGCTGCAGATGTCATATTCAAAATTGTTTGTCATTTATTTGTAATTCCACTTCCTATAGGCACGTGTACCAAGAATATAATGCATTTTCCGTTTTTGTTGGATGTTGTAGAAGGACCGATCATGTCAATCATATGAATTTGTTTTTAGGGTTTTGTTTAAAAATTGGAAAAAAGGCGGCCAGATTTAATCTATTAGCAACCAAGAATTTCAATTTTGCGACTTATTTTGAACCCTCACTCACCATCAGTGTACAAAATTGTTGTAGTTTAATAGTATACATATACATACATATGTTTTTTTAATTTGCCATCATAGTTCTTTTCATTCTCAAAATTGCGGCTTTAACGTAAAACGCCCTCAAAAGTGTTAAGCATTTTTTCTTAATTTATTGACAATTATGAACTCATCATGGCGACCGCAGAGTTTCGGTAATATTGTATTTTACCAAGTTGTTTCTACAATTTATCATTCCACATTGTTATTATGCATTATGTTGTTATGTTACTGTTGATGAAAGTGCGGGCTGCGCGGACGAATCGATCGTTTTAATCGATAAGCTTTAAAATTGTTATTTTATGAATAGGTGCATTACAAATTCTAGAAAACTCTAGAAATTAGCACTTACTGAACATGCAAAATTATTTCAGGCATGCTATAATGAGATTTATAAACGAGCATTGCTGAATCAAACTAATTTGCACTCACCTCCCTATCAGCGGAACCCTACTTTCGAGTGTTTCGACACGAACTTGATATTTTAAGACGTTTTATTATAGGACCAGTAAGTCTGTATAAAAAATCTTCAAAAGTGATTTTCTTAGTTGTAATATTTAAGTGTTTGGCGAAAAAACAGGGGTTCCTTCCTCAGATTGCGATTAGAAAAAAAATTGAACTTAAGCTAAGGTCAGACATTGCAGTTTTTACTGCGCTGCTTTTAGGTTGCAGCTGTAAAAGCTGCATGATCCGTTCACACTTGGTTGTTGCAACCTGCAGTTTTTATTGCGCGCAACCCAATATCTGCAGTTTTTTAAAAAAAAGTTGCAAAACTGTTCACACAGTGAAGTGCAGTTTTTACATCACGCAACCGAGCCTCCCCTTCGATCGCAGTCTGCAGTGAAAATTCAAAGTCTACAGCGGAAATGTTCTACTTCGACGATCCAGAAGTGCTAGCCGCGGCCTGTTTGACAGTAATTTTGCATAAAAAAATTACAGATAATAAAAGAAAAAGAAGTTGTTGGGTGAAACCCTGGATTGCTAATAGAGAAAAAACCGGGGCACTGAATTGTTTGTTGCGTGAGTTACGTTTGGGTGATAAAAGTTTATATACTGCTACTATCAAAATTCATTGGAATTACATTCAATTGGCATTTTATACGAAATTCAAATTCTTATGATCCAAATAGAAGGTTAAAAATATTAATGTTTTACTCTTCGAATTTTAAAAAAAAGGCTATAATTTTGTAATGAAAAATCCAATTGATATCATTTATATCTACTTGGAAGCTACATTTCACTTTTTAGTTTGTCGAGATATCTTAAAAAACTTCTTTTTAAATTGAAAAAATGTCAAGATGCATTTTAATTGTCAATTATCGACTTATAGAGCATTTTTTGTGTCATCAAGATAAATT
The DNA here is from genome assembly GCA_963920795.1 of Eutolmus rufibarbis. Lineage (NCBI taxonomy): Eukaryota > Metazoa > Arthropoda > Insecta > Diptera > Asilidae > Eutolmus > Eutolmus rufibarbis. The sequence goes on along the minus strand of OY987207.1, from coordinate 34,391,590 downwards.
TTATAGATTGGTGAGAATATGTAAAAGATCTGAGCTAAAGTCAATAATAACGGACAGAATGACGTTTTTATTATTATATATTTAATTACATATCTTGTATATAGTGTAAGCAACTTTATTGTAGTCTTCCTTAATATCTAATTAATATCAGAACTGAATTATATCATTAGTAGTATTTTTTGAAATATATATGTAACATATACAATACATATGTAGTTGAATACAGCCGATTGGCGTTAAATAAATAAATTGCAGATTCTTTACTATGGTTCGGCTCCATATATGTATGTAGATCTAGATTAGATATATTAATAAAATAACTAATAATTGAAACTTATGGAACATTGTAAATTTGCAAGGAAAAATGCAAAATGATAGAGCATAACGACCGATACACAGCCAAATACAAATTTATTAATTATGCCGAAAAGATATGTATAACAATTTTCGAATATGGTTTAGAAAAAATTATATGGACTGAAAATGGAAAAAACTGCAAGCTAAGCCGCAGCAAAAGTTTCAGCCGGTTGAATATTATTTTACTGCACCTGCAATTCGCTCTGTCTCCGATCACACATTGCAGTTTTTAAAACTGCTGGTAGCCGCTGCAGTAAAGCTGCGTGCGCAGCTTTTATGGTTGCAGCCGCATTCACACATTGCAACCCACGACTTTCGCAGTTTTTTGTGCTGCAGGAAGGTAAAAACTGCAATGTGTGACCTTAGCTTTAGATGGGTCTGATGGATTAAATTCTTATTGGCGCGATTTGAGGAAGGTATTTCTGTATTTCTCGAAGAGCAATTTTGGTGGCGGTTCCGTTATGTTGTGGGGTGTATTTTCTACATTTGGATGCTTGGATATAAAATTTACTTCATTGCGGATGAACAGTACAGATTATGTCCTAGTACTTGAAAACTGATTACAGCCATTTCTGGCTGCACATTATGCAAAAAACTGGATTTTCCAGCAGGATAATGCGAAAATTCGTACTGGCCGTGAAACAATGGGTTGGATGGAAATAAATTCCAATAAGGTGATGGATTGGCCGACGTGTTCACCTGACCTGAACCCCATTGAAAACATTTGGGGAGTTCTTGTCAGACGCTGAAAATCGCTAGTATGAATCATTGAAGGAATTCAAAGCTGCGATTTTTGATGAATGGCGGAAACTCGATTCTCAGTTATTATATAAATTGATCAAATCCGTTAAAAAACGGATTTTTGATTAACAAAAGCAAAATGAGCTCCTATTAATTCTTAAGTTTTGGTTATTTTTAAATTTAGCTTGAATAAACACTTTATTTTTTTAATAACTTTATCTGGGTTATATATTGTGCAGTGCCTTTATTGTATGTTATTTGCTATAGTGCAAGGAAAATTGTTAAGGGAAGTTAGAGTGTTATTTAATATTTTATAAGTGTTTTTAAGTGAATGCCAATTTGTCGACATAAAATATATAAATGGAAAAATTAAGTTTTAATTTGGGTGTTCCACATTGTTTACATAAGGTCTCGCATTTTTGGTGTCACCTTATTTTTCAGTGATGGTACATTTTCAAGCAGAAAGGATAGGGGCACCGAGAAAGTTTTGCAAAAAAACTTGCATTGTGATTAATAACTAAGTGATCCCAAATGAAGTCGTAGTGTTTTGTTAATTGTGAAATTATTAATTAAAATATTTCAAGTAGTAATTTTCTTTCATGTTCCATTTGTTCATCAAAACGTATAATTAGTATTGTAAAAATTAAAGGACCCCCTCAAATATGCCGCTTTTTAGCTACTACTATGAGGAAAACTTACACATTCCAATTCTACTAACACAAGAGGGGAGAAATGCTTAAAATATTTCTGTATAAAGCCTCTCCGTTTTCGTTTGTTTCTCCATATATGAAATGCACAAAAATTACAAATGTCCAAGGACTGCAATAAAAAATAAGGGTAATGGGAAATGATTCTTAGAAAAATCATTGCATAGAGAATCTCAATCTGTTTTGTATTAGATTTGAGGTAAACAATTACTTTAGACGAAAATAATTGAAAATTGTTAGGTGGGTTATAAATATGAAACGGAGTGTATTATAAAGGCTTAAACTATATTCGTAGGTATCTTATTACTAGTAATTAATAAAAACATAAATTTGGTATAATTAATTTACTTAATATAACACTAGATATAATACGAGAGAAGTTTTTAATGTTCATTAGTTAGCGGCAAGAATAGATTTATGTAAATGTATAGTCAGGCTGAGTTTTGAGCTGATGAGAGATTCTATTTTTAGGTGATAAGAATAAGGAATCGAAGCCCTTCTGGTTTATCTGCAGAATGGACAAAGGACACAAATTTATAGAAAACAACTGATCCAAATAGCAATTGAATTCTTTAGATTTTGGTTAAAATTTGTCTACCCTCGAAGCAGCTTTGGCTGAGAGACAATGTTTTCTTTTATAAGGGTAAGAGTTAAGTTACTTTAAATTGCAGAACTACCATTAATAAAAGTTATTTTGAATGTAACTATATATTAAGGAAATATTTAGTTATATATTGTCATATTTAAAAGCTATTATTTTGATTTGCTCTCCCTAAAATCGACTGATCCATTCAGCTTAAGAATAGCAAATACTGAATTGAAAAGGCAATTACAGAAACTGAATTATCGAACACAGGAATATTAAAATTAGATAACCAGTAACCGGTGCTTAGATAATTTTCATATTATTATTTTTATATAACAAAAACCCAAGATTCGCTTAGTTAGCTGCAAATTAATTAAGATGAGTAAAATTCTCCTTTTATAAAATTATAGTTAAAATAAGCTACATAGATTCTCGCTTGAAATGAAATACATAGTAGATAATTAAATACAAACACTTATTATTAGTATTAATAAATATAAATAGATAGTTAAAGAGGTTAAAATCATCATCTACTGCTATTCTATAATTTGTAATTTATTCAAGGATTTTATTCAAATATATTTAAACCTCAAACCAAATATAACAACTTAGATAGTTTTATTAGTTAGTGAGACTCACTTTTACAGTAGAAAAGAAAGCTAGAAAATTGCCGGAAATTTTGAGATAAGACATTGGATCCTCATGAATTACACTTCTGTCGGCAGTCCCGCGAGTGTCACATTTTTTTTTTTTTGTAGTTGTAGTGTTTTTCTTATACGGTACAATGCTATACTTAATAAACGTTTCTTATCCCATGACAAGACGATATAAAAATGCCTATTTATTTATTACATTGCCTGGACGAAGAGGTGAGCTCAGCTTTATACATATTATCTACTTGTTACGCTCTTGTCAGTTATTAATTTTTAATATTTATATAGCCGCTCCTCCAGCTGTCTAATGTGATCAGAAGCTACCTATCTATCTTAGGTTGCTTAAAAACTATCTCTCTGACGTTAATATACCAATTGTACCAACTTTTTTTTAAAAAGAATGTAATATAAGCTACCTCGTGAATGTTCACAATGAGACATGTACCACGATGTAGACTGTTTATAGAGCTGCTTTTAAGGAAACAAATTTGAACAAAAAACAATAGAGAAGTAAATATTTAAACATTTTTTTCTAAATTTTCCAAACTTGTTTTTGTTGAGACGCAGAAAGCGTATAGTCTAAGCCTTAGACTAAGTGCTAATAACGAGTCTACTAATGTAAGTTGAGACCGAACTTATTTGATGGTATTTCTCTCTTACCTTACACAAGAATTGAAGTGGTGACTTCTCGATATATGGTTTCCTAATAATTTGTGCAAATTATGTAAATTGGTTGGAAGCTAGAGAGTGATGATAAAAAGCGCATAGACTTCTGATCGAATTCTGTTTGGAGGTATGTAGTTTAAGTTGAAAGACCGGATAATTTGAAGCAAGGATTAGGAAGGGTTAACAGAGTCCAATATTTTTATTCTATCTATCAAGAAATGACCAAGTGCATTTTTACAGTAAGTCAAAAGTACATATACCATTGAACACTAAGATGTTTAAAAAGTATTCTTAAGGTCGGCATATTGTGATTTTTAAATTATTGTACTATATATATATGTATTGTAGTATTTGTATAACGACAAGAACAATTTTCTTCTCTCTTGTCTTGCCTACTAAATAATATTCTATATTACATCAACCCTTTGTTATTTCCTTTCAGATGATTCCTGCTGATGCTAGTTTACCACATCAAATTGCAGTTGACGGCATTCATCATATGCTTCCTTCAAATATGGCCATTCCGTCAGAGTTTGCAGTTGGGCCACCGAATGCACTGGCTTGGACTCTGAGGCCTAATCTGTCGTATCCACCGCCCTCGCTAGAGGTGTGTGCTTGCAAAAAAGTTTCCCCACAATCGTTACTAATTTCATCAATTGCAGCAACACCCTCCGCAATCTTCGTCTCCCATGCTCAGTCAACCTTCATCGCCGTGTCATAGTCGTACCACTAGTCCAAGCCGTTCAACCAGCAGTCTGATCCAACAAACACAACAAGTAAGAAATCCCCAACAAAGAGGTGTCACGTTAAGAAACAGTCGCCGTCCTTCTGCAGAAACAACGCCACCACCGGTGCAACAGCAGCAGCAGCAGCAGCAACAGCAACACCAACAGCTAATTGGTCTTATTGGAAATTCTGAAATGATTCTGCCCCAAAACCCAAAAAATTTGGACGATGTGAGTATTCCAGTTTCAAAATTGCGTTCTGCGTGCATGTTGAATAACACAACTACACTGCTCGGCTTTAAGAAAAAATCGTAAAACCAAATTAATCGGCAATGTCATGTCATCGATGCAGCGTCTAAGTGTATATTTTATATTAAATCATGTAAATTTTGCACATTTTCTTTTAAACTGTCCTTGGATATTTGAAAATACACCAAATCTGACAAACACGTATTTTACTGCGACAACTGTATGGCGCGGATCAAAATTTTTTGGTAGTGGGTAGCAAAATCTCGATTCTCCCGTGTAGCGTGCTTTATCGGATCTATTATACACATGTACAGCTTTTAAAGAACATTTGTTATGTTATTTATATCATAAAGCGGACGAATGACCAGTGTTAGAACTAATGGAGCTAAATAAATTGTACTTATATGTGCTTTTTCTGCAACCTGATGATGAGGAAAATGACGAGTGAGTGGGTGATGGCTTAAGAGTTAGAGTGCTGACGATTATTCGCTAAAGTCCTTCCGGTTTATTTTTTTTTCGAAACGTAGAAAATGGTACAATCAAAGTATATTTACACTGAAATGTTAAAAAAACGGAAATTAACGAGCAGATTTTGGCGGTAGTTTTAAGAGTGCAGCAAACAAGCTTGTTTTTTTTTTTTTTTTTATATTACAATAACAAGTGTTTTTGCATTCTAACAATACTTAATGTTTTTCTTTCTTTTTTTATCAAACGTTTGATTTTAATAATGTAATTGAACGTGTCTCAGTTTTTATAATTATAGTAATTTCCTCTAAAGACTAAATGCGCATACATACATAGGTTTTGTATAATTTTATTTGTTTTAAAACCGCCGATAAAAATGAAAACGTCGGGATAGAAATATAATAAACTTTTGCCTTATAGCTACGAATATTAATCATTCTAAGATATTTTGTAAAATTAGCGACCTTTTTATGGGATAGTTACCTGATAGACTAGTATTGGACAATTATAAATAATAACGACTTATCACGATCACCAAAAGCAATATATTATGAACATGTTATTCCATAAAACTATTTAAATTAAAGTGATTCCTTTAATGAAACTTTTAATTTTTGTTATTATACTCTGTGCAATATTTGTAATTGATTAAATTAATTATAGTTTTGCATGTAAAATGATTATTTCTACACTAAAAATTATTTTTATTAATATTTTTAATACATTTGAACTACTTATGGCACAAGATGTCAAATATTTTTTAATAAGATTATATAGCTGCTCACAAAAGATAAGGCAAGAGAAAAGGAGGAGACATTTAGAGGCTTTCGGGAACATTTTGTGGGCTTTTTGAAAGCACTAGAATATATAATTTTACTGCTAAAGCCAAAGATATTCATTTATTGCAGGATGACCCAAAATAATTCAATATAGATTTTGAACTAGATAATTTCTTTCATATCGAAGTAATTATTTTATCTTATTGTTTAAAGAGTCCGTCTGATTTATCTATTTGTGAATTTATTTTAATGAGTACACTACATAAATTGTTATTTTTTATACTTAATCATAATATGCATTTTGTACACATCAGTTATATCAAGCTTTCTTCCCGAACGCATTTTTACATGTAGTTCTCTAACAAATTGGGTTTACTCGTTTAATAAGTGTAAATAGAGTATTTTTTACCGACACCGCATACGTAGATATATTTTTTGTACATATGTATATAACAACTTGTTATATAAGTTAAAATATGTGATTTGCGTTTTTATTTTTTAAGTTTTAATTTTGTATAAAGTACACGGGGTTAATAGGATCACAGTTGACTATTAAGAAGTTTTTAACTGTTAATTTGGGCTATCCTAATAATGCATAAATAATAATATTAATGAAGAAAATATTTTGAAATAAAAATTGTCTCCTTCTTTTCTTAAACTATTTCTCATCATTTGTTGTAGAGGTTCTACGCTTTGCTTAGTTTTTATTTAGCCCCGTTCTCAGTTTAGTAATGCTGCTAGGAAGTAGCACTCTACTCTTAACCCATCTCCCTAGTAAGTATACCTCGGGAACTAATAGATCACTGAATCATGTTAATTATTTACACGATGAATGCGTAAAAGGTATTGAGCAGTATTATTTATGGGATTATATTAAACAATTAAAGCAATTTACCATAGGAATTAAATTTCACTCTCTTTACATTTTGTTTGTCAATTTTCTAAATTTTGGTGAAGTGATACTACTTTTTTTTTAGTCGAAATAGTTAGTGACTACTTCTTTTTAGTATAAATATGTAATTAATAATTACAAGTATGTATGTTTTCGATGTAATATTGGTAGGCGAATGAATATAAGATGCTATAGTTTTCTCACATTTGATGTGAGTTTAAAAACATATTAGGCATTTCTTTAAATTTACGAGCAATTTTAAAGCTACACTGTAAATAAAATAATTGCAGGTGGAAACATATTTTTATATTTCGGAGGTTTTGAGTCACTTAAATACTAAAATAAAAATGAATTAGAATTGTCCATAAAGTACATGCCTATTTAAATCTTCGGATTGATAATATCGAAGCTAAATGACGACATAAGCAATCTACTTTAAGGGAAAGAAGCAAAGAAGAAAAGGAGGAAACAATTTCTTGAAAATTCAGTGATATTGATAAAACACACAATTATTTTAACAAAAGATTATAGAATAATAACCACCGTAAGCGTCAAAAGAGTAACAACTGTTGAGACTGTTAGATACAATATTATAATCCTTATTATAATTCTTAAATTAGGATTTCCACATGTGGAAAAATATACGAATGCCTTTTTATATTGTATGAACAATAAATCAAAACTTTTTATTACAACATTTGTAATTAAGTTTTGCTTAAAATATATAATAAATAAGTTCTTCTTAAATGGGATGCAAATATTCCTTCATTCCATTCCGTATTTTGTCAATTTAATGAATTGCAGCTAAGACGATGTCATAATTTACAAATTCGGTGTTTGGATAACATTTACAATACAACAAACGAAAGATGATCTCTCAAGGAATGTAATAATTTTCTTTAAACAATATTCATTTTTAATATACTAATGGAAGTGTCTAATTTCCTAAAACCCTATTTTTGCTTTTTTCCCCCACCTGTGCCAGATTTATTAAAAATTGTGCAAAATATTATTAATATTTCTGTGTACTATTTGCTATTGCATATTCAAACAATTTTTACAAAACTAAACACATCAAACAGAATATCAGAAAATGTAGGTAGATTTTATAAAGTAAATTTATGCAAAAGAGAAGAAAACAAAAAACAACAAAAATCGAAAATGTTCTTTTCTAATTTTCGATTTTAAAATATAATCATTTTTTATTTCATAAAAGTTGGACGAATCACAGATTGAAGGAAGAAAAATGATGTTAGGTTACCATTTGGCGAATGTCCCTGTTGCTTTTATAACATCTTGCACACATCCCACAAAGAAAGTAAGTTTACGAATAAAATAAATTTTTTATGCTTTGAGAGTGGTCGGAGTAAATACATCAAAGAAAACAAACGTTTAGGATGTTAGTGCTTACTTAAAAAAGAGAAAAAAACGAATAAACGATATTAATTCAATTTATTTATAAATTAATGTGGTTATATATATGTATATGCCAAGGCTCTTTTTAATATTATTATTATTATTCATACCTCTGGTTAACAATGTTTGGCCATATATGAAAAATATCGCATAACGTGTTTCTTATTGTTTTTATAATGTGTTAATATGTATAAGTTACCATAGGATTCACCGAATAATCTTCGTAGAAATTTTATCGTGTCGGTTTTGTCGAAATATTCTCATTTATTACTATTATCTGATATACACGGGGCAAAAATGAGAAATACCGTTATTCTTCTTATGCCATTATTGAAAAAAAGTATCACAGCTACCTAAGAGGTGAATTGAGTTTCATTGACTGAATTTTTAGACTCGTATTACTAAAGTAATTTAAAATCTAAATCACAATAGTTAGGTTCCCATGCATATTCATTATTATGGACAACTACCAAGAGAATGTCATTCTAACGTGACACTAATTAATTATTTGACAATTTAACTGCTAAAACGAAAAATATAGCGTAATACATATTTAAATATATTATTTGCATTTGAGAAAATATGATAGGTTTTTGAGTATTTTTGAGTTATTAGTGAAGCCTTCACAACAAAAAAGTGCCTTAAAAGTGTGTATTAAGAGTATGATTTTAATTATAAGAATATTTAGCATGTGTTTAATAGCATTTCTATTTCTTTTTAAAAAAGGTGCATCTAATTAAAAAGACCAACGATTTTTTCAAACTTTATGCATTACCTACGACAATTCATTGTTTTAAATTCATTAAATTGATGAATTAAGTTATATATTTGATTTTCTAATAACTCCTCAGTATTGGAGAGTAAATATTAATACTGCAAAGCATTAAATATGATTAAAAAAATGCGTTTAGAATGTAGCATTCTCAACTTTAATTGTGAAGTTGTCTTAAATTTCTGTCAGCACTGATCTTAAAACGTTAACATTTAATTTGAGTTTAACTTGAACTTTTGCCAAATACGATAAGTTTTAGTTTTAAGTATAAGCTAGATCAGCTTAGTAGTATAGCAGAATTTTTGAATTAAGAACGACAGCATGAACTGTTGCCCCGTAGAACACTCAATAGATTACGATTTACCTAATTTTAGACACTAAACTAATTTTCGTCTCTTGTTGTTACTATTTGTTTTTTGAATGATAAGATAACGATAGAATTTACAACCGTACTCGAGGTGTTCCTTGAAAATTTGAAACAGAAAAGCATAGAAACTTCATAGCAAAGTCGGATTTAGATTTCAAAAATTGATTTTTTTTAAAGGCTTTTATCACAGTTGAACATAAAATCTAACTAAGATCAACGATATTATACTTGGCTTTATTCACTAGGACTGTATTTCAGTTATTTAATTCTAACTTTAATAAAATTTCCTTGGTTATTACTTATAAAGATTGACAATCTGTCTGCTAAAAGCTGTACAATCGCATTATTCACTGGATAAAATATATAATAATTACGTAGGTGCAGATTGCATGGTGGCGAATCTTATATTTACGTTATAACTAACGCAGTATATATTTTTGGGCCTTAAGAATTTCAAAGGGTTTAAAAAATCGATTAAATAATCAATATATTATGTATATCGATTAAATAATCAATATATACAGTATAGATGATTTTAGGTGTTAGTACTAAATTTGAATGAAGATTTTAATAAAATTACTTGTGTTCTAAGCTTCGGAAATCAACGACTTTTTTTAAGGATACTTTTATATGTTTAGTAAGAATTTTGATTAAAATTTCTTTAGATTTAATTCTATTCTTCTTCTCTTATAAAATAGTTGTTTTTATTCTTATTAGAAAATTACAACCTCTAAAGAGTTAGGGAATTAAATCATGTCTTAATTATGTGTTTTTAAAGAAGATATATTACAAACAAATTTAAATTTGATAAGTTGGATGTAACATAAATAACTGTTGTGTTTGATCAATTTGATACTTACAATAAGATTGCAGAACTATGATTATTCGATGGAAACTTTTCCCTGACTCAGATAAGTTGAATGTTATACGCATATTAATTGGGGAAGATATTCCAATTTTTTGCAAAAGTTACGTTGCTAATCTAAATCTAAGTAATAGTGAAAACTTTGCGTAAAATCGCCAATAAAGTTTTACGGGAGAGAGTAACTAACCTATACCCTCATGCCATGTATCCTGTCGCCAGAGTAACTACTATTGCATACTATTGCATACTATTGCATTGGTTATTTAGAGGGATTTAAACGCGTGTATTTTTGTATGGTCCACTTTGTGCCTTTGTTAGAGTGTTAATTTGCTTTTTTTATATTAATTTTCGTAACAAAATCTTAGTGCCACATTTAATATTAGCTTAAGTTTTTTATTTCTTTTTCAAGGTTGTTGTAAATGTTGACGGTACCATGACCCAGTTACAAACATTATGTCGGAATGGTTATACCACTCGCTCTGGTCATCACACACTTCCTCGTCAATCAAAATCCTCAGCTCATTTACATCACAGTCAGCAGCAACATCATAATCAGCATCTTCAAGCAATCGCATCCAATATAATTGGAGGACCGTCACCAATACAGCCGGCAACGAATTTTAATGCAGCAAATCTTGCATATACTTTGCAAAATATGAGTCTAATTGATGTTCACAATCCATTAGAAAATAACATACTTGCTAGTAATAGGCATAAAAGTGGAGGGAGCGATTCGGGCAGTTCAATAGGTTCTGTGGGAGAAGTAACACCGCCCGATACTCCGAGTATAGTAGGCAATAACAGTTCTACCGTAAGATTAAATGATCAAAATAATTTTAGTAAGCAGATAAATATGCCACGCATAAACGGCAGGCCCGAGAAATTGGGTGGATTATGTAATTTGGTTGGAAGTGGCGGCGGCGGTGGAGGCGGAGGTACGACTGTTATATACGCACCGACAACAAACAGCCCCCAGCAACAGTTCGTTGGTAATGAGATCTTACTGAATACGGGGGGAAACATGATGCCATCCCCGGTGTCAAATAACAACAACAATAGCTTAAGTTCAACTGGTAGTGGTAGTTCTAGCAACAACAATTTAGTCACAAGTACTGTACTGATAACGGCCCCATCGACGATAACTGGCGGGGGTGTGAGCAACGTTATTTCGACAAATCCGGTGATACTGCAGCAACATCAGCCGCAGCAGTTCAGCGCCACATATCCGTATCATGCTCAGCATCTGGCCACAACGACGAGGCCACCGATTCTTTCACACAATCCCACAATAGCTCCACCGCCGGGAACATTTAGACACCACGGATTTCAAATTCAGCCGAACGGTGATATTTTATACCCGTATCCACCGCAAGTGGCGGCAGCGGCTGCCGCTGGACTGACTTTTATGCCACCCCCTAGTGCAGCCCCACCGCCACCGCCCCCGGCAGTTGTGAGATCTTCACCATCGGTTGTACCGCCCCCAGCTCCTCCCCAACAGACTCAGCCACCGCCACAGCCCCAACAGCAGCCCCAGCCACCGCAGCCCCCGCAGCTGCAGCAGACTTCACAGCCGCCGCCAAATGCACTCCTAGCCGCCTCCCCCTACACCACTCTCACGGTAGGTAACAAAATAATTTCATGTTTTAATTGTGGCTCCCAATCGCATACCGGCCGTGATTGCCAAGAAGCCTCCATGGAGGACGTGACTCGTAGCTCCATCTATAAGCTAGATTACACAACGGCGGCCGTCTCGCCGGGCTCCAATACCGGAGTTATACCCGGAACCAGCAGCAATCCAACTGGCGGCGGGGGTGGGGGTCTCAGTGGCGGAAACATTATAAGCACTGTCGAAATAGCCACAGAAACGTCGTCACCGACGTCGTCCACGTCGTCGTTGTCTAATAGCAACACTAAGTGATTAATTATATTTAACATTTTTAAGACTTAAATTAGAAAGAAAATTAAAACTATTGTGTGCCATTTAAGGAGCATATTAGGCGGTGTGAGCGCGAGCATTGAGCACGAGAAATAATTGGATGTTAGTGACCGATAAGTCAGCTGTAGGAAAAAATTAAAATAACTATTAAAATTTAAGCAAATCTTTATGTAAAAAGTTAAGATGAATTCGAAAAAAAGAGATGATGGTAATTTTAAGCCTAAAGCTTTCTTGACCACATTTGTATATAGCTTAAGGTAAACATGTTTTTGTTGATTCATATCACTGTAAAGTAAAGGAAAGAATAAGGGACGCCCTTGAGGTGATTTAGCGTGTCGGAGCAGGATCCCAGTGGCTTCCGACCTGTCCGGACTTTAGCTAGATCGTGTCTCATAATGTTTTAAGATTTCATTTTTATTTTATATCTTATTATCGATCTTCTGTTGTTTTAAAGTTATATCCAATTCCAAAAGAAAAAAAACTGTAAAAAATGCATACTTACTTACCATTACAATATTTAAGGCTTAGTATGTTGTGATACACATTAAAAACATTTTTAATTTGAAAAGACAAATTTTCTTTTTATTCCGTTCATTTGTGTGCATGGAAGGGATTTCGCCCGGAGAAAACACTTTGTTTACTCAATTTATCTCGCTTTCGAAAGCAAATTTGTCTTTCTGCATCATGTAGACTTCAAAATAAATAAATAAATAAATAAAGATAAAATTAATAATAAATAATAATAAAAAATAAAAGAAAAAAAAACTACAGTTTGTTAAGTGAAAATCAACTACAGAAGACTAGTGTAAAGAGTTGTGATAAATATGTAGTTTGTTTGTTATTAATCCCTAGATATTTATGTTAACTCTGTTCGAGGTGTAACTTAGCACCAAAATGCTCAATTTAGTACTTTTTATCAATTTATTAAAAGTCGCCAATAGACCTACACAAATTTGCATATTTTTTAATATATTTATCCTACTTTACTATCGAAATAAAAGAAACGATTTTTGGTTTTATCGATGTACTCAAAGTTCCATGTTAGTTTGTTTTTTAATGAATTTTCGATTTATTGAAATTCTCAATGACTACCTTTGATTCTGAACGGGTATTGTAAAGGTGTTGATTTAATTGTAAAATTCTGCAATTCCATATCTTGGATCACGTTGTTATTATAATTTCATCACCGTTGTAAGTATATCCAGCACTAATTTTCATGAAAAATTCTGGTTATACTGGGGCATTTGCCTAAGCATTCTTTAGGTATATTTTATATCCAAAGTTTTCTGGAATGAGAGACTGAGGGGCTGTATTACGAACAATGCGTGTTTTTATTCAACGCTCGAAATATCCCCCGACTGCCATAGCTTTGGCAAATGCTCCAATGTGATCAGAATTATAGCGTGACGAATAATTTAAATGGCATCTAACAACAATTATGAAGTAGAACCTTTAGAAGAACTTATAATTTACATATCAACAATATGCTCGTGTATCCTGTAATTTATTTAATTTTCGAATAAGAATGTAAATTTTTAATTGTAAACATCCTGTGAAAGAAGTTCAGTAGAGGGTTTCTTGTATGACGCAAAAACATTATTTGCTTCGTGGTGAATTTTATGTAAGAATATTAATTGAATATTTTCAGATAAATTTACGTAAATATATGTTTTTAAGTAGTTCCAGGATTGGCGGAATTTTAAAAATCGGTTTTAATTGTCGATTTTGAGATACATATTAATATCTTAAAAAAAAAAAACAACATTTCACACCTTAAATCAGTTTTCGACTTCTTTTGATTTTCGAACACAGAAAAATGTAATTTTTGTTTAGCGTAGAAGATATTTAGAATTAGAATTTTTGTTATTGTACATGCATAAAATTAAACAATAAAATTTGGTAAATATTTGACTACAAAACAAATCAAAACAAGGTTTTAGTGAAAAGCTAATTACTTTTTATGAATTTGAACAATTTTCCTCAGATTTATATTTTCTGCTTAAAATCATATTTTCTTATTCCCGTATATAAATAAAATTTCGAAGAACTGAAAGTTATTGAATATTAGAACAAAATCCTCAAATCATGGGATTTTTGCATAAATCAAGATGATATTCATTGATATTTTTGATTTTGAGTAAAACAACAAATATTGATACTACATGATGTGTATAATGCTTTTACTCTCTTATATTTGTACAGTGCTTTCTTAGATTTCATAGCTAACCTTTATCTATTCATCTATTGAGGTTAGCAGAGTTCTTTGCAATGTGTTATTTTAATCATATGTTTCGTTAGAACTCTTTTGATAGGAAGTTCTGGGCAGTTGGATTAAACATTTCCGAGAAATAAAGGGATGTACATAGTTATTTCTGTAAATACTCTTTGATATGAATTCTAGTTTATGATTTTGTATGTTGCGGATTCCTGGGTTCTCTCAGTTCAGAAGGAGCCCTATAATTTCAAGTGAGTTCTAGCGAGTCAGTATATCTGAAATTCATCTCGATTTAGAAAGGCGAGCAAGATTTTTTTTTTTTTTTTTTTATAGATGAAAGCATTTTAACCTGGCGATATACCTAAAAATTAATGAACAGTGTGAGTTTGAAATTTTATATCTAACTATTGGACTCAATTATACAATCAGACTTAGTAATATACTACATATTAAAAAAATGTGTCAACAGCGTTAAATGGTGTTAAATTTTGTCTAGCCCGTACTATTGTAAAATTAGAGTACATAATTATTTAATTATTTTAGTAGATTAAATTTAGGTAAATTAGTTAAAAATTGAAATTGTTTTATTTCACAACTTTCTCCTTTTATTTATTCAATTGGTTTTTTTTGTTTTACGAGACGAAACGAAAAAGAGTGTCTTTCGCTGTTGTAATATTTTACATTTTTAGTAAATCAGTATTAAAGGGACATTAACGAAGTCCTTAGTAGTTAGCTAGTAATTAGATAAATCATCTTTAGCTCATCTAACTAATAAAGAAAACGGCCACTTAAGAGTAATTATAAATTACGTCTTCACAAATTAATAGTGATTAATAGTGGAAAAAATTAATTATCCCACCCACCTAAGCAACTATTAAGTAATAGCGTTTTGGAACAATTTTAATGCTACTGCATAAAAATAAACATCGATAAACATTTCATTTAGCTAGAAGTTTCTAAATCAAATAATAATGAACTTTTTATTTTATTTTTCCCACTCTGTGGAAATTAACAATTAAATTGAATTTAATAAATTAATAGCCTTGTTATGGTTAATGAGTCGAATATTTGCCACTACAAAACTATTTAGTGCCGTAATGATATAAATTTAAAGTAAAATACTTACTCGCGTATGCCGAAAACAGTGCATATATAAAAGGTGAAATGTTTTATATATATAACAATCATTAAAGCTTTCTTGATACTATCGCGATTCAATCAGTTAAACGATAATTATAATTTATAAAAGCTTTGACGAAATGAATCCGCACTGCACCAATTTCAAAAGAATTCAAATTGATTGCACTAGATTCAGTCACTTAAGTCTTGAAATGAAATCACACATGACACGGTTCTATAAATCCGTATGATTTGAGAAACGTTAGAAGTTATTGTAGTTTATTATAATAGTAGAAAATTGGAGATAAAACAAACAAGTCAGTAAAATAATACGTACTATTAAAGATTTAAAGACAATTTAAATGTTCTCACCTTTCACGGCGAAGACATTAATAAATTGGATTCTATTACGATATGAGTCCTTATCGATATTTTGATATTAGACAATAATACAATATTGAGATTTAACTGCTTGTTTAATCGAAAGCGTGTGCAATGGTGTTGCTGTTATCGAATTGTTTAAATTGGAGTAAAATTTTGAGTTGAAGTGCAGACGAATTAAATCTCTATTTAGATTGCTAAAGGTTTATCTTAATTGAGAAGAGCGTTTTTGTTTCCACAAATTATGCAATTTCATATCCTATTGACTTTTAGACATACTAACGTGTATCAAATCCGTCTCGCTTATTTTTGAGAAATTTAAATAAGTATTTGAATTGATAGTATGGAATTGTATGCGTAGTCTTCTGATATATGTACATATTTTTTATTGGTTCTAAAAATTTCTTCAGTGCTTTTTTTTCGAACATATGTAGACATATACAGACATCCCTCCCTGGGCGAAATAGTACATTTAAAAATTGCGACAACTTTCGACTAACACGGAACGTACTCATAAAAGTTATATGAATCATTAATATCGAATGACAGGGTTTCGAATAACACGGAATCAATTAACCTTGTTATTCGAGGGTTCACTGTATAGCACTTTCTTTAGATCATTTATAGGTTTAAATCTACAGTAAAAATAAATTGAGTGTTTTATCCACTCAAAGAGAGAAGAACGCTAGCATCATAGATTATAATTATTAATTTTTCGGTTCTGGTTAATAATTTTGTGACTTGGTATAATTACAAAAATTGAAAATTTTCCCGTGAATATTTCAGGACCAATTAACTAGGACATACTACTGATATTATGTAGTTTTTGTACTGTTAATCTGTCTGTCATGTTAATAGAAATGAAGTTAGTTTCTTCCAGAGTTACTAGAAAATTCGGACAGGTATAAAAAATAGAGTGAGATAAAAAAAAAGATAAAATAAGTGAGTTTAAGAGATAAGATGGGTTTACGAGTATTTGAACTATTATGTAGTTATGGTTCACAACAAGAAATTTCTATAGTATAATTTTTCGGCGGATTAAAACTCGGTAAACGGAAATGCTTCATCACTTCGCGTAAAATGTCACTTAAAAAGTCGCGTTTAGTACTTTTTAAAATTTTGATCGGAATAATGGGTCTAATAACGTGGCGGTGAATATCGAAATAAAAATCGGTCTTTCATTTTCTTTTTTGTATATAGGTAGGGTTTACTACAAGCCTCCTTGTTTCAATCAACAAGTTTTTTGGTAGAAGTTTTTTCGGCATTTTTAATGGGACTAACTTCTTAATAGACCCTTCAAATATTCCTCGCTGATAAATCGTTTGTAGAAAAAAGTAAAAAGTGTTTTCTAGATTTTGCGATTAATTTTAGAACTTCAGAGACATACAAATGCTAAAAAAATCAGCATTCGAATTTAAAAATGCTGTTTATTTATCAGTGGCATCTTAAAAAGTGCTGTAACTTCTATAATTTGTCAAACTTCAAGTGTTGGTCTAATTGAAGATAAATGAATTACAACACCACGGAGATAGAGAAAGGAATTTAACGTCTCATGTCTTGGGAGGACGAAATCAATCAAATTAGACCAACAATAAGAATGACTCCGAAAAATAGGATATTACATATTGTCTCAAAATCCGAAATGGTAAGTACATATTTTAGTATAAAATTTAATAAAATATTAAAATAAACTAATACGCAGATTTTATATAGTTTAAGTGAATTTTTTTCTGCAAATATTTTAAGTAACATTTGATCTGTTTATGGATATTTTAAATGGATCAATACATTGTTTTGTAAACTATTATTTATCCACGTATAATTAATGAAAACACATGAAATAGGGCACAGTAGTTGCCTAAGATATGCAAAAGAGAATTGTTTTTTCGGATTTTTTCAATATTAAATTTTTTTAAGGTTTTATATTTAACGACTGAAATTATAATTTTTGATTTTTCCAAGAGTAAAATCTTTCTTTAAACCTACGTACTACTGCTACAAATTCAAATTCCGGCTTCAGATTAAGAGTATGGAGATTTAAATTTTGTTATTTTTCTAACAAGAAATAAGCTCATATTTTATTTATGTAGAAAATAAAATAAAGACAGACAGTAATAAAATTAAAAAGTAAACCAATTAATACAATTGTCGAAAATTACTGTGTTGAAATATCGATCTGGCTGCCAGGAAGATGTGCATAATAAAAATATTGTAGGTAATAGTCTTTTACAAACAACATTCGTAGTTTTATAGCTAAAACAAGTACTAATATTGGCGCAAATATGGGGATGAAAATACAACTTTATTAAGCCTTTTAAGGAACAACAAGCAATATTCAAAGTAACCTGTAGCATTACGTGTATGTTTAATGTTTAGAACTAACAAATTTTAAATCTGTAAGCAAATCTGAGACATGATCTATCTAAAGTGCCTTCTCTGGTTAATTAAGAACAAACAAGTTTGAATAATGAAGATGTGAACCTGGTTTATGCTTACTGTGAAACCGATATGAAACGAAAAATAATATGTAATTTGTTTTTATATTCACTCTATGATCATTAATAATACAAGAAATACCGAATAATTGATCCTCTTATCTGTTACTAAGTTATTTGTAGTCTAGTGTGTATGTACACGTAACCGAAAAAAAAAGCAAAATTAATTTTAAATATTTTTATAAAATAAATGAAGAAATTTCGTTCAAAACTTAAACTGCCGGCGTGTATATTGTCTGAAGTTTTATAATTTGTAAATATAGTTATATTCTTCGGTGCTTAGAAAATATATTATTATTATGAAAACGTTTAACAAAGTTTTCGATTCATTGCAATTTGATATTTTACACTTTGGGCATTTCATTAGAGGGGATTACGATTTAGGTATCTTTTGTAATGAACGTTGTGGATGAATGTAAGTACCTAGTATAATTGTTTTTTTCTCTATTCTTTATTATTTATACTATTTATAATAAAACTTTTAGGATGCTATCCTTTCCAGGTTAAGATCTTATAAAGTAGAATCCGCAATTTTGAAACTATTTCTTGTTTGTGTCGCTTTGGATTGAACACATCTAAATAAAATCACAAATTAATATGTCATCTCACTTACCATCATATGAATATACTCATGAAAAATCACTGATGATCTAATTTCTTTTATATTAATTTTCATTAGGTTTTTCTGTTTTTTTTTCTTTTTTATCAAACACTTTCTTCAAATTGTAAATAATGCAAAATTTATTCTTATTTTTTAGCATTTGCTTCATGATGTTCATAAAATAAATTATTCGAGTTTGTAATGTTTTCAAGAGAATTACACATTACTAATTTAAGAATATTAGTTTCAAAAGAGGGGTAAGTAATGATAAAAGTAGTATCTAGTAGTTTATTGTTTGTGAATTAACTAAATTCGAAGCTATACATATTATTTAGAAATAAGATAGAAGGACGTTGGCGAAAAAGGAAAATATACAAATATTAAAGTAAAAGTTAAAATGACTTCAACTTAAGCAAAAGTTCTTTTCTTTAATTTAAGTAAAATGTTATTAACAACATCTCAATTTAAGCATAATGAAAAACTAAGCTTGATAAATCTCCACGGCCGGCGCATTGGACTTACATAGAACCCTAAAAATTCAAGTTCGATTTTCAAAGCCTGATCGAATATTCTAACAATTAAATGCAGTTGAGGGAGTAAAAAGTAAAATAGAGAAGGGAATTGCCCTGAATGGTTTTTTGTTCCGTATTTATGAATATCTATTTAAACTAAAATTCTTACGCATATTGTAATACATATGTGAAGTATGAACAAATCTTGTTTTGTACTTCTTGTTTATAAATCATTCGCCACATTCTGAATAATGCTTAAAATTATTCAATCAGTAAAATGCTTGGCTCAAAACCATTTATTTTAAGCATTTATTTTTCTATAAGGATATTGTTGCGTAGTCAGGAAAAATGGGATTTTCGATTTTAAGAAAAAAACAAAAATTAGAGGTGAGGTATGAACAAGAACATGTATTTAAAAAAATTAACATAACATTAACACTAAAATAAATAAATAGTAACTAAGCCTATAGGGCCTAAAGAATACTTAATCATGTATTCGCCCGTGGCAGGTGCACGTGGCGGCGCAATTCGTCCGTCGTTCAAGACCTTCCGGCGTAGCATCATTACAGAGCCAACCTGCCCATGTTTTGTAGAGTTCTCTGCAATTTGCCCACACATCCACTGCATTGCAAACGTTGGTGCATAATCTAGAAGATAACATTTCAATAGTTACATATTTTTTTTAAATATATTATACATAGATATTTCGCTAATTATGTTTAATAAATGAGAAAGACTTGAAATTTGGCATATTTAAGGCTGTGGTTTAGGAAATTAAGAGTAATAATGGGGTAAGTTTAAAATGAATTAAAAAAACTCTAGCGACCCACAGAAAACAAGTATATACATATTTTTTTTTAAATTGATTAAATTGGTTAAATTTAAGTAAAAGAAATTAAAAACTGCGAAAATGTCTTGTCTCACCCCATTCATTTCTAAAGTTTTAATCGCATAAAATCTTAAATAAATGTACCAAGTCTAGCATAATGTCAACATTGATCATAAAATATAAGCTAAGTTTAGTTCAATGTCTTCGAAATAATTACAGATTAACTTATATTCTTGAGAAACTAAAGGTAGATTACTTAAAAATGGGTACATTTTTCAATTCATTCAATTCATATATTATATTTTTGAACAAGAGAGACCTGTTTTTTTAGTAAAATAAATCATTTATTTTTCGAAGTCGCATCCGTGAGAGTCTCTGCAATGCAACAGATGGATTTTTTTTAAACTTTAGAATATTTTTTCGGGCGTGATTTAAGCAATTTTCTTTTTAATTTTGCACAAATGTTCTGCACATAAATAGCTATAAGTAGTTGATTTAAATTAATTAAGGAACAGATATTTGCTTCTCTGGTCGTCTTTTACTTAAATTCATTATACCTCGCATTTATTAATATTAGTTGGGATACTTGAGAACTATCATATTTAATAATACATACGTAGTCCGGGCAACACCGGGAGCGGGCAAGCTAGTTTTAAATAAAATATTAATCCACTCATATCATTTTAGGGAGTTGAAAATCTGATGATCGTACTGATTAATTATCGAATGCTATAGATTGCATGTATTGTAGATGAAAAGTATTAATTAAATTGAAAAAGTAAGTAAATTAAAATGTGTAAAGCTAATTTATCTAAAATTTGAAAGTTAACAATTTTGAATAATACAAAATGACTATCTACTTTTATTATTAAAGTATTTTGTGAATTATGTTAGTACTTTGTGATGGAATTGGGAATTTATTGGAAATTTTCCACACAAAAAATTCAGGTGTAAGGGTTTAAGTAAATTGAGATGCAGGCCAGTTTTCTAAGATTTGATTTCAAATATACTTAGAATTTTGCCAGATTTTTTTCTTACTCTTTAAAATATAGGGAAAAACCTTACCTAATTTTTTTTGATCGACAGTGGTTTGAACAAGATCCACATGGCTTCCCTGCTTTATAAGGGTAAGCTAAGCGATCCTCATAGTTTCCTCTAAAGAAAAGTATTAAATTTAATTAAAACAAAAATATAGATTCATCTTGGTATTACATTGGACAGTAATTGCAGATATAGTTGAAGAATGGTTTTCCATTTGGTCCATGTTTACATTTGGCAATACCACACCCAACTTTATGAGTTGCTGCCCACACCATTTGCGTATAATGTCCAATTTCTTTAAGATTATTCGTATCACTGCCGTATGTGAAGTTTTGTCGCTCCAAGAACCAAGTCTTCATAGCAAATAACCTGGTAAAAAAGTGCCACTGATAAATGACTGATCAAGTGACTCGATCTGAATTCATTGATTTTTAAACAAATTGGTTATTTTTTACTTGGTGTATATATACCATTGATTACTCATAAAGTAAACTATTTTATAGAGCGGCTCAATGATTTAGCTTACCAGGGCACTTTGTGTGTTGAGACGAAAATATTTTGTCCACATGATCCAAAGTTATGAATATGTCTCCCGTCGGGCGTATCGTGTATTAGGAAGTGGCACTGTTCTGCCCACTTTTGTGCTGATCGCGCAGCGCCTCGATGCCACTTCTGAAATGAAAGCAATCGATCAATTACAGCAGATTCGAAGATTTGCGCCTTTTGTTTGGATGATTCACGTCAATGGGTTTGATGAATGGGTCCAGGCTGAAAGAGAATCATCAAAAAATCGTTTGCAACAAACCCAGTCAAAACAATGTCTCTTGATTGGACTAATGAGTTGAATAACACGTAAAAGGCGCCAACCTATAAATTGTTGAGAGGGTCAATTCTTTTAAGACATTCAGATCACTTCGATATTTTTGTAAATTAAGGACAAATCCAATCGTTACATTTACGCATTCAATAAAATGTTTGCAAAAAGAGTAATTTTTCGCTACACATGTATAATGCAGAATTCAAACTGTTTTATAATGAGGGTAATGATACTAGTTATATTTTTATTACTACCTTAAAATGAGATGTTTTCGACCTGCTGTTTTTGTAAAATGTACAAATCTTGCCTTGATTCAGCGAGTTTTAAAATTCTGATAATTTTTTGGTTAAGATTGAAAAGCTTACATATTTTGTTTGATCCTTTTCAGGCAAAGTAATAAAAAATTATTTATTTTGTTTTGGATATGCCCATTTAAATTTACAAAAAAAAAAAGAAATGAAGCTGTCCCATAATCCCACAATTGTATTGATGCTAATAAAAATGGTAAGTTCATTGAATTTGTGGACTATTTCATTATTAATATTTCCAAATCAGATTTTACCCTGGAATCTTATTGCAACAACTTCTAAAATTGTGCAGAAAAATAAAGAAAAAGTGTCTTTTATGGATTACTTACCATAGTCAGCATATTTGATGCAGGTGGCGAAACTTTTGTTCGAAAATAGTCATGCAGCATTACAAGGCGCCTTTGTACCCTCCTAAGTCGTGGATTAAGCATTCTATTCGATATTTTCTCTCCAAATAGTCTGGGTCCTAAAAATAACCATTTATATTAAAACAAAAATTTAACACATTCTTTACAGCATTGCTGAATATTTTCTTTTGTTTATATGTTTACGTTAAATGCGAATAGTATCTTACTTCGGTCTGTTCGCCAGTTGTTGGAGAAATCAAAAATTGCTACTAATACTAAAGTAACGTACAATATTCGTACCATGGCAATGGAAATTCCTGAAAATAAAGGAATTTTATTTTAATTGTAAAATAAAAAAAATGTTAAATCAATGTATATTTAGATGATTTGGCGGTAGTTTTTCACAGTCGAAAATCTCACATGTATAAAATTAGGTTCACTGCTAGCAAAGTTAAATTACAGTGAGAGCATTCGAATTTGTTTGCAATTTCTAGTTATATGAGTTTATGAATTGCAAGACATTTAATTTCGTAGAAATTGTTTTATATAGAAAATATAATTTTGCGTACCTAATGGCAAAATGTTTTTCGAACGGAAGTCGTTAAAGTTCGTGATTGATTGGTAAATTTTTTGATATATAATAGTTACATATTATTTGGAAGTGCTCTTACCGTAAAAATTGTTCGTTATATAGAAAACAAGTATTATGGTAATTCGACAGTATTTTAAAAAATTTTTTTAATTAGTTGTTTGAATTGACGTAACGTATGAAACCGCACTTTGACCATTTTAAACAAATTTTTTAAAAAATAGGTACTCGTAGTTTGGCTTAAACTTAAGCTATTATATCAAAATACGAACGGGTTAACAATTTTGTTTTATTGGAACTGAATTGCAGATTGCTTTAACAGTTCTAAACAATGGGGTTTTATTGGGGGTAAAGAACTTTTAAACGATTGATATGACATTTATTAGATTTTTATTGGTTGGCATTCTACGAGCTTTATGGGGGTCCTGAGGTGGACTTTGAATACTTGTTAAGACTCACAAGCATGTGTAATTCGCCAAATCAAAGTTCGTAATTATACAACTTTGAAATTTATTTTTACATTTTTTTTTTGTTTAATTAACCATTCTGATAAAAGCTATACAATTGGTAATTATGACCTTTTCGATAGAAAAGTTTAATTTTCAGAACATTATTTTTTGGTTTGACGGATGGACCTTACATCTCAATTAAATTATTGCACAATTTCAAATCTTAATTTGCCACGGTTTTTGTTTTGTTACAATGCCAACCAGTTCGCAAAATGGTGTTGTGAGAAAAACCTCTTTAAAGTTTTCACTGAAATTCAGAAATTAAAATTGTCAGCTTATTTGCATTTACGTATGTTTCTATTCTAATGATACTCTTACTTAACAATAAAAATTTGATAAAACTTTAAAAGTTGTTTACCCTAAAATAACTCCCATTTTGTAACGTAAATTTCAAAAAAAAAAGAAAAAGTAGGTATACTTGTAAGATTTATAATTTTTTCCATCTATCTGCTTATTATTGATATTATATATTATAGATACCAATATAATTCTAATTTGTTTCATTGTGTTAAATTATTTTAACGGACTTTAATGGATATATTTTTCCGTTTAAAATTAAAAAATTAAAATCAAAAATATATTTTCGAAACGTATGAAAAAATGTGTAGGTAGTGCATTATAAAAACTTGTGTAGGGTCATTAAAGAAATTGACATCGAATAAAGCAAAGTGCTAACATTTATGTCCTTGCCCCGCATTGACTTTTCTATTAATAATATATATAAGTATAATAAATTAGTCGTAATTTTTGAAGAACTAATTATTTTTGGTACGCGGTTAACGAACGCATAAACGCATAGTGGGCGAAAATACTTTCAATTTCATTTCCTAATTCCAAGTACTTCGATGTGTCTCTGATATTTAGAGACGTTTTAAAAATATATTTTGTTTCTCTATTGTACATTTACATGTTAAATGCCAAATCCTATAATCACGGAGCACATGTTTTCGAGAATTTCACGGCTGTTACCTGTGAATTGAATGTCTCATTTGATTTATGAAGAGAATTTGTAATTTTAATGTGGAAAACTTGTCGTCAAGCATTTGAGTTAGGTGTTTTTTTTTATGTAGAACTGAGGCTGTTTGCATCTTTCTTTTGGGAAAATATAAACAAAACAAAAGAGGAGAAAAAACAGAATTTTTTTTCAAAAGAAAGTTATTGCTGTTGCGGTTTTGATATAAAAACGAAAATGAAATTGTTCTGAGGTGACTCGTTTGATTTACTCATCGAATTATATGTCGAGTGAGTATCTTAAGCCTTTTTTTTAAAAGAGGGGATTTGTTAAATTCGGATCTTCTTATTTATATTATATATGTAAGACGACAGAAATAGTAGCCCTAATTATGGCATTTTAATTATCGTCAGAGTTTCTTGTTCAGGAGAGATGGAGAATTTTTCTGAACCAAATTTCTTTGATGACAATATTTAGGTCAAGGTTTTCTTCAAAATGCCTGTTGTAAATTTTCTTATTACTTTTCTCGTTACTCATTCGCACGCTGCAGACATCGGTTTATATTTCAATTTTGGGTGATGTTATTTTATGATAATATCGTTGGAAATCATTTTTTAATCATGATGTCAGCTATATTTTGTGCGAATTGTAATCATTCTTGAGTTATTGGCTTTATTTTAGATTTAATTTTGTGAACAGGAGGTTTTATCCAATTAAATTGTGCAAAATAAAATAAAAACATCTGCATGCATTTTCGTAAATATTACACTGCCCTCACAGTGAAATGGTTAAATCGAAATCAAATCGAATTAAATTTTGCTTCATTTGCAAAAAAGGTTTTGATTCGATGAACATTTGAATATTTTTTTAGAAATTCAAATTTTAATTGTACTCAATTAAGCTGTGAGTTATGACTCAGAATGTAATCAATGTTTAAAGTCCGAACGAAATCAAGTTCGTTCAATGAGCACTCGAACAAATATTTTTGGAGCGGATTAATTCGTGCTATTAGTGAATGGACAGTTCAATTAAGCGAATTTTCTGGTCCCCATTACCAATTGATCGTACAATGATACCAACCCAATAGGAAACAAAAAATCAATTTTTTTATTTTAGCAAAAATAACAAAAAAAAATTATATGTTCTGCTGAAATTGACATCTCAATCTGAATATATATGTACTAAGCTTTTATTAATAGACCAACTTCTCAAATAAAATATTGTGCGGTGTCATACCCCGGCGGCCAATTTAATTGCTCCCATACCATTCCCACTGGCCACTTTAGTCGGAACAATTTAATTTTATTAGAAGCTCACACATGCAGTTGGAGGCGATTGCACTTTTAAGGCTATTTAAAAATCAAACACTTGAAATATCACCTGGTAGTCCTCCAGAATACAATAAAATTGCCAAAAATAAAAATTCAATATCAATATTTGAACCATGTTCACTGTCTGCGCACTACCAAAAATTCAAATGATCACGAGCAATATTTTTTTCTTAGGTAAATCACTGTCAATAATGCGCCCACGCTAAGACAACGGCGATTTCCCATAAATATAATATTTTTTTATTATTATTATTTAACGAAATATGCTCGCATCTATCATGGATACCTTCCAGGTGTTCACCTTTATTAAAAGTGTGGGCCAGAAATTGCCCGTACCATTAGACATGATGGCAGCGCGGGCTTTTGTAAATAGACAGACCGCTTGCAGCCACACTTTTTCACAGCGGGAGGTCATTTTCGATTTGGTCATTTAATTATTTTAATATTTCTCAGTTGTAAAATGTGTCAGCTTTTACAATTTTCACTTCTCTTTTTAAATATAATCTTAAGTTTTTGCCATGCTTAGGTGACTTTAAATCCATTTTTGGATTAGACTTTATGGCTTTTCTGCTAGATTTTAAACCACTTTTACTTTTCAATCCATACTTAGGCTGTTGTAAATATTGTATAATGTGTTTGATATTCAATTTTTTCATTAATTTTAAACCATTTTTACATATTTAGACATTTATTAACCAAAAATATATTATAATTTAATTAAATAAACATTGCCAATTCTATAAAACGAGTTTTATTTTAAAATAGTGATATTATGTTTGGGGTTGTGGTTATTCCTATTTATTGGGTTAAATGTAAGGAATTTTTGAGAGTATTTTTATTAAGTGAGTCTGGAAGTATATTGAAGTAAAAGTCAAAAGGTTTAGAAAATAAAAATCTAAGGCTGGGAGTTATGACCTTTTAAATATACCTCGTTTGCGACCGCTTTCAAGTCGACTCGAATCATTTCCATAAAAACTTTTTTGAACCGGATCGATAAGTCCTCATTTCGATGTAGCTTGAAATTTTTCGATCTACAAATATCTGTCCTATTCGAATCGAATTGATAATATATTCATTTTAGTAACTTTTGACTTCAATTAATTTTCCCCCTCATAACGTCAAAATAATTCGATTGGACTTTTCTATTGGATTTTCTTTTTAACCTCTTTGAACGATAAAATTAATTGTATTCAAAGGTTACTGAAATGAATTTATGAAAATTTAGGCAACTTTATTAAGAAATTTTTTGTACAAAAAGGGCTTTTCTAAGCTCTTTTCGTTTCGATTCGAACGGGTTTAAGAATTGGACAAGGCCGTAAACACTTTAGAAATAGCTTTGACTGAAGACAATTTTCAATTCGGATCAAATTTCAATCCGGATGCAAAAGCTCTTAAACGAGGTAATAGACTACTGAAAACAATTTTGGATTCCATTATTCAGTAGTATTTTTGTGTTATACATTTGTATAGGCGATCACAATATTTTTTAGAATAATGCAGGACTGTTAAAACTAAGATTTTTATGGGGTTTTTGTGTTTCTTAACCTCCTAACAAATATGTAGTTTAATCATAATACGTTTGTTTTATTTTAAGAGGTTTATGCGGGAAAGTTTTTAAAACGACATTCTACTTTCTAGAATTGAATAAAAAGAACATGTTTTTTTAGTTTTTACATTTTGAAGAATATGCCCTAAAATTTATATATTAAATTTCTAAAGTTATATAGCTGAGCGTCTATCCAATTTTTATAAGGTAAACTTCTAAAAACTAGTTTTTATTTAAAGAAATGCTGAAAGATGGTAATTTTTTCGAACTATTTTAACAAAGCTCGTCATTTTCAATATGTTGATGTGATTTCTTAGTAGTTCATGCTGTGGGTGAATATGTACAACTTAAAATTGACTATTGCTTTGCTTCCACCATAGATCATCGGAAAGAACATATCATAATGTCCACCAGCATGAGCATGAGGGTTCTACCCGAGCTCCTGTATTTAAAATTAAATAGTTTTAATAAACTCGAAAAAAAAATTACCGAACAATAATTGGATATTTTAAAGATGCCATAATATAATCTTAAATTTTGAAATTGCCTAATAGCCTGAAAATTGGTAAAACTCTTCTTCGCAAAAATATAATATCCATTGTCCTTTTAATAAAGATCTCTTCTTATGTGCAATTGTTTTATCAAGGCTGTTTATTTGATTATTATTTTTTTGTACTATATGGAAAGATTTAATCTAACTGCGTATATTATTAGTTAATCGAATTGTTAATATCAATTTGGTTTAATATAAATTCGTCAGATTAGCTTTAAATAACGCGGACTGGGGTTCTACCCCTTTATATTGAGAGATTCACGTTTTTCAATATGCATTCATATTAGTAGGTTGAAATACATTATGACTATTATGAGTATTGATTTTGCTATTGCCATTATGAAAATTTTTATAAAAAAAATACACCCAACTCAGTTGTAAAAAGATTTGTATTCGTATCGAATTTCATCTCCAGCACTAACAAAACAACTTCCCGTGTGATCCATATGTAAACTAGTAGGTCCTTATTAGCATGCTAATGTTAAATTTGGTTTTTCAATTTTAGAACATTTTTGCATATATCTACATATGTATATACTGATATACATACTTTAATTTAATTTATGTATTTTCTCGGTTTAAGTAAACACGTGAGTGAATTTGCAATTTTCATAATAGGGTTGAATTCTTTTAGCTTTTAAATAAAGATAGAAGAAATCAGGAAGTAAGTAACTAGCGCGGTTTACAAAATTAAAATAATAAAAATCAATTCTAAACGGTCACTTACTAAATTGCTAATATTTTATCTAACAGGCTAACTCCAATGATTACGTTAAAGTTTTACTTTTAGTCATTAGTAGGCATTAAGCAATCTATACTAAAACGTAAGAGAACATGTTTTTTACTCCGATGTATTTATTATGTATTATAAAGCTGCACTTTATTAAGAAATTTTTACAGATCGTCCAAGAAAAACCAGCTGTTTTTAATTTTGCTTTTCAAAATTTGGTATCACTATTCAAATTTAGTGAACACTTCTAGTATGGAATTTGAAAGCAAAGTGTATGCTGTTTTTTAAATATTTCAAGGATGTACTTTATAAAAAATTATAATATTTAATAGAATTTCTTGGGTGGTATACTACAATGCTTCTTCAGAATTCAGTAATAATAAATATAATATATCACCATTTCGATGAATAGATTTCGGATGCAGTTTCATACATATTAGTTATCTAGGACTTAGACTTATTGCACTGGATTATTTATTTTATAGGAAATTTATGATATATATTATATATAAATATATATATTAAGTAAATATATTATAAATACCATAATTTATAGAAAAGTGGATAAACTTACTATAATATAATAAAATAGAGGAAAATATCACTGCAACACGTTGCTGCACTAAGTTCTTTGAAACCTCTTACGTTTTGCGGAGGAGGCAGTATTAAACAGATCACATTTAACTTATTGGCGAGAATACTTGAGATAATCGCGGTATCACATTTTATTAGCAGTAAAATTCACACACTGGACACGGCTATCACAATTCACATTTGCGGAAGGCACGTCGGCAGGGCGCATGCATCAGGTCTGCATGAGTTGAACGCGATCAACTAATCAACTGAGGCCGAATTCGCGGGACTCAAGATATAACGCCCGCGCTGGCCACTGTCTGACGAGGCGGCCGAAGGCGCTTCTTAACGAAATTGCGAATAAGATTTTTTTTTTGAGTGAATGTTGTCAAGCGTTTCGTCTTTCGGCTCTCATGGATTTTCCGCCAAGAACTAGGCTGTCCGCTTTATATCTACAAAAATTATTGTCTCGCGAACTTTACGCGAGCTTTTTTAGATTCTAATTTGGGTGCGACATTTTAATGGAGTGCGGCGGGTGGTAGCCGTCGGAAACGTGCGAACCCGATCTGATTGTTGATGTTTCGTGTTTTGCCGCGATCTTGTTAAAACAATTGCAGTTTAGTTATGAATTATTGCAAAACCCAATTGACTGTGGAGCCCCGGTCAATGAATCATGGACACTAGCAGATATCCGCAGAGCTGTAATCTTGGGAAATTGAGGAAAATTGATGATCACCACATGGATGTTGCCAATCGGTAAGTAATTGAGAATTTATGTCTGCAGGCAGCATTGGGTAAAGCAAGGTCGGCCGCGGAGAGTGCTCCTTGATTTATTGCTCCATGTGCAGGCTTTTGTCTTGGGAATGGATCCTTCCCTAGTTACATCTCAGCTTTTTTAGCTAATTTTATAAAACCAGTAGATCGTCGGGCACAGGAGTGGGTGGCTAATAAATGTTTAATAATACAAAATTTGCAAAACATGGTAGGTACGTGTACGGATCCAGAATTTCAATTTGATAGCTAGATAGAGACAAATTTTTTGACCAAATGAGTATGTCCTCGGTTTGCTTACTTCATATACATATTTCTGAAAATATTTCTAATTTTATATGATATTTATTTATTTATTTATTTCAACAATTCATATAGCAGTAAACAGATAAAGCCTAAATTATGCACTACCCCTTGCGATTAGAATATAGTTGAAATTCATTAAAAAAAATTAATACATACCATTTATAGAGCCCCAGCGCCGTATTTAGGATCTATAAACCCAAAGGCTCAACGCTGAATCTGTGGTGTGGGCCGTAGGAGAGGATTTTTGTTTGAAAAATATTTTTATAGGCCCAAAACGAGCCCGCAACACGCTTGGAATTGAAGAAGCGCCTGATATACGCCCGAATCGGTCCCGTAGCATTTTTGAAGGGAAATAAGATCATGGAGACGTCTACAACACGCCTGTTTGAAATAAAAATTTAAAGTTCGGATGTTATGTGGACTCTCTCTATCTAGCCTTTCTTTAAGCGAATATAACTAGAGAAGGATTACTATGAAGAATTAATACTATTATATATTTTTGTAAAATAATTTATTTATTCATTTTCAAAGTACGTGTGTTGTGTGTGTAGGTGGGAAGAATAGAAACTCTGGGCTTGTTGTGGGCGTATTTTGTAAAAATTCTACTCAAGTCTTGAGTAGACTTAAATGTTTTTTAACTAAGTGAAATTTGATGTGATTGGACTGAAACATTTAAATACTAAAGACTCATTAAAAAGTAATTTGACTGACCAACATTTCAATTTTACTTATCTATACACAGTGTATACATATGTATAATATATAAAACATTTTGTTATAAAAAAAAAAAAAAAAGAACCGCCTTCAAAAATCATTCATTCATTTAAATGTTTTAGTCCACTTGAGTCCACTCAATTATTAAGTTCACTCACCATTTCGGATTCGTTTCGGACCTATATATGTACATATTTTTACTCGGGAAGGGTGTTGATTTATGTTAAAAAATCAGAAATAAACAGATAAAGTGGAAAGTTCAATATTTCTTGAGATTGTAATTGTATTATTTTATTGAAGAAAGAAAAATCATTTCTATAATTTTGAATGTAATTTTTTTAAAAATTTACGAAATCCAGTTCCCGCCTCATCCTTAACGTTAAAGTTAAAATTTTCTTTTCGGAATCGAAAGCGGCTTTTCCTTTGTTGGGGTCGACGTTATGAATAAGTGGAACTTTTAGCCTATACTTTGGTGTTTGCAGGTCAATCTGATTTTCTTTAACAGAAAGATCCATATGATCAACATCCACGGTCTCGTCAGGAAGTTCTATTTTAATGATCATATCCTCACAGCTCATAGATGCAGCGGTTTTATTGTTCATCTAATAATTAAAAAATTGTTTATAATAGTTTAGTAAAATTTTACCTTAGTTAATATAAAATGATGCAAACCTGGAAAAATACATCTTCCGTCCCCACTGCCTGCTTGTATATAATTTCATATTTTGGAATGATTCTGTTATCTAAAACATCGTTGTCTTCTCTTTCTTGCTTTTCTAACCATTTCTCCACTTCATCCTTATCTTCATCCTCCGGAACCTGCGGTTTTATCTCACACGGTTTTTCGGGCAAATTTTCAGAAGGTTTCTGAATAGTTTTTTTACTTCCGATATTTGCAGGTCCTAAAAAGAAATTATTCAGTTCCAAAATTTGTTAGTTAGATACTATCAAAAAATGTTACCAAAATTAGTTGCAGCTGCTGTAGATGAATAGCGGTCGTCTTCAGAATCCGAATCTTCGTCAGGTGGCTTAAGTAGATTAGCCAAAAGTTTAATAGTATCAGGATGGTCGTATAATGACATTATAGCACCAAAACCACTTTTGCTTTCTCCGAAATTCAATGTATAAATGACTTTGTCAAAATTTTATTTTGCTTACTTCGCAAGTAAAAATGAGTTGTTTGCTCAATAGACGGTTGCTATGAGCGAGTAATTGGGCTTCAGTCCTCGGTAACTCGAAAGATTTCTTTCGTTGTTAGTAGGTACGCTTAAAAAAGGTGGACAAGTGCGAGTAGAACTCGCACCCTGAGGGTTCCGTACCGTTATATTACCGTAAGTAAGTATTATAGTTATTTTATATTATCAATTAATTCTAAATAAAAGAAAAACAAAACAAAAAGTCTGTGCTAGCTCCTAAAGTATGCTATGACATGATGTAAAGGACAAATTTGATCTGCACCATATGCTTCTATTAATTAACGTTTTTTATTTGATAAGGATTAATACTATATATGTATGTATAGCTCAAGAGGTCTTCGTAAGTATACGTCTATTTTTATTTAATATATTTTTTTCAAAAACTATAACATTGTCGAAAAAAGCGACAGTTTTCCGGTAATCTATGACTCAATATCTACTAACCCTAAAAAAAAAAATCTAAATTTTAGCTTTAGAAACCTAGGAGACCAGGGGACCACGTTCATGTGCGCGTCATCAAGACCTAAAAGTATGTCAAATTTCAAATTCCAGCGTTACATAGTTTTCGAGAAAAATCTCTGTGACAGACGGACACGAAAGTACTCTTATAAGAGTTCCATTTTTCCTTTTAAGGTACGGAACCCTAAAAAAATGAGCGGTGTTTCGACGTGGAAAACCAAACTATTTCACGAGTGCGACTAAGGCGGTTTAAAAAAGTAATATGATTTAAAATAATTTTATTACAAGAATTAACGAAATAAGAACCAAGAATTTTAAGAAAAATTAATTTTTCAGTAAATGGAATAATATTAAAATTCCTTCGTTCGAAGAAGATAAATTAAGATTTTTTTCAAAACTATGGAGAAGATATGTACCAAATTTAAATAAAATCGATTCAGTACTTCTCGAGATATTACGAAAATCGCGTTAAAAAATTTAAGTTTGATATGAATATGACACTCTACGTTGTCACTTCTTTAAACCGACTTAACTCAGTCAATTTTGGCCCGATACTTTTGACTCTTAGTAGAAACTATTCTTATGGTATTAGCAGAAAATGTAAAAATTCAAAATTGATTTTGTTTAGCCAACTGACTAAGTATTATAACCTCTTAAGGTAATTTTTAACCGACTTGCTTGGTTTATATGTCCGTCTGTAAATCCGTGAATTTGGAACGCATGAATTTAAATTTTACTAAAATAGTTGCGGGTTTGCTTCTAGGGTATGTATTTTCATTATAGACTTAAGTCATCGAGCTTGATTCTTGGTATTAAAAATAAAAGTTGAAGGAACCTTTACGAACAATGCCTCTAAGTGTTCAAATTTAATTTAATTTAATTGAATATAAAGTTTTCAAGAGAAAATCTTTATTTTACAAAAACAAACAAATTTCTTACTGCCGATTGAAATATGTAACTGCTTTTAAGAACTTAAGATTTTACTGGATCTTACAAGTTTTAATTAAATTGAATGTATAAATACTTATTAATTTAATAAATAAATGCGTGCTTGTCATCAATTCACTCTGTAGTGAATTTGCTGATACAATTGCTGAAAAGCAAGCATTTAAAAGTTCTTATTTAATAATTCATTGTTAGTGCAAATTACGTTGGCCTAAGACTATAGGCCAAATTAGGTTATCCTAAAATCAGATTTGGTTGGTATACATAATATAATACTTATAAATAGGTTTTTCGAAGCGGTTTGATTTGTTTAAAAAGAAAACATCGTTTACTAAGCAATCAAAACAAAAACCAAACTTTTAATTTTGATTAATTGTCCAACATAAAAAGAAACAATGCTCTTCAAATTATATGACAATCCTTGAATTTTGGACGCTTCTCTGCAATCAGATGGTGCACTCAACAGTGACCTGATGATAGGATTCACTCCGAACCCCACATCCGTTCTTACATTTCCGGTCAGCAAGTTTTCTAAAGATTGCCGACTGCACCTTCTTTAGAGCCGCGAATTACAAGAAAATCGTTACTACATACTCCGAAGGTGGCTAGAGTTTACCTGTTCATCGGAATTAAATTCCCACAGTTGGCTGTATCAGGTCCAAGGTGCATAAATTAACTGTGCGACGACACGTTTAAATTTCAGTCACGCACCTGTTCGCACAGTTTGCCGGCCGGTTCTTAACCTTCTTCGGTTCGCACAATTTGGGAGTTCTCAGAGTTTTATGTGTGTTTTAACCTTCCTGCTTAGAGTTGAGGATGGTTTTTTCAGAGCAGAGTATTTCATTTTGGGTATTAAAATTTTTAGAATATCTACGAGACTTTTGCCCACAGGGTCACATTCCCTTGCTGTTTACATTTCACCGTCCAGTGCCTATACCTTTGTGGGTGGAGGTTTCACAGTCGCATTCACTCCCTTCAATTTTACCTGAACAATGTAAAAACCATTGTCTGTCTGCCCTCCCTTTTTCCACCTCGTCTCTCGTTCCCTTGCTAACCATATGCAAGTAAATAGCATTTTCCATGAGCAAAAGAGTGGTCAGCGCAGGTGAAGCGCGTCCGCCGAGTTTAGTTTTGTTTTCGTTTTCGTTGGGTGCACGTTGTTTTAAAGATAGTTAAGATACCTTTGCTGGATTTTTGGTTTGATGAGATCGCGACTCTAAAATGGGGGTCCTTGGAGCTGCAGCCCAAGAGTATAGTAGAAGGAACTGCAATGGGAAATCGCGAGAATTTAAAAACAGAAGTTATAGTTCGATTCTAGAAAAGGATGAGACGGAGGATGATGTGAGCCAGACTAAGGAAAATGAGCAAATTAATTGCGATTCAAGTGGTTGGGTTCGCGTCTATTGCGGTCCAGATAGGAGCGAAATTACAACCATAGAACCCAGTAGGATGATACATTGCCATCATGGCACTACGGTGGATTATGTGGTTAAAAGCATGAGTTTACCTTGCGATTATACGTTGTGGATGCAAATTGGTGGATCATTTTCACGGAGACTTATAGAGTCAGAACGTCCTTTTCAAATCCAAGAGGATTTTTTCAAGGAACTAGGATACACCGATATATCCAGACGTGCCCGTTTGGAAATCGATCCTGAAATGAAGTATTTAATCCGCTTTTACATTGGTCCATCAGAAATTCAAATGTGTAAAGGAGTAACGAAATCAGGATCCGTTGATATCCTAAAAGGATTAGTTTTTCCACAGTGGAAAAAGAGGTGTGTTGCAATTGTAGGTAATCACTTTTTTCTATTTCCTGGTAACACCTACATGAGTCCGGAAATCTTCAATCTTTCGGGAGCTGATGTAATCGAACACTCCCCTGGATATGACCGTCTCATCCTAAAGATAGTACCCAAAATTACTTGTGAGAACAACAACTTTTACCTGAAGGACAACAATAAGTTGAATTACAAAAGTTTCGAGCCTCTTAGTAACAGTGCGTGCAGTGTTTACAACAGTTCGTGCAGCATCAATTCCACCGGTGACCGTGAAAAGGTGCTCTTTCTGGGGTTCGAAGAGTCATGGGAGCGCGACCTATGGAGTGCATGGCTGCTTGAGGTAATTTCAACTAAATATCGAAACAGCGAAACGTCTTTACGTTTCCTTATAGATATCTTTCCAGACGCCAATTGTTGTGACATTTCGTGTTAAAACCAACTATCAGCGCATGAACTCAAATGTTCGGCAGTTGGGATTTTTGATAAAGTATCGTGCGATTTGTTTCATTTCACTTCAGATATATGTTAATCGCTGTAGATTAATGTTAACATCTTTCGAGAATTGCCTGTTCCGAAATGATTGGCTTATTTTGTCATCAAACTAAGCATTGAGTGCTTCAACTACACATCTTATTGTATTGTGTGGCAGACTTTATTTAGTAATTTGCATCATAAAATCATTGACCGTCTCACATTAAACTGGTTGGTGTAGAATAAATAATGAACTTTTTTATTTTCTAAGTTGCTTGCCTACACAAATCGGTTGATACCTACACAATACGTGTGAGGGGTAGCGAATTATGTGTGCATAGAAACACAACCTGGAAATTTGTTCAATTTACTTCATTTTACACAGATTACTCGAATCAAAATATGTATTATAAGGCCTTCTAAATTCTAAAAACTCTACTATGAAGGTTTTAGGGGATTTATATAAGTAGTATTTATTTTAAATAGAAAAATTAATAAAAATAATTCTAAATTAGGAGTTAAAGATTCTTTTATTTGAAGGATGTTTATCGCTAAATAAAAAATTTTGGGAATTTAGCTGTTACTACAAAAGATAAAGTCGATTCAAAGAGGGTCTTAAATTGGGCTCAGCATTAAAATCGAGCCCACAAAATACTGTGATAGCCGCAGAGCGAGTTGTATAAATGTAGGCCGAAGTCTTAGCGTGCAAAGTTGTTTTCGCGGTTTTTCCCAACATATTTGGTCGCCTATATATCT
Organism: Eutolmus rufibarbis; assembly: GCA_963920795.1. NCBI lineage: Eukaryota > Metazoa > Arthropoda > Insecta > Diptera > Asilidae > Eutolmus > Eutolmus rufibarbis. Next base: position 34,354,567 of record OY987207.1, on the reverse strand, counting down.
CGTAATTTATTTGTTTTTAGTAATTCGTGTTAATTTTAAAAGTAATTTCAGTCTATGTCCTAGTATTGTAGATTTTCTTTCAGATTTATCCGAAATTGCGTTTAGGGTGATATCTTGGCTGAAACAAACCTAATCGAAAATAGCCAATTTGGAGTCTAATATTTCAAAAACGGGGTATAATTTTGAAAAACGGTTTAATAAACCTCATAATGATTTTAAATTCCCCTTTCAACGATACCCCACTCGATGGGGTAAGTAAACATTTTTTTTTCATCTGGATTCCCACTTTTCTGGTAGGGGAAGTAGCCTTAAACTTTTTTATCTTTGTAGCGTGTATAATTATACGTTTACATAATTTCATATTGAGGATCTACGTAAAGCAAACTATTACAATTTACAAAGGTCTTATATTTCGACTCGGGTAATCTATCAAGTCGCCGTTAAAAATGCCAAAACTTAGAATATTTACGTGTTTTCGAAACATTATTGTGCGTTCATTATATCGGGATGTATAGGAGTCAAAGTCTTGCTTTTACTTAGAGGGACTGATTAAAAATATTAATACAACGAGCTTTCACTTTCAAGTGTTCCCATTGAATTTAAGAAAGAAATTCAAAATTTTGTTTGTTCTCCATAGACGCTTTCAAAACTCATTAAGGGATAATTTACTGCTGTTATTAAATTAGCAAACATTTATTATTAAAATTCTAGATATTATTTGTCATGAAAATATGTATATTTTTAATTAGCCTTTCATTTGTTTGGAAGACTGTAAAGGCTTGTTAAATACATGCGTAGATTTACCGAAATGCAAATGTTGGTATTTTTTGATTCTAATATATTAAGCTTAATCAGACGTATGTGTATTTATTTTTTGCACCGTACATTTGAGCAACGTGCTCTGAGCACGATCAAAATTGTTTAGCGATGTCACGAAATTTAATTGCAGTATTATATGGTTGTTTTTTTAATTAAATATACTTTTAATGTATCTACCCTCTATATGGGAAGTTATAGAAGAAGATTTAATTAAGTCTCTGAATTACCGGAAAATTTTAGAGTGTTTTCAACAATAGTATTCAAATTCAAAAGGGGTCTTTTAATCAATATTTTGATTTCTGGCTCTTTTAAGAGAAATTGCATATTGAAGTGCTATCTTAAGAATCTAGTAATTTATGGTCTGTTAGAGGTTATATGTATACAATGTATTTCCCAGAGTGAAAAAATAAGACTGAATAAGAACTCAAAAGATGCAAATTGAAATTTAGACGGACTCCAATTTGAAATAAGGTGAAAATTATTATTTGCACTGATAACTGACTGAAAATATATTACATCGAGTTAAGACACAATTAGACTCGGAAAATAGTGTGCCTTACTGTACATTTTATAGTTGTACTGGAAAACAGATTGAATCAAGACTAAAATATCAGTTGATAACTACCAGCAGGAAACTGAAAAGAGACTGAAAGTTTTCCATTCTTGGACTTACTTTTTTTAGCTATAGAACTTAGAATCTTTTTCCAAATATTGGACTTATACTCCGTTTCTTGTTCACTACCCCATTGGCCATTCTACTTTCAGTTCGTTTTTCAGTTTATGTTGTGTTTTATTTTTTTATCCGGATTATTAAAATATAATTTATAACTAAATAGCAACTAAAGTATTATGAATTGAATTAAAGTCTAATTTTACTTTTAAGCAGATCTTAAGATTTTTGTTGGTGACTAAACTAAACACCATGTTTTCCAAAAATGTTTTGTTTGTTATAGCCTACTTTCTCAGAAACCATGCGATGCAGAGAGCTAAGTTTTGACATAGATTTATTTATTCTTACCCAAATGTAGAATTTTGGCAGAAAAATTTTAATTTAAAATTTAAGAGCTAAATTTGGGAAGTTAAAGATGTCATTCACTATTTGTTATTTCCGATTCCATCGTCATTTAAAGTAGCGCTATGCTTTTATGCATTAATTCTAGTCCTTAATGTAACGAGGTATTTACTAACAATTTGATGAGATATCGTGAAAAGTTCAAAAGACATCGATTTTTTATGAATATTTAAACCAAAAGTTTAAACATTTGATATGCAATTTAAAGTTAGGCTTTTAATTAAATTTCAGTTTTTTTTTACAGTTTAGTTGTAATAACAAAAATAAAACAAAATTTAATAATGGTGTAATTTCAAAACTAACTGCTTTTCTAATAATAATAATAATAATTTTGTATCATTTTAAAATCTATCTCCGGATTAAAAATTACAAAAACATAATTATTATATTGCTAAAGAATTTTGAGAAGTGGTAAATATCTCATACTACGATATTTTAAATAAAGTATTATAAAATTTAGTTATTGTGGTTGGTCATGGTTTTTGGGGTACACTGTTGTAGGGTCAAAGGTCACCAGTCTCCTTGGATTGTATCTATTACGGAAAATAGCCGATTAAAGATTAATTAAATGAATCGTTTTCAAAGAGGAGTATCAATAGAAAACTGGTAATTAAAACCGAAGAACTATCGGAAACCAAATATTTGTTCATCGTTGCAAGCGCTACAAGGTGTGACGCACTTTGAGAACGGAATTCCACCTCTGATTTCACTTATTTCGTAATTTGGTGTCGGAAGCACTCATGTGTGTCCCTCCTTAAGTATTCACAATCTTTTCAAGTCACCAGCTAGTAAGCCAGTAACGAACTCATGATCTAACAATTGACTCTCTGCAATGATTTTAAAACATAATCGTGGACCAGGTAAAATGAAGGGAGTCTTTAGGCGCTTTGCGCGCCTGCTTCATACATACAACCAGAAAAAAATACGTGAAACAGCGAGTTCCTTGGAGCGTGTCACCTTCGTCGGGAAATTTTGTCTGGTAGATTCATGATATGATTCAGGTGTTGTATTGTGATTTCTGCTAAATGTGCCAGCTTTAGGATTGCGTAGATTCCGATGTATTTTCTATGTAGATGCTCAAAATTGCGCACATTATGCTCACGAAGCAGATAATTGGCGTGAATGCAGTGACGGCACCTGCACCATATTGCCATACCTTCCAGAAGTAAGGCAGCGATTCTTGAGATTAGGGGATAAGATCTGCGGCACTGTGGGTTTGCAAAAATATAACCACGTTATAACCGTTAAGAAAGTCGCTACATTTGACAATATCAAAAGCTCGAGCGTTATACGATGTCAAGTACGCGAAATGTGTCGCAATCTGCAACTCGTCGAGGCTCAGTCGAGGCTTAGGCGTTCCGGAAGTCGCGGGTTTTTATCTTCAATCTTGCCCGTGTCTTGGCATTGAGTGATGCCCTTCGCTAGAATTAACCAGAGACTGGCAAGTGATCGTGATCATGTTGTAAGCGATTTGTCGTACATCACCCAGCTGGCTGCTTGATTAAACCAAATAGGATTAATAGTGTCAACAGGGTTCGTGTTGATTGCTTTAGTATACTAGTGATAGAGTTATGGTGATGATTAATTGTTCCATAAGTGATTTAAGTAGTGCTGACGAGTGTCCAAGTGCTGGCTTGAAGGCGTCTAATAAAAGTAAAGTGACCTTCTCCGAAAGTGATACTATCGAATTGGATTCCCTTGAACTGGATGATTACTGCTTTGACAATGAAAAATCATATTTTGTAAGTATTTAATTGCGGACTGTTCGGTCGATTTGATTGATGGCAATAGATCATACAATTAATTTGGAAATTTGTACTTCATGAACTTTTTCAATTACGATGCCTTCTACATGGAACACGTAACACGAAGATGTGACTATTGAACTTTTGAAGTTATAAATTTTTTAAATTGGACCGTCGATTGAAAGTTACATGGTAGATCTTGATTGGAATAAATGATGCTGATTTCAATCTTACATAATAAAGGTAAACGAACTGTACCAATAAAAGTTCGTTAGCAATAATTACCATTCTTAAGATTGATATATATGAATTTTATTTCAATAGGTAGGTATATAAATATTTTAGTTATTATCAAAGGTCTTGCTATCATTCAACAAAGTAAACGAAATATCTTTTCTTATTTTGTTACTAAAATATTGTCGCTACTGTCCGTTTGCAAGATACTTCATAGTATTTACATATGATTGTCACAAAAATATTTTTATAAATTTCTTTGTTTCTGCGTCTGTAATAAGTTCCGGGGTTTCTAAGAGTGATTTTAAACAAATTATAAACATATGTATATCAAAAATCAACATAATTCCATAAAAATCAAAAACATATAATGAGACCTTCCTTCGTGCTAAATTTCAAGATTTATAGGTTTTGATGAACACTGAGTCAGTCTACCAAAATATGCTTTCAAAGGCCACATCTCTTTATTGTTTTGAGTTAGAAGTAGGTACTATGATCTTAGTATTTGATATTAATTTCAATTTAAGACCTCTAGCCTAGCTGCTCCTAAGACAAAGGGTCTTGATATAGGGTTTGGTTTTTTTATTTTTTGATATACGAAAATAATAAATTTTTAAAACACTGAAATAATTATAAAAACTATTTAAAGTGTTTTAAATTCGACCTGTTCATTGAGTAGTTAAATGATTTCTGCGGTAATAAATAAATTGTGCAATTGCGTGAGTAATTGAAACCTACAGCGATAGTACAAAACTTAATCCTGCGCAATAATTATTTAAGCGGTAAAATGATTAAATGTGTAGTTAGATAAATAGTTCGTCAGTTCTCGACACTCGATATTCCAGAAGTAGGTACGCATTGTCACTGTCAATTAATTTTTGTATTAATTTAAAACACGAATGCGTGCTTGTCTGCATGGAGAATGTTCTAGAAGTATACTTATTTATACTTAGGATTTTTCTTTTACAAAAGTTATTGAACTACTTACCCCAATATTTCTAGCGGATAGATCTGATTTAGTAACTGCTCACAAGTTTCTACCCCTTTATGTATTTATTTTACCATCCAACTACATATGTAGATTTTTACGCTTTTAAGTACCTATTGAGCTATTCATTTATCAGTAACATATTTTAGTCCTCGTTTCTATTTTTTACTGCCTAAATCTTATCGCTCAATATGGCGAGTCCAAGTAGCATTACAATGTTTTGATACCACGGGAATCCCTAAGACGCAAGGCTAAAGAAGGTAAGTGGAATTGTCAGAGGATCAGAGCCAACCGGTGGAGTTCAAAAATAGAACAAAATCTCCCCGAGGGTATACTCGAAACTTTAACCATTATTTGGTGGAAAGTCTCAAAAATAGAACAAAATCTCCCCGAAGGTATACTCGAAACTTTAACTTTAATTTAGTGGAAAGTCTGGCACTTTGACTTTTGGATCGATCAAATTAATTTTAATTTAACTTTAATAAGTAATTGATTTCGATTTTTTGGTTTTTTTGAGGTTTAAAGCTAAGTATGTGACTGTTTCACACATATGCTTGCATAATGTTATATGCAAATATTTCATACATTTATTAATGTCTTTAATAGGTACTATACTTTTTAGATTAAAATTAAAAATTCTGATATCGGTTGTTTTTTAAAAAATGTATTGTACGCATAAGGTATAAAATATCAATCTATTTTTAACTATTAACATACTACTTAATTAAATCACTAAGCAACGGAAAATCGCTAGCAATTAATAATGTTTTTTTCCTATATTCCAGGCAACGACCGAAATCAGTGAATCAAAACGTTTAGACATCGGCAATTCCGGTCTGCAAACGATTCCTGAAGTGGTTCTCCAGTCGATCGAGGGGGTCGAGGAACTCTTGGCGGGCCAAAATAAACTTCAAGAAATTGGTCTTAAGGCGCTTTCCAATTTTCCACACCTACAAATTCTCCGGTTGCCAGGAAATGGATTCAGCTCGTTTCCGTTTCCACTACTGTCTGTATCCGGGCTGACCGTCTTGGATCTGGCTGACAACTCCATCGATCGGATTCCCGATGAGATCTCCCAATTGCAGCAGTAAGTGGCAACTTAACAATTTTTTTTAAAATTAATTGCGAGACAGTAGGCAACAATGAGGTGAGCCAACAGCCGGATTACATCACAATGAAGATGGATTTATTGTTTTGTGGTTCCGGTGGGTTGCTTTGGTCGCGCCTCAAATGCTGCTTCTATTTGTCTTGGAAGGAGGCGAGTTCGGCCAGTGCCGTACATTAGAAGATCTTCGTGCACGTGGGTTTCCCCATTGACTGATAGTCGCTTCTGGGAAGATGCGGACTGGTCATCTAATCCCTGCCAATCGGCCGGTCTTACACAGCTGCGTTTGCAAATCGCATAGGTCAATGCTTCTACAGCTGCGGCTTTGTTTTCCGCACTTCTGGAGGCTTTTCCGGTTCTATGGTTTACTCCCTCCGAGGAGGTCTTTTAATTAGAAAATTTTCGCTTTTTATGAAGGATTGCCTTTTCTCGCGTGCGAGCTTCTCTTTTTCTTGTGGCTTGGCGGTAAACCACAACCGCATGCGCAAGTAAAACCCTGCAGTTGTATTGTTTTCACCATTTCCTAAACTTAACGAGGCCTGAAGCCTGCTGAATTTTGCAACGAACTTGGACTCTTCGATTCAGTGTTCTTCGAATCTTTCGGGAAAGTAAAATTACAGGTGGAAGAGTGCAGATAACCAACGGTTGCGGGAGGAAACCATTTGTTTTCGGTCGAGTTTTGATGTAACCAGTAAGTGCAAGATTTGCCATTTTGGAAGCGTGTTGAGGTTTTCATAATTAAATACATATTTTGGCGGCCGGTAGAAAACGGTTTTGACCTCAATAACTAGTGTTAAGGTGTGTAAATATTGTGAGATGTGACTAAGATTGAAATTTTGAGTTTCATAAAGAAATTAGTTGTTGTTATTTTTGAAAAATTAGCACCACTGGAGATTTTGTTTGATTTGCGTGAAGGCCAAGTATAAATTATTGCGGTATTTTGTATACATTTTTTCCTCTTCCTGACAGATATTTCCTCTTTATATGAAATCATACCAGAGTCAAAAGGAAGAGTTGGTAGATTAATTTTCGTGGTGTTACTTCCTGCGTACTAATTACGAATTAGTATCACCGAACATTTTACCAATATTTGAAATTACTTTTGGCTCTGTGTTTAGGACATTTAAAAGGTGTGTCAAAAAAAAAACACAAGCCGATTGTTTGTCTTAACTATAAAGAAAATTATGTAACATGAAGCCAACAAATATGACCCTATAAATTCAAATAAACAATGAATGAAGCAGTGTTAAACATTTTATAATATCGAATACATATTTTGATTTGGAAGTAACAACGTTACAACGTTTGCATAATTACACTATTATTATAAGATATATTGTCGTCAATGCTGCTTATTGTTATTCCTATTTTATTAATACGTTTATAGCTTGATTTACAGGGTATTTCGTTAAGGTCTGAACAAGGTATGCCAATCGATTCTACATGGTCTCCTGATTCACCTCTAAAATCGCAATTAAAAATTTGGGGGAGGTGAACCCAGAAAATGATTTATAAGTTTATAAGTTCTGAACCAATCAGGAGACCATGTTGAATCAATTGGTATATCCCTGTTCAGACCTTAACAAAACTCCCTGTATAACTTTCTAACATTATACGCAAATCTTACAACACACTTTTCACCCACTTCTAATTGTCGTTTGCATTGAAACTTTGCAAACTTATGCAATTACTGGTTAATAAAGGGGATATTGTATAATAAGGCGTATACACCATACTGTGCAAAATACTTAATCAAAAAAATATGAATTTATTAATATGTGACATACAAGTTACAGGCGAGCGTAGAGGGCTACTATAAACTATAAACGGACATAGTTAGTTACTCCATGTTATTATTTATTAGACTTTTGTTGTACAACTTGTCAAGTCAATACGAATTTCACTTTGTTTTATAATCATAGTAAAATTTATCAGTTACAATAGTCTACTTTGGTAAAATATCAAATAAAAATAAATTTATAATTATAACAGAAAAACAAGATCACCCAAGAACTAAAGACAAATTAATCATAATTTAAGTCACACAAGAATCATCTGGCGATGATTTAGCTACTAGTGAATATTTCATAATATATGCAAGTTATATTTATAATTCATGATTAAACGTTCATTGGGCGGACTTGATACTTTTTTAAATACGAAATGCAATAATATTGGTTTTTCTTATTAGCCTTAGTGTTTGTTCTGTTTAATTTTTTCCATTTGTATATGATTCTCTTTCTCATCTGACTATTATACCTGCGTTCGAATTTACTTACTTTCCCCTAATCTTCTAAAATTTCTCTTATATCCTTTCTTCAAAATTTTATAAAGTAAAAAAAGGACCTTGGTATAAAGAAAAATTATTAGGATCCTGGCAGTTACATCGACAACGACGGCACGAAATAATATTTTAATTACTAGTAAACAATTCTTTGTTATCTATATTTTGAAATATTCTAGGTATACTAAGTTGAAGTTAGAACTCTAAAATAGCCACTAGGTAGAAAACAGGGCAAGAAACTATTTGAATCGTAATCGTTCGTAAAAGATCTTAGCTTTGAAATTTGCATCGTTTGGAGTTTTGATTTTTTCTCTAAAAACTCTCAACTACTGATGTTCACAACCAATTGAGCATTCAGATAAATTTCAGGCTATTTGAATAATTTTTTAGGATTTCGTTACATCCGCATATTATGTACAGTCTCACAGTTTCTAAAATTTCATATCAATGTGCAGATTTTTTTCCATCGACTTTCAAAACAAACTAAAGGTTGCATTCACCACTTTTCTTTTTCAATCTTCGGTTCTGAAATATTAAGTTTTAAAGTCATATGTAAGGCGTTCTCCCCTAATTTTTTAACAATGAATTTTAAAAATCTTAAAGAATTAGTTACCTATACTTTTATGTAGTAGGTATATTCATAGATTTAAATTTAATTTCATCTATTATTCAAAGAAAAATAAGAAGCTAAGTATAAACTTGGTTCGATGAGTTGTTTTGAGCAGCGTTGAAAAACAATTTTATTTGAAGACATTTTTCTTAATTTTCCAGAATTTTAATAGTATTTGTTTTAGACTAAAATACTCAATCTATTTGGAGGTGGAGTATTTAATCTAGCTAACAACTGAAACGAATTGCATAATAATGAAAAAACTAGATAGATATTTGTGTTTACTCAAAACTCTTAATTTTCGTTTACCTCTTCCGTTTAAAGTACTTAATCCGCAATTTCATTTAAAGCTATCTATTTAAATTAGGGGATAGAGACAAAAGAAGAAGCTCCAATATGAGAATGTAAGAAAATAAGGAAAAAATTGTTTAAAAGGATTATTGTCCAAATATCTAAGAAATAACAAAATTAAATACCAATTCATAAAATTAGCTATGGTTTCGCAGAAACAGAATATTTTTTACTTGGAGAATATCTAAACCAGCTGCTAAAAATCGTTGCTTAAATTTTGCTTGTCATCAATCAGCGTTGCTCGAAATATTTAACCGACTTTGATGAAGCGATACATTTGAACGGTTTTTTTTTTTAAATGCTAAAAGCAATCTGAATTTCAAATTAAATTGAAAAAGGAATTTGTGACCTTGTTTCGATTTATTAACTTTGAATATTGTTTTGTTGTTAATTGGAATATTTATATAGATATTGTGCTACCATTATTATCGTTTTGATATATTTTATCGTATATTTCTTCACAAAACCCGAAGAAAACTCTGAGTAATTAAAGCGCGAAACACTAAATCGGCTTATTCGGTGAAAAGATCTTTTACGGTCGATGGAGTTTTCCATTTCGCTGATTCCAAAGCGGAAAGTTGTTGTCCGAGCACTGTGCAACGTGTGTATTCTGCTGTATTCTGCTAAAGAAAATCAGATTTCCTCAAACGTAAAAAGCAACAGATTAAATGCAATTCATTTTCTAGCCTAGAAGAGCTGCGGATAGATCGCAATGAAATCTGTGAACTGCCGAACACTCTTCGCTTCTTGCGAAACCTGAAGTCGCTCCAGGCGTCCCACAATCGAATTAACAAGCTGCCGGCTTTTCTTGTGAGGATGCGAACCATGGGCCTGGTCGACATGTACGTTCAGAAAACGGAGCCGAAACTTCTTAACAACTACCAAGCGAACCAGGAGAGGAACAACTTGAACCCACCGCTGACGAAGGTCAATCTGAGGGCCAACCAACTGAAGGGCAACATCATTTTGGGCAACTACGGGGTAATTACCTAATGGGAAAATGTTTTTAGTTTTACGTTGATATAATTTAATTTCTTACTCTTGTAGAACCTCACGCAGCTTGATGTTAGTGAGAACGAAATCGAAATTCTAGACCTCAGTGCACTGGGACAGTTAGAATCGTTGCAGTGCTGCAGAAACAAACTGGTGGAACTGATTTTGAACGGTGGGGCGTTAACATCTCTAATTGCTGGAAATAATGGTAAGTTTTTTGATTTTATCACTTATATTTTAATTAACTTTAATAACTGTTATGAGCGTGTTAAGCAGCAAGTTTTGTTTATTATTAAAAGCGTTGCTTTCTATTGAAAATGTTCCATTTCTTCCACTAATACAAAAATATAAAAAATTCAGGGACCGATTCACCATTCACCGATCTGCAAAAAAAAAAATTGTTTCTTGAGTCTCGGTTTATTTCATAATTTTTTTATTTGTCATATATCAAAATAATTAAAAAATAACCACAACCTCCTTAAAGTTCGCTTTTGTAGTGTTGGTAGTAATAATACAGATTTTGAAGAGCGTATTTTGACCAGTTTTGAATCATCATTAAAAAATAAAGGATCATCATAGAACTTTTTAACTTGGCTTAAATGAAAGCCTAAATCCTAATCTAAGAAAATCAAATGCCATTTATGTCAATAGCCCTTTTTAAACATATTATCGAACAAGTTTTTCATGAGTGTGCACTTGTCATGTTCTTTATTCGGAATTTATTATATGAAGTAATTGGTTAATGGAAAAAAGTCAAACTTATGGATCATTTTGAAATGTTTTGTGGCCTTCTGTATTTTTATATAATAGTTTAAGATTTCAACTATTATTTGAACAACATTTAAGTTCCTGGCTCAATCCGTTATTTTGTAATGATTTTTCATAAATGGTCAAACTATGGTCTTTTCTACTTTTTAACCCAATTTTTCTCGAAAATGGAAGCTGTTTGAACATTTTCATTTACGAATTCGTAATCTACGGAAAAAATCCTATAGAAATCATTTGCAAATACTTTGAGAAAAAATTGGTGTTGAGCTGTGATTTCTTAAATTTATTTTTATTTTTACTTTTCGATCGGTTGATAATGATTACGAAATAATTTTTATTATTCGATCTCTCGATAACGATTATCAAGTAATGTTTATTTTTTGATTGTTCAAAATGAAATTCATTCCATTATTTTCCTTCCTTTAAGGAGTAGAAAAGGAAAAAAAAATTGCACGATTAGGAATGATAGCCTCTCCTTTTTTTTAAGTCGGTTAAAAATCGTTTCTTATTATTATTTATAATATTTAATTATTAATTGATCGTTATCAACCAATCGAAAACTAACTATCTTTAAAAAATCGTATTCGGTTTAAATTAAGGAGTTTTTATTAACAATAAAATAATTTGTTTTTTAGATCTACGCAGACTAACAGTGTCGCCAGCACCGTCTCAACTCAGGCATTTAGACGTGAGTTACAACAATTTGACTGAGCTTCCAAAGTGGCTGAATGGATGTCATCAGCTAAGAACACTTTTCGCCAACAACAATCGTCTCAAGCACTTACCTGAGCACCTCTTCTGTAGCGATTTAAGCACCTTGCACACCCTGCAGCTAGGATACAATGAACTCACCTCGATACCTGCAATGCCCCGTCGAAAATTGCCCCTCCAAGAATTATTCCTTCAAAGCAATGAAATAGAAGAGCTTCCCGACAATTTTTTCTTCTCCTGCGAAAACTTGGTGATCCTCAACATATCCAGCAACAAAATACGAACACTACCTCCAGTGGAAGGTAGTGCACCTCAGCTTGAACGTTTGTATGCTACTAAAAATTGCTTAAATGATAGAAGTTTAAAAACTTTAGCCTGTTTAGGCAATCTAAGAATTGTGCATGCAGCCTACAATAAGTTTAATATATTCCCAGAAGATTGTGTTCGAAATTGGCCGGAATTGGAAGAATTAATTTTATCAGGGAATAATCTCCAGCATTTGCCGGAGCATCTATCAGTTCTACCACACTTAAAGGTCCTTCGAGTGCACTCGAACCAACTGCAAACTGCTCCTGCTTTGGCTAAAACTAATACCCTACGAGTTTTAGATTTGGCTCACAATCAGCTCGATAAAATAAATCTTGTAGCTCTAGTTCCTAAGAAGTTGCAATTTTTAGATCTATCTTGCAATGTGCAGCTACAGGTTGACCCCAAGCAGCTGCAAGTGTGCAGATCGCAAAGACCTATGAGTTTAGTGGATGTGTCCGGGAAGAATAGATCTAGTTTACCAACTACTCCTGATGCTTACCAAGAAAGTACAGATATTGAACCAACTTGGAAGATTGGTTTTTCTGAGACTGCAGGCGGATCTTCAAAATTGTATATATCTCAGCTACGACTTCCAAATTTTTGTAATACTGAGGGACTATTTGGAATTTTTGATGGTGAACTAAATAGCGCAGTACCTTCTTTACTGGTGAAGGTTATACCAAAAATTCTTCTAGAGGAAAGGACAGTGAAAGAGACTGCAACTGAGTATATGAAATATACACTATTATCAGCACATAGAGAATTAAAACATAGTGGACAAAAATACGGAGTATGCGCCACACTTTGTCACATTTCAAGAGAAAAATTGCCAAATGAATTTTCTCCAAATTCAGTTCAAGGTCGAAAATTCGTTTTGAGAGTTGCTAGTGTAGGAGAAGCTTCTGCTTTCCTTTTAAGAAAATCGGAAAATGTGCGACTTACACCAGTAACACCAAGGCGTCAAATAGGCAACAGTGCAAGTTTTCCACTTGTTGTACCTGATCCAGAAGTATCTGAAGTGATTCTAAGTGAACAAGACGAATATTTAATAATCTGCAATAAAAAATTATGGGAAATTATGGATATTGAGATTGTGGCCAAAGAAATTCGAAATGAAAATGTTAAAGATGTTATTTTAGCAGCAAAACGGGTGCAAGATATTGCCCAAAGTTTTGGAGCTGAAGAAAATCTCAGCATTATTCTTATTAAATTTACAAATTTGGGAACAGATGTGGATTTTTTAATACGAGAGCTAAGACAAAATGTGAGAAAGAAACCTTCAAATATTATGTCTAGTTTTTGTAAATGTGGCTGCTGTTGTGAGTCGAATAATAGTTGCTGCCATTCTGCAGGTTCTCATCAGTTTGTAAGACAAATGTCTGGAAGAAGCGATAGATCGTCTCCTAGTGGACAGAGTGACCAAACGGCAAGTGAAATAGCCACAATTAAGGCGAAGTCAGATGGTGTTTCAACGATCGCAAGTCGTCGATCTTCGAATCATGCGATCAACGAAAGGCGAAGCTTGAAAGGAGGTGTTGCCCGAGCTCTTCGGGCGAAGATTGAAGAAGAGCGGGAACGGGAAATGGATGAGACAGACTCTGCCCTTTCAGAGGAGCAGTTCAAGTGCTGGGAGTACATGTTGGAGCAGAACACCCAGTTGTTATTCGACAAGGAGCTGAACACGATTTCCAAGGCGTTCACAAAGGGCAAGAGTTTCGAAAAGAACACAAGTAACATTAATTTAAGCAGCTCAAATTTAGTTCGAACAACGAACAACAAAATCCTGTCGGCCAGTTCCCCTCAGCTGCTCTATGCCGACGTGCGGCAGACCGCCCCTTACCAAGGGTCCTTTTTATCCAAGCATTTTGGAAGCGCTCGTTCCTTTCACCCCCAGGCACCGAACCTTTTCAAGTCCATGCGATTTAGCTCTGGACGGCTGCCTCCCATTGGCGGTGGTCCAAATGCTGCCTATTTCGGCTCCCTCCAGAGACTCATGCCATATAATCTTGAGTATGATTTCGCGATGATGCAGGAGCGGGCCGACCATGACGACTCCTTGGAGCATGAGGGACGCATGCGACAGTACTGGGGTGTGGCCACCACGGAACTCTAACCGGAGTTAATTTTTTTCGTGTTTTATACTTATGTTTTAGAGATATGTAGTTATGAACTACTTGTTATTAGATTTACTATTTTTTACTTTGATTATTTTAAGATGAAAGCTTTGGATGTAACCTTTATTAGTGCAAACTATTTTGTTATTTATGTGTACAGTAAGAAAATAAATTTTATGTATATTTACAAAAATATCGTAACATTTGCTTTCTCATTTTCTTATTTATTTGGGTTTTGTTAAAAGGGATTTTAAGTTATATTATAATAATATAAATGATACCATGGTATAGTATTGATACTACAAACAAATTCCTGTTAGATAGTAAATTATTATTTTCGTATATTTTACTCTTCCGTTTAAGCTACCGCAAAGCCGTTCAGACAGCTAAGTGCTGGTAGAGGAGCAGCGTAAAAAAATTATGGTTTCTAACATTAAAAATTGCACTAATTTATTTAATTTAATTTACATTCGCTCCTTGTCGAACATGATCCATTATTGCACTTGTGAATCGGTGTAAATTGCCTATCTTCCTTATTTCTTCTGGAAGTTTAAGAGTTAGCTTCAGATTTCTTTTTCTCGCGTATTATAGATGTGCACTTCACTGTTTCTTGTAAGTAAGTGAATATTCTATTTTATCTTTTTATTTATTACTTTGTTTAATGTATAGAGATCCTTCGTTGGTGTAACCCAAGGGAGACGACATAAAACTTTGAGAGCCTTGTTCATTAATCTCTGATTCAAGATTATGGTATACACGTTTGTTTAGAATCAATAATGTTTGGGAACAAATTATTTGAAGAAAACAAATTTATTTTGTTATATCGTTTTTTTTTATATAAATAACTCACAATAAACACTTTCCAATTTTCTCCTATCATACATGTCCACGTTAGAAAATAAAAGATTTGAACTTAGGAATTAATCAACAGAATCTGGAACTGCTCAAAAATAAATTACTTTATCCGTACGACTAGAGTTAATGTTCACATTGTTGCCACAAACGGTTCAATTGGAGACGAATAAATAAATGGGGAGACGTACATTCAGGGCGCAGACGAGTGCGTCACACCTCGTTCAACAGTAATAAATTACACAATAAATTAATTGCAATTGCATTAGTGCCTATCGACTGCCCTCGGACTCGTCCTTCATTAACTACGACTCTCGACAGCGTGTAGAAATGACTGGTGCGCTTGATGCAGTTGAGTTTCTAGTAAAATCCTTTTGTTACGTTTGCCGTTCCTAAGGAG
The DNA here is from genome assembly GCA_963920795.1 of Eutolmus rufibarbis. Classification (NCBI taxonomy): domain Eukaryota; kingdom Metazoa; phylum Arthropoda; class Insecta; order Diptera; family Asilidae; genus Eutolmus; species Eutolmus rufibarbis. The sequence goes on along the minus strand of OY987207.1, from coordinate 34,339,212 downwards.
GAGTTCTGAATATCAGTAATGCACAGCTGGTGTGGAGTTGTTCTGGTTGGTGCTACCCGAATCGCCGAGCCAGGAGTCTGGACTCGGCGGGAAGTCGGGATAGCCGTGCGCTGGACTGGAATCATTGCTTAGGTCGGACACTCCACTTCCGGGCAGGCCGTGCGCGCTCGATCCGTGGAGAAGTGAATTGACTGGTTGCCCTGCTGGTCCCAGATTAAGTCCATTAAGGTAAGACCGGCAAGGTCAATCGAAAAGGGCTTCTTACCTAGTGGCGTGAAAACTATATTGTCTGGATATGAACCAAAGGTGTGTCCTTGACCCATGGGCGGCGGTGAGTGATTAGGAGGATATGGCGGCGGACTGCTGCTTCCGTGCATATAGGACCCTCTTACGCTGTGCGGCGAGGCTCCTTCTTCCAGGCCCAGATTTACAGTACTGTAGCTATCGTTGCTTAGATCTGGAATAATTCGCTTTTTTGGATCGATCTATGTCTTTTTGGTAGAGTTGTGCAAAGTGACCTATCACTAACACTAAATTATTTAGTGATACTGCAATTTAAATACACTATCACTTAGTTGCTAAGGGAAGGAGTACTGAAATGCTACTATCACTAAATTGTTTAGAAATTGGTACAAAATATTCACTAGTACTCAATTTTAAAGTTTAGTACACTGAAATTCACTATCATTAAATTGTTACAAAATAGTGCAATTAAACAATAATAAGACTGGAGTATAGTAGATACACTCACTAACTGCGGCGTTTCATTACTTTTATTACTAATGCAAATAAAATTCGATTGCCATTAAATGGTTTAGTGATAATCTATCTGAATTTAAACTATTTCTAAATATTTAGTACTGAATGAGCAAAATTCGATAAATGATTATTATTTCTAATTAAATATATATTAAGTAAGTATTGGTTTCTATTCCATATTTACTATTTAAAATATTAAGGATCGTTAATCTATTCGCCCTTTTTCGTTTGTTGGTATAATAAACAAAACACTCCGCGGTAACAGACACAGACTTTTACTTCGAAAAATGTGTTCTTACGACAGTCAATAAAAGGTCTAATGAATTAATTAATAATATTTACTTATTATTATACATTTTGCAGTGTTATATTTTGTAGGTACGGAGTATTTCGATTTTCTGTGAAATTTCACTCATTACTCATTACTACTAAATATTTAGGCGTAGTGTAATATCAAATCCATTCAAACTAAACCATTTAATAGTCAGAAAAATTTGTTTTGATTCAATAAACTTTCTTTACTGTTCTTAATTCTAAAGTGCATTATTACATATGTATACATATATTTTGGATAATTTTCTACTTCTTAAACAAGTATTTAAATTAGTGATAATGAGTTGCAGCGCAGTAAATGTGACTATTTTTTAGTTAACTATTCTTGGACAATTTATTTATGTTAAATTTGTATTGTGCACAATCATGTAACAATTTAATAATAGTGATGTCATAGTGCATTGACGACCTGTAACACTGCGCACAACTCTGTTTTGTTTTTTGGAAAACAAACTTACCGTGGTGGCTAAAACTATCGTAATCGACTTTGAGGTCATCTTTGTCTAGGAATTTGTCATGTCTTGGCGAGCCTCCTCCCTTCATGGAACGGAAGTACTGACTCCATCTTGTCCGGCCTGCGTCTTTTTTTAAACGTTTCTCTTTGGCTCGCCTAAATAAGATACAAATGTTCATTGGTCATTACTAATTATTCAAGATTTATTTATTTTCAAGATTTGCTGTTTTTGTATACATAATAGGACGTACATTTTAAGTGCTCGAAATAGAAATTCATACATCTTAAATATTAATAGGTAGGCATAACCGAAATTGTGTGTACATAATTTAGCGTAACTATTTAGATAGGGAAAAAAAAAAAATTTTTAGTAATAAAAAACCCATTACTAATTATTAATTAACATTAATTAATAAATACGCTTTGTACTTCATCTTAGTAGAGTAGTATCTAATTTTATTTTATTATATATTGCATTTTAATATGTTTTTTTTAAAAAATATACTAGCATTTTAAGCCTCGTCTGTATCTATATATAAATCATAACATAGGTATGTAAATTGACTTTGAAGAAAACAAATTAAAATGACGAAAATAAGCAAATCGCGAAATTTTTTAGAATAATGATACATCTCTGTAACTTGTGATATTTATAATTTTTTTTTTTAAACTTTAGATTATATCGCTCAAATATCCTCTAGATCTAGAGAAACCGGAGCTTTCTGCGATTTCGGCAAAGTTTTGTTTTTTAACTTGACCAAACAGTTAGAAAATTTGTTTGTGACTAGCGCAGAATTTGTCGTGAGAAAATTGTTTCTTATACAAAATTCACATCACAATAACATAATTCAATATTCTGTGAATCTAAGGTCGAATGAAGAATTTTAAACTCCATCCTAATGCATGTATGAGTATAAAATTTGGGTAAAACATAAATCTTATATTTTATTGACCCGTTTTATTCATTTGAAATACAAATTTAATTTCTTCAGACGTGTTAATAAGAGAAAAATATACATTTTCTCCTATAACCAGTAAATTTAGTTGAGGATACAAATTTTTATTGGCCTTTATTTCAGGCATTTTAATCTCCAAAGAATTAAATTGTCTGGAGTTACCTTAAATTAGGTTCTGATTTTGAAGCTTAGTTATTTTCACCGACTTTAACTAAAAGAAGGAAATTTTCATTAGGATTTGGAAACTGTTTTTAGAAAGTATATGTACCCACGTAAATTACTTTAACATATTTGGTCTAATTTTAATGTCTTTTTTGTCATAATCGAGAAGACCTCTAGAAGATTTCATTCATAGGTATTTAAAAATAACAACTTGTAAATGTAATTTCTCCAAGAAAGTACATGCCATAATTTCTTAAAATAATTTTATATGGTTTTGCAAGACATACATATGAATATATGTACATTGTATAACTAAAGTTTACATCCTAATTTTATAAAATAGAGCATGCAGTTTTTTTGAAAGACTACATTTAAAATAAAATTAGTGATTAAAATGATTCTTTGGTAAACACAGTGTTAAAATCAGCGGTCCCAAAAACCCGAAAGGCAATAAACCCAAAAGTCTTTTGCTTTTAGGTGTTCGAGATTGTTGTGAATTAAGAGAAATAATCGCTTTATAGGTATGTAAGGATTTTTCGGTGTATGGTAATTTTGACTTTAATTAAAGTATTAATTGATTGAACAATTTTTACGTATTCATCAAAAATCGTATATATACATATGAACATATTTCTTTCGTCGTTTTAATCTATTTGCGTATACTCTAAAAATTCAGGTCAATTTTTGTGTTGTTATTGCACATGTTGTACGAATAATAGGCTATAATTTATCTGATTTTTTTTTCACTAACATATAGTGGCTTACCTGTTTTGAAACCAAACTTGCACCACCCGCATGTCCAACCCCGTGTCCTGCGAAAGCTGCTCCCTGACATGCCGTGCTGGCTTTGGGCTATTATTGTATGCAGTCTTAAGTGTTTCTAATTGTTTCGCGGTAATTGTCGTGCGCGGCCTCTTGTTCGGCTGGTCCCCATCCAGTGAGCCGTCAATGTAGAGCCCTGTGTGATAGTATTAGGAATTGACATTTCCTTTTGAAAACTTTATCTCAAAATTATATACGAAAGTGTCTTCAAGGCTCGAACCTTTTGCTTTTGCCGCCTCATAGTCCGGCTTGCAGACGAGCTTCCTGTCCTCCATCAGGTAAAATTCATCGCCGGTGTTTAGCGTCCTGGAACACATCGCACAGACGAAGCACTGCAGGTGATAGACGTTGTCCTGGGCCCTCCGGACCACCTGCGTGGGCGGGATACCAAGATCACATGCCGAACACTTGGTGCCGTATCGCCTGTGTGACCCGGAAACGAGATAGAGAACGTCATTATTATCAAAACATGATCTTAATTGTGGGCCTCCCGGGCGTAATAGAAAAGAAATCTACTTACTTGAAAAAGTCATCCTTACAAAATAGTTGGCCATTCCGCGCAAAGCACTTGTCGTTCAGCTGGGCGTGGCACTCGCTGCATTGGAGACACTTCGCGTGCCACGTCCTTTCTAATACTTTTAAGATGAATCTGTCTAGGATGAGTTCATGGCAGCCACCACATTTGGGTATCGTTGCTACAATAAACAATTAATTGAAATTAATAAATAATGTTGAATACAGTATCTTAACATATGACACAAAGATCTCCTCTAATTAATAATTATAACACCGAGCACACAGTATGAACTATTCCGAAGAGTCCTCCAACAAGTACGATTTTTAATATTCTATCCATTTCGGTTTGCTAAGTAATTACTTTCATGAGGGCTATACTTTCGGATTTCGTAGGTGTACGTAGGATCTCAAAATGCACAATGGGTTTAGGTTAATCGTAGTCAATATAAAATTATTCTTGCCCGGCAGGAGAAACGGTGTCGGGTGATGAAGAGGAAAAAAGTTGGGACTTTCTACCAGCTTAGAAACTTCATTCGAAAAGTATAAAAATTAGGAATAATGCAAATTTTATAATGTGTCCTCAGCGTAGTAGAGGAATTATTAAAAACATTTTTTTTTTATTGAACACTGTCGGCAATCTGTTCTCCTTAAAATATCATCGTTTCCTTTTACAATTGAGGAGTGTCTTTTCAAAAGGGCTTATTTCATCACTAACATATGTTTCAGAAAATCAAAAAAACTTCAAACAATGGTATGATGATTAAATGTATTTTGAATTTTAATACTATGTTTACATAATGTTGACATGATTTTTATAGCACTGTTAGTTTTTTACCACCGACCCCACGAAAATATATATTTAAGGCTGTATCTTAGAAATAAGCACTTTTGACAAAGACTTTTAGATTTAAGCTGTTTTGTTTAGGACCTGTTGGAAATAAGCTGTTTTGATCTATACTAATAAAACCCTTTCATAATGAATTACTTTTTATTAAGTCTCACAATTAGAAAGAAAAATGAAGTTATTTATTGTAACCTAAATACGAACTTCTCCTACATCATCATCAAGGCAATTACACATAGATTCATCTGGATTTTCCATGTATGTATCAGGGGCAGGTCTGCAACTGTTAATAATATCTTTATACCAAGCCAATTCTTGTATATTGATCCACTCTTTCCCAAATTGTTTAGTGAGTAAATTATTTACATCTTTTTTCTTATTTGCTGATAGTTCCTTGTTCTCAAATACAGCAGTACATATTTCTCTAGGTATTCTTTTTCCCCGTTTCAATGTTTAAATTGATTAAATGGACTAAAATGCTATGGATATAAGTCTGTTTGACGCGTAAGACTCTTTTTGTAGTCGATTTTCTAAAAGAAATAAGCTGTTTAGAACCAAAATATCATTGAAAATCATTGAGAATATAGTGTTAGGATCGAATCGCATTAAAAAAAGAACTTTTTCCAAAATGAGAAATAAGCCCTTTTGAAAAGACACTCCTCAATTAATGAGTTAAAGTTAAACAATCACTGTTTCCGAAGTTAGGAATTAAAAAAAAATAATACCTTTTAGTAAAGTTTACATTTTTCTTCTTCGGTATCGCCTAAGTAATTTAAACTTTTGAATTTCTAAATAATATATGGTTTTTCCATATATTGTTGAATGTCACATTTTAAAAAGAAAGACCTTTAGAATCTGAGTTGTTGGGTATTGCACACCTATTGTGTACTTTATGTAAAGTAGCGAATATCAGACCTTAGAATATTAGATACATTTAAATTGCAATAAAAATTGTACGAACAAATAATGTAACAATATATTTTAATTGTAACGTCCCAATCCGAAGCAATCATGAACTGCATAATAGTTGTATCTCAGTGATAAACAAATTGCATTATTTATTTTTTTTAATTTGAACCTTGTAAAAAGCTGAAAAACTATCGAAAGTTTATGCACATTTGAAATTTTTAGTTAAACCACACAAAAGTTTTGTTTATGTAATTTAAATTAAAAAAACAAAAAACGTTTGGTTATGTTATTTACTAGATATTAGTTTGCCCGCAACCGGCTAGCTATTTTTTGATTTAAATATAATAATAGTTTGTATAAGGACCTATTTCTTAGCAGATATCAAATTGTTAGATTAATCTTGATACTCGAAATTAACAAATTTGAGAACATCCAATGCTTGCAATACAAATAATTTGGCCCACTGCTTTCGGATCTGCAATTTTGATTGCTAAGGTCAACTCAAGCTTAGGTTAAGTTAATCTCAAACAGATGCTTTCTTCAAGGCGGATAATATGTGACCTATCTATTGACCTGTAATTCTCTATGTACGTACATATGTGTATAATATTTCACTAAAATCGGTAAAGAGACCCAGAAGCTATTCCGGGACATAAAAGAGACACTTTTATTATTCCATGCAAAGACTCACAAATTTTTCAAAAATACAGTTTATCAGTTTTGTTGCAATACTAAGACGATTTTTAACCATTTTTATTCTGCAAACTGGATTTGAAAATTAGTTTTACCTACTTGAAATTCAAATAAACAAATTATGATACTATCCTTTTAAGAAGCACAATTAATCTATTTCCTCTATTACTTTCCGTCTCAACAATCTGGATAGTTTTGAGAAATTTAAACGCGTCTCGGAAAGAGATAAAAAAGATCAAGGGACAAATCAGTTCAATATATTTCAAATTAAATGGTATTTATTAATACTTTTTGTGGTAGCTAGTTTTCGGTGTGGTTGATTGACGGTTTTAAAGTATCGATTTAAGATAAGAATAATGCATTTTTAATTTTTAATATATTATACTAATAATAATATCGCAAAATATAACTTAGACAATATACATATAATATATATATATTATATATATATAATAATATACATGTATATAATGCCGCACATATAAACTAAAAATATAATTCAGTCGTATCGGTTAGCATTTACAAATTAATTTCAATTTACAAGAAATTAATTTTCTTCGGAATCCGTGTAATTATCTGACTCTTGATAAGCAACCAATTTCGGATCATCGTTTTGTATCTATTAATTGCAGATTTGATTGAATAGCAATTAATTTAAAGAAACATTATTATAATCCCTCACAAGCTAGTGGTAGTGGATCGAGGAATACATACAGTTTTGATGTAAATTTCACCATTTTATCAGTTCATCGTTTGTTGCTACTCTATTATGGAATAACAAAACATTTTAAATAAAGTATTCCTATATATATTTTTTCGGTTCGGTCTGATTAATCGTTTTTTCATAAATTTTGGAGTAGTATAACAAAAGTTATAATAACAAAAAAATATTTACACCAAATGACCAATCAAAAGTAGAAAAACACATTTATCTCTTCCAAAACTTAAAAATCGAAAATGAATATTTAGTAGGTACTTATCTATACTTATACTTCTTACAGAAATATTATAACTTTAAAATTGTAAAGTTAAAAGCTTTGAATTGAAAAATCACATATTTTAAAAATTGCTATTGAAAAACAATTTTGAGGCATTTGGTGTTTTACATCATATGCGGCATCAACAATGTATCAAATTATCATGATTTATAAATTGAAATTTCACATCTTACACTGAAAAAGTTTCAATCAAACATTAACTTAAGAGTGGATTGCAATTCGATGCTATATTTTTAGAAAATTCTTAATATTTGTGTTGGGTTATTCATGGGTTATTCATATCTAAAATCTAAGCAAAATCTCCTTTTGTTTTGGATGGACGAAAAAAACCTTTACTATTGGATATAAGTTAAAATTCACCTTTAAAGTTCACGCCTGTATCTGAGCTATTACTACTGTTGGAAGTAAACTTTACCAATTTTACAATTCTCCATTTCTTAACTATAGAAATGGAGATGGCAAAACAATAAGCTATCCTTACTTTTGCGAATCACTTTTATTCAAAATCAAGGTTCCCTTGCTCATAATCTATGATTGATATTTTTCTTCACTATTTTTGTTTTTTCATAAAAACAGTTGTGTTATTGACTTATAATACATCAGAGGTAGAAACTTTGCTCAATAAAATCACTTCTTTTTCATATTGATCTTTTACTGTCCTTACCACCATCAATTCTTATAACTACAATTGTTCCAAATTTCAATTGTTTACGTTGAAAAAAACGACTGTATTAAATAGACAGTGTTCCGAATTTAAAAAATGTTGGTACATCACACTAAAAATTATTTGAAAATTAGTGTTTCTATAATCTAAAGAACTGGAAATGTTCCTATATGATTTTGTAAAGTTGTAACTATTTGCTTTTTGATTTTACATATCAGCGTTATTTTATTAAATAGATTTAAAAAAAGTCACAACAAATGCTAAAAATGTCATTCCCCATAGAAAAGCTTCTTCAAAAATGTATGTCAATTAAATATTCGTTTTTAATCTGTATTTCATTATTTTATTATAATTTAATGATATGAGAATTAAATTCATTGAAAAAATGTTTAGTTACTATACATATAAAAACATATCACTTTCTATTAATGTATATCTTGGCAGGATGCGCCATATGGGCACGTTCCCGAGAGCGCTAGTTTTGTAAGTAGGTGCTACAATTTATTGTATATCTACTTTTAAATAAATAAATAAATAATAAACACTTTCTATAAAAAATATCCACTAATTCAATGATAATATAAAACATTTGCATTTAATTTAGATATTGTTAGCACAATATTTCCTTCAAAGTTACCCTTAATTTTTATAAAATTGTTGAAACTTTTGAATTCATTGTGATTGTGAACAAAATCCACTAGAGAAACTAAAAAATTGAATGAATTCTTCCTTAGCACTTACATATTAAAAAATCAGGCAAATTCTCCAGATGGATTGGTGGGACTCGATCTTCCTTTTCGCAGTTTCCGTTCGAGAGTAAATCACTTTTGTACATCATCAGCTTGAGAAGTTCCATAATTTAATCCCTTGAAAGAAGCGTCACTCGCTCGCACGATTTAAACTCACACGTGATATCACAGATCCAAAAGAAGACCGCCCGGCGGGCCAAGTGATCGAAGCTGATTGAGTCAGAAGCGAATTTCACTTAATTTAAATTTTTCCATACTGAATTATTGCAGTTTATAGCACTTGCACACCTGTTCCATAGTTTAAAAAAAAGGACCTTTTCGACCTTTTGGACCTTTTGTTTCGCACTCGTCGGAAGGTGAGTTACTTTGACTATAGTCGCGTATTTTGGCCGCTTCACGACGAGCCACCGATCGCGTTGTGTGCTTAAAACAGCACTGCCAGCCACTGATAAGCTGACTGTGCCTCGTGCCGGTGAGGCGGACCACCCACCTCCCGGAGTGCTTTCCAGTGCCACCTTTCCCGGCCGGGTCTTTCCTTCGGGGGAGTCCCCTCCCTCGGTCTGGTGGCAAGGGTGCGAAGGTTCGCTGTGTCTGTGTAGGGTTCGTTTTCCACCCCAGGCTCAAAGCACTTGGAAAAGCGATTTTCCTCTCCAAGGGACCCCACCTTGGATTGGTTGCTTTTTTGTTGTAGGGTGTGGTCTATAATGATGACATTATCAGGGGTTTTCCCTTGGCCAAGAGCAGCGAAAGTCCTGGCGCTAACCCCTCTGTACCCATGGGTTTAAACAAAGCCAACAAAAATGACACAAAGTGCCGACGAATACACTTGAAACTGCAACCCCTCGCGGCCCTCAGTCAAGTCGTGCGCCCTTAACTAGTCACCTTCCTCCCTTATGTACTCTACTCGCACTTGTCTTGTTCCCGATCCCGGGGACTACTGTGGATGAGTCCTGGAGTTCCGACTCCCAGCCAAACGACTTTCCTCACCCAACGTGGAATGAAGCTACACCAATTTTCCAGGCTGACATGCCCGCGTCATGCCCTTCCTGCACCTCGGTCATAGGCGTGCCCAAAACCTTCACTGTGTTGTGTGCTCCTTTGGATGGTGCCGTGTTTTGTTCTATATTTTGCCATTATTTCGATTTTCCACACGTAGATTTATTTATATTTTCACGGGGCACCGTGGCGCTTCTTTACGTTGTGTGGGTGTCGTCGCGGCGCTACTATCACACATGCATTGGCACCGCGATGATTTATTTTCCTTTAGGACGCGACCGTGTGCGAGCCAAAGCCAGGGGTTTTGCAGGACTTGGTCTATTTACAAGCGAACCGTGTGTACATAAAAAGAGAAATCTGCAGCTTTACAAATGTGCGAATTTCGAGTGTTTTTTTTTCCCTGAAAATGGGTTTGGTGAACCTGTTTCAGAGAGGATGATTTTGTGCCCGACGATTCCTTTTTTTTTCTGTAAAAAAAAAAAAATAAAACCCTACCCGAAACGCTTTAAGCGAGAAAGCCTTTAATGTCGACGCAATGGAAAGAGCGTAGCACTTATGGCGTGGCGTAATTAGGCGATTTTTATGCGCCTTTGCCCGTAATCACTTTCAAATTCTACCCGCTGTCGATGCCTAAATGGCCTTAAGAATCGCTTTTCGTCCTTTTAGATTTATCGAAGCAGATAATAATTTCCACAGACAGCACAAAATTTTTGAGTATTTAAGGTATAAAGCACATATTTACTTTTCGAACATGGCTGAATTTATTATAATTTATTTGTAAGTTCATTGGCATAAATGTTGGATACTTTTAAAGATTCAATGAAAAACAACTTTTTACAAATATATTAATCGTAAGTCCAACATAGCAATTCAAGATTGTCATGATTTCATTCAAAGTTGTATAACCGAAATGGCTACAACATCTCCTTGAAAATCGAAGCATGAAAGCTCCAACTGAATTAGTGATTAAAATTGCAAATTTAAAAATTTAAAATGTAATTATATCCCCTACAGAACACCATACATATTTTGAACTCCGAATAAAGGGCACTGAGAGTCGATCTGTCTAAGTTAAGACTTTCCTGAATAACATTTACACTATATGTATTTATTGAATTTAAATAATATAAACTACGTTAATATCGTTTTGAAGCTCGAAAAATGCAATTTTTGTCAATGAGAAGTGTACATACATATAATGGAAAAAGGGGACAAAATGGTTCAGAATTAAGCTAAAAACTATTTGTTTGACTACAAAAGGGATTTTGATTGTAATACTTATGCAAAATATCATTTTACATATTTACTTACCAAAAACAATTTATATTATTTTATTTTGTAAAAGTTGGTTGATCAGGTTTCAGTTCTACTGATGAGTGTTAAATACAATACAATGGAATATATGTAGGTAGCATGTCGCTAAACGTATTTTTAAATAAATTAGTTCGGTTATTACAAAGGACATTATTCAATTAGTCACTAGTCAATATTCAAACAGTCATTTCGCTAAAAGCGTATTTAAAGTTTTAGTTTAAGGATCTACGTAACGTCATAATTTAAATGACTAGGTACATATATTAACCTGTCAATTATTATATGAAAGTTAAATATTATATCTACATATGTTTTATGCTGCTTTCTATGTTTAGTAAAACCTAACTGCCATTTCCCTTTAATGCTATTATAAGCGAATTACACAAAACTTTAATTTTAGGCTTAAATATGATCCCTGTAGATATTCTTACATTTTTGATAGGAAGGTTCTTTTACCCGAATACTGCAGAAATATAATCGATTTCGTCCATTTCTTGTACGAAGGTATGCAAATAAGTAAAACGTTGAACTAGGTATTATACTATATTTCATCTTTCAGTTTACAAGAATCATCTGACAAAATGGGTTTTTAAGGTTCGGATGAAATTGAGAACCTTAGCAGGATGCAATTTTTCTAAAGTTATATTTGCTGCGTTTGTTTTTTGTTTTTCATTTTCCGATCTGAATCACATTAGATAGAATTGTAGAAACTTTTAGATTAAGTTTTTAACACAAAGTGGATTTAGATTAAGACAATTTTATTTTATTTTCGCGAAGTCAAAAATGTTATAAAAATTATTTATAAATTTTTTGTTCTCTGATAATACAGCGATGCTAATTACTGCGTTTATATGCAAATCACGTGTATCTGTCGCACTTGTACTTACGAAGAAATTGAAAATAATAAGAATTATTAAAACCAAAATTTAATAATGGTATGTGGAATTACATCAAAAAGGAGTTTCAATTAGGTTGTACGTGTGTTTAAGATTATGAAAATTTAAAGTTAAATAAAAAATATTATGAAAGTTAAAATGCTAAAGATTTTACCAAATTCGCTAGGTATACACAATCTTCCTAAAGAAGTTTCCGAATTTATATACCTTCTTTTTGTGTAACATCTAATATAAAAATAAAAATAAATTTACGATTTCTCAGAAAAAAAATCGAATTTTTGGCTGATAGTAAGTAATATTTTCTTTTTTCATGACTGAAAAATATTTTCGCCTCATTTCAGTTCAGTCTGAATTCAGTCTTCAGTTTCTCGAAGTCATTTGTTTTCTGTATATTTTCAGTTAGTTTTTATTGCAAATAACAATTGCTGTTTTATTTCAGATTGGATTCTATCTAAAATTAAATTTGCAGTCTCTTTTCAGTATAATTTTTTCACCCGGGCACTTACCCCATGAGAAAAAAGACATTAATTAGGTACCAACTGAACTTACATACATTGGTTGTTGTTTTATATGAATTTTTTATTATACTTTAGTCTGGTAGGTATGCCAAATATTTTAATATTAAAAAATATATGTATTGTGTTATTGTTCAGACTACAAAATCAACAAAATGTATTTAGAGTTTTGAATAAATGAAAATAGTAAAACGTAAAATCTCTAAAGGAATAAACAAGTCCATGTATCAGTTGCTCATAGAAAAACAAATTCGGAGGCCTTCCAAATGACAGAGCATCCCCTGCTCGTTTTGTTTAAATCAGAGAGGTACAAAACTATTTCTATTTCAGAATGTCTTGTGGCAGTCAGATGAACAGACAATGACATTTTTGGCACACACATTTTTATTTTTTTATTTTTATTTTTTTGCTGAATGAGCAGCTTAAATTCTGCTCGTTTTGTCCTACATTCGTGGGAAGAATTTTTCAGGCATAAAGTAGGGCATGGCATTTGCCATGTCTTCCGTTCGAGCAGCCACTAACAATGTCCATTTTGCGAGCATTCAAAATAAATAAATTGATCATTGTAGGCGGGCAGATAGAGATTCATGGATCACCTGACATTGTGCATTATGTGGGCACCACACCTATTCGGATGTGTCGAATTGAACACCGGAAGTCGGTTGCTTATACCTTCCCATCGGTCGGTGCGAGCTGTTGTTGCTCGCCCGTTTATTTTTTGTTTATTTTTGTTTTGATAAAAAAATCGATATGTCGACTCCGCGTATATCGCGTAATTCCTTAAGCGCCCAAAGGTGCTGCGCCGTAAGTCCCCTCAGTTCCGGTCTCATTTGACTCGACGACCTCGGTATTAATTTCATCGCGCGCATAAAACTTCATCCCTCCGCACTTAAGGTATTCATTGCCACTTTGCTGTCTTCTAATTAAAAATGTTCATGAAATATTCACGGGTGAAATTGTTCGATGTATGGCTAACATCCTTTTCTCGAACAAGGTCTGGCCCCTCTTTGTCCTTGCCCAATTGGGGCCGTGTGGCACGCACCTTGCAATTTCGGAGGAAAGTAGTTGGTCCCACGATATAACGACTTCGGTGCGAACCTCGAAGCTTTCTTCCTCCGAGTCCTCAGAGCTCTTTACGGGCTTTATGAGAGGTTTCTAGCGTTATACAGGCGTTAAGGATAATGAAATGGAAAGGGCCGTAATGCGACACCTTAGCAAACAGGCGGAAAGGTACGAAGGTACGAAGACTTTCCAGGTTGCCCGTTGGGGAAGAAGGGCAACTCGTGTCGTCCACTGGCGTGTAATTGCTCATGCAGGTCAATGGAGTCCCCCAGCCGTCTTCTTTGTGTTTATTTAGATTAAAAATATGTTGAGTGTTCTTTTCCAGAAAAATTCTAACGTGACCTCGCCTCTGACGTAAATCTCTTGCAAAGAGTAAGTTTTGTTAGATATGGCTTTTAACTCGATTACGAAAGCCGGTTGCTCTGTTCTGCCGTCTATTATTGCAGACCCTAGTAAGTTCAAGCTTATTTTGAGATGTTGCTATCTTTTATTAAAAAGTATAGGTCTGCTTAAATAATGATTAATTTATTAAAAATTTAAATACTGAATTTTTAGATTTCACTTTGATTACCGTATAATAAGGAAAGAAAAAGAAGAATAAGAAAGATTAAAGAGTATTTATTTATAAATTTGTCTCAGAATCTCTAATTAACGACTTTGGTGAAATTTCTAAAATAGTATTCGAACTAGGTGGACCGTTTTAGTACATTTTTAAAATTTCTTTAGAAATTAAGAAAATAGGAGTAAAGATAGTAGCAAATTAAAGTAATCCATTAAAATTGATTCGTACAAATTTCTCATGTTTGAGGGCTTTAACAGCAGCTCAGAATCAGAAATTCTTTCAAGTTCAAGATGTATTATATAATATTTTACGGAAAAAAGTGTAAGTGTAATTTAACAGACTATAAATTTCGACCTATTTCATATTTTATGAAAAAAGTTTAAGTTTCAATGTTTAATTCGAAACAGTCACATTATGATTTCTTATAACAATTTTAAAATATTTAAAATGAATTCAAAAGTGTTTAAAAAGCAGCTTTCTTTTTTACTACTTGATCGGCAATAGTCTGAACAGGGTTCTCTTTTCCAGGTAAATAATAGGAAAAAAACGTTATTAGCTGATAACTTCATTATAACAAATAAAGAAGTAATTATACATATAATAATTTTTAGATATTACAGTTTTAGACACACCCTATAAAATTAGATAATTTGAATCTCACTTGGACGTTCTCGGCGCAATGTTTTTATAAAATTTTGTTTAGTCAACTTCTTGCTTGCAGGAGGCTCAAGGCATTAAACACAGTTCGATGAAACCAATAAAAAATATGTTTACATTATCGTAGAAACTGCACAAATGATTTAAATAATTTAAATTTCCCGCTCTGGCGCCTCGTCACAGTTCCCGTTAAATTTTGAGTGCAGTGGCTACTTCCCGCCAATTCCTTCAGTTAGAAGTGAAATTTTCTTCAAAGTGCGCGCCCAGCACTGCCTTGGAGTGAAAAAATCTTTTTAAAATCATTTAGGCCGTTTAATTACCGCGTAAGTGCGATCACTAAACAGTTCGTCTTCTTAATATTATTCAATTTCTTGAAATTCGCCGCGAAAAAGCGTGAAAAGTGCAAAAATATGTGTCGGTCAGGATGTGGTCACAAAGTGATTAATTTGGCGCTTAGGTGTGATATTCGATGTATTAAACCGCGTTTTATTGAAATTCGCAGGCTGGGCGGTAGTGCGAGTGTAATTTGTATGAATTATTTGGACCTTCGGTAAGTTGCAAAATTCTTTTGTTCTCATTTTCATTTCGAACGGTATGAAATCAAGTCGAACACCCAACACCCTCTTCCCAACCCCTTCAAACCTCCTGATGTGTTTTGGTCAGCGCGTTTTCCGTCGGACTTCCTCAACGAAGTTGGTTTTGGTTTGATCACAAAAAGTATGAATCTAAACTGAGTCCTGAAAAAAGCGCTAAGGCAAATCAGAATTAATCAATTGAATATAAATGTAAAACTATATAGATTTACAAAAAGTATACATAACATATGATAGGCCACTCCTTTTACAAAGAATTATCCAGAACTTATATGAATTTTATAGTTTTCTAAAAGCTAAGATTTTCACGTTAACTTGCAGCTTAAAAGTAACAAAATTTATATGAGAAAGTATTTCGAATTTGACTTAGAATATTCAAGTCTTATTTATAAATGAGGCACGAGGCAGTGCTGGACGCTTACTTTGCAGAAAAATTCACTTCCAACTGGAGAAATGGGCTCCTTGGGCAGTTTTTTATCATAAAATGCTTTGCAGCTACTTTGGTACGTTTGGTTTTAAGTTATTCATCGTCATAATGTGGTTAGTTTACACAAAACATTCATCAATTATCGTTTAAACGTTCCTCATGAGTAAAACTATGTAAAGCAAATTATTTCAAAATTTTTATCATTCACAAGTTCCCTTATTCAGGGACCGCGAAGCACTTTTTGGCAGGGGGGGGCTCATTCTACGACAAACGTAACCAACCTCTCTTATCATCGGATAATTATTAGTTTTTATTAAAACATATTTTGAAACCGTCAGGTTATATTGTCTCATATTTTTATTAAAATAATAATATAATAATTTTATTAATAAAATAATGTTTTAAAAAGTCCATAATTTCCTTTGGTTGTTAATACATATGACATTAATTAAAGCGTTACAAATTGTAGATAGGAAGAAAAAAAAACTGAATCCTATTCTAATGTGAGACAATTCCAAGGATATTGCGCCTCTCGGGCGTTTTTAAAACGAATTCATTCAGAATTTCATCTAAATTTAAGGGGGGGCTAAGCCCTCCCCCGTTCGTTTTGGGGGGTGCATTTGGCCCACCTGCCCACCACTTCCGCGGCCGCTGCCTATAAAGCTTGCTAAAGTGTGACGTGATAAAGAAGCCTTAGCCAGTTCAAATTAATTTGAAATAGTCAAATAGTAGTTGCTTAGTGAGTTTTATAGAGTGTGAATCAAAAACTTAAAGAATGCTTAAAGTGAAATAAACAGTTTATCTGCCGTCCTCCAGAACTAACTTAAGAACCAAATCTCCAGTTTACCGAATTATGAAGCCTTTTGACACCCACTTTAAAAGCTCACTATAATTGAGATCAATTGAATCGTTTAAATATAATTTTTATTATTATTATTACGACTTGAATTTACTTTAACTGCAATGTTATTTCTTATTTATGATCAGGGCCCTTGGGCACATAGATTTTGGGGCCCTTTTAGGGGACCCTTGGGATACTTGACGGATACTACTTTTTTAAGACAGGTTAATATACATATTTTGTTACCAATACTTTTTTTATTCGAAAAGTACATGCTTTAAGAAATTTCAATAATTATTTTATGGTAAACAAGTGCGTTATTGTCAATCCACCGAGGGTCCCAAACAAAAGGCGTTTTGTATGTTCACTTTAACTCAAGTCTAGATCATCGAAAATCAAAATAGCAATGGGATTTATTATGATAGGAAACTATTTTTTTTTTAAAATGACGAATTCTTTAAGTAAAAATTCATTTTTCGTAAAAAAAAACGCTTATTTTTGGGCTAGAGTCGACGCATCATACGTGCCTACACTATAGGTAGCGCTAATGTAGGTGACCGCTAGATGGCACAGTTTCGCATCTGTTTTGTTAATTATGCATTGAACTAAGACACCAATGTATTTTGTTTTTTAATTAATTGGATAAAAAATACATAAACATTGGGTTTCGGCATTTCGACGTGATGTTTTTTTTTCAGACCTGCACGGTAGTACAAATAAATAAATTATTGTACAGAGTAAAGTTGTTTACAGGTTCTGATTCTATAAATTTTGCCCAATTTATTTTAGAAAGTTAAATGAGAACTGTGATTTTTTATTGTACAAAGTAATTTTAAGAATATTTCGAATGTATCAACACTAGAAAATCGCGAAACAACGTTTGTAGATAAACTTCCTATGCAATTCTATTTATATAGCGAGGAATATTTTAACCAATCTGAATGAAATAAGTATAGACACAATCAGAAATATCCACATATAGTTCGGACTGCTTGCATCGTATTCCAGGATGGTTTCGAGTAAAATATCTCGAATCAGTATTCAAAATGCTCCAGTAAGTTTATGCACTTGCTGGACATTTTCCCCCAGGGAATTTTCCATTATTTACATTGCCACATTAACTTATTGCAATCAGTTTGCAAATCCTTAAAAGTCGCTCCTTCCCTAAGTTTGAAAATGGTCTATAGCTAGCTCCCCCAGTGCGGAAAAAGCAATTCATTACCAGATCCTCTAATGCTTCAGCGTAGACATGCATGTCGAGCACGCTAATGTCACCCCAATATAGGGCACATTAAGCATCATTGTGACCCAGGGAGCAGAAAGTCCTTTTATCCTTTCTAAACAGGGACATATTTATCAACGAGCCCGATTCCAGTCGAGGATTATTGAATTGATTTCACCACCGGTCGGGCAAAGTACTCCAGATGACAGAGTTCTTCTCAGGGTTTTTCGGGGGTGGTGATGGACTTCTTTATGGGGGTGTAGGGTGATATCGTGAGCGATTGTCCCATTTTGGCTAGTCATCTGGAACAACAAACAAATTAAGGCACTTAGGGCTGCATCAACCAGTTGACGTTGATAATCTCGCGGACAAGTGCAACATTTGGGAAAGGTTTTTCAAACAGCAGACGACTAAACAAAGAACGTAGAAGACGAGCGGCTATTAAGGGAAAATAGCAGAAACTTGAATTACCGCCAAGGTGGAGGAATTGTCCATTATTCCGTGCGGATTATGCCATCCCCCGCGCCCCAACTGCCTCTTAACTTAAAATAGGCCTTCGCGTGCCGGTGTTGCGCCGCAGCCTGCCATTAGCAGACCCTCCGGTTGCCTTTAGAGAGGTAAATAAAAACACGCTCGGTCGTTTAGCGAACTGCACTTTGCCTCCGCTTATTATCTAATTAAGGGCGTTATTAATGCCATCCAAATGGAGGTACCGCCGTTACGCCGGATTTTGAAATATTATATTAACCCAGGAGAGAGTAATTTTAAAGAAAAGATGAAGGGATTTGGTGCGTCTCTGGTTGGAGAAAAAAAAGAACAGCCTTGAACCATACAGAGGAAAATCTACGCAAATTCATCAAAAACCACAAATTTTACCTACTTAGCTCAAATTAGTGGTTAAATTTGAGAAAGCTTTAAAACATTTCAAAAAGTTTCTCTGAATTGAGAATAAAACTTTTTTTAATAATTTTTGCCTCTTTTAGTGTTTTGAATATTGAGCAATTATCCTAAAGGGCATCTCAAAATTTCAAAATTTTTTAGTAAGCTTAATTAATCGTCCTCTTGGCTTCCTTCCTATTTTTTTTAGAATGCTAGAACTAGCTTTTTACAAAAAAAATTATTTCAAGAGGAATCAACCATTTTATTTCGCCCTTTGAATATTTTTTACTGTAAAACAATAAAATAATATTGTAGAAAACTCCTAAAAATTCCATACGTGTTCCATAAATTGATGAACACGTGCTTTCTCAAAAATCGATCAATAGTAGTTATAATGATCAATTCTCTTTATATATTCTAAAAACTGAGTGTAATTTCAACTAAACTTGAAAGAAATTTTATATTTTTTTTGGACTTATCTTATAGTTTTAATATAAGGCAAACTATTTTTTGAAAATATTACTCTACAAAGGGCTATAAATGTTATTACAAACAATAAAAAAGCAATGAGTTAAATTGTGTGAACTGAACAGTTTGAAAGAACATGTTTTAATACTTTTAGCGAACTCTACCGTCTTTAGACATGTCACCATTGTTTTTTTAAATAAAAAAAATTCGGAATAAAGAAGTTACCACATATTCCCCAAACGTCTCTCTAAAAATCCGTCTTGATGGGGGCGACAAGGAATTTAGTATTGGGTAAAAATGTACATATTATAGTTCCATTCGTAGGTAGCAGTTTTGGTAAATTTATTTTTACGTTTTATGGAAATGATAAATTATATCTACATTCAGTGTATGCTACTTTTTTGAATATTCTATTGCATGTCCAGAACAACAACTCCTTTTTCTATGTTTTATTAAATGTAGGGAATCTAAATCCAATACGAAGTTAATTCCCAAAATATCAATACCAAATACCAAATTTTCAAAATGTTAAGTTTTACTATGCAGTTTGTTGTTGAGAATTCCGCAGTTGGTTTTAAAATTTGTTAAACACACTAAGAATCATTAACAGTATTGGATACCATGGAAAAATTTACTAACGAATATTGCGTTTGTTTCAGACCCAATGTCAGTCTATTACTCTATAGGTAAAAATGAATGCCAACGTAAGGGGAAATAGTATACATTTTTTCAATACGTTCTCGTTTTTTGGAACTTATGTGGTTTTTACAACAACTAAAGTGTGTTTAACTTATGTGGTGTGATCGATTCAATTTTATTAACTTTTTTTTTTTACAGTATAGGTTTATTAAGTTTTATTATCAATAATTAACTTAGGGGATATTTTAATCGTTTTTTGAAAACCGACAAAAATGAACCACTATTTAGAGTCAATTGCATCTCAATGTATAAATTCGTTCTGGTCATACCTATAACAAGAGCCAGATGCTGTGGTGACCTTCACGGAGCATTAGCATAAATCAATATAATTGCAATAATTACGACCACATCGTAAAGTACCCTCATCAGATCATTAATTGAGCTCGTGCCTTGCGATGGGATGGGATGGGATGGGACCCTTTTGTGCCCTTTCAGGAACATCCAGGTAGGAGTGACAACCCCCGCATCGACTTAATGCCCACTCCGTAGATTTGAAGTGTCATAAAAACATTTCGTGACTTGTGATCCTTATCCGGGACCTATTCAGAGTCGCGTTTCCGTCCGGCACAGAAACCCTAATGAACGTCATCTGTTTCGTTTTAGGTCCATTGCTTGACCACATGTTTTGACGGAACATACGAGTACCTAAAATTTGGCACGAATCGAAGGTTCATGGTAGGCATTTTTGCAACCTAAATACTTCAATTGTCGTTAGTGGATTTGTGCTTCGATTAATCCAATCGCAAAGGCAATTTTTATGTCGTTAAGTTCTTGATGGGACCACATTTGCAACGTGTCACATTTTACAATCGTCTAAAAATGACGCAGCCTCATAAGCACCAATGCGATTTTCATGTTTGACGGCAGTATATCAATCGAACACTTAAAGTGGTAATCAACAGTATACACGTTATTTGTGGAGGAGCGGGCAAAGCCACGAAACATATAATTTACCCCAATGCAGGGCATAACTGGCATAATTTATTCATAAGGCGAAGCCATTAACAAATTGCATAATATTGCCACCTACTGAGGTCGGGTTGGCCGTAATGTGCATGATACGTTACCTGCGGCAGCGCCACCCTTAAAAAGCATTTCCACCTGAATATTTCATGCGAACAAGGACGACATATAAAGTGGATCTGCTTTTATCAGTTCACCCTTTGCCCGCGACATATGTTTGTCACCGAACGCGGACTTCGTTTTTTTTTTTTGTTCCGCATAAAACCTACCTGAATTACGCTGATGTAACGACTGATACTCAAAACCCATCGTTTCTACGATTATGATGTTTGGAAACATGCAACTCACTTGCAGAGTAATTCAATGAGGATAAAAACTTTTTAATGAGAACAAAAATATTTCCGATGATTGGGAAGCACTATAGGTCTATAGGTACCTCACAATTGCAACTACATGTATGTCAAAATGATTTATGAACTATATGTTGCGTCCACTTAAAAATCCTCAAAATAGTTGTACTTTTCTTTTTCGCAATGCAACATGCAAAACGAACGAAATTATATTTCATGTAAAATGTTTAGCAATTAAGACTTCCCTATTATGCATATACCGCATTAATTGTACATATAAAGATATACTACTAAATGTATAATATTAAATTTTTAATTTTCAATTTATTTTAGAAGCTTAAGCGACTAGAAATCAAAAATAAAAGTGTCTCCGGTTTTTTCAATTAAATCCTACAAATTGAATGAGCAAGTTTGCCTTATTTTGTACCTATTTTATAGATTTTTCAATAGTGCATGCAATAGCTGCGTTTTTTTTCACAATCGGACCATATTTAGCAGGAAATTTTGCATTGCATTCAATGTAAATTTATGAAAAATGTCCTAATTAACTTCCGGATCTGATTGTGAAACAAACGCATCTAATGTCTCAAGTTATACGTAACGTTTACAATGGTATACACAATTTTTATACAACTACATCGAAAGTGCAAAAGATTTCCCAAAATAAATTTTGATGATCACTACTTAATATTATTATATATCAAACTTACAATACTACACAATACAATCTACAATTTATTTATTTGTATCACATAATCATAAATTGAGTCGAATATACTTCAACAATCGCAGGTAAGTAAATAAATAGTCCATGTCATAATTGTCTAATTGCCAATATAAATTATATTTTATTTAAGCTAATTAATTCCAGTGGTTTTCTCACACATTCTAGAGATATTTTATAGAACTGAAGACGGAAACAAATTTATCCCTGATGGAAGATAATCTCGGTTGATGAATATGGCCCTAAATCTAATAATAAATATTTTATAATAGTTCAGCTAGAGAAAACTGCAAAATCAATACGTTTACTCCGCGGTGATAAATCAATGGTTTCCGGTATTCAGGAGATCAACATTTTTGACAGGAAAATTCAAAATGTGATTAAAAATAAAAAAAAATCTAAACTGGCAAAAAATTAATACCATTCAATATAGTATAAATAGTAAACAATATAACAAACGCGCCGACACCATGCTTATCTAAAATGAAATAATTTAGCGGTTTACTATCGCAATTAAGAAATTAATTTGAAAGAAAAACGCAGGACCCTATCAGACCGCCCTCATCTTGATTTGTTGATTAAATAAATATACCTAATTATTTGATTAAATAAATATACCTAGGGCGTACGCAGAAAACGAAAAATTATTTTATGAGGGAGAGGGCAAGAGTTGATTAAATGTATGTACATACATAGTAATTAACAAGTTTTATTTGTATGATATGTTAAACTGCTTTTTTATTAATTTTATTCAAAAATTGTAATAAACAAAATGAATAAATAAATAAAGTGTTAACTTTTCCTACCAGCATTTACAAACGATAATTCTCTGGAGATGCATGTAACTCTCCCGTGGCTAATAAATCCCCTTTATTCATTCATTCATTCATTCACTTTCTGCGTCTAATCCTTCTTACGCTATAAAATTATTTACATATGCGGTGACAAACTGAATTCGGGATGCAGTAAATACCCAGTCATGAATAAATTAAGCCAAAGAATAGCTCACTATATCACGAGGAGGGTCCGTCTAATCTCGTCGCTTAAACAGTCGAGCAAGTGCATAAGTTTCCTGGAGGCTGCTGGCCCTGGTGGGGTGCCAAGGATTTAAGGTGAGGGGACAGCGAAAATCTAGTCGTTAGCACTAATCTAAGTAATTGAGTGCGAAAATTCTGTTGCAGTTTGACTGCTCGCCTAATGGATCAGGCTATCCTCAATGGACTCGATTTTGGACGGAACTTCTGTTCTGATTCAAATTTATTGGTATCGTTGTCACCCTTGCATCGTTTTTTGTGGAAGGAACAGCTTAAAAAACTGTGGTAAAAAATTGTCGACATATTGAGATGTAATATTTTTATGACCAAAACCGAGGGGTTTTATGAGGATGAGGAAGAGACCTTTTTACGCCTGAGATAAATACTTAATTGGTTCATCTGTAAGGTCAATAGCCAATTCAAGTGCTAAATCAGAATTTGACAGATACATATGTATATAATATAAAATCTTTTTTTCTTAAATGTTAGCATTATCAAGTCAAATCGAACCGTATTTTTTGAATATTACAGACTTATACGATTTTTTTCAAATGGTTCTACAAATATCAAAACATTTTCAAACAAATTTTAGTCGCATGTATATATGATGTACGATGAGCTATTTAATTTAAGCTTTTTTAAACTTTAAATCTTATTTTTATTAATAAGAAATTTTATAAGGCAACATTTTATAATTCATTTAACCAATTTTGAGTAAATTTCATGCATTGATATCCTATAATTATTAAATGTGTAATATTTCAAATTGATTCAATGGTTATATCTATCTGGAGTTTGTATCCCGCATCCAGATATAATGTTTCCAGAAAAATTCGTTTAAATTTTGTAATTTTGAAGCATGTTAGTGGCATTCAAAAAAAACTGGCTGTAAAATTTAAACTTAATCGAATTTCAAAACAAAATTTTAACAGAATATTTTTAAGACAAAAATCTATCGAAATATTAATATTAATAATCAAAAAGTAATCTCTCTCTTAAATGTGTTACATAATTATACTAAAATCGATATTCACGTATTCTAAAAGTTCTAGTTTCATAAACAATTATGCGGCCCAAATTTTGGAATGGGAACAGATTGAGTTTGAGGTCTCTACACGGATTTTGATAAAACTTTAGGGTCAAAAATTGCAAATATGCAAAACACTTGTATTTCCAGAGATTTTCGTATTTTCCTTTTAAACTTAGAAAATTAACATTCTGCCGTCACGATTTTTTGCATATTCCCAGAAAATTTCGTTGCAAATTGTATAAATAAGTATCTTAAATTAAGACAATTCCACCTTTTCATTCTGAAAAACTCTTCACGAATCTTTTAAATATCTTTTTCGACTTATCGATGGTGACGAGCACGCATTTTTCTTATAAAATTATAAATCGACTTAAAGTAAAATGTTCATTTTCAGAATTTTAAAGTTAAATATCTTAGGAAATATAAGAGACCGACAATTTTTATTTGCATATTCGACATTTTTGATCTTAAATGGATATTACTACAAAAGTTTCATCAAAATTTGTGAGGAGACCTCAAACTCAATTTATGCCTTGGAATATTTCTGTTTGGTTTTCATTGACAACAAATTTTAATGCTACTCGTTTTATTCCTCTTTAGAGAAGATATGAAGCCGCGCATGTTTTATTCCCCAAGATAAGGTTTTATTGTACAACTTTTAAAGACGGTTCATTCAGCAATTAACGTCAAACGTAAAACGCTTCTCCACGGACATATCTTTTAGTAAGATAAGAAGACATAGAAATTCGAAAGTGCCCAGTCGTCTCTAATTTCATGCGTAATCAATTCTTTCTAATTGATGAAGACGTACGACTGAAAGAGGCGATTGAATTTCCATCGCAGCACGCTTGCAGGGTGCTCTCGCGATGATGTGGCTAAAATCAGTTAAAATCACCACCGCAGGCCTGTGGTTTTGTTGATAAAACACCTTTTGTTGGTCGGCTTGTTGGCGATTACACTTGCCAGATCGCGAGCAGCGCAATCGCTCATCCACCCCCGACTACGTTTATTGAAATAATAGTCCCACCTGTTACAAAAGGGACTTCCCCTAGCCGGCAATAACGACTAAAGGAGTTAAATAAATAGAAAATTTTTTGAATGGACGAAAACAAAACTACTCCGGAATTACGTCGCCCTCCGGTCGCCTCGCAATTTGTCGTACTTCGGTGGGTAGGCACAAAAGGTCCAGACCATCGCCGCGCATTACGACGCGCGACGGCCCGTCGACGCGTGTCTCTGCTCCTTGCTTTTGAGTCCCTTCAAAAGGAGCGCACATCTGTTTGCATAAGCTGCACAAAAGGACTTTTATTCTGCCAGCAAAAGTGCTTTATGTGCCAGCTTTTTGGTCTTTTCAAATTTTATGAAATCAAAAAGTCAATGCACATCTGCTCGTCTTGCGGTGCCGTCACGGGGCTCCGACGAAAGTGCGGGGGCGGCACACGACGACTCCGAGCCCGACTCTAGCTGGGCTAGGGCTCCTCTATTCAGTCGTCAACACCTTTTTTCCGGAAGTACAACCTGAGCAAGCATGAATTGAAGGAAATTGGAAAATTTCTCATTCTGTTTGAGTGCTCTGAAATGAAAGCGATGAAAGCGGTGCATTTTGGCCGGGGACGCTTTAAATAGTGCAGGAAATGCGCAAATAAGGTAGTCATTAGGACGTTATATCAGTCCCAAACTAGATCTGAAAATGTCCCGATCTAGATCTGAAAATTACTCGCTAATTGGGTCAGGGGATTGGACGAGCGTCGCACTCACCGAAGCCCTCAGACGTTAATTCCCCGGGACAAGTAATTTTCCATGTCGCGAGGATTATGAAAGTGGCAAACACAAAATTCGACTTTTCCACTTCGTCAGGATGAATGTGACTGTGGTCCAGGACACGTGACTCTCATCGTTGGGGATTTCACAGGACTCACAGGCTGACGTTTATCCCTGTGCAGTGCTGCTTATTATTTGATTTTATCTCGGCCCAAACGATCTGCACGTGCCGCTAATTTAATAAAAATTTCTGCAGATGCAGCCTGTTTTGGCCAAAGGAGACACATCATTTTGCATTTCGGGGGATGTAAGCATTTTTACAGAGCGTCGCTCGGACCAATCCCTAGAGGTTAGGATGCTGCATGCACTTGCCGCCGCCGTCCCACAGAATCTCAGGCGATAAATCCTGCAGCAAAGATTCGAGCACGATTTCTAAAAATTCATGTCGGATAGTTTATGCATCCTGACGAGTGACGTGAGAAATAAATTTTTTTATACATATTTCGGGATATGATGCCAAGAGACCTGTGCATACCTTACGAAGGAAGAAAACACATAAAACTGACAGCATCTTTTTGAAGATATATCATATCTTGGAACTTGGAGATTTCAATTTATAAATTGTTAAATGCAATCATTTCTGACAATGCTGTTGTAATATCTATTCAAAATCTGTTGTTTACCTATTTCTTTCAAATGTAGCATTAACACCTGCTTCGATTTTGCTCAACATTTTAATAAGAACCCTACATTATATTGAAAAAAAAAACTGATCCGGAAGATAAAACTCTTAAATTCAAGAAACTTGAGACACTAAATGTAATTTAAAAAGGATATACAATATCACAACAAAATGCATACATATATGGAGCTTTTGAATCTGCTGATTTCAAATTCAGTGTCCACCTTTGAAAATTTGAAATAGTAGACCTAAAATAATAAAATAATTGATTTTTAATACTAAATTGTGAAAGGGTTATTTTCGATTAGTGATTTAATATATTCTAAAAATTCAATAGGTACATTGTGTCTAAAAGCGTGAAGGACCGATTTTAGGAGAGGTCTCCGAACAAACGTTGATCAGAGACCATGTAGAATCGATTGGCATACTCCTGTTCAGACCTTAACGAAACACCCTGTATATCTAAAATTTTGGATTTCAAATATTGGGCAGATTCACCTGTTCGCCCACCAGTGCTCTTTCACGATAATTAAAAGATTATGACAAATACTGTAGGATGATGTGTGAAAAATAATTAAATATAATTTATGAATTTGAGCCTACGATACGAATACTTTGAATAATTTATTCAAAAACATACAGTTCTTGCTTCCAAAATTTTACATTTGCCCTGATTGGTCGATAACTGGCGAAATTATTTAGTATTTACTTTCTCTTTGCACTTATAACTTTTCCGAGTGCCTCCTAAAAAACTCTAGAAGTCATAGTAAAAGATGTTTACAACATAATTGTTGGCAACTAATTGCCATCACTTAACATGTAAAATTATACTCCAAAAGTTTAAGTACTTAATTTTTTTTCTAAAAAAAATTTTCACATACCTATTCAAAATTATGTATATTCTAAAACAAAGTTCAACTCATTCTTCTCTCATTCGAAATGTGTAATTTTCCAGATGTGTGTTTAAATTAAATTACAAAAATAAGCCTGTAAAAATAAAATGCGTTTTAAATATGCATACATACATGATTAAGAGTGGATTACAAGATTTTCAGGGTCTTTTAAATGCTTTTCTTTAAAATTGAATATTTTGATAGTTTTACACTCTTTCCATTACTTTCACATGCGAAGTGTGTTCTTTTTTTTATAATACAATAATGGTTGTTGTAAAATTCAAATTATTTTTTATTGTGGTGCTCCAGAAGTTCTAGAAATAGCTAAAATTATTATGATAAGTATTAATTTCGAAAGGTAGTTATTTTCTTTAAAAAGTAGCGTTAAAGAAAAGATTATTTTTATATGTAAATTTGCGACATTAAAGTAATTGAAATTGTTCAGCTGAATTAAGAAATTTTAATGAATAGAAAATTAGGATTTTAATGATTTGATAATTAACCTGAAAGTATCATAAAGTTTTATGAAAAGCATGTGGGCATTTTATAATATTTTTAGATAGAATTTAGTTTTAAATTCAGAGATTACAACACTTTTAAATAAGTAAGAGATGCATTATTCCAAAATAATAAATATTTGGACAATTTTCGTCATTGCGTTATTTTGATGTTAAGTGTACCAGTATTAATTGGATGTTTGTAAATTTTTGTAAATACTAACAAGTGTAAGAGGGCACACCTTGATTTAATCATTTATGACTCAAATTTCTATGATTGTCCCATTTTTTTGAACTATCACTTGAAATATGCCTTGTCAAAATATTATTTTTTTTCATCATACCTAAGTATTTATAATGATACAACAAAAATAGATTTCTCGCCAAGAATATTTTATTTCATTGGATAACATCAGGAAAAGAGTCAATGACTAATTTATTTTATTATATTAGATATAATCTAATGGTTTCCTTTAAATTAAAATCTTTAATAATCTAATCAAGAATAATGATTGAATAAATCAAAGAGAAATGTCAGGTTTTAAATGATAAATAAGAGTACTTACCATTTTAAAAACCCATTGAGACAAGTGCGTATTATAAATTGCATCACTGTCAAAAATATTAAAATTAATATCCAATTTTTAGAATTTCTGTTATATTTCCTAAAGCGGTTAAATATGCTCTTAAAACTTCAGAAAATGAATTTTTAATTTATCGATTGGTAATGAGTACAAAAAATCGTATCAAAATTCATCAATACTTTATTGTATACTGCTGGACCGGAAATTTAAATATTTAGTAATTACTTATTGTTAGTTAGTTAGTAATAAAAGCAGATATTTCCATACATCAGAAATTTTAATTTGATACATAGCGAAAAATTCTCGTAATAAAAGGCGTGTTCGGTATTTTCAAATGATCGTCAATTTTGTCATTCTTACAAACTGGTTCCTAAAAATTTACCTTTCTGCCTATTGTTAATGATATTGATTTTTTAATGGAGTCTTATGCCAGGGTCCAAACAATTTCAAGGAGTTTAAGAATCTCCTGGCTGTGATACACTTTCTATGTTATCATATCAATTAAATTTTAACACTTCTGATACGCAGACCTATATTTCGATACTGTTGTTGTTTTAACTTTTCGCACGATTCTTATATTATGCAAGGTTAAAAGTGCTCACTATAATTCTCAAACTCAATTTCATGACATAATGAGACGTAATTAAGATAAGAAATCTATCATTAGATGTGACTGAAGAAGAATAGAAGATAGAACTAAATAGGCGAAATTATTGAGTACTTTAATTAGCTTTTATAAGATAATTTTTCTCGAAAAAAATTTCAATATTTCGAATCAGGTGCATGTACATAAATTTTGAAAATTCCTGAATAAGTTTGCTGGATATTTCGGAAAGTCGTTTACAACATAAATACAAATTAAGTGCCTATATTATGAATAATTGCTGGCATTCGAGTTTTCTTGTAATAATAATTGAAAAATGAGTAAATCGGGGCTCGAAATTACGCTAAAAGTTAAATCTAAAAACCTACTTTAGCAATAGAAAACCGTCGCATACAAAACAATTTTTGAATATTTAAAGCTATTGTATATTAAAACGTTGTATATTTAGTAACGAATTAAACTGCTTTTATTTCATATAAAATTTATATTAACGTTATGCTGGCTGTGTACTTTCATTCATTAAAAATTGTCCCAAAAATTTGAGTACGTGATAATCTTCTTCTCCTTGTCTTACTTAATGTAATCTAATATCAAGATTTAATTAATTTTATTTTTTCACATCCGCACAGTAGTGACATTGGAGGTATCGGTTTTGACTTATCATTTTAGATAAGATTTAAGGAGGAAAACTATATTTTGTACATATTTAAAGGAAATATATAAATATGTAATCCAACAGGATGGTGCTTGTGAAAAATAACCTAACAATCGGTTTTTCCAAAAAAACAGTTGAAGAGCTCTTCAAATTTCCGAAACATTTGTGTTTTCCAGGGAAATTGGAATTTAAAATGTTAAGATGACAAAGATTCTATCTAGAAAAATAAAGATAATTTCTATTGATTTCCGAAATATTAAGTACTCAATGACAACTTATCAAAATTCTTGAGTTAATCTTTTTAGCAAATCTCAAATCAGTGAAATGTTATCAAGACACATTTCAGTTAATTTAGCCTATAAATTCGAATTATTTAGTGTAGATCGCCACTCGTGTCAGAACAGCAGAAAGATGAAGGTACTCTTAGTAGTTGCAACAATTGTTGCAGTGTCCTTTGCACAGGACATTGCTCAACATTTCGAAGTTAGTGAAGGTTTAATTCGTGAAGCCCAGAAACACCTGGAACCTCGCATCACTGGAGGAATCACAGCCATGCCCCATGAGTTCCCATATCAGGTGGGACTTTACATGGAAAATATTAGAGAAGTTGATGGTGAAATGACAACAGTCTACACTTGGTGCGGTGGTTCCATTATTTCCAAAAAGTACATCGTTACAGCTGCTCACTGCTTGAAAACGTAAGTTGTGATCTTTAATAAAATTGTACAAATAAAATTCTTATTAAATGTTTAATTGCATTTTTTGAGAGATTTTAATTGACAATTTTTAATACCATGAACTTGTAATAATTCTTCGTGTACAATGTTTTTGGTTCTATTGTTAACGATTATAATTTTTATTTTTTTTTTAATTTAAGGGCTATTGCTGCTGTTGTCTTCATTGGTGCCCACAACATCCAACGCAAGGAAGTTGATCGCAAATTGATCGGAGTTAGCTACGTTGACTTTACTATCCATGAAACATACGACGACCAGGTTTCTAAAAACGATATTGCTTTGATCAAGATGCCAGAAGAGATCAAATTCAGTGATACAGTTAAGCCAATTAATCTACCCCGTCGCAGCCAAGATGACTCTAAAATCATTGGTCGTTTGGTTACTGCTTCTGGCTGGGGTCGTACCGGAGACAAGGGCGCAACTTCAGACGTTCTTCGATTTGCTCATCTTAGAGTTTTAGAGACATCTAAGTGTGAAGCTCTGTACTCATTCTTGTTCACCAATTCAAATTTGTGTGTTGATGGATCTTCCCACAAATCCGTCTGCCCTGGAGACTCTGGTGGCCCACTCGCAATTGACGAACTCGACGGAAGCATGACCCTCATTGGTCTTACCTCTTTTGGCCACAGGCGTGGATGCGAAGTTGGATTACCAACTGCCTTCACTCGTGTTGCTTCTTACGTTGACTGGATCGAGAAGCAAACTGGCATCCCAGCCAAAGCCTAAGAAGTCTAAAATAACACATATGTCCTGTCAATCGCAATAAAATATTCTCATAGTTATGTCTGTGTTTAAATTTTATAAATTATAAAAGAGTGCAAGCTTCTATTTATTTGCTTTTCTAGAGATATCAACAACGATTAAGTGGGTACGAATTAATTTAGTACCTTTAATTTCGTATTACAATAGGCTATCGGTTTTGCCTACAATATTTGCATTTATTTTAAGGCGGGATAAATCTATTCTTAATAGTTACATACATACATATATCCATTTATAGAATAGCTCTATTCTTTTGTCTTTCCTTTGTTCCATAGGAAATCCATAGGATGCCAACAAGCATTTAATTTCACCATATAATTCTATAACATAGATACTCCACTCGAAGTTTCATGATAATTGCTGATTGCCCCAATATTTTGAACTGTCACTCTAAATATAAACATTACCTACTTCTTGTCAAAACATTCCTTTTTTATCATACCCTACTTATAATCATGCAACAAAAATAGATTTCTCGTCAAGAATGTTTTATTTGACGGGATAACATCAGAAAAAGAGTCAATGAATAATTTATTTTATTAGATATAATGTAATGGTTTCGTTTAAATTAAATTCGTCCATAATCTAATCAAAAATAATGATTGAATAAATCAAAG
This sequence comes from Eutolmus rufibarbis, assembly GCA_963920795.1. Taxonomy (NCBI): domain Eukaryota; kingdom Metazoa; phylum Arthropoda; class Insecta; order Diptera; family Asilidae; genus Eutolmus; species Eutolmus rufibarbis. The sequence goes on along the minus strand of OY987207.1, from coordinate 34,307,329 downwards.
AGAAATGTCAGGTTTTAAATGATAAATAAGAGGTATTTACCACTTTAAACTCATTGAGACAACTGCGTATTAAAAATTGCATCACTGTCAATAATAATTAAATTAACATAGCATTTTCAGAATTTCTGTTATTTCTGGTTAAATAAGTTTTTAAAGCTTCAGAAAATCGATTTTTAATTTCTCGGTTTGTGGTATGAGTACAAAAAATCATATCAAAATTGTTTAAAATATGGATTCATTGACACTTTGCTATACTGCTTGCTTGGGCTTTTTTTTTTCTTTAACAATACAAAAAGATGGGTAATTTAATATCATAACTATTTTGTATTTATAACTTTGTTTGATTTTATGGGTGGATAGATATATTTTCGATTGTTATAATATCCATATATAATAGAATATTATCGTTTTTCAAAAAAGGTGTGTTAATTAAGAAATATTAGCGCAGGTTAATTCAACATTTTAAATTTACCACAATTTTATGTATGTATCATTTAGATTAGGCCACATTACCCTTAACAAATTTCTATGATAACTACAGGGTCACATTCTTTGTTAGAATGAAACTGGTTATATCTACTTAGTCTAGAACTAGAACGCAGCTGCTGGACCACATATGTATGTATTTGAAATAAGATAAATAAGAGAGTTTTTAGAATTAATGAACACTCCTAAGATAAACTCACAATTGCACACTTAATTTTCTTGTTTTCCTAAAAGTAGTCAAAAATGCTGCAAAAAGCAGTAATTTATCTTTTAATTTCATAGCTCCGGCCAACCCTAAAATTCATTTCACAGATTCGAGAAAAGAATTAGGGACAAAAAGTGAATTTTACAGAGCGGTAAAAAGTAAAAGTTTGGTAAAATTACGGGTTTTGCGCTCATTTCTTATTTATTATGTCAACATATTCGGGAAAAAAGGGATTAGGCTGGCAGACGGCCTGCTCCGAAGGCACTGTAGCGCTAGTCCTATTTTTGCTTTTTCCTTTTCTCTAAATAACCATTTTGGTTGGGCTGTGGCTTGACCCGCAAAAAGGGATGACTTTTGAATAAATTAGAAGGTGGCGGCCTTTTCAATTTATGACCAAGGAGAGGAGTAGTTTTATAAATAATAACTCAAGAAGGTACGAACGTTGTGAAGCATCGTAAAACAAGAGGCTGCTAGGTGCTAGTGCAAGGAAGTCCACTTGGACGGGAGCTTTTCGGCTCTTTTAAGTCATATTTCCGTGGAAATTGTATTTAAATAAATGGAAAATTACGAAATATTAAGTTCGACCCTTTGCCACTTCAGGAATGCTGGGGGGTAACGACTTTCAACCCTAGGAAATTGTAGCGGTCCAAATTACCTTGGAGAGCTGGAAACCTTTCAGGAAATAAAGTGTCCGAGTAATAGTGATCCTTTTCAATAAACTCGTAAAAAGTCGGGATACATGGACTCCGGCCGGGGCTCCTTTGAGCTACATGGCGCACCATAATCCCACAGATATCTGTTTCAGTAAATACATACATATAAAAGGGAATAAACTATCGCCCCGTCGCTGTGGCAGGTCCTTTCAGGGAAGGGACGATGTTTTTCAACAATGTTTTCTGCATAGACCAACGGAGTTTAAATGGTCTTTACAGCCCTCCATTATGCTGCAACCCTCATTCATTTGCTGTAAGCCCTAGAGCCGAAGCCAGCGAGGGACCATTTATCCATGCGCTGGATATTACCAGAACACCAGCCTCTGGTTCTATGGTATCCTTCCATTATATGGAGCTGGTTGATACTTCGGATGGTTTTATTGTAGCTGCACAGACTTTTTGTCTGCATTTACTTCGAGATTCACCCTTCGCATATTTTTCTCTTTCCGTCACCGATAAAATCCAAGGGTCTATCAACCCCACTACTCATGGACTGGGTGCGGGTGACTTCGTCCTCGAATTTTCCACGCATATTCGGTTACTCGTGGCGGGTGCATGCCAAACATTTTCCGGATAGCCCTCTTCGACGAGTGCGTGCTAAGTGATGATGATGATCGCAACAGATTGCTGGCAAATAGTTAGCTACCTCAGGTCTCCTTTTATTGCTGGGGATTAAATTGATTTAAGTCATTACTTCCTCCCTCTTTCGGCTACGGTCAATCCTTTTTCATTTTTGGAAGTCATTGTCATCCAAACCTGGCGGTTTTTCACTCGAATACGTTTTTGCACTAAGTTATTGAATAAATCCCGTCATTGTATAAATCCATTTACTAGATATAACTTTTTTTTTCTTTTATATGACTTTTTATTTCATAGATTATTTCCAAAGAAAGGTCCTAAAAGCGATAAACTTTCTTTGTGTTCTTTTCCTTCTATACTTTTCAAGAGCATGTCTTCGTTCATAAATCTTACAAAAATAGATAAAATTACTTAAAACTAGCGAACACCATTAAAATAGGGCGGTAAATCACACTCGTACCATGAGTACGTGAGTTAAGGATTTAAAGATTGAAAATATGAAATCTCATGTTTTCGAGTCGGATTTTATTTAAAGACGGTGATCACTATATTATATTTTGAAAACCACTCGATGGATATAAATTAAATTCATGCAGCATATCCCACGTATTTAGAAACTAGTGCCTGATCGAAAAATATTTAGTTTTGAATAATCCTTTCTTTTATAATTTAGTTCAGAATTAATATTTTCTTTTAAAATAAATAAAAAACCCTATACCCCTAAAAATTGGTATCATTTAAGAACACTGTCAAGAAAGAAGTTAATAAATACATAAATACAAAGATAATATGAAAATTTAGCGTTTAAAAGGAACTTATGCGCTTGCCGGAAAAAATTATACTATAACTTCAAAAAATATTAAAGTTGTTATTGTTTGTTATGCACTTATCTATGTATGTCTAAAAACAGTTTTTTTTTATTAATAACTAAAATGGACTTTGTATCATTTTGTATATTGATGAAGTGCAAAAAATAAACAAGTGGTAAAATTTATCTTAAACCTTGGATTTCGAAATTTATATAGAGAGCTCCAAACTATAGTTCTAAGTGAAAGTATATATGTATGTACTTCTGAAAAAAATATAGTAGAACGTCAAAGCTCTAAAACTTTAGGAGTTTTCATTTAAAATTATGATAGATAGAAAATACTAAATTGTAGTTAATAAAATAATGGGTTATTTGTGTCAAAAAACCTGCATAATTTTCAAGATAAGGAGAATCATTAAAAAATTTAATCCTCTGAATGGTATAGTATTTTATAATAAAGGATTGATATATTAATAAATAATAACATTAAAAAATATTTGGAATTTTGTGAAAATTCTAAAAGTTTTCAAAATGTAAGCGAAATTATTAAGAAAAAATATTCTTAGAAAGAATTATATCATTTCTATAAATATATCATCCTCCTAATTTTATTATTTATTACATTCACTAGAAATCAGTACTTTAATTAATATGTTCAATTCAAATTTTAAAAATCACTTCGGCAATTTATGAAATTTATTTATTTCGAAGTTAGACTGACTCAATAGCTTAGTTGATGACGCGTTGACAATGAGCCAGCTGGGTAGAAAAGGTTGTACGTTAGGAATCTAAGTTTACTTTTAAAGATTGTAAAATGCAAAAATAATGAAATCGTTTTTTCAAAAAAGCGATTTCGAAATATAGAATTTTATAGGTCACTAAAATAATAAATCATGTTGGTATATTCATAGTGAATTTTATAAACCTTTGTATAATCCTTTTTTTTTCTTTAACTTTATTTGTCACAAGGAAATGTAAGAAGTAGGTATACCAAAAATCGATTTCGAATTTCTGGAATTAATGCAACTAATTAATACAGACCGTATTTGGGTGCATTAATAGTAATAGATGAATTACATAGGTGAGAAAATTTGAAATTTTTTAGGTATAAATAAATTGTGATAGATTATTTTCAGACAAAAATTTATAGAAAAACCTGTCATTCGTTCTATAGTAAAAAGAAAAACATTAACTAAGTAAATATGAATAAATATGAAAAAAAAAAACAAAATGTCCACGATTATACTTAATTTGAAAAGTAAGAAAGCTTTTCAAGTTTAATTCTAAATGATGTGATGACGTGTGGAAAAAAGGTGGTCAACTGCGATTATCGGCTGAAGTGATTGAAAAAGCATATCTCCTACCTTTCAAAACTGGGAGCTTTTTTATATTATCTAAATGGTTATTTCGATTGTATCATTAAAATTTTAAGTTGAATTAAAATTGTTACTTCCTGTTTGATTTCTTGTTAATTTCAGCAGGTAGTTTTTACTTGTTGTATGTACTAATCTCTTTCATTGGAAAAAAAAAAAGATAAGTTGCTCAACAATGACCTTGATATCTAAGATAGCCACTAACCGATAAAACAATTATTATCGTTTTGTTTGCTTTATTTACTCAGCTCGATAATTTTATTTATTTTACGTAATGTACACACTTTTGCGTTTTTTGTTTTTACACGAAAAACACATTTCCCTGACATTCAAGTTAACTTCAACAGCTCTGCAAACATAAAATTAAAGCAAAAGTTGTAATCTGGCGCAGCTCTCAAGACGTGTTTCCATGTTTCAGTCCTCCAGTGCATTTATTTGTCCATATCAGAGGAAAACAGAACATGAAATAATTTAGCACTACAACTTGAGCAATCGTCTTCACAGCTGCTCAGATGCGCACTTGAAATTATTGTAAAAAGGGTATGTGGGAGGTTGGGCTGGGTGGACCCTGCTGGTGGGTGAACATTTTTCTGAAAACAACTGATGATTTATGGACCAGCCATATTTTGCCGCCATTTATCATCGGGCCATACAGCCCTGGTGAATAATTCACGATTAGAGCTTTTATACTCTCCGGAAAAGTATATATCCTTGAATTTATATATCCTTTGATATGCCCGGAAAATATTATACGATCTGAGAAGGTGATGAAATATGCTTTCCGGGGAGATTTTCATGATTCATGGTGCAGGGCACACCCCTTTGTTTTCTTTCTTTAATAGGTACTGCACATTGTGATGCAAGTAAAGTTATGTTTATGTACATATGAGATAATGTCTAGACCATATGTACTCACAATAAATTAATGCTTACATGTAAAACTCCAATAGAAGCTCGAGAAAAATTCTTTAAACTACCTACCATAAGTGAATGAGGACGAGATCAAAACCTATAGAATAAAAATGCTCGCAATAATTCTTATATGGAACAGCAAAAATTAAATGGGAAATAGTCTGGACGGATAGCTACCACGTCAATGAGTTCCCAATAAAGAACTAACCCCATACATCATAATGTAAATAAGGCTATCCAAATCTAGATATTTTGTATTTTCTCAAAATGATGTTGAATCAGGATATTAATTTATATGCCACCTGTTATCCTTTTCTAGCAACAAGATTCGAAGCTAAAGTCTATCTAGCACTAGTCCTAATTGAGACTGAGCTTTTGTTCAATATTTGAGCTTATGATCCATTCAATTACTATAACAACTATTTGTATAAAAATATGAAAGTGCTATCATAGATAGGTAGACTTACATTTTCTAGTAAAATTAAAGCAAACTGCCCTAAAATAATTCGTCCATGTACATAGCTGGAACTCTTATTAGATTTCGAAATTAATCTTGACATACAAATAAATTATGAAAGCATATAGGAGATTTTGAAGTCAAGTATTCTGAGATTTGGAGCATTTATAGAAAATGAACAAACTTTTTTAGAATTGTTTCATGTATAGAAAATAGAAAGAATTTTAAAGTTACATGCGTACCCCTTCTACCATCTACTAATTCTTCTTGAGAGTACTGCATTATTTTTTAATAAAAACATTTAATATAAAACGCGTAATTTTGTTTTATCTTACCAGACGATTTATACCTATTATAATTTGTGCCCAAAATTGCGTTTTCTTACTGTTTTGCTATTCGTGTTATTTAGAAATAAAATTATATGATAGTAGTGAAACAAAAAATTAAACTTTAAAGTTTAAAAGTTAAGGCAAAGAGAAACAACTAAATATTTTACTTTTTACATTATCCTTATTTCGAAGCAAAATGATCGAATGTTCTTTTATTCAACCAGTAAAGCGGAAACAATGTTGTTCACTCGTAGAATTTACCAAACTTAACCCTTTGTCTAAATTGCGTCGAAATTCCATAGGAAGACGACAATGTAAAATATCTTGGCATCACTCTAGAGTTTAGATAAAACTCTTACCATATGTTAAACACATGTCACCTGTTCTGAACAAGAATTAATAGAATTAATAAATTAGCTGACATATGTACATATGTAGATTCAGTAAATACAAAAATGAATATTAAAACAAATAAATTTTCTGAGTCGGGTTTGTAGTGTGAAAATCGGTAATTCGGTTAATTCGGCAACTACTAAGTAATTAGGATTGTTTTAATAAAGAAATATGTATGTACGTATGATTTTATTTTCAAATTTATATTTCAGTAAAAAGCTATGATTAGGTGTGTTCCATTTACAACAAAACAAATATTTTTCTATAATTTTTTAAAAATTTTGCATAAGTATGTTTTAAAAAACAGAAAGCTATTTTGATAATTTATTTTTGTGTGGAGGGGCAAAATTGAGGATTTTTAGTTCCCATTTTGATTTTCAAAATTCGAATATTATATAAAATGGTTTGTTTATATGTAATTATAATAAAATAAACATTTAAATTATATTATGCACTATTCCTGAAACGTATAATTTCATTAGAATATTATCAGGTACCGTATCAAATAAGTAAAGTATGGTATAAAAACAAATTCCTACATTACTTAAAATACATTTTAGATTTAAAATTAGAATAAAGGTACCTTAGCTAGTAGTTGCTGAAACCAACTTTCCAAAGAATAGATATTCTGATCATAGTGAAATATTTAAATGTAAATATAAGGTATATGTAGATATAAAAATTCTTAAAAGAATTCTATAAAAAAAACTCACGGAAGTGATCTTGCTTGGTCGTCATAATAACTTTTAAATTTTAATTTGTCATGCGTTCACAACGAACCGCGCACTTACCATGACTGCATGACTCGTTCGCTACCTGCGTGCACATGTGGCGTGGCGGCAAACATTTTGGCGAATTGTTAAACAAAAGCAATCGACCGAAAAATGCCTTTAGTCGCTAAACAAGGGCAAGTGCAGTGATTTAACGACTCGCCTTTCCCCTTGCATGCGATAATTCGATTAACAAAAAGCGGAAACTCAGCGTGTCCGACACGTGCGAAAGTAGATGTTGGTTGTTTTTTTTTCGGGAATTAACTACAAGTTCCCAGGTCGAAGGGATCGAGTTGTTTTGCTGGGCTCAGTGCAGTGGCTCGAGTGCAACCCGACACTTGAGTCCGTGGGTGCACATATGCCGCGGCGGCGTGCATAGGAAGGAAGCAATTGACCGCGGCTGTTTGCACCTCCGAGGAAGGGAGAAGTGCTCCTTTTGCCGAAGGGCCAACGCATGTCGTCAATTATGCATTTCCTTGAGAGCGATTTGCTCGGATTTGTTTACTAATTTTCTTTTAATGCCCTCCACTCGCTGGAATTGAACATCACGCCCGGGGCTGGAACAAACCCATCTAAGGGATGTTTATTAAAAGCTTCAAATGTATCCCTGTCTTCCGACCAACCACATGGAGAAGGACCCACAGCGCAGCCAGCCCTCGGCCATATCCTCGCTTTTTCGTGCAGAAATTCCCTCTTATTTTGTTACAGGGCCCCACCGCCTCCATAGACCGAGCAGATTCCATAGAAAAAGAGGCGGCAAAAAATCCTCGAGAAAAATAAATACACTTCTCGCCAAGGCACATCCATCACGGCTCTACCCAGGGATGGAAAAGACAATACCCCGCGGCGAGCTTTATTAAATTACTACTTCTGGCAACAGCTAGATCTAGATGTATGCAGCGGTGTGATGCTCATTTTTGAGGGCTGTCTGGCAACATAAGACGGGAATATGCTCGTCCAAAGACTATGTATATGCTATGCGACTTCTATACGGACTCGCTCTCGCGTTGATCATAAATTCCTTTTATCGCTTCGCAAACGGAAACATGCCGACGGGTGACTTTTTATCGGAGAGTAACCTTGTTATCTCTGATGATTCAGTAATACCAATTAATTCTTGATGAGCTCGAGATATTGAGCAGCTTTGCCCTCAAACCATATTCCAACCAAATTTCCTTATTCTCTCTATGCAACCTTCTTTTTGAGTGTAATTTGAATACGGTCTATGGACCAGTGCATTTTCATTAAAAGTAAAAACAAAATTAATATATTAATATAATAAATATTTTATACTCTATCATAATCTAGGACAGTTTTAGCGGATGAACGCTTCTAAGAAGTGAAATCATCCCTAAAATAAACATCCCGAGTAGAAATATAAGGCCCTATCTTAATCCTTATATACTTGAATAGAAATTTTACTCTTCTAAGTATATTCTGATGCATCTAAAAATGCACTTTTTGTACTTTATGCGTTTATTAAATTTTAAAATTTTACGAGAGTGAACGATTAATACGCTGAGAAAATAATAAAATCTATGGAGACGAGACGGTTGTCGAAACCATAAATTGTTAACCGAAAACAAAAATTACAACATAAAATTCAGTTTTTGTAAAGAAATCAAATATTTTTCAGTTGCAGTAACTATTTTATATTTATTTTATTTATCGTTCATTAAAACAATTATTCATGGCAGTAAAATTTTATCTATTTCTTCAACTACTTCCTGATTTGTACTCTGCTAGTTGTCTGAACAAAAAAATTTGTTACTCGAAGTAGTTCTTTCTAAAAACATCGTAAAGAATTAATTGATATATGTACATATGTAGAATCAAAATTATTTCTTCACTGTAAACAAATTATTGTATGAAATCAACTAAAGCAACAGTTTGAGGGTTGTCAAACGAAATTTTAATAAGTTAATATTACAGAATTTTATAAGGGGAATAAGTGTAGAAATAAAAATATAATAGTTTGGAGTTATTAGAAATGTCAGTAGAGACATTGTATAAAAAAAATGCATTCTTTTAAATATAATTCCTATGCATACCATAGAAATGTAATTAGTCACAATTAGAATACTTAATTATGTAAGTTGCTCTGTTATCACAACTGAAATTCATTGTGTGCTTGAATTATAATTATTTTGTCAATAAAATCATAATTCATGTTCCTTTAATTTTCAATACACATCTAAAAGTTAAATGCGATTTTTTTAGAAATGAATTGTAAATTAAAGGAACATGAATTATGATTTGTATAATAGGGTAATTTACGCGGTTGTAACAGCAGAGTATTTCTCTAGGTGCATCTTTTATGAGCCTGTAAAAACTGTTTATAGATTTTTTAATACTATAAATTCTCAAAATTTTCATTTAGTCGTAAACATCCTGCAAATAAAAGAATCTTTAACTCCTAACTTAGAACTAAGATTTCTAATACACATCTTCTAAAAATTATACATGCACTTATATTGCATCTGGTAATCTTACTTTGATTGTGGTAGGTGGGAAACGTATATATCACAATTTTCAGCAACTGGTCGCAAAGGTTCTGGGACCCCAATCGATATAAGTAGACTCTTGAAAATCAAATTTTAATTTCTCATAATTATATAGAAAAAGACATTTAAATTGAAATTATGAATAGCTATTTCTTACTTCATACTAAATCTTCTTTAAAATCTTATCATCTTTGTAAGCGTAACCAATCTTCTTAAATATAAAATGCATATGTATATAAAAAAAAGTTAAAACGCTGAAAGTGCTGATACCAGCGCCGAAGAAAGTCCTTTTAATAATGATATTAATAAAGCGTGCTCAAATAAACGAAAATTTAGTAGCAAAAAAGAAAATAAATAAATTTCTAATCAATTAATAAGTAATTTTATTTTTTTGTAATTGAATAAGAATTTCTACAGTATAATAATAGTAAAAATACAAGAAAATCACAAAAACAATAGCATTATTAGGACTTAATAAATTTCTATAATACATTTAGGCGCCGCCAGTCATTAGAAAAAACAAAAATTTTTTTTAATAAACTAAATAGGTTTTTAATCAAGGTTACTTTTCTTACGTTTAAGAAACACCATTTCTAATACAAGCGATTATTTCATTACTTTAATGATGAATCCCTTTATTTCATTAACGTAGTTCTTGATATTAGAAAGAAATTGAAAATCTTCCTTACTAAAACATAAACTGGATCTTGCAACTTCACATGTGAATTATACTGTGTGAAAATTTAAAAATATTAATTTCTATCAAGTGTTGCCATGTACTAATACGTAAAATACTCGTAACAAACATACAAGTTATTATTTTAATGAAGTGCATATTTCGCAATTAATGCATTTTGATTTTTTTTTATTGCATAAAATATGTATTTGTTTATATGGAATGAAAAAAGATAATAATAAAACCTTTAAAGGTAGGCTGTCTATAAAATGAGTAAAATTAAAAACAAAGAGTGAAAAAATTATACGAATAATTTGTACAGTACATATTACAATATATACACATTATTTCCCATTTAATTCATTTTTTTACTTTCAATAGTATTAAACGCAAATTAAATAAATGTTTTTGGAATAAAAAATAAAAAAGGAACATTATTCTGTATGAAGATAAAGCCATAACTTTTTAGAGAAGTAAGTGATTCTTGTTTTTTTAATGGAATGGAATTACTTTAAATTGTTTATCAATTTCGTAGGTTTCTATTAAATATGTCATCAGTTTTCACTTCTATAACTCAGATAAATCAAGATCTTTTAGTGTGTACGTCGTGCAACTAAAATTTGATTGCGCCAGAGGATTTCCAAATAAAAATTCCACAGTGTCCTTTTCAGGTTCTCCTGCCAAACGGTCCGATAAAACGTTCCGGACAAAGGTGAATTTATTATAGCTACATATATCTAAATACTGCGACATGCTCCTGGTTCGTGATTTAATATTCTTTATACCATAAATGGCAGGAAAGGTGTATTTTGAGTGTGTGGCTCTTTTTTTCCCCAAAATCAACGTTCTCAGCCGGCGGGACACGTATGCAAAATCCTTCATAACAATAAAAGCCTACACACAGTCCAGTTGCTCTTAAAACATTGTTCCAATTTTATAGTTTTCGCATGCGAATAGACAAAATGGTTTAATGGAGCGTTTGAATCGATGACGACTATAAAATGGAATTATAGCACTTTAGGGCTGCAACTTTATTTCCAGGCCGCGTCCCACGCCCGCACCCCCGCACCCGCCCTGCTCTTTAGTTGTTGCCCGTTGATAAATGGCACAAAGCACTTATCGAATTGAATATTTATGCATGTGCGTGTGGTATACGCTTTAGCCATTTTGTCCTGAGCCGGTTGCGCGTCGTGGTGTGGGTGCGCCTGGAGTGGAGCGGATTCAGGGCGGCCAGATGAGTGGTGGTCAGAGCCGGAAAGACTAGAAAAATTGAAACAGTAGGAGCCGTGGAAAGTGCTCAGTTCAATTAATCGACGGATTAGTGGAAATGGTCGCTTTAAGCGTTATTTATGGCCATTTACATACATCCCCGGGAATAAGTGTCAAATCTCCGCGGATCATGATGAGGGAAAAGCTTTTGGTTCGGCCTGGCATTAAGCCTAGATCCTAGATTATGAGGGAGACTATCTAATAAGGGAGAAAAAAAAAACATTCCATAGAAACAGAAGGGGCAGAAACCTATTTATATTAGCAGATAAATGCCTACAATAATTAGGTCAGCCGTTAATGACCGAAACTTTTATAATTTTTAAATATATTAGCTTTAACAGAAAAGGACCCTTGTGGATAGGATAGGCATATGGTTGAATATAATATTATATAATAAAATAGGACCACTTTAATTCTTCGGTTACTTTTAGTCTTTCGAAGCATGTCTTAATTATGTTGGAAAGAAGAGGGAAATCACTGCAGGGCTAAAATATACATCAAAGTATCCTTTTCCATTTTACATAAATTTTTAATAATTTATTAAGAAAAATAGAACAAATTTATTTCAAAAGGTACTGTAAAAAATTATAGGACCATATCCATCCTTTAACCTTAATGTGATATCCCTTGGCGCTTATCACACTAGTTATTTGTCGTGGCATAGGCTGTATTAAATGTTTGGCAAAAGTTAGTGAGAGTCTTTTCGATCCTTCAATTAATACTTCTGAGAAACTATGGTTTTTTCTTTGCAACTCTGTCCTTAAGGACTTTGCAGACATTTTCGATAGCATTCAGGTCGGGACTCTGTGATAGCCATTCTAATAAATAAGTATTATATTATGAATTTCTAGCCAGCGTTTTGTGAAAAGTGCAGTGTGAAACACCAGCCATATTAGAAATATTTTTGCTTACATTTGATAGGAGGCTCCTTTAGTAATTGTTTCCAAAGGAAAAAAAACAGAATAAAAAATATCAAACTTATGACTATGACACCGAAAAAATTGCTCGAAGTTAACGACTTTCCTAAATTTCAAAGAAGTGCCATTATTTCGAAAACTAGAAGATACTTGGGGTAAGTTTGGCTTATTTGTGACAGTCATGAGTTGGCCCGTCATCTGTTTTCGTTTGGACGTTTGTTTTTAGGACACCCTGTACATCGCTCAGATCGATGCTCTTCAGATAATGCTATTATCTGAACAGGTGAAATTATTTATAAATTGCGAGGATTTAATCCCTTTGAATCTATACCTGAGGCAACTTATTACGATTAACACTTTGTTTCACCAATCATCAATTATTCTAAAGTATTAATCGAAAAAAAATTTGAAATAAATTTAGCAAGTCTATCATAACATATACATTGAAAAATTTAGTAACTATTTGGAAGAAATTGTTACTAAACTACTCACACAAATTGTCTGACCACTTTTTTATTTATTCACTATTCATTAGAAATGCCTTGGGGACTTAAAATAATATTGATTTTAAGCAAATCTTTTAACGATGACCTGGGTAGATAAATTAAAATAAACGGAAAGGTATTTTATGATAAGAGAAGTAGAAAGAAACTTAGTTTAGCAATTAAAATGTGTGGTATTTTGATCGAATTAGTAATTCTTCTCATAATATATATTTTTTGGCTGTAAGGGAAATCACAGGTAAAACTCATTTTGTTCTGAATTTTACTTTTATTCTACTATTTACCATATTTCTGCTTTGTAAAAATCATTCCAAGGTAAAGATTATTTCAGTTTAGACAAATATCTAAATTTTCACAAGATAATTTAACTTTGTTATTTCTTTATATGAAAGTTAGTTCTTTATACATCAGCTCTGAATGATCATTCGATAAATGATAATTCACTCCGGATGTTCATATTTTAGGGGCGATACACGGCGAACTTCATTCCTTTTGATAGCTAAAAATGAGGCAAAGAGGAGAGAAGTAGGGCTATATAGTACAACGAAAATACATTTTATTACAAATATTTTGAAGAATTAAATTTTCAGAACTCATTGAATGATCATTAAAATTTAATCCATACTGATACGTGACAAAATCAATGATCATTCGTTCTGAATGTTAATTTAGAGGATATTATGGAAATCTCTTTCTATTAAGGTTAGACGAAAAGTATCCATCTAATTTTATGGTTCGATTTTACTTTAAGGTTTAAGAATCATTCATGCATTCATTAAAAAATGATTTGAGACTGAAACATGAACTAAGAAATACCCACCTAAAAGCTCAAAGGTAGGCAATATCATAGAACAACTGTGGCAAACCCAAAGTCAACAGAGAAAGCGGATCCCACCCTGTGAATGCACTTCACTTTTCATCAGATAACTCCGGCGCACCTTTTGTTTCAGCGGATCACCCTCAAGTAAAAATTCGCCGGATGGCCGTGAGGGAAATGATTGATTGTCCTGACTACTCATCACTACGAGCGGCTCGGAGCTACCCTTTCCTATCCCGGAAATTATTCAGTTTCCAGGTATATGAGCAGGTTTGGCTAGTGTGGCTCACCTTTCGAACCCCGACTAAGTTCATCTTTGCACGCCGCTTTGATGCACTTTGTGGGTACACGAACCTTATCGGAACGGCCCCTCGCAGCTCATAGCCCTTTCCCAAAGGGATAAAGTCAATACCTTTGGCTGGTCAGCCAGGCATGCCAGATGTTGTTTGTTCAGAGTTTTTGTACTCAACCTGGTGGCTCTACTATCCGAAACCTCATTCATTTGAACTGCCATTGAGGCGTGAATTTTGCTGTTATTGGTTCCAAAAATATTTCGTGCGTTCTATTTATGCGGAAATTTCAGACTCTTTGTTTTGCTATTTCGAAATCAAACGTGCAGGTATATTATTTGTCTAAAACCACTATCAGGTAGAGAATTTTCGATGTTTCCAAATATATGTATAGTTGTATAAATGTAGGGTATATTTCGTGTACATATAAAACCCTTCCACTTTTTGATGAATTCTACTATTTTATTGAAATTCAAAAGCATACAAAAGGCTGGTGCAAGCACGCGCCCTAGCAGCACGCTTAGGGTTTCGTATTCTTTCCGCAAAAACCGACCGCGCCCTGTCTGATGTCTGCCCTGAAATTATCCGGTTATGCCGTGTGCGGCTCCGAAATTTTATATTGTCTCAATAGAATTCAGTTGGGAATTATGTTGAAGGATGGAATCAAGGCGGCGATTATCCCTATATAAGAAGGATTCCGTCCCCTTCATTTCGCAGGTGGTGCCTGAAGTGGTCGCGGTCGAATTGCTATTTTAGCGTCTACTCGATGACACGTGCCGCTGATCCCAACCCGTGTAATCCCAATGGGATGTGCCACTTGGGAACGGCGGCGGAGTGCATCAATCGGTTTGTTCCTTTTTGTAACCAGAAACGAGCCTTAAGGCTTGTTGATCTTGTAAATATTGTTTAAATATGTTTCTAATTTTCCCTATTACCAGTCAAAAGGTTTTCGTGGGGACGTAAGTTCTAACAGTTTCCCAGAGTAATGATTGAGTTTGGCGGACTACTGACACACCCTTAAATATTTGAAGGGCATCACTTGATTACTTATTATATTAAATTATATTATGAATATATAGGCACATTACATACATCAAAATAGTCCTACTAAAATTATAAACTTATGGTCAACAACTACTGTCACTTGTTTATTGTGATAGTTTAGAATTTTGTTGTGAAATAAATAATAATAATTTTAAATTATAAAATACGCTATATATGTATGATGATATAACTTGAATGTTAAAAGTTACAACATATTTTGGGTGTTGGTTTGTCTCCGCCTGCGAACCTTTTAATATTCAAGTTATACCTATAAATAGTATATTTTATTACTTGTTTTTTAAGTAGATATCGAACAAGAAAACATGTCATGGTGTATTCAAAATTGCTCAAACAAAATTCTAAATTCTAGAGCTTCTTTTTCTCTTTTCAGTCATTTTTTAAATAATTTCGGTATCTTCGAGCTAAACTCGATCAATTAGGTAATTTAATTAAGAATTTTGATCGTGTGAGCTATTTCATTAGAAAATATCCAATTTATTGAATACGCTTATTAAGTACTCATAAATGTATATTTGAACTCGTTTCATGAAGACCTTTTATTTGATACCCATATTGATATGTGCGAAAATAAAATAAAAAATTCACCGATGGTGAATATTATTTTTATTTTTCACAAAAATTATATTATATACCTCATTTAATAAAACAAATCATCTCGAAAACACCAATTATCAGGAAAATGAAGCATACAATTTTAAGACCGTCATCTTGAATTTCGTATTTTCCTATAGATTGAACCAAGTTGCATCGTCTCTGAAAACTCTTAGTTCGTAAAATTCATCAAAATCGTCAAAGCAGTTTTCAAGAACGGAAGGTCATTGCATATGATATATCTACATATATTATGCATACATATAAGATTTTTAACAGTATAGGATATATTTTATGTATTTACCGAAATTATGGAAAAACTATAAAGATTTGCGACTTTTGGGCTGTTGGGAAAAATAAAATCAAATATATGCTTAATCAGTATAAGAATGTCGCCATCGTCCATATCAAAATAAACTAATTGCAACGAAAATTAAAAATATAATATAACAATGTTCTAATTATTTTTCAATAAAACACAAAAATATCTATCCTATTATCTACGACTTAATATCTTTAATACTGATATTAATACCGAAATTTTAGCCTTAGAAACCCAGAAGATCGGATGGGGAATGGTGTTTTGTGGCACATACAATTTTATACAGACGGACGGATGCAGTTGTGATCTTAATAAGGGTATCGTTTTTCCTTTTGAGTTGCGGAATCCTAAAAAATATGAATTTTTCAAAATAATGGTATAATTTTGGTAGTGATGATATTAATAATCTAGTTTGTGTTTTTGTATCAACTGTAGAAACTTAAAAAATATTATTTTGAGTAAAAGCATTTAAAGTTTTGAGATTTACTCATTCTCACAGTGCTGCTTTGACTTTAAGCGGTTAAAAGAGCCGAAATAATAAGAATTTTGCAATGATATTCTGACAGCATATTTTGAAAAGGGTATAGAATTGAAACATGAAAAGAACTGATTATTACAATACTTTCTTAAATAATAATGCAAGATCTTAAATCAGAATTTTATAAACTTAACTTCTGACTACCATTGTAAGCCACGAAATCTTTGGCAACTAGAAGGTCATTCGCGAACGAGATAGAAGTTACCTTCTACTGGACAGGGCAGGAGACCATGAATATTGCATAATTAAATCTTTTTATGCCTCCTTAAGAGGGCTCCCCGACAAGGATTCCACTAGTCCAGGACAAGACGACGACGACGTCGGCCGCTGTACATAGAAATGTCATAAATTTCAAGTTCTTTACGGCTCTGGGCTGACATAAACCCACACACTTTCAGACGGGTTTTTGTATCTTCCGAGCATAAAGTCATCCCGTCTCCCGTGACTTTTCACTCCTTGGGCTCCTTCGGGAGGGCGGCGATTGCCGCCGCCCCCTCGCTCCAAACCCCCGCATCAAACGAGATCGATCGCTTATTGTTTGGGTGTAACAATGGAGCGTGTCCCGGTTGTAAAAGCCAACGGACGGACGGGCAGGATGTCGAGCAGCGACTATCGCTTTCGAAGTTGAAGTTGCAAGTCAATTTTCTATAAATATAGACAATGCGAACGAAAGAACCCTAAACCCGGATGGGGCGAAGGAAAATGGGGAGCCAGCCCGTCTTGGCTTGGAAAAAAAAGGGAAAAAAACAACAAACGACAGTAACACAAAAGGATGTCTTATGTAATGAAAGAGGACGAGTCGACGAGGAACGATATGTTGCCATCATTGCCGCTGGCTCTGCCTTTGTTCGATTCTAATGTCAACAGTCAGGCGCGTGGGAGGACGCGATGGGGCTGGGGCCCGGCCGGGGCAAAAGGGACTTTGAATACAAATTCGAACGAGAACTGCCATTGGATTGAAGTTACATTACATTCGCATTGTGATTTTTCAAATGAAGTTCTAGTCGCACAAAATCCCTATGTGCACATGGACCCGGGAGTTGGAGCCGGGAGCCGGGAGCCGGGCGTGACGTGGCGCTCCGGCAACCGGTGACTCCTGGATCCAGTAAATAGCGACGGCCTCTGCACATCTGTGCCGCGCTCGGGCTCGGGCTCCGGCTCCGGCTCCGCAAAATAAGGTTGTCAGGTCTTGAAATTCAGGAGGATGCTCGTGATTTTGGCTCACAGATGAATTTTTTTCCCCGGAGGCAACCACCATTGCGAAGATGGTTTAATTTAGTTAATTCATCAGAGTTAGCCTTGTGCTCAGGGTTTATTAGCCACTGCAATCCAAGGATTCAGTTAAATATTTTCGACGGAATAATGTCTGCAATTTTTAAATAGATCTTAAACAGCTTAAAATGACGAAAATATAAAGCATTTTACAAACTTTTATACTGGCTTTTCACTTCATTTGTCTAAACTCTAAACATATCTTTCCAATCGCTGTGACTTTTATAGTCTTGTTCTTGTATTTTCTGCAAGACCGAGACTGATGTTTTCATACAGCATTTTACGAAAATATGTTTTCAACGATTTTGCCCTTGGTATGGAAGTATACTTTTTACTTTACCAGCAATATTCCTTCCCTTTCCTTTGCGCATCCACTCTTTCACACACAACGGGGTTCGTGCGTTATGTTTTCGCACATTTTGGACTATATTTTTATAACCAATTCACCAACAATTCTGGAATCGTTGAAAGTAGAACTTTTAAGCTTATACCTCACACGATACAAAATAACAAAATATTATATAATATAAAACTTTTTTTTCGGGGGGTCCGATTCAACCTCATTAAAACTTAAAAAAAAAACAATATTTCATAATTTTTGATTGCCGAAATATGTGCTTACCTAAGACTCTACCAAATTTTAAATTCCTATATGTCGTCGTTTTTTTTTTAATAATAAAAATAGTGGGTTTTAATAATATCATTTTCAAATTCAATAACAACTGTTAACTGAGAAAATGAATTTTTTAATAAAAATATATAGTTTAGATATTCTTAGGAATAAGTGAAAATTAAGATATAACGCTTTTTATCCGATTCTTGTTCCTTAGATTGTGAACGAAGAGAAGATTGGACGCTTGGGTACAACTTGAAAGCGTAATTTAATAAATGGTATGACAAAAAAAGTCAAAAAATATCTGCACGTGACCCCTCCTCAAATTGAAGTTCTGGGTCCGTGCTTGATACACCAACGATTCTCTTCATAACCTTTTTAGGATGGGAGATTCGATACTTGAAATTCGTTTATACTTGATTGGCACGACATGCTGCTTTCCGTCGTGCTATTTCCAAGAAGATATCAGGTACGTCAGGCGTCCCATAGGGCAGTCATTCTGGTCCACTGCTTTTTTTTTATCGATATTATTTCAAACGTTCACATCAAAGACTGTAAAATCGTAATATAAATCAATCGATATGAACATTTTCTTTTACACGAACAATATTATTCTGTACAAAATCTAAACTCTGTATGATTCGGATAGTTATAACAGTGAATTCGCCTAGTGTTGTTAACTCATAATTGAGATTTATGGAAAATGGCAGCAATTACTAAATATTTATTTCGTTATTATTAATTACTAAATTTAAATACAATAAATAATATGGGTTCATTCCATACCATCAAAA
Organism: Eutolmus rufibarbis; assembly: GCA_963920795.1. Classification (NCBI taxonomy): domain Eukaryota; kingdom Metazoa; phylum Arthropoda; class Insecta; order Diptera; family Asilidae; genus Eutolmus; species Eutolmus rufibarbis. The sequence goes on along the minus strand of OY987207.1, from coordinate 34,288,133 downwards.
AAGTCTTAAGTTTCCTACCATAAAAAAATACATAATGCCGCCTATGAATCTAAGTACCTAATATAAATTGCTATATACAGTGGAATTCACTTAATTTTAGATACAATGAACCTTGGTTTTCATATAAACTGCTATAAACTTCGTCCTGTTTATAATGCCCTAAATTAGTGTAACATTTCCCTTATATTAACATATGCACGGAAAAGGCATTTTAAAAGTTCTTCTTTAAACCGACATTAACTTTTAAAATTTTAGACTAAAAAAAAAAGTAAAATTCCAAAAATCTATATTTTTGACCCAAGACTAAGTATGACCTCTACATATGTATACATAATTTTATGCATATATGTTCTGGTTCTATGTATATAATAAGAGAATTGCATACATACAAGTAGGCATTTGTTTTTATTTGATATAAATATTTTATATTGCTCTATATGATTTCCGCTTAGTATGACCTGATTGCCATTCCCTTTATTGTTATTATAAGCGAATTACACAGTATTTATGAATCCCGTAGAACATAATTTATACCGAATATAAATATTTACTTTTATTCGTTGACACATTATTAGTCGACGATTAAAAAAAGTCTATAATTAGACTTTCTTCTCTAATGTAAGATTTAGTGTGAAATTGTGAATATTTCACTAGACTGCTTCCGCAATAAGAATTTAAGAGCTTCCAGAAAAATCAGGCCACTTTCAAGACCATTGTTGATTGTCTTATATTCGGGAAATAACCAAATATGCTATTACTCATTGTAATCAGCGATTTTATCAAACATTTCAGTCAGACTTTAAGTGGACAGGTCACATCATATATATGCGACACTGAATATCTCTGCAGTAAGCAGATAAGGATGGTGATGTTTTTGTTCAATCGTGCAGCGTTCCCCAAAAAATTTTTCAACCGCGCAATCTAAAAATCAGTAAATCAGTACGCAACTAAATTGTCATTATAAAGCAATAGACTTAGGCATGTCAACAGCCATCAAAGCCCCACTTGTTGCCCCAATCTAATCGATTTCAAATCAGGCTCAACGTGAGTACTTACATGTGCCTTCCAATGGAGTGGAAGATTAAGGAGGCGAAAATAGCGTACTGACATACTAAATTTTGATATTTTTGCGAATCTATGTCCATAGATAGGATGTATATATAATCTACATGCACTCCTTAAACTCATAAAGCTTATCATCCGAATAAGTTGAAATACGTTTCAAGTACCAAATATAGTAAACGGAAAAAATACTTTCAAGGTATATGCTTTTTAAGACCTCACTCTATGAATAATTTATGGCATCTTAAATTTGACTAAACTGTTTATTATTATGGTTTATAAAATTAATAATTTGGGTTTTTCCATGGATCTATAACATGACTTCACACAAAATATGGAATATAAAGTGTTCTTAGTATTCTTATCATATTAATTTCGTATAATCGAAAAAAGTAGTGAAAAAATCTTAAATAAAAATAAAATACATATTAAATGATTTCTGCTTACTTCTTCATAGAGTTTATTTATACACAAAGCAGTGCTAAACTTAATTTGTTTTGATATTTAATGATGCCATATTTACATATAGTGACGAGTTTTAAAATGGATAATGATGAAAAGTGCTCTTTAATGCTAAAAGGAGACGGGTCACGAGGACACAGCCCATACAAAATTACCCCAGGCCCGGCGCAAAATAAAAGTACCTCAGATTAATTATCGGTAGTAATAAGTATTGAAATTTTAAATAGTTTCTATATTCGATATCAGTGGCTAACGTGTTAATATTACTATAATTTGTTATTCTAGGAAGCCTTCCATTGATTTTTGTTTTCCATTGTTTAAAAACCATAGTTAAGAGACTTCATTATTAAAATCCTACTTGGTTGCTTTAATAGAAATAAAAATTGAAAAAATGGTAAAAGTTGGAAAACAAACAACAAAATGTTGATATGCTTTTATTTGTAATTAATCCACTATTGTTTTACTATTATATCGATTAAAACATCATCATCCGGGGACCGGGGTGGTCAGAGACATCTTAGTATTTAGCCCAATTGACGAAAGTTAAAATTAAACCTTGTCAGTGTTCTATTAACACTAAATGTACCACAGCCGTTTAAATTTGCTACGACTATTCACATTCAATTCAATTATTATTTTTCACATTACTTGTTTTTATCAAGTACATCTGATAATTTTTCTTCATTTTGCTCCGTTTATTTGACTATTAAATATTTTCTTCCTTCCAAATGGAAAAAAATTTAACTTTCATTCAAAAACTTTAGAAATATCGGTAGGTTTTTTGTTAAAGTTATATATTCTGTTTTATGGAGACTAGTTGTTTTCAAACAATGGAGAACATAAATCTATGGTAAGCTTTTCTAATTTTACCGAAAAAAGGAATAAATACACATAGAATACACTAAAATTTATAGTAATATTAACACGTTAGCCACTGATATCGGATATAAAAACTATTTAGAATTTTATTATAATACTCATTACTACCAATAATCTGATATAGGTATTTTTTTTGCGCCGGGCCTGGGTCACATTTGGATTTGACCCGCCTCCTTTCATTGAAAATTCTTAGAAAAATTGGCATTTAGGATTAGATACTGATTTCAAACAACGAATACCAAACTGATTTGCGCTAATATCCTAATTGCTCGGCTAACTAAATAAATACAATAGGTACCTACACTAATTATGTGTTCACACCGACTTTTAACATAACAGAAATTCTTTAACGTAATAGTGTAACTTTTCTTTTTACCTGTTGAGCGTAAGCTTCTTTAGCTTTAGTTCGAACACCCAACAGCCTTAAATAATTCAGTTATGCATAATTTTGTTCATTTATGATAGTAAGTAAAAGTCGTTATATAGCCTATACATAACATATACATAGGTCTTTAAATTCATCGTCGGTTTTAAGGTTTGAAATCAGTGTTGTCACAACAGACATTAACATGGCAGCGACATATGGTATTTTTTGTCTAAACTTATAAAATAATATTTTTATAAGAAATGAAGGGATTCAATTTGGTAAGATTTATATGAGCATACTTGAGGTATAGAGAAACAAATATGGCACTCTTAGTCCATCAAAATTAGACTATAAATTTTTATATGCGGCTTAATTTTGATGTTGTTGTCTTCAGAATAAATGTTTTTACAATTTCTGTAAAGTTTCCAAAAGTGAAGATTATTAGCTTATAATATTTTTCGATTACAATAATTTTCTTCAAAAATGCTGGAAATAATACAAAAAAAAAAAAAAAAACTGATCATATCTAATTGAGACACTCCTTAAAAGCGCTTATATTGCATACCATAGTCAGATACTCCACTTTCATAGAAGTTTTTGCTAAGTCTGCAAACAAAGCTGCGCTCGCTCTGGTTGTCGATTGCGCTTCAAATCAAAATAAATTTTCCGGATAACCAGCAGCCTTTGTTGACCATTTGGACAAATGCCGACGCAAGTGATACGATTTTCCTTTGGTCCATGTGTAGCAATCGGGCCTAGAAGAGCAACGTACTTCGTTCACTAAACAGTTGACAAATTAATCGAGGAAGTTTGTTTATCTTTTTACATAACATAAACTGATCAATTTTTGCATATACAGTACATTCGATATTGATATGCGGAAGTGAGTTTGTTTATTTGTTTATTCACCTTCACGCCTTCGAATCTATATAATGTACTCGTATATTCATTAAGGTTACTACGAAATTCATTGAAGTTAAATGAAGGTAGCCTCGCCCGCTCCCAGAGTTGCCTAGTTTATAATTTGGCTTAAATATGATCTTTCTTTTCGTTTATATCATACTATTAGTTGGTATACTTTAGAACATATTTAAATTAAATTATAGATAGTCCGGGAAACGACGCAAGCGGTCAAACTAATATTATGTATATATGTATAACCTTAAAGCCCTACATACATATGTATGTATATTATTTTGCAGCAATTACACTTTTGTATTATAATATTTTAAAACATTGAATTCAACTTTCAGTTTTAATTAAATTCAATTTTTCTGTGTCAGTTTTTGAAAAACGTTCTCTACTCTTTTCTTGTATAATAAACACTTTCCGGAAAATTGCTACTATTGTTCAAATCAAAAAAAGATTTTAATTTGATCTTATTACATTGAAAAAAATTGTTTTATTTAAATGACGAAAAACAAATACTAAAAGCAGCAAAGTTGTTTGAAGTGATTTAATTTGAAAACTGAACTACAAAATTCCTTTTCAGGGGGTAAAAGTTGATCAAATGTACTTTATAATAGTCGACGGGTTTTATGTTATATTATGCCTTTTATATATGTACTATATATGTAGGTATGCGTCATATTGCAATAGAATTTTCAGACGTAAAAGTAAGTTTGTCATGAAACTTGACACTGAGTTGTTTGCGTGCGACCATATTCAATTTTAAGAGGTTATCATCAGTAGTAATTTTGAAAAAATTTATATTTTATGCTTTCGTAGTTTCTAATTACTTTTCGAGAATATCCCTGTAAAATTTGAAGTTGATCCGACAAAGAATAGCGATATTATGATAATTGTTAGTCTAGTACGCCAGCAAGTGTTTGTCTTAGAATCATATTTTCAGCATCTTTAATTTTATATTTTAACTAAATAAAAATGAATAATTTTCCTATAAAAAAAACTAAATATTTTTGGAAATCGATATTTTCTTCTTCGTGAAAGGCTTTTTTTATTTCATACGATCGGCAAAACGTTCATATCAACTACAATTTTAAATACTTCTTTTTAAGAATTTGCTTACAACAACTTTTAATATACATTTTTAAATGTACTAAATAAAATCATTTTATTTTATGTCCAAATATTTTTTTAGCCGATCTGTTTGTTTTAATTGAATTTTAATACGTAGGTACCTAATAATTTCTCTTTCAATAGTAGAGAATAATTTTTCTTAAATTCATTGAAATCGATTACCAATTTTAAAGTTCATTAAATCACTTCTCTAAAATAATTTGTTGGAAAAAAGGGGTAAAACATCCCTGACCTAATAAAATGCAACAGTCGTAAATATGAAAGGTTCGCTATTGACATTTTCCTGAATGAAAACAATGCAGTAATAAATGGCAAATAGCATTTTTATTGAATTAAGCAAAATAATTCGCAGTATCCCTGAGGGCAGCAGGAACAGGTTCGCTGGTGTTAAGTCCTTTCGCCCCTAATCGTTCCGGTCCTTGACTTTAATCATTTAACCAAGTTACCGCCCCATCCGAGGAAGAGGACACTTTTGACGAGCACCGCAGGAAAGTTAATAGATTCCATGGGCATGCCCCGCTGCTCGAAATCCATAAAAGACACCGGGGCAATGTACACAGGGTGCTCTCCGGGGTGACATTTCACAGCAGGGTGGCGCTAGAGCCACGCTTTTAGCCCTCATCCATTTTTACGGTGAGGTGACTCCTGAGTGTCCCCATAAACAGCGAAAAGCAGCGTAGTGACGCAAACTCTAGCAAGTCCCCGGGCGTGCCCGAAGTTAGTTCCGAGGCTCTGGTGCCTCGTGGAACATAAAACATCTCTAAATCATCCACAAATGACATGGAAAATGGCAACATCTGTTTTGTAAATTGTGAAAAACGTTTAATGAATTTAGGACCTGCCGTGCTGGGGCTAAGCGATGGGTGAGATTAGGCCTTGAGGGTTTCACTCTTTTCGTGAAAAACACCCGAATCGCGTTTGAAATAGTTCTTTGTCATATCTTTTACCTGGTAGAAAGAAAAAATTATGACGAAGTTTGAGAAACATTGTTTGTAACAATGTTATATTGTATACTTTAAATACCTACGGTGTCAACTGCTCAGGAAATATTATTTAAATATCTTTAAAAATGTTCAATATAAAGTTTAAGTATTAGTTATTTAATTTATTAATTTATATTACATTACTAATTTATATATAGGGCCAAAAATGACGAAAATGCAAAACGAGAGATACGAGTATTTAGCTTTCCACATTTTTAATATTGGGCTACATTCTCTGCATTCCCATACTGTTTTGGTGAAAATTAAGAATTTTCTATTAAATTAACGATATTTCTTATACAGTTGATTTCTGTGAATAATTAAATAAAAGCAAATTAAAAATAATTATATTAAGAATAAAAACGTGAAGACTTCTTTTATTCAAGATATAATATTTACACAATTTGCAACGATTTGTTGGAATATGTAAAAAATCGTTACACTATTCAAAATTTTCAACTCAAATGTCGGTGGAAGTACAAGCGATCGTCATATTTGGCATATTTGTTACTTTTAACATCAAATAAATATTTTATCAAAATCCGTGAGTAGACCACAAACTTAAATTGTTCCATTTATACTATTATATATATTGTAGACGAAGCTGAAATTAGTGGCCAGCTAGCGGCTAATTTGAGAACGCCTTAAAAAGGTTCAATAGATTACCCTAAATTGACTACGTTTATGCCCTTTTTAAAAACCACCACTCGAAAGGGATCAACACTTCTTTTTATAATTTATCGAAATTGTTAGAATCTTTCTAGGATAGTGATGCTCAATATTTAAAATACTAAAAGGGCTAAATATTATTGATAGAAGTGTTGATCCCTTTCGAGTGTTTTTTGTGTTTTTTTTTTTAAAGGGGATAATATAATCACTTCAGGGTAATGTTTTGGAATTTTTAACGTCTTTTTAAATTTAGCCACTAGCTGGCCGCTAATTTCAGACTCGTATATTATTGTAGGGGTATTTAAGATAATTTGTATAGTATTTTCTATTAAGTCTGCTTAATGAGCTACTGTATCATCCTGCTATCCTAGAGCAGAAAATCGCAAGAAACATATTCAATGAAATCAAATTGATGCTTTGAATTTCCCAAAGTTCAGAAATATAAGTATTTAATGAAATTGTGTTTAGCGATTTATGTAGACTTAAAACGTGATTTTTAAGGATTCTTTGAACTCATTTATAGCCAGTACGTTCTTGACCTGTCCTCTAGAGTTTGCAAAATATTTCTAAACGACTAACATATAGTAAAAATTATTATGGAACTATTTTAAAATATAAATTGTAATAAACTCTGGAACCATAGAATTATCCTTTTCTTCCTACTTAAAAGTTGCTTGGAAAGGTACTTGAAGAAAGCTTAGAAACAGCTGATTTTTAACCTCCGTACGCGAAATTTTTGTTGCGATTATCAGAGTAAACTAACAACAAGAAATGTTTAATAAGCTGACAGGAAAACTTTAAAGTAAGGTTTAACACATTATTTCTATCGAAGCAATAACTTGAACACCACCACAATTTTTTAAAAAACTATGCATTGGTTTTTTTCATATTCTGCTTCACTCATCGAAAATGCTAACTATTTTTATTTTTTATTCTAAGATATTCGATATTTTGGTACAAAACGTATCGATTTCGAGATTCACAACAATATTTCAATACAGTTCATAATGCAAAACTGACCTAGCTTGCATTAAGAGGGTTTTCAAAATAAATCTAAAAAATACGAAAAGTAGGTACATATTCCAAAATGCGTGCAAGGATTGCATGAACTTGATAAGTAATTACAAAAATGAGTAACTCTTACTATTTATAAAATATGAAGTGTGCCCCAACAAAGGATTGAGTGATCTCCAGCACAAACAAGGAGACAGATGGTGAAGTTATAATTGAATTTCAAACTTCACAGAACACTGAATCCATCTAAATCCGGAAGATTTTCCGGAATGCTTGCGCTGTTCAGCAGAACATTTACCTTCAATTAAAAATAATTAGGCAACTGAAGGCACAAACATCGCCGTCCCTGAAGACCACTACACTCCCTGTGACTGATATCTAGGGGAATCTATTTATCTACAAATACACTTTCCAAATTTAATTGGCTGCCCGCAGAGATGGTTAAGCCCCGGCTCAAAATTGGGAACTTCCTTTGAGTCCTAGTGGTAAACATCGCGGTTCTGTGACTTGAATTCAAGCAGACCACTCCACAATTTCATCCCTCATATTGGCTAGAGTGAAAATCGGGAAAAAGGACCCTTCCGCCACGGTAATGCTTTCAGGCTTTTTTCATATTGTGCTCGCCCATCCGCTACGCCAAAATACACACATAAAACAAAACTTCCTTGCACACGAGGCCAAATATTTGCCTACCGAATTGATTCTGTTTGTCTTTTCATAAAAATGAAGCTAAATATTTGGGCAAGTCCACCATACGTAAACTCCGCTTTCTTCGCTCCGTTTGGGCTCAAAAAAGTTAGCCATTAATATTTCGAGTACGTCATGAATTTATGGAAGTCACATGTTTTGATGATAAGTACCTATGTAGGTACGTTGTGATAGGAGTTTTCGACTGCATACACGAATTTTTTGATTTCTAAGAATATTTTCCGGAAATGCTTTAAATTAAATAAAGTTCTTATTTATATTTTTCATAGTTTTTTATTTTCAAAACACCTGCACTGATAGTATTACTTTGATTGGAACAAGTGCTTCTTATATTTTTAATGCAAGTATCTTTTATCGTAAGTGCGATAAAATCTTGTTTATTCGTGACTAAAAGCATTAACACGTGCTTTGAAAATGCTTCTTAAGAATTACTAAATCAATATGGAAACATGAAAAACTTATCTAAAAAACACATGCATTTGCTTAAAATAAAAAACACAAATGAAGAATAGTGTGCGAATATTACTTCGGTTCTAGTATCCGCATGGTTTTTTTTTTAAATACCTACTAATTATTATTACAACCATGGTATAACGATGAATTATGCAATACGCTAAGATTGTTACAAAAATGAAAGGAAAAGGAATCTAAAGAATAATCTAATCAAATGGAAAGTTACCTAAATTGTCAGAAACATATTTTATTTCCTTGCGAATGTGAATCTAAAACCCTTTTCCTTTTGTAAAGTCCCAAAATTACAGACAGTATCGTTCACACAATTCAATCAATTAATCAATCAATTTACGCTGTATGTAATTTTAAAAATGTTTAATCATATTACGTAGTTGAGAATGGAGAATAAAATTAATATTAACTGCTGAGGTGATTTACATTCAAGCTAAATTCCTTTTAGGAAATATTCCGTCAAATTATATTTTCTCATAAACATATTTGTTCCCACAATTTATAAAATCATCTTTACTTTTGTTGTAACTCATTCACATTGAAAATATATTTACTATATCCCAAGCAATGTGATAACGCATTGTAAATGACGAAACCGACCCGGTTTAAACTAAATTATATTTTTAAAATATAATATGAAAAAAAACCCCAAATTATTATTTCAAAATACTGATTAAACCCTGGTAGTCGAACTTTTTTCCCTAACAAAACACACCGATATTACGGAACCAAATCCTAAGCCAGGTTTAAATTCCAGGCAGTCAAGAACTTATCAGCAGCAAATAGGAGATTGCATACGTAAAAAATTAAGTAATAGTAGACAAATATCACATGTCGTAATTATAACTTGCCGTTCAAAATTTTGTAAACTGTAGAAGTTATCAAAATGAAAAGCTTAATGTTTGAACCCTTCTTCCCCCTACAAAATATTTATAATAAAATAAATATTGTAATAAGAATTTGATGATACCTTTAACTGCAGATTCAAAAAATTCCAATTTACATACTACAAAAACTTTGATGCATTTGAATATATAAGTTTTAGTAGTGTACCTTACTTTGGTATAATAGTTTGTGATAAAACTAATTGTTTTTCCTGGGCTTTCCACTTCGAAATTAACTTTTCAGTTTATCTTGACACTTGAAGATGTCTTAAGTCATAATTAGGTGTAAGTGCATTCTATATTTAGAATTAGAATATAATATAATATTATATTATGGGACAATTCATTAATGCATAATGGAAATTTCGTTAGAAATCGTATTTTTATTTAAAAAATTAACTCATTATTTACTTCTCAAAATAAAACGAAGAAGACTCATTTAATTTCTCGGATGGTTTGCTTTAGTTGGTGGTATATTTGAGAAGTTAAATTTTTTTCTAAACTATTACAACTCCCCAATGATGAAATGTAGAAAACCATCAGTTGATCAACATGAAATGGAAGCCCAATAATTTTAAGTATGTGGTTCCACGTGTGAGTAATAGAAATTGAAGTTTTCGCGACTTTTGACCTTGAATATTTCACAATAATCGTATCTATTTCGATTTTTGAAGCGTCATTTAAAACACCATAATAAATAATGTGTATACAAAAATCCAGCTCACTATAGGATTTTTTGAGAGGGTAAAATACGAGTATAATATTGCTGATCGAATACATACATATATTTATTATTTACTTAATCTACAATATATAAATAAAAAATGCTGTTCGTTGGTAAAGCGCATCACTTGAGAACGGCTTGTCCTATTTTGCAATTTTTTTTTAAAAAAATTTTCGTAATAGTCCGAATAAGGTTTTAAGGGAAAGAAAATTGGAAAAGTTATCCGGAAAATTGGAAAATTCGGAAAAAACTGAAAGTGTTTTTTTCTTTGGGATTTTTGTATGAACTCAAGATCATAACTCACGATACGAACTATGTAATGCGTAATTCTTTTTTGTTTTGTTCGTTATGGTCCTGGAAAATTTCAGATAAAACAATGGGGACAATTACAAAGGAAAGTCGGAAAATTTGGGTAAACAGCAAAATTCATAATTTTTGTATACACTCTCGATCATAACTGACGATAGGAACGACATATTTGGTTGATTATTTTTTTTGTTTTGTTCGTTGAATGTTTTCGATCGAAAGAAAAATCTGGAAGATCTGGAAAACGCATTCCAGCCTAAATTAAAATACACATTTGCAATAGCTTTTCATAAATTCACCAAACGATCACAAGCAAATTTATTGAAATTTGGACAAGACAACGTCTGTCCGGTCAGCTATTATAATATAAAAATAAAACAATATAGAGCTATAATAGTTAAAATATTTGAATCCAATAACACCTGAAGAAATATATGTAGTAGGATCAGTTTTCGCCGTAAATGTAAGTGTTTTTCAAAGTACTTAAAAAATCAAGTTCTTTTAAAGGGTGGCTTTTGAATTTTTAAGCATTTAAGGCTTCAAAGCAGATGTGCTTTGAGCGTACCTGTGCATGGGAACCAATAAATGATATTCTGTTAGTATTCGACTTAAAGTTATTTTTGAAACGCACGAAATATGTTTAGCTCAAACACTCGGTACCCCAAGTCCTCAAAGGGTTCCATAATACCTTGAATAACTGGCCTTTCACTCCTTTAAAAATCTATCTGTTACCAAGGGCCGGCTCAAAACTGAACCTGAACCATCAAGGAGATTGCTCCTATTCAAAGAGGAAAGAGCCCTACAGGAGGAGATCTTTTGATGCCTTACATAAAGACAGAGTTTCCACCTACCTTCTAATGCCTTATTTCTAGCAATTAGAGCCAGGAGCATATCGGGATTTGGCTCCTCTCCGGTGGTCCTTTGTTGGAGATTTACGGGTGACTGCTGGCCAGGATGCTGATGATGGTGCTGATTCTGGTGCGGAGGTATATGCTGCTGCGGTTGCTGCTGGTGATGGATGTGATTATCCATCCCCGCAATACTGTTGGCTATCAAAGACGATGGAAGCTGATGCTGATGCGGGGGTGGCGGCAGGGATTGCATCAAAGTCGGTGCCAGGGGCATATGAGTCACAGACATACCTGGGCCGGTGCTGGTACCTCCCACACCACAAACTAAATTTCCACTGCCAGCGGACGTAACACAGACTGACATTTGATTCACTAACCGAAAACCAACTATCGTCCGATTCGCACGAGGACCTCCTCCGCAAGCAATTAGCAACTGATCCCTGACTATTTACATCTTTTGAACATTGACAATCTTTTAGGGCACAACAAAAAATCTGCACACTTTTAGTCAGGGATTGATCGATTTATAGATGATGCACAAGTTCTACTTTTGAGACGACCGCGTATCTGGCAAGATATTCTGTAAATTTAAGGAAAAAATTAAAGAAATTAGCAAGACTAGCGCTAGTAAGCCGCCATCCACTTCTATTCCTCCTGATACGCTGCGCCCGCAGCTATTAACGCCTTTGGCAGATCCGATCGCTACCGTTCCAGCCGATACTTGGAAATAAGTGAAGAAGCGCCTTATCTCCCAGCGATACCAATATTAAGAAATAGAGCGGGCGCGGCAAATATAAGGAGCAATTTATTGAAACACAAGCAGCTTATCACCTTGGAAGTGGCTGTTTGTTTTCTATATCAGTCCCAAGAAGAGAGTGCGGTCGCCGAGCTCTGGGTCTAAAACGTGCCTATAGTAAGTAAAGTATATGATACTTGTTGCGTCTTCTCCGTCTATCGGCGGCGCGGGAAAAAACATTGCGTCTACCATTTATGAAATTCGCTTTCAGTATGTTGTATGATAATTTAAAATCACCTGAATTTGTACTTGAACTGAGCTTAAGTCGGCTTTAGGCGGCTACTTTTTTTTTATTTTAGAATGAAAGATATGAATCCAATTCTAGCAAGATTTTCGAAGCACAGTCTAAAAATTAGCGATTTTTTCAAAATTAAATAAGGGAAAAAAATATTTCTCCTTGCAGTTTACATGCAAATACACAAATTGTAAAGAATCATAGCATCATTGACGCTCAGAGTAAAATAAAAAATGATAAGGAATTTATGATTAAAATAAGAAAAAAGAGGTCATTATGGAAAAATTTATAATCAACGCAATTAAATCTTATTTTTTGTAGAGCGACTCATTTTAATGAGTCAGTGCCGTGACTTTTAACACATGATTCTGATTCATGGGTTTGCCAAAATTTATTGATCTTGTTTGATTTGCAATACATTCTTGCGCTTCATTCTTAAAGTTAATCAAAATCAATTTTCGGTAATTTATTTAATCAATTTAATTTAACCATTTTTTTTAAAGCACTATTTTATATAATTATTATTATTATTTATTCGTATTTATGTGCAATCTAAATTGAATGCATTAATTCTCACATTCTAAACGTTTATTATACTTCTCCGCACGAAGGATTAAGCCTACTTTTGGACACAAAAACTGTATTAATTGTTAAAATGCATAATACTAAAAAATATAGGTTATTTGAAAACGTGTTTGAAATGATATTCATCATAATTTCTTATTCAGTCAGTAAATATACTTAATTCATTTTGTAAATTTAAATTAGCTTTAGTTATCTATTCAATAAATTTATAAACATCCAATCTGTCAGAACGAATCGGAATCATCCTTTTGCTTTGTCTAAAACTTTTTGGGTTTGAGCGCATTAAAAATAGGTATAACCATATTGGTCTACGTCATTAATTAGTACATATTTCATAATCAATTTAAATTATATAAACAAACCACGAATCCCGGTTTTTATGAGTTCATTTATTACCATAGCTCAGCAAAACAAGCGCTTCATAAATTAATAATGTAGAAAAATAATTTCAAATGTATTTTGGTTGTGGGACTCAGTGCCGGATTTACACTTGCCGGGGCCTGTAGGCTTTCTACTGGTGGGGGCCTACTTAAGGGCAGAAAAAATTTGGAGCACTCATAAATAGTCATGCAGTTTGTTACTATAAGTAAATTTATTTGTTAATTATTTAGTTTATAAAAATTAATAATTTTCAAAATAATTATAATAAACTAAAATAAAATTTTATTTTAACGTACTCGCTCAAGCAATTGGTAAAATAATCGACTAATTAAGCAAATAACCGAACTATTACTACTTAGTGGAATTCGACAGTACAATTGCAAGTTTCAAAATTAATTAAAAAATTTAATTTTCAGAAATTAAATTAAATGGTGGGGGCCTACTTTTTTCGCAAAATGGTGGGGGCCGGTAGGCTGCAGCCTACTCCGCCTACTCTGTAAATCCGGCACTGGTGGGACTATTGATTCGCTTTGAACGACTTGTGATTCGTTTTGAACCAATCTTAACTAATTCGTAAAACTCCCGGGATAAAACGATTGTAGATAAAGTAAACCGCTTCAACCGCTCGAGAAGTTATTTATTTTCGATTTTTCTTCAAAATTTTTAATAATATGAGCTTATTGGTTTCTTGTTTCGCGCAAAATTTCTTTCGATTCAATGAAATGAAAATAATTATTCTTTCTTTCCTATTTGATACTTAGTAAACCAGTATTGCTATCCTTTTCTAAAATCAATACTGTAACAGCAAATACTGCAAATTATCAATACTCCTATTAAGTTTATCCGCTTTAAGGATTCTGTAAAAATATATTTATAGCAAACATTTAAAAACAAAAAGTTCATAAAAATTGTTCTATATAGAGCGATAAAATACGTAGGATTTATTCGATGGAATATTCTTCGGTAACTTTGCGGCGCAAAAATTTTTTAAGTCAGTTCAACAAGGCCACAACAATTTATTTGTCTTCTAATTCCATTAATTCGGTTAATTGTTTTCGCGAATTTTATCTGGGTTCTTATACATACATATGGTATATGTATAGGTTTTCTTACCTAAATATATATAATAAATCGCTATATCTTAGATTGAATAAACAATTTGATTTTAAATTTTAATCCTGTATTAATTTAAAAATGAATGTATAAAATGCTCATCACGCTTTTGGTCATATTATCTTATCCAATAAACAAGTAGACTTTCAATTTATTTTTCCTTTAAAATCGTGTACCGGAAAACAAATAGACCAACATTTACATACATATTTGAATGTTCTGTATATTAATAAAAGCTTACCTAAATTAGAAATAAAAATGCTTTTGTTTGTATAAATGTGATTTAATTATAAATGCAGACATAATCACTTTCCAATTAGTAATGTTTTAAAGATATTTTCGGAAAGTAATAAAAAACTACACTGATTACAAACCATATGCAAAAACTTCTAATTTTAGCAATGACTAGATGTAGTATTAAAGTTAAAAAATCATGGTTTATGTTGTAATAAATCGATATATCTTTATATGTTCAGCAGTTTTTCAATATATCAACCCATATATCATGATCAAATAAAGTAGAAGTGCTGTAGATACTGTAGATATACTAACTTTCACTTTTTATCACGTGTCTTCTCTAAAAATGTTTAAAGTTGCTTTTCTATTATTGACTGTTTATGGTAATGGATTAAGGAAATTTAAATCTTGTATATTAGTTAAAATTAAGATTTGGAGGAATGTTTTAATTTTGAAACCTTCATCTGTCTATCTGTTTTTATGCTGTAACAGAACGAATAAACCGATTTCAATGCTTTTTAGTTATGTTTATTCTATGGAAATAGGTTTAGCCCTAAGTACATATTGCGGTTACTATTACATTTAAACATTTTAAACTTCGACCTAATTCAAAAAACCGTCGTTGACGACAAAATGCGTCCATACTTTTATAGTAAATAAAATTTATGTATATAAAACAAATATAATGTAACCGAAAATTATTAATTTATTATTAACAATAAATATCCAACTGAAAAATAATTGGTGATATAGTAGAAATTAATTATTTTTCATGTTTTAACAATTCGCTTTTTTGCGTCGGGAATTGTTAGATTTTTAAATACACATTTCTATGCTCTATTTTCGAGAAAGCCAACATCTTTGAAAATTGTTAACTCAAATTGAAAATTACAAAGTAATATTATATTCAAATAACAACATCTCAATTGTAGTTTTCAGTCATTAATTTTTTTATAATAAATTACCTCTTTAACCTTCATTTAAGGGCCAACTCACCTATAACCCATAGTAAAAGTGGCTGGTTTTTTTTTAAGTTGGCTAGAAATGAAAAACGAGAGATTATAAAAAAAATTAACGCATTGGATTACGACGGTGGAAAATCCTGGATTGTGAATTTTAGTTCAATCAAGATGAAATTTTAGGAGCATATTGGGTACATATGTAGCAACCGCCTGACTAAAATCTATTCTTAGTTCAATGAGTGGTTAGAATTATTTTTGGAGGCTGTGAAGCACTACAAGAAGTCGTTCACTCATTTCGCTTAGTGCGAAGTTCATCCATCACAAATCGAGGCTTAATTTTCAATATTTTCTTTAAAATTACGTATCCATTTTATTATCTTTTCGTGATATTATTATTTTGATTGGTTAAGATGTTAGTTCTAAATGCTCTTTCACTGTCTTAATTAACTCATTTCTATTCAATTTAATTTTCTTTTCATGTACCGTAGGAATGGAAGATTTGTGTAAATACAAGTCTTTAACCTCTTGACGTCAAATGACGTCTTTGGCACGTCACGTAGTTGTCAAAATGTGCAATGATGTGTTAGAGTCGTCATTTCTACTATATTTTAAGATAATAGACATAAAATGCATTACTTGTATGAAGAGTTTACAACGAAATTAAATGGTTGAGGTTGAGGGCCTAATTTTTGGGCTGAGATATGTAGATCTAATAGACTGAGTGAGACTTTTCTAAAATACGTTAATCTTTAAAGTGTAACTCGGATGACATTGAAACAAGCGAACAATGAAATTATCGAAGTGCTTTTAAGCAATTTAATCCTCAAAATTGGAAGGCAGACCGACCGCAAATCCCCAGGAAGCACATTAATTACACGTAACAGCGCGCATCAACGCAGGAGGAATAAAAGTAAACGGCCAGTTAGTGGGTCTATAACATAAAAACTAATGGCGAGCGCGGTCCATTACAATGCTAATGCGTTTGTCCGCCTCGGCTGAGCGAGACTGGGGCCCCGGGAGCGGAGCGCCACACAGTCTCAAATTTGGCCCCCCAGACGGGCACTATGGAGTCCAGGCACTCCTTCTTCACTCACACACTCACCTAGATTTTTCTTAGTTCTCAAGTTCGCACTACACTAATTAATTCACTTCGGCTAGTCCTTAAGTTCGCCAAGAGTCTTTATGTAGATAGTCACAAAATTCCACCGCGCGCGATCTGTCCCTATGCACTTTAAACGGAAACAAAAAAAAAGGGCGGTAGGCCCTGGACTGGATCCTTTTCTTTCTGTTCGAAAATTTTTTAGTGGCTACACTTTTGAGGATCTTAAAAGCACCACCGGAAGCGAGTATTTGCCGTGGTGGGTTCGATTTAGTTGTGAAATTTTCACTTGTTCATTTCGTGGTTATCACCATTTTGGGGACCCGCTCCATATGCCCTCAGTGTGGGCCGCCAATGTGATAGTATTTTTTTGGATATAATCGGACAGGAGTCGCTAGATAATCCCACGAGTTGTTTCGAATTCTTCCATTTTGGTATGGAACAGGTCTGAAACTTGGTTAAATACCGTTTTCCAGTGCTGACTTACACAAAAGGATAACCAATTCCCGTGTCCCGGCGATACCACCCGAACGCAGTCGTACAGGTTTTGTGCTAACAAAATAATAAGATAAATATTTGAAAAGTTTTCGTCACCGGTTTTAACGAAAATTTGCTTTATTTTTTGTTGCCATTATCCTGACTGGAAAGCGCCTCATCAGGCATGCGTTCCAGAGGTTTCCCCTAAAGCGCCATCAGCTGGCTGGGAAGCTCCTAGGCTCCACCCTTTCAGCAATGGAAGAATAAGGTTCGAGCCCAACTCACGCCTACTCAATACCACGGACGAGTGTTGCGCATCCGCGAACACAAACGAAGAAAATAAGTCCCAAAAAGGATGAAATTACGGTGAATGTGTGGGTCCGGTAATCTCACAAACACCACCTAGGCCACCCTTGAACTCTTCCCAAACCCTCGGCGGGCGAACCCACACTAGCAACCTTTCAACCCCTAAAGGGCAGTGTGACAAAAGTTGTCTTCTTGCGCCACCCCCAGGACGGGCATCTACGACATATCAATAGCCACCTCTATATGCCGAAATGTGGAAAATTGCTCGTGGGGTTGCCTAATGGCATGCTATTTACCCCCGCAAGTATTATGACATATAAAGTTGCATTAAAACTTTGTTCGCTTATAAACAACAACAGCTGCACTTAGACCGGACGCATGTATCACCCGAACGGCTTAAGGGCTTACAACTCCGGAATGCTCAATTTCTTGCGATTCCAGCCCGTGTTGAGACGACAATGGTGGCGAAGATTCTGGCCATCATTTCGGTCTATTGCGTCTCCGCCGTTGGGAGACTATTGCAACTCGATTGGTGGTTGCAATAAATTTATCTACTTAGATTTAACCACTAAAAATTATTTTACTATTCCCTTTATTAGAATTCAGAAAATACAACAGAATAATATTTATTAGTTAAGTATTCCTAGATTAATAAGGAAAGTACTAAGCACTTTCTAAAACTCGCACATGTTACACTGACAAAATTTGCACTTAATAATAAAAAAGGAAACCGTTTATTGATTAAAATTCTTAATATTGTGCGTACAAACTTACATTTGCAGTTGGAATGTATGGGAGAACATGTTTTTTTTTCTATGATTCAAATTTAATATATAATTATAAAAAAGTAACTACTTGCTAAGCTGTATGGTAATATGTATAAGAGTGCGGAACCTTCAAAGCATGAGTTCTACTCGTACTTGTCCATCTTTTTTTGTTATATTATATGTTTCAACATGTCTTTAACCAAATAATAAGCATATGTATATACTTTAACTCATTTGAAATATTTTGATACAAAATAATTGTAATAACGTAGCTTTGAACAAAATAAAGGGGATAGTTTTGAACATGTTAATATCTAATTTTAAAAATATCTAAGATGGATATGTCAGATTTTAGATAGAAAGGATATTTTAGTTATCTAACTTTATAAAGTCCTATTATTTAAATATTAGGTGAAATTTACTTTATTGCCAAAATTTAGGTACATGTTTAGTTTTTAAGAAAGTCTAAGAATATTCGGTTAAATTTTAAGCTGAAAAAATATTGTCATAACATTATTTCACATGCTAAATAAACATATAAATTCAAACAAATACAATTACATTTAAATTTCTTCATTTCTGGTTAAAACTGCCCCAGGCATGTCCAAATCTTTCCCCACATGGGGTTGTTTTGAACAAATTTACAATTTTTAACAAAATATTTTGTTTAAAATCTTCGATAGACGAAACATATATTCTGAGATATTCGAATTAATGAGTAAAGAACAGCAAATATAAAAGTGAATATCAATTGCAACAAATGAAACCTTGCATTTTGATTAAGCTAAGTGCATATTAATGATAAAATTATTAAAATTCTTCAATTACTCAAGAATAGTAAACTAGTTTTCGAATTTTAAAGCGTATTGACTGGTCTCAAATTCTAATGGTACTTCCCTGAAATTGAATATTCATAGAGCTGTAGCGGAGTGTTTTATAATTCATTCATTAGGACTGGGCTTTTATAAATATGACTTTTTTTATTTAAGTATCGATGAAGTAAACATATAAATGCTTAAATCAAATTTCGACTTAACATTTTTTATTTAATTTTACTACTACATGAATAATATTTTACCTACGTTTTTTTGTTTGCTTGATATCAGCGTCAATTTTTAAAACATGCTAACAAAAATTAATACCAAAATTTAGCTCATTGCAATGTTTTAGAAGATGAAACCTAATGTTTCTTTCTGGGCTATTTTTGTATCGACTGAAAATAAAATAAAAGGTAAGCTCATATCAAAAACTTTCATAAAGTGTTAAACACTTGAAAGAAAAATTAATAATGAACAACAATTTTGAACCCATGCGGAAGAGGAATGTTTTCGTGAATTTTACACTTATAAATTTAAAGTAACTATACTTTTGAGACGAACATTTTACGCTGTCTTTATATAGAATGAATAATTTTTGCAGCGCACTTTGAAAGTTTACTGACGTACCTACTAAATATTTGTACGAGCGAAAACTCAAAATGCAACTCACATGTTTGAGTTTTCCATAAACTTGAATATAATAATTATTTTGGGTGACTAGTATATAAATACATATTAATGTACTTCTTAAGATGTGCAACAAAAATCTTGGTGCGATGCGATATTATATATAATATTAAGTTTTATTTTTAGTATAATCTTGAAGTTGAATAGAGTTTAAATATTTATAATTCTCTACCTTATGTTAAAAGACCTTTTTTTGTAGAAAAAAAAATAAAGAAATAAGAAAATTTTTTAATATCCTTCTTTTATGTCAAAGTAGTGTCCTTTATCAAGAAATTCTTTCACCAATTAAATAGGAAAACTTACTCTGTTCCTCGATCCAGCAGCCAAATGTCCCAAACCACATTAGTGAACATAAAAAAGACCGTCTTCCTCAAAGAAGTAATTTGGTCTCATCTGAAGGGAAAGATCAGAGGGCGCAGACAAGCAAAGGAAACTTAAAAAAGAAGTCTAACAAGCAAATGAAAGCCTTCCCAGCTGAATATCTGGGGAGGAAGTATAAAAAGGATGTTTACCCAATTGTACCTCCTTTTGAGGACATTTCTGGCAACCGCCCTATAAATATTAAACCCATTAAAGTCAGTTGCCATGGTTATTTAAAGCCGCCGGAGCTACCAAATACTAGGGACCTTAAAAGTGGCAGGATGGCAGGAAAGTTCTGTTGTAGGTATCTTAAAAGTTTTGGGTTTCTCCGAATGTTTAATTGGAGTGAATTGCACAGTTTAGGAAAGGACGAGCTCATGATTAAGTAACGTCTCCTCTAGACTCTAGAGCATGTTTCGTGCTTGAGTCTTTCTAAGACGTTGCCTAGGATTGGAAAAGGAAGCAAAATTTACGTATTCTCCCCGGTTGCGCCGCCCCCGCCTCTGCGCAGTATCTAGACTAAGTCTGCCGTCGAGGTTAGCGCTGAAATATTTATGTGTCCCTTTAGTGGAGGTGTGAGGGCCCTACATAATAGCCGGTGTAATCATGTAGGTATGTGCGGTTATCATCAGAAAGTGTTCGCCTGTTTTGCATGAAAATAATATTTTTTTCCCCGGTATCCTGTTGTAATGCTTCCTCAAAGCCTCCCAACAAAAGTTTGTTCTGTGGGAAGTTTTTATTCTGCCCGCGATGAGATGAGGGTGGGTTGCCGTACAAACCCTCAACCTGCAGGCAAAATGGAGTTCGATTTAAGCGAGGGAAAAAGCTTTAGGAAATCTGGAGCTAAATCTGCAGAAAGGAATGGAAATTAAAACCTTTCCTGAAGTATGTACGTTAAATACTCATCGAAAGCGAGCTGGATGCATAAGAGAATTTCGAATAATATGGGCGGTTGGGTGCCCCAGGGGAGGAGGATCATCTTCCAGGTATAAAACTCCAACCCGAATCCACGGGGAGGAACAGAGACTTAGCCTTGTCGAAGATTAAAAACGCAAGAATGCCGGCTGCTTTTTGCTGAACCTGATCAGAGTTTCTCCAAAGGAGTACGGGTTTTCAATTAGCATTGCCTTCATCGATGTGTAGGACTGAGGTATTCTGATGCCGGGGGAAATTTTTCACAAAAACATTGAAAATAATTACGGAATAAGGGAAAAACCGAGAATTTTCGTGGATGTCTAAATAAAATGCAACAGGGTGTAACTGGGCGGCACAAAAGAACAATTCGCTATACATGATGTTTACCTTTAGGAGCTGATTTACAGTAAACTTTAAGATTACTATATAATATAAACATTTCAAGAAACGCTCTTTATAGTATTCTACACTTTCATTAACTGATTACAATATCCGCCATAATAATACAAAGTGTGTATACAGTCTTTTTAACTTTCCTAACTCATTGATTATGTAAAATGAAAAAATTGCTGTCAATGGAAAAATAACTTAAAAGAATTTTTTTTTATTTCTTAATGCATATAATGTTTCATAATGAAAAATTTGAACCTTGATCTATATAGATATAAAATATTATTAACCTATTACTTTTTAAGATTTGTACTTATTAATCCTTCGTTTTTTTAAACCGGGAACTAATACCTAATAAAATTTAGTTTAAGAATTTGTTTTCAATTGAATTATTTATTATTACTTGCTTGCACCCGGAATTGCATACCTATATGTATTATTTGATTTCAATATAGAAATTCCCATGTATACTTAATTAAGTTCAGGTTCGAGTAATGATATTATAATCCTACCTCTTGTTAATTTCTAGAAGACATTTATGTGAAACTCTCATCAACATTGGTGTAATGTAATTGTTCTGCTACTTAATTGTTACACACATGCAAATGTACTTACCAATTGACTAGTCTTCTACATCTGGGTACAACATTTGACTAAAATCGGTTGAGTTGTTTAGAAATTAGGAGTAGTATTGGAGTAGACTTCTAAAACAAAATTATATTTCTTTAAGCAGTAGAGTTCTTAATATTGGTGGTTAACTCCTTCAATTTTATAAAAGTTACTAAGTATATTGCTTTTCAATTTAATGCATTCAACTTTAATGAGACAATTATATTCCTTTTTCCCGATAAGTTTTTTCTTAATAGCTCTCTAGATTAGAGATTACTTTAATCTGGAAACAAACACCGTAATTTTTGGAGTTGAATTATCACTGGTCACTGCATAATCTTAAGATACCCATTATTCATTTAATAATCCCATATACTTCAACTTAGTACCTATATACATATGTACATCCAAGATTACTTAAAATTTCTATTTAAAAATTCTTGATTTAGGTACGTTTTATATCAATATTTAATCTTTTTTTCTGTCATGTATATCATTATAACCACCAAGTTTAAATTATCCGATAATATTTATATAAGAAAATGAGTTTTGAGACAAAAGCTTATAAATAACTGATAGTAATTAGATAGTTAAGGACTTAATATTTTATTTGAATTATTTTTCAAGTTTCATATTGCACTATATTTTAAGAAATTTCAAAATATGGCCAAAATAACAACAATATTTTAAAAAGGGCGGTATTAGTTTAGCTTCATATATAATATAGCAATATGATAGCTATGAGCATAAAAGAGACATAACATACATATATAATATGTTTCGCAGAATGTTGAAGCCATAGAAATAAGTTAATCGTTTATGAGAACAACTAATCTCAGTTCAAAGTATAAGAAAAATCCTACTAAGTGTACTGTGTATGATAAAATAACTGCTGATGTTCTTTTTTGACTACGTTGTTATCCAGTAAAAAATTATTATAAATAATAATAAACATTAAACTTTGAGAAACAAAATGTTTGAATTCCATTATGTACAAAGTATCTATAGAAAATGTACGCTCTTTCGAAGCAAGGTAAGAAAAGATATATGATATTCTTTAAGATTCAGCTTTAAAAAGAAAACTGAAGGAGTCCCTAAATAAATCTCAAAGGTTGGGAAATCCAAAGTGGAATTTCCTCCAGAAATATATTGCTTCATTGAGTTTAACCATCGGCCCAAGAGAATGGGTACATGTCTTTCTTTTTGTAAAAACCATCTGAAGTGGGTGAAAAGTGTAACTCATAAGAGGCCCTCCTCCTACTACATGGGAAGACAAATCTAAAATTTCCTTTTTCTTCCAAACGATATTTGAGGCCCTTTCCTTTTTGGCGTTAATAATAAAAGACGTTCCCAACACCCACGTTGCAGTTTCTTGTACTCAAAGTTTGTCTTGTAGAAACGTTTCCATTTCCAAGGGAAATCCATAAATTTTCCCGGACCACATCCATCTTCAACAGTCAGTCGAAATCAAAGTCAGGCCCACACATGCGGCTCCAAGGACCAAGAAATAGCGAAAAACTTTGACAAAGGAAATCCCTCAATTACACACGCGGGGCGGGAAACCAGACTGCCAGGCGGGGGTGCGTTAAATCTCTTCTAATCAGATAAGGCTCCGTACTGAACTGATTAATTATTAACGAATTAACAGGGCCGTTAAGGCAAGAGCGAATGATGGTGTGCTGAAAATGGGATCAGTCTCAAATGGAAAATTATCTTTGATAAGAGGAAAATGAAAAGGAAAGCGGCAAAGTGCGCGCTTCGGATATCGGACAAGGACGCAGCCAGAAGCTTTCATAATTGTTTCTTGGATGAAAAATTTAATTTCATTGTTTGTTCGCCAGCATTTGCCGGGTTCGTTCCTCATTCGCAGGCGAAAAAGCCATGGAAAACCCTTCAGAACTCGGGGGGCGAATAACAAGAAAACACACCCCGAACGTCCTTTGCGCCCTCCCGCTCCGAAGTGGGTACCACCCGTACACCGGGCTTATCCCCGTGTACCGTGGAAACCGAGCCTGGATCTGGATAGACTCGGGAGAATTCACCATTTCAATGGAGTTGTTGGGATTTTATACGTAACTCCCCGGGGAATAACTTAACTTGATTGTTTCGAGGGTGAATTGAGAGTGTAGGGATTTCCGAAAGCGCAAAGAACAAAAACTCTACCGGCTTCTCTGTAAGTTTTTTTCCCCTTGTTATTTATTACAACTGGAACGCACTATGGAGTCTTTCGAGGTTCTTTTTGTTGAAGTTGCTCAGGCAGCGGCGGGCACATAAATTCTTGACTATATTTACGACGTAATAGATGACTCGGTGAGGATTGGCTATATTTTACACTCCCTTGCAACCTAGGGCTGTAATATGGGCGAATTTGTCAATTCTCTGAAAATAGTTGTACCAGAAGTAAATTAACCTGAAGGAAAACTCCAAATTTTGACTTCATCTTCATACAGAAATTATTTTCATTCATTCAGTGGAATGTTGTAAATCTCAATTTACGAAGTGTGAACAGCTGTATGTTTTTGAGAAATTCAACCGAAACCGCAGTAGGAACTTTGGTTTTATTCAATTCGTGCAGAATGTATGTAAATTGCAAAGCGGTGACCGAAAATACATATTAATACCACAGATACATAAATCTTAAAAGAACATATCTTTTCAAGGCGTATACAATATTTATCTAACGAACTTTAATTTAAGTTTTTATAGCTTTAGGCATTGTAGATTATAGATGGGTGAATATACGCTATTTGAATTCCAATGGTCCATAGCCAGATTTTATGTTAAACTTATTATATTATTGTTTCTGTATGCTTAAACATTAAAGAATATGGTCTTTTATTTGGTCCACAAAGTCTATTCACGATAACTGTTTAATTTAAGGCATTAATAGTTGAAAATAGTCATAAATGTATACTCCCCTGGCCTCCCCATTACTAGATTTTAATGATTTTATGGCCAGATACTTTAAATACGTATGCCATTATGTTTTTTTAAAATATGATCATATGCTTTTATAAACATCGAAACATATTTTATCAAAATACACTGTAAAAATATTTATTAATATAAAGAAAAATAACTTATTTTCATGTCATGTTACAATAATGTCACTTCATCTGGCGTAACTCAAAGAAGTAACTAATTTAACTTAAAACCGCAAAGGTATGTTTTTGTCCTTGAACTACGCGCGTACAAAAGTGCGAAGTTAGAAGCAAGCTAACGACGTTGAGCAAAACTCCAATAATATTGCGTCAGTTTGCGATTCACTATAGGAAAGCATGTTTGTGCCAGTCGTTGGTGTATTTCCCCTGGTAAGTCTATGTTTTTGTATTTTATAGTTACGAAATTGTATACTTGCACAATGCAATGTTTATTGTGTGTAGATGTCATGTATTACGTTAAACGGTGATCAGAAAAGCGAGTGATGTTGTTTTTGTAGGTTTTGTGCGATTTTGTCACTTCTCTGGCGTCCCTCCTCTGGCATATTTCATAATTTATATATGTTTTATTTGATATGTGTCCCCTTTCTTAGCTAATAATCAATGACCTGTCAGTTCCCTGCTTTAATTTGTAACTACTCCGCCAATAGTGTCACTCCCCTGGTAACACATTTTCCTCTGGTGCTTATAAAACTCAAAAAAATAGAAAAATCTTCTGGCCTTCATCATTACAAATTTAAAAATAGTGTCAAATAGAGAAATTATCAATATTGAATGGAACAGATTACATTTCCTTCAGGGACACAAAAAAATCAAATACCGTATATTCACCCAGATACTATTTTTAAATGCAAAAGTAAAGAATTATGTAGATATTGATCTTTTTGATCTTTAATCAAAATATAAAACCGCAATGCACAGTGTGTTAATTAAAAAGATATGTTTTTTTTAAAAACGTGTCAGCACCCCACCGTTCTTGGCATATGGTATAAACATAGCCCTTTTAAACTGCGTTTCAATTTCAAGTTAACTACGAAAAACATTTTTGAGTAGTTAAGTCATTTTAAAAATAGCTAAAATTGTGTATTAATAATGTTGTTTTTTTCTATATATGAGAATAAGACTTTCAAAATATTTAAATGATTAAGAGAAAAATTTGCTTAAACGATTTTAAAATCGATTTTTCCCATAAACTAAAAATTGTTTCAGTATTTTAACATTATTAAAATGGTAAAAGTATGTTGGTATTTACATTCAGTATTTCCCAAAATCTCACATGATACCATAAATAAAATTGTTAGAACATACGAATGAATTAACAATTTGAAAATTTTGATTTTGCTTTATTTCAGTGATTCTAAAATCTCTTTTTGTTTGGTCCAAGGTTCGAAATTAAATTTTATCCTCGAAACAGTTCCCAGGGATCAAAGTAAAATTAATTTTTATTTGAAATTTTAGATCCTCGAAATAGTTTTCAAGGATCAAAATAGATTTTTTGTGTTAGCTTACATCCCATTTAATCTTTTATATCCTTATATTGATAAGATAATATGTAATCTATTATTTTATAGATATGGAAAGTTTTTAAAAATAATAAAGTTTATACATTTATACATTTATTAAATTTCTATGAAATAATAATACATAGTTAGGATCTGCGGAATAAAATTGGTAGTAACAAGGAACAAATTTACTAAATGAAATTGAATTGGGGTGAAAATTCCCCCATGATACCTTGTAAGGGTTAAAGTCGTCTTATAAACATAAAAGTGATATATTTTATATGATAATACACTTCTTTCTCCTTTTACGTACATATGGCTTAAATCGAAATTGATCGAAGTGATATTAATTTAATGTAAATATTAAGATTGTAAATACATGTCTATATACCATCAGTATATTTATAAATGATGGAAGTGAATAAATCTAACAACGAAAAGAGAAAATCTAGGGCACTGTTCACTATAAAAACCTAGTGCACTAAAATGTTTAATCAGGCGATGGATGACAATTATTTAGAAGTAAAATTCAAAAACAGATTCAACATTTTCTAATATGTAAAAAGCGAACTTAAATTTTGTCGTTGATTCAAAAACGCAATCCTCTCCAAGCTTTGCAAATGATATAACAACCCTATTTTAAATAAATAAGAGCATTTGAAGTGGTTGCCACTTTTCAGTTAAGAAACTGCCATAATTCTCTTGTTTTTAAAAACAAACCCTTTCCTCGAAAACACTTACAAGTATTGCCTCTTCGTGATCACAACTAATTTCATTGTTTCCGAACAAGTTGGTCTGACCCAACAACAATTTGATTTGTAGCCCTTCGGTGTCAATATTTTTAGGGCAGGCGACAAATTCGTTTATACGTTTTGTTGCTGATCCAGAACCCGGTGCCCGGGACCTCGAGAGAGTACTCGGGAACCTGAAGACAAGAAAATGCCATAACGTAAAAAACTATAAACTATCGTAATGTAAATTTTCATCGCTTCAATTTGGAAAATTGCTTCTGGACCACTCCAGGATGCTGGGAATACCCCAGAAGAAGCAGGAGACTGTTGTGCTGGGGCACAGAAGAAAAACTGCACCAAACCACAGGAGTAAGAAAAGGACCTGGGAGCACTAGGGAAAGAAATCGTGTTGGATGCAACTCAGCCGGTAATGACTTTGGGAGCAAGAAGAACTCCAACAAAACACTCAGTCGCAATGTCCTTGGGTGGCATCCACCATTTTACACAACTTTGTGTCTTTTGCAAGTTCCTCAAGTAAAAGCAGGACTTGCTTTTTACTGCTCTTAAAGTTGTTATGCTCCGCAAATTATATCTCATTTGATTTCCCTGATTCTGGGTTATGCTGCCTCCGTTTGTGGACATGTGCATTTTAAATTATTTTCCTTGTTCATATGCGACTTTGCGCGCTTGATGGATCTTTATTGGATTTCTCCTTGTTGTCAAGAAAACTACAAAAGATTTTTTTTTTTTAAATGGAAATGCATCTGGAAAATATGTCACTGAATAATATGTCTTACACCTGAGAAACGACTTCTTTTTGATATAATCGATTAAAGAATTCTATAATAATCAGAGAGTTTTAATTCTTTCGCTGTATTGAAATATTATTCCAGCAATATTATAAATTAATTAAGTATTTCTTGTAAACCGATGATATAGAGTGTCCAATCCAATTTATACTATACTATAAATACTATATTTTTAAGGGTGTGGAGGAGGTAAATTGATTATGTGGGACCAGTCACACCTCTCATTAGAACTCGGAATTGCTCAAA
Organism: Eutolmus rufibarbis; assembly: GCA_963920795.1. Classification (NCBI taxonomy): domain Eukaryota; kingdom Metazoa; phylum Arthropoda; class Insecta; order Diptera; family Asilidae; genus Eutolmus; species Eutolmus rufibarbis. The sequence continues at coordinate 34,259,755 of OY987207.1, read as the reverse complement.
AGCATCAATAACTAGTCACAGGACTTCAAAGTTCAAATTCGAAGGTCACATGATGTGTCGTTCAAATTTTTGTTTCATATTTTTGGAACATTGATTTTGAACTTTATTTTACCTATTAAAATTAGCAGTTTTCGTGTCGGTTTGATAATCAGTAATATGTACTATATGAGGAAACGAGCAGCTGCCAACAATTTGAAATGAATGCAATTTTTTCCATTAAACCATTAAAAGGAACATGCTAATATCTAGTAATGTTTGATCAACGCTCTACTTTATTTACACTCCATCAAGCTCTAATTAAAAAATAATACCACTATATAAGTATATTTAAGGTGCTTTTATATTTACGAATTTTCGATTGGCCTCCAATTTCATCCCCTGAACGCCTATATAACCAATAACTCCAAAATTTATTTAGCGGCCCCTGAAAAACAACGTTCCTAACTTTCTTGCAATATTTGTTCACAAATATGATTTCTGTCTAGCTACATAAATACACAAATAGGTACTAATTGTGATTGTAGACACCTAACAGCGTAAAATCATATTCACATTCAGAATAGATTGAATGAATTGAGCCGGTATTTATTTTACCAACAAGTTTAGCAAAAGTATGGAGACACTCGAATAACTTTGTAAAAATAGGAAATAGAGGAATGTTTTTGTAGAGATTGTGTGGGTAGACCCGCAAATTTAGGTTATACTTTATTTGCGGGTATAAGGGATGAAAATAGAGAAGGTTATTTTACCGAAAATGATTAATAATAGCAAATTGTATATCTTTTCATATGTTTTAAAATGCACTGAGTTCAATTTTATATACCTTAAAATTGAAGGAGTGAAAAAGGAGTTAGTTTTTCGAAAATATATAAAAAGATCGTTGGTAAAACCAAAAGTGCTTGCACTACAACTTGCACTACAGATCAACTGAGGGAACGGAGTCGCAAGTAATTTTTCAAATACAAATTAAGATTATAATAAATATTTTATAAAAATTAGAAATGGAGGAAGATCTCCTCTTTCCAAAAAATTATATAAAAGTTAATTATTTTAAAATATTACTTCTAAAAAAACTCTAGGCTGTCGCGCTAGTCGATAATAGAGCAAACCCGTTGGGTGGGCAATACGTAAACGATATTTTTGGGGAAATACATATTATCCTATCCTCTAAAACGACGAAATTAAAAAAAATCCCATTTTCTCTTTTACTCGATATTTCGAATTTTAACTAACGTAGAGTTCAGAAGTCATTAGTTTGTTTTTAAAATGAAGTTGGTTCAACAGTGTTTTAGCAATCGCAGTCACATTTTAGATGATTAGATGAACAATTTTACAGAAAGCGGAAGAACTTCGTTAATTTTCATTGAATCAATTTAAAATTTGTTTAATTAGTATATTTTTGAGATATTGTACTTAGAAAATATTGTACATACCAAATGTGAAAAAACAGCATGATCTCTTTAAGTACCTAGAATCACCTACCCTTGATATTTAAATGTCCTTAAGTGTTAAATTAAATATTTTGAGGTATTTATAATGTCCTATAACTTCTGAGATGGCTTACCTTTGACCTTTATTTCAAGCGGTAATCGAATCATGGCTAATTCTGTATGAAAAACTTACGAACGAATTTAAAACCTCTTAAAGATTCTGGAAACGGAACAAACAAACTCTTTAATTCAGAATATGCTTCACCAATTGCAGTTCTAAAAATTACGTGGTATTTTCATAGTACCGAGGATGGAAATGTCGTCCCAAACATTATCATAACCATTTCTCGGATAATGTGCGCTTCCAGTCCGAAATGTCAATTATGGAGGAAGGAGCCAAAGTCCTAACAAATGAGTTTTTTAAAAGAACGAACATTTTGCCTGGCTTAACCGTCCATGAGTGACATAGGGATGCAGGAGGGGATCCTGCGGGAGTAGGCGAATACAAGTTACCAAAAGACGAAATTGCAGAGTGAACATGTACGGGAGTATGCAAACAACTTTCTCCCGTGAAATAAACAACAAGTTCCACGATCATAAAGTGAATTATAGCTGCTTAATAAAATTATAGTAGCGTCACTGTTTCCCAACATTCCCATTCTCTGCTCGTCCATTTTTGCATATGTGTGTTAAGTCGACGACTGTGCGAAATTCAAAAACACGAGATAATGCTCTGCCTGAAAAGACACCAGCCAAGGGGTGAAAATTATCGTTCCACCCACACAGCGGGCGCTCCAAAGACGTCGTGCTCCTGGGGCGGGGGTGGCGAATTGTAAGGTGTTTGCATTTTGCAACATTTTTCAATTCGTTTTTTGTCCCATTTCCCGCTTTCATCCTTTCCCAGTTCCCAGGCTTCCTGAGGGCTTTATGTTAATACGCCCGATATTCAGAAGCCTCGGTACGTGCAGATGAATGCTAAATTGCCACCCGAATTAGATCTACGGGTGCAGCGCTACTTTCTTAAAGATTCAAAGTGCGGGGGAGTTGTTTACTTTTATTAGGTTTGAACCGCTCCTCCACCTAAGAAGTTGCATAAATTTTGAATTGCAACGTAATGGCCAATGTTATGTTATTTGTCCGTATGCACTTGCACTGCGGCATTCACTGGAAAGCAATAACCAGAAATTGAAATATTGCTAAGCGCGTTCATGTGATGCAGATACATGTGGTTTTTCGTTAACAAGGAAATTGTTCATCGTATTCTGTCAGCATTAATTTCAACATATGTATGTATAATTCAATTGCTACATACATATGTTAACCTTGAAATCATAAGAAAGTTAGTGGCTCCTGTAAATACGAAAGATTGGAGATAAAGTAGCAGAATGTTTAGGCACATACAGCACCTAATAGCACATCATTTCTATAGGATATTTGCCGTAGATTATGAATTTGGCAATAAGAATACTCCATTGGCTTTAGTTTTCAACAAAAATAGGGTTGAAAAGTACAAAATGCCCTATTTTTACAATTTTAGAAAAGTCATTAAAAAATAAGGAATTGTTCTAAGAGTTAATAACATAATTTAAGTAAAAGCTTTAATCTTAAGCTATTACATAAAAATCTTAAAAGTTTAAAATTTATCGAAATATTCCTTGAAAATTATATTTTCCTATAAACCAATTATTGCATACAGAAAAATGTGCATAAAAATCATAACAAGCGCCCGCCCACGAAGAACTTGGTCACCAAACGGTTCAAAAAAATCTATAGATATTACTGGTATTTCATATTTTTAGATTAAGATTCAGCCTTTCAATTGAACCATGTCACAAGCTTCTATGAATAACACTTTATTTTAAAATTAATTTTCAAAAATGAATAAAATGCAATGTTTTGTACTTTTTGACTTTATTTTTTTCAGAAACGGGAGCAAATTTACAATTTTCGTTTGAGAATTCATAATCTGTGGAAAAAGTGCTCTAGAAATGACCTATCACGTGTCTTGCCGCAAAAAAAAAAAAATAATTTGTTCTCCTGTGTTATTATGATAATTGAGGAGTGTCTGTTCAAAAGAAGCTATTTACACCATAAGCAAACTTTACAAAAATAAATGAAAACGTTTAGTGGTCACTGTTTATATGCGGAAGTGTTTTTTTTTTTTTCAAAAACATTATGTTTGAAGGTGATACGGTTTTGTACAGCTAATTTCATTTTCAGTACTATTATTAACAAACAAAATAATAAACGACCGAAAATAGAAGTAGAACATTTTGGAATTTCCATGGAAATAGCACCCTTTTGATCAGTATTTACACCAATTACGCTTGGAATATGTTAGTAAATAAAAGATAAATTCGATAACAGTTGACACACACAAAAATGGTCTGAAATCAAACCTTCTTCTTCGATATGAACTTTTTTTAAATCTTCCAATTTTTTATGAAAAATGTTCAAAGCCAATAGAAATAGCTCTCCTTGGAACGTAAATAGCACCTTTTGATTGGGACAATAAAAATAAGGCTACTATTAGTAAGAAACTAGGCCCTTTTAATCAAAAGTAATGACAGATTTATGTAGGATCTTAGAATAAAAGTCGAATTAGTAAAAAAAACGTTGAATGACCAAAAGTGTAAATAACTCCTTTTGAACAGACTCTCCTCAATTGTTAGTTGGACACAACTTCATTAAAAATTCAACTAAATTTTCTCAACTAAAATAGTTGAAAAAAAGTTAGTTGCCCCAAAAACAAACAACTATTAGTTTAATTGTAGTTAATCGAATAACTAAACTCACAATTAAAAATATATTTTGATCGTAATAATCGTAATTATTCAACTTCCACTAGTTATGTCTGCGACTTTGTAGGCGTGGACCACTGAAATGCGTATTGCTAAATTACAAATTCTTACAAAGATATTAATTAAATTACAAATATTTACATGTGTTGCATATGTATGTATATAACAATAAAATAAATAACAACCAATTTTATACAGCCTAATATTAAACCTACGAATCCATCAAATTTATTAAATTACAAATATTGACAATAATTTAAAATTTTAACCAAATTGAGTAAACGAGGTAATCTTAAATACCGAGTACAGCATCGAAAACGTTTATGTGCAGACGACAATCGACAAAGAGTTTCATAGGTGTATGTTTTCATTAAAATTTATAAGATATGTAAAAGTATAATAGTTAATTATGATTTTTATAAAGTGTACCGCTGCTAATAATTTAATTAATTAATTTGTGTCACAAATGCTTCTAAAGAATACTACATTTATTATTGGTGTAGATTTAAATTCAGATTAATTCAGAAAATAAAGCAACAAAAAGTGCAATTGTACATCAAATATATTCTAAATCGAAGAAAAACCCTTCTAAAATTTCAAAAATGTGTTTGAAGTCGCCGCAACGCTGTACATTCTATAGCACATAGTCAGAAGCATATACTTTCAGAAAATCAAATAAAAATGAATCCATTTATTTGATACGAAAGAACTATTAACGTTTACAATTAATTTCTTATTTTAGAAAATCGAAATAAAACGTTAACAGGTATATTCCCACATATTGTGCTGTGAGGTATTAACTTGCCTTTTTTTCCGAGTTTGCGAGATATTTTAATTGTTAGTTAGTTGATGGTTAAGACAATTACAACTAAAGAATTAATTGTTAGTTGATGTAAGCAACTAATTTTATTCCATTAAAAGTTGTAGTTGGCTATATCAACTACAACTAATTAAATTGAAAAAATTTCATTGTGAATAGGCAAGTATAAACTAACTTATTTAGTTGCAGTTGTCAGTTATTAATTGCAATTGATTTTTGCCCAACACTGAACTGCAGCAACTTATTTAAAGCATATGCTTAGCTTTGAAAAAGAAAGGCAAATTTCGAATAAATAATTTCAGTTTGATATAATATAAAATAGTTACTTCAACTATTTAAGAATTTGAAATAACTAACAAATCAGATATAATTTTACTTTATTAGGGTATTATTTAAAAAATAGAATATAAAGCGCTGCGTTTTGCATTTAAGCATATTGGCCCTTTGGGCGCAACACAATCGATATTCTAAATATTCTCATATTCTTTTCCAGAGATTTCTGAAGTGAGACACAAAGAAGATATATTAAAAATTAGGTATTTAAAAAATGTAATTATTTTTCATGTATTAAATATTTTGGAATGAGACTCTGCAGATAAAAGGTTTTTAAGCCAGGTGCATAATTTTAGGTAAGATGGCAGATGCAAGGTTTTTAATACAGAGTAAAATTGCAGCCATTATATTTATTATAAAATTTGTTCGCCAGACTTATTAGTTTTATTTAATATTTATTTACCTGGTACGTCTCTTAGATCAAGGTGTTTGTTATTCGTTATTATTTCCTATCACAGAACTTCTTATGGCCAGCATGAAAAAAAGATTAAATATTTACGTATTGTTCTAATAAATGCATTTCTATCTATAATTTTAATATTGATTTAATTTTGTACAATTTTATATGAATTAGGCAGTTTAGATACTTAGTTATTAATCAATTCAATAATAAGAATTGTATTCTGTAAACTGAAAATGTCCTCACTATGACTCTAAAATTTCATTTTAATTGAACCAATTTATGGGAAAATCGTTTTTATACTAAATGTTACCTTGATGTATTCTTTGATAGCGCTATTAAACTTAAACTGTTTAATTGTTACGTTTTTCATTTCTAGCCCCTACAAAAATAGTAATGTAATGGCATTTACTGCTGAAATTTAATTATATCTTCTAATTTAAGAGATGATGTTATTATCGATTTTTATAATTACCATAGCAAAGCTAAAAAAACATAATTGAAAAAGTTTCTGCGGCGATTAACCCAAAAATTTCAATTTTTCGCAGCTAAACACTTTTTTGCACGTTGTATTGATATCAAACCTTGAATACCGGCAACCGGCAAAAAATGCGCTTCGCCGGCTGTCTTTTACACTTATTCCGGGTACTGGTGACAATTTAATTTTACTCAATCATGTTGTACGGCTGATTTGATTTATTTTAAGATAGAATTGCAATTTTCCAGTATAGTTTTTTTGCAGCATACATAATTGGATAATTTGATTAATTTGTTAGCGGCTTTTTGCATGGTGTTTTAAGTCGTTTAACTATGCTTAATATTAGTACGCCTTATAATTTTGCTGTATAATGTAGTGTACAATCATTTCATAATGCACATGGACACATGGTTTTAAGTTTTTAAGAATTCTTTCATAAATTGCAAGAGGCAAGTGATCGAAAAGAAGAAATCGTAACTAACTTATAGTTAAATAAATAAATAGTAAAGAAACTGAAGTGTGTGGGCTTTCTCAAAATAACTAAGAATTATTGATGAGAATTGCTAAAATATTTATTATTTTAGTAGATATCCAAGATTTGTCTGATTAAATATGCTAAAATTTTGTGTGATTAAACCCATTACCTAATTCTAACTGGTAATTACTTCAGCTGATTGTTCTCAAAATGAACCATTAATTTGTTCTATCCAGTAACTTGGTTAACCGCTCGTAAGTATTTAATATTAAACAACACAGATTAAAACATAGTTGGTAGCTACAATAAATACTATTACTTCCTTTGATGTTTATACTTACTAAAAGTCCCTTTAACGTAAGGTTTATAAGTATGAAAATATGTAATAATAATAATTTAGAAAAACTTTCTTTATAAACTTACGTATACCTTCGAAAACGTTAGCTAGATTACTAAAATAGCTAAATTTAAGATGTAAGCAGAATAATAATAAAACATTATATTAAAGCGATGAAGAGGAATTACTTTAAATAATATTCATCCCATTATTAATTTTATATTGTTCGGAATATCCCCATGTTTTTAACTACCCAACTAATTGTAAGTATTCCATATACCAGGAAAGGAAGTTTCCTCACTCGCGAATATAATTTATCATATTAAATTACTAATTTGCTACAACAGCTTAATAAAACAAAAACCACCAGTCAAATCAAAAATAAAACTCGGACGAAGACGATTTCGTACTCTCAATTTTTTGCATTGTACTTTTAGCATACAGTCAGGCGCATGTTACTATAGACGCACTGCGTGGGCGCGCATGCGTATGAACGCTAATTTGTAATTTAGATTTATTAATTTTGAAAAACTGTGATAATGATACAGACTTTGTTTTATTCTTTCTATAATCTTTACCCACCGTGATACCAACAAAAAACAGATTCAAAATATTCGGACGATAAACTCTAATATTAAAAAAAGAGTGATAACGTAATTTTTATTATGCATTTTTAATGATTACCTCTCAACTAGAGGCTGATCTAGAATTTGGTCCAATGTTAAATCGAGAAATTCCACGTTGAATCAAAAATTCCAAACTTTTAAATATTTTCTAATTGAGCTAGCGATGTTTATGATATTACTACAGATGTGTTGTAAAAGACAATTAAAAAACGTGCTTTAAATTTCAGAAATAATAAGTCATTTATTTAATTTAAAAAGTAACAAAATAAAAAAGCAAATCATAATGTAAAATCTGTTTAAAAAAGATTAGGATAGTGTTTCAGGGGTAGTACACTAATTAATAGAAAACATCGCCAACACAATCAAAGATAGTGAGGGTTTTGGACTTGTAGATTCATAACGAATACCTACATATTGTACATACATGAATCTACATATATACCTATTCTTTTTATTAAGAAAATATTAAAATATAGTGCAATAAATCTGAAATTAAATTCACAAAAACATAAATAAATAAACAAATAAGTATAATTTAAAATATAACGTTAAAATAAACACAATGTTCAAATAACAAAATCAATTTTTTTTTATCTATTAGCAAATCAATTTATTATTTTATTCTTATCTAAATTTATATAGTAAAGCTGAACCATTCAAGAATGAATGGTTGATTTTGATCTCAAATGGATTTATAAAAGCCTAAGACTAGAGAAGCTTCTTGGTACTGTTGGCAAAGAAATTGTTGTTAAAGATAGCGCTTTCTTGACCTTACTTCTTCTAAGGTGAATTCTATTCAAATTCTTGTTCTAAATTTCTTTCGCACTCTCTCTCTATTTTCATATAGACCGTTTTCTACTAAATATACTTCCGCTCCTGTTCTGAATATCAGTCAATCAAGTTGTAATTATTGCAGAATAAATGTTTATATTCATTAAAAATTGTGAAATGAAATCATCGCATTTTTCAAAAGCCTCAAACTTATTACCAATCTACAAAAGTTGTTTCTGATTGTATGAAACTCGCTTACCATTATTGGAAAAGAATGCCCTTATTACAATTTTGCAGCAAACATCAAGAATGGACTGTTAAAACATGGTAAGTATACGATTTATGTTTTCCTTTAATAAGATATACTTAATTTTATGTTTTGTCGATATAAAAATTACTAAGAATTTTCTGCACAGGAAAAACCGCCATAACAGCCAACAAGATTTATACGATTTATTTTAATGAGATTTCAGAATAAATTCATTAAAATCAGAAACTTTCCTACGAAAAAAACTAAAGATTTTTCGCAATAATTAGTAACATTTTATTGACAAATGTATATAAAATTATGGAAATCCGGAATCATGTTTTCTTGAAATTTTGACGTTCGAATCATTAGATGAAGAGATTCAAAACACGCTATGTAGACGGAAAAACACAAACAAAGTTTAAATCATTTTAGATAAAAAATATAATAATATTCCCATTCCGTCAATTAGTCTCTTTACATTGGAATTATAGTGGGTGCATTAAATATTGTTTCTTGTATAATGGGCTTACGTAATAATTCTTGAATAACTACAGATTCTGCTGAGCTTTTCTTCCTCACGTTGTTTCTTCGCTTCTAAAATGGATTCGGTCTTCTGATACTTGCATTATGAACAATTTTCAGTAATTGGCCGAGTAGCGTTAATGTTTCAACTAATTTCATTAATTATAGCACCGTTACAATTGCCGTATTTTTGCATAGAATGCAAAATGGGCGGCGGCTGATTTTATGCTGAAAGAATTTTATTCACAATTGATTTTATTCAATAATTTGATCAGTCAAGGACAAAAATTAACATAAACTACAGTAAAATTCCGATATTGTAAAAAAACTTCAAGCTACGGGTACCTATACTTAATCGTTGAAATTTAAATCCTAAAGACAAACTTATTAAAGATATATTTTGTCATTAATCATTTTTACCTCGAAAAAAATCAACTCAGTAATTAATTTCTTGTAAAAACACTATAATAAAAGAATCATAAAACTTTGCATTATTTTGCTTGCATTAATTTTATAACACTTTTATTCTACTGGCATCGTATATTAACAAATCTAAAAATCTGACGATTTGAAGAGGTGAAGAAGTATTTATAATAAAACTAATTATTGCTCCCAGCCATTGCTTAAACGAATCGATCAAACATCGAAGCACCGAAGCAGAGATTATGATCCGCACCTTTAAAACATAAATTAATTATTGCAGCAATTGTTTCGTACCTCCGCTCTGAAAAGCCAAAAAATTCTTAGCTGCTTACAAAAACAAACAAATCGTTTATTTTCGAGGGGATTTTTAGGAACTGGTTTGTGACTAACCGACATCTGTAAGAATTTCCATAACATCGAGGGAGAGGCCAATAAAGATTTTTTTTCGGCAATTGTAAACAATGATTTGAAGCATATCTCGTTTTTTAAAAGATATTAAAAAGAACAGAACTATTTCATCGAAGTAGAACTTTCCTAGACACTGTCCTTGCCAAATATATTGGCTCTTATGAATTACCATATAGTTCTACTTTTTGTATTTATCCGGGTGACTGACAACCAAATGGACCACTTCTTATTTCTTAAGTGCTAAAGTCATTCTTTAATGTTAACCACTTAATGCAATGAACCGGTTTCTTAAAATATTTATTCGGGTGTATGTAGTTTAAGAACAAAAGATCTCAAAGAGTTAGTTAACTTTTCCGTTACTACGGAGGATTGGTGGGTGTTTATTGCATATACTTGTGCTGCTCTGATACTTTATAACTAAATCTTTCCCAAAAGCTGAATTAAGTTTTGGAAGTTCAGACCAAACGGAAATGCTTCAAAGTATAATACAACCAAATTTGTAAGCCTAACGTACAATCGTATCCTTAAATCAAAGCGGTTTTCACAAATAGTGAACAAAATATTTAAGAATTTCAAGAAGTTCTTGATATTAGAGCAATTTTAAACCATCATTCATTCAGAAGGAAGTGGTTTCTAAAACGAATTTTTAAAATATGTTTTTTATGTTTTTGACATACCTAAAACCTAAAGCTCCCATTTTTTATTGAGCGCCACATTAATCCTGTCGGGCTTTTTAGAAGAACCAGAGCTTCCCATTTGTCTTGGCTGCCCGGATCCGGTTTTAACATCGAAAGGGCAAATTTTAATAAATTTTTAAAGAAGACAATAAAAGTACTCAAAATAGAAATTGAAGGTTTTATTAAGTATGTACATATTGATTGCAGTTTATAAAAAACAAAAGTTTTTATTATTCAAAAAGCTTTACAGAAGAAGACACTGCATTGCCAACTGCAACCAGTATGAAATCACAAAGACATTTTATCAATTACTTATATGGATTATTTGATTCATCTTTGATATTGGAGAGTTTTCGATGTTGACAGTCATAAAGTTTTCAAAATTTGGCTCCAATGTGATAAATCATTCTTGTAATTTTTAGGAAGTTATTAATTTTTGGCTTACCTAAATCATATCTATATATTAGGTGAAATACTTATAACCATACCTTGATTTAAAGTTAGCAACACTGACTTACGCTACATTGACTTCAAAATCTATTGTATAAGTTTGCTCATAAATAATTTTTTACATTTTAGCTCTCGTTTCTTAAATCCGTTAATTTTTCCTTGAAAAAGAATGCTTTTCTAAAATCAGTTGGGTCTACGACATATTCGCGACGTTTTCAAATTAAAAAATGATGACAAATTAAACTAAATTATTACCTACATTATACATACATCTCAGTATAATCTAGAGAAAATAATTAAATACTACAATAGTTCCACGGTAAAATTGGTTCTCAGGAAAGTAAATGTATTTGATGTAGCTACAAAAACTATTTTATTTAATATTTTGTATCTCACGAGCATGAAGCTCAAATTTTAAATTTTTAAATTAAAAATTAAGCCATTTATGAACTTTTTGGCACAAATAGTGATTTTGTAAATTGTCTAATAATTTTTAATTTTTTACTCATAATTTTTAGAGTGGTGATAATTTCATACAAGAGTACTAAATTCAATATTCATAAATTCGTCTGGATTATCGTTGTATAAAGGATATAAATCCACTTTAGTCTTATCTCCAAAAGAACTACGGATTTATTTTCAGGTATAACTTCTTATTTGAGTTGCGTAGGTATTTTTCTAGCATCTTATTTCTATCTTTCTCAAACATCTTGGCATGAAAATATTTGAAGATCTAGTAACCCACCATTGCCCCAAAATCCACTTCAAAAATGTATGTATTCTTCCAGTCTTATGTACCTATTCAAATTAAAACAAATTTTCGTCAACTGTGTATTAAACGTCCTATATTACTTTTAAAGAGATATAAGCTTAACAGTGATAATGAAATAAATTGGGTTGAATGTTTCTCCTTTCAAGCATATTATAATTTGACACATTATATTTTCCGCACATTATATGCAGTAATTATAAATAATAAAATTGATAAAAATCGAAACTCTATTTAAGAGAAAGAATATCACTGTCACTAATTGTCACTCGGTCGAAATCTAACCCTCTTATCAGAGCTTATTTTTTGTTAGTTATCTCAGTATACCATATATAGTTGAATTTTTTAATTCCGGAAAATCCAAAAGATTCCAAAATGTAATTATAAAATTCCAGTTCATTCAGTTTATATTTGTTTCCAGTTAGAACTTTTTAAATTAAAAAGTTGAAAAAGAAAATTATTTAAAGTAGCCCAAGGTTGACTGCAATATAACACCACCTGTTCCTCCTGATAATCCAATTAATTACATAACCGCAGTGTAAATCAAAGCTTAATTATCTTTAATTATTACAAATTAAGGAAACATCTATTTAGCAGCCGATAGTAAGGTATTATACATATTGTACTAGATCAAAACAGTGACAAAGCGTATTAAAAATCGCCGCTGGAGACAATGAGCGAAGTTGATAATGCTTTCAAGCAAACATCGCATAACATAAACAAAACCCGGAAGAATCTCCAATTTAGCAGCAGTAGCCCGTCTTAAAAATGTTATGAACAAAATCTTCTCACATCAGCGAGCACACGCTTGCGGCCAATCTCATTTCTCCAAGTTTCTTTCGTTAGCACCTTGCTCTTGACGGCGATTGACCCAAGCTCCAATCTTTTCAGTGGTTTAGTATTTAAGCACAGGTAGATAGTCTGAGGTCTGCAGTTTTCCAACAATCAGAAAGCTAAAGACGTCGAATGATAAAGTGACCAAAGACACCAAGGTGTGCTAAGTGAAATTTTTTGAAAGCGCCACCGTGTTTCTTAAGTGAAGCAGCGCGATCTTCACTGTGAAGTTGTTAATAATTTTTAGAGTTTTAAATTTATAAAATAACTTCTTTCCTATTTATTGGTTTTTTTAATACCAAAAAAGGACTTTAAAATGAATCCAAACGAGTTTAGAGAATTTGGAAAAGCCGCTATCGATTTTGTGGCTGATTATTTAGAAAATATCCGTGATCGGTAAATATGAACGCACCAACTAAACTGATGTGACCAACTAAATTCACTTAATTTTAGTGATGTGCTTCCATCGGTGCCACCAGGCTATTTGCAAGACTTGTTACCAGAGGAGGTTCCTGAAAAGGCTGAAGATTGGAAAACAGTCCTTAACGACATTGAAAGGGTTATCATGCCTGGAATAACCCACTGGCAGTCACCTAATTTTCATGCATACTATCCGACTGCAACTTCTTTTCCTTCGATTGTTGGAGAAATGATTTCTGCTGGGATCGGAGTTGTTGGATTCAGCTGGGTAAGATATTTAAATTTTTTATTTATATTATATAAACGGAATATCGCATTGAACATATCACACGTTATCAAAGTGCTCGTCTCGTGTATGCAAAATAAATGTTTTAAAGTGATGCCGCCGTAACTGCTACCTAAGTAAAATATAAATATTATTTTGATAAGCAACCCACTTTTGTGCCTTTATCACGTACATTCTGCAGAGAAAACACTATTTGCTTGGTACACAATTATTTGTTTGTTTATTCTGCAGATGAAAGTGAAAGCAAGCAATTTTTAATTGTTTAGACAATTTTTGATAATGATGATGATGGTCACACTGAAGATGAACTAGACAATTTTTAATTAAATTACATTTCAAGTATGAAAATTATATATTCGTTTGTTTCATCTGCTGTCATTCCGCTTTTTCCATTTTTTATGATAACTAATTTTTCCAGTGGTCGTGATATCCGGTTTTAAGATTAGATTAGTTGAATACCTTTTTTGGTTGTGCTTTATCAGCATAATCCTCTGAAAAACCGAACTTTTATTATCCCAGTACTTTTACTAAATACTTATTGTCTTTTTATAGAGTCGAAATTAATTTTAAGCTTAATAAGCTTCTCCGATCAGATGATTACGTTTTATGGTATAACAATTGCGTAACATGCTAGATTCAGGGGGGTATTCTTTTTTAATTCTTAATTGTGTTCTGCCTTTATAGAGATTTCTTGTTCTTATATAAAATAAAAGATCATTATACTTCCCCAGATTTTTAAGCTTCATTGTATTTATGATACAAAAGCAAAAAGGTGTAGCAAATCAACATCGATATACTGGTTTGGCGATCCAGCCAGTGATAAATATAAATTTTAAACATGACGCACGTGTAACACACGGTTTAAAATATTATGTTCTTAACACTATTTCTTGATAAATAAAAATTCGGGGATTTTGAGGATGCGATAAATTTTCAAAGTAAATTAGTTTTAAAAAAATTAATGTGATTTCACCGCATTTTCTTGAGAATATTCTTAAAATTGTTTTCAAATTCAGAGAACGCTAAAAGTACTTGTTATGTTGTTTTTATTGCACTATAACGAACAGTATTTTAAAAGCAGCAAACATGCAAACAAATTGTATTGTAAACTAAAACTTGTTTTGCATAGGTCGATCTGTTGGAAAAATAGATTTTAAAAACTGATGAATGAGTTTATCGTGTATTTTGATATTTCTGCTCGTTAAAACCCACATGAAGAATTAAAAAACTTAAAAAACAACAAGCGCGTGCAAAAATTGAGAAGACTTCAAAACTATGAAATAATTTTAAATTTTGGTATATATTTAAATATTTAATGTTTGAAAATTTGAGAGAAGAGAGCAAAATTTTCACTTTGGCTTTTTATGTAGATAAAAGGAATGTTTGAGTAGTTATTGCATAGTGTTTACTGTTATCTATTATGTGGTAACTCAATCCTATGCATATTTATAAAATTTTATAAGAAAAACAATACTCAAGGTCTCAAAACCAACTTCTACGCTACAACAGCCCCATTTATTGCAATTTTTAGCTTAACTTGAATCCAACTATCGAATAATGTGCACAAATTTCCGAACACCCTGTATAGTATGTGTAATATCAAATAGAACCGTAGGGCAATTGACGTATTTGAAAAGAAATTGTAGACAAATACGATTTTTTTATTTTGCAAACCTCAAAACCTTAACAAGTACTTGCTTCATACAATTTTGCAGTCGTTGAAATCAAATTTAAAATTCTAGATTTGTAGATTTGGCAGATTCAAAAACAATAATTCAAAAAACGCCTTTCATGATAACGAGAATATATGAGAAAACAGTTACTGTTTTGGACTTACCATAAAACAAATAATCAGTCACAAACTATTTTTTAAAACTATCTTTGTTGTAAGCATGGACTCTGATCTCTGAATGGTTTTACTATCGATTACGTCTTTGATATTTTTATTATCTTGTTTACTTCTGTAATTTATAGGTAACATTTAAAAGAAATCACTATACAACTAGGGTTGAAACGTACAGACTTAATTTGCGCAATATAGATTAAATACATCTATACATATTAAAAATTATCTGCGTTTTAATTTTCATCTTAATGTTAATCATTACGTCCTAATACCTTTAAAGATATAAATGAATAAGTTATGAGTTTGAATGCATTTTTAAGAATTTTTTTATGTACGAAAGAATGTATATATGACGTATATACGAGCTACTATTTAAATTATTCCCATTTTACGTAATGTTGCATCTGAATTGTTTTATTAAATTTATTGCAAAATAAAAACAAATTATAATTCTTCTGAAAATTTTTCATTTAAAGCTACGCTAGACGTACTTCATATATCATAATTAATTGATATTAATTTAAGCAATCACAAAAAACGGTTATGCTAATGAAATAATACTAAAGCTAATTTTAAGTTAATCGTTTGCTTTAAATGGCAATTTTAATTACAAAGTGGTTATATTTCAAATGGTTCGAAAGTTCTAAACCAAAAGCCACAAGATAATGAGCACTTTTCTAAGAATTGTTGGCCTTTAGAGTTTCGTGACCAGTTTGATCTTTCAATCTTTTGTTTTCTTCGAAACTTTTTGAATTAAAATTGGTATGAGTAATGTTACCATCAGAACCGATACGTCGTGTTTTGCTTTCAGTCAGTTCAGTTTTTTTTTCACATACACACCTTGACTACCTTGACTTAATTTTAGTATCTTCTTAACCAATTAATTAAGACATGTCCAAACATTTAAATTTTGTGGTTTTATCTAAGAAGGCATTATATTTTGCCGTACTTACTTTATCTTAATTTTTTCCACCTTTCATACCTTAGTTGCCGTTGATCAGGAGACCATGTAGAACCTATTGACAAACCCCTGTTCAGACCTTAACAAAACACCCTGTATAAATACAAATAATAGATAGTAGTGACAACACCGAAACTGTATTTAAAATATTTTTTTGAAATTCGAATAATATTGGAATAGAAACGATAGAATATCAAAGTTAGGCCCTATTTTCTGGAAATATACACTATTAGTAGATAAGGGATTCGGTCAATATCTGCAAATGACGAAAAATCATTATTAATTCATAGAAGCAATCAATAATATTTTATTTTGTTCCATACATTTTTTTATATAATATTGTCCTTATTTTGAAAGAAACATAATTTAAAACGAAATTCGTAAACACCAATAAATTAAGGGTATGCAAAACTTATATTTTTTATCCTCCTCCTCTATTTGCTAAGACTTCTGTGAGACGACTTGTTATAGACATTAGTTATGTATGCCCGTATTTGGCTCTTGATTACGGAAACATTATTACCTGAATTGTTTGCCATTGGAATAAAAAATAACCGTCAGATCCATTAATATTGAAATCACTTCTCATCATTCAGCATGACAATGTTCGATTCTGAAGTTCAATAGATATATGGTAAATGTACATACTTCTCCACAATTACCAATCTTGTTTGACTATTCATGCTGTAAAAAAATATACTGAGCTTAACTGACATATCCTAAAAATGGACGCATGTAGTCTAGATTGTAAAAAAGTATTACATCGACAACTTTTTTTAATTAGGTAAAAAGATATTGCTATTTAAGTAAAATAGGGCTCTGATTTTTTACTTATCTTATTATTGACATTTTCGATGGGGTAACATTGATTCCCATAATTTTTGCAGTAATATTATAACTAACTTTAGCATTTTTATTAAAAATGACAAACAAAGCAAATTACAGTAGAACGCCGATTATCCGAATTAATTGGGACCGGGGTCGATTCGGATAATCGAAAATTCGGATAATCGGACATAGACTGGTAATAAAGAAAAACGAACTGTCACACATAGAATAAACTTTAAACAAAACAAAAATTACATGTTACTTGGTTTTAATTTTTTATATTACGCTTAGGACCGATTCGGATAATTGGCGATTCGGTTAATCGGCGTTCGGATAATCGGCGTTCTACTGTACTTTTATTAAACTTATTTTAAATTACATTAAATATTCGAAAAAATTATTAAACATAAAAAATTTTAAATAAAAATCGTTTTTATTCCCCAGATATGCAGTCCAGCCTGCACTGAGCTCGAGGTAATTGTCATGGACTGGTTAGCAAAATTCCTGAATCTTCCCGAACATTTTCTGAACTCGGCTGATGGAAACGGCGGGGGAGTAATTCAAGGTTCAGCTAGTGAAGCTGTGCTTGTTGCTGTTTTGGCTGCAAGAGAAAAGGTCGTCAAACGTCTTTTGGCAGATAACCCCAATATGTCCGAAGCTGAAGCTCGAGGAAAACTGATCGCTTACTCCAGCGACCAAAGCAATAGTTGCATTGAGAAGGCGGGACTCCTCGCAGCGGTCCCAATTAAACTGCTCCCAGCTGGAGATGATTTGATCTTGCATGGTGAGGCTCTTCGGAAGGCCGCTGAAGAAGATATCGCAGCTGGGAAGGTTCCCATTATTTGCATCGCCACCCTTGGCACGACTGGAACCTGCGCCTATGATGATATCAGTGAATTAGCACCGGTCTGCGAAAAGTACGATATTTGGCTCCATGTCGACGCAGCATATGCAGGAGGAGCATTTGCCCTGCCAGAGTATCAACACCTTCTAAAAGGACTAGATCGTGTTGACTCAATCAATTTTAATCTTCACAAATTTATGATGGTCAACTTCGACTGTTGTGCTATGTGGCTGCGAGATGCTGCTGATGTTGTTGATAATTTTAATGTAGATCGAATTTATCTCAAGCATAAATTCCAGGGTCAATCGAAAGCCCCAGATTACAGACATTGGCAAATTCCTTTAGGACGTCGTTTTAGGGCTCTCAAAACTTGGATCACACTACGAACTGCAGGAGCTGAGGGTATCCGAGCGTACATACGAAAACGAATCGATCTAGCAGAACGTTTCGAACAACACTTGCTCAAGGATCCAAGGTTTGAGATTGTTACCAAGAGGGAATTGGGATTGGTTTGTTTCAGACTCAAAGGAGACAATCAGCTTAGTAAGACCCTTCTTGATCGCATCACAGAGCGTAAGAAGATTTATATTATTCAAGCCGCTCATAAGGGAAGACACTTCCTTCGATTTGTCGTTTGTGGACTAGATCCTCAGGAAAAAGACGTTGATTTTGCGTGGAATGAAATTAGTGAGCAAGCAGCTATTGTCCTTCAACACGGGGCTATTAAAGTAAATGGTGTTAATGGAGCTGTTCTCAATGGGACGAAGGATGTTCTTACAAATATCACCGATAAGCTATCCAAGGAATTAATTATCACTGTTCCAGAAAAGACTAAATAATTTCTATTAATATAAGACGAACATGGTGCTACAAACATTTTGAATAATAGTGTTTTAACTGTTGTTTGCATAATAAATAAGATTTTATCACAATACCTACTATTTTCTAATTATTTTTAACTAAAGCAGCAAAAGAACATATGATTTCCTAATAAGAGTGTCCTATTTTTAAGAACCTGTAGCGGCTATGTTTCTTTTACATAGATTCAACCTGTATGTGTTTTTACACAAAACTTACCTTACCAACTTACCAAATTTCATTAATGCTGCCACCCAAATAAAATATGTATATCCCGGATCCAATAATGAAAACAGCCATTCTTCTTTCTAAAATATATGAAATCTATCATTCTGACCGGTTAATAGTGTTAGGATGGTATATACAAAATTCGGAACGGAAACTATTTTTGGGCACTTTTTAATTTATGTCTAACAATTTTTAAATCGATTATAACATATTGGCTCGAATTAAACATTGGAATTTGAATTGAATTTGTTTTTTTCTATAAATTTATTTTCCATTTACAATAATGCCTTATAAATTTATAAGGAATTTTAAAGGAATTTCAAAAATGTACTACTATATAATTTTTTGATAGACTGTTTAAAAAACATAAAACGTTTAACCGTTAGAGTATTTTCGTTTTCGAATTTGCAATCGCAAAACGCTCTATCAAAATAGTCTATCACATGTATTGTGACAAAATACTTGGCGTTCAGATTATTTAATATTAAAAATAATATTAAAACATATTATAAAAAGAAATTCTTATAGAAAACGTGGACGGAAGGCAAGTAAAATATTACCTTTCTTGCGTTTAGTAGTTCAAGTATTTTCCTTGAAATTTGAAAAATTGTCGATATTGAAAATAGCTGAATGGGAGTTTTCTGGGACACTGATGTTCATTCATCTATGCAAAGAATAATTGAATAGACTTTTTATATAAAAAAACTTTTACTCATCAACGTAAGCAATGACAAAATAAGTTAGGAGTAGAATATTATAAAATATAATTTTTTATAATGTGTAAATAAATATTAGATATTTCATTTATAAAATCCATGCGGCAAACATGCCAAAAGTACTCGAGCTCCTGCCGAATGAATTATTTCAAAGAATTATCTTCTAATAATACAGAGGTAAGGAATCGTCAAAAAGTACCCCAACTTTTTAAAAATTCAACAACAATACAATATTTCAGTATTTTAAATATTTCAATTCAATGGAAGGCTTATAAGAAATATGTATCGTATATAGATAAGAAATATCCAAGTCTCCCCCATTTCAAGGATGAAATATATTACTCAAAAATCTTTTTAAAAAATGTGTTTTTTAAATAATCTAAGGAATAAACTAGAAAAATATTTCTTCTTATTATTTGGCACAAAAATTAGAAGTACATATGTACATAGTTCTTGTCACCATATATATGTATCTGCTCACCGTTCTCCTCATACCTTTACTTCGTACATCTCTGACCGCCTTTTGCACCTTTTCTAGATAAATACTATGGCGCTTGATTTGTAATATTTATTTTCAGTAATGAATATGTGTAAATAAATAATTTGAAATAATTTAGTGCGAAAACAAGGGTGTTTTGCTTCGCGGTGGGTCCCATGGTGCTGAACCACTCTAACACGAATTACTTCAGAACGCGACGACGGATTCGAGTGAGGTTTGCTTTCTTAAGAAAGGCCACAACACACGGAAGCTTTTGCTCAGAAAAGATTTCGATCTTCCCATATAAAAAATCGGTAAAACGAAGAGCCAAATTCAAATTTTGCGTATTAATTTTTAATTTTTTAAACGACAAATTGAAACAATAAAAGGAATGTTTATAGCGGTGCGTGGGGCTTGTACAGTGCCGATATTATAAATAATAGATTTGCTTATCTTGAGCTGATTCATTATATGATCCACTTCGCCTCGATCGGCTCTATTAAATTAAAAAAGCTCAAAGTTGTGCTAAACAGTGCGAAATCGATTACTTCCTTCTTAAGAATTGAAAAACAAATTCAGATTAATTATAATTCGAATTCCCTGAGAGTTAATCATAAGACTATTTTGCTTTCCTGCAAATCATACATATATTTTTTTAAATTTTATTTGCTACATTCAGATATCTTTATTCGCCTTTATCTACAGAAAAGAGTAGGCTTATAATATGCTATTAACATCGAAGAGATACATATGCTCTTATGTACATATGTATGTATATGAGCTGCTAATGTAATAATGTTATCTGTTAAGTGCTCATAGTCTTAATGTTTTGAATTATTACGAACTTTCATAAAATAGGTAGTTTATTGTTCACTGAACTCAAATTCAAATTTGTAGTCAAATTCACATTAAGCCATTAAGCTTTAAAATTTAGCCGTTAATCTAGAGACGTAGCAGACTTGGCTTTAAATCGGTTCTAATATAGGATACATTTTTGGGCATATTCAACAAATTCACATTGCACTTGCTTAGTTCGTCAGAGGTTTGCGAAGTTGCTCAATGAAACATTCGTTAAAGAAAATCTAGCTTTAGATAGGGTTTCCATCTCTGGAGTTTCATTAAGGGGGTTCGCAAAAAATCTATTGTTTTTTTGCATTATAAATGCAGTATAAATAATATTTTTAAAATGTCCTGTACAAATTCTAAGTACCTAATCTAATTTTAGGGATATCCAATAATCTATTGACGGCAGGTAATAAAACTTTAAATGCGTTTTTCTCAAAATTATAACATCTGCAATGACGGTAACCACTATATGTATTTTAAAAGCAACTCGACGGATCTGAATAAAATTGATACAACATATTCTTGGCCTAAAAAACTAGTATCTACCTGATCGATTTTTACCAATAATTATAAATAATGTTGCAAGTATTAAATATAATTTGTGTAAATCTTGAGCGGGGCGTGGAGCTCAACGGATTTTTAAAAGAAGTCGATTTGGAGAAGCTCAGAAACATGGAACATCAAATCTATAGCGCACCGTGTCATTATGTGTCTGACGTCATAGCCAATTAAATGAGAAAGTTTTTAAAATGGGTTTGGATGAAGAAATTTATGTACCTTTTTTTTTTTAAATCGCCCTCGAAAATGTTGAGAAATTTATTTATTTATTTTTAAATTTTTAGAATTAATAATTGTTTGGCACAATGGTATGAGCTACGAAATTAATATGTTAGGTAGGCAAGGTAAATTGGAAGTTTAACCAACAGATCGCGTAAATTTCCAGGAACGTCTTTTTTTATCCCTAATTTCCGGTAAAACAGAAAGCCTAGTACTAGATGTCAGCTTGATGGGAGAAAATAAAAGTTTAGCTGACAAATATTTACGTTCAACTTAAATAAATTAAATGTTCGAAATTTTGTTTAATTTTAGGACCCACCAATTTTTAAAACGGTAATTCGATTAAAGTTTTTAAATATCATATTAATTTTATCTTCAATAGATTTTCTCGCGAGGGAAGTTTTATCCTATATACGAGAAAATTTTGTGATGTTACTTCTTCAGAAAATGCGGATAACGAACATTCAACGCAACCAAAAATTGTTATTGTGGGGGCGGGAATGTCAGGGCTTTCTGCTGCAAATCATTTGATTAAAAACGGTTTCAAAAATATCGTAATCAGTGAAGCTTCGGAGAGATTTGGAGGTCGAGTATGGAGCCGTCGTCTTAGAGACTGCATATGTGAACTCGGTGCACACTGCATTAATATTTCAAAATCGCCCGAATCTCTATATCAATTAGCGAAGGAAGGCGGATTAGTTCACGAAATAATTCAAGATCAACCGAAATACTACGTGACCAATAAGGGCGAAATTATTAATAATCAACTTGTCAACGAAGCGAAATTAATCTTCAGTACATTAATAAATGGCTCTAAAGAAAAAGCATTTTCTAAAAATGTTGCGAGCTCCAAATACTTTTTGCAGGAAGAGTGTAAAAGTGTTGCTAAAAGAATGTTTACAAGTCAAGCTCATATTGCGGAAAGACTTTTTGAGGCTTTTCGCAAAGATTTAGCCACTTTCATTGGCTGTGATCTATCCATGATGAGCGTTGCTCATCTTGATAAAATTGCGCAAATTTACGCGAAACCAGTTTGCATCAAAGACGGGCTCGGTGCAATATTCCGGAAATTAGCCAGAAATATTAAAACATACCAAGTGAAGTACGGAAAGCCGATTACCCATATCCGTTGGGGTAATCTTCAAGAAAACGAATCACCATTTGTTAGAAGTGCAGATGGCGTTAGGTTTGTTGCCGATCACATCATTTGTACTATCCCACTAGGAAGTCTAAAAATTTTTGCTTCTTCTATATTTGATCCCCCATTGCCCCAAACCAAGGTTGATGCTATTAATAAGCTAGGTGTTGGTTATCCTGGCAAAATGTTTTTAGAATACTCGAAAGACATAACACGCTGGTTTAAAGGAACGATAAAACCGTTGTGGTATTTTGAAAATACGCAAACATTTCAAACAGACTGGATGTACGATATTACAGAGATTTGTTTAGTCCCAGGAAGCAATACTGTCCTCGAAGTTAAAGTTGGTGGTGCATCAAACGAAGAAGCTGAACGATGCAATGATTTGGAAGTCTTGGAAAGAGTTACGACAGTTTTAAAAACTTTATTGAACAACGGCAAGATCCCATATCCACAAGGAATACTGCGTTCATTTTGGTCGACTGATCCCAAATTCCTAGGAGGGCAATCTTACATTTCGATATACTCCGGGGAACCTCATATAAAGAATATCGCATTGCCTCTGCTTAACCAGCAAGGCTCTAATTCACCTGTCTTGCTATTTGCAGGAGATGCAACTTCGTGGGAAGATTTTGGAACTCTTGAAGGTGCCAGAAGAAGTGGCGTCCGAGAAGCTCAGAGGATAATCAATTATCACATGAATAATTTTGACAACGGCTTCGAATAATTAAACGAAAATCTAGGGCGAATTCTTATATTTTCATTTAGTGTATCGTTGTAGAGTGTGCAATTTTTATATTTTCATACTTGTTTTCTACAGCAAATCATAAATGCTCTAATGTTTTCACATTATAATATTTACATTGTAATATTCAAGTTAAAATTTCAAAATAATATTTGAATATAATTATCTTTATTTTATTTAAAAAGAACACTTGTGGCAACTAAATTAAAAATAATATATAGACTTGATATTTGGATAAAGATATTCGATATTCGTTCTTTAGGGTATTTTATTCAATTTCACTATGTTGAACTTTCTTACATCAAACAGTTTACGGGGCCCTATCATTGAAAACGCTCGAATCGAATTGAAAGGAACTTTGAAAAGCCCTTTTTGGATAAAGGGCCCTATATTCTTGTAGTCGTTCGAATCGGATCGTAAAGAGCTTAACAAAAGCACCTTTTGAATTGAAAATCCCTAATAAACTACCTAAATTTATAGTAAATTTATTTTTTCACTTTGACTTCAATTAATTTTTTCGTTCAAAGTGGTTAAAATAGTCCGATAGAAAAATCTAATCGAGTTATTTTGTTCTTTTAAATACTGCATTTTTCCAACTATTTCGTAAAATTAATGCAACTTTTTTGATAGCATTGTGCAGAATATTTTTCAAGCTCTATTGGATCGAATTTTTGCACGAAATATATTCTATGAATGTGCTGCGGACGCCAAAACGCCACGGATCATGAAATTTTGTAAACGTTTCATGGGAACTGCATAACCTGCTTTTGTATAGAATATATTAAATATATGTATGTATAACATGTGGAGAACTCAAATGACGTAAAAACCTGTTATTCAAATTTCTTATCTAATAGAATACTGAAAAAAAATGTTGCCTTCAGAGTTAATTTCAGGAATAAAATTTTAGGTGAATTTATTTAGTCAACACAAGGTCAGAGTTTCCCTGGAATTTTTTAAGTACTAGCTGATGATGGCTATTTTACGCTGCATGCTCACATGTATTGCAACTGTTTTATGCTTAGAATAGATAGTCAACAAATGGAAAATAGTAGTTACACCCTATATGTAAATAATATAACACGTTTTATCAGAGAAGGCAAATTGAAAGTGAATTTTTAATTTGACGATAATATTAAAAAGGCCTTGACCTTTATATTGTATTGTCTGCCTCATATTGTCTATACTACACATTTGTAGAGTCAGCCAAATATCTATTATACTTATTAGGTTTTCTTTCAAAACTGAAATAATGATGCAATCATGATTGACCTCATGTAGAACATTAACACATTTCATATAGAATATTCTTTGAAACAGCATGATATACATAGTTAGAAATTGTGTAACCCACTTCAGAAAAAGGTTATAAGTGATATATGCATGTACATACATATGTATATGTATTTTTATATTTAGCGTGAAAAGCTAGGGAAGCTATGGGCGCTTCAGTAAAGAGGTACAATCAAATGAAAATTCTATACAAAATGCCTACATATGTGGGAATTTTTAAAGTCGCTGATTTCAAATTCGATACCCGATTCTTAGAATCGTTTAGCACTAACAACTCAAAATTAATTTTGATTTCATACCACTATGTAAAATGATGGAAGGTAAAGAATTATATTATTATTATATACTCTAAAATGCGTATCTACTTTTGATGAAAAAAATTTACTACGAATTTTTTCTGTTGTTGGTTTTAATTTTAAATTTAGAGGGGAAAAGAATATCACCTTAAAAGTAAAATAAAGATTTTATCTTACTGACATTATTTTGCCATACTTATGTGAATTATTATAAAAAAGTCAGTGCAATGAACAACATTTATTAAAACGATGATGATAGAATAAATAAACTAAATATAACACGAACGAAAATATATATACACAAGCTTAAACTAAACAACTTTTGAGCGGTAAATTGGTCCCTAAGTTGCATGCTATGTATATGCAGCAGTCTAGAGTATTCCCTAAAATTTTTTATAAGTCGAAGTTTAGTAGTAACTTTACTTTCCTTGTTCAGCCAAAACTTCAGTTGCAGCCGCACTGACCTCCTTCCAAGAAAAGTCCATGTCTTCGGAGACAGTAAATCTAGAGCATACTGCCATACGCAAGAAGTAAACTCCTCGAATTTTTGAAGGGACCATGTGAATCTTTCCACGTCCATTAATACGTTTTAATAATACTTCATTTATTTCATTTGTGCCCTTCAACCGGAAGCAAACAAGACCCATTTGGGCCTCCCCAACAATTTCAAATCGTGGATCTTTCAAGCAGAGACCTTCAAACTGCTTAGCAAAACCACAATGTCTTCTTATATGGGCCTGAAGATTTTCAACTCCATAAAGTCTCAAAACAAACCACAGTTTAAGGGCTCTGAATCTACGACCAAGTGGAATTTGCCAATGTCGGTAGTCAGGAGCTGATCCTTGCATGTCGTGCTTCAAGTAGAGCGGATCAACATTGAATGCATTCACAACCCACGCTGGATCCTTGAGCCACATAGCGCTGCAGTCAAAATTCACAAGCATCCATTTATGGGGATTAAAATTGAAGGAATCCGCTGTTTCGACGCCTTTCATTAGATAGCGATATTCGGGGCAGATAAACGCAGATCCTGCATATGCCGCATCAACATGAACCCAGACGTTGTATTTATTCCCAATTGGGCCGCACTCATCAAGTTTATCGAAAGCGCAAGAGTTTGTTGTACCAAGAGTAACAACAGCCTGGAAAAAATTAGAAATAGGTTTATAGCTAATGTTCCTCCTTTATTTTTTTATTAAAAATAAAAATCAACTAAGCTTTAAAATACTGAACTAAGACTTAAAAAAAAATAAATAAACATTAATATACTGAACAAAAACTTAAACTATTATACAAAAACTGAAGGAAGTTGTCTTAGTAAATAAAATAAGGTATCGGCGTTAAAAAAATGGTATTATGTATTTACCAGTTACGTAATAAAAAGATTAAAGAGAAACTCTAACATTTTAGTCGTTTTCAAATATTCATTTCTTTTAACGCAAAGATGAGGCTTGCAATTTATAGAAAAAGTTTGTGACATCATCTATAATATTTTTGCAGAGATCTCAAATCGAAATCGATGAAAGACGCCGGGACATTCTTTTGTAAGTATATAAGAATAACTTGATTGCCAGCAAAATAATTATATATAAGCTTCAAAACTTGTTATTTTTAAAAAATTTAAAAGTTAACCTGGAGTTTTATTTTTGCCAGAAAAAATCAAGCCGCTTACGTTTTTTCTCTTAGCTCCAAATTATTATCGGCCGGGAATAACAGATATAGTAAAAAGGTATTTTTTTCAAAACAAGTTATAACTGGCACGATCCCTGATCAATAACATTAGCGAAGTTAGATCAAAGATCAATATTAATTACATATAGCTGCGTTCGGTACATGTTAATTCCATAAGTTGACAAAAATTTGAATACATTTTTAATAAATACCTACTCTTGTTAGATGAACTAATTATTACAGTTTGAAAACATATATTACAGGCACCTTTTTTAAATAAATTGGTTAAAATATATGATCAAAATATTTGTTTGTCAAAACATAGGTAAACAATATAAAGAAAGTCCGTTTTCGATGTCGTTGGTTTAGATTTAGATTTAGGTCGCTTAAACTTAAACTCTTTAAAACCTAGCATAAAAATCATTGCTAGCTTTCGGTTCCAAAAGATTCTGACCATGAATTTGTTTTTTTATTTCGGGAATGATTATAATCATAATAATTATTCTATAATCTTGTCGAAAATAGCGTATAACTATAACTAAAGTTGAGTTTATTTGATTTTTACTGTCTCTCTCAGTAACTGAAAAAAAGTTTTTGTACCTCGATTAAAAGTAATAATAATTTGTTTAGTAGCATACACACAAAACCGATAATTTCTTTGAAAATAATAAATAACATATTCATGATTTGTTGCGTGTGATATCTATAGACAAATAATTTAATGGCCTAATCTACGATTTAAAAACTATATGATTTAAACAAAATATAACATTTTAGATATACTTACATAAAAAGGAATCAATCCGTCATTTATATCTTTTTTAATAGCCTCCTCTAGAGCAGCTCCTCTTAATTGATTATTTTCATCTGCCTCTACTGACCTTAACTTAATACCTCCTAAAAGACCAGCTCTCTCCACGGAGGAGTGTGCTTGGGCTAAAAATTAAGAATAATAAGAAATTTTCACAGAAAAACAATACAAACAACATACCGGAACAGTATCCAACTAATTTTGAAACAATATTATGCTCCTCCCAATCAGGATGTTCCTTTCGAACCTCCTGAATTTTCTTTGCTTTTGCACCCAATAGCGCCACCAAAGTAGCCTCACTTGCAGTCCCCTGAATCACACCGCCACCTTTTCCTCCAGAGCATGCTAAGAACTCACTGGGCAAATCTAACATTTTGCCCAACCAATCCATCATTACCACTTCTAGTTCCGTGCACGCTGGACTGGCAATCTTTAAAAGGAATTAGATTAAATTGTGGTTTAAGGTGTTTTTTCTTTAATTATATTTTTGACTTACCCATGTGAACCCTATGCACGCAATCGCTCCACTTAGCATGTCAGCTACAATGGCAGGATAGGAGTTGGCTGTAGGGAAGTAGGCATGGAATCTTGGACTATGCCAGTGAGTAACTCCAGGCATTATAACTCTTTCGATATCAGCCATGATGTTTTCCCAATTTTCTGGCTTCTTTGGGGGCTCATCGGGAATCAAGGGGCGAAGGTATCCCGGTTTTACATCGGGAAGTACGCGCCTGTAAACAAAATATTAAATTAGTATTAATATTAAATAAATATTATATGTATGTATAAAATATTAGAAAAACTTAAATACTGTTCAACTTGGCCTATTTTGAGACAATAACATTTAAAAGCATGCCAATTTCTGATGGACAATTTTTATTCATTTCACTGATTTATTCGGTTTTCAAATCTTAAGAAATTATCCTAATTTTTACTTTTAAAAAATATGTGAAACTCTGAAAACTGATTTTGAAATTAGGTACATGTGTGTTATTAAGTATACCTATACTAAACTATAATAGTTTTTCTCAGGATTTAAATTTTCAAAAATGTATGCTCGATATCTGAAATTGTAATTAACTTTTTGTATTTAAATTCGAGTATCAAGTTGGGAAGAATAGTAGAAACAATATAACTTTTGATAATTAATTTACATTACATACACAACAGAATCGTTTGAAAAATCAAGAATTAGAACGTTGAATTTTTATAATTTGTATAATGTATACCTACTGGGAACAATTCTATTTGAAATATAAAAATCATTTAGGTACAGTATAAGTAATTCTCTATGATGTTAATTACTTGTATGTCAACAGTCAAGATTTCAATTATTACTTCCGTGAATGACAAAAATTAACAAGTCAAGTAAAACTGTCGATAAAAATCTCATAAAATCTTCAATGAAACCATCAGGCTGTAAAATCTCATTTTTTATTTAATTGGTTATTAAAAGACAGTACACAGGTAATTTTCATATAATTATGAAGGGTAATTGGCATATAAATAGAAAAAGCGTCAGGTGTTAAGTAGACGCAAGATTAACATTCTATTTCATCATGCACAAGTGTTTAATTCTTTGTTTATAATTTAAGACGGGGAATTGGCATTTAATGATATATTTACGATACAATCATGCATTTTAAATACTTTTATCACATGCGTTAATAATAAAGTATCCATCTATATTCCTAATTTAATTATTTATTATTAATAAACTATGTTTTGCAAGTGATGTAAAAAAAATGTAATTATGTTTTCAAAAAAAAAAAAACTATAATATGTACAAACCTACATAGTATGTATGTATATATGTGAAAAAAACATTTTATTCGATTAAATTTTCGCCTCATTTTAAGACAAAGAACAAATAATAGTTCAAATTGTGCAAAACCATTTTTTATAACTAAAATTAGTTGTAGGAAGGATGATATGCAAAATTTTACAAATTTTATTGCGCATACTCCCGAAACAAGCAAGCCACAAACAATTAAAGTTTGTATTCAATTAGTTTAAAAAAAATATGCATGACAAAATGCGATAACATTCGGAAACAAAAACTTCACGTAAAAAATTCAAAATTACTCATGTAGAACATACACGTGGTAATATAATAAAATAACTAATCCTTAATGGAATTTCAATAAATCGCAGTAAAATAAAAATGTATTACTAAAAATCTCAATAATACAAAATAATGGTCGATTCTTCTAAAAAATTGTTTAGTCTTTTTGTAATCAAGAACAAATGGAATAAATAATAAAATAAAATAATTATTTATATTTATTTATAAGGAGATACTAAAGACCTCACACTGATATGATTACATTTAAAGCCTTTAAATAAGCATTTGATGATGAAATGAAAATAAAACGCAAAACTCAGAGAATTGTAATGTTCTGCCATAAATATTCATTTTTCTTTCACATAAATACTAAAACATTTTCATTTAATTATGTTCATGAACTTAAATTGCAAGCAGTATTACAAAATAGTTCAATTACGAACGACGAAACGTCTTATCTACAAAGCATATAGCATATATGCTTAGGGTATATAGCTATAATTAGTGAAAGGATTTAAATTACTAATAATCGTATATAGTAGATAGTGGAATAAATAAGATATAAAATTGTTGTCATTTAGCATTGTAAGTGTGAAAACTGAAATGCCTTCCAAGAATTTAAGTTATAACAAACAATGATAGAATTAGAAAAACCCTGCTATCTGAAGTCGAAGCTGCCTATTCAATGATCTGAGAGATGATCATCAATTTGTTTTTTTTTTCACATCCTTTACTCCACTGAATGTAGTACGTTGTAGGCTTATTTTGCAATTTGCCGTGTCACAAGCATGTGCGTTTTAAATTTATAATTAGTTATGCGAATTTTACATGATTCCTATTTCTATAGCAATCGAAAAATAAATGCGTCTCAAATGTACGCTTTAAGTAAACCAGTTTAATCTTGTATTGCATTGCGTTTCAATAAACCTATGATTTTCAAGTTCTTTACCAATCAACTTTAACCTTGAAGAAAAGTATGATGTTAAAGCTAAGTATATGAGTGAACTGTTGGAATTTACGTTGCATCAATCTGATCAGTAAAAATTACTCAAAAATAAATATTTTAAATCATCAAGCACGAACAGGAAATTTGTGAGAGTTCATAAATTCAAACTAAGAAGATCAAATAAAGTCAAATAAAACATGAAAAATGAACTTCTGTAGGTCGGTAACGAGGAAATTTACTTTCACTATCAACTACATCGGAGATATACGACTTGCATAACTCGCTCACGACTTTGGCATCAGGTCAATATTGACCTTGACCCAACTCGCCAGATCATAATAAAAGTAAGTGTGAAGGTGCAATTACACATAAAAAGCGTGAAGGTAGGATTACACGTGAACGAACATTTCAAAATAGAACAACTTCCTATCAAGGTGTTAATTCCGTCTTACCTGTCTCTAATGTTCTCCAGGTAATTGGCGATATAGTCGACCATTTCCTTTGCGAATGCCCGGAATTCAGATGCCTCCATGTCGATCTATGAAAAGACACATATTTCATGAATTACTATTTCATAATCATATAATGGAGAGTAAATAATTAAATCATTATATGCAAGGTTAATGCCCAGCCGCAATTATTTGTTATGCAGTACTTACGGATGGAAGGTTAGTTTTTGATGAATAAGCCTTTTTCGACATGAGTGCAATGCTTAAGATCATGAATTTAGTTTGAGATAAATGATTAGTCATAATTAAACAAAATTTCTTAGTATTTGTAGAAGCTTTGCAGTAGTATAGCTAGAAGTTGCTTAATTGAATTTTATCAATGAATTTTCAATTGTTTGTGGTCAAGTCTGCTCAAGTTAGCTAAAACACGTTTTTATAGTTTGGGATTTTAAACCAGCTTTATGATGGCTCAGTTTCTTATCTAGTGAAATTTTTAGACACATCAATTTTTAGTGATTTAACGTCATTTATAGCACCGATTGTAAATTGTGACGTTTGGGAAAAATTAATTTTGACTTTTTCAATCAGTCAAGATGAAAGTCGAATATATAAATATTCAAAGTGCTTCTTTTTCATTCGAGATTTATAATACTTAAAGCCGACACTGCCGTGTGCTATAAAAATGCATGTTAACATACAAAATATATTACATACATGAATTTTTTCTGATTTTTAATTTGCCTCATCAATCATTAAATAATTAAATTAAAAGCATATCAATTTTACACTTTATATGACATGCGCTTTTACGTTTCTTACATAGTCATTTTTAATGAAATCTAGACAGAAAATTCGGGTATCTACCGAAATATTTACACAATCTTAAAAAATTTGTTTTAAAAGAAATAACAAAGAACGTATCTATAATATCACATTTTATGCATATTTACGCTGTGCTTTCAAATTTAGAAATACATATGTATTTTTTGTTATTATTGGCAAAATCGGTCTTTTCATGCTTTTCCATAATACAATGGAAATGGGTTTTTTGAATTATAACAATTACAAATTTCTCAAAACATATGAAAGGAATTTTGAAAGAAAAACTATTTTTGCATATTGCAAAATTCGCTTATAAAATAAATATTTAACAAATAAAGCCCGACTGCACAAATGCTTAACCTGTAGGAGTTTAATAAAAATATGCATTAATGTAAAGAAAAAATAATTCAATTGATTTGTTGTTATTTACCAGTTTCAAGGGCATCATTAATCAATCTTGTTACTGCAAGTGTTTAATGATTTTCCTTTAATTACGATTACAGCATTTTATGTAAATTTCATTAAAATTATGCATCCACCCCTGTACCTGTTGTTATGACATGCGATGGCCTAATAGGAATATTAAAAATCCAATTGCGGATATATCCAGAATTTTTCAATGAACAATTTTATCATTGAAATATTAAGATCTTGTGGAAGAAAACAAGATCATGCTGCTTTTCAATGAGAGGAATTAATCGACTTTATTTTCTGTTTCGTGCAGAATGTGTTGCACCCAAGGCTCTAGCATTGAGGCATTCACATAATCAAGTTAGCTATTGATACGGAGAATGATTTTTATTACTTGATTTTAGTTTAATCACGCTTACGCCAACGTCTTAGATCTTATGTAATATAAGTAATGTTTGATTGCAATTTTTGATCTTATCATACGAAAACATATTTGTGGACACTGCTTTCTATTCAAGGGTTTTAGTTTTTACATTTTTATCTTATCTATATTATTAAAAGTATTTAACATATTTTTTTTTCACTCCTATACGTTTTAACGAGGTTAATTAAACTAATCAAAATGTGAGTAAAAGTTTCTATACAATAAAATTATAATAATTGGTGTTATAACTTTCTCGGCAATATATCCTGATCTGCTTAATTTATGAAAATAACATTTTTGAGTAGCTATTCTAAATATACAATATTACTTATGTATTACTTCCTACAAAATGTCAAAATAAGAAAATCAAAACAAGTTATTACAGCATAGAATCTCGTTCGCTAAATTTAAAATATGGAAAACATTATGTAGGTGCATGCAAATTTAAAAATGTCTATGGTCCAGAATTAAATGCAAAAGCTAATTTTGACTTACATATGTACATATGTATGTATTGTATGTAATTTTATAAATTAAAAATTGACTACAAAATTGTTTGATGGATTTAATTTTCTTCACAGTATCACTCTCATTTAACTTTAAAAGTCTTCTTCCTTTCTATAATGTACATATAATGTATACTATATATAACATTTTTTAGATTAAATTCTCCTTAACAAAAACACAGACTTCAAAAATTTTCGTTAGGAATTTATTCATATTTTTATTTTAAGCCTATTATATGACTTTGACTTTGACTAATAATCGAAAACTAATTTGTTTATTTTAATTTAGTTCTTCAATCCGTAACTTTCTCTTTCTGATTTAAAACAAAATATTATGTTATTGAAATACTGGAAGAAGTTTTCTCAACATTCTCGGTAAAAGACATTCCTGTCGAGATTATGTTTTATACCTATTAACTCACTTAATCAGTGTGCCTAGACTTAATGTTTCAGGTAAGAAGTTAAAAAAATACACCTACATAAGGCATGATTTTCAGATGATTCAAAATATTCCTCACACAATAAGTTTTTTTGTATTTGTCTCTAAACTTATGGATAAAATTTAATCGAATGGTTAAAAGATGTCTGATAAATATTATAAACTAGAAGAAAACATTTTTGAGAAAAATCTCAGACTGAATAAAATTTAGCTCTCCTGCTCCCAGCGTTTCTCGGGCTGCATATTATATTTAAATTATTATTATTATAATTGCGAAATGTAATGAGTTTAACTAAGAGACAGCCAGTGTAGAATATTTATTGCTTAATTAATTTATACCAACAATTTTAAGCTATTTTAATTGCTTCTATACGTCCTTTCTGAGTATCTGAAGAACATTTGTACAAATTTGAGAAACTCAGCTTCACACAGCACAAAACACACCCAAATTCCCTATTTCTATTAAAAACGCGTCTATTTAAATATTTATGATTGCCGTATTGATAATAAAGTCAGAATTAGCGACCATTTTAATCCATATATATATGTATGTATCAAGAATATGTATGCAAATTCTGAGTGTAATTGTAATAGCAGTGTAGATTTGTACAGCGAACAAATAAGATAGAGCGACAAAATTTTTAAAAAATTGGCTAAATCATGCCCGGAAAAATCCTCGACTTTCCAGTGAAAGTCCCATCGGAATCGGTCTAGTCTTTCTCACGTTTAGCAAGGACAAACAGGCAGACAGATAAAAATTGTTAAAACAATTATATAAAAATACAATTATTTTGAAATCACACCAATTTTGTGATTTTCAAAGAAGATTAAGCTTTTTATGTAGATAGAGCTCTAGCGGATTTGGATAGATATTCTGTGATGCCGTCAAATTATAGCATGAACTATGTTGAAATCATAAAATTAAAGGCGTATTGCAGTGGTAAGGAAACTGTTTGAAAATTTATGATAAGTTATACTAAAATATCTCAAATTGTAAAAACTCAATGCCTACTTAATAAAATTTCAAATTTTGTTACTATTGATTTTTATCTACTACACAATATTTAAGAAAAATCTAGAATAGAATTACCTATTGATTTCACTAATTTTTAAAAATTTTAAATGTGGAAATGCAAAAATAACTTTTAACTAATTATTTTTTATAAGATCTGATATAAAAATACTATTGATGAAAATTAAGCCAATAAAAAAAAGGCACTTTGAACATTTCTTAACACTTTGATTCAGTTGAACGCTCACGACATTGACATAAATGATATTTGGCCGGGAGGGGAATATAAAAAATGCATAATACCACTTATAAAAATTTACCAGAATTGAATTGCTGCAACTGATGGAGTTACAACACCCCCGGGTTACGGTTGGCTTGGCACTACACAAAGAAAATATTCTTGCAAATAATGAAAGTGACTATTGCACGCTGCACTTGAGAACAATTGACACGTAAAAAACTATGTAATTGCGATACTGTTAAGTAACACCACACACAAAAAAAACATTTTGAATTTTGTAGGAGCAACCTTTAGCACTACTGCAGTTTTATTAGTTGTTTAAAAGCAAAATAAGTAATTTTATTAATTCGTTAAATGAGATACTCACGTTTATAAATGATCCTCAGATAAAGTAAGTTTTATTAACCACTTGATCGTTGATAAGCACTGAAAGCCTGAATTAAATTCCGACCACTTGTTGTTGATGAAGACTGCAGCTCGTTGGTTAGCCCCGAATTGTCTAACTAGCTTAAAAGTCGTAGTAGGTGTAAATTTAAACTTTATGGAAATATCACACAGCAGATCCAACTATTATAGATTTGAAGCACTTTAACTAATCACCGATCGTGCGAAAAAGCGTTACAACGTTTTATATGACGAGTCACTATCTTTAAGACGCTTCTAGCCCAACTGAGCCGTGGAGTTGGTCATCCAGAGCTTTTAAAGACCGCCACTCGATTCAACAGTACTTGGAACTAATGTTGGAGCCAGCATGTGAAATGTTCCGCCACCTTGCGCTGGACTGGGGATTCCCACCCTGCGCCGCTGAGATTTAGCTCCTCGACGTGGAGTTCGAATCAGTCACCGTGCACACACACCCGTAAAATCGACCTAGATTCTAAGGCTCTGTGCACAGGGACGGGGGGCAGAGGGCCTGAAAGCTGCTAGGATACTTCGGGCTGATTTATTCCCAGATTGGAGGACAAGTTCACCCGGCACAGGAAGCGAATTAAAACGCCAAGTGATGTGGGTGAAAGGCATTTAAAGCTTTGTTCCCTTCCATCCACTTCTCGATTGTCATCGCCAGAAACACTTTAAGGTCTCACACGATTCAGGTAAGTAGCATTTGCCACAGTCCAAGAGCTTTTAGCAATCGGACATTTAAATTTACTACTATCAATGGAGGCACTTTAGTAGCGCAAAATGTCGATGAATGCATTATCAAATTATAAAATTAAACGCGAGAAAGTGACTCGGTTCATTCTCAATAAGCAATTTATTCAGATTCTTTTAACATTAGTCTTGCGGTTTTTCTCTTAATAAACGTAACATTAAGTGGGTACTTACACTAATCAATTATTTGTTATTATTATTATTTACATTTTTATTTCAAATACAGTGTCAAATTGTGGATTAAATATTATAATGTCTGTAATTACCTAAGTCTCAATTGAGTTGATTAGACCAGAAAACAATTTTTTTTTTTAGTGTTTGGACAGATCATAATAATAAATGTTGATCATAGAAAGTGGAATAATAATCTAAAATATAAAATATCATTAATATATATAAAACTTTCTACACAATATCACGAATAAGTTATTCATGGGCTTTTTATGATTTTTATTCAAATTTTACTGTGATAAAATAATTGGTTTATAGAAAAAGAGTCAATTTCACAGCATATTTGGACAAGTTTTAAAGATTTTTGGTTTTTTATATAATAGCTTAAGATTCAAGCTTTTATTTAAGTTATGTTACTAGCTCCAAGAGGTATTTATAAATTTTTAATGATTTTTAATAAAAGGTAAAAATTTGAATTCATAAAGTTTAAAAATACTCTTTATAGAAACCTTCTTTTTATATAATTACTATTTAACCATAATTAGAAAA
Source organism: Eutolmus rufibarbis (assembly GCA_963920795.1). Lineage (NCBI taxonomy): Eukaryota > Metazoa > Arthropoda > Insecta > Diptera > Asilidae > Eutolmus > Eutolmus rufibarbis. Next base: position 34,222,722 of record OY987207.1, on the reverse strand, counting down.
TTAATTTAAAATATAATTTATTAAATTTGAGTATTCCAAGTGTACACAATTCTTTTTATTACAATTAATTCTATAGATAGGCTACTCTGCTTCTCAAGAGTCAAGACCTCAATTAATCTCAATGAATTTATTGCCTTTGTATGCCATTGTATTTCATAGCCACCTGAAGAATTTTTAGGAGAAATAATGGAACAAACAAACTAATGGTCAAATATTAGTAAGAGTGAACACTTATCCCGGAAAGCGTAGTAGATTATAAATATTTATATTTTTCTTAATTTTCATTACAAACCAACCTACAATTAGTTCGGCTTAAGCCAGGCTTAACTCAAGTTTGAGCTATATTTAAGCCATGTTTGATGACACTAATAGTGTTGTTGATAAAAATTTCACTTAAGTGTCTTCTAGGATTTAAAACAAATAATTATAATTACTACCCACCACCTGCTATAAAAAAGTAGGTGCCTATCGTATACGACGTAAGAACTATTATGCATATTTAAGTCAATTTGCAGGTATCCAGGTGCGGGCAAGCTAGTAAGGAATATATAATAAAAATTTGCAGTCGTACTTCGTTTAAAAAATAAACACCTGAATATTGTTCGTAATCTACAAAAGCTCTCATAAAAAAAGATTGTCCTTACGAATTAGAGGCATTTTATGGCTGGCATTTGCTTTTCGAAATAAACGGAACAAAATATATTAACGACGTAGCGTAGACGTAATTAATATATTTGTATTTGTAAATGATGATTTCCCCTTTTAAAAGCATAAAAATGCAAAGTACGTCTACAAGCTATCTACATAAACATCAAACATATGTGTTTATAAAACAAAAATCTGGACCTACGCCAACTATAGCTCCAGATGACGGTAAACATTAAATATTATGCGTTTTTCGATTTTCTTTTGCAGCCATTCTAGGCCAAACTGGTGGAATTCGATTACTCATAAAAACTTGTAGTGGACACAAGTCCATCTGTACGACCGGTTCTTCACATTTATTTCGTATTTCAATATAATCTCGAAAATCCCAAGACGCGTCATAACTACGTCACATCTCAGTGGCAAAACCAAAACCACTTGCAAATATCAACAAAGAAGCAACAAGAGATCGACTTTCATTTCTGGTACTCAGGCGAATACCCCGATGAAAGAAGTTGAAGTTGAGTCGAGTAGTTCTTTTCATTAAGAAGATTCTTGAGGATGCTCACAGTTCTCAAAGCTTTTGTCGACGGAATTGCGTTTAGTTAAAAAATGAAAGGAATAAGAAAGTCAGACAATTAGCTGTAGAGTTCTGGGAATGGATTTAGTTTGCGATCAAAGAAAAAAAGGGGTTTTTTGCTACAAAGAACATTTACGAATAATAAATAGTATTTTCTTTTATTTTATTTCTACAAATATTCGCATGGTAAAATTGGATTGAGAATCACACATGTAATTAATTATATGTATGTAAATATACTTAAATACGACATATGTATAAAACCGCAAACATATATATATATATATTCTCGGAACCAAATATTTGATCAACGAAAAACCTGTTGGCAAACAATTTAAGTACTTACCTACACTAGTAAAATCTAACCACACGTTTTAATAAATGGTACCGGTTTAGTTCATAGATCATTGAACCAAATTCTTTCAATTTTAGCAGAGGTTCAATTGCACTTATTGCATTTTTAAACTTAAATATATATGTATAAATAAAAACTTAAGAATTCAAACCTAACCTGAGGTATTCGAACTCGCATTTGCAGGCATTTTGTCATAGCACGTGTATTGCGAAATACTTTCTCATTGCAGGTATGCATGATCGAAACATTTGACTCAAAACCTTGAGCCGACTGCGCGAGTGCCACTTTATATGTAGAATACATTATAACTATTAATTGTTCTTTAATCAAGTTGAAGGTTACTAGCGATAGTAGATAGGCTTTTCTCCTAATTCGACGTACTTTCTAAACTAAGAGAAATACCCTTGAAATACGAATAATGTGCTACATATTTCTTTTCACGCGCTAAGAAGTTACAACACTTCTTACTTTAACATCCCTTCGACCCTTCTTCAAAAAAGCTTTCAATTCCATTACCCACCCACGTCCTGCATAAGTTTCCCTTAGTCCTTCCTATTGAAATACTACAATTGGTTAAATTAAGCATTTCACAAGCTTCAGCGGGCCTTCAGGTTTTCATTTTCAGCCTCTTATCAGCCGACATAGTCAGTTGCTCGCATGACTTTTCGACTTTTAAGGGTGGCTTCCGATTCCGAGTTGTTAAATTGAATTAATATCTCCACCCACCTAAGGGAATTGATTTTGATCTATGAACGATGCTCAGAGCTTTTGGCAAGTTCTACCAAAGCTCTTAGAGTGAATTACCTCGAAAATCTATATGAAGCTTCTTGAAATTCATTTATTCTAGAATGTATCTTTACCTCATGAATGTTGTATCGCTTTATGCGTTTCCCGACTTTTATACCGAGATTTTGTCCTGCAATATAGGCTGGAAGTAAATATTTAATCCTTATCCTACCTTTTAAGAAGATTTCATTCATAGTCTTAATTAACTCTTAATTGTTGTGAATTAAAGTAAGAACAATAGAAATTCGAAGAGTATACTTCCATACTTAATCTAACGATCTACGTAAATTGCAAATGCATTGAGATTTAGCATTTAACCTAAAAATAGGACAAAATATTTTCAGTTCTTATTATTAACTCTTAATTCCCAGCAGACACTCTGGATGAAAGATAAATAATCTAAAATTAAATTAAATGGGCTTAACATTTAGAGATCATAAAGAGTGGCAGATTCTTTCTTGGGTAGAATGTATTTGACATTTTTGATATTGGTCACAAATTGAATTTTTTTTTCCAGAAAAATGCTGATGAAATCTAAACTTGTATTCATTTTGTTCTGAAATTTTGCCATATTTCTAGGGTGTTATATTTATGTATACCACCACCATCTATCACGAATGAAAAAAAAAAAACAGTTTCAGACAAAACCTACGTATTTTGTAGGATAGAATCCGAATCTTCAATAAAAAATAGGGGTTCCCATTTCAAATTTTAAAGTTACCCCAAGGGGTGGAATGAGTTATCGAGTTTGCTATCATGGATAGCATTTTTAAAAATATTGAACACAAATTTTTTTGTTTTTCGATTTCATGTGTATTTCTAGAGTTGTTTGACCGTTCCGAGACTATCCAATTGTATCTTAAAACTAGCTTGCCCGCCCCCAGCGTTGCCCGGGGTTATTAATTATTTAATTTACACAGCGTACGCGAAGACTGCCTCATTGATGATTGCTTTTTGTCCTACATCACCGATATTCATCGTCATACATAGGTTAGTTAATTTACGCAAAGATTTATCAATTATTCTATTAAATTTCCTCTTACATTAGTCTATTAATAGCTTTCTTTCATATGATGTGTTGGAAAGAGTTTTATGAATTTAATCCAAAAAGCCAATGGTCCTTATATTCGGAGATTCTGCCCTGCGTTCAAAGTGTCTCCTCATTGCTTGATTTTAATTACGCATTTCGTTAGGCATTTTTTAAAATAAATTCCGCTGTTTACTGCTTAATACGGTCTTTTGCTTGCATGTTTAGCAATAACCGGGTATAGCATTTACTTAGTTTTGTAGGTAGTAAAAGTAAATAAATGCTCATTCTCGCAGCAAGTTTTGGCAAGTAAAATAATTCACATAATTTCTAGCATTTACTAGTACAGAGAGTTTTTACCAGGGACCGAACTAGTTATGACCAGTTTTGAAAAAAAGCTTTCTTTACCTGTTACTCTCGACCGATAATAATGTCAAGCTAAGAGAAAAAAGCTCAACGGGTTGATTTGTTTTCTGGCAAAAATAAAAAGGCAGCTTAGATTTTTATTTTTACGAGCTTAAAATAAGAAGTTTTACAGCTTAATATTTTTCTGGTAAAAATAAAAAACCTGTAAGCCTTTTTCTTAAGAAAAAAAAAGTTCATTTGTAATTGTTAACGGTTGAGAAAAATTTAATTTGAATCGTGGTAACTTTATAACTCGCGCTTGAAAATGTAAAAAGCCAATACTTTCACTAGAAATAAATAATGAACTTTAGAACTTGTTATTTCTGGCTCGAAAATATAAAAAGAAAGCTAGTTTTTTATTTTACCAGAAAAACCTATTAAGCTTCTGAGCTTGTTTTTATTTGTTTCAAATTAAAATTGGTTAAAAATAACAGTTGAGATACGCCGCTTTTTAAGAAAAGCTACATTGAAGAGCTTTACAGAAACAAAAAGGGACATCGTACGCAACACTTTGGTATAATTTATTTTATTCTACTATGACAACTTGCCTCAACTTTTTTAGTTTAAAAATTGAAAAATATCAGTTATTTTGGGTCCCTGGTTTTTACTTTAAACAAGTGATTGTACTCATTACATGTTTGATTTTGATTTACTTGACCTACTCTCTGCCACCTTTCTGTGAGAATATTCTATACTTTTACAATATATAATACATAGTACATTACATGTTTTCACGAATTTAAATTCTTAGCTACAATGAAAAAAAATTAAATAAATTCTTAAAAACAAAAAAAAATAATTAACAGCATTTCGAAAATTACACAATACAAATCGAATTTAGAAACCGCAGCGGCGAACTTAAATAAAGTCCTAACCTGAATTCTTGCAAAAATTTAAATTTTTATTTGAACAGATTGATTGATTACTTTAGATTTAATAACAATTGTATACCTAGTTTTTTGCAAAATCAATTATAGCCTAATGCGGCAGTACTATTATAAATATACGAGAATTTATATTTACACCATATTTATTATTAAAAGTTGTAGGTATGCTCAAAAATCTGAAAACGATATACATATGTTTTTCCTACAATAATTATGAAAAAGTTCAACGTGAAGATAGTTTCTACATAGATTATATTGAATTGAAGAGAGGTTGTTACTATGTACTTGAATACTTCTTAAATCTATTACTCAAGTGAAAGAATTCGAGCTTAAATAAAAAAAAGGGGGCGGCTCAAACTGCAGCTACATGGTTTTGGTTCAAGTTAATCCGACAAAATTTCAGCATCAAATCGACCAAGATGAAAGATGATTTTCAAGCCCACTTCAACCTTGCATGGAACTATAGTACATATGAAATTTTCTATAAAAAAGAAGAATATGTTGTTTCCCACTTTTAATAATAATTTGTTTTTTCAGAAGTAGTAAAACCATTTGAATCCAAAATTTATTATAAATATTACAACTAACAAGAACTAGACATTTCTTATAAAAAAATTTGATAAAAAATAAATAAGTAATGGCATTTAGCATTTAAATTTTGCAGCTGCACGACGAGTGTTTGTACAAGGACTTTGGCAAGCCTGTCTACGAGTTTGAACAGGACAGCAGCATAGGCCATCACTATCGACCTCCAGTTCACTTAGACAAACGTTACTTTGCGGGCATGGTGATATCTTTGATAGCGCTTGCTGTTTTCTATCACAATATAATTTGAACAATTGGGACAATCTGAATTTCAGGTCATAATAGACTTCAGTGGCAAGACTAACGTTTACCAATATACAGAAGCTAAAAATTGTAATAAGAACTCCAACCAAAGCATCTCCACCCATGTCGTAGTACATGTTCGACGAGTTCTCCATCAAAATGCATTTCATAATTTTATAAATGAGCTTCTCCATAGTGCACCATATTATTATTGTACCAAATTCCATTAGGAGCAAAGCAATAACGAATTCAGCAAATATTCGACAAGTACTTGGAATAAACAAGTATCTCCTGGGGTACACTTCTATATCACGTATTAAAAGTATCATAGCAATAAAGAATAGCCAACTCGCCAGACTGGGAGCAGGGGAACAACCATCTAGAGGTTGTTCAAGAAATATTGAAACTCTTAATAGTGAATGTACGAGACTTGCAAGAGTAACAGCTGATCTTGCAGTCATTTTGCATTAATATATTAGTGTCTTCTTAGCTCAAGTTCATCTACACAAATTCTCCTCTTTTTCCCTGGGGATTTTCTTGGGTTCTTCCTGATTAGTTCTTGTGAAATAGGAATCACATAAAACACAAAATTGTTCTTTGTACTAAAATAAAAATAAAAATAAAATTTTCATTTCGTAAATTATAGATAAATAAACCTCACTTTATTAGGGTATTTATAATGAATTGATAGACTCCAAATTCGTATAGACCCCACAATATTATGAGGTCAGCAATGAGATAACGTACGATTTCAAATCCTTCTTCAGTTCTCGATATACGAACAAATTTGGAAACTGGAACTTGTCCATCTATTGTATACAGGAAAAATAGGCAATGGTTTACGAAACTCGCCTGAAAAGGAAAAGATTTTTCTTTATAAGCATTTATGAAATGCTAATAAATATTGATTTGATTGACAAAGCGAGTGGCACGCCTGCTACGAATTAGAATTTCAGAATGGTCATAACGTACACAATCTTAAAGGCAGCTTCTTCCAATTCATTTCAATATTTAAATAATTTTCGAAAAAAGTAAGTTTAATCAAATGACCAACAATTTCAGATTTTGAAAAATTATATTTACAAACTGTAATTGGTAATTGGCCCTTAAATATTCATTTTAAGCAACTTCATTTGTTAAATTGCTTTATATTAAGAGGCTTTTCACTTAATCAATTAACGTGGTTTTTCCAACATTTCTAAAGGCCATTAAGATAACAAAATCAAATTTTGCTTTAAGTCAGTAACTGAATAATTTCTTCTAAATTTTTTTTTTTTCAAATTTTTACATATTAGGTCCTACCCACAAATCGTTAGCTCAATTTTTAAAGGTATCTCAAGAGCAAATTCGGTGGGTACATATTAAAGTGTAAACTGAATCGATCATTTTTCTTGATTTTGATTTTATTTACAAAATAGTCAGCTAAAGAGAACAGTTATTTAGAGACAAGTTCTATGTTATGTTGGATTTTCAAATATCTTGATTTCCGGGAAATTAGAAAAAAAAGGGAAGGATCAAACTACATAGAGATCGAAAAATCATTTGAGAAAGTTCCAAATGATTTGCGAGAGAAGAGGCGTATCTGGAGCTCGCGAAGACAATATAGCACACCTTTTTAATTTTCAGTAGTGCTTTATATTCCATCCAAATTAATTTCCCTCTGTTGTTGGCTTCTACAGTGCAGCTTATCCCATTTTTGCTGCATTTAACAGAGACAAATGGAAGAAAAATGGTTTCCATGCACTCCTTTAGTTGTGAAAGGTCTCACACAACTATGATACAATTTTGAAAATTCAAACCAATTGACAAAATACAAATTTTATTAATTGTTATGCTCACTTGTTATGCCAATTTTGCTCAAGCTTAGCCTCAATATTTCTAATGCTTTTCAAATTCTTAACTTCATTTAATTTTCATGTATTAATGTTCTTTATATAATATCATTTCTACCACAAATAAATCAAAAATTTACATCAAAGCAAATGGCAGTTAAGTACATATACGGCAGTCTAAATTTACTGAAGGGGCAAATTAGATTATAAAACGTTTGTTCGGACACCACAACACAAGAATGAAGTTGATATTTCGCAATTTTAGTCACGAAATGTGTTCGGACTTCTTTTTAGAAAGCTCTAAGGTTTACAAATCCTCTCTTCTGAGAATTTGGCTTTTATAACACTTTTTGATATTTCAATAGTTTAACTCTGAGTTATTTACTTTTAGCAATTTTTGCTTTCATAATTTCCACTCTCAATTGCATATTTTATAAAAATTTCAAAGTTATAAATTCTAACTAGTTACATTAACACTTGTAGAAACATTAAATTCTGTATACAAAAAGCTCCTAACAACTTAAATAAGTTCAATTTCGACTGTTTAAAGTGAAAATTTCCACTTACCACATAACCATTTACACAGAGATAATAAAGAACATAGTAAAATGGTACTGTAACTAATCGCAATGTTACATCCACTACCAAAATTTGTAAGAACATCTGCAATTTTGTTGTATTAGTCATAAATCAAAAAATCAAATCAAATTTTTACCTCCATTACTCCAGCGACATATTTATTTCTTGCTCTGTAAAATGAGGGCGTTAAGCAATCATAAGACAAATAATATCCACTTATTGCAACTGCAAAGACGAAATTAGGCAAATCTAATGGCAGAGACCATGTGGACGAATTTATGATGTCAATTAAACTTAACTGCACTATATAAAACAGAACTGGCAGAGAAAATCTAGCAAAATAAATTAACTGGCACCAGTATTCCAAAACGCAGTCACATTCAACCATCGTTTATTGATTTAAAATAAAGAAAATTTAATAATTTGTTTTGAATTTGACCTAAATTGACAACCTATATTTTAATTTAAACCTCAAAACTGCTTATTAGTGAGCATTGACAACAAGTAGAAAACAAATAAGAGTAGCAAGGGCTATTTAAATTTAAATTTATTTTCATATTTATGAAAGGTTTTCAGGCCAAGCCCACTATTTATTATACAGTACCTACCTAAAAATGTGGATTTTCGAAAAAATCGGTAATTAATTACACAAATGCAAAAAACCCGAAAAAAGTAGTCTTTTTGTACGATTTTTGACTATTTAACGGCTAAGCAGCTACTAAAAATCTAAAAATCAATAGGTAAAAGTTCGTAAATATCGCTCCAAGGACTAATGTTTTGGCATTAGGTAACGTGGTTTAGTCGCAGTAATTAGACAAGTGCAAAAAACAAAAATAAAACGAAAAATGGCGTTTATAAATTTATATATGTATGTATATAATAATAATTGGGTTAAATTTGCAGCACGAATTAAGGCAAAATTGCATCTCTTGATGAAATAATACTAAGCAAGTAAATGAAATGACAGACTTTTTCTAATCTTACCTATTTCTGTAATAAAATTTTAAACTCCTTCTATAAAGAAATTATGCAATTTTGGAATAAATGCCAAAATTTGAAATTTTTGGAATATTAGGTGGAATAAACTTTTAATAAACTTGAGTACAGCTTCCACATCTTTTTGGAACATTACTTAAATAATAAAGAAAAAACTCAAACTATTCCAAACCAGTGAAACTAACATCTAGCTATTGGCAATTACCGTATTAAATTTCTTTGGTATAATATTTGAAAAAATAATATACTTCCCAACATCCAATTCGGTTTCTGGAGTTAACATTCTACTATGTAAAAATTGATGTTATAGTACATAAAAAAAAGGATCAAATGAATAAATACCTTCTTCTTCTACCTCCTTCCCAAACCCCCAATTTACATAAAAATTGAGTTCTTTGACATATTTTTTTAAATAAATTTAATGGTTTTGAATTTAATGTTTTACAAAAAAATGCTTACATAATAAAAATTTTATTTAAAAATTATAATTAAAACAGATTGCATTTACTCAGTCATTGTAGACCGACCAGAAGTTTTTGGCATTTTCTTATTCGTAGAATCCTCTAATTCTTTCGGCTTATAATAATGTGGAGCAACTTCTAAAAGCCATTTGCTTTCAATTTCAATTACCTGTCGCATATATTCTTTAGTAGTAAACACCAGTTCATGGTATAGTACCCATCTAGGAAGCTCTTCAAAGAGCGATGAGTTTGGATGGATCATAACCGTTTGGTTATGTTTGATGGTCTTATAATTTCCGCCTTTGGATAATCTAGCAACATGATAAAAATACCCAGCGGTTATCGCTTTGCGAATAGGTACAGTTTCAGGTAAGCATGAGACCATGTCTATTTCTACCCTTTGCATCAGACCCACTAACTGCTCCCGCACATCTCTTGCACGCTTCATTGATCTGTATTGAATAAAATTTTCGTAGCACCACTGCGTGCTAAAATCTGTTTCCGCCCATTGATTGTAAACTTGCAATAAGCTCAAGTGATCGCCGTGTAAATGATTGAAATTCTTTCTGGCAGTATCTGCATGAATGATTTTATCTTTTGGCCTGTAGAAAATTGCACTGTTAACGGAGAGCATAGCAGCAATTGTGACTATTTCTTCTGAGCATTTGTATCTAGAATTTGGAATAAATGTATCTATAGTAAAAATAATATAAATAGTAAAACAAAAGTAGCGTACTTTTCACTGGCCAAAAGCATTTTAGCCATCATGGGATCCACAGGAAATTCGGCCATTCGTCTACCCAGCTTGGTCAGCTCACCATGGTGATTCAGCGCGCCAAGAGCATACAATTGTTCTAATGCTAATACCAAAGTTTCATGAGGCGGAGGATCAAGAAAATCAAAATGAATTAAGTCATTTATTCCTAAAGCCTTTAGCATTAACACTGCATTTCCTGTAAAAAAGATAAATTTAACTAAAATGTTCAAATATTGATTTTTAGAATCTTAAACTCACCGAGATTTATTCTCTGGATTTCAGGAACAGTATTATCTTCCAATTCATGTTTATACGCCCATGCAGTATATAAACGGAAGCATTTTCCAGGCGCCACACGTCCTGCTCTACCTGCTCTTTGATTTGCAGAAGCTTTTGAAATTGGTACTATCATCAGTGATTCCATTCCTGTTCTAGAATTAAAATTATTCTGTTTGGCGAATCCTGGATCGATGACATATATGATGTTATCAATGGTAAGTGAAGTTTCTGCAATATTTGTGGCTAGAATTACTTTTCTCGCATTCGGTGGCGTCGGTTCAAATATTTTAGCCTGCATGTCACTGGGTAAATTTGCATACACTGGTAGAATTAAGAGTTCACGTAACTTTGACCCAAGTCGTTTGACTCGGTCTTGAAGTATTTCTTGGCATGTTTCAATTTCATCTTGACCTATGTAAAATTAAAGAGCATTCGTAAATGAGAAGAATAATAAAGTACAATTTTTTAATATTAAATTTATATTACCTGTTAAAAAGACTAAAATATCTCCAAGTGGTTGAGTTGCATGAATCTGAAGAACCGAAACAACACAAGCATCTATATAATCAGCTTCCGGAGCTTTAGTATAGTAAATATCAACCTGGAATTTGCCAAAAATATAGAATTAATTTAAAAGCGAGACAAATTAACCTACCGGAAATCGTCTGCCGGGTATCCTAAAAATAGGGGCATCATCAAAAAATTTTGAAAATTTATCAGCATCTAGTGTAGCACTGGAAATCAGTAGTTTTAACTCAGGCCTGAATCTAGCAATATCCTTGACCAATCCAAAAAGAATGTCAGTGTGCAGTGTCCGTTCGTGAGCCTCGTCAATGATCATCACACTATAAGATGCCAGATCAGGTTCAGATAAAAACTCTCGGTGTAAAGTACCATCAGTCATATATTTTAAAACAGTTCTTTCTGAAAAATAAATATTTTACTTATTTATTAGAATTTTAAAAATTCGGTTGTTTCAGTTGTTGGGAAAAAATTCGTTATATATTCCATCATTTACCCCTCTTTCGTGTATTTGAAGAAATATTTTAAACTAAAACTTACCAGACGTACAGTCCTCAAAACGAATGCTGTATCCAACCTCGTTACCGAGCTTAACACCCATTTCTTGAGCAACGCGAGCAGCAACAGACATCGCAGCAACTCTCCGAGGCTGTGTACAACCAATTTTTTTCTTATCCTTCGTAAAACCTGCCTCAAATAAATATTGCGGAATTTGTGTAGTCTTTCCAGATCCAGTTTCACCTTCAATAATTAAAACCTTCATTTAAAAAATGCAGAAGTGAGTAGTTTTCTAGAGAGCCACAAATCTCACCTGATGTTCCTTAATAGCTCTAATGAGATCACCTCTGAATGGATACACCGGAAGGGACTTTTTCGTTTCTTCAATGTCCATCTTTTTCCTTTCAAGCTCTGTTATCTCGGGCTTTCTGTCCTTTTGTTTCGAACCTTCCATTGTGAGAGCCTGAATAAATTCGATTTGGTCCTCCAAGAGAAGATCGTACTCTCCCTTGGTCTTTGCATCCTTGGCGCCAAACTGAAACATTGCGGATGCAAGCTGTTCGGACTCCCATTTCTTTTGCTCCGAGTTAGGTTGTTTTTCACGTTCATCAATTTCAATGTACTCCTCTATTGAATGAAAAGCAGGGATGTTTAATGACGAATATTAAGACAAGTTATAATTTTCGCATTATTTAATTTTATATCTAAACGCAATATATTTTTAAGAATGTCCCAGGTAAGAGCAATTTGCTTCATACCACACGAAATAACTCTAACTTACATATTATTTATCTTATGGACGCGGTCGAGGCTTTATTCAATAGTGAAAAGTCGTACTCTGGACTTTCCATTGATTGCTTGCTTGCTTAGTCGGCTTTCTATCTTGCTCCTTCATAAAATAAATCTTAAAATTCGAAAAAAATTCTACCATTCTACCAAAAATCCATACCAATTAAAACAGAACATTCCAGATAACTTTTTTTTATACTTCGAATTCCACAAAAGTGTGAGTATAAACATACCCAATTTATAATCCTCTTCAGACTTTCTAAAGTTTTAAAAATTATATCTTTCAAGCCCGCTTTAACACTTTCTTGTGAAAATTTCAGTCTCCTTTTGCACGGTAGAAGCTTTCCTTCGTACCGGATTAAAAAAACCGTGCAAAAAAAGATACGTTTTGTATAGAAAAACAAGGGAGACGTGCCACGTTATCCATCCGTGTCAGATGAAATAAAGAAGTTTATTTAATTCGATAAACCGTGTAAAAAGAATTATGAAAACTGAAATATAAATTTTTGTATATGTGTATATTATCTACATTTATTTATTTAACATTAAAATAAAATCAGTTTAATTAATTAATTTGGAAACGCATACATACAGGATGATTTTGAAATCGTGTGAGAGTGTAAAAAAAGCGTTTTCTTGGACCGTACCATTTAAAAACTGTGAAAACCAAATTTGGGTATACTTGAATTCAAAAATCTTAAGGCTGACTCAAACAAGCCTTGGTCTAATGTTCCAATGTCGTTTCAATTTTAAGAACTTTTGCTCGTCTAATTGTAGTGCTAAGTATCTTAACTCAATTGGGTATAATTGTAAACCAGAAGTAAGATTTAACTAGATCTCTACTTTATAAATTTCACTAGAGGTGTTCCCGAAAAAAAATTTAGATAAATCCCATTTGGCGTGATCGTTATGGAGCCATCCGTTTAATAAACACTCAAGATTCAGAACCTTCTTGGTGACTCTGGCAATAAACCATATTTAGAAACAGCCAGGACTGAGCATTCAATGAAGGAGGAAGTTTATGATCGCGACAAGAGAAAGAATAGTTAGCAGCAGAATATGTAGCTGTTTAATTAAGAATTGTCTGTTAGATGTAATAAACCCTCTGCTCCAGGATTAGGAAGCAGGTAAATAAGATGAAGGGTATCAGGGAAGTATACATATATTTATTAGGATATTTTAGCCAGAGAAGGAAACGGACTGATCAGTTAAGAACAGTCAGGGAGTTCGGTTTTGAACTTTGCAGAGACAAGAAGTAAATTGCTATCGTGCGGGTCGCAGTTTTTCGGTACTAATTAAGACCGAGATTGTTACACACACGTTATTTCAGTTCGTTTAGTACAGATTAGGATATGAAAGATTACCTTTTTCTGATTTTTTAACGTCCTGGGGCATGTGGTACCTTTGCACCCTCTCGAGCTCCCGTGCCTTTTCATGTTCCTTGGCTATTTTGAGCAACTGTTTCTTGTATTCTCGTTCCTTTTTCTCCCTCTCAGTTAAACTGCAATTAGAATCAATGAATGTTAGTTTTAATTATAAGTACCAAATTCCGAAGCAAAACGTACATTTCCTCGTCAAAAAGATACTCGTCGTCGATGATGTCCGCCTCCAATTCAGCGACTTTGTCCTCCTTTCGTTTCTCCAGGTACTTTCTTCTGGACTGCACCCTGAGTGTGGGAAGAATCTTGTCCCTGTCCTCCAGCTCCAACTTGAGGCGCTTCGCAGCCTCCTCGTAGGCTTTTCGGCTGGAGGACTCCAGCACCTTCCGAGTCTTGTCCTCATCCCTTTTCTTGAGCCGCTCCGCGAATTCATCACGCTCCTTCAAGTCCCGAAGGCGCTCCTCCTCGGCGCTATCAACGCTTGCCGAGCTTGAGCTTGAAGACCTTCTTTTACCTTTATCTCGACCCATTTTTGCGGATTTTTGTGTGTCTTGTGGCTAAACAACAAATGTTTGACAAATTTCAACACCTTTTAGACGTTTCCTTTTACACGACATTCACTGATAACAAGACTAGAAAACGGGACTTACTTCATGCCAACCACGGATGTCGTCGCACAAAAACGCATTAACGATTTTGACATTTCTTTGTTCCCACTGTCATTTCTTGCCTCTCTCACGTTCTCTGGCTGTTTCGTTCTACCTCCCTTCGAGTTGGTGTGGTGCTTATCAGAAATTCGGCGTAATTTTTGCGTTTTATTTCACCTGTTATTCAATTAAATTGATTGTTGGACTAAGTAAAAGGTCAGTGCAACACCTGAAAATAGTTTTAGATGCCGTTCACGGCATTTTGCCAGAAACCGGCGCGGCCGGACTTTATTTTACCACTTAACCTAAAAAAAGTGATGAAATATCGTCCAGACGTCGGAATGTTTTACTGAATTTCGTAACAAATGCTTGAATTATTTGTACGAGATTTAACTCTTTTCGTCCAGGAATGGCTGCCCAATTTTTTAACCGCATTGGACAAGTTGGACTGGGAGTCGCCGTCGTGGGAGGAGTTATTAATTCTGCATTATATAATGTCGACGGAGGGCATAGGGCTGTTATCTTCGATCGGTTCACTGGAGTCAAAGATACCGTAGTCGGCGAAGGCACCCACTTCTTCATCCCCTGGGTGCAGCGACCCATCATCTACGACATCCGCTCGCAGCCGAGAAATGTTCCCGTGGTCACCGGCAGCAAGGACTTGCAGAACGTGAACATCACTCTCCGTGTCCTCTACAGACCACAGCCCGATCAGCTGCCCAAGATCTACACTATCCTCGGAGTTGACTACGATGAAAGGGTCCTGCCCTCCATCACCACTGAAGTCCTGAAGGCTGTCGTCGCTCAGTTCGATGCAGGAGAACTGATCACCCAGCGTGAGGTAAGAAATTCTTGCCCTTTGTGGTTTGATTAACAGGTCCAAGAGCATTTAAAAAAACATCAAATCGAAAATTACGAAAAGTTTATGGTTTTCGAGTCACATTAAGGGGCTCTTGGCTTAAAAACTGAATTATGAGTACTTCTTTTTTTAGGAATCAGTTATAAAAAGTTATGTTAAAGATACTCGTGGGCCATAATAGGGGTTTTAATTGTCTGTAATTGCACCTAAAATATGAGCAAATCTTCAGAATTGCCCTCAATTAGAGCAGTCATATGTCCATTTTTACAATTTAAGCAATTTGATTATTTTTATTCTATAAATTTAATACTGGGGTAGAAGCGCATAATTTGCTTTGATTAAGGACGAATTCATAAACAAAATATATGAGGAGTGTCTGTTCAAAAGGTACCTTATGGACGTTCAAAGTTTTTTTTTTATTAATTTCACTATTAACCTAAGATCCTACATAAAACTGTCCTCACTTTTGATCAAGAGTGCCTACTTTCTTAGAAATATTAGCCTTATTTTTATGGTCCCAATGAAAAGGTGCTATTTGCTTGTTCTGATTCGTGCGGTTGAACTACGTTTAATATTTTTCATAAAAAAGTGATGTTTCCCATATTGGCATAAAAGCCAGTAAAGTTTGAGCAAGGAGAGCTATTTCCTGCTTTCGTTCGTTTAACATTTCTATTAGCTTAGAATAATTAATAATTAACTATTATTTTGAGTAATTACTAACAATTATTGTTGCCATTTATATGGAAGTTTTAGAAAAAAACTTAATGGTTGAAGGATTGATTTCTGAACTTTTTTGCATGTATCAACTGTTATTAAATTTATCTTTTATTAACTAACATATCCCAAGCGTAATTGGTGTAAATACTAATCAAAAGGGTGCTATTTCCAAAATATCTGTATTCCCTTTTTAAATAATCTTTTTGAAAAAAAATAACAAATAGTGACCACTGTATGTTTCTTTTCAGTTTTTGTAAAGTTAGCTTAAGTTGTAAATTGCCTCTTTTGAACGGACACTGAAAGAAAAAAAACGGTAAACTAAAGAAACTACCTTTACACATAATTCAACTTCATTATCTATTACGTTAAATTATGCATCAATACGTAGTTCAAGCGTTCATGAACTTATCCTAACTTGAAATGATTTTAAACAGAAGTATTTTGGGCATACGCGGAATGTTGTGTATGCAATGTGCATGTAAAACTTTACATGCGCTCAAAGGAAAGAACTTTTTATTATATGTATATGAATTTTAAAATACTTTCTTCTAGACTTCAAGAAAAACACGAAAGAACTTCATTTTTTAAACGACCCAGCAACTGTTGCAAGTAGCAACAACTTGTTGAAATAAACTCAATAAAAGAATGCTGGCAAACATTTTGGAATGAATTTAAAAACAAACATCCATCGTGTTATACTGAACTTGATTTAAAGTCTATTGCAATTGTATAAAGACGATCAAATTAAATTTTCAGAAGACAACATGAGCACTTGTGTTTTACCAAAAGTTATTATGTCAATATTTAATCTTGATAGTCTCGATGAATTCGAGAGATACTGCCGCGATCTGAGGTGTGGGAAGAGATTACAGTTTTGATTACATTTAATAGTCTACGCCCATATTATTAAAACTTTTTTTTTACTGAGATTAATTTCACTGGAAATATTTTAAGTTAATTTGCAGTAAACATAAGTTTCGTAATATGACTGCGGCTATCGCTGTTATCAATTAAACCAATATATAAAACTACGATGAAAGCAGCTGATTTTGTAAGCGAGTGTATGCTCACCGGTATTGGAAGCAGTAAGCTTTCAAATGTTTCATCCAAAATACAATTAGTTCTTAAAAATTAGCGTTAATTGCGTTTTTCGTTTTTATGGCATTAATAATAATAATGTTTTGTTCACTTACATATTTCTTTATTTTATATACTCAATGTTGAATTTCTACATTGGACTTATTTTTTTTTCATTATAAGTTTCTAGTTCGTAGGACCAATCCATTTCTTTTCCATTGTTGTTCCTCCACATTAGTAATATTTTTTAAAAAGTTAATCGAATTTTATTTAAAAATTTTCAGATGGTATCGCAAAAAGTTTCAGAAGATTTAACGGAGCGTGCCTCACAGTTTGGCGTTATCTTGGATGATATCTCTATTACACATTTGACCTTCGGCAGGGAATTCACTTTAGCCGTTGAAATGAAGCAGGTTGCTCAACAGGAAGCCGAAAAAGCTAGGTTTGTTGTAGAAAAAGCCGAACAACAAAAGAAAGCAGCAATTATTTCTGCCGAGGGTGATGCCCATGCCGCCGAATTGCTATCGAAAGCCTTCGCTGCTGCTGGTGACGGCCTTGTTGAGTTGAGAAGGATCGAAGCTGCTGAAGATATCGCTTACCAACTATCAAGATCAAGAGGGGTTGCCTATCTGCCTACTGGCCAGAATCTACTCATCAATTTGCCTTCAAATCTCACTCAGTAAACGTTGAGTATAGTTCCCTAAGTAAGCGCATTTATAATCTTTCTGTTGCTCCCTGGATTCGGCAGTGGCTGGGCTCTTCGTAGTGTAGGTAAGAGTTTTACGCTCGATAAATTGTAAACTACACCCGTTAAAAGTTTAACAGCGGAAGGTGTTATTTGAATTAAAATCATTCGCTATTTCTAGAATTTGTCATCATTATAATAAAACACTATCTTTCCTATTTACTGATTTTTCAATTATTTTAGAATTCACTTAATTAAAACATAATAATTTAACCAGCTGTGGAATATAATGGGAATAACTTCTAGAGAAGTAATTTTGAAGAGAATGTAGTCGAAAACTCGAAGACCAAACTTTCCAGACATTTTTATTACACTTTCCAAAATAAACTTTAACGAAATTCAAATTCCTTCGGGTAATTTAATGTTCTAGCAATAAAATTTAAAATTTTAAGAAATCCACAAATTCTCTTTGATATGGATAGTAATTGGGACACCGTTTTTTATAATTTAAAATTATGTTTAAGTTCACAAAAAAAAATTTAAAATGTATGTCAAAAAATATTCTAGTATCGAGACGCATTTCAGAGAGATAAATAAAATTTAATACTTCTTATGAAGTGGTTAAACAAATTACTTCTCTGTTAGAGTTCAAGACCTAAATTGGACTTCAATGGTGAAGGGAAAATTAGCACTTCCACGTATTCCCCAATATTTTTTACAAAGAGTAATCCTGTGTTATATAATTTGAAAGCACAAAGTCACTCACGGAACTAAAAATTCTTACAATTTCCCTTACATATTTGAACAAATGCGTAGTTTGAAAGCAACAGGCTGACAATTGCAAACTTTGGGAAGAGGCTTTATATGTATATGTGAAACAGTAACTGTGGTAATCTAGACCTTACCAAAAACAAGCAGACTAAACTAGACAACAATAGACAATTGCAAAATTATATCGAAACTAGATAAAACTGCAACTGCATCGCAATGTAAGTAAACTGCTAAATTTTATCATTTTCAGACAAAAACTGCGTTAATTTTTACGATCCTTTGAATTTGTGCTATTTCCTCTCAATTACGCTCGAATAGAGAAATAGATAAAAAACTACGAAATTAATTATGTATATTATACAGTAATGCAGCATATATTTCACTAAAAATACTTTACATCAAATTAATTTAAGAGTAAATAAATTAAATTTGAAGGAACTGCAAAAATAACTTCATGACTTTGTTGGTATTCTTAATAGTCCATTTCTTCAAAAAATTGTTCAAACTCCTCATCGAGTTCCTCTCCATCTTCTGTCATCTCCTACAATAATTTTAAATAAATATATGAAACCACCTCTATAAAAGTTCATTACATCTTCAAGATCTTCATCGGCTTCTGCATCTTGGCCCCGATGTCGTTGTAGTTGTTCCTTTACATACGAATTTAAAATTTGTCGGCATTGATCATCAAAACCAGATGGAAGCCATCCACTTTTCTCATTGCAAGTGGCCCCAGACAACGGTGTTGGAATCTTCTCAAGCATTTCAATAATTTCCGGCACTTTAAGATCACAATACTAATAAAGAGGAGAATAAATATAGTTACAATTTAAAATAATTTACAAATGAGTTACTCTATAAATGCACTGTCGATATCGAGGCAATCTTCCTTCCTCGAAATATGGGTAATTAATATCTTGTACCACACCTGCAGTTTGTTGTTTCGAAGTGGATGCTCCCAACGGTGGAAATTCCGCTCTTGTGGAACTTTGTCTAGCTTTCGCTTTTATTTTAATCTAAAAGTATGAGAAGATAAACTGTACTTAAAATTAAAGGCGTATAAATAACATTTATTACATGCTCAGTTACACCGGGTTTGCATCTTATTCGAAAGTCAATCATTTGGTAGTATCTGCTTTGAAAATCTTTTCGGGGATCGTAACCAAGTCTCGTATAGAAAGTCCGCCAAGGCCCTGATGTAAAGTAGTACGCTACCGAAGGTAGAATGGGTTTCAGCTTTTCATTTGTTAACTGTGACTCATACATGAGCGCAACTCTGTTCCAAATTGGACATTCTTCAAACAACTAAAAATATTATAAAAAAAGATTAATTTAATTAATTAAAGATTAATTTTGTTTAAGAACTTCTTTTACCTTTGTAACCCTCTCCAGTTGACTGTCGGAAATGTACTTTATGGTCATTCTTTTAAGAACATCAGGCAAGGGCTTTATTGGAAACGGGTCGGTTAAGTTAAAAGATTGGAATTGTGTCACTTCGTTTGGTTTATTCCTAGATACATCCAAAGTGTCTGTATTTTTTGTGATTTTCTGTTCTCTTCGGTAAAGATGTGGAGGTATGGTGTCAACTCGGGCAAATACTCCAGGAACGCACATCAAAGGTTTATCGTTTTCCCTTTAACAAACAATGTTCTTACATATGTAAATGGCTTAAATGATAAAAACAACTTACGACCACCATTTTGGATCAGGAAAACCTCTTGGCACAATCTTTTCATAAATATTCTGAAATTCGCCTGTTTGCTGATTTTTCCCTACTGGTAAATATTGGTAATCAAATGGAGCTTTAAAATGATAGAAAATTTAAATTTTATTTTACATACATCCATGATAAATTTATGGTTTTCAGAAAGCTTAATGAACTATTTATATTAATATTATAAAGACAGGTTTTAAGTTTAGATTTTTATCAGAAGTAGTGTAAGAAATATTGAACCGATTTGGAAAATTCGACATGCCTACATATATAAAGGAAAGTAGTTTTTTTTTTCAATGTCTGGAGTTGTAAATTGTCCTTAGCAGTTAGAAAGCATTTCTGCATACAGTCGGCTTAAATAAGGGAAAATGTGCATAAATGTAAGGATCTTTCGAAATCATGCAACTTAGATTAGTAATAATATGCGTTTTCAATTCATTAAATGCCCATGATACAGAAATATAACTATATCTCGAGGTAATAGAATTGAAAGGATTTTATGTAAGTTTTAATTAATCACCCTCTAACTCTATAAATATTTATAGATTATTCATCAAAAGGCTGCAAAATTTCAATTAAGCTCTTCTATATATATTTTCATTCGAAAAATAGTGGAACGCAAATTTGTCTCTTTCTTAATTCACACTTAAATAAAGTATGAACCTGCTTCTTCGAAATATTTATTGATAAACATTTTTGGAAATTAGCGGAGATATTTCCAAATTTCTAAAATTCTACAGCCTTTAAAAATTACATAATTAACGAGAGATTTTAAGTATTATTAAAACATAAATTAGCGGACTTCCGCTGACCTGAGAAGAAGGCAATTTCAATACTTGGACCCGTTTAATTTCTCATTCATATCCATCTTAAGAAAAAACAAGATAAAGAAGTAAATATTACCCGCCGCAATCTATTTTTAAAGTAATTACATTAAAGCACAAACAAAACGTGATATGTGTGCTTCCCGGAATGTAAACAATCAGCCGGACTTGTGAGCCTATTGATTAATAATTCTCAAAAGCGAATGTGGTTCCAATTCAGAAGCCGGTTAAATAATTCAGTGCATTGTTCGGGAGCTCCCGCGACACGTAGACACTGTCGAGATTTTTGCAAAGTAAACTATAGAATGATAAGATGACTTCTAATATAGAGAAAGAAGAGCTAGAAAAATTGATGTCTGAGGCAAGTGCGTTAAAAAGTGATATATGTGATGGTCGGGAAAGAGCGTGCGACATTCAGTTGCCGCATTTAACAAAAAGTCTTAGTTCACTTAAGCCGATCCAAATTCCAAAACCTAGAATATTATGGCACCTGATGAACATACACGCCATGCAGTGGGCAAACAACTCTAGAAACCTAGTGTCAGCGACAAAAGGTGATATGGTGATAGTCTGGGACTCGGTCACAAGGCATAAATTGCACGCAGCCATCGCATCGGGGGTTATGACTTGTGCCTATGGCCCCTCGGGGGGCACCATTGCTTCAGGAGGGCTAGATAGAATGTGTACTGTCTATAACCTCAACACAGAAGTAGAAGGTGCCTTATATCTAGCAGCATCAACTCGTTTCTCTGGACACACTGGATACGTGTCTAGTTGCCGCTATTTAGATGAACACCTTATTCTGACCAGCTCTGGCGACCGGACTTGCGCTCTTTGGGACATTGAAACCAGTCAACAAATTTCAAACTTTTATGGTCATCAAAATGAAGTGATGCATGTAGCTGCACATCCAAAAGAGCACATTTTTATATCTTGCGGGTGCGATAATGTCGCTAAACTATGGGATATACGTGAAAATTTTTGTAAGCAAACCTTTTCAGGACACGAAGATGCAATCAACTCAGTAACATTCTTTCCGAGTAACGAGGTATTTGCGACTGCATCAGATGATGGTACATCCCGATTATTTGATATTCGAGCGGATCAGGAGTTTAGCCAATATCCTCATAGTGTTCCTGTAACGGATGTAGCATTTTCGAAAAGTGGTCGATTGCTTTTCACCGGATGTGAATACGCCTACGGCGGAGCTAATTGCCTTATTTGGGACACATTGAAGGCAGAATATTTGGGCGGGCTTCCTAATCATGATGATAGGATTGCTTGCATTGGTGTAAGCGAAGATGGAAAGACTCTAGCGACCGCTTCATGGAATATCATGAGATTGTGGCAGTGAAAAATATAATTATTTTTTACACAATTGTTATTTTTGTATTTAAGCTTAAGAAGCAGCTTTATGTAATAAAACATATTCTGGAACATCTGTTCAACTATGAATTTGTATTTATGTGATATTTACGGATAGTTAATATTTAGAGTCCACGTATCAAAAATTAATCGGCTACATACAACTAGAACGTTAAAAAATTGCATGTTTTTAAAAAATCATATATTTTTAATAATTTTTTTGTCAATTGCGATTTTATATTTCAATTAAATTTTACTTTTTTGTGCTGCTATATTGATAACGTCGTCAATTATTTAAAGATTAATGTTTGGTGCTGTAACATAAATACCGCGAAAATTTAAAACAAAAAAGATCGGATCAATAGAAACAAGAATTGTAAAAACCAGTTAAGAATTGTGCGCTGTAGCGTGATAAAGTCCGTACGTAGCGACCGTACAGAATATTAATGCTTAATAAATAAATTATGTTCTACTCAAAACGCATACTCATACCGATAGATCTTCGATATAATTAGGGTAAGATTCGTTATCGTTTCTTTCTAGCATGAAACTTTTATAAGGAAATTATTTGATTATGTATGAAATAAATTCCTGAATAAAAATTCTCTGACATTTTCCCGATTTTCCAGAAAGTATAGAATTTTTATATGTATTGTACATATATTCAATTTAGTTGTTTAATTTTAAGCCGAAACAAATTACCAGACTACCTTCTCCATACACATTTCAACTTGAATCATCAATCCTTCGAATGGCATCACACCAACCTAGATATAAAAAATGTTGAGTTTTAAGCAATTCAAAAGAGGCAGAACAGAGGCAGAATTTTAAACAACTTAAATATAATTAAGAGCAGATATGCCTCTTCTACTATTAAAGTAAACGTATTTTAGAAATAGGTGATTAATTTGGCTTTTTCATCAAGTAATGTAATATATCAATCGTAAGCGCCGCGCTGTTTTAATACTTCAATATTTTAAAATAAAAGGTAATCTGAAGAGGAATTATTATACTAATGTATATCTTCCAAAAGCACACATTATAATGCGCAATATATTTTGTTATGGTTTAAAATACGGGAATCGTTGACTAGCTGTACCTGACTGACTGATTACTAAACTTGAGCAAACACAAAAAGGAAGCATTACTAAAGCAAATTTTGATTTAGATTCCCTAGGATGGAAAAAAGCTGGGAAATTATAAGCTCTAGCTTTTTTCTTTTATTTATTAATGTATACAGACGGATCGCAAAGCATAAGATAAGTTCCAGAAGAGTCTGGTTTTTGAGGATTAATTGAGCTAGAAAATCAAATAAAATAGGTCCAAAATTGTCCAAGAATTTAGTTTAGCTTTGTCTATATGTGATCTCTGCAGCGAATGTGTTCAAAAAGAGTAAATTATGCCGTAGACATAAAAAAAAAATTAAATTTGTTCGAGTTAGGGATCATATTAATAATCTTTGAGATGCTCATAGTTGAGTTAAATATATTTTGAGGAAACAAACTATTTAATCTCCTTTAATAGCAAAAACAAACTACTTACAGTCAAACTTAATAACCTTTTTGCAAAGTCCTAAAATTTCCACATTGTACGTCGTGAGCTCCCCTGATTTCTCGGGCTTCGTGGGTATCCGAACTTTAACCAAAATTCCTGCAGTTTGATGCAGGTCCCCGCAAGCCGGTTTATTGTAAACATTTTTATAGTGGAACCGGATCTCTAGTCGCTTTCTCTCGCCGCAGAATACCTGAGTTAAAGCAGTTTTAAATTGAAAACCTGCCAAAAAAGTTACAACAAACCTGGGAAATTTTCGACAAGCCTCCCAATGTGCTTATCATTTTGTTAGTATTATTCACTCGCGCTGGGTACTCTAACATGGCCAATTCCCTTTCCAATCCACTTTTATCTATTCTCACCTGAGATTCTCCCATTTTTACGAATTTCCACCCTCTATTTACAAAATTTTACCGGAGTTGTTTACGTTGAAATGTCAAAAATTTCGTTTCAGCTATTCAGCACCATATGCTACCTCGGGTGGGTTTACAATAAAACTAGAATTTCAGGAGATTGTATAAAAAAGTAAAAAAACTATCAAACGGAAAAATTAAATGTTGTTAAATAATAGCTTTATGGATTAGAAGTAATTAAGACTTTTAGAGTTTTATTCAATGCATTATTTTAAAAAAATCGGTTGTTGTTTCTGTCACGGAAGAAACGTGGCGCTCTTTTGTGTACGATCCTTTGTGATGAGGCAATGATTTTACATTCCGCTTACAACTTTACCCAAACCCAAGCTCAAGTACCGTTGCGTTTGCATTGTTCTGCGAATTCCTTAATTTTGGAATAGTGTTTTGAAAAATAAATACTGCGTTTGGCATTTAGTGAATAATTTATTAATGTTAACTGATTGTTTGTGCAGCAGCTCTCGTTGAATTGAAGATATTTCGATATGCCTAAAATACGGAAGAGATCGGAGGTTGAGGTAAGTCAACAGATTCCAGGAATTTCGGGAACTACGCAATGAGTTAAGGCGAAATAATCAGTTTAAAATTGGTTGATGTCTGTTGATTGTAATCTTTCTACTTTATTCATTGCTTTCGCTGCATGCAGTTCGGTCAGGGAACTCGTTGACAGTGTTTTTGAAAGAAAGGAAGTTTAAGTTATTCCACAACCACTCTTATTGCAAATGAACACCGATATTTGCTTTGTAGAAAATGTGTTAGAAATTTGCAGGTGACGTCATAATTATAGAGTTAGTGTAAAAAGTATTCGTACAACAACTTTACATTAAGTAAAAATAAATTCCATTCTTACGTAATGAAATACAAATTCAGAAATTAAAAAAAAAAATCTTTCAGTTCAGAAGCAAAAAATTATATCGATTACATACACACATAAGTTGTGAACACAGTCATTTATACTTTAAGGGGGGCGATACATGTAACCGCCTGAATTTGGACCGTTTTTCAGAGGTTTATTTAAAAGGGAAGGAATAAATGAATCGTTTTTAAATTCAGTACGTTTATTCATTATATATTAAAATATAAGAATCAGATTTTTTTTTATTGTTTTTTTCAAAATGGCCGCCGTAGTAACTAATCTCCTGAGACCCTCGCGGCGAAAGGCACGAATCGGCGGGCGTTCTAGCTTTCCTTACAACGTTCTAAATTTAAAAATTTTGGTTTGAGCGTGTTCATAAAACATGTTTGTTTTAGTTGAACCAATAAAAAAACAAAAAAGTCAAAAAATCGTAAATTGGCACGCCTCAGAAAAAAAAATCGATTTTTCACCCTTTTTTTTTCGATGGTTTTTGGGTCAAAAATGGTAATTTTTGAAAACTTTTTTGGCTTTTTTGAGGTTCAACTAGAATCTAATACTATAGAGAAGACATGTGCCAAATTTCATAAGAATCGGTTAAGAACTTTTTGAGTTATCGTGCCCGCCAATTTGAAAAAAACGCGTTTAAAGTTTTGACACACAGAAACTCAGGCTTAATAGTGCTCGAGCGCCGAGTTGAGGCGGAGCACTTAAATGAGTTTTTAATCGGTAAATAATGCGAATTTCATTCTAAAAATTTACAGGCATATTTTTGAGATGTTATTTTAACTATATTTATGCAAAAAAAAAAATTCTATTTTTGATATTTTTTACATGTTCGCCCCCTTTAACTTACTGTTTTAATACCTTTTTTGGGGGGGAGGAGAGGTTTCCTTTAGTTTTAATGATTCCTTGAAGTCTTGGCACAGGTTCTACTAATCTTTTAGTCATGGCAGACACCCAGTAACGAGCACTCTTAAGGAAATATTTGACTTTACGAATTTATAACGCGCAAATAAAAAATGGAGTCAATTTAGGGTTCACGGAATCAATATTCTTAGAGGCATGTTTATCAAACTGAAAAAATTGTTATTAATTAAAAGGAACTAACAGATATTATTGATAATTATGCAACACTCGCCTTTGCCCAGTAACGAGTACTTTTAGACCAGTCACGAGCACCATTTTTTTATGAAAAAGCATGAAACAGAATTATGTTTTAAAAGCTTATAATCTTTTTTTGAATTTTATATACCTAT
Organism: Eutolmus rufibarbis; assembly: GCA_963920795.1. NCBI lineage: Eukaryota > Metazoa > Arthropoda > Insecta > Diptera > Asilidae > Eutolmus > Eutolmus rufibarbis. The sequence goes on along the minus strand of OY987207.1, from coordinate 34,196,385 downwards.
ACCTACTATATTATTTGTACATTTTCAAAACTTAAAGTTATACTTAAACATAATATTAAAAACTAATTACATGCCATATTCATATTATTTTTTTTAACAGCTGTCTTTTTGTCCCTCGACTTTTATATTTTTTAGCTTTTCAATTTTCTTAAGCGCTTTTCCTTTCGTTTCTTCACTTTTAGTTGCTCTTTTTCTAATTTTCTTCTCCATTAAATATCTTTCTCGGATCTTTAAAAATATCTACATACATATATGAGATTTTTGTCCTCAAGGTTGTATATTTGGATCTGATTGATGTCCGCAGGAGATACTCTCGCACTTGTGGCGGTCTCAAACCGTAGGGTTATTTCGGAATGGCGCTTGAGAAAAGATATACCAATTTTGTCCGGGAATGTTGTCCTTGTGTTTTACCTCAAACAGTGTTTAAACAAATTTTAATGATCACTTACATATGTCCCTACGTCGAGAACATGCCTTTTTGCAAATTTTTCTTTGTTCTTCGTCTGATAGGATTGACAAAAGACCAAAGGATAGCTTTTTCATCCTGTTGTAAAGACGGTTCTGATTTCCTAGAAACGCCTTTTATCGGACTTCCAACCTTAACTTTGCCCAATGCATGTAGCAAAGTTTCTTCTAAATACGCCCTATTATGTCGTGGCATGATTTTCTACAATATTATTATTTGCATTAATATTTTCGGGGTGCTCGTTACCGGTTGAAGAAAATTTTCCACTCTCTTCCTAAACAAATATCGTTAAAAACTGCAATTTTTCTTTCACTGCATTCTTTAAAATGAAGACTTTGATCTACCTGGAAATTAATGTAACCGCCAAACGCAAAAGGGTTAACGACTATAGCTGAAAATAATTTTCTGGATTTTCCAGTTGATGGGTCCTTAGTACCTGGGAAGTTGTTGGCCATTCTTCTGGAAATAGAACGTTTTCTAATTTCCCTGTTTAGCATTCCACAGACGTTCTATAAGGTTAACATTTAGGGATTGAGAGGCATTTATGATTGTCGCCTATTACTTTAAAAAAAAAGTTGCAAAAATCATTAAAAACTGCTGGCAACAAAGTAGGTAAGGTATCACTTTTCAGTTCAGGGATTGCAAAAAAATATTCTATATTATTGTTATACCACCAGGAATTCCATAATTTTCAAAACAATATAGTTTTGTATTGCCGGATGGTAAACATATTATTCACTTTGTGCAAAGGCAAAGGCAAATTAACGTTATTTTAGAAACAGTGCATATTGCAAAATAGATTCACTTTCTTGATGGCAAAAAGAAAAATCAAATTTCTTATATGTATGTAAATCTAAATATCCTTCATATGTTGGCTTAAGAAATTCATACCTATTTTGAAGTTTTTTTTCCCAAATTTTTCTGTAGTCGACTCGCTCTTCGATATGTTTTTTTATTTATTCAATTTATTTTTCGTGCTTTTTATTTATTTGAATTTCTATGCATGGCGCTTTATCATCCTTTCTACGTTTAATACGAAAAAATATATGATCAGTCTTAGGTAGATGCAAATATACCTCGTTTTCAAAATAAATAAATAAATAATGAAATAAATAAATAATCTTTTATTTCGATGTAGACCTGTAAAATTTCTGGTGCTAGGCAGGTGACTGCCAGTACAATTTCCTTTTAAGAATAACTATTTAATTCATTTAAAGTAGCAATTTTTTAGTATTTAGGTTTTTAGTATTCAAAAGCGATGAACAATAATGCGATTATCTACCATTAAAATTACTTTTATAGGAAGCCAATTTATACCAGTTGTCTGAGGTTTACAAGTCCAAGCTACGCAAACTAGATTGTCGGAAAAACAAAAAACCGAACATGTCGGATATAGGTAATTTGAATGTAGTTGAATATAATTCTTAAATGTTGTCAACTAAAACTCAATTTTCATATAGCCAATAAACCTGTTCCGTCGGAAAACAAGAAATTACCGTCGAAAATCTTCAAGCAACTCTATTGCAAAGAAAGAACAAAAAAGAAACGTTCATGTTTTATAGATGTCAATAAGATTTTGAAAAAACCGAAATCCAAACCAGTGCAAACTCCTGCAACGAATGGTCAAGAATTTATAACGCAATTTTGTGAAAACTGCAATCAAAATCTACGTGCTCTAGATTGCTCTAGAGATAGAGAATTGGAACCACAACAAGGAAACAAAAAAACACAAACGGACGTTGATTTAAGTAGGAAGGAAAACCTTCCAACATCTGAAATTGAAACAGTATTTAGAAATTCGTCGCTGGAATACAATGCAGAAAACAAATCCTCAACGAATGACGTATCAACTGCCCATTGTAGTAGAGATTCAGTTGACCAAAACTTCACGCAAGATGATAGTGAAATACTCTCACCGGAATACAGTCCAATAAGACACACAGAAGCGAAGCTGTGGTTAGAAACAAATAGAGCGAAAATTGATTTGCCGAATTCGGGTTCAGATAGCAATAGACTCTCTGAAGGAGTGGTGGATAATGCCAAATATATTCCAACAGAAAAACATGGAGGTACCTCTAATGACTTCGGTATTTGTGTAATAAGTTCAGTAGATAGAATTTATGCACAATTTCACCAAGGGGAAAAGGCATATAAAGGTAATTTAAAGATTGATATGCAAAAGAAACCTGAAATTGCGCAGATTGAAAGTAATACTTTGGAAGATTCCAATTCATCTAAAAAAACAATTGTCAAGGAAACTTTGCGTTTTCCTACAGCAAGCAAGAATTTACTCACGGAAAAAGATAAATTAGCAGATTTTTTATCTTCATCTTATTCAGTTAAGAAGTCTAAAATAGTGGATGAAAAGATTGATCCGGTTTTTTGCAAAGCTCCAGAGGAAAATACATTTGAGATTAAGAATTCTTTAGAAGAGAAGAAAAGATGTCCCAGGTATGCAATTCCCTTGGAAAATATTTCAAATAAGTATGAATATCATGAATTTCCTATACCTATTTTAAAACCAATTCAAAACCATCAACTGCCTGCACAACTTACACTTCATGTTGAACAGTACTTTTTTATTCAAAATTGTCCTGTAGTTAAATGTTTATCGTACCTGCATCGGTTTCCTCATTCTTCTTCCACAAATGTTTGGACTTTCTTGTGTCCAACCCCATCAAAAATTTGCTTACCCAATTTTATTTTTATATCAACGGCATTAACTCCTCTTCCCGTGCTCTACAATAAAAATCTATATAAGTTTTTTGAAAATTTCATGAATATTTATTCAGAATTAAAAGTCGGGGATAATTTTATTCTTCTCAATTTACTTACTGACAATGAATCGCCAATTTCCACGGCATGTCCTTTGCAATTTTCTACTGAATATGAGAATATAATATCTACTGCGCTGTTCAATAAATTAGTGTCAAAAATCAATAAAGCTCGTCCGACAGTAATAATGGAAACAGAATCAATAGAAAGTTCAGATTTTGATCATCCGTGCTTGTTTAAAAAATTTGGAAATTTCATGTTTTTTTCTTTAAATATAATAAACATAAAAGAGTTTTCGTCTGAAAGGCAAGTAGGTATATTTTATCCTTTTACTGTGCAAAAGGATTCGTGCAGTTGCACGTTCGTTGATCGAAAAATAACTCTCGCTTGTCCAATTAAATCATTTCTGTTAGCACTTACTAATAATATTCAATTTATTCAATCTGTAACACATATTGATAGTGCTGTAAGACCTCTGGAAGGTATTCATACATGTGCTCTTCAGAAAAGGGGACTTTCTCCCAAATTAGATGTGCAAAAAATATCTAAACAATTAAAATCCAAAAAAAGGAAAATTACACGAAATCCTTGTAAGGTTATGCGACTTAAAAAACAGGAAAGTAAAATAAGTGTTGGCGAAAATATTGCGCTTCGAACTGTTGAAAGAAAAAAAGAATGTCAAACTATTGGAACAAATATACCTAAAGTTAAAATAAATGTTGGCGAAAATATTGCGCTTCGAACTGCTAAAAGAAAGGAATTTCAAACCATTGGAACAAATATGCCTAAAGTTAAACGTTCAAAAACACAAACAAAGATTTCATTCGATGAAAATATTCTGCCTCTAAATTTTATAAAAGAAAATCCTACTGTGGCAAACCCACACAAATTAAAGTATTCAGAAAAGCAGGAAATGATATCGATTGATAGGAATATGCAGGTCCTAAGTGCTGCGCTAGGAGAATTTCGCCAAAGTATATCTCCAAAAACAGTCCCGATGGCGCAATTTCCAGAAATGAAAAATTTATTTGTTCAAAAATGCATATCCCTTCCATCTCCTAAATCAAAAAATATAGAGCACCCACTAGTTTCAAATTCTGAGATTAAGACATGCCCATCGGTCAGCAAAGCCAGTGAAAGTTGCAAACCTCAAATTTTGCTGCGAGAATATTCTCAAAATAAATCAGTTTCGTCTATGGTTGTCGATGAAAATCTACCACTTTGTTTAGTTCAAAAATCAAATACACGCCATGGCTCTATGCAAGTTGTATCGAACCATTCGGCAGCAATGGTAATAAGGAACAATAAAAATGTTCGGTCTAAGTCACACTCTAGTTTTGAATTAAACAATTTAGAAGATCTTAATTCTGAGCCACCTGTCAATACCAAATTAAGTATTCCAAATGATTTATTGGAACTTGTTAAAGATTTGCCATCAAGTTCACAAAACTCAGCTACCCTTTCTTCAAATTTAGTCCAAAATATGACTTTTAAAGCTAACAACATTCAAACTTCTATAAAGACAATAAATACTGAACAAATAGGTAAAAAATCTGAACAAATAGGTAAAAAATTAAATACTGTTGCGACTGAACTGATAAACTCAAAATCATTATCTTGTCACAATATAACACTTTCGAATTCGCCTACGAACTCGGGCACATTTACCGAGGCAAACTTGCAACATGATCGTATAAAATTTAATTTACTTGGTTTTATGGAGGTGCACTTCTTCGAGCCCATTAAAGGCCGTAATCCCAATTTGAGACTATTAGTTAGGATTCCAAATTCTATCAACACAACAGTTTTTGCAGTAGATAAAATGCACATATATCCAAATGCAATACTTTTCCAAAGCCAACAGCGCGAAAACGTGGTTAAAACTTTCCTGTATGTAAGGAAAATAACAAGTATTGCGGAGATCGAGGGTTTTATATTTGATCACGAAAATACTTCAGCCCCGATAAATGGTTTTGATAAGCAGACGTTTATATTTCAGCCAACTACCAGCCAAAAGATGCCACCGAAATGTGAATTTGAAAATTTGCGAAGGCTTAGCGATTCATTTCTTCCAAATGGAATGTATCTGCTGACTCCAGTCAGGAAGAAAGGAGCTTGCGAAATAGAGATTTATAAGAAATTGAAAAATAAACACCTTAGTGAACTTAAGACAGAAATTGGTATTTGCTATAATCTTGGAAAGGAATGTGTGGAAGTTGAAGATTTACTTAATATTCCCGACCATTTGTTTTTTGATAGCAATGTACAGTTGACTGATATTTTTTAACACCTTCCCATTTTTTGTCCTTTCCGGAATATCGTCTGGAAGTTCGTTTTGTTATTTGTTTAACCCATTTAAATGTGCATTTAATTTTTAGAAGAATTCAGAATTCATTGCCACTGAATTAATTTATGTTTGTTTTGCATCTTAATTTGTTCTGTGTTTTATTTATTCAAATGAAAATTGTTTTGTTTTTGTTATTAAGGTAAATATATTTTAGTTTTCTTGCATAACTTTTTGTTTTCTTAAGATCCCAATTTTAATTTTTATATACCCCATTATTTTAAAACAGATATGTACACTACCGCTCACAATTATTCGAAAGATTCATATGTTTGCAATTATAAATGGATACTTTTTTTAACTCTTTGGGGTTAAGTGGGTTAAAAATAGTCCATCCTTTTGCTTGGCATGGTGGGATATATTTTAACCCACCTCGAAAAGTATAAATTATTCATATTCATATAGTTTAATATTGATTGAATATCTTCATTTTTCTAATAAAAAAAAATTCTGTGCAATATGAGCTTTATAATCTTTAAAAATTGTGTGCCTCAAAGAGTTAAATAAAACAGTGTAATCGAGTTGTGGCACACATTTGTATTCCTTAAGTTGTATTCAATTGAAAAAAGAATAATAAGCTAAATAATACATAAATTAAGGTCATTACTCATTTTCTTCAATATATCCATATTGAACACATCTCGTTCTAACATTGAAAAATTTTTGTCCAGAGGTCTTCTTTACTTGTAGGACTAAGAGCTTGATATGAATTGTTTGAATAATTATGAGCGGTAGTGCACATATATGGTGGGTGATATATAGTAAGTTAATCAAAGATAATGGCGTATTTCCCTTGCTTATATTAAATAGCTGAAGTTGGGATTGAATTTTCGTCGAATTAGCAATAAACCAAGATCTGTTTCCATCTCCTGTTGTCCGTTTTCGGATTATTTTGATATTCAATAATGATTATAGGCATTTTAAAAGAAATCACAAGCAAATGTAAAAAATTGATTTATTCGTTCCTTACATAAAGAACTGGTTAAAAGTTGTATGGCCTCCGATGATGGAGACAGTTGCATAAACCTTAGTATTATAGTGCTAGGTATAAAATAAAAGAAATCGCTCATTGTGTTAAATAATTTATTTGTCGTGACTTTTGATATACACAACTTGATTTCAATCTCTGAGGAGTTTTTCACCATAACAGTATTAATTTGATACATAATCATTTCGCTTAATTAAATCGATGGAAACGAAGTACGAAAAATAACGAATCCCTAGCATATTTCGCGTTGTTTCCTCTTACTTTATTTGTCTACACATTTATATAGAAAATACTCTTTCATAAATAATGGAAAACACATCCTCATATTCCTCATTTACATTTCAAAATTTTCCTAACATACATATAACGAGTCTCAAATACTTAACGTCTAGGTTTCACTTAACTTTACATTAGTTGGTGTTCTGATTTTTCATTCCTAGTTTTTGAACATTTCTAGTAAAAATAAGTAGTAAATTGCCTAACATAACCAAAAGCTGGAGAATAAAAGTTTTTAATACCAAATTAAAGTGAATATGCTCAAATGTTCTGCAAAGGTATTTTCTTCAGTTACAATTTTCTGCAATTATATCTCTTTTGTATAAAATGCATACAAATGTTTTCAAAGCTCGCTTTCAGATTGTATTTGCTGTTCTCGGTGGTAGGCAACAATTGAAACACTCTTTTATCAATTTTGATTGCATGCAGTGTCTGCTTATAAAGTGTAAAGTTAACTTTAAACAGAAATCTTAATATAAAATATTTTAAAAAGCAGACATGGACTGTGGTTTATTTTGTTTACGAGGGACATGCTTCTCATTCATTCATTGTGGCTTAGATTAGTTAGATTAGTTCAAAAGATTTAAAATATTTATTTTAAAAGAGTTAATTGAACAAATATTTTTTTAACTTATTCAATTGCTAAAATGGTGCTAGTTCAGACTGAAGAACTTTTCCGTTCCATCTAAACTACACACGCTGAAATAGTGCAAGTGCAGATTATTTTCGCCAATTTTAATTTTCTTTTACTTTTATTATAAAAATGGCACATTGACATTATTCCATTGTCTAGAGAAGATGAAAGTAGAGAATGTATAGAAAGTATAAATCTTGTGTGGGTGACCAGGTGTAGCAAAACGACTTTTCCATTTTTTATTTATTGATTATTAAGAACAATCTTAGAAGGAAAAAGATGTTTTTCACAAATTCGTAGGTTTTAATGTGTGCATGCTATATATTTTGCTTTGTGGGAGATCCTAAACGGTTGGCTCATTTTTAATAATATTGTTTCCTTTGCTCCTTGTAATCTACTGTCAAGTGGGGTCTTCCAGTCGTTTTAAATATTTATGTTAAAAAAGAAGAAGAAAGAAAAAGCCATTGTTTATAGGAATAATTATGGACTTATGGTTCATTTTCGGAAAAATAACAAACGATTTTTAGCAATAAGATTAAGAAAAAAATATTTTAAATTTCAAAAATGTTTTTTCTTCCAATAACATTTTGATAGTCCTACGAAATTTGTTGTTTATAATAGTCAAGTACATTTGTAAAACATTTAATTTGTTAAAAAATTTTAATACTTTAAAATTTATTAACCAAGTAAATTAAATTAATATGAGGTTCTCCTTAGCAAAAAAAAAAATTAAATTGAACAGAAATAAAATAATTGTAAATTAATGTTTTTATTTCTTATACGCTGATATCACAATCTGCTTGATTCTGCTTGCGTTTTTTTCTAAAGGCTTTCTTTACGTAACAATTTTTTTCGGTTCGATTCCTACATGAAAATGTTGGTTAAAAATAAAAATAAAACAGAAAGCGCCATATAGGCTTAGTTCCCGAGTGCACGAAAAAGAAAGCATGATTAAGTTTTCCTCCTTTGCCACTAAAAGTTACATCTTATCGTAGAATCACTCATATTACATTTTTTATAAAATAATCAATGAATAACATGTTAATTTAATTTTATTTTATTGTTAACTTTGTATATTTAACTTAGAACGATCAAATTAATGCGATTTTTGGGCGTAATTGTCTATGTCGTTTGTAAGAATTTATATGTTTAGTTAAGGTAGACTCATCATAGGTTATCGTTCCATAAAGTGAAGGTCAATGCATTGTTATTTTTCCTACGAAATAATATATTGGTAGGGAAAGGAAAGTAGCGGAGATGTAAAATAGTCGTATTTGTAACATTATTTATTAAACCAATAAATAAATTTGTAGGTCTCATAACTAAAAAAAGAACGGAACGTAGCAATTATACATATGTATTAACTTAATTTTGGTAAATTTTGGTATAAGGACAATGAATTTTGCCGCAATTATAATTAAGAAATCCTTTAAAAAACTCGCTAAAAACTGTGATGCAAACAGTAAAATTATGATAATCACGAAGTATTCATACGAAGAAAATAAACACTTCATGTTTGACTGAAGATTGTCATATGATCAGAGCAGCAGAAGAGGGCTGGCAATATTTGGAAGAAAAGCGATCTCGATCAAGGATGATTCTTCATTATGAATATGCATCTTCACATTCTGCATCGCAGACGAAATCTCTAGATTTTTCTATATTTCGTACTTCGGACCATAAAATTTCTATGTATTAGTCTTTAAAATAAGGACAAATTGTGTGTTTTATACTTTAACGGAGCGGTTACGACATAAAAATACATATCTCATTTTGAAATACTTTGAGATCAGTGAATTCAGTACTTCTATTAGATAAGTTTCAGCAGGCATATAAAAGGCATAAATCGTGATAAATATATAAATTATATAATATGATGCATTTAAAGAAGAACAAGAAGTTATGAATGATCAGAAGACCTTTAAGCAGAGGTTCACAATTTATTAGTTTCAAGATAGATTTACATCACTTTTCATTTTCATTCTGCATCTATTGAGGTATTATCTGAAAACGTAATACCGTATACTCACATATTGCATAGCTTGACATGGTTCTTATGTATATTCAAGAAATGTTCGATACCGCTGCAATTTTTCGTTTGCTAAAGATACAATGGTGGGTGTATGTGTTGTATAAATTGGACGGTGTGTAGTTATGGAAAAACATTTATAATAATAACTAAAACTTTTCCTAAGTAATGATACTTTATTCATATATGTATGTATATCGAACCATTCCAGTTTATTGAAATTATAATTTATGTGTGAAAGCATATTAACGGAATTTTTAAAATTTATTGCGGTCGCAGAAATTGAAAAAAAAACTATTTTTATTAATATTTAGCGAAGATTAAAAAATTAATATAAAAAATATCTTCAAGAGATGAATGTATTTAAAATCCTACGAATTGCATTGCTTTTTAAAAAATTTTCTTAATCCTTAGCTTGACTAATAAATTTCTATATTAGATATTATGAATGGGGTTTGAAGCCAACTTTGAGTCAACACTGAACACATAAATAATTTCCATTTAAATGTAATTTCATTGTTCAACGACATCGTTTTAATAATGAAAAAAGAAAATCAACAGTCAACTGTCTTTTAAATATAATGTGTATATAACAACATTTTTATTATTATAATTATTATTACATATGTACAGTACAATAAAAATTTCAAATTTTCGTAGCTTTTGCGAAATGATTTATTTTAAAGTTTAGTATAGAAAAATCGCTACTTAGTGAGAAATTATTTGATTTTAGTTATTAAGTGTATTTGTAAATTCCAGGATATCAGTATCTCAGTTCCCTAAAGATCGTAAAAATTACAAAAAATTAAAAATGTAGAAGTATGTGAGGTCACAGTAGGCACAATTGTTTGCCATCCGCTCTTTATTATTTCTTTTTGTTTGGCCAATTTATGATGATTGATTGATTTAAGAACGGTAGAAAAGAAATTTTCAAAATGTCGGGGTAGAGACATTATTTTTGTATTGAAATGAAGGAAATGAATATCAATTTCATGATTTTTGGCGATAGAAGAAGAATTAAATATTCTTTGTGGTCTAAAAAATTGCCGCAAGGTTGCAAATTCAAAATGGTTCGAATCAGGAAAAATGGTTCGAAACAATATACTTTGTATTTTTGTATTGTTAATAATCTTATCTGATTGAAATTAACATGATACTCACCATACTCACTACACGATGAAGGACTTTTTTTTTTAAATTTTGTACTTTTATAATAAAATTTATTGCACATTTTAATCGATGAAATTAAAACTACTGGTTAAAATTTACCGGAAAGTTTTTAAGTCATTAAGGGTCATATTTTTGTTTTATTTTTAAAGTTTTTCAAACCGATTACTTCTGAAAAAATTAAAATCTTTATACAACAAGACTTAATACAAGGCCAAAAAAAACAAATCTTTTTTAGAAGTTATTTTCGATTTAAGAAAATTTTTATAACAAAAAAAAAAGCCTTTTCATAGCACTTTTAAGATTTAGAATAATAAAATTAAAAGATATAATAGTTAAAAATTAACTAAAATAGTTTTAACTGCATTTAATTCTTGTCTTAACATAAATTTCAAAATAATGACTAATATCCTAACAGTTACGGCGCGTGATATTTTGAAACAATCTTAATGATTTTTTGAAATCTTCAGTTTTTGGGCTTACTTGTCGTCAAAGTTGCTTTGGTCTGACAAATCTTCGATAAGTGTTTACATGTAAATTGCAAAATTTTGATTTTTTTATATAAAAAATTTGTCGAATTTGATTTCGTTTCATTAGAGTGTTCATCTGAAATAATAAATTAAGGTTTACTGCTTTAACATACCTAAATTAAATTTTATTTATATACGGCAATTAGTATATAAAAACTTTTCTGCTGCAAAATGTGGCTTTTAGCTAAAAACAGATTTTCTCGAATATTTCGAAAGCCTTGTATCCAGTCTACTTCTGTACAATAGCACATAAAAGAAAACTTGTATTAATGCATTTAATTCTAGTTCATCTTAACTCGATGATTGCAATTGTATACATTAGTAGCGTTCGCAAAATGTTCCCTCAAATAAATGTTCATTTTGAAGTTCCTTTCGCATCGATTTCAGCAAGATTAGCCACAATTATGACTCTATGGATGAAAGGTATGACGAACATAATTTTAATGTTGAACATTTTCTACTTTCTCAAATCCAACAGCATGGGGACCTTATGTAGACCACTATCTTGTAAGGAAAAAAATGCTATTGGTCATATCTTTCCCACTAAAACGTGAAATTAAAAAAATATAGGTAATATTAACTTTTAGATAAAATGAATAAAAGTCATTCGAAAAAAAACGTTCGATCAACATTTTTGAAAAAAAGTTTGCTTCCCACACTTCTAAACGAAAGTATGTACTTGTGAAGCCTATCTAAAAGCTTTTATGAATATGTAGATTGTAGAACTATGAATTTTCGATTGCGCCATAAATTAAATCATTTAAAAAGAAGAAATGAAAAGTATTTACAAAAGTTTCACAACCTTTTGAGTGGCATACTAAGTAAGAGGTAAAATGTTAAGATGCTTAAATATATAAATACAATAATGAAATAATTCTTTTTAAGAAAAATTTAAAAAACTGCATGAATTTCGAGAATGAGAAACGACGAAATGAAATATCGGAAATATTAATAATGACATTACAATAAAAATAAATATAAGAGGTATATGTAGTTTGCTGTAATCTTTTGTTACTTCTAAAAGACATAACGCATACTTGACTACTTTGATCAAATTATAATATGTATGTACCCATTGTTCAAGACTGTAAACATGGCGTATCTTTATATTATTGAAATATAAAGTATATAAAAACTTTTTAACAAAGAAATTAAACCGCCGAAAAAACTGAAAAGCAAAAAATAATAAACCTTTTTTATTTAACCTTAATAACTAAGTTTTTAAACTAATGTAAGTATACCTAAGTAATTTTGAGTCGGCGCCAAACATCGTCGCGTTGCTGTCTCGCTGACATTAACTTCGTGAACGCTCAGCATTTTCCGGCGAAGGGGTGTGTCGCGCCGCGCCGCCGCGCATCACGCTTTACGTAATTAATTAATTTGCTTGTTTGGAATTTTTTTTCCAAATTTATATGGGACCAACTTCAGGGTATACCCTTTCCAATAAAAAAAGAATTATCAAAATCGGATTACTCTGTAAAAAGTTATGCGTGGTCATATTAAAAAAAAAAAAAAATATACGCGTCCAATTGATAACCTCCTGCGTTTTTTTTCGTCGGTTAAAAATTAAATATTTAATTTGATTTATCCTTTTGTTGATATCGTCTGTTGTTTAAATTTTTAAGTGTAAAATTAGTTCAAAGATTCTCTGGTAGGTATCACGTTTAAATCTTTTTTTATTAGACAGCACGATTAATCTTATACGAGTTGTACACAATGTTTTAAGGGAAAAATTTCAGACGTATATTTCTCTTTAAACGGATTAGTGTATTGATTTATAAAACAAACATTAGGTTCAATCTGTAATGTTTAAAATTGAACTAAAAGCTAAATAAAATAAAAACAACCAATTTATGCTTTAACAAATTTTTACTATTTTATTAAATAACATTGGGATTTTCTGGGTAAACGTGTTTTTTAAATAATAATAATAATAACAACAACAACAATAAAAGTAAGAAAACAATTTCTCACTAAGATCTGGATGGGCTTAAGTAGGCAATATGCTCCAATGGATTCACACTAACACGAAATAAGGTACGTCTTTCGCACACGCAATTTAATAGTGAATAACAAATGTTTAAAAATTCATTAAATTTTTTCAATTGACAATTTGAATGTATATTTTCTTTAGATAAATGTATATTTCATTCAGTCGCTAAGCAATTTGTTACTTTATAATTATCTTTAATCATTTACTTTAAATATTGTTCTTTAAAACTACCAAGGCAAAATTTGATTGATAATTTTATTCATTTATTTATTTTGTTATGTTTATTTCTCCGCTTGTTTACTTCCCTCCACGGTTTCTGTTTTTAATATTTTAATTTTTGTCTGCAATTTTTAGAAAAAACACAACACTGGTGATATTTTCTCAGATTCTTACTATATACCGCCCTATTGTTATTTACCTTCTTTTCGATTTTCGTACCCTAAGTCCGCTTATATATGATTTTTTGTCTACTTTCTCGAAAGATAATTCATTATTGCCCGACTTTGTTTTTAATTACTTTTTATTTAATTAATTAATTTTTTTTATTGAATTACGTTAAAAAATTGTGGAACATTTTGGATTTATGTTTCGTGCGTCATCGCTTACGTTTGTATATTGCGCCAATGATATGTGCATTTGCTGTAATTCGTTACATTATTGAGTTTAGAATTATTTGTCGGAGGAAGGCCTCTTTTAAGATAACTAGATTCACAGATTTTCATATTGCGTGCACAAAAAATTAAATTTTATTATCATATGAAGTTGAATTAATCATTGTCAGGCGTCACATTAACTTTTGGTGGCTTTTAAAAACCTTAGCATTGTGTATGTATGTCTGTTGTAACTCTCTTGTAACTTATTTTTTCTAAAATGAAGTACATAGACTCAATGTAAACTGCTCACTGGACCGATATCAAAATTGAAGTAACAATTCAAGACGTGCATTCAGTCGATCTAGTCTCTAGTTAAATTTAGAATTTCATGAGAGTCAAGTTTGAAGTTTTATCTACATATATCTTAATTTTGAAATAGATTATACCAAATAAGAATTATTTTCTATTGTAAGATCCATATTCAAATTTTGATATAAACCTCATATCTTTAAATAATTTAAAAGGGTAAAGTTGCAAAATCGTTAAAGCAAATTATAAATTTGAATAAATTTTAAAGTTATAATCGTTTGAGTGGCGTTTATTTTAATCAAGGGAAAACTCACTGTTATTAGTCTTTGGGTATTTTGTGTTCTATATTCTTTTGAGTTTGATAGCTTTTAAAGTTTTAAATTTGAAAACACTGTTCATTTTACTGAATATATCTGGGTTATAGAGGCTCATTGCTTCTAGTACTTTATATTCTTTAGAAGTATGTTTTGTTTTTTAATTTTAAATAAAAGCTTAATGATATAGTATAGCCAAACAAAATTTCTGAGAGGGTCATTCATATAACTAGTCTGCGCAAATTATTTTCAAAAATGTTAATTAAAAAAATTTTAATTATTTACATGGTTTAATTGCGGAATCCAGCTCGAATTCTCTTGCTAGAATGCCTCGATTCTGAGGTAATCGTATGAAATAAAGTTTTTTTCCTAATCTTCATAGTTTTTTTTTAAACTAACCACTAGTATATTTGTTTATGATTGGCAAATTCTTTAAAGTACCACGCCAATTCGTAATTATTCTCGAAAAATACCTCAAGGGTTTGATAATATTTTTTCGAAAGTTCGAAAAATTTTGATTTCAAATGAATGAATGAATGAAAATATCTTTGCCTGCATTCGAAAAAGATTTATCGGTAATTTTGTTTGAAGGCGCCACCAAAAGTTTAGTCCATATAACTTGTTCTTTCACTGCATTTATGTGAATATACATATTGCTTATTTTTCTGAATTTATTCGGCATAAGGAAGCTTGATTTTATGAATATTATTGTAAGAATAGAAAATATTGCTTTTTTGAAAAGATTTATCACTTGTTGCGTAAGTTTTACTTTAAGATTTTGCGAGTAATTTGTTTCACAACTTATGTATCTTTGTACTTTATATTTTGATTTAGATATTAAGCATTTGCACCAACAAAAATTATCACAAAAATCGATTATACGTTTTAAAAAAATACTTTTAATTTTAACAGTAGACATATTTGTAATATTTGACATTTAAATATTGATTTTAAAATAGACCCGAGATAAGAAAAAAATAAAAACGCAAACATATGTAAATCCAAAAGGTCCCACAACGTGTGCATATTAAATTTTTGTCGCATTTAATAAACGGAGCCTAACTATGAAAATGAAAAACCGAAAAATCCGATTGTTGTTTAGCCTTAATTGTAATGTTTTGCGTCATTCACAACCTTTTTGCTTATTTTCGTCTTAAACCCTATTTATAATTTAACACTCTATGGGCTATAAATGAACTCAATTACCCGTAGGGGAACTTCGCGTAAAACACCGTCAATCACACGTAACACATTCGCAAAAAACAAGCGCGCGCTTATCACTCTGCTAACATGGCACCTGTTCGTATGTACATTTTTATGATTTAGTCTAACTTACAATAACTACAATTAATTAACTATTCATCTATGCATATACCTGTTCTCGTTGTGTCGTGACACAAACCAATTTGTGTCCGTACACCTTTACCCTCACCCGGCACGAACCCCATTCACGCGCACTACGAGCACGTCTAGCTGAAGTCCATCGGACTATTTCTAATAACGAACTTATTTATTTACATGCAGCGATTTGTAACGTTGTGTCGAGCTAATTAGTGACTAATTACTTACTGTAGGGCTCCTACCTAGTTTATTTTTACACTTGCTTACCCTTAGTCTAGTAGTATTAAAATTTCAGGAATTGATTCATAGTTTTAGACAAAATTGTCATTGAAGGACGAGCTGGGAGACTTCGCAATATCCTTAAAGACATACAGCAACTGGCTTCGCTGTCTGTCCTGTTAAAATACATTAAAATTAATAATCTCTTAGGTGCTAACGAAGGAGCAGCGGAACAGCAAATGGAGGCGACCAAAAATGATCTAAAAATTAATGGTAAGCACGAATACTGGTAGAGTTCCATTTGATTCAGTTTGACTTTCTGGTTAAAGCACTTTTTGTTAACGTGTAACGCTTTTAGATAAACTAGTTCTCCTCTCATATGCTCACTATGTACACTCCCCGAAAGGAACGGATTCAATCCTAATTCCTAATCATTGGCGATATCCGGCTTTGTATCATCGGGGTCAAGGCTTAGGCAACTGGACAAGTAGTTTTCCATTGAGCGATATACGTGCTCTAGGACGCCAGACAGCTCATGCCCTTCGTCGGCATATGTCTACAGAGGGATGTGTAAATTGATTTAAACAATTAACAACTATTTTGTGATAATTGTAAACTCACCTGGTACCGAAACAGGACACCAGCTTCTACTAAGGACCTAGCTAATTGAACACCGTGAATGTATGGCGCTGTGGAGTCCGCCAGACCATGCATTAGGAAGTATGAGTAGGAAGGTATGTGACGAGCTCGTTGCGTTGCATCAGCCTCTACGTAGCCCTTGTAATTTTCTGCAGGAAGACCTAAAATTCGCTCTGTAAAAGCCGAATCTGAAGAAAGGTAATAAAAAGTTTATTAGTATTATTAAAATACAATTTCAAAACATAACAACTTATTAAGAAGAAGTTCATCAATTTCTAATCGTGTATTCTAATCCTTATTGAAATTTTTTTCGGATGATTGATTCCCTTCTTTCTTTAGTTATACATTGGGCTAAACACGAAACTGCAAATCTTTAATTCAAAACCTCTACATCTCTGTTTCCGAGTTTTCATCCTTGTAAACTAAAAAGTCTGACTTTTAAGTACCAATATTGTATTTCCGGAGTCGTGGCTTATAAATTTTTGGATCAACATTTAGAAATTCAAAATAGCGGCAATAAATATGGTTTGAATTCAATGCAATAATAAATGTTTGGTATATGTATATGTTTATGTAGAAAAGTTATGTTTCATAATGATAATAATATCCAACCAATACCTCTCTAAGCATATGTAAAAATTTAATTGAAATCAGTAGATGAATAAATAAATAAATGTTGAAGTTCTTAAGCTTTAAAAATAAACTGAATTATCCTGCAAATATCGCAATAAACTTCAACTTATTATTAAAAGGAAGGATTGTGTTGGCAGGGAACCACAGCCATACAATGCAGGATATTTTTTACTTGACTCAAGCCATGAACTGGTTTTTTGCATATGTGAAGTCTCCACGAAAAATTACATTTAATCGGGTTTTTTAGACTCTAGGAGCATGAACATTTAAAAAGGAAATTTAAAACCTGTTACTTTTACTCCATAACAGCCAAAACGAGCTTTAGTTTGAAAGCTGTCGCGAATTTTTTCCATATTTATGTCATCGGTCATAAGTGAGATGTTAACGATTAATCATATGAGTGCAATTATCGATTAATTTCCTTTCGGAATGTCGACCAATTTTGCGCTTGTATTTATTTATTTCATTTGTGTTATTGCGTTTTACCATAGACAAATAAATATAAAGATGGCCCGCTTCGAACAACCGAAGTGTGACCGAAAATTTCTGATGCCTCCACAGCGATGCCTCCACCATGCGTTGCTGCGCCAGCCAGCAACGCAGAGAAGTTCGGGCGCGCAATGTTATTGTTATGGGCTCATGCGTCGCGGTGTTCCGAATATGCGTCGGGGTGCCTTTGGCTGCCGGCATCGGCACTCAGCTAATAAAATTCTAGGAAAGGACGTGAGAACCCCGAACTCGGAATCAGAACTTCGAAGCAGAAGTCAGGAGGATTTTAATTCACTTCATGCCTGTTTGTTGCTGAAGAAGGTTGAATTTAAAAGGATTGGTATTTCGACGATTTGAATTTTGCTGTTTGACTCTTATTCCTTTAGGTATACATACATATATACCTAAGAGTTTTTTATATTGAAGGATTTTTTTACATTAGCTTTAAAAAGTGTACTTGAATTTTATTTTATTTCAATTAATTTTTTTTTCTGTATTATTGCATGATGAGTAGTCGCAAGAAAATCTGGGGAGTGAGTTGCGTTGTTCCTTCCTGTGAGCAATCGAAACGCAATAATCCCGATTTGAAATTTTTCAAATTTCCTAATGAAAATACGGAACTGTACGAAAAGTGGAAAGTAGCTTGTGGTTTACAAGAACACCCAAGCACTAAAAGGTCCTATGTTTGTTCTGATCATTTCCTTGACGATGATATAGGTAAAAAGCGGCTTAAAAATAAGGTGGTACCTTCACTTAATTTGACTAACTCGCTTTTTAAATCGCTCCTTAAATTAATTATTCCGAGTTCGGGGTTCTCACGTCCTTTCCTAGAATTTTATTAGCTGAGTGCCGATGCCGGCAGCCAAAGGCACCCCGACGCATATTCGGAACACCGCGACGCATGAGCCCATAACAATAACATTGCGCGCCCGAACTTCTCTGCGTTGCTGGCTGGCGCAGCAACGCATGGTGGAGGCATCGCTGTGGAGGCATCAGGGTTTTACTCACGAATTATAATCATATCCCATATTAACTGATTATTTCTTTTCGATTTAACCGCGATGCAATTATTCCGCTTCGATTAATGAAATGATCGAGTAGTCGATTAATTTCAAACGTTTTCCATGCTTTGCCTGACTGTCAAAGAAGTGGTATGTTTTCTGAAAGTATGCATGTTTTTATAGTATTTTGTTTATTCCTAGAACCGAAGAGGTTGGATGGATTTTGAATTTTTTCCATTTAATTTTTGGAAAGTATAGGTTCATCTTTATTAATTGTTTATTGAATGACCCATAAGTTGTTAATATTTGAATTATGAAAATCAATAGGGATTGATATCCTTCAATTTATTCTATTTCGACATTTGTATCACTATAAAGAAAATTGTAGTGGATAATATTGTCTTTATAATACTTACTATAAAACAACCAGTCAGCTATAGGGGACACTGAAATCCCACATTTGAAGACTTCTTGTTGCGAACCTAGCACCATTGCGGTAACATAACCGCCGTAACCCCAACCCCAAACTCCAACTCTCGTTTCATCTAAGTAACTATATGTATCTAAGAGATATCTGAAATTCGAACAAATTAATAATTAATCAAATTTCAATCAATAACAATAGTATTAGGGAAAGAACTTACTTTAGCACTGATATTTGATCCTGAACCTCGACGCCTCCCAGATGCCGATAGAGTGCCCTTTTACTTTGACCCTTTGCGCCTCTTACATCTAATCGAATATAGATAACGTCATTCCGAGACGACATGTATGTACCCCAATCAATTTTAAATTTTTCAGATACAGACTCCGATCCAGGTCTTCCGTTCCTGTTAATTAAATTAATAGTAACAGATTAATCTTTTGTTTTAGTAAGAAAAGTTTGTGCAACATACACTTCCACAAGTACTGGAAATGCGGCATCACGCAATTCTTCTCGCCAGCTGGGAGGCAAAAGCAATTGGACTTGCGCTCGACTTCCATGTGGCAGAGGAATTTCAAATGATCGTTGCGTGGGCAAAGCTAAATCCTGGAGCCTATGAGTATAAAACGGCCGGGTATCGTATAAAATTTTTGCTAATCGATGTGATTTCACAGAATGCACCCCAGAGACCGGCAAACCAGGCCCTTGGCATTCCAGAACATAGAAGTCGGAACCGATGTCTGTTGCAATGGAAGACGCTGGAGACATGAAGGCATCGAAATGGGAACAGTTAATATAATAGTAACGACTACTCCACAGCACTTCTCCGAGATCACAGGTGATACATTGAGGCTCATTTCTTTAATTTATATTAAACTTTGATTAGATTATTCCATTTGACTCAAAATGGTCTTACCTTCTAACGTCTTCGTTGACGGGGTCTCTTACTACATACAAATGTCGCTGACCGGGCTTTTTATCCTGCGTTCCAAGATAGTACACTAAATGATTTACTGTGTCCCAGCTTAGAATTTTTAGAACCTAAAATTTAAGTAGAAAACCACTTTGAATTGAAGTCAGTAGCCAAAAATAGTAAATGTTTAAGCCTTTAGTTAACACTGCTTAAGCTAAACATGGATGCAACTCAAGCTGGTGCAGGTAGCTTTTTTAATAGGTGCGTTCTCGTAAACCCTTTTTAACACAACAATTAGTCACATTTATGTGCCATGTGTAAGTGGAGTGTGTTTTTAGTTTGTAAAGATAGACATAAACAAACGTTTTAATTGTTTTTTAATTATATTTTATTTTACATTCGGTTGAGATTTAACCTTTCAATAGCCCGAACGGATGCTTCGACCTCTCATTAAACTTACAACTTACTTATTTATGTTAGTATTTAGCGTAAGCCGATTAGTATTTAAATAGCAATGAAAAAGGGGAAACAAACGCTTAAATTTTAAAAATAGCAGAGATTGATAAAATTAAAAGAGTTTAAAAATTGAAAATCTTATTCAATCTACATAGTTTAATCGAAAATGGAAGAGTTAACATCAACTTTCTGATAAATATATAATATATAAAGATTAGGAACAGATTATTGCTACGCTTGAAAAATAAATTACCTACGGCGCTCATCACATCGATAATTTGATGATTTTAAATTCTTTTAAAACTTACGTTACTATTTGTAGGTCTCTAATACTCAAATAGCGAACTTAGTTTTGCAGAAAATTCAGTGTTACATAGAAATATAACTTTTAAGCCTACTTTCACCATGACTCGACACTTTGTTTTTTCGGGCTTATTAAAGGCAATTACTAACTAGAACGGATATAAAAAAAAATTTGTCGTCAACAACTAGATAATTTCGTTTATTGGCGACTAAAATTATAAGTGAATCAATTTAATGTATAGAAAGTATATAAGCTGTGCTTTTTCTAATCGGTTCCGGTTCTAGGTTTAGCAGGAAATTTTGCACTGAATTAAAATTTATGAAAACTTACCCGTTTCAAACATTTTTTATTTCGCGAAAATAAAATAAAATTGCCTGGATTTATACCCACTTTGCGTCAAAAATTTATCTGGTTCAAAGTTTGAAGTTTGGATGGGTAAATACATATCATGGCAATTTGATGCACTTAATATACGTGACGGCTTTTAAAATTCAATTCAATGCAAAATTTGCTATCTAACCTGAACCATATAAGAAAATGAAAAAAAACGCAGCTATATATTGACTCATCTTCCAAATATAATATAGGAATGCACAGAGTCTTCATTAAAGAGATATTGCGTTTGAAATTAGTGCCTATTTTTAAGTGGTCTATGTGTAATATAGCCCCTTAATAGAATTTTTTCTCAATACTACATAATGGCTCTAGCCAAATGCAAAATTTTCCTGTTTATTAAACCTCCCAATTAAATACACAAATAAACAGATCATATTTTTGTGGTATCAAAATGGAGCGTTTTTACCAGTGTTAATTGGATTTTGATTAGGTTGCAATAATCGCCATTTAAACCAAACAAACCAACTAATAGAATCTTTACGAGCAAATAAATACATATAACAATTAAAAGAAATTATTGTTTACTCAACCCGTTTGTTTACCCGTGCGTGCTATAAAAAGACCGACTAAGAGCGCATTGGGCACGCACGCGTTCCCTATCGAGAATTAATTCGATGACAATTACCCAAACGGTTTAGTTCCTTTGCGCGTTGATTTGATATTGTTTTCATCCACTTGGGGTATATTTTCGTGGACATAAAATGGAGTAAATATTTTAAGGTAGAGGACATGATTAACTGTGTAAATACCACGACACTGTTTTGTCCGGTACCTCTTTGATATCCTCCTTCCGCAAAGAACCGAAGAGCCCGCCAAAAGTTTTAATTGGTTCGGAACGGAAGTCGAGTTAAATGACAGCCTACTATTCAACTCTAACTCTTCCAACGAATATTTAAAAATATGTTTCGATAATACACGGAATAATTTTATGAAACTAAACAATAACAACAAAAAAAAACATATTAAAGCTCCAAATTGTAATTATTTTTCATTAACATTATTTTTTGAAGTTCAACCGAACTTGATCATCAACTGTAAGACCATTGGGCGAATCTAAAATTTCATCATTAGAAGAAAAGGTTAATATCATTCAACGGAACCAATGCATGTTACCCGATTCTTAGCCGTTCTCAATTTGTTAAAGTTGTGGTGCAGTAAAGATGAAGAGTGTTCTATTAGTAAGTAGTGGATATAAATTTAAAAGCCAGAAAACCTTCAATATCTGTTAAAAATTAGTTATCATATATTAATGAGGGTAGATAATTCCGATTGATAATCTATCAACCTAGATATTTTTTTATAATTTCCAAATTAATTTGTAGTTTCGAAAAACAAAGCCCAGGTGGCTGATACAAATTTCACACATTCATCAATTTTGACTTTATGTAAATGAACGTTCCTACATCAGTTCATCGGAAATAAATGAGAAAACTTTAAATCAAACCTGAGTCATTTGTTTCTAAACTACAAAATGAAGTAAACTAACTGAAGGATGAGTAAACTATCGAAAACAGTAACCAAACAAATAAGATTGTTTTGATTCCCGACTGACGAGTAAAAAGCTTACTCACAATAAATAACTAAACAAAATATGCTTCTCCCTGCCAATTTAAAAAACAATTTTTTAAATAGACACGATTAGAGAACAAGATTAATTAGCCTGTAAAATTAAATTGTAAGCTAAAATTGAGCGAAAAACTGCAAATGCTTTAAAAATGTCGTTAAGCATTCAAGAGGTTTTCATGAAAGGAAATCATACACGGATTTGCTTTCAATTTCTCCATTTCCTTCGCGCAGACTTACATTGAGGCAATGAATACCATTTCATTTTTTTAAATAGTGAGCTCGAAGGTTAAAAAGAGGAGCTAAGTGTCATTTGAGTGATTTATACGATTTTTGCCATAAACACCCTGCTGAAATAATATTCGCTCAGAGATTACCTCATTCAGCAGAAGTATAAGATGATTCGCCCTCACCATGGGACGATCCACTTTTCTGAGGTGATTGGCTAAGTAATTGAATTCAATAAAATTTTTATGTTCTTTATCGTTCCATGTTGATCTTCTAGTGGCTGTTGGTTTCCCAGGGATGTTTGTAGTATAACGTTACGTTTTTCAAGTGTTAGATGTATGTCTGTATGTGTATTTTGGGATTTTATATTTTACACCCAGGACTAGTGGGTTCAATCAATCACGTTGCACTTGTAATTCAGTACTGGCACATTTGGGAATTTACGACCTGCATTTATCAAGCAGTTACACGGAAATATGTTTTGACAAATTCCAATAAATTGTCAGGAGGATGTGGAAAATCGCCCAGAGGCGATATAATCGAACCGACAGTGCTCGCAAAAAATCTCACAGACGCCTGCAGCGATGCCTGTGCTGAATTTTCGTACAAGATTGATCGTCGTTAAAATTGAAACATCAATTTAGCCTAATGCAACACCGCAGGGAACACACAATATTAATTTAGAAAGAGGGTAGGATGTCTGGTGTCACATTTATACCCTTAACGTAAGGAAACAACAAATTGCGGATGGAGGGCGTTCCGGGATAGATGTTGGTCCACGTTCAGCAAAGCCTGGACGGTGTCCGAAGGTTTCCTTCAATTTTTATTTTATTGTTATTTTTTTTGGCATGCATTTATGACCAAATATATTTCTTTCCGCCGGAACACCGCTTCAGGGCTTTTCACTGAAAACGAACGAGATTCCATGGGCGGGCGGTATTTACAGCCTTGGGGCAAACTGGAATTTGATTTCGTAAGGGAACAAGCTCGATGTTACAGCTGGTCTTCATGCAAAGTCAGAACCAATCCAAGCCGAAGACTCTTAACACTACACAAAATAGATCTCACCTGATTTCTGCCATGCGTTATAACAGCGACTTGCTATAGATATTGTTTGTTGTTTAATTGGTAAAATTGAACATAAATAAAACGAAAGAACAGAAAGAGAAATTAAGTCGTGAATCTAATCTATTTTCGAATCTACGGTAAAACAATTAAAGGTCATAGGTATTGCTAGAAATCTTTTACCTCGTATCGTCCGTGCGATATCACCGAAATCCTCTGTTGGGTGATGGTAACATGCTTGATATGAGTGAAATGTTCTGTGCCAGTTTCCTGTATACTGGCGAGAATAAGGAAACTGTCACCATCTGGGGAGAAAACAGGATGCGGTGCAATATCCAACCATTCGTCCTCCGGTGCTCTTTCATTGTGAGTCTGCGAGAAAATAAAATTGGTCAGCAATTGCTTTCATCTTATTTTATTCGAATATTTGTTAGCGAAAGACAGTTTTTAAATTTGTAAATTGTTTTAGTTTTTAGACATAAGTACTTACTTGCCGAAATATTGTTCTTAAACACACTTAAAGTTAGATTTTGGTACTTATTTTAAATTGGAAGTATTTCACTATCGATAATGGAGAAGTTCATTTTTTTAAATTAAAAACATCAAAACTAAATTTGTCCTACCAAAAATTTAAATGACTTTTATAAACTTTGTATGTAAATGTTTTATATTTTCTAGCTAATTTTTTTTCATCACAAACCTAAACTAAATGACGTGCACATAGAAACATTGATGAGTATTGTTTCTCATCTTGAGAATGTTTGTTTTTTTTTTTAGACAACTTAATTAAAAAGGTATTTTTCTTTAAAAAGAAACGCTAATTTTTATACATCTTTTACCTTATTATTCAAATATTAACATATGTAACAAAACATTTAAAACATTGAGTTAAAGAGGAATTTTAAAACTGATGAGTGGTTTCTTTTTAAAGCCTTAATACGATCATTCTAACTAAAGTGGAAGTCTGGCAGAAAATTTTAAATATATACTACAGAAATACAGAAAAAAAAATATTTAAGGGTTCAATTTGCTATGCTTCTTTATTTGAATTTTCATTGAACTTTCTTCGGATTTCACACAGTGTGATTAGCTTTTCAAACATTTGTGGATTTAATTTTCCACAGTTTTCTTATATGAGTTCGTAACTCATTGAAACAAGAACATAAAAAAGTTTCGAATAATTAGTTACCGAACATATGACAAATGACAAACAGATGGACAAATTTTGTACAATATAATGGATATAATGTTGTCGTTTATTTAGATATTGATTTAAAAAAAAAAAAATAAATCTTAAATATATAAACAATTAAATTTATAAATCAAATTAACTCAACGTACCTACACTTATATTATAATTTATAAATATTGAACAATAAAAAACCATGAAAACATCTGGAAAATTTGCAATTATGTTGGGATTCTCGCTTATATACTTACTTCAATGCACGTCCAATTTGGCGAGAAACACGTGGAAATAACACTGTAATTTTGAGACCTTGTTAGGTACACTACAGATATTTGGTGGTTGCCCTGCGTCACCCAACTTGCTGATGTTAAATAGAAGTCTCTGGAAAAAAACAAGAAATTTTTCTGTACAATATTTATTCATTTACACTAATTATGTGTATTTAAGCAATTCCCGAATAATTGAGCTATGACTTGATAATTACACACTCATAAACTCATAAGCTCCACATGAGGAAATAATTCCCACGGGCGTGCTTTATGCACAACTCTACTGTGAATTAAACAAAGCCCTTGGTTAGTATTGTGGGTGGCACCTCGCATATTTGCCGTAATACCACATTTATTCCCAGGTAGCACACGTGTAAAAATTTAAGAGGTATTGTTGCCTAATTTCGACCTCCCTGAAAATTACACTATTTGCGGTTTTAACTTTTTGAGAGCTCCACAGCGATAAAGTACCCGCAAAATTGTACTGCAGGTAGGTTGTTAATCATTTTGTTAACAACAGATTTTATAAAATGTTTTGGGAACCGAAAATGAATATTTTTTTTTATTGTTTAGTAGAAATATATTCGACAATGTGCATATTACTCAAATATTCATTCTTAGGAGGAAACCATTTGGGGTGTCCTCCTTTCGAAATCCACTTCTGAAATCATTATCGTTCATTCATTAAGTAGTTCTTAAATTTCACATATTTACGAGTGAGACATTCGAATGCGTCCAACTGCAAATCAATCTTCATGCTGAATAATAATAACTGCAATTGAAGAAATATTAACAAAATAGAGCCTGAAATTTATGAATTTTTTTCAACATAATTAATTTCTTTAACTTTTGTAATCTGTTCTGTTTCCCAAAACCTGCTGAATCATATTCCTTTAAATGCAAAAATTATTTTAGTTTTTTCCCCACAATTGTTTAATTGGTATTAAAACAATTTTTTCTTTGAAAACCGAAGATTTCACTTTGAACATTTATTATTTTGACCTTAATTGAAAATTGATTGGTTGATTAAAGAGGGAGCCTAATAACTAAAAAAAAAGACAGCCGACCCCATGGGCGTCAAAGTTTGGACGATTTTAATGATTTCTTCAAAGGTCGTACGCTTCGTTAATTTTTCTCTGGTGATTACCAAAGTTTGAATTTCATCTTATTATTTTTTTAACCTACACATATTTATAATAATTAATATAAGTGCACATTTTGCATTTATTTGGCAATAGACTAAAAGAGTGGTTTTAGGACCGGTGTTACTCTGCCAGGTTATTGGCATATAGTTTGCACAGACACAAAGTATTTTTGAGACAAATTTGAAGGGGTATAAAATTCTTTGATCAAATCGTTCACCAGATCTCATTCTATAATAAAAAAACGACATAAAAATTATCGTTAAAATATGCTTATTTCATTTACTTTCTAATGTGCTAATATTTAACACAGTCATTACTTTTATCAGATATTATTGATAAAATTGAACATTTATGCTCTTGTATGGATAATTCACTGGTTAATTGACATGGTTCTAGTATAGATCTTTAGATGTTGTAAAAAGCTCTGAATAGACTTTAGAGGGATTAAAGATTTACGAAACTAATATATGTGTCACTATTTAGAGATGGGCAGAATTATTCAAAAGGTTATAATTATCATAAATTTATTTGATTAGTTGAATAATCATAATGACACTTTCTCTTTTGAAATATTGAATTAATCAATGATTTTTATTCGATATACTCTTGCTTGGATGATTAAATATGACGGATTTTATATAATTTTATCCAATTCTGTTTTTAAACAGCATTTGTTTTCATGGTTTTGATTTAACACTACCCAGAAAAATAAATTAATCTTCTTTTTCACACTTTCATTCATTTAGTACGGTTAAAAAAACTTTTTGATTTTAAAGAAAAGTGTTTCCAAAGAAAGCGCTATCTTAAAATAAAGAAATGAATTTAACGATGTTTTACAAAGTAGGGAACTAATACCATATCCTACTTTTCTAGGTATACGAAGTCTTTTTGAGCACGGTTCTTTTCTGAAACGTATGTATATCTACCATGTAAAAGTAGAAATATGTGTTACATTATTGAGCATTAGTCATCAAATTTTCAGTTGATTCAGCAATCAAAACTCGATTAAGCATATGTGAATATATTAATCGATTATTTTGTACCAATTTGACCGTAATACCATTATTGCCGAATACTGTTTAAACTGTATTGCTAAATCCAGAAAAGTCATACGGTTTCAAAGATTCTATTAAATAAGTACACTGGCTTTGCTTGCTTTATTTTATCCTTCCGTCTGCCGAGGACACAGCAAGCAAATATACGAGTGTACTTTTTTTTTAACAATTAATGAAAACGCTTTGTTTTTTACATTCTATTTATATCTACCATTTCTCCGCAAAACTATCATGGCTTAATCTTTTTACTATTTACATTGTATGATACTTTTATTTTGAAGCATCCCCAGAGGCTAACACATAATATCATAGCAGCAATTAGCAGGAACAAACGACAGTGAGCTCGTTTTAACTTAATTGCCCTTTGATAATAAAAAAAACATAATTAATTAATAGCATCGTATATTATCGTTTGCTCGCTCAGAATTGATATCAGTAATAAAATCTATTAAATTTTGCAGTTGAATGTTAAATTCGGAAAGTCATTGAATACATTCCTTTAGTAAACACAAGCCAAAGGACATTTTGTAAGAGGTGTTTGGACGTATTCGCGCGTATTCCGCGCTTTACGGCTGAGTGCTCTGTTTTGATTAAACATTGACAAAATATGAGAGCGAGTGCCGCATAGTAACTAAGCCCATGGGGTTTTTACATTAAAAGTGCACTATTTGGTAGCAAACGACGGAATAATAAAAAAATTCAATAGGTTTATTTCATGAACACGGTTTAAGACATGCAGACATGTGAGCTTTCAATTGAATGTTCAACAATTATTTGTCTATTCAAAAAAACATATCTTACTGTGTTATGATGTAATTTTTAGTTTTCTGCCTACCCTTAGATAAATCAGACATCATTACGAACTTCATTTTGTGAAAGCAAATACATATTATACAAAATAATGTTAAATAAAATGGTGTTCGATGGAATTTATTCCTTTTCAATGCATCAATGTGTTTTCATTT
Source organism: Eutolmus rufibarbis (assembly GCA_963920795.1). Lineage (NCBI taxonomy): Eukaryota > Metazoa > Arthropoda > Insecta > Diptera > Asilidae > Eutolmus > Eutolmus rufibarbis. Next base: position 34,167,673 of record OY987207.1, on the reverse strand, counting down.
AATAAATGTTAGTACTTATTCCAAAGGTGTAAAATATTTAATGTTAACGGAAAGGCAATTACTAATTTATTTTCGTTCCAATAAATTGAAAAACTTTCGAAAGAAAGCAAAATTATTTTCTGGAGGAAAGGAAGAAATAGATAGGCAGCTTAGTGCTGGCTTTCCGTCCCTTTTTACAGTGTTAATGCATAATATCAGCATCAATCCTCAGAGAAATTTGAAGAATTATTCAATAAATGGCTGCACTCCTTTTTAATTTTTTCAAATATTGTTTCTTACTTTAATATTTGTTAATCTTAATTTGTCTGTATTTTAGCATATTTGAATTCGCCATTGGATTTCTTCAATTTAATTAATTCGTTATAATGATTTGTTTAGCAAAAAAATCCATGGCATGTATTTTTGGAATAGTAAGTGCTAATAACAAATATGTATTTACACAATTATAATAATTTTCAAAATATTTTTCCATGTGATTTTAGTAAAAGGTATAAAGATAATACTCGATTTTTTTTAATGTTTTAAGTTTATTAAAAACTTTACTGCTGAACCCAAAGATCCCTTTTTAATGTTTATGAGGGCTAGGAAACCTTTTGAGTAGAAAGTGTTAATAAATTTTTAAGGCATTTACGAATAATTTTTTGCTGCGACGTACGTACCGAACAGAGTTAAATTACTCTTTATGCTTGAAATTAAACACGGCCTGTGGTATTTTTGTTTTGAGAATTTATTTATTTCGAATTGGTCCTAAAACGGATTATAAAGAATGTGATTGATTTTTCTACGGAAAATAGTCAAGAAAACTGCACGTGTTTCACGTTAAATGGGAAAGTTTATTTTTCTGATAATATTTTAAAAATAGTACGATGATATGCCATAAAGTATTGTCAGAGAGCAGGTGAAGCTATTTTTGGTCATGCCACTCAAGATTAAAATCTGAAATTTTATTTCGATAGTTGCATCATACGCAGTAATTCTCAAGGTCAATCAATAGGAATCGTGGTCATAGTATCAGAGCCACAAATCTTGTCTAAATATAAACTGGCATATATATAAAAATACCTACTGTCCGTCCAAAGAAATCGGCGGTTTGACAAGACTCCGCTGAATGTCGGTCAAGTTGGTGACATCCACAACCCATAGCTGAACTTCGGGATTGGTAGTTCCTGGCGTCGGATATCTGACATTTCTTGTTTCCGGAAATGAGCTGCCCGAGCTCATGCCACCGGCAGCAATAATAGCACCTGACGCCAGCCATGGATATGTCATCATTCCCACTTTGGTGTCGTTGAAGGAGGCAAACATGAAGTGTGTACCATCGGGGGAGGACCATATTGCCTCTGGCTGGGAAAATATCTCCTCTGGAAAGTAACAAGGAATGAAAACAACAAGATGCCAAAGTAGGAGCTTATGGGCGCTTGGGGAGGGAGAAAACACGCACCCTGGTAGAGCCAGTCTGGGATACCATTGTAGATAACATTCTGATATCCTGTGCTCGTTATTCGGATATCCTCCTCATCTGCTGGCGATTGTCTCAAATAAATATCGTTGTCAGCTACGATTATGAGGGACGTTGTGTTGCCTAACCATGTGGCATACTGGAGGCGAGTTCTTTGTACTTTGGGTGAATCTTTTAATCGTACAGGCATATGGTGATCGTTTGTTACATCATAAATAGTGTAGAAAGCTGTAAAGGATTGCCGAAAAACCTGAAATTAAAAAGAAAAGCACATTATAGGATATAATGCTTCTATTTATGGTCGTTAAAACAAGCACTTGTGCTTATCATGAAAACATTATCTGGGCAGATATTACTTACAGTCCAGGGAAAATGTTTGTTTGTTTGTTTGTAAGAAAATCTTAAGAAACAGGAAGTTTTTTATGGGAATCGATAGATTTTAGGGCTAGGATTACAGGAAAAAATAATGCGTTCGCTGGGTTGCTGGGGCAACAATCTTCAAGAGGAATACAAGGTTTGAAAATCTGAATTTTTCAGATTATTTTGAATGTCTTATCTCTGTAGTCAAACACTTCTGCAATATTATGGTTGTCTACCGTTGACTGGATTGCAAAGAATAGTCCTTAACGTAGTTAGCATTACAACATCACTCACTGGATTATAAACAAATTTTATCATTTGGAAAGGACAGTGGGTAGAATCGTAAACTAGACTTTTAAAGCCCTGGGTAGGAAAAGGATACGATCTTAACCCTAATCTCACCACGGTATGACTTTGAGTCACATTTGATCTTTCAACTTAAATTTTTAAATAATTTTATACCACATTTCTCAATTTTTTTTCGTATACTACTATAAATAAACATATGTATGTATACTTCAATTAATAAATGAATTTAAAATATAAACAAAAAAAAATAATATTTTAATTATTCCCATGGTTCTCATAAGTGACTTCGTGGTAAGATTTGTTATAAAATGATGTGGTAAGATTAGGGTTAAATCAATATAATATCATCATAATATCATAGATAATTAATCTACTTATGAAAACGAGCTGCTCGATCATCCCTGTATATTTTTAACAATCATATCAGAATGGGTATCTTAATTAGATCCTAAGCGAATTATGACTAAAATTTACACTCTGATAACTCTAGACGAAATTATTGGGAAATTTCGGCCAAGAAGTCCACTTCCAAATTGATTAAATTGGGATAATGCAGCAGACCAAATTTTAGTGTTTCTCCGATCAATTTTAATTTCGAAGTTCCGTGAATCCATCTTAGGATTTTTCTTTTAATATTTATTGGCGCAAATGACAATATAAGATTGTCTTTAGTTTTGGAATTTTTGGAATGATTCACTAAAAAACAAAATACTTAATACAATCATATGTGAAATTAAAAAAACAAGTACCACAAATTACGCGAAAAGCAATAATTTAAAGAAAACAATTTATTTGGATGAATACAATGTCTGTAATATCTCCCTCATAAACAATCTTTCTGATTTGCATAATTAATTCTTTCTCTTCAGACCAATTTTACAATAGATTGATAACTTATTCTTTAATTAATAAAATATCAAATATCGGTTAACGCATAGAAGGGGTTTAACAATTGAAAAATTGACTCTGCAATAAATAAAGCTTAAAGAGTTGTGTAGCATTAAATTAAAAATTTTAATGGTCTACCATTGATAGATTTTTAAGACCCATTCTGATCAGTATCAAAATATTAAAAAAATTAAATTAAAACACATTTATCATGTTTTATCTCTAAAACTAAAAGGGATTACTAAATCTCTAATATTTTGGGTTTTAAGTATAATATATTATTAACTAAAGGATTACAATTATAATAAGAGCCCAATTTGTTCCGAAATTTTCATTTGACACCCATATGCCCAAAAACCAAGCATTTTAATGCTATGTAATTCTGATGATATCCAAAATTCGTTTCGGGATGAGAAATCCAAATAGGGTGAAGAAAAGAATAAAAAGATACGAGCAGAACGCGCATTAACACTAAGAATATCCTCAAGTTTTTTTCAAACTTGTCGTGACCCGACCATCCCAGCGATTAGAATAACATCAGACCGGCTGAAATAACCATTTTATTTGTGAAATCGTTAAGTCCTCTCAGGGGAGTTTTTTTTTTTTTTTTTTTTTGTCAAATAAGAATTTGTTCGATTTTCTAAAATGAACTGAATTTCCTCTAGCCATTGGAAGGGAATCGATTCAATGCAGTGGAGGAATTAATCCGCAAGTGATATCTGCAGACAGGAAGTAATGGAATTACGTTTCGGGTTCGTCCCCCTAGTGATACTATTAGGTGAAACTCTCCCACGATTCCTGTCAGTCCCTGATCCTGCAGACTGTAGAGGAAGGTGGTTGAGGTTTGTGTTACAGTTTCCTCACAATGTCAAGGGGCGGGCGGTTTGTCGCTGGGAAGTACTTTTCCATGCATTTCTAGTATTAGGCTAGAGCACATAAAAAGTAATCTCACCAGAATTACTTGCTATTTAACTATCTTCACATGGTTCCGGACATAAAATTTATCGCCCATGATACCGGGTGTGCAACAGATCTCACTTCGCCGCCCATTCAACTAGGTGAAATGCCACAATAAAAAGTTCGTGCACCCATCCGGGGAGGATGCTGTGAATGACATCCGGATTATGTTTCACACTTAAGGCAAAAACGTTAGTTAAGCCGGCTAGTTTTCCTGGCAATTCCTAGAAATATAACAGAGAATGAAGCGTCCAGATATTGCCACTGGACACGAACGATAGCCCCGAGCTAAGTAAGTATATACTCCTCCAATGAAATTGTTGGGAAAAAACATCTTCGTTGCCGAATGGCTGTATAAGTGCTGCAGGTAAATATCGACACTTTGAGAATTTATGGGGGAGGTATAAGACCCTTTTGCAAAGTGGCTGTTAAGCACACAGAGCAGTTACCAAGTTACCTTTGATAACATAATATTGTACAAACAGCAAAGCCTCAGCTTTTTCTTAATCGCAAATAGCTCGCTCTTTGACAATCCCTTGAGGGATTTCTGCTTGCAAATATTTGTAGTTGTAATGGCTTAAGTAGTTAAGAAGAGTTTCACCAAGAAGACAGGTACTATAGTAACAACGCGTGGATTAAGGAATTAATTAATTCTTCTCAAGTTCTTGATTAAATTGGAATCCTACAAGTTTAAAAAATTAAGACTTTATGTGCAGCATAAAATAGACCTGTTGGGATTATCCTTTAACAGCAAAGTCTTTTAAATGGTTACTTCTTCAGAGTATAATTTTAAAATAAAAAGATTACAAAATCTCTACCTGAAGGTATAATTCGCCTGTCAAAAGTATAAATTAGATTGTCCTACATTTTTCGGCGGGTAATTCATCAAACTAGTTTTAAAAAGTTGAGTGCCACCTGCCCACCAGTGGCGGATTAAGGATTTTATGGAACCCCAAGAACAGAAGTTTCAGAGGTCTCCAAATCATTGAATTAAAATTATCAGCGACTCCGAAAACGTTACAATCTATTTGCATAAGAATTAAAATTGCTTTTTGAAATATCATCCACCATTTTGGATTCGCTATATTGAATTTTGCAAAATCTGAATTCAAATTAATCAGCGACCTCAAAAACCTTTATATAATTTGTCATTTGTTTGTCTATTTATCTTATTGTTTTACGTAACAAATTTTCACTTTTCTTTTTATTATACCATTTTTTGGGCTCAAAGAATATTCATTTTTTTATTTGTGATATAAATTAATTTAAATCTTTAATTGAGTAGGTACTCAATTGGCGATTTAAAAATGGGCCTAAAAATATGTCATTATTTTTTTAAAAAAATTCCATAGTGAATTAAAGATTCCATGGGAAAATTTGTCTCATTATTTTATACTTTGTATAGACTTCTGAATTTTTTTTGGCGATTGGTTGGCTGCTGCAGGACATAGTATATATACAAATTTTTTTTATTTATTTTAAGGACCTTATTAAGACTTGAAACGTTCTAAATTAGATGTTTTAACAATTTAGTCCAAAACGCATTTACAATTCTATCAAATAATGCTGTTTGGAAAATAATTTTGTTTAATTGTTAATTGATTGATTGGAGTTTTGTATATAAATATAAAAATCATAATATTTATTTATTTATATTATTAATAGCAAATTTACCAAAATAAATACAATTTCGTTAGTGCTTTCAAGTCTTGACTGACCTTAGTGTCATAATTGAATTGATAGTAGGTCTACGAATAGAAAAGAAATGTTACCATTCTTTAAAAACCAAATCATGTACATTTTTCGTCCAACTAGAGTGGGTTGCCTTATAAGGGTCAAAGTATACTTTTTATAATGTACTGAAAAAAATGGAAATATTTAAAATGAGGCAAACCTACTTATGCTTTTTCTAAAGACAACTAAATCAACAAAGATTCTAATGAACTTAGAGATTTTTTATATCGTTATCCTTTGACTTTTTGAGGATTAACAACTAGCTGGGTCTTATTTGCGTATTTTACCTTACACAATATGATTTTTAAATTTCTCAAAGTGTTTTCTTATTTGCACTTGTGTTGATATAATATTTGTATAAGTTATATTCGTATAGCAAGTACAATATAAAGTTGTGAGTAGATAATTTTAGCACGCGAAAGCGGTGAATTTAACGTGGTTCTATAATGACGCACTGTAAATCACTGTCAAATCATTTTTCATTCCCTTATCGCTTTAATTTTAAAAACAAAGCTGTATTAATACTATTAAATGTGCATTTGATAAGAATATCTAAAACGAGATTTCTCGAAAATTAGGAAGAAGAATGAATTTCTTCTACATATCTGCTGTTGAGTTGCGTGCTATGTAGTCTTGATATAAAAACCTATCAAGGTTACTTGATGTCACCTACGCTGAACTTTTCATGCCACTTCCGGGTGTTTTCCGGTCATTGTGCTGCTCGCTAGATATGAAATAGGAAGGACAAATGACGTTATGGTTTTTCGTTCTGTTTTGGCAGGGCGAAGTTCAGTGTGAGTCAGCAACATTTCGCCGTTCTTTTGAACGTCCTGAATAAACTGACGAGAAGCGCTTTAGGACTTTTTTGCCTTGCCCTAAATGTATGCTTGCCACTTTCGACGGCGGTTGGCGTGAGGGAATTTAAAATCAAAGGAAATTGGTTTTTTTCGCACTCCTTTTGGGACAGGAAGATTACTAAATGGGATGAGCAGCATAAACCTTGAAGCAAACCCATTGCTTCGGAGTGGCACGGGACATGTGGACAGGATACGGCGTGTAGGTATGAGAAATTTGACAAGTTTTTTGGCCAACTTTACCTTCGGAGGAGTAATAAGACCTATTTCCCTAGAATCGCGATAAAGTCTTTCAAAGCACTTTGAATTGGCTCAATTTTCGGAGACACCTGCTGTTTTGCCGGAGATGTTCAGAGTGGCGTCACGTAGTACGTGTAAACAATTCCCTTGGGACGTGTTGTTTGCTTTTGAACCCTTTGTGTACCCACCCGCCTTTTGTTCTGTGTGCATACAAAAATTCAATAAAATTGTTTATGCACGGCGTAAGCTTAAACCTTGGGGCAATATGCGGTGATGAATTTCATTCTCTCCTTCCTTGAAACCTCAGGGGCGTTGAACAGCTTTGTAATGAACTATCAAAGTGAATCTATGTATTTATTGATTGAATCTATCCTGTATCTTGTCGTTTCGTTAAAACGGCTGGAATTTATGTAATACCATGTAATAGACATATTTAATCATTACAATCAAAGCGCTAAGAATTTTATAGCCTGGAAGAGTTCTCCAAAACTACTCTCATGTGTTTTTATGACTGTTTCAGTACTCAGTTAAAAGTTAGGATGCAACTACCACACTGAAAGCTGTAAACAAGCTATCAAATTACTCGCGAGTTGTAGCCGCTATAATAAAATCTTTGGACTGATGAACTCACATGATTCTGTGACAGCAAGCTATAATATTTTTATGAAATTATGAGCATTACTTGGTATTAAATCAAAAAGAAATATCTCGCTTATGATTCTTTTTGACATGTAATGGATAAGAGTCACAGCTTTTTATGGTTAAAAAAATTGTTGGGCCTTTCTTAATGTAATGACTCTTTTAAAGAACATAAAAGTAAGGGTCGTTTATGAACGACTTTGAATGGAACCTCCATATAAGTCGGGAACATAAAAATAAAATTTACAATTTTCAATACTTTTTCAAATAATTTCACAAAAAGTGAATAATTCTATGGTTGATTGCATATTTTAATAAAAAAAGACGAACTGGGTATAAAATAATTTTATTGAAAATTTCTGTCGTCCCCATAATCTAGTTATGTAAAATTGAAGCGATTTTTTTTCTGATGGAGATCGACCGATCCGACATACATATGATCTAATACTTATGGCCTACTTTTAAAGAAGCATCGGGGACTAATCTGAGTTTAAGATGTTCTCACGGATTTTGATAAAAACATTGTAAAAACCTTAATTTGGGATAAAAAAAATTAATTTGGCTTCAACTGAATGAAAATACCTTTAGGATTTTCCTCACTTTTCACCAACATTTTGTAGGAATACGGAGAAAATTGTGGCAGAAAAATGTGACTTTTAGAAAACATAAAGTTAAATATCTCGGAAAATATAAACGACCGACCAAATTTTCGGAATATTTACGCAGATTTGTAACTTTTGACTTCAAATGAACATTCTTACAACGTGCATGTACATATATGCATAAATATGTATTGATATATACCTTCTTATTTCAAATACTTTGGAGGAAGTCACATTAATCTTTATTTCGTAATTTTATTAATTTAACATATTTTGTTTTTTAAATCCAATTTTTCTAATTCCAATATTGATAACATCTATTGTTGTGCACCCGCCAAATTTAATAAGTTAGCCGACAAGTTATAAAAAATGGAAATCCATTTAATACATATTTATGCACGTATGTATTAATATATGTATGTATGTTAAAAATACAAACAATGCTTTAATATTTTTTAAAAATTTATGAAAAAATATCTCAACTTCAAAGGATCAGAACATGTATAAGATCAGAAGCTTGGATCTTTCAGATAAGAAATACTTCAGCACATTCTTAAAAATATTTTAGTTGTTATCTTTAATAACACAGTTCAAGAAATCTGCAAAAAAATCGAGCTAATTTCAATGAGATTAATATCAAAATTTCATCTTATACCTGCTTCGTCATTTCAATAATATTATAAAATAATTAATTTCATGATTTTAATACTCGTACTAATTTAAATTTGTTTATAAGGCTTGAAATCGTTTGGAATTTAATTAAGATAATTGGTAGTAATACGGTTCGTGCTTTGTATATAATTAAAAAAAAGAAGCAAAATACGGCAGTTCTCGGTCACTACTATAAAGCCCTTCATTTCCTCGCGAAGAGTATTTATAGTCGATCTTATTCGCTTTACTGTCCCAATAAAAACTCGAAAGGGCATTTCCTCCTGTATATAGATGTATGTATAATGTCTTGTATCCGAGATTCTCTTCTTCTGGTCGTCAAGTTTGTCTTCTTTGCAGGGGCACAGTAAAAGAATGAATAAAACTGGCATCTTGCCCTGCTTTTCCAATCAGGTGGAAGGAACACGTGCAGAATTTAAAATATATTGAAGTGAATTGAATTCCGATTTTGGGATGGGAACAAATTGAAGTCAGCAGGGATATTGAGTATCCAATTCTTTGAATGAAATTCATTTTAATTTCAGTTTCACGGAAAATGTTATTACGGATCTGTCTCGAGTAAATTGCTATTGTGTATCAATTGGTTTAAGTTATACTTTTTGGACATTATCAATAGGTCTTTTATGTTATTAATATGTTCAATATCCAAGTTCGAATTTTATATCAAAAGAAAAAAAGAAGGATTCTGATACAAATTTGGTTTCCAAACTGTCTTCCATTTAAAATAATTGTTTTGAGGCACAAGTTAGTCGTATAGCGAAATACAATTAAAGGATCTACATGAATTCGCCGCTTGAGTTTATTCGTCATTTTGTCAGAACTGCCAATTAAATTTTGTTTCTAAACTACATACTATTATGAGTAGAAATATGCCTTTTTCATATTATGTAATTCAAACCATTTATCCCGATTTTAACTTTTGTTTAAGGTTAGGGAACTTTCATGAAAATTACTATAAAAAGATTTTTACTATAAATAGGTTTCGAACATTTGAAACCACAATCAATAGATGTAGATAAACACAATTTTCTTCAAACTTTGAAACTAACATTACTATATTGAAGACAAGTTTTTGATGCTTCTATTACCCTTGAACATAAAAGAATAAGAGATGAAAAAGTTGATTTATTATATTTTAAAGCAATAATTCCTTAATTTGAAATTTTAAAAGGCTTTAAATTGCTAATGAACTAGTTTTTTCCTGCGTTAATATTCCAAGGAAATGATGGTCTAAAACTACTTTTAAAGGCTACCTACCAATTTTCCAATTATTTATCGAATTTTTGTTTATTTACAAGTTAAGACCTTAAGCATATTCTTTAATATATAGTGCATATTAGCATATTTGTTTGATAACATTTAAAGCATTTACCTGAATAACTTTGAGAGTTTAAAATTTACCGAATTAGGACTTTTGCATTTTATTATTAAAGCATTTATACGAGTATCTATTATTAAAATATTTAAAAATAAAATTATTTTTTTCCAAAATGCTCGCTGTGTTGTAGGTCGTAAAAGCCTAGTTGATATACATAGTCTTTGGTAGATGCTTCTGAAAAGCATCTAAAGACAGAAATCGAAAAACTTTTGCCATCAGTCTGTCTAAGTTTTAGTTGATTGAAAACTTTAAAAAATGTCGCTCGAGTTCCCATTTCGGTAAAAATATTGCTTAGCCATGAATAAACAAGTATAGCGGATGGAAAAAAATTTCTTTATAAAACCGAAAGTCGGTTTGAGTCAATTAATTTCCAGTAAAACTTCTTCCAGTTTCATTCTAAATACAAATTGCCTTGACTCCTATGAACGAGTACAACAATTTTGCAATGTAAAAGTTATCTCCAAAGTTTTCATAAAGTTTGACCTTCTTTTGGAGAGTGTACATTCACCATTATGACTGTTCTTTTGAGTAAAGCCTAGGAAAAGAGAGAAAACGCTTCTTATATAATAAATCATTAATTGGTTGCGAGCCAACTGATCCATGCTGTTTAAGATAAAGGGATATCGGATATTCTGCGGGGTTACGATATGATGTTACGAAAAGCACCCAAAAAGTTCTTGTTACTTCACTCAATTATGTAAAATTTTCATGATGAGTTGTCGAAATCAGCGGGTGGCGCTGTAATTTAAATTGGCACTGCCTAAGGGGGACGCGTAATTATCGCCCGCATGAAAAGTTGGCAGTATGCGAACATCCTTGAAATCGATTTATTTTTAAACGTGAACTAATGCTGCCGGTTGTCTAGCACATCGTTAAACCTAATCAAACTGAAGGGAATACTGCAGGTTTCCCATTAATATACTTTTATTAATGCCTTTTTCTAGATCGCTTTCCTCAGCAAGGTGCAGGTCGAATGGTGTTAGCACTGTAATGAGGACGGGTGGGGCAGGACCTTGTCCTCTTTTTTAAAATTAGTCGTGAAAAGGTCAAGAATCGATGTTTTGTACTCATTACTGTGCGCAACTCTGGCCTCATTCATACATATTTGGCACCTATAACAAAACTCGGTCAGGTTCGCATTTCTCCATTCTTTACTTTATGTGCTCCACCACAACGTTGGGTCCTGTGGCTAGAGCTCTGAAAATTAATAGTCACGCAATTCTGTAGGTATTTTCCGCGTGCGAGATCTAGTGCGAGATATGGCCGTGAATGAAATTGAATTGTTCCGTGATTGATAAGAGGCTTTTTGAAACTAATTAACTTTGACCAGTCGCTAAATATTGGCCAATTTTGAAGCAATTTCCGTCCTTTTATACCAATAGCCATTTAGTTTTTATGAGGTTAATCCACAAAATAATGTGTTCATAAAGCTTTCTGTTTAAGCTTTATTATTATGCTACAAACGAACCTACATAATTTTGACACCGAAAGTAGGTTAATACATTTAATAACTTAAAAATGTTTAACAATAACGACTATTGATGTAAATTTCTTTGAACCAACTTTGAATTTGGATAAGCCTTTTAGTTTTCAAAAAACGATTCCTTACCGAGTTTTATAGTTTTGGTATGACATAATTAAATCTAATTTCATTTAAAACTAGTTTGATAAGTGGACGCGAACAAAAGTGTATAGGGCCAAACTATATATAAAAATGTTCTAATCTTCTTTGGGTACTTAAGAAAGTTACCAAATGTTGTTTTGTTCTCACCTCTATCGTGTGAGGTATGAAATGAAAACCATAAAATTAAAAAATAAAGCATTTATATCAAAAACTGTCTTGAACCAAATGTTAAAAGAAATACTAAAAACCGATGTCTAAATACTGTAGTAGCGTAGTAATAGTAGTATACTTAGCGATATTGCTCTGAAAAATTCTGATATATATTCTGAGGTACACATTAAATGAAAATTATTAAATTTAAATAGAGCAATTTAAAGATAGTACACTCCACTTAGATTTACAACCTAAACTAAATTTTGCACTTACGTGAAATTAAAAAATTGGATTGGTCACAAAACAGTAAATTTAAAATAGAAAATTCTAGTATAATGGTTGCATTTTATGTAACCATTTTTTAAATTTCGTTTTTAAACCGATGATATATAATTAAAATTTCACATTTATTTTCGGAAAGAAATTCGCATAATTCAATTTAGTCATTACAAAGTCGAGAAGTAAGGTTGGGACGAACGAACTTCGTTTTTTAGAAATAATATATCTGGAATTATTTAAAATTGAAGTTCGAACACTCTCATTATATGAACGACCAATTCGACGGCAAGAAGACGCGTATAAGAACGAACTTTATTTTAAAATAATTCACAAATAGCCTTCCTAAAAATTTTAAAAATAATCATATTGGATATTATTGAGGTTATAATCGTTCTATACAAATTTGGCAACAATTTGAAAATATTAGGTGAGGTGAAACCCTTTAAATTCACCATCGATGCCTTGAATTAATTATATGTAGGTTAGGATAGTTAGTTATTATATGGAGTATAGTAAATATGTATTTGCGGGATTTGGCAGAATTCAGATGATTTGCTGAATTGTTAATAATGTGTTGTACAAGATTAAAATATTTAGGAAATAATGATAAATCCATGAGTATGAATTTTTCAGTTTTTTATTTTATATCTAAAAACTTGAATTATTTACTTACTTTTCTCACATTATGTCTAAATAAAACGTATCGCAGATCAAATGTGCAGTGATAGCCCTTAACATTTAATTGCCTCAGTGTGTGATTTGTAACAAGTGGAGCAACCGAATCGGTGGCAGTATCCAGGACAGACAATCCGCCATCATCCGATTGGAAAACGTACTTAGTTCTAGTCACCCACGTAGGTTGAAGATGCTGAGGCGTTAAGTCGCCTTGTAAATACTCGTCGAGTATCATTCGTCGCCCGGACCAATATAAAAGTTCGTCTACGTATCTGTAAAACAAATATTATTAAGATATTTAATATAATGGTGTCAACTGATGCATGGTCATAGGGAAGAAATCTTCAGAAAATATCTATACTGATGTTTTACCAAAACGTTATAATACTTTTTAAATTCTTTATAAAGTGTTATTTAACCTAGGAAATATATTTTATTTTGAAATAACAAAACAACAAATAAAATCCAACAGTGGAGAAAAGTATTTCGAAAAATTAATCCTGTATATAAACCGCGCAAAAAATCTTTGTACGATGACATTATGATCTGGATAATTACTGTGCATACAAATAACCGGTCAATATCCCCATTTTCTCTGCTCTTGGAACTCTTAAATTTCTGAGATCTGCGTAGATATTTTTGTTGGACTTATTTTGAGATTTTCTTTCAATTTTCATATAGTTTTACGCCGGTTTTAATCATTTAGAATTCGGGGGCGATTACATCGATGCTTGTTCGCATATCCAAAATGGTATATACCATTGATTTGGGCTTTTCAGTGATATTCGTAATTTTTCGCTAGCTTCTTTCTGTTGTGGACTCATTTTGGCAATTGGAATATGCTGCCGTACGAAACCTTGTTCCGACAGTTACATGAAGGATATATTTTTCGACGAATTCCACAATTGTACTGGTAGTATCAAGTTATTTTGAAATAAAATATTATTTCTTAGGTCTTTAATAATTTTAATTACATAGTATACAATGTTGGTAAATTAACACTAGGCAACAAATTTAATTTTTTTTTATAAGTATGTACAACCGAAGAAGTGATATATCATTTCTATATAATTTTTGCATACTGTTTTTAAGAAAAATATAATCGAAAATTACAAAAAATCCTTATTTTGGACATTTTTGACCTTTATTAAAAACATTATGTTATATGTATATAACATAGATACATTAAAAAAAAAAATATAATCCTATTTAATTTAGTTAACTTAATATTCGAGAATTAGTAAAGTCCTCGTTCAACTAAGCAGTTTACTATAAAAAATGTAAATAAATACCTACCTATATTATTCTTGAAATAAAGATCATTCTACTGAAAGGAGCGCAAAGTTTATGAGAAAACGTTAGAAGTTCTTAGCTTCTGGGAAGGAAATTTATTGTTAATAGATCACAAGTTTACTTATGATTTAGTAATGTCCAAATGTTATTGAACCCACGTGTTCTATTTGAATTATTTAAATTCAATTATATTAGCGAACAAATTATGATATTTATTTTATAATGAAAATATAAATTTAACAATGCATTAATTAATTTTAAAAAAAAATGGAGCGTAGAATGGTTAATGGTGCTTGGCAGTGATACCGAATTTTGAAGTAAATTGTATTAAAATAGGAAAGCTGAATTTGTATTCCACGGAAAAAAATCCTTTAAAAAAAACTGTATTGCTTGTTCGGCCCTAAATTTAATGTGACATTATAACGTTTTGATGAAATTTGGATTTTAATTGAGCGTAAATATGCAACTCTTTTATTACAAGTTGATCGAGTAAATGTCGTTCTTCCGTCCGATCATGCGTTAAGGCCGTTCTCCAATGCAGAGACCAACCAACCACGAATTAACCAAAATCGCGTTTCATTCTTATTTGCATCATCTTCTCTCTCGCTCGTGTTTTGGTCAACATGGCTAATTTTTTCATGTGTGCGTTTTAACCAAAAGTAATATTCATTCAGCATCTATTTTGTACATGGTTGGTTGGTTGGTTCGTGGTTGGTTCGACGGTGCATTGAAGAACGGGCATTAGAATTGGAAAAGGGTTCGTACCCTAAGAGATATATTGCAGTTACTATGCCAGCTATTACGAAGCCGATAACTAAGAGTGAAAAAATAATACTACGCCAGTTGTGCCCCTCTCCTTCGTAAGCTAACTCTTCCTTCTTTGTCTTTGGATCTGGCACTTGTAGGGTTTCGTCTGGTGGTAAGCGCCATGGTCCACTACCGCCGCCGCCTGCGCGATCAGAATGCACATTCGCGTGCATCTCAAGTTTAGAGGCGGTAGTGGTGTTGCAGGATTTACCGGAGGCGGCCCGTCTTCCCTTACTGGGCCACCACCACAACTAAATAGACTTTTACCCGCCACGCTTGCCTCTTTTTATTAAAGTGTTTAGCAGTAGTCATTTAGCAGTGTGTAATCTGAAATGAAAGAAAAATAATTCAAGATGTTATTATTGAGAGTAGGGTGCTAGCTACTTACAAAACTAAAGACTTGTAAAAGATAAAGAAACGGGAGTCCCTCAAGAAAAAAATACCCTAAGAAGAACTCCCTCAGTCCATTAACGTTGTTGAATAGGATGAATACAAGAGAGTTTCCAAGAAAAACTTACGCCCTGCCGCAAATAATGGGAGTGCAGGGAATCGGCTTTCAGAGGAAATTAATTGGAAAAATTAAATCTTAACACTCGACGAGTGAATTCGCGTTTGAATGGGGTTTTAATTACATTTCAAGCGCGTTGCGTTCTCCAGTTTCAACGTGATTACTTTATTTGGATAGAGTTGTCGCAGGGTAAGTGCAGAGAACAAAAGTTAGTTGGATTTAACGAGGTTTATTTTAGTACTATTCAGAAGCAAATTGTCATGATAAACGCTTTTTTTTGTTTGAATGTACCTCAGGAGATTAACGCTCTATAAAAATTTAAATTGTCTTCCAAGCTTTTGTAATAGAGAACACGACGATCGATGAAAGTGTGAGGATGAAAACAGTGCAATTAGATTGGTATTTACAATAAATTAGGGATGGGATGGTGTCCGTTCTTTATCTTATTAAATCGCTTCAAAAAAACACAAAATTTATATAACGAAAGTGATTTTAAAATATTATACCACTACTAACAACCGGGTTATACTCGTAGGGAATTCTGTGGTTTCAAAACGGCGCATCCAGCGCTAATTGGGTCCTGATCAGGAGATCGGGGTAGCCACGTTAACCAACCAACCAACTACCAATGTTCAATATCTCTTTTGAAGATTAGACATTTTAAAGTGATGAAATTCTAGGGTTAAATATTTCTGTAAAAAAATAAATTAAAGTAAATATTCATGGTATGCATATTGACCTATCTTAAAACGACCTCAAGATCTTAGATGTTAGTCACAATAATAGTAGAAAAAGAACTTTTTTTTTTTTTCATTCGCATTGAGACATACAATATCTATTAGATACAAAATAATACATATATGGTATGTATATAAAAAAAAAAACTGCAAGATTAACAATAAAACATTACCTATGTAGCATCATTAAAAAAATCTATGTAGCATCATTAAAAAAACCTATTTGAGTCCTCGTAGCAAGCATTCATTAAATTTTATTTATAGATATGTAGATGTGATTCCAATCGCGTTTTTCCTGTGAAATTCCAGAAATTTGAACTTCAGGTATTGAATAAATGTAATTAGGAAATGGACATAACGAGTTCACGGTTCGACTAATGAAACTTGTATAGGAATTCAGAATCTCCTTGAATTTGAAATATGTACATAGCTAAAAAAAGAGACGCTATCATATAGATTCTGTCCATAATATTTAGTATACTAGAACAGCGTTAAGGTAGTTTCCGTAAAATAGAGAAAATTAAATTATAATATAACTTAAATATCTTAAATGAACAATGTTACACAATTTCAGAATATTGTTCATTTCATTTAAATTCGAATTAAGTTTCCCTCAGTTCATTAGTTCTAAAAATTTAAAAAAGAGACAAAAATTCACTGAACTATTTCAATTTGAAAACTGTTTGCTGCAACGAAAGTGCAATTAATTAAAATGCAATCAGTTGGAAAAAGGCTAGTGTTCCCCATAAATTAAAGGTAAATGGAAGCATTTACAGATATTTTCAAAAGCATTAAGTTGCACTTCCTTTAAATAGAACATGAGGGGAATCTGGAAATTGTGGGTGAATAATTTTGCAAAAAATTCTTTGTCACGCGCTAGTTTAGTCACGGTTAGCTAGAAACTTGCCACGTAAGGGAAAATTGCCTATGTTACAGGGGATGTAAAAAATCGCTACTTCCTCCAATCACAGCCCATTTAGCAATTCACATCGCTCTAAGCCCTCTGCGAATTCTCACTATCACGCCACAACAATTATACAATTTCGCGGTTCTTGGGCTCACATGGGCTCCACGAAATAGGGAAAAAATTAAATCCCTGGAGAGGAAACCGCCATGCTAAAAAAGGGAGATTCGGTGCAAAAACGGGCTACATGGACAAGGCGTGTGTGTCTGGGATATGTCGGATTATTATATGATTACCTCACCCAGCCCAACACTCGGGTCAAGTCACCTCTTTCGGCTTTTCATATAATTTTTTTTTTCTGACAAAAAGTTACAAGGCCTTTGAGGATTCCGACCAAATGCAAAATTAAAAGGCCTGCAGATATTTGTGCCTTTCCCATGCGGAGCTGGAACATGCTCCCAGCAGCCCCATCATCTCCATTAAGGATGGATAGCATTCATGGTCACTGGGTTTATTGTTGTGCAGTCAGGAGCAGATCGTCACATCAAGTCTGGAGCCAACAAAAGACTTCCTCCGAAAGGGATAAAAATTGAAAAAGGTCCCCACTAACCGCTGCTGTGGGCTGGGAAAGAGTTTTGGTGGAGCAGAATGGGTCATGTGCCCGGATAATTCAGTTCGGGCACAGACGTAGCTAGTTTTGTTGGCTATACTATAACCTGCAACTGACGTTATCCCCAAGACAATCTATCTCTGAAGTGCTGGGCATTGTACTGCAAAACGGCTCCTTTTCTCTAATTGGGATCTTTGAAATAGCCCCAAGATCCCATTGACCGAATGCAGTGTGAGGGGAAGACAAACGAGCAGGATATCTATTTCAATTAGCTCTATCGATCTCTAATGCAGTTCGATGGTGCATTTTGAAACCCCAGTCTATTTTATTTATGTTATGCCCATAGTCGAAGGCGTCGATGGGAACTGCACGTAGCTTGCCTTCAAAGCCCTTGGATATTTGAAGTCCTGATAAAAGGAAACTGGACATGTTAGACTTCACGGTCTAGGGAGCTCTTTCAGAATTCTCTTTGAGGTGGAATATTTGCTTTATATGTGACGTCCTTTATTTTAATGTAAGGCAACTTTTAGACAGAATCGCTTTGTTGGAATTTGTGTAAATCAAAAAAAAAATTTGTATTGACTTTTGACTGTAGAAAGACCATGAGGTTTTCTCTCTTCTTTTATAGTCTTAAATGCTAAACCGATTCGTACGAAAATTTTACAGATTAAAAATTAAAATATACATATAATGAATTTGTAAGATGAATTTCAGTAGAAAAGAAAAAGATCATGTAAACGTTCTCATATAAAGTACATATTCCTGAAATATGAGTCCTCCTTTAATTCTCGAACCTCTTTTGCAGGAAGTAATAATAGTAATATATCACACTTTAGTCCGAATTTTATCCATATTTTTGACTTGGTTTGAGGGAAAGGGGCGAGGCCCTCTGTGCCCATCCCTCCTGGATCCGCCAATGCTTTGTAGTTATACATGATCTACATTACCATTAGTAATAATAATGGACCAGCAAATTCTACGTACATTGTCCAAAAACTCTGCAGTCATCACAACAGGTATCACACGAGTATCTACAGATTTCGATCCCTTATACGCATGAAATAGCAAGCAATATTTGTTGTCGAACAATTTTAACGTGCCCCTGCAGAGCATCAGTTTCATTATGAATACAGGTAGCCATTTCCCATATCGGAAATCATACCTACACTCCTTGTCGTCCCAAATTGCCAATAAACAGCGCGAACAAATAGAATTAAATAGACATTCGATTTGGCAGGCGGAAACGTTCAGGCCGTGCGTCGGGTGGAAGAACCACGAATTTTGTATGTCCTTATCGTGGCCCTGTCGCAAAGGGCGAAATTAAGGGAATGTTTACATCGGCTGCTCGGGGAGTTCGCAAGTCGCACGTACCTACAACATATTGACGATATTTATTAGCGAGTCAATTCGCCGAATCGGTGAATTATGTATATGCGATGTTGTCACCGCTCATGTGGCCCCCTGTCCCCAAGCGGCCCTTATTCGCATGCGAAACGCGCCAGCTTCCTTCTGCTCCACGTTTTAATTTAGCTCCTGAACGCGGTGGGATTTATAGCAACAAATGAAATGTCAAAAAATCCTCCGTAATTTATAAAATGTTTTCTTCCGCAGAAACTTTTCATTTTCCCCTCGCCCTCAATGCGTTTCTATTTCCGGTACAATTTACTTAATCTAGACACTTAGCCAGTGCGATTGCTATAAAAACCTGTGTGAACTTCCGGTCACCCCCGCGCCGATCCTCAAGAAATCCTTGTCGTCCTTTCGTGCCATCCTCGGCTTATGATAAGCCAAGAAGGCGAGAATTGTGCGGGTGGAAAAGGCACGTTTCAGGGTAATGCCTCACCGAGGGGCAGCGAGCACCCGCTTTCAGTAGGCAGAAAAACAAATGAATGGACGTGACATGAATCCCAACAGCGGATCATTACTTCTTGCTTTTTATCTGCTCCGGTAGACAGGGCCTGACTGGGGCTGCCCCAAAGGATGACTATTTAATGGTAGTCCGGGTCAAGACTGGCGGATGCAGGTCTTCGGAAAGGAGTTGAAAGCTCCGAGGTGCTACGACGATAAATTTTTATATTTATGTCCGGTAAGTTTCCCTCCGCATTTTTTGGTCTAGTTCATATTTTATCCCTTTGCCGTTGCCCTTTTCGCAAGCAAGATATACTCACAGTCGCTCTTGGGGCACTGGCTCGAAGGGTCTGAATGAAGGTAATGCGGCTGAAATAGTTTAAAATAAAAGGACTAAGTCCAGGAAATTGCCTCGATAAATTGTTTTTAGTTGGATTAGACTAAAGTGGTAAAGTGAAGTAAATCCGTAAAAAGAAAAAGGTCTGCTAGAAATAAACTATGTGTAAACTGCTGTTGGGGATGGGGAACAGGGAAAAAAGTTAAAGTTCTTGAATGGAAACAAGTCGGGACAAGAAAACCAATAAAACTCTATGATTTTTAGGCATAGTCATTTTATCAAATAAAAATGCATTTAACCTTACTTACCTATACCTAATACCTATGTTTTTGTATATTGTTTTAGCTGTATCAACCTAATTTGTAACGAATGACGTGAAAATAGGTAACTGGGAATAGTTCAACCACTTAACTTACTTTTGTAATAAGAAAACAAATTTCTATATTAAGTGATACTTCGAGTTTCAAATAAAACATGGTGCCAGGTGTGGCGTAAAAGTTAATACAGCAATATGGCACTCGCCCCGCCCTAGTTCATAAGTTAAGAATATGTATATTCAAATTCAATTCTCTATATAAATAGCTTTCACAAAAAATGTACGTCAATCCACTTGATTACTCTTTTAAATAAATGTTTCCTTTTAATCACAAATTATTTAAATTCAAGGGCGATGGAAGATTTTTATAATTGACAGGTTTTATTATTAAGTATATGTTTTGTGATGTGAGCAAACACATACATTGCCGTCCATATAATTAAAAACGCTTCATATAAAAAAACTTTCTTATCTAAAAACTTAACTAACTTAACTATGATGCCCTTCAAATTCTAAAACTATATGGTATAGCCATAACCTTCTGCTCTCAGGTCATATCCTACTAAAGTAGTATTTGAATTTTGCATATTTAAAGCAATGATATTCAAATAAGTTCAACTGCAAAACAATATTTATGCTGAATAATGAAAATTGCAATTATTTTGATATTATTTCATCATCATATAATTTCAGATCAATTTCACCCCTTAAAAGGGTTTATCCGCAAAAAAAAACGTATCACTTAGATTTCAATAATGAATAACATATTAAAAGGAAGACAAAATTCAGACGGGTAACACTTAAAGTGTCTGCCTTCTTTTTTCTACAACTTGATTTGACGCTGCTGCTAGATTACTAAAAATAGAATAATATTCGTTCAATAGTTAAGTCAGTGTACAAACACGCAGGGCCGTCTTTAGGGCAGGGCCTACCGGGCCTGGGCCCGGGGCCCCGTGTTCAGGGGGGGCACCACCCTATCTCGTACATTTTCAAAAAAGACTCATCAACACAGAAAAATTTAAAAGGACAAAGTTCAAAAGAATGAGAATAATTCAATTTAACTGTTTTATTAACATATTAACATATAAAATATCCAATTCTTTATTATAGATGGAAATTTATCGTATTAAAAAAAAAAATTAATAAATGAAATTTATTCATTACTCTTACTGTAAATATTGTCATATTCAAATGAAAATTGAACAAAAAATATTGTATTCAAAATTTTTGATCACTTCAACTCAAAAATAAAAAATATTGTTTTAGTCATTACACTTTTTCTTGAGGGGGGGCCCCACATTCATGATAGGCCCAGGGCCTCTAATGTCGTAAAGACGGCCCTGACATTTTAATAAGTTGAAATTTTTATATTATTTACCATATAGAAAAGTCTTCTGCATTATTTGAAACAGGCTTACATGCTAACAACACATGGTACATTAGCCAAATTTTAGTTTAAAAAGTTCCCTTGTAGTGGACGTCACCTTATACATCTAAAGTCTCATTACCTGAGACAGTTCTTCATTAAATATACCAAAAATATGCCTCATTTTTAAAATGTTTTCGCTAATACAGAACGCGCACAAGTTTACGTGCGATTTTGTCGCGCACATTTTCGTACGAGTTTGTCGGTGACTCTTCTTTAAAACGTGAACCAACTCAAAACAAAATTTCTATGTTGAATATACCCTAAAATTAGGTAAATCCTTTGGTACTAATTTAATAGTTAGCGAAAATACTAAATTCGTTCTTAGATTTTGGTTACATAACTTCATGAGAAAAACTGAGCAAAATATACCGAACTTTATTAAATTCTCTCTGGGAACAGTATTTGTTTAAGAATTGTATGCATAGTCGTTATCCCACTCACAAATTCCTTTCAGACTTACCCAGAATCCAAGAACTTTGATAAGAAGTTTTCAAATATTTCAAAAGTTACTTGTATGCATTCGGTTATCGCAGCTGCATGGAGCTTATGAGTACGCACAAACATTTATTTCACAAGAAAAGTTTATGTAAAGGTACATTACCATTTTGTTGCTTTTGCATTTTCATGTATGAAAAAGTTTATAAAATTTTTTTTTGGAATTACGAAAGCCCATTAAAGATTATTTCTTCTGTTTTAAACGTAATAAGCTTTATGTCATAACATCTTTGCGGATATTTATTGATCTGATTACAAATAAATATCTCATTAAAGGAAAAAATTAAAAAAAAGATATAATGTATGTTTCGTATATCTTTGTGAGTAAATATGTACAATAAAAGTGTAAATAATAGAGGTCCAAGATGACTACTATGTGGTACACCTGAAAAACGTCCACTTAAATATAAGAAAAAAACTAGGAGTAACTAAACAATACTCAAGGTATTTCAACTTCTGATAAAAAGTATATATGTATGATTTTGTAAAGAAAATATAAACATATTTTGATTTTTCATAACAACGAAAGAGATAAATTATATTTACAACTCGTTAAAATTCACTCTTTGCCTATAGTGGGAGTCATTATAAAACGAACTAAGCCAGTTTCTGGTTGTCGTTAAATTGTCATGAGTTAAGAAAATATACTATATGATATTTACATAAAAATATACGTCCTAACTTATTAAAGCTAGAGCTATGACATTTGGACAGTAATTGTGTTTTAAGAAAACCTTTTGTGAAAGTCACTCTTACTCTGTGTAATTCTGTTTAATTCGGTTTGAACCAAACTTAGTATGACTTGAGTCAAACTTAGTGCAGCTTTAGCCAATCAAATAATATTTGCTTTAGCTTTGAATTATTGAATCAAATGAATTTATTTGACAGCAGTTTTTCGGAAGAAACTACTAGTAGGTTGGATAAAGTTTTTGAGAATTTTTTTCCAGAAATAAGAAGAATATTTCAAAAAGATTCAGATTACTAAAATACATACATGGTTTTTGATTCCGAAATTTATTATTCATTGTTATTAGTTTATTAGTTTATCATTTAGTTCCGAATTTCATTGAACATATGATATTTATTCTGTTGGTGCATACACTTCTTCGGTGTTAACTTAAACCTTTCATAAGTTTAATGCACATTTAAATCAGGTTGGTGCATACGGCCCTAGATGTGGAAGGCTTTTCATCCAAGAATTTTTCAGCTCGGTAATGTTCTATCCCCTTCTGTTAGGAACCAAAAAAACATTTTTACATTAACTAAATTTTAACACAAAAGACTTTTCGGTAGTAATTAATTAAGACATACATATATGCATACGAAAACACACATAAAAGCAATGTATTTTCTTTGCCGCTGTCTCATAAATAACCAGAGTAAGAATGATTAATTTTAGTCATATCACCTGCAGCGGCTTAGTATTTTTTAAGGTTAGTAAATGAACTAAACTCTGGTACAATCCTCGTTTTCGTACAGTTTCATCATTAAGGAAATATAAAAAAGAATGAGATTAATAACTTAAGCATATTTTGTGCGTATTTCAAGAAAAACGGAGATTCATGCTGTGACATATCCAGACATTTCACCTAGTTATCTACCTTAAATAATAAACCTTGGCTAAAATTTACAAAAAAAAAAGTCACCTCTGTTCCGACAAGCGAACATTTTAAACTCGACATGCTGCAATCTGATCAAATTATGGAAACAGCCGTAAAAAGAAAGCGAACTGATTTATTTACGCAAAAACGTTCCGAAGCAGCCAGGAGAGTATTCGTTCATTTTATCGCAACTGTGTAACCTTGGGGCGTGAACCCCGTCAATCACGTTGGTGCTCCTCTACAAGCAGAAAGCCTACGACTCCCTAAAATGGGGCAAGAACCACCAAAGTCTGCAGAGGTGAAAGAGGGAAATTAATGACCTTTGTCTCATTTCATCATTTCTGGAGATTTATCAAGCAATGCGGAACACCCCGGGGAATATAGTGGACGGAGTTATCCAATAAATCACGGGGCTCCGACGGTATGGCACACCTTAGCGATTAAGACGCGCGGGCGGGGAGCTTATCGCGGCTAAATGGGAAATATGAAATTAAAAAAGTATGGAAGTATTTAATGAGACAATAATTTTAATTAACATTCCTTGGATTAGGCAGGCCCGCCTGCTATTCCGCACACGCTTTCCAATTTGAGGTACTCTTCATGGTGGAGGCGTAACACTGCTTTAATTAATGTTGTTCGGGGAATCTCTGGAAGTCCTGTAACTGCTGCTTCAGTGATATGTTAAGGTTATAAGAAACAAGGAATTCCAGCAATAAATGGGATTTATTGCAGTGTCCTCTATATACCACTGCTATAATTATGTCCTCAGTCTGGAGGACACTGGTAATATAAAAAAATGGAGTGGAATGGAATGAGGAAGAAATTTGTGTTTGTCCATTTTAAGAAAATCCTCCCATTAAAACAATCGTAAAACAATAGCAACCAGAATTTATATATGAAGATATAATCGCTTTTTTTCAAGTGCTTACATAAAAACGGACAAAATAAACTGAATAAAAAAATAGAAGAATTCATCAAATAGCATATGAAGAGTACAGGAAAACCACTGTAAGTTACACTTTTTTTCCGGAATCGAAATAAAATGAACAAATTACTTTAACTATATGTGCAACGAGAAGTTTTAAAGATCGCATAGAAAACTATATAAAATAGTACATACTTAATATTTGTATATAAATGTTAAGGACAGGACAAGTTAGATCTATATTTTTTATGGAAAAACAATGTAAGTCCATGGTCGGCAGAAACTTAAACTCAAAATTTAATTTTTTGACACGAAAATTTTGTTTCGAACGAACCTAGCCTTAAAAATACTTTGATACTCTCGACTATTGTTTGTCCTTCAAGTAGCTTAATATGTTGCTAAAGTATTTCATTTTGATCGGCTGAAATCAGTTTATAGGATACCAGAAAAAAAATTTGTGTTAGATTGGTTTTAAAGTTCATTAAAATACATACATATGTATAAAAAATTAATCCTTGATTAAAATCTTCAAGGCTCATGCGCGTGCTAGAATCTCAATTTCAACGTGCGTTGTACTGCAGAAGAAATATAGAATTTGTAGTGACAATAAAAAAAATCTATATTTGAAGGATTTAATTCAGGTATGCCCCTTAAAAGAGAAATTACTATTATAGTTTTGCCCTTTAATACATAGTAGTAAGTGGAAGAAGTGCAATGAGTGCAATTCTTTGTGAGGCCATGAACTTTTCAATCCACCTTCGTATAAAATGGTTTTCTCTATACTCACTGTTCGCTTTGTATACAATATATAAACGATGATTTCTTATGTAATTATATAACCCAATAATACTCATATTGCATTTTACATATGTATATAATGGCAAATTATAGTACCCTGCAGGCAATATCATAAAATAAATTTGAATTTTTAAAATTAGTGTTTTTCTCCAAAATGACAAGATGTTTGAAAAATCGAACAGTAGATTCAGGGTGGATCATAAGAGATAAAATTTTTATACCGAATTTTCCCTAATTAGAATTAAATGACTTCCTCCTCTTAAAATCACCAAAAAATTCCGACGGAATCTTATACCAGACCAAAATGGCTAAAACCTAAATAATAAAAAAATCTAAAAAAAAACCTCTTTGGGGCGTCTCCCTGAAATCAATTATATATTAAAATGAATTTAAGAATACTTTGTTTGTATTTTTGCTGCGATTTTGCTGGATTATTGGTTTTCGCACAGATTTATTAAAAGGTTTAAATGCATAATATCGCAGAATTACAACATACATACAGTATAAATAACAGCATTATTTTCAATGAGCGACATAAAACAATTAAAATGCGAACATTTTAACCAAAAGAATAATATCCTAAACTCCAATTACGTTCAGTTTTAAAACTCAGAAAAAAAGTTTTCTGGTTTCAGAAAATGCTTTGGATGTACACTAGGGTGGAGTGAAATTATTGTTTTTATATATTTACTATGGCATACCCGCAAAAAGCTGCGTGATAGGCACAATAAGCAAAAGCGAAAATATTTTTTGTCTAGGTTTATATTTAGAGGTGCCCCCGTTGGGACAAAGTTTTGAAAAAAAATCAGAAATTTGTCAATGTTCGATAGTGCAAAACCAAATGCTAAACTTCATAAAATGATGGTTTTATTAGGGCTAGACTATCATCACGTCAGATGATGCCTTTTTAGAATACTAAACGCGAATTTTCTACTTAATTGGCTATTTTGTAACATTTTTCTCATAAATGTTTCATAAATATGAATCGCAGTTTTATTGCACAATTCTTGATTTATTTTTGTTTTAGGAAGTTTTGGGGAGCCATAAATTCCAAACTTATATATATATTTTTATTATTACAGAAAATATAGGTTTTAAACAACATGAAAAATACTATTCCGATACATTATTAAGATTTAAATACATCGGAATGAGGCTGTCAAAAATGAATGAAATTATACTATTTTTCAAAATGCTTTCGTTTTGGGGCACCTCAAACCATTATAATACATAAATGATATTTAACATACTTCATTTGCTCATCTATAGGCAGCTTTTTACCACTATGCTATTGCAAAATAACAAAAAAAAAATTCTCCATACATTTTCACTCCACCCTAATGTACACCCATTAGGAACCTCGTATATAAATGCTCCGACACCATACTTTTGGTATTCACATTTCATATTAAAATTCCATCAAGAGCTGCTGAAAGGAAGCTCTTTTGTAAAGCATCTACTAAATTTGCATAATGTCCCTTTAAGCACAGAGAACAATAAGCTCTTGACAAATATCAAATTTTTGGTAGTCTAAAAAGTGGATGGTAAACAAATCTCTCTTTCTCGTGCAAGGAAACACTCTTTGAGACGAATGTTGCTAATGCAGCAGAAAATTGAAAGCAATTTTGTATCTTACCCATTGCAGTTTGCTGCAAACTGAAATACACAACTAGTGGTAAGCAATCACTGAGGATGTTGAGGAGTGCACCTTTTAAAGACTTTGAAAAGACACCCCTTCCCCGCAAAGACGGAGTTTGTCAGCAGAGTGAAACCAGTAGACTTTTAGTGGGAAATTTTGTCACACGACTCTTGGCTTTTTGAAACAGAGGTAATAGTTGTGCAAAAAATGAATAACATGAAATGTGTGTACATAGAATATTTTATTTTTTCAACATGCAATCAGTGCACAAAAACTGAGCAATAAGCTTATTAATTATTTCCACGTAAATTTATCATGTATAGGTACTTTGTCATTTTCATTATGCAAAATCAAAATTAAGCTTAAAATAGAAAAATGCCAATTCTTTGTTCCTTCAAATGCCGCTTAATTTATCCTTCAAATCGTCCTCAATAGCTTTATATTAGAACCTTAAGGGCCAATTGAATAGTTGTTAGTCTTGAATTTAGCCTAAATGTATTTTAGGGGTAATTGTAAGTTTAAGAAAATATCACATCAAGCATATACACTTAACCAATCGCTGTATACGAAGAAATACAAATTAAAATACCACCTAGTAAAACCTTCTATCATATTCTAATAGAGCTAGAAGACTTGTTCTATAATTAACGAATATTGTACGCATGGAATTTTAAATACTCCAACTCTCCAAAAGTCTATCCGATTTGTTTCAACCGAATATTTGAGACGAGAATTGCGATATGCTTCTTAGGTCTTCGACTGAAGTTGGCTTAGTTGCTCTATAGTTATAAAACTCGAATAATTGAAAAGCCTATATAGTTTTTCAAATCGCTATGTAAAATCCGAAATCAGGATTTATTGCTTCATAAATTTGGAGCATGAAATCTTCTGCAGAAATATAACCAGATAGTGAATTTTCGTCAAAATATTTGTCGCTTATTGATTTGATTTGTTATTCTTTTAAATAATCGCTCGCAATATTTTCCTAAATTTCATTTTGATTACCTTTATATTATATTAATAAAATCTGGTAATCTAATGCAATATTATATAGGCAATTTTGCAATTCTGATTTTTCTCTTTTCTGTATACAGTACTAATACCTACTAAATGTTTACATTATACATACATTACATTAATAAAACAAATACATAGTTGAATTTACAGATTTTTAAGAATTTTTCAGATTCCAAAGAGGATTCAAATCAAAAAAATATCCCCCATAAGAGGCTTTTTTATTTTTAACCAAGGTTATTTGTTATTTTTACTGATAACTATAAGTTCTTGTAACTACATACATTTAAATAGCTAGAGATATCACTAAGAAAGTTAGTAATATATGTATGTTATTTTTTATTTTACTTTTGTCCATAGTAAGACAAACTATTTTAAAATATTTCAACAAACAATTTTTTTTCTCTTTATAGTAAATTTTACCAAAATAATTATTTTTGCAACTATGTATGTATTTTTAGTTTTTACTGGCGAAAATAGTTCTACAAACCACTCACTTTTCTCATTAGAAGATATTATTTAGTTCACAAATTAATTAAAAATCTTGGACACCATAAACAAGCGATTTAGGGTTACTCTTTTTCGTATAGTGAAGATATCTAGTCGATTTTGTTTGTACTCTGAGGCTGAGGTTATATCTATATGGGAGATATTTTAAAATGAAACACGGGAAGAAAATTTCAATGTACATACTTTTAAAATGATAGTACAAAGAATAATAGCACAACAAATTTATTACTACATACATATATTATGATTTATTGCATAGCTTTAAATCTACAAAATTAAAGATTTTCAAAACATTAAATTAATCGTGTAAACCATAACCTTTAAAGTTGGGTAAATCATAAAAGTCCTCAAGACAGTTCTAGAAAGCCCTTTTGCCTTTGAATTTTTCCTCCCTTTTTTATTATCAGTGCGAAATAAAAGCAGTGGCCGACCCTTTAACATTGTCTTCCGGAACTTCTCTGGAGAATTTTTTCATTTAGAGCTATTAAGAGTATCCTCGAGGTATCAACACAACAAGTGTATCCTCATGATTTCTTAACATTGGCCTAAGAAGCCTTCAGCCCGGTTGTAATCTTTCCATTCAAATGTGCATTTAACCTACTTTGCGTCGCCTTAGAAATCTTGGGCCAACCCCTTAAGGACTACAATAAAAGGTCCTCGCCAGATTACGGTCAGACGTTGTGAAGGAGGACAACAGTCGAGTATTCTTGTGATTTTGTTAGTTTCTGTCACTTAATTAGGGAATTTTTGCTGGTTTAAATCCTTTTTGTAGTTGAGACGCACCGAGTGGGTTGCTTATATTCCTCCTGGGGCTAGAAAGTTGAAAAAAATGTCTTTTTCTTTTAGGCAGCCTAATTTGTGCAAATACCACAAAACTTTGGCTTGAGGGCCAATGGAATTATTTTGAAAAAGGAACAGGTAAGAAGTTCTCTTTTAAGAGCTTTTTATAAAAGTTTTATATAAAGAGTTGTTATGAACTCAAATTAGCATTGTTTATCTCACGGGGCAAAAAGGTTGTAAATAGAAGAACAAAACTTTGGTTAATTACAGGTAGAAAAAGTATACGGAGTACTGGTATTTGAAATTATCTCGAATGTCTTAAATTTTGCAATACAAAAATAGCTTTATTCGCATTCTGTGATTAAAGGTAGCGTTTTCTTTTCCTTGAGTATGATCAATTTCTTTGTTGCACTAAGTATTAAGGCATGACCTACTTTCTCAATCTTCCGGTTCGACTTCGCGAATTGCCTGGCGCACAGCAAGGATAAATGCTATTTAAACTCAAATTATCAGCAAATGGAAGTGTAAGAAGCCCTCCGAATCTTTTCTCTATTAGCACCCTTCCTCAAGCAGACCTGAAAGAAATTAAAATCCTGTAAACGAAACTTGAAACTTTTAGCATTTTATTTCAACTTCCATCTCTTAAGATCTTCAAATTGGATTTTCACCTGAATTTCAACCTGAAAAGTTTTTTTAACTTTCTATATATATTTTTTTGCCGTTTTTCACAGCGAATTCTTTTTATCTAGGAAACTTTTATTTCTTGGCGGCTTCTCAAGATGTTTTGCTTTGGCGCTTATGGCTGATGATCAAGATGTTTAAAAGAGGCTGGTTCAAACAGGATAATTTCCAGCAAAAATGAAACTTTGAGAAATAATACAACTGAAAAATTAAGATCTCGACTGCAGGTAAGTAAATTTTTGGCAATCATTTCCGTCACGTCTTTTTAACTGATGAGGCAGCTTTAATTGCAAAGTGATTGATGGACTAAACTAACCTTAATACGTCAACAAAGAATTTAAATACTTTTCTATTTAGTATTTTTACACTTTCGACAAATTTCACAAAAAGAACAAATTATATTAATGTAACTTGAACGACAACTCAACAGGACGAATGATTAACTTACATAGGCCAACGACAGTTTCCCAAGTGATATACTTTTCGTAGATTGAGAATTCGAAATTAAAATTATTCCATCACATCACGTTTTTGAATACAGTCAAAAGTGAGACATACGTATTTTAAACAATTTTGAAAATTTGTTCAAAAATCGTTAGCGTTAAAAAATTTAAATGAAATTTTATACCTTCAGCTATATTTACGATATAAGATTATCGCGCAATATCCACTTTTATTTTGAAGGAAATTTGTTTATGAAAAATATTAATTTAAACAAGCTGTCTAGGTGGTTTTTAACTTTTTTTTTTATTTTTATGTAATGACTGTATATCCCAATTTTTATTTAACAACGTTAAGCTTCCTATTAAATTAAAATTGACAAAATATCACTTTTCTTACTGTTTAACTCGATAATATGATTTGATAGAACATTTATAATTTCGGATTCGTATTTGGCATTCTAAAAAGTTACATAACACAATTGTTAAAACCAAAAAGGGTTTTGGCTGATCAAAATTTCGTAGTCTTGTATTATGGACTGTAACTTGTCCAGTATCTAAAATTGAGAAATTTACAAAACGTCTGTACAGCCGGTTAATTTTAAATTTAACTAATTTAAAATTTTAACTTTAGGGATGCAATAAAATCTATAAGGTACGGGTTTGCACTTTAAAAGTTTAAAACCAAATAATATCTTATAAAATTATATTTTCTTTGATATTTTAGTTAAACAAATATTGTTTATAAGTAACTTTTTTGGGGTTTTAGAGATTGCTTATTTTGAATATTAAAATCAATCTACAGAATAGTTTAATTGGGCCTTTTCACTCTAGCATAATACCGCTTTTACTCACTGTTATGTCCAGAATTGCTTACTTTTTGGAACCTGTAAAGAAGAGAAAAACGTGAATGAAATGTGATTTTAATATTGCTTCAAAGGTTAGTAGTAGTAGTTGATTCGTTGAAAGTTATAAGCTTTCCAAGTGTACCTTCTGTACGCAAAGTACTCGCCTTCGCAAGTTTTAGTCACTTTTTTCTTAAAACAGTATTTTATTAATCAGTGGCTGCGATTTGTCAAGTAGTAGTAAATTATATCGTTGTCGAACTTAAATAAGTTCAAAGTTCTCCATAGTGCTCTTTTATTAATAACACGACTAAACAAGTCATTTTTTCATAAAAAAAATGTTCTTTTCATATCCTTGTTATTTTTAATCGAAATAAGTAAATTAAGGTATTATTTTTCGGTGGGATATAAGGGCGAAAATGTGTATTCTTGATTTTCTTAATAATCGTAGTATTTTTAAAATCGAAAGTATCTTTATCCCTAACGAAAAGGATATATTCCGTGATGACTGTAAAGGATAGATGCCTGCACACCTTTTTCATATGATTAAGTATTTCTTACGACTGGTTTTGTTATAGAATATATACTTTTTTTTATTGATTTAATGTTTATTTTTCAGTAGTATCGCCACAGGGCCTATTCCAGAACTCGACTCGATTGAATCATCGAGAACCACAAATTGTTATTTCACAACTCGATAACGAACTTATCTCAATGGCACTCTATCGAGAATTTTGTCGACAACTAAATGGCAATCGAGTATGTTTTGTGCGGTGGTACTGTGAGTGTTTTACGGATTTATTTAAGTGCCAAAACTTATAAATTCAAATCATTTTCAAAAATATATAGGTGCGGAGGGATTATATGTTCCTAATTAAGAAAAAGCTCAAGTAGAACAAGAAGCAAAGGCTTGGAACAGGCGGCGGACGGAATAAACAATTTTCATTTTCTCCTGTTGACCGCGCAGATGTTTTGAAGTCCTCCTTGAAAATAAATCTATAAAGATTTCCTTCGAAACACTGAATAATTTCTTAGACCTGAATTTAATAATTTATTTCAGTTATTTCCACTAAACTGAGACATTATTTAAATATCATTTGGTAATTCAAGAGGCTCTCTTATCTTCTCCGAAACTGTTTTTGCGTTTCTATCGCTTAAAAATATCGCGTAACACTATTCATTTTTTAGCAATTTAAAAACTCTTTAACTGACATTAATTTTAACCTAAATTAATTTAGGTTGAGTTTAGTTAGTAAAGCTCGCTGCATTTTGTTTTCAAAGCGAATTTTCAATGTTCTGTAGGACAATAACTTTGCGTACTCTCATTCGAGTTACAGAATATGAAAAAGAAATCGAGTTGATAAACTAACTTGAATCAAGTTGAATTCTGGAATAGGCCTCGAGGACTATAGTAATAGTAAAAATATGTTTGTTTTGGATATTTTTAATACCTACTCCAAAAAATATTTAGTCAAATTCAAGAAGTGGGTACTCTATCCTACTTTTATCCTATTAAAGCTACTGAGTATTTTTTAATAAACATTGTGTAAAGTATTTTACGTAAAATTTAGTAGTTTTAAAAAATATTCGGTTTTTAAAAAAAAAACAATCTCATTCATTTGATCAGTAAACTTTTTAATTCACATGTTTTTACATACTTACTAATGCACCTTAATTGTGTCCTAATTGTTTCCTTCATTTTGTAATTATTATTATATTTTATCAATTATCGAGAATGTTAAAACAATAGTTATAATAAATGTAAAATTTCGTAGTCAGAAAATATGTTGATAAATGCTAAATTGCATCACTGCATCACATAAATTATATGCACATACATTTACAGTGAAAGATTATGTATATAAAGATGAGGGAAAAACAAGCATTGTATTGTACTCATATATACATTATATATTTTTTTATTTGTACAATAAGTGGGTACAATTCGTGAATTCTGTTTTTAAATACGACAAAATCAAAATGTGATGATTACTGTCGGCAACGCCCAGTCACATTTTAACAAAAGGCATACAGAAACAGTAAAATGAAAATTTTATTTTAATTTGAAGCAATTATTGCAGGAAAGGATTGGGAAATTAAATTTACACATTTTATTTGCTCGAGACAAAAAACGAACCATTCCGCCCAAGCATAATGTGCAATTCAGGAAGTACGAAATATTGAATAAATATGCAACTTGCCGGCAGAAATATGAGGACTATTGATCCGAAATGCGATCGAATCGTGGTGCCCGCTGCTTTTGGCATATTGACAGAGGCGCCTTATCTGATGTATGTTCTGTCCAAATTACATTTAAATCTGTACATAGATGCGATACCCAGAATCCCTGACATAGGGAGATTAAGCCGCTGAGTACACATTTTGGATTCACACACGACTATGCAAATAAGCTAGAATCTGCGTGTCGTAGAGGCAGCGGCTTAACAGGAATTGTGAATTGACACAAGTCCTTCCATAGGCGTTTAAATTTCCTTATTACTACCACGAAAGCCTCACTGGATCCCTGCGCCTAGCCGTTTGATCCCCATTAGGGCCTTGAGAATAAACATGTGCTGAGCATGACGTCATATTTTCGTTAGGAGTATGCCAGTCACTACCAGACATACTCCCGCATTTTCTTGCTGAAATCAGAGTACGAAACGTTTCCAATAAACGAATTTGCGGGACCATTTATCACCTTCTAAGACGTCAGCCTTTGCGTGACGATAAAAAAGCGGGCGGCCGGTTCATTGGCGCAGCTCTGTTACTTAAAAAGTTGTTTTTTACCCCCCGCTTGGGAAGGACCGATATAACATAAACAATATCGAAGGACTCGTACGGTTCGCAAATCGGAAGGAACAGGTTTCAGGAGGGACGTCAAAATCTTGCATACTTCCTTGAAGAAATAAACCTTGAATACCTCATCCTCCGATGCCACAACATCCCGAAAACAAACACCTTGCGACCACAAAGAGGGATTGAATCGATTTCGGGAATATGCGAAACGTTCAGATTGGGAGCAATATGAACGTTATCTCCATCCATCATACTTATGCAGTGCAGGCTGTTCGTCATCGTGTGGCAATTTGTTTTCAGCAAAAATAGCATCCACGGAAGAAACATTTATAACAATTCGAAAACCATCAATTGTTAGCTTAGAAATCAGCCGATGATGTAGCATCTATGTACTCGTATGCTCGTTTGGGGCTCCAAGGCGTAGATATTTCGGAAGCTCTTTCAATTTTCAACAAAAAGAGAAAGGTTATATCAATTTTTAGTAGTCCATATCAAAAGGTAATTCTTATGGATGGTTTCACCCCTGTGTCTGTTTTGTTTGTTCGATAGCCTGTCACAGCCGCAGCCTTCTAACTAAGACTAAAACTATATGTTACTTGAAAGTTAAAATTTGAATTTGGCATGGTTATATACAAGTTTTTTCTCTAATTTTTTCAAAAAAAATTCTCGTAAACTAGAAGGTAATAATATTGTATAAAGATTCATCTTAATCGGTTTAATAGTTTTTGAGTAAATCTGCACCACCATTTTGAGAAAAACGCGTTAAAACTTTTTACATCTGTAGCATGCGCTCCTAATCACGGGCTGTAACTTTTGTAAGTTTTTCGCTTTGAAACTTTGGAAATTATTCCACATATGTAGTTCTATCGTTAAAAAAACACTAATCGACTTTTTGATTTATAACGATCATAAATCGTTATAAATGTATATAGTTTGAGGTAGTTATGTGGGTCAAATTATTGGTCGGTTACATAAAATAATACTTCGATTTATTGCTTGGGGCTATACAAGTTTAATACTTCGGATAATAAAAATATAAGTAGATTAAAATAAAAGATACAAAAGTTTCAGTCCAATCCTCTTACCTTGGTGCACATTATTTTAAATTGTTTAATAACACAGTTCTACATGGGTAAAATTGTCTGAAATGGTGGTGAACATTTCTTATAAATTTCGAGGCACTAATTAACGAAAATAGAATTAAAAAATTTTGTCACATAAGCTTTCTTAGATATCCTAATAAATATTACTTAATCACGGGTTAATTAAGCTACAAATGCTCATTATCACTAATCCCTAAATTTGCGGGTAATTCACTCGCAGAATCTGATTAAAAGTTAAGCATTGTTATTAGAAATATCATTCAACATTTCAACGTCACTATTTCTTTTCTGTAAGAATTGCTTTTTAAAGCGGAAAATGGTTTCAAATTCAAGAAGTTGTAACGATTCACCCGATAACATTTGTTATATTTGTGGAGAATGAAGAAACAACGAAGGAATATACAAGCTTAGTTGGAAATCTTTACCATGTTTATTTTTGGACTAGTATGTAAATCAAGACAAGTCATAAGTACCTATCCTATAATTCCTATATATTAAGGACTTTACATAATAGAAAAAAGTGAATACTATCCGAATTCAGCACCCAAAATTATCTATAATAGGTGCTTTTCATGTCGACAATTTGTAAAAAGGTAAATTTTGCAAACCTGTGTAATTTAAGTCCTGCCTCAAAATATATTAGCTTTTTAGTATTTTTTGACATTAGGTAACATATAATACCTTAACCGGAAAGTATAATTCCCTAAACTATAAGTTTAGAACTTGATTGTTAAGACTTGCTTACCATCAGGGATGAAGCGTCAAAGTGATTTTGCGGTGAGTAAGTTTAATGTTACATTCCCAAACAAAACTTACAGCATCAACTAAATCAAAACTATGTTGAATTTTGAGAATGTTGCACTTGCATCAATTCCTAGAGGAACAAGAATTTTAAGTAGAAAGTTTGGGAGAGAGTTTTGCGAAACTCGATTTGAGTTCTTTGATTGAACCTAAAGGACCGCATCACACCATTGTTGGCGTAGAAATGCTTTTACATCATAAATTCAGAATTCGTCTATCTCCGGGCATGTGGAAAGGCATAAATAACCAAGCGAGTTACATAACTTAAAAGGGGTGACAAAATATAACACATTTATCTATCATCTCAGCTGTATTTGGACACGAACAGTCCTGAGGCTACGCGCATCGGACAAATATTGATCCGGGGCTTTTTGTCACACCTAAATGTCGCGAAATGCACATAATTGATGATGCTTTAGCACGCAAATTTGAATAAAGTGCAATTAAAGTTGCATGAAAGTTCTACGGTTACTGGGAGTAGATATGTTTTTAGCATACTGCGGATTTCGTGAATTTACGTTTCTTAAACCTACATAGTTTATGTGGGCATGGCAGTACTTTTATCAGATTTTTTCGAACTGAAATCAGTGTTAACTAATATAAATTACTTTTCCCGCAAATAAATCTAATTTTTCGGGACAAAT
Organism: Eutolmus rufibarbis; assembly: GCA_963920795.1. Lineage (NCBI taxonomy): Eukaryota > Metazoa > Arthropoda > Insecta > Diptera > Asilidae > Eutolmus > Eutolmus rufibarbis. Next base: position 34,130,992 of record OY987207.1, on the reverse strand, counting down.
CATTATAAATTGGTAGAAAATCGCGGTTAACCACAGTATCGTCGTAATGTGATTCCGCAAATTCTGTTGGGGTTTGCATTGTAAAGCCTAATTAATGAGAGCTGCGTGTTTCCCAAAGGGAAGAGTAATCAAACTCTAATGTTCTAGCTTAGGTGATTGCAAAAAATTTATTAAGCTCTGAAAGGTTTAATAATACCACTTTAGGCTTTGAGTACTAGCGTAACTCTTATTAACTTCTCTTCATTTAATAAAATTTTAATTTTATAATCAGAATTCTTAAATATGTATCATTTCTATAAAAGAGCCAAAAACGTGAGAAGATTACAAGAATCGGAAAAAGCTTCGTAAAATAAACGAACACTGTGGGAAAAGCAAGAGTATTGGGGTAGCCCAATTTAGGGCTTCAAAAATGACTCGGATCATTGCGTAGGTATCTGAGTACTTCAAATTCGATTACTCAATTACTCGTCGCGACTTGAATCGAGTTTAAGTAAAAAAGAAAACTGTCCAAGTACTCGAGTACTTAAGCAAGTAAGACAGTATTTAAGTAGGTACTCAATTAATCGAGTATTTGAGTTTTAAAATATTCAAGTACTTGAGCATTTGAGTCCTGTAGAATTGAAATATGAAGAAGTAAGAACATGCATGTTACCGATTGGCGATCGCTATAGTTAGCCTTTTTGAATTTTGAAAATTTGCATATACATATGTATATACTTCTTATTATATAATTACTATTGAAAGTACTCCAGTACTGGGATACTCTAAATTTTTTAAAATCGAATTCTCTTTTATACGAATAATAGAAGTTAGAAGTATTACTAAACTAGTAATTTAATTTATTTATTTCGCTTAATGTATGCTACAATGAAAAAAAAGTAATGGCTCTAGGGCAATCGCCCTGTACCAGTAGCATATAAAAAAAGATTCCGCAAGATCGACTAAAACATGATTCATCGTCTTTAAAAGATCTGCTTTCTAATAAAATGGGAACCTTCAAAGCACGTTCAACTCGCACTTGTCCGTCTTTTTTTCAGAATGAATTGATTTTGTTGTGACGTTTACTACTATTTTATTATTGCATAAAATTTAATATTCCGAAGGGGGTTCTTGAATTTACTGATGACGAATTTTATGTCATAATTTTGTAATTTACGGACGAAAAATTTGAAATTCGTATTTCTACGAAAATTGATATAAAAAATATGTTTTCGTTGAATCCAACAGAAATACTTAAATGGGAATCAAATGAATGGTCACGATGTTGGGACAATAACAAAAATATATTTCTATTATTTTTGTAATTGTCGGTTATTTTTTTCTTTAATAATTTTTACTTTTAAGTTTCACATTCCAATTTCGTTGATGGTGACGAAAATAAAACTAATAAAATCTTTAAAATTACACAAAATCAGCACTTAAAAATGTATTTAATGTGGCTTGCCATTTCTTGAATTTGATTAGTAAATAACAGAAATTGTACTAATCAAATGTCGCATGATTCCAGGGCTTTTCACCACCGATTTTTCGTGATTAGAATTTATGAGTGAATATATTGTCCCAATGGGGCGTTGTCTTATCATGCCGCACCACGCAAAGTGAGACCCGAAGTTTTCTCCAACAACCTTATCTTCAGTCATAAGCACTCATATAAATTGCGACTAAAGGAGTTAACCCAGCCAGACCTACTTTTTTAGCCTAGACAGGATAATAAACAAAAGGAAATGCCTTCCAAATTACACGGCAGTGGGTGGTCCTACAACTTCTATGAAGCAAAAGGGGAAGAATTTAGGAACCCTTAAATCTACTTTGAGAACGAAGGTAAAGAAAAGCTGCATTCCTTTTGAATTTTCAGTTTCCTCTGGCGGTCCCACTTTATAAGGACCAAGTGAGAATATTTCTACGTCAAGTTGATATAGGAAGGATCCGTGAAAATATGTGCTCAGATTATCTTCCATAGAGCACGCTCGGTGCTAGATATTTCTTGAAGAATTTTTGAACGTGCTAATTAGCACAAGCTGCGAAGTGTAGTCGTGGTGCATCCACGTTACTTGTTTCCTCTGCCAGAGCACACGTCGGCACATATTCTCAGAAGAAATGAAATGTTACAGCTTCAGTTTGATGTGCACTAGAGCTGCTCCCGGGAGGCCATTCAATTAATAGAAGTCAGCGTTGGTTGGTGCTTCATGGCGCTTTTGTATCGTTCCAACACTTTTTTAAATCTGTAATACTGTAAAACTTCAACGAGGTTTTAATACGTTCCAACAATGCAATAATTCCAAAAGTTGTGTTATGATGGGTTTTATGAGGGCGAAGGAAAGGAATTTCCCCAACGGAAAATAATGTAAAAAGATCTTTAATCACAAACTTTTAGCGTTAAACTTTAATTTTACTGACTCCATTTAAATTTTGTGATAGGCATAAAACAACTACACTAGTGTAAAAAACTTTTGCAATATTTTTTACCTAACCTCTCATTCATAATTTTCTCAATATGCACAAATGAACGCACTCGGGTCTATGTTAAAATTCTGTTTTAGTAGATTAATTTAAATATTTCTTAATATCCTCAATTGTGACCATACCGTCTGAAAGGATTAGGTAGGTAACCAACAATATTTAGAAAGGGTCCATTTTCCTATATCGACTTATCCCATTTTGTTCTTTATTATATGCTAAATTGAGGTCAGCACACCCTTTTTTTCTTTTTTTCCAGGGTTTTTAGAATAATAAAATTTTTTTCGTATTACACGGTGTATTAATGTAGTGGAACATATCCTCAATTTTACTATGGGTCTTGTCATTTTTACACGGTTTTCGTTAGAATATATTTATCGTTTAAAAAAGAGTTTGGTGTATTCTGATTTTAAAGAAATAAAATGAGCAAAAATTCTAAAGACTAAAATGCTAGAAATTACGACTTTTCTTTTTCACTCTAGTAACTGTAGTTATTAGTCCTGAATACTATTTTGTAACAAGCCCCATTTAAATATTTAAATTCCAAGTACTTTAAACTATACACTATTTTATTCAAATATACTTTTGGGCCTGATTAAGCGATTATCAACAAAAAGTAAAAAAATGTGTGTTTCTTAAATTTGGTAAAGAATGACATATTAAAAGAAGAAAAGCATCTTGGAGGAACACTACGGATGGTTTCTTACTTTTTTTGAGGAGTTTCAATGAAAATCGATCTTAATTTTTAAGGATCTATCATTGGTGGAAACGTAGAACCCCTTCATTGTATTATGAGAAATCGATGCTTTCTTATCTTAATGTGGAAACAGAAAGCAGTTAATAATTTTTGAATAACTTTACATATGTAGGTTGATAATTTTTTTTTTTTTTATTATAATTAAGGAGATTAACTTTTTCTTTTAAAAATGTATTATAAATTCTTTAGAAGTGACACGCGGAAAGAAAGAAGAAATGTAAATTTGCGAACCAAATTTTTACAAATTTTAATTTCGAAGTTTTCTAGTTCACAGTAGTAGACGAATTTGATAATACGGTTAGAAGCATCAGAGTGTGCATTTTTAAAGAGTTAAAATTTATAATCCTGCAATGTCCATAACACGAATTAAGGTAGTTTCAGTAAGTACATTTCGCATCGAAGATAAAAAAAACTTCAACTTAAAAGAGAGTAATTTTAGAGCCGTTTTCGGAACAAACGTTCAGTACACTTGGAATCGATTGGTATATATGTATGTATAAGGAATATATTTGGCTGAATAATCCTGTATATATTATTAAGTTCCCTTAATATAATTTTTTTCACGGAAATCCAACGCTGTATTACAGTAAAGGCATAACTATATATGGTACATTTGTATATACTGCAAAGCACACTAACCTCCTCGTTGTGATGTTTACCCGAGTTAAAAGGAAGTTTATTTATTTTACAGAAATTTGAGATATGTAGCTCATATCCGGTTGTCTTGTCATATTTTTCGTATAAACCCCTTGCTAAGCTTATACTTTGAAAATGTTATTAGATATTTATACAAAGTTTGTTGCTTTTATACGACGGACATGCCTAGTCAGCAAATCTTATACTGAACTCATTTGAAGTCTTTTCAAAATTATATTTTCATGCTTTGAGGAATAAATTAATTTTTCCTACCTACACTCGTATCTGTTTGACTAATTTCGTTTTAGAGCTGCAATCCTCACCACAATATTTCCCTTCATCTTTCACCTTATCATAAAACGGTGGGGAGTTGTCGAAAAGATCTAAATAAACATTTCTCATTCTACATATTTTCGGTAAACTTTTACTCTTAGTATATACCGCACATCCTTCAGAACTCTTTCTGGAAATTGTTGCGAGTTAATTGTCAAGTGAAGCAGAAGAAACAATTTATAATCCCATTTCTACGTGGAAGGTATGAACTGAGGGAGCATGCTTCAAAATGGTGCTTCGTCTACTGTGTGCTGCTGACGTCACTTGCTTAGAAAAGAGATGCTCCATCAGATATACATCCAATTTCCATTCTGATATTTCTCTGTCCCATCTGCCTTAAGCATTTTCAGCATTAAAAGGAAATGGGACTGAATTTTCCCATCATGCCCTATCTGTTTCTTGACAGAAAATTTTCAAGGTCCTTATTTTCTGGTGCTAAATTTAACTGTTGCTGCTGGGAATGGCCCTTGAAAGACAGTAATCTCAGGTGTGCATGTGCAAACAGCATTAATTCCAACATAGTGATTTTATGGCTATGAAGCAAACACACGTCCAATAACAAGTACAACGTCTTTTCGAGAGGAGCTTAATTAAAATCTGGATAAAGATTGACGAAAACGTGTCTGTACACATTTGCATACGTTGTCTTCTCATCGTCAATCCTCAGAGGATATTGAGGACGTGCCACCATCAAAGCATAAAATGTCTGCTTCATATTCCGTTGCGAACAATCTTTTGATTAATGCTGCAATTTTATTTACGCTACATGCATTTTTGTGACGGCAATACCAAAGTCTGTCATGCAAAATCCCTAAGCTGGAAATGTCCTCGTTTTGGAGTTCATATCCTCCTTGCACGACAACGAGACATCTAAACCCAAAGGATATTCAAAATTCAATGAAATCTGCGCTTGCCATTTTTCTCATTTTAGAGCTCCGTCAAAAGAGACGAATGCACCTATTTCTCCTCCTACCACAGACGTAATATGTGGCAGGTGGATCTATTCACAAAAACGATAAAAGGAATTTCTAAAATTATTGTGGTGCCGGTGAATCTGGATATGAATATTAAACACTTCGCTGGAATGATATCCGCTCTTATCCTTAGCGGAAGATTAATCCTTTATTCAGGCTTTCATACTCCTTGCAACAAATTGGTACAAAGTTACAAAAAAATCCATTTTATCAGCTCGGTCCCATTTTAAAGATTTAGGTACTAACATAAAAGTAAAAAAGAGTAAAAAGAAATAAAATAGCTAATACGAGGACAACGAATGGTAGCCAATAATTTTTACGTTTTTCTATAGTGTAGGTATCAAAATACTCTTTTTCGGTCAATAGTTCCGCGCGTTGATGTGAAACGCGCCAGAATAGCCTTTCATGGCAGGATAAATGCCATGAACACATTATCAATAGCAGATAAAGCGAAGCAGAACCCGTAAATAGCAGTTTCCACCCGGGCGCTCTACATTTTTGCATCGCACGCTTCTCTATGGAATCGTTACTTTCAGATGCACATCACAAAAGAACTTTTTATTGCTTCATAAATGCTCTTCTTTGTGGAGCGTATGAGGGATTGTCAGACTCAGAAGGCCTTTTTAAAGTTTTTGTAGTGCCAGTTGCTCTTGCATTTTTCTTTGGAAATTTCTAGACTGTAGATGAGAACAAGAAAACAGTTTTTTGTTTGCTTTCTTCCAGTTTGTGTAATTTACTATAGATACAATTTTTTTTTAATATGTTTTAAGTGACGTTTTTAATTTTATTTCTTTAAGCCTTTTACGGTCACAATTTTATCCAAGAAATGTCATATTGACTTCGTTATTATTGAAATGGTTTTCAAAATGGTAGGCGAATAGTATATTATAGTTAAAATTTCATTTTATATAAACTTAACTATCTAAAATAATTAAATAAGTGGAGCAATGTAATTACGAACTCGAAAAATACACGATTTTGTATATAAATTCGTGGAACTATGGCTATTATTTATATATAACAGCGGTTCAGTTGAAGGATGTCAGTCAACTGGATTTTGGTTTGGATTAAAACCCTACATTTTCCTCAAAAATACAAGGTCACAGAGTGAAAATTCCGTTTGACTCGAGTCTTTGAGTTATATATGTAGATCGTAACCGGCGGGACATCTAGCGCCTGTTGTCTTCAACTAAAATATCGCTATCGAAAATGATTTATTATTTATTTGTACAGTTTCAGATGAACCTAAAAAATAATGGAAAAATTGGAAATTTTGAAAACAAGTTAATTTTTCACCTATTTTTTGCAATAAAAATGTCCTTTTTTTGTTGTTTTGATAAAAATTTCATAAAGATTAAGATTAAGCGAGTGCTACATGTCGATTGTATTTAACCTCCGCCTCCATATTAAAATGACTATGGAACGTAAAAATAATAATAAATATTGTGTACCATATATGTAGTGATGTTTGGCCACTCAATGTACCATTTACCCTGAAATCAAACCATTTTTAAATATTTTAAAATCCATAAAAAATTGAATTTTAGTTTCTCTTAAAATAAGTTGTGAATACTTGCTTTTTCCCATAAAAAGTAATGGCAGTGCAAATGGTTTTAGTTTACTTAGTTCTCTGGCAATGTTTCAAGACATTTTAGTATACAAATTTACGATATTCTTTTTAAAATTAATAAACGACATAAATTCAGTTTAAGGTCTGTTCATATGTAGTTTTTGATGAAAGTTTGTAGGAACGTTCATTTGAACCCAAAAGTAAAAAACATAATATGTAAAAAAAAAATTCGTCCATTTTATTTTAAAATTTTGAAAAATGATAGTTTTTCTTTTCGACTTTTATCTATTTTTGTTTTCCTTGAAAATTTTTTAAATAAACGATATAATACTTCCACCTGATTTTTGTAAATGATTCTAAATGAAACATAAAGCAACCCTTTACATAAATTTTGATTTGCCATTTTACTGACAAATGACAAATGCGTGCTTGTTACTATCTATCAGTCGAAAAAGCCCTTTACTCTCTTAATTTATTCATTTCAAGGATACTTGAACCAATTTGTTTAGTATGCATATTCGTGACTTATGACTTATGACTATAAATTAACGTTTCTAGAAGATTTAATAAAAATCCGTGAAGAGACCAAAATTAATTTTCAAAGATTTGATTTTGTTTTGAAAATAAGTTTGTTAAGCTATATTTGTAAGTTATAATGGTTATAGTTTTACTCAACTTATTTTGCTTGATAGGTATGTTTGCATTTGGAATTAATCATAATTAGATTAGATTTTAGATTCTAAAAAATGTTTTTAATACGATTGAAAGAATTGAAAAGACACAAGAAGTTTTTTTTTTTTATAGATTCATACAATTTATATAGTACTTTTCAGATTGTTTGAAATCACAGATTTGTTTTAAAGTTATTGATTTGTTAAATGTGAACCCTATTTTCGGGAAAAAAAAGAAAGTTTAACATCTTTGGAAAAATGTCTAGTAACAAAATACAAGACAGAGTAGCGGCAACAAAAGAAATTCCTTTTTCTTACCTTCTATCAAGAAATGCCATAAATCAAGCCTCGGCATGCCTAACTCCGATGCACGCGAGCACCTCCTTCGCCCGATAATTCACCTAGAAGGGAAGAAATAAGAAAAGAAAATCGTAAGCAGAAATACTTAACGAATACTTTCTCCGAGTGGCAGATATTTTAAATTTACGACAAGCCCTTAGCTTCAAAGGGTTATTAGGGCAGTCGCGTGCAGGGTGTGAGCGTCCCTTAACAGATCTTGGAAGCGGCTCGCCTAATGGGCTGCCATAACTTGCACTTTGGTAAAATTACAAGCTTTTTCTGGCCTTTTATGTGGAATCGATAGGGTTGCATGCGGCCGGATAATTAGTTTAGCGAAATATGTACATATGTAGAACAAGTGCTCGTTACTCAATTTACCCAATATGGGAACGTATCAGTGATTATTGGGGCGAATGCGACGGAGGGGCGTGCGGTGAGCTCGTGCCGCGGCTTGATTTATAGGCGCCTTTAATGGATTGAATTCTGCTGCTTTATGCGCGCCAATATAATGCAAAATTGGATTCACCTCGATGATTCCGAGCCAGATATGAGACTAATAATGTAAGCTCCCTCGGAACTCGATTTTCATCCTGCCCACAGTTGCTTTGGTAAATTCGATTGCATAATTATCGTCCCGGAGGTTTATTTTATATATAATAGAATAACTCGCAATAATTTGTAATCTGAAATATCGATGCCATATACATATGTAAACATTTTATATTATAAATTTAATTAGCTTCTATAGAAAAATTGCAATTTTACAATTTAATCCATCCACACTTATCTACATACATATAGAATATACTTGTTAATTGAAAAATATGTAATATAACGATTTTTATTGCACTCATCTCTCATCTTAAGTGGGAATCGTTTATTTTGGCCACTCTCCAAACCGAAATCATAGAATATTGATTTTCGCCACATGACGATTATTGCCCGGTTTAAACTTTACAATTTAATGGCATTTGATCCGAAAAAATCATTGCAAAATGTTATTTCGTAACTTTTTTCTGAATAATTTGTTTTAGTATAATAATAATAATGATAATAAAAAATAATGGCAGTGTACTATAATATAAAAATTGTTGTGCGCAATTTGGGCTCCTCGGGTTCTGTCTAACTAATCAAAAGCTTTTATTTTAATGGAATATTAAGGTTTTTATTTATAGAAATAAGTATAAAATGAAGGGGGAGAATAAAAATAATATATGTATTTTTCAAAAAATTCATAAATTTTCATCAAATGGGTAATAATTTAGAAGTGAGAGCCTTGGCGTACAGCCAAAATTCACTTTTAAAAATTAATAATAATGATGAAAACTATTTAGTATGCGTGTGAAAATAAACACCTTGTTGTGCTGATTTATGGAAAAATATAATAATAAAAAAAAAAAAATCCACCTCAAATAGCTTTTGACGTATTTAGAAAAATTAAAAAATCTTTAGTAGCTATAAGGAAAATAATTCAGTCATTAAGTTCCATATAATAAATTGCTTCATTTTCATTGATGAGATATAAAGCGTGCATTTCCTGAATTTAACTTTATTTTTTTGTATACAATATACGTGCACACTATACTATGCCATAATTTAATTTTGTAACAGTAGCTTAGGTAGGAAATTTTGCATAAAATTGCATTTTAAAAGCCGTCACGCATATCAAGATATTAAAATTTGAGAAAATTGCACCAAATTTCCATGATATTTATTCCCATCCAGACTTCAAACCTTGAATCAGATAAATTTCTGGATTGAACTTTTGACGCAAATTCGGCATAAATTCAGGCAATTTGATTTTATTATCGCAAAATAAAAATAGTTTGATATGGATAATTGTTCAAAAATTTTAATTCAGTGCAAAATTCCTGCTAAAATTGGAACCGGAACCGATTTGAAAAAATACATCTATTATTATACGAGGATTTCAACAATTTTATTACTTTTAATACAGTGAAACCATGTTGTAGGTCTTGAAATGCCGCTGGATATTGCGGACTTTAAAAGTCATAATGTTATTTTGAACATGTAAGAGCTAGATAAGATGATTCTAAATACTCACATGTAAAATTTAATATATCGGACGTTTCATAACGTTTACCAGGGAAAAATAAATAAATACAGTAAAATCGTAAATCATCAAAATATCAGCTTACGTCAATTAATTTAGTAAATAACACGGCAATTAAAATTAGTGTTAATGTCTGCAATCGGAGCCCAATTTATTAATGGGTCATATGGATAATATTATTGTCCTCGAATTTCAGGCATCAAACACCAAATTTAATTAATGCGGAAAATATTATATTAATTGAACGTACGCAAGTGGATTTCTTTTAATTATTTTTGAATTTAATTTATTATGATTCCTGTTTTCTGAGACAAAATTTCTCTCGCATCTCGAATCTTTGCCTCCAAAAACAACGTCATCAAATTAGTGTGAAATTGTGCTGCTTTACTTTAAATAAGTACAGGTAAATAATTTAAAGAATTAGATTTATTAGAATGGTTAAAATGCGGTAAAATGGTAAAAAATGAATTAATTTGCATTCTGTATGTCACAAGTGCAGCATATGTTCTTATAGATATATCAATATTTACCAAAGTCATCCAAACAAGTGAACGTTATTATTTATTATGAGAATTTGTTTGTTCCAGTCTCGCCACAAGCAAGTCACATCCCAGTTCTCTGAAAGTAGACATCTGCATACATCTACCCATTAGAGGAGTCTGAAATGAAAAGTTTCTCGGACCAAACGTGATCCAAACAATAAGTCATGTTTGTCGGAATCCAACCATGCAAGCAAGCTGATAGTTTTTAAAAAGAGCCCAACTTCTGTACAAATAGTGTTCCAGAAACCGCACCCAGTCAGCGTGCTGTGAAACTTTCATCCACAGAACTCCCTCTTAGATCCTAGATTTTAGCGGCATCAGTGCCAGTGATGATTGTCGAGCTCTACTTTAAATTATTGCTAAACAAACTGTGCAGAAATTCATCAGAAGCACCCACAACTGATTTATCATTCATATGCATCCTTCTGTTAATATATTCACGAGTTCATCCCAAGCTCTCCACGGAATTTGCCAAAAGTTTAATGTTTAATTTGACGAACGAGTTAATCTGATTGAACAGCATTTTGCTTCTCGTGAGCTCAGCACGGATCTCGTGTAAGTCTTAAGATGCTCCCCGCAAAATCCGTTTAATCACTTGAAAAGCAAAGACGAAACATCCTCGAAATACTTGAACTTTATGGAAGATTGCGGAAAATTTTGCTGTCGATGATTCACCGCGCAATGCGAAAATTTCAATTTAACTTTAAGGAAATTGAAAATCTTTATGGTGTTAGGGTTTACCCAGAACGTGAAGCCTCTTAAAAAACTTACCAACTATTTCAACTTCAAGATGGATAAATTTGTGCTGTACGTGTCTTTTCGTTTAAAGATAACGCTTTTGCAACATATTGCACTTTAAGAACACCGACATTTTTCAAGTTTATCAAAACTTCGTTATTCTCGAAGTTTTCCCCCGAGGCTCCGTAAAACTTTAATTAATTATAGTAGGAAATTGTGCAGGGGTCTTAAAAGGTTGTAAAATTAGTTTCAACCCTATTTGGGTAAGTCGGCTTTTTGCTTTTTTTTCCCGGAAATTATCAGCGGAAGGATTGAATACATAACTAGTAAAAACTTTATGGATACCCCAAAATGTGCTGCAGGGTTTAAAAGTTGGTCTTATTGAAAAAGCTGGTCAGGTGAAGGTAAAACTCGTAGCAAGTATTCCAAACTTTAGCTTAAAATTTTTTATGAACAAATTAATTATTGCTATATACTGCTGCTAAAATTTGTTCAATATGGACCTCAGAGAGCGTATATTTTTTAAAGTTTATTCAGATTTTTATTGGTAATACTTAAAGAAATAATAGGAGTTGTAGGGCAACGATTTTAAGTGCTTTCTTTGAAACAATTGTTGAAGAAAGTTTTTATATTTACGATGGAATTTCCAAAAGTTCATAATTGGCTTTTTGGTATAAATTGAGTTTGGAGTCTCCTCACGGATTTTGACTAAAGGGCTGAGATTATATACTCGTAGCATTCGCGCCGTTCCGTTCTGTTCCGTCAAAGTGACTATGTTTTCTAACTGTCTGAATGGATTTTTCGAGGAATAATATAAACCCCAAGGTTACGTTTTCTTTGCGTAATTCTTACCAGGAGAATTTTGGTCTACCTATTTTGGGGGGTAAGTGTACCTGTCAAGTGTTAATGAATTTTTTCAACATATTAATGTCAATCCTTAAGATAGCATTAAGAATAATCTAATTTATAACTGTCTTTGACCAATTGTACATACATATATGTATATAAATAAATATACAAATTTAATCAGCTTTCAGAAAACAAAAACCTTTTGGCGTATTATAGCAAATTAAGATTTTTCTCCTTTATGCCTATGTTATGCGACAATATCAACTATATACATATGTATGTCTCAATTTAGCTGTCTAAGTTGTATTGTCTTTAAGACAATAGCCTGTGACAGACGGAGAGATTGTGGTATTCCATAAATATTTCTTTGTTCCAAATTCTGAATAGAACATTGAAAAAGTCAGTCGACTACTGTAGATATATGAACTAATTTGAATGCTATTTATTATAGCGCATTCCTTCTTGCGGTAAAACCAACATGCGTAGAGTGACTGGAGGATTTAGTTATCTTCGAATTGACCAAATGAGGTAAGCCCCTCTCCTTGAAAGTGAATACAAATTAAGTTGTACCTCAAGACAGCCCACCCCGTTTTATGTTTTATGGTGCTGTAAAGCATTCCCGCTCTAAGGAGCACTGCCAACACGCTCTGCCGTTCTGAGCTGCAATTGATCACTTTCCGACTGTGTCGAACTTTAATTTAGTCGGGCGGTGCCCGGCTCACATTCGAAGACGGCAACAGCTCGCCTTGGAGGACGGACGGTCGTCTTAACTCGAAACGAGGAAAGTTTGCGATTATATCGCCTCCTTGTGGCAAAGCAAAGCCCCTCTTCGGGTGCTCGGCTCCAGTAGGAGACCGCAGCATGATTAATGACTCGTGAAGGCAATTAAGAGCGGCCCATTACCATTATGCATTCGAAATCAATTCATTTGTGGGCGATACGAGAAATATTCTCGCCGCACTTTGCAAGAGTCATAAATTCTTCCCAAGAAAGCCATTCTTATCGGCGATGGCACCAACTCTCATACTTATGCTGGCGGTGCCGCCAGGAGCGGGTAATGGGATTAAAATTGGATGCAGCCAAGTGGAAAGTATGAGGTGCCGCCTCACAACTATAAGTTTGCTCAACAGGTCGACATTTATCATCCACGTAATAACCTAAATATACATAGCTACATCGCCATAAATCACTCTACGTACTCTTCAACATTTTATGGCTCACTAAGCGATTTTAATTACTGTTAACTGTGATTTTTTGAAAGATGTCTGCTCGTATCATTGATTGATGATCTGTTGTGGTTTTAAACAGGGACTATGCAAATCTTTATAGCAGAAAATTGAATGTTAAAAAATTGAAGCACAAACAGTGACGATTTGTACCTATAATGCTATTAAGGGGGTAATCACTTTAATCATAACTGAGAAAAAAAGCACATTTTCAAGAATTTTTTTTGAAAATACTATTATATTTATTTAAAAAATTCGTTTTGGGCACTATTCTTTGAATATTGAAGAATACAACAATATTTTATTTCTTAATTTTTAGTAAGTTTTGGCGGCGGCAGAGGGTGTCTTGCAAAAGTCTCATTTTAGCTGGTACGCATCACTTTGGACTTCCGGGAAAAGATAAATGAAAAATTCAAAATGGGTTTTGTTCTTTAAGCTTTTTCCTAGGTCCTAAACCTAAAAAAATTAAGTTTTTAATTTTGTAAAATTGTTTTATCACTGTTTTTCGAAAAACATAAAAAATCGGCCATGTTTTTGCGGAAAACTATCTCTATGAAAAAAAACAAGGGGTTTAGGACCTAGTATTTATGTCAACGAATCATATGCTCTTTGATTTTTTTTAATTCCATTGAGTAGAACTTGAGATATGGTGTGTACGAATTAAAAAAAAGTAGTTTTGAGAAAATCGCATTTAAAGTTGTCTTACAATAATTTTTACTTGTAAAACCGTGTATAGATAATTTATTTGGGTTTATTACCACTAATCAGCCATCCTAATTTTTCAAAACGGTTTTGGGAGATGATTTCTATAATGTTAAGGAACACTTTTATGTAAAAAAAAAATCGATTTTTGTTCACTTTTGAAAGCGATTGCCCCCTTAATAACGTTTTTGGAAATATGTATAATTTTTAGGTTTTCAATTTTGCACCCAAGATTCACCCGAACGGTTACACGCCACGTCGCGGAAACTCCTGGAAGTTCCTACCATAACCTGAGCGACCTGAACTCATGATGTAGCTTTATATTTTATGTATGGATTTTTTGCTCTCATTCTAGAAATTTATTCAAAATTATATACAGCATGTTTCGTTAAGTTCTAAACAGGGGATTTACCAATCGATTCTACATTCTACATGGTCTCCTGATCAACGTTTGTTCGAAGACCCCCTCTAAAATCGGTCCTTCACTCTTAAAATCGCAATTGAAAATTTAGAGGTCAATCCAGAAAATGCTTTGTAGGATTGTAGTTGATAGCGTGTTAGAAAACTGAGCATTCAAGCTTTCTAAGGATACTTCTGACGACCCAATCCGTGAACAAACAAGCGAAAGAAGCCGCGTCATACTTTCAAAATGACAATTTCAATGTCCAAAATTTGACTTTGGCACTTCGGACGACGTGATCTAAAATTATTTGTGCTAGAGTGATGCAGCATGACAGGAATGGAGCATCCGCTCAAAATTAGCAAATGATAGGTAAATTTTTGCGGACCAAACAAATTTTAATTGTTTACGCAGCCGAAATTTAATGCTTTGAGTTCGAATGTCCGACGCAATCATGGTATGTAGCTACTTTACTTAAGTCATATCGAGAATTTAAGAAGCAGGTCAAAAATAAGAAGGCTTATCAGCATAAAAAATAAAGACGAATTATAGAGAACAGTGCAGAGAAAATAAGAACTAATATTAAAAGAAAGCTGTAAACATTTGGATGAATTAATGTTGACATGAGTCATGCAATAGATTACAAAAGTTATAAAGAGAAAGTGAATAATATCGTTTTCTCTAAATAATTACTTTTTAGACGTATATATATATTTACTTTTTTATATATATATATATTTTACTTTTTAGACGTATATAAATATTCCATGGTACTGAATTGTCAATCCGCTAGTCCGACTCGCACTTGCCAGTGTTTCATTTTTTGAAATAATTATATAAAAATTTTACTTACCTCATTTTGTAAGTAGATTTCATATGAAATACTTATTACCTATTTTAGCCTACCTGATGAAAAGATGGAAAACGGATGAAGCTAAAATTCGTTTTAGAGACATTGATTTTAAAAATAAGGAAACTTGTGAACACAATAGACTCAAACTTTGCCTATACATTTATTCCGGCAACAACTCAGATAAATTCGAATCTTGAAGAGGTGGTCACTATATATAATATAGATAAGTATTTTTTACTGAGCTGGAACATTTTGAACGTAATTTTTTAATACTCGTGAAACTGAAAAGAATCGACACTTATTTAACGCGCTTGAAAAATACAATTTATTTTCAGACACTATAACCTTTGATCGTCATTGAAAATAAATATTTTATATTATAGTTTGTTACGGGCTCAACTTCGGTTGAAAGTCCTAAGAAAACCAAATCAAATACACAAAGAAGAACATTCCCCACTCCCTGACTAATGCTCCAATTTTCAAGATTTTGATCCAATGAATGTATAAAAAAAAATTGTCCACAACAATGGGACAGAAGAAAGTGCGGAGCCTCATCCATTTTATCAATTGTTTGTATTTTCAAACTCGACTGCGGAATTGAAGTTTGATGAAAGTCAAATGTTTCTCGTCTTTAAATGATCACATTGAAATCTACCTTTTCCTTCTAGGTATCACAGAAAGGTCTTTTTTATAGTGCAATCATATATTTCCCAATATATAATACTATAAATATTTATGTATGTTTGCAGTAGAGTGATGTACATGTTTTGGTACATACATATGTGTATGTAATATATAATGGGGGTTTCAAAGGGTTAAAGTTGGTTCAGAAACTTCAAGGTATAATTACATAAACAAATACGGACAAATTTAACTGTTTTAGTTTGTAAATTGCGTCGTTACTGTGCCCTTCACTAGGTGTAGAAAATCTGCGCGTAACAATTGCACTCAGGTGATTGTTAGAGGACAAAATCAAAGTGAAGTCCTTGACATGGCGGTTTGTTTCGATAATTAGAGGACAAAGGATGTACCTGGTACCAATTAAAATTTAATCACTCGATCCTTGAGCCAGGGGAGGGGCAAAATCAATCAAATGGAAAATAATTCAAGAGTAAATCGGATGGATACAGCCGCCCGCCGCCGCAGCAGAGCGGCCATTGTGAGAGGGTCCCTCGGAACCGTAACGAGGAGGCTTCTTCATTTTGAAGCATCAACGGCTGCGGAAGTCAGTCCTCTTTTTAATAATTTCGTCATTTCCATTTCCCGGGGCAGCTGTTCCCGTAGAAATTATTCCACATCTGATGACGCAACTGCGCTCCATGGAGCAACTCCTTCGGGCTGGAATCGAAAGTTTCCTCTGCAAAGAATTAATATGTATGCGGAAGAGCTCGCTGCTTACGCAGGGGTGATAGACATAATAAGGTTTTATGGCCGCCCTGTGCTTTTTAGCACCTGTGCTCTGGAGGACGACTCCTACATATTTAAGACTGAAAGAAGTGACAAAAAGCGAAGAAAGGTAAAAGTTGAAATTCAGCAGTTCTGCCCTATCGCCCTAACCCTACCACCACCGCCGCACTCACCACTTGTCAACTTTTCTCTTGTTTGAAGCAGTCCCACCCGCCCCGGGGCAGGCAAAATTCTACGGCGATGACTTGGTGACATTCCCTGGTATATGATGGAAATAAAGTTGAAATAATTTTAAAGTTTGGGCGTAATGACGTCAACGCTCCCGACCTCCTTCGAAAAGTTGGCTCAAAAAAGCGGAGCGGATGTGGCGTACACTCCCGGGGCATCCTTTCTCGGGTATGCTCCAGCTTGTCTCGAGTTGTTCATTCGCTATCTCGCTGTCACTTAAAGTTTAGATAATTTTAACAACTTTCATGTTTTAAGACGGAACGAATTGAGCTGAAACTTAAATTAGTTCTTCTTATACTTTTAAGCTGATTCTTACATCCCGCCCTTTATTTAAACACTTTACCATGTGAGTAAACTTTCAAAAGTCCTCTAGAAAAAGGAGCAATTAGGATGGGTTCACACTTAAGAAAAAAAAAAGGAGCGTAAAGCACAAAATAAATATAGTTTGAATAAGTAATTGTAATTCTTCAAGGTCCCTCATTAATTTCTTTAAAGTAAACTTAAAAATTCAGCACGAAGCGATTCAAATTTTAAAACGGAAATTTATAATTTACTAGCTGAGTCGTCCGGATCATAAGTACTACTAAATTAAAAACTGCTGCTGCTGGTATTTCATCAAGTTTAGGAGTGGATATTGCTAAAGTAAAATTTTAATCCTGGTCAATTTAGGAGTTATTCAGAACTATTTGTAATTTAAAACTTTATTATTTTTATTTTCCCTATCATGTGTATGATTCAGTTGCATGTTCCATGAGCGTTTTCTATCATAAAAATGACAGTGTCATGAATAGGATTGTCAAGTGATATTTTCCTTTAATCATGGATTCAAGTGATTTAGAAAATTTAGTTGTTTTGTTTAAGTTTAAGGCGGCAGCATTGCTATGTAAGAAAAAAGAAAACAAAATTTTCTGGATGAAGGAGTTCTAATATAGAAGACATTTAAAGAGATCTGCATAAAAATAAATTAAAAGTGGAAGACCCTAAAAATATAAAAACTATACATATGCATATAAAAATGAATGATAATTCTTGGTATGTTTTGCGAGACATGAATAATGTTCACATAAACTGCGTTTTTTTCATTCGGATCACGCTCTGGATCAACAAAAAATGAAAAAAACGATCCGGATCAGCACTTATATAGTTTGAGAAGTTGGCAAACCTGTCTTCGTGAAGTGGCAGAATAAGATACATATGTATTTATGTCTATTTTGCCGCAGTTAATTTGCACGAATTTTAACAATTGAATAAATAAAAATTCAAGAAGTGGATTTGTTTATTGAGGTATACATTTCTATTAGTGGAATATTTTGTAACCAACACATTTGATATTTTGGCCCAAATTCAGATAAAAGTGTGAATTACGTGTTGTTGTTGTAACTCGATGTTAGGAAACTGATCTTGATCTTGATCCGAATGAAAAAAAACTCAACTATAGTAGTCACTGAACCTCGACTCAATTTTCGCTCATGGGCATGCATCTATCAAATAACTTCAGAAACTACAATATTTAGCTCATGACTTACCTCGTCGCCCGAATCCCCTTCGTTTCTTCTACAAATTGTGACGTCACGCTTATGAAATTGACTCATGCCCGTGATAGTGCAAATGGGGTCATAGATTATAAAATTCCAAAATTTCAAGTCGATTTTCTACCACTGTCCACATCTTAAGGTTACTTTTTTATTTATTCCTTATTTATGCGTTTTTATTGTTATCTTTTACGTCACAATAAATACTCAATATTAAGTTATTAAATACTAAATAAGCTAGAATATTCGAATATATTTCCTCATGATATTATTTTCAATTCTGGAAATTTTGGTCGCTATAAATACGAAGTCACCGACTGAAATTTTTGTAAAATTTTCATTTTTAAATTAGAGATCGAGAAGTTTGGGTTGTTGCCATATTGGACCCACCATTTTGAATTTTAAAATTTGTATAGTAAATTTGTACACAATTCTCCCAAAATACCTTAGTAATAAATTGCAGTCGCCATATTTAATCCAACAAATTTTAATACCAATAGATTCAAAATCAGTGGTCTTAAAAAACCCCTAGTATCTACTAAATATCACTTAAATTTGATGAATTTCGACAAATTTTGGTAAGACATATAGGATCCGCTATATTAAATTTCTAAACTTTGAATGCGAACTCGCAATCAGCATCTCCAAAAATATGGAAATACTAATTTCCATAAGAATTCCTTGAAGTTTAAAAGTATTGTTGCAATCTTAGCTCTGCCACTTTGAAAACTTATATCGAATGTAATGAAAAAATAGCCTATATGTTAAGTTAGAATATGTAGTAAATGCAATACATACAATAACTTTTCAAAACATTACCTCGACTCACATAGTTTACATATTTTCTGATGAATGTATTTAGAATTGTTTGAAATGTGGTTCTGATTGAGTTTTTTATACTGATTGTTATCAAAAAATATAATTAACTTTTTATCTTCAAAATTTATTCACGAACAAGGTAATATTTGTAATTTGTGGCCATTTTGACTCCAATATTATCAATAAGCGATGATTGTTTATGCTAAATCTTAAAATTGAATTTTCTGCTCGTTAGGGAAATTAATGTGAAACAACAGTGGTTAGAAACTTGAGGCTAATTTATTGAGTTAATAGGTAGTGCGAAATGCAGTTTGTTTCATGAACTAATTATCGTAAAATGCCACAGCTGTCCAACTATGTAATAATTGTTTTTAATTTAATAATGGGAATGAGGGAAATGTTATTTGAATATAAATACAATATTTTGATTTGAGAGGAAATACACAAAGGGACAAAATAACCAATATTCCATATTCCCGGTACCGATACAATCGGATAAGCTTTAAATTATTAAATTGAAGCACAGGAAATTTATATGGTAATTGACTGCTAAATTACAATATATGCCCAAAATTCGCATACACTGACTGAATTAAATGGAATTTTATAATTTTTATTTTAATTTTAATCATACTTGGTGCGTAGTTTGCTTTGAGTAAGATAATTAAGGTAATAAAATGTCGCCGAAAATAGAAAAGAAACCTCCAAATTTGAAAATAATACAAGTACGTCGCAAGCAAGGATTTGGCATTTGCCTTAATTGAATTAAAACTTCGTTCAATTTCGTGAGTCATTTGAGCAAAAGTGAAATAATTTCCCGGCCGACAAGAGATGACAAAAGCTCAAGGACGGCCTCAAAACAATTATGAGTGAATCAAGCTCGTAAAATGCGAACGATGCGCTAAAGTTTAGTGTAAGACTGAACCGACGACACTCTAAAATGTTGAGAAGCTCGAAATAGACGTAATTGTTTCCAAAAAATCCCTCCCAGCTAAGAATATCTTCTAATGTTTGCGGCACTTCAGTCGTCGACAGAAATAATTATTTTTAGGAATTTTTAGGAAAAGGGTGTTGCTGTACGGGCGTCGAACTCTCCAACCTACAAATTGGCAGCAAAACGACAAGTGCCGGAAATAATTGTGGTCTAGTGAACATTTTCGCCTCAAAATTGAAAGGCATTCTTCATTCTAAGTAGAAGCAAGTTTCATAGATTTTCTTCATGCCAAAATATTTTACGAGTGGAATGTCGGCAAATTTTTTTTTTATTTTACATTTTTGCTCTTGAAGTTTCACCACAGTTTATACTAATAGATTTTAGAATATAACTTTCAAGAAAGTAATTACTGTGAAGATTAAAAGTTTGCACAGCAATTCTATTTATTTGGTGTACTTCAAGACACATCAAAAGACTCCTACCATGCCGTGTCTGCTTCTTGCAATATAATTCTAAACATTTAAAATGCTGGTGAACGTACAGAGCAGTCGAATTAATATGGCTAGGCTTATGACACTAAGATAAAACTCAAACGAAAGTAGGACAACAGGATTTATACATTTTATATACTTATGTATGTAACATAAATTTATTAATAGAGTAGGTTCGGGTATTTTTGTATTGTTACTCTGGACCCTTTCTGTTACAGATGTTGTACATAATAAAAAATGTTTGTTCCCCTAAAGGTAAGCAATATTATGCCTACTCTTATAGTAGTTAAAACATAAATAAACTACCGACTTATAATTTTAAGGAATTCATAAATAAGTATTGTAATTAACTGAATATACCAATTTTAAAGTAAAGAAGAAGGCTTTATTACCTAAGATACAAATTTTGATGACAAAATTGCATTGTTGCACATAATGAAATTATGTATATTTGAAGAAACGAATGTTAATAAAAATTGTATGGTAGTATTAGGTTTATTTTTTAAAAGCACTATAAAAATGGGAAAAGGAGCCTGTAACATGACTCAAATGAAAACTTGATTCCTTATGGAGTAATATGTAATATCATCATTCTATACAGATCTTACTAACTGGGAAACAAATTTTTCATAAGCGTGTGCCAGTTGTGATCTTTATTCTCTATCAATTGCAACGAAGAAAAGTGAAATTCATAGATTATTTCTTCAAGTGTCATTCTTACCAAAAGAAAAACTGTCTTAAATTGACTTAAAATGGAATTTTATAAGTTTGAAGGGTAAAGCGTCTTGTAGCCTACAGTGCCCTCTAAAGGTGAAATTTCATTGATTATACATAATTATTTTAAATTCCGAATTTCCAAAATGTCACTTTTTTCTTTTTGTTTATTTTATTTGCAAATTTCAGTACGAATTTGTGAAATTTTTATTATGAATACATTTTTACTACTACTCTACAAGTAAAAAGACGTATTTTCTATTTTCGACACTAAAAATCACAACTGAAATGAATCTCATTTTGGGTTCTGTCTACGCGCGATTATTTTTTTAAAAATTTGAAAGATTGCTTGAGATATACACAATTTCTCACTTTTAACATCATTGTAAATCATGAATACTTTGGAGCTTAAGCCTACGCAGGATTTTGTAGAGAATTCGATATAAAATAAGAAAGATTCTTCGATATTTTTATATCACTAATAGTTTGCGAGATATTACTTCTAAATTTTTGCAAAATATATTGCCAAAATTTGTACAGAAATTGAAATTAGGCGTAGTTCCTAACAGCACGGAATTTGGCTTCGTGCATATCTAAAAGCTAATAGGAATCTGAAAGCAGAGCACATAGCTACTATTTTGGTATTACACTCGGGATACAGGAGCTCTAAGGTATTTTCGCATTTATGTATGTAGATGTCCTACAGCGAAATGATGCTACTTATGCATAAACTAAATAAGCTTTATCCTTATTTAGGGTCAGAATTTGACCGTTTTCTATAGTTATTTTTTTTTTTATTATAATTAAAAACTAATTGACCTCGAGAAACTTTCAGAATAATATTTGTTTTTAATTTATATAAACGTATAATTTTGTGATTTATTATGAATGTGCAAAAGTTTGCAGTTACTCAAAATCGTAATGTGATGGAACATTTTCGTTTACAAATTCGTAATCTATGGAAATCATCTTATAGAAATGATTTATTAGTTCCTCGGAGCCAAACTAAAAATTAAATTTTGTTGGCTGATGCAATTGGGGGTCGAGTTTGAAAAGTGTCTGAGTTTATTTTAACCCCCATATGTGCTAATTGTGGAATATTTTGGTGATCATAGCCGTGTTTTAAAAGTTAAATTTCGACTTTCGGGTTTAGTTTCGAGGGATGAAATCGAAAGTAAAGATTTTCACAATTAATTGACTTAGTTTTTCTCCGAAATAAATTAGGCGTTCTTAATCATAATTTTGTAATTTTTTAACTTATGTAGAACTTTGCTTGCACGTTCATATTTATTTTTATTTATTTAATATGCAAGAACACAGTCTATACCGAAGAGTACCTACATACATCTGTTTATCCGTTGAAATTGCTTAGCAGAAAAAATTATTAATTATAAATTTTTGATTTTTTACAATAAAAATTAATACTTTCTTACACGAAGTAGGCATGTACGGGTACTTACCTAGAACTCTTGAAATCCTTCCATATTCGATACGACAATCGACTTTATATCGCAATATCGTTTCAAATGTATGAATAGCCGTTTAGAAAAGATTATATACACACATATGTTTATTGAGATTAAAATAAAAAACGAATAAGATATTAAATTAGTCAGTTCAGCTGGAAACGCATGTTTAACCCTTATGACTCTAACCGGTAGTGTCATTGCCAGAATATGAATCAAAATTTTTTTGTACTCCATTTTGTGTTTACTCAACATTTATAAATATTATTACTAATAAAAAACTACCTCATAAAACGTATGCAACGTTTTTTTTAATCACTTAGATATGAACAAAAATTGTCTGGAGTTGGCTACAAATCACTCTGGAAAATTCTTGGAGTGATAAGGGTTAAAATAGCCCATTATCGCCCAAATCAAAGTTGCCGATAGATTTTAAAAAATTAAATAATATATGGGTTTTGGGAGCCGTTGTTAATTCTTCTGTAAATGATTGTTAAGTACTTACGTTTTCGGCATCGGTGATAAAAATTCTGAGTTTAGATATTCAAAATTCAAAATAATGGATGAGATTTTCTATGAGTAATACTTTCATTAACTACATATATGTAGTACATATATGTATGATGGGACTGCAATTATGAATTATATGAAATTTTAAAATTAATATGCATTTATATCATTTAAAAGAACTAAAATAAACGGAAAATTTACCACTCATTTGTTTAATGATTAATGCTATTGATTACTTGATATGCAATACCTACATACAATACATTCATGGAAGTAAACTATGAGTTATCTGAAAATTATTTGTAAATTTTTGAATGGATTAATTAGAAACTCCAAGCATAAAGGTACGACCGCACAGGACATAACAATTCATCAAATTGAAAATAAAACCCACAATTTTAATTCCATAGAGTAGATGCCCGAATTTGGTAAATGTTTCCAAGAGAAATTTACTACAATATTGCCGAAATATATGTAGGTATTTTATATTGGTACCTCTTCGTATATAGCCTATAGTTTCATTTCCTGAATTGTTTATATAAATTTTAATGAGTTTCCTCACATTAGTGCTCAGTTGGCGTTCTCTATATTAAATAGAAACTGGAAATTGTCCATTCCTGGAAACAACTTTCAAATCTATTTTAATTCAAATAATGGGAAAGATACCACGTCCGCCGCTCCTACATACAGTGCATGTCCAAAAAGGTTCAAACTTTTCCAGAAGGCACATTTAGTCCTTTTAAAATCAGCAAAATATGAAAATATCGATTGAATCAGAAGTGCACGAACCCAAGGAGTACTTTCCGAGTGTTCCGGGTGAGAGTAATTGAAAACTCATAGTTTCGCCATAAAACGGCGATAGCATTCAGAGATGAGGCATTTTAACAAATGTGCAGCACATGTTCGGCCGCGTGATTGCTCCCTGTCCAGCCATCGTTCAGAGGCCAAATATTTGTTAGAAAGGCTAGTTGTTGAGGGCCCAACAACTTAGCCAGCCACCACTTGTCCAAAGTTTGGGGCTCCGTAGGAATTTTAATTTAATATTGTGTCGATGCAACGCCGGGGTCGGAGCAGGCACTCCATTTTAGGAAGATGGGGCAACAAAAATGACTTGCTTGGGCCAACGTCGTTCGCGTGGTCTGCATGGAAATTCAATTACACTCAAAAGTTACCCCCAACATATGTGGTAGAATATAGGGCCAGCCGCAGGGTGCAATGCTATATCCACTTCAGAAAAGCATCCGGGATTTAGCCGGGTTTAATGCACAATACTACTTGCTAGCGACTAGAAAACTTGTGTAATTGGTTTGCATTTTTTCCTAGGCATGCAGCCGATCTCGTGCGCCTTTGTGGTCTTGTCGCGAGAGCCCTGAATATTTATGCGAAGTAAAATTTCACAAATGGATGTTCTATAAACCGCAGCATGAAGCTTAGCGGAATCCTGGAATGCATTTATGTAAATGATGCTTAGCCAAGCAAACCATGGAATCCCGGCGAGTGCATTTTCCATAAGCACGTCCTACATATGCACGCCCTACATATGCAAAACTGATTTATGGACGTGTTTTGCGTTTGTAAGAGTCTAGATCCGGGCTTTCATTATGTTTAGATGCGCTTAATTTCCTGCTGAAAGCTCAGCATTGAGCCACTTCAAAATTGGCGGTTTTGCTTTACGGTTCGTGCACCTAGTATAACCTAATTATGTGTCAATCCTGCACAATTCACTCTCATAACTTATCAAGTCAGTAAAACGTAGAGTCTGACCCTCTGCTGGACTCCATACTTTAAATCTGATTTTCTACCATGGAGGCGGAAGAAGCATGCATACGTAAACATGCATAAAACTTTCCTGGAATTGAAATGAACTTTCTCGTGCTGGTCAGTTTCCCTTACCGGCTGCATCTAAGTTAATTAAAGTGGAGTACCCTAAGTAGCTCGGGTAAGAAATTATCAGATTAATTAAAACAAGCATTAAAGTTATTAAAAAGTTATGCAAACAAAGACATTTTTGAACCGATCTTTTAATTTTTAAAAGAATTGGTTTAAAAGAGTCTACTCGAATGTTTTGCATTTAATTTCATTTTTGCCTGCTTTCTTTCGAGTGCTATAGAATCTCTAGGAATTTTCTGAATAGTATTTTTTTATTTTAAAATTGTCTAATCGTTTTTTTTTAGAAATGATAATACGGTTCAAATAAAACTTTAAACTTTTTCCATTAAATGCGAAATGACTCAAAATTTAATCGAGTGCCTCAAACTTTTTCCATAAGGTGCAAAAAACCTTGAGCTGAAAAGAATATCTGATTCTAAGTTGCTGTTCCAAGGAAATTTGAAATCACTTTGGAATCGTGAATAAAAACGGATGCAAATTAACACCACAGAATCAGAAGGTGACTCAAAAAAAAATTATTGAAAATTGATTGTAAATTGTTTCTAACATCAGATACAATATTATTTGTCGAGCCAATTGAAAATCCACGCTGGAAATCAGATTTTTTTTCATTTCGTGATTGATTGATTTCATGGGCTTCTTTCTGTTTTCTCACTTTTTGGTAATAAAAAAATGCACTTCCATGAAAAAAGTATGGTATTTAGATTAAGGCGATTTTTACACCAGAAGTATTTTATTTAAATTGTTAAAATCGATATTTTGTTGGGTAGCTGAGTTGGTAATCATTTTGAATTTAAAGACAAAATCAATTCTTTTCTATCAGGGATGTTTAACTGATTACAGACTTCACTTTCTCAACAGTTTAAGCTTTTATTTGTAAGGCTTTCATTACGTTTCATTCATTTTTACAGAAATTTTAAAAGCGTATACTATGTTTTCCAAAAATCGTGTCTGTTAGAACATTTTCCTTTCAAGATTCGTAATCTACGCAGAAAATTGTTCTGGAAACAGTTAACACATGAATTGTCATATTGTTGACCAGTGTAATCATTAATATATGGTATTTTAAAAAAGAGGGTGGGGGTTTGAAAGAGTAAGCGTACGGTACAAAAATCCGACTGATTGTCAATTTTACCAATGATAATGTAACATCAACAAATTGGTTTTAATAAATTTGAAAAATTGTACATATCCGGTTGGGGAGTGCCTGTTCAAAAGTGGATAGTTACATTTTCCAATATTTTCAGTTTGTTTCCTATCTTGTTAAAGTCTTTGAATTTTATACATTTTCAATCTCTGTCTCCACAAGAAGTAGGTGCGTCGAGCCCCACCCCCCTTTTCACGGATCCGAATGCAAACTATGCGAGAATTATGTGCTAAATATGTGCTAATTATGTACCGAAAAAAAATTTTTTGTGCTCCAAAATTAAGTGCTTTTTTTAAACACTCAAAGTGGGGGGTGTAGATCGACGACGAGTTACACCCCCCCTCAAATTGTGAGCAAAAATATGTTTTTTTCTTCAAACTAGAATTATGTGCTTTTTATGTGCTTCAAGAATGTGCAACAAAGAAGTTTGTAAAGTTAACTGCAAAAAAGATAGCCGAGATTTTCAAAAAGTGTGAATCCGATAAATTACTCGGCATGCACTAAATTCAATCAAAACGCGTAACCAAATTTTTTTCTCAGCAGCTCATAATTCCTTCGTCGCCTTCAGTCGAATAATTTATTGCCAATTCATACAAAACGCGATTTCGAGCTGCCAAAATTATGAAAAATATTTCAAGTCCAAAAAAATGCGGCACGAAATTCGTTCCCTGGCTTAATCAAGAGCACATAATTAGCACGTAATTACTGTGCATTGATTTTATAAGTATAAAATTGTTTATTTATAAAAAACGCGATGTCGAGCTAGACCCCCCTCAAAAATTATTTACAAAGCTCCAAGTCGGATGGGATTGCAGCACGAAAATCGTTTTTTGGCTCAATCAAGAGCACATAAAGAGCACATAATTCCTGTGCTTTTTATTTCCAAGCACATAATTATTTGTTAATAAAAAAGCGATTTTGAGCTACCCCTCCTAAAACTTTGAAAATGCTCCCAACTGGGTGGAATTGGAGCACAAAATTCGTTTTTGGGCTTAATCGAAAGCACAAGCACATAAAGAGCACATAATTTCCTATGCCTTTCATTCTTGAGCACAAAAATAATTGTTTAATACAATAGAGATATCGTGCTGCCTCCCCTTCAAATTTTGAAAATCATTATTAATCAAATGTATAAACACCGTGCCGAATCAGGTGTTGCTTATAATTTTTATGTTGCGATTGCTCACGAGACAAAGAGTAATTAGAAGATATCCGTGCACTGCGTATGCAGGGATCTCTGAAGACAAAGGGTAATAAAAGATATCGCACCTTTCCGAAAAGCTCAATGTAAACAAATGTGCTGTTCGGCACAAAGGGTGACGATCTGGTCGAGGATCTTTTAAAGGAGGACTTGAGGATTCATGCATTTCCATAATCTAATATTTACTTGCCGGTTAAAAATCTTTCCCTAATCCACTAGCACATCCACACATTCTTCAGTCACGGGTAATCACTTCTCAGGCAAATGCGACTAACTCACAGCCACAGGAAGACAACAAGTCTTTACATGATTAATCTTTTCGAGCCTCGCTACAAATATTTATAATATTAAGGTTGTATAATATTAAAGGAACATTAAGATGATGTCGCAAGTGCCGAAAATTACGTGCTAGTCCCGTTATTCATAAATTTGCACGCGCCCATTACATCCGAATTTTCAAAATTTGAGGGGGAGGAGGTGAACGGTGGTGCAGCAAGATATTGCTTTTGTATTACACAATTATTTTTGTGCTCGCAGATGAAAGGCTGTCGATTAAGCCCAAAAACAAATTTCGTGCTCTCACTAGACTCGACTTGGAGCATTTATTATACTTTCTGAGGGGGGTCTAGCTCGAAAGTGGGTTTTTTATAAACAAATAATTATGTGCTCTCGATTAAGCCAAGGAACGAATTTCGTGCTGCATTTTTTTGGACTTGAAATATTTTTCATATTTTTCGTGGGGGGGTGCAGCTCGAAATCGCGTTTTTTATGAATTGGCAATTAATTATCCGACTGAAGACGACGAAGGAATTATGTGCTGCTGAGAAAATAATTTGGTTACGCGTTTTGATTGAATTTAGTGCATGCCGAGTAATTTATCGGATTCACACTTTTTGAAAATCTCGGCTATCTTTTTTGCAGTTAACTTTACAAACTTCTTTGTTGCACATTCTTGAAGCACATAAAAAGCACATAATTCTAGTTTGAAGAAAAAAACATGTTTTTGCTCACAATTTGAGGGGGGGTGTAACTCGTCGTCGAGCTACACCCCCCACTTTGAGTGTTTAAAAAAAGCACTTAATTTTGGAGCACAAAAAATTTTTTTTCGGTACATAATTAGCACATATTTAGCACATAATTCTCGCATAGTTTGCATTCGGATCCGTGAAAAGGGGGGTGGGGCTCGACGCACCTACAAGAAGTGGCTGTCTATCCATGAAAGTTGGCCCTAAAATTTTTATTTCAGATAAAAAATACTTATTTGTGAGTCAAATGTAAGTTAAAATGTACGTGCCCGAAATATCCGTACTAAATGGGAACACTTTTTGAACTAATTTGGGGTAGCCATTTTAACATTAATTATGTTTTTTCCCCAAATTGGGATCAGATTTAGCAGTTTGTTTTGCATTGAATTCAAAATTTATGAATATCAATATCAAATTGCCTTGATTTATACCCACTTTACGTCAAAAATTTAATTCAATTAGTTCAATTCAACATGTGAAGTTGATTTTGATGGGTTTTTCGGAAGTTTTAAAATCTTTACTGTCACCTAAATATGGTTTGTTAAATTCAATTCAATGGCAAACTTTATATCTCATCTGATCCGTATTCGATTATGAAAAAACAAAACTATTTTCACATCAAATTTATAGAATCATGAGTATCTTCCAAGTATCCTCTTTAAAATGAGTGCAGTGCCAGATTTTTATCTTAAACCGTTTTATATTATATATTTCAAGAAAAAAAAAGAAGATATTTCAAAGACGCAAAATATTGACAAAACTTCATTTTTTAATAAATTTTAAAAAATTAATCTGGACCCATGGTAGTCCCGTAAAAATATTTGTATGTACATAAAAGTATCCATAATTTGAAATAATTTATAATAGGCTAAATTTAGTTTGGTAATTATAAAACAAAACTACATATTCATATTTTTGCCTTATACGACCAAACGACTATACACTTTGTAGAGAGCCAATTCAGCAGAATTTTTCTCACAACACTGATAAATGCGAAAATTGACGGTACGAAATTAGAGTACTTTATATCTATTTTATTTTACGCACTTTCAGCTACAATCCTTGTTCCGCATCAGATGCTAGTTTTCCAAATACATATCTAGCTAACGTTGCGAATGGTCAGTCACAGATGCGGGAAAACCCTTAGTTGGCTGTAAATAAAAAAATTCTCCCCACAGACAAATAGTCGCTAAGCACAGAGCATAATAATAAATCCAAAATAGAATCTGTACCAGCAGTTTGGGATGATAGAATACAAACATTATGGACATTTTCTGGGTTTGAATGGTCGCTGCCTTGGTTATGTTTGTTACACCATTCTAATTTCTTGTTTGTTTTCCTGGAATGTGAAAATCCTGTTCGATTTCTTATGGGTTGTCATTTTATTGAAACAAAAACCTTTTGGTGGTTATACATACATATGTAATAAACCCTTTTGGAACATTAAATGAATTGTCAAAGTTTATGGGCTCATTTAATGGCATTGTGTTTGGTTTGTTATCGAAATTACATCGATTCTTTTTGTTTTTCTTCAACGATTTGACATTTGAATAGACTTTTACAAAAACAACATTCAAATGTTTTTAAACCACGATACAATAAACATTTAAAGGATCAACATAAGTCAATTTATTTCGGGTTTTATTATAATCATTAAATTAATACAATTACAAACACAATTATAATAAAGGAAGATAGTAAATGAATTATATTTACTAATTACTGGTTTAGAAAGTTAACATATTATATAAGAAAGAAAATAGGTTGTAGTGGTTGCAAAAGAAATAAAGTGGCCGCTATTAATAAATTTAATATAAATCTAACTATGTAAAAACATATATTTTAAATGATAATAGACTCTAAAATTTAAGAAAAATGTAAATAAATACTTAGGGGAAAGTGGTCATCAGTGGATCAGTGGTACACACTGAATCATTAATATAACAACTTTAACATCTAGTCTAGATATTTTATAAAAACAAATAGAACTTCGCTGATGACCATACGTTTTTGGATGTTTTATGTAATTTTAGTGTTCTAAAAAAATAAAACGTGATTACAAATTTTCGCATAATTCCATAAGTGTTGAGCTAACCTAATAGATCTTTGTTTATTTGTTTAAAATGGTTATTACGCCATATTATACTGGAAAAAATGTGATCTTAAAATTTAACTTAAGATTACATTTATGGTTAGAATATCACTTTGAATTCAAAATCGCAATCTAGTCATAGGCTAAATCTAGAAATAATATCAGCGGTTAGCAAATTCATCTTGTAATTATATCTTTATATCCTGCAGAAAGAGCAGAAAGATGAACCAGGAAAGAAAAGTTAGGCAAACACACGGAAGAATAAATGAAGTTGATTAATTCTTCTCTTTTGTATTTTCTGTATGTTAAGTATAAGACTTTATTTTTTTGTTATTATATACCGTGAGTATATTTTATTGGAAATCGTAGTTTTGATACATGCTATACCTAGTTGACCCACTGTTTACCATATGATGGTTCATTGTGTACCACGCTTGGTCCACAGTGGATCAAATGCCATTTTTTTTCAAAAACAAAAATTATAACTCGTCTTTTTGTAGACTTCCAGCCATTCATCTGTTTTTGGAAGTATAATATCCAAAGTATGTACAAACAAAAAATCACAACAATTCGATAATAATATTGTGATTTGCAGCACTTCCAAATATTACTGATCCACTGTTGACCACTTTACCCTACATATAAAAATGTTGTGACTGGACTTATTTTCTTCCTCTAGATATATCAGATCTTGCACTGGTAGACTTCTCGTTAACAAAAACTTTTGAGGTTAAATGAAGCTGTTAATCGTAAATTTAATCATGATCTGAAGTGCTAATATTTTTCCAGAACTAATTTCCATTAGGTGTATAAGAAAATAGTTTACATATATAAACAAGTTCATTACAACGAAAAACGAAACAACCTTCAAAAAATATTTGGATGCATAAGCACTTATCTACCACTTAGAGAAAGGTTTCACAATTTGGTATTCATTCTCAACTACTCGAAATTTGCATGAAATGCTAATTAATTAAAGTTGACATCTTCACGTCAACCAATTAATTTCAAAATATTCCGAGTTTTCACCACCATCATTACTTTCATGAATCTTGACGGATCTCTGTAAGTAGAACACTGAAAATATGCATGAGGACTGTGATAAGTAATGGCTTTGATTTTGTCTCTCGTAATTGAGGGTAGTCTGTAAAGCTAAGTGGTAAAGCACTTCAATTTATTAAGGACAAGATGTCATCCTTTAACTAGGAAGGAGGACCCTTCATCGTTTTACAAGGTTTCTTTCAGTCGGGAAAACAAAGGCGATTGTAATGTAGGTATTAAAGATCTCAATTTAGATTAATAGGTCATTTCCGTCATAATATTTTCTTGCAATTTTGTAAATACAGCAGGCAATATAAATACATAGGTCAAAGATCTAAATTTAAAAAAACAAAACTACTTTTTACTGCCTTCAACCAAATTTTATTTGTTTTTCACGATCTTTTGCAAATTTCTTCAAAATTTTGTTGAAAATTGGGTAGTTAATATTTTCGGTTAATCATTGTATCTCTGTTTCGTCTAAAAAATTTAATTTTCTTAACAATTTCTACGAAAGATCGTTTTACTAGTTTTCACAGATTGAAAAAAAATAAAAATTTAAACAGACGGGTAGAATTCACTGTAATTAGGTCTGTACTATTCCTACTCTTTAACTCTTTTATTCTTAACTATCTGTAGTATTTGTTGTTTAAGTATAGAATTTGAGATAAATCACAACTTTTTACGTAATGGTGTTTCCAAGATAGCAAAATAGGTGTAAAAACGGTGATTTTGATCGTCTATTTTTTGGGAAAAAATTCTGAACAATGATACCCTACATGGATTGTTTAAAAATATGTTTTTTAGAATATTATTTAAAATGTATGGATGGGGAACTTTGACATTAAATTCTATGTGCCATATTTCAATTACGATTTTCGGTTGTGGGTCAAAAAAATAAGGTCTTACGTTAAATTTCAACTCTTATCTTTTCCCATTGAGGAGTTTGAATCATCTGATAAACACACAACAATAGGGTAAAGTTTGGCCCCTTTGGGTGCAGATTGCTAAAAATAAAAGTTTGAAGTTTATTTTTTGCTGGAGAAATGTTACTTCCATGTTCAAATATAAAGGCTTCTGAATAAAGAGTTTTTATAAGGCATAAATGTAAAAGTTGGAATTTAAAAGAAAAATAAAAATCTTTGAAGTGAACTCATTCTCTGGACTTAATTTTCCTTCGGCCTGTTTTGTTTAAAAATTCAAAATTAAAGGATATTTTCAGTACTTGATTTTCACCTGTTTTTCTGCAAAACCTTCTCCAAGAATCCTTAAAAACAATGAATTAAAAGAAAACATTTTATTCGGTTTTGTCGACGCTGATAACTGTAAAAAAATGTTCTTTTAATTTATTTGTTTTCATAACTCTGTCACTTTTGACCTCAAATGAAAGTTACTACAACATTTCATTAAAATAAATTTAATCCAAAAACCTGAGGATCGTTTCTGTAATTTCAATTGGGAAAATTCTCTAATCGATGATTTGACGACGTAAAAAAAATATAAATATGTATGTAAATCTACTAAAGATATCCTGAGCTGATGCTTTTCTTTAAATCAAAAATTTTAGTTCACTAATGAATTCCATGTCAAACCAGGCCAATAATTTTATGGTCTTTCAAATTTGAACGATTATTTTTAAATGGCTCTACCAATGGAGCGGTGAATATTAGTAGAATATTTCAATAAAATATCGTCGTTGTCTAGTTATTACGCAGACACCCCAAGAAATCGTTTGGCATAGCGTTTTCTATGTAGAATCCGAACACCCTGTAGAATTATTTACAACTAATATTAGTCGCGATTATTGTTCCAATATATGTATATTATTTAATTCTAAATGGATTTTATAGATCTATTTTCTTTAATTGATAATTTTCTCTAAGCTGGAAATTTATATAATAATTTCTTGTAAATTCGTCTCAAACGACAGCCTGTTTATCTCTTTTAAAGATAAAGGTGCTATAATATTCAAGATGGAATTAAAATCGACATTAATGAAATAATGGAATTTTTACCATATAGGCAGATGTAACTCCATATATATGTAGTTCTTGTATGTATACTCCATATATAGAACTTATGTATAATACTTCCACATTTAAAATTAAATATACATACTTACCTACCCTTTTAAAGTATATATGTATCGTGCATTCATGTTTCGAGCATGCCAAAACACCAAGGTACACAATGAACCATGGTTCACTCATATTTTGCTTTAATAAAAAAGCTAAATTTTTGTTTAATAATGATTATTGAAGTCAATAACTGACATAATACAATTTCATATATTTAGGTTTTGCATTATTTTATGAAAGGTTTAAGGAGCAAATGTTCTTAATATTGTAAGAAATAATTAATTTGTAATTTTGGGGAATGAGCTACAGATAAAGTTGATACAAATTCGATTTTGAAGAAAATAAGGAGATTACTTCAATAACTAGTTCAATCGAAAAATGTTATCACTTCCTTTTCTTTTTAGTTTTGTTATTTTTTTTTACTATCTTAAACGGTGTAATGAACTGAAAGTCATTTACTTATTTTATTTATAAGATCTATCAATTACGAGTAAATAAGTTATTCAAAATATTTGAGTATGAAATTACAAGACTACAAAAGTCTCGCAAACGAGACCAAGACTTGACAGGCAAGACCAAGACTAAGCCTACGATGGAAGACCAAGCCCAAGACCGACTGCGCAAGAGCCAAGACTATCATAGTCTCGGCCTTGGTCTTGTTTTCCTCATAACTATTCCCCCACAGCTCATCCTACATATTCTTATTTTTAGTAGTTATCAAATTCTTTGTTTTGTATTAATTAGTATCAACACTACTTTGAATTTTAATTGTGACTTGATTAATGTAAGTTAAAGTTGTAGTTTTGTATGTTGAATAGCATTGAAAATAATTTTATAACAATATCATCCCTTTTCCTCCTAAATTCCTTAAGTTGTGTTACTAGATCTATTAAGATGATTTTATTATCGGGAAGCGCGTCCTTAAAAAGCCCAACTAACTATCCACTATATATGCACGATTTGTGCTTCCTCCCCACGAAAGATTAAATCAAAGTAACCATGCTTGATAAATGGGCCACTTAAAATAATCCCTTTTCTAGAAAACTTTAAATCCAATGAAAGGGGCGTGCCACGAGAAGAGGCCTAATAACAAGCTCCAATAAATCTCGGCCGCTCCTTCGACCTAAGGACACATTTAGACATAGTTACATACATACATACATACATATATCACATTTTCAATAATTCATACTGTCATCCAGAAATCCGAGATGGTTGGCACATCGACCCAATTTTAATTCCTTCGACAATGGACCGGCACCACAAGTCTTCGATACTGCAGATAAGGAAACTGGGCTTGGTCTTCCACATTATGCTGAAAATGTTTGCACAATTCTAGGGAGCTCCTAGTCAAGGGGGTCCTCCTAGCCCTAGTGGGTTTTGCGTAGCACCCTCTGAGGGTTTCGCTCCCATTTAAGCTCCTTGCGGACACATACACAGCAAGAAGGCGTGTAGGAGCAATTTTGCGGATATTACGAAAACAGAGAAGGCTCTGTTAATTAAAAACAAGGAGCGCTTTTTTCCCCGTAATTTTATCAAAACGCGTCGGTTCACGGTCTTATTGCGCCGTAAACAATTTTATCTCTGGGAAGGAGTGCAAAAGTACCACCAACCACCCTAATAAAATCCTAATGTTTGAATCCCTCGAATTTTCTATTAACATTTTTATGATTTCGCGTGCAGCTCATTTTCTATTGCAATTTAAAAAGTCGCATGTATTCAAGGATCCGTCACACAAAAGGATCTCTCTGTTACAACAGTGCCGTTCGAAAAAGGGCACTAAAAGTATAGCCTTTTAATTAAAAATGTTAATTGATGGCAAAGGAACGGTCGTAAGCCACTAGCCCAGGAACAGACGACATCCAATTTGATCCTAACAAGTGTCGAATGAAATAGGGACCCAATTAGATGGCGTTTGCGACTTCAAAGACAACCTGTGCAGTCGATAAATTTTTGGTCAGCCTTTTCAACCCAATGCTAGAACGAAATTAATTTTACCCTGAAAGAAATTTCCCTCAATTGGTGAAGTTCCACCCTGGGTCCTTGGATCCCTTTGTGAGAGCGTTCGGTTTTGGGTTTTCGTAACCCAATTCCTTTCTACGATATTTTCTGCAGAGGAAGTATACCTTTGCGACAATTGTAATGGCCATGGTAGCTCAGGTGCTAAAATTTCGATATATTTACATTCACAGAGATTCTGCGGTGCTCTTTTGGGTCTCTCCGGCTTAATGGACCAGACAGCCGAATTAGAGCCCAGAGCCATTAAGTGCGGACGGGGAGATTAGGGTTGATGCAGAGACCTTTCAGAATTTAAATAAATTAAAGGAAATTTCATTAAAATGCATACACCAAAAGTGTTCAAGCGAAAGGATCCACTTCGCATTTTCCAACTTAAAGTTAGTCCTGGCGAACACCTTCAAGGCAAGGTAAAAGCATACATTGCGGGGAAAAGAAACTTTTTGAGACTTTTGCCTAATAGCATTATGAAACATTCATAAATTCATAAAAGGACAGTCAACAATTCTGGTAAAATATGGCCGGAACGAAACCAAAAATATGAAGATTCCATATTTATTCAAAGCTTGCAGAATTAATCTAAATGCGTTGACAAAGCGAATAAATCGACACAGCACGTCGAGTGTACACACTGTAGGTAAATATTTTAGTAAATTACTACAAACCGCTGATTAATTATGTCGCCTTTACAATATTTTAGCAATTCAATGTAAATTGAAGATGTAAGTCACCGCTTTATTTAAAAATGAATGCTTTTGCATACACTATAAACAATGCTCTCATTTATTTATTCATTCGTTTTTTAACACAAACACTATGAATGGAAACTTACTTCACTTAAAAACTTTCAGTAAAATGTATATTCCAATAAAACAAACACCAGAAATAA
This sequence comes from Eutolmus rufibarbis, assembly GCA_963920795.1. NCBI lineage: Eukaryota > Metazoa > Arthropoda > Insecta > Diptera > Asilidae > Eutolmus > Eutolmus rufibarbis. The sequence continues at coordinate 34,094,394 of OY987207.1, read as the reverse complement.
AAAAGTTTGTGAAATTTATTGGAACTTTTCGCACTAGAGGTTCATTTTGAGAGTTCGTGCATATAATATGTATGTATATCAATTGTTATTTAAAAATATACCTCTTGTTTGAAAATAAGGAAAACAATTAATTTGTTGACCACTGTTGTTATTAGAAAAATTAATGTTTAATGGCAATGTTTCGGGTTATATTTTAGTCAGTTTTTAAAAACATTATTTTAATAAGTAATTCAAATCCAATGAAATCCCGTTTTTTATTACCTTGATATAATTTCTTATTAAGTTCGAAATAAATCAATAGTCTTTATTACCTTTGGTCAAATCAAAGAGAAATAATTCTTAAGTGTCCATCAAAAAGTATTATTTTTGCTCATCAGTAACTATTTTAAAAATTAGAAACGATTAATATTTCAATATATGTAAACTTAGGTTATTATATTCACTGAAGGTGGATCTATAATGCAAAGCAATTCAATATTTTATAGTTTTTTTGAAAGTTGGAAAAAGTGGATTTAGCGACAGACAGAATTTAGAATTCAGAATTCCCAATCCTATCGACAAACACTTTTGGACTTATACCAGCTATTTAGAAGATGGTGGAAGAAAATAAATTGTTATTTTTGTCGAACTTGAAAAATGAAACTATAATATAATAAAAGTCCTCGAAATCGAACCTTCAAATTTCAAAAAAATTAAATAACCTTCGCAGAAAAAATAAAATTTCTAAAACCATAGAATCATCTGTTTTTGACTCGAATTAATTAGTTATAGCTTTTAGAAAACATTTTTTATATATTTTTTATAAAAACGAGTAGGTACTTCACCCCCTAATTTGATTCTTTCTTACATTTATATAATTTAAAATCACTTCATTAGTTAATAAGCTTATTATATTTATTTAATAAGTTTATAATAGTCACATAATTTATTCCTATAACTTTAAAAATTTTAAAAATCGACAATTTATATAACTTGTGGGTTCAATTTCCACCAGATAAAAATGACCAACCTAACCTAAACTAGACTGTATTTTTGAAGATATTATATACTGCTTTTAAGTTTTTGGATTATAGAATCCCATTAGGAACTAAAAACTGAAAATTATAGCAAATTTTCTGCTATATCATAGCCACTTTTATACAACTTTGTGTAATCTTGTTTTTTCTTTGTACCAAAGGAAAATGGATATCTTAGAACCGGTTTCACATTCACTGAATCCTTCGAGAATTAACATTTTTATCTTACGATACATTAAAATTGCTTCTTTTTGACAAAATTCGTTATTTTTGGAAAAATTTCATTTTAGTTATTAGTTATCGACCCATAAAATTATACGACTAATGTACCTTCCTACAAGGTTTAGTTAAAATCCATTAGTTAGAAGAGTTTAATAATCTCGATATCTTCCCACTAAAGGTACTTATTGTCCCAGGTCATAATAAATGGTTCATTCCGGGTATTGTGTTCATTTTAAATAGTATTTCTTGAAGAATTCCCATTAGCCTACGGACACGCGTCTTTAAACCACCGTATCTGCAACGTAATACGAAGCTATAGAATTATTTTATTTTACTAATAAAATATTTGTGTACCTACACATTTCGAATTTTTATTTTTAGACACATTGGCGAAAGAGCTACTTTACAAAAAGGAAAATGCCAACTCATGTTAACTTAATTAGCGTGCACTGTTCAATTAAAGATTACAGGAAGTAGAATAGATTTTAGTATTTGTTTTTTGTTTGGTCTATTTTCCTCTTCTATGTTTTGAATAAATTTAATAAATTATGAAATGTTTACTCGAATTCATATTTCCAGCGTTCCCAAACATTTATAATGACAATCTAAAATTAAAGGTATCCGAAGAACGCGTAATTCAACAAAATAAACACATACACATACGGAATGAAAAATTTGTTTTTTTGGCTCGGTTACGAATTGATCAAGTACAGAGTCTCTGAGCCGGAAAGAGTTTCAAGCAGCAGACGACAAATACAGTGGACATTTTCGGTGAATTTGTTGGCGCTTCTATACATTGTATGTATTTACATATTTAAAAGTAAACGTGACAAAATGGACACGATAAAAAATAAATATATATATATACCTACATAAAAAGAAAAAAATCGACGAGAATTTGAATAAATTTTATTGTGGAATTCTGCAAATAATGTTTACATACTTCAAACATACCGTGAGGCTCGAAATAAATATTCATGAAATAAAAATTTCGGAGAGCAGAGGACAAACGATGTAAAGTGAATTCCTCGCTTTTTGTATCAAAGTGGAAACATGGTAATTTGATTTAACATGGTTTTGAAGGTGAACTGTGTCGCTCAAGCAGAATTAGTTAAGTGGAAAATGTCTGCACGGCTACCTCTGAATTTACTTTTACAGAAGCACATGTTTAAAATTTAATTGGGAACCGCATACGAGTATTAATCCGAGAATCACGTTTCATAAACAGTAAGTTTGTTATATATCATACATACTGGAACTACGAAAAAGTTGCGTACGATATTTATTACAAATACATTTAATTATAATTTCCTAATTGCATTACTCTAGATTTACATAGGATGTACTGAAAGTTATGGATAAAAGTGAAAGGGAAAAAGAGTCGAACATTTCTAACAATAATAGTTTTATATATGTATAAAGCACAGATGTGCACAAAAAAACAAATAATTCTTAGAAACAATAAATATAGGTAATCTTGAAATTTAAAACTCTACGCAAAATATGACTGAATTGTATTGAAATTGTAATATAATTTGTTTTTAAATTGTTCGATTTTCCATTTTCTTACAAGCAATTAACTTTAATTTAGTTAAAATAAATTTTTTTATTTATTTCATGGAATATATTGATAATTCGGTTTTTCTTGATTTGTTATCGGATAGAGTGAGCAAAAATCAAATTTCATGCCCTTTATAAAGAGAGCAAAATTCACATTTCATGCCCCTTACAAACAGAGTCAGTTTCTTGGAAAAGCGACACATTGTATTTTGAATTACTTTTTATACTAAGTACTAGACTTTATGCATAATACCATAATCTTCTTTTGAAAAGTATTGGCTTTATTGAAAATATAAATCTATTTTGTACAATATAAACGTCTAATTTTTCAACTATCAATTCAATTAGTTTTTTAGAAAAGTCACGAAATGAGGAAATATATCAACATGCCGGCACGTCACGTCTCGGTATTTTACTTTCTTCTATTTTATTTTATGTTGATATAATTTTATAATAAAGTATATATGTAATTAATTAAAAGCCATTAATTTTGGTACTGTACGAGACAAACAGACGAACTCAGAAGTGATTGTACTGTATGTTTTACCTTTTTAATTGTCGAATATCCAATTTTCGATGATATTTATTTTTTGTATATTTCTAGATAGATACAACTGAAAATTTAAAATTTGTATATAAATGATGAAATTTTATAGTACCTATGTTCGAAGCAAAAATGAAAAAAAACGATCAATTATGAGTCGAAACTCGCGTGATAAATATTCCTGGCTAACCTTAGCATTGTATTAAATGCTAATTTTGTTTTTTAGTTTTTCAATGTTCAATGTGCAATGTTGATGTCATTTTAAATACGTATGTACCACATATACGTGGTAAAAATTGTTTCAGTTTTCTGTCATAATTACCTGCTAGGATTGGAAGCAATTCCTCGAGATAAATTTTGCCAAGGACCTCGGAAGGCTCTTGTGCTAAATTCTTTCTTAGGGTATCCATGACATCAAAATCTGTTTACAAGTGTTCGAGTATAATTTTTCACTAATTAATTGTACTCCTACCCGATAAATGTGTGAAAAATCATAACAAACTTCAAGGTAAAGTCCAAATAGGTACAAGCTCGAAAACTTATGAACAAATGTTGATATGATGGGTATCGTAAGAAACGATGAACTGTCTGCTTTCGCATAAATTCAAAAACTTTATCACGAGTGATTCTTGTAAGAACTTACGAATATTTAAGTGAGAACACATTTCAAACCTTACTTTGAAACGGACGAGAGATTTTCAGAAAATAATAGAAGGATCGCGTACATCATATTCTTATTTCGATTATGATCACTCATCTGTGCCCATTCTTGATCATTTAACGGATCTTTCTTAAAATATGACGAAAATAGCGATAACGATATACTCATCATATTGTTTGCAGGTGTAGACCTTATTTATTTTCCACAAAACAGCCAGAATTTTTTACTTTTAACGTCTCTAGTAAAATGTAATGGACGATAACATATTACTATTTTCTTGGAACTTTTAAGTTTTCTTTAATATTTCATGAAGTAGTGCAGAGCAATTAGTGTTTTTATAAAAGATTCAAAATGCGTTTTGATAGATCAAAATCTATTCATTTTACGTAAAGATACAACTGTTTCAACAAAAAATCAAACGTATTTCAGGTGTAAATTTTTGACTGGCTAGTGGCAGTTCGATCGCCTTCAATTTTCGAACACACTTTTTTTCGTACCTCAAAGAAGTTTATGGGGTGATCAAAAATTTCGAAAGTCGTCTAATTAACCAATTAAACTAAGGTATTCGCATCATTTAAAAACTTCTCAACGAATTTCAATTTGGTTTCCCCGACGACATTAAGAAACTGATTTATAAAAAAAAGTCATTACATACATTTCTTTGTGAAAGTAATGCTTTTTAGTAAATTTTGAAATTACAAAATTCACGGTTTGGTGCCTTCATTCTTAAAACAAAAAAAAACGCTAACTCTAGTTAATTGACGTATACATTGAAAAATGTGCGATTATTAAATAATCGTATTTAAGGTTTCTTACCACAATGGAAAAAAGGAACCTTTATGGTTAGACTTCGATGTCTGTCTGTATGTCTCAGAAGTTTTTCTCAGAAACCACACATGCCACTAATATGAAATTTGGTTATTTTTTATACAAATCTATTTTCTTTTTTTTTCAATTTTAACTAAATATATCATACACTGATAGAAAAGTGAGAGTTTTCTACAACCATTTTCGTCAGTAAAAACTGAAATAGATTCAACAATTACTATTTTAGTAAAATTTACTATAAAATGAAAAGCAATAGTTTGTTGAAATACTTCAGAATATGCAGTTTGCTTTAATATGGACAAAAGTAAAATAATAAATATACCTATATATTACTAACATTCTTAGTGATATCTCTAGCTAGTTGTGGGTTCGATTTCCACATGTAAATCTTATATAAGTATGTATATAGTTTTAAAAATAATATTTTTTTTTCATTTTAAATGTATACTAAGGTAAGGGTAGAATTATCTCTTAACATTACTTTACAAAAATCACACTATGGATTACGTGAATTTACTATGAGATATTAGTTAAAATGTGGGTATTTATTACTACGAATCATAATTCAGCCAATTCTATCAAATTTTACTATTTTTCTGAGTTGAGTCCTTTTTGGAATCTGAAAAAAAGTTAAAATACCTACAGCAAATTCAACTATATTTTTTTTAGTGCAATTATATGAATTCGGTATTAGAAGACCCGGATTATATTTAGTAACTAAATTAGAGAATTTCGACTAGTATTTATAACTATTACACAAGAAAACCCGAAATGGAAGTATAGCTAATTATTTCAAATGAATCAGTGAATTGTTTCAAAATTCCGTATCGACATCCTTTCCAGTTAAGTAAGTCAATTAATCGCAAAACTTTGGGTATGCGGCACTTCGACTATTTGCCAAAATTTGTGAGCAATCAATCCGGTGCCACAAGACAAAAACTCCATTAATCTAATGAGGAAGTTTTGTAAGAAGTTCGTCGTTGAACCGCAAGAAAGCCATAATTGCTCCACATCAGCGGGCATGCATTCATCGGCTCATTAAAGCGAGCTATTGGCAGGAATTATTTTATATTTGAAACCCATAAATTTCTAGGAGCAGCCACTATTCATTTTATGGGTAGCGAGGTACCTAGCCCTCGAAAATCAGGCGAACTTGTCTAGGAATATGCGTCACGGGAAAGAAGACACTGATAAAAAAAATAATAATTTTTTTTCGGACAGGATTCTCTTTCGCACAATGTCCTCTTGTTGGTGGTAATCGGGAAGAAAATGCTGGGCGACGATTTCCCTAAGGAATACCCAAATTGGGAACTCGACATCTTTGGGGCTTTATTAAAAATTCAAGGGTAGGGCCAGGAGCGATACCACAGCATCCCGTCAGCAACACTTTACTACAGGACCTGGAGCTCCGGGAAGACAACCCGTGCGGAGCCCCCCAGTTTTACTCTCCTGTAATTTATATGTGCGCATCTCTTGCGCATTTTACACAGCTCGAGGACATTAACTTGGGAACCAGCGAAAAGATAACCAGTTCCAGAGGCCTACCATGGGGAGCACAAACAGAAGAACCCTCGCTCCTTCTTGGATTTTTCATGCGAATCGAAGATAAAATTAAAGCTACACTTACACATGCAGTGACGCGCCTTATCCGCAAGGAGTATTCCAAAGCGAGTGTCTTCCTAAGGCCTATTATCACTACTCTTTCTTTTCACTTTCACTACACTTTATTTTTACACTTTTCTTCTCAAGAACAAATCATGTGCAAAACTCTTCAAATACACCACCCAATCAATTATCACACCCAGAAGCACCTCAAGAAGGTGTGCAGTATCTTTTGGGTTATGAGATTTTCTGCAAAATATCACACACTTGTGTTAAAAAGAATAACTTTTACTCAGCTTTTTACACAGTTAGCACTGATCACTCGAACCGCTCCCGTTCACAACCGGGGACAGTACCCAGCAACAGACAACCCGGGACTGAAAGCTCCGGGGAACTGTGCGAAAGCCCGGGTGCAAGAAGTTCGGCCCAAACCAAATACACGGCCAAACCTTTTACATATTGGCGAGAGTTGTTGCGAAAAAAAAAAAAAAAAATTTTATATCGAAAAGCTTTCGCACTTCGTCCGCCGGAGCAGCACCCGAAAGGAGGTTAACTTTACAGAAACCAACGAAACACGCCGGGTCTCAATTCGAACCTACACTTACGAGGCTGAGCCTCGGCAGGACGCTGCATTCTGCCACAAAGTTTACCACATCGGAATCGCGACATTCACCATTTTTAAGAAGGTGAAATCCTTATTCTTGGGTGTTGCGAATATCTGTGGAGGGGAGAGTCGCCAATTCGACGTAGTACGAGCCTTCTCCCGGCGAATTTACATAAAAAAAATAAAAAATACCCGAGAAGCGACAGATTCGGCGGATTCCCACGCTCCCAGGGTGAAATCCAATGTTCTTGACTTATTTTACGAAATGTCATGGGAGCTTATCTTAAAATATCTCGGGAACGTCAACCGTCTCTCGAGCGACACAATAATCGCCAAGTCTTTTCACATTGAATTCGTCTTGAGGTTTATTTGCAGCATCTCGCACTATGACGATTTTCAACTCTTCTTTATTTTGCCATGAGATGGATTTGAAAAAAAAAAACAGCACAGGGTGAATCATCAAAAATATTGTAAAGTAAAATAATTCAACAAATATACTAAAGAAAGAGATTGTACTTAATCACTCACATATGTAAAAATTCATTTAAATATTTTTTCATCAAACATTTTTAAAAAATGTACATATTTCCCTTTACATATTTGTTTTTCTGAAAGCATGTGCTTCTAAGCATATCCTGTAGAAATGTTACTGGTATTTCGCTAGTTATGTTCATTTTCACGTAGGGGGATATAACGGCTTCAAACACATTTCAGAAACTTTAAATACTTTTATTATAATACACTAACAGCGACCTTAAATAAATAAATTAAAAAAAAAAAAATGATATTTTATCAATCAATTTGAACGTTAATGCATATTTTGTCACTCATTCTCGCCTAAACCAACAGCAACTGTAAAAATTTCATATTTTTAGTAGATACTGAAAACTATTGGAAAAAGCAATTTTCAAAACGTTTACTTTACATACACATTATTTCCATAATATTTTAAATAAAAAATGATCCTGGTTTAGGTTAATTGGTTCATTTTGTGTATTAATAATAAATTAAGTAAAAATAAATGAATCTTGCAATGACATCAAAATTCTCATTTTTGATGAGAAATACTCCTTAAATAGCTTTTAGAAAACAAAATATTTTAATTAGAATATAATATATGTAAATATAAAGGAGAGATCCTACTGCTGAGGCCCGTATGCAGGAAAAATTTCGGATAAATTCCTTACTACCTCAAAAGAGATACCTCACTGTTAGGGGTTCACAAAATACTATTATGTATATGATATTTTTTCTTTAAAAATCGAAATATTAATCATTAATGTATAATTGAAAAATTTAAGTCGGTTACATACAGAGAAAAATATTCTGGGGAACCTCTTTTCAAAGTATGATAATAGTTTTTTTCAAACATTTTATTAAACAAGAAAAGTTATTTATATTTTAACTTGAGAAAAGCAGTTCATTTTTTTAAGTTTTAAATATATTTAAGATTCCAAAACCTTCTCAACAAATCCTAGTACACTGGAATCAAAAGATTCAAATGTAAGCTAAGTAAGGATCTTTGCAGAATCACCAAGAAGTAATACAAGACATGTTTTAATGAATTTATATATTGCCCTTATCGCTTTTAAAATAAATATCACAAAATTCATAAATCTACAGCTTAGATTCTCAGCCGAAAATTATGGAAAATCCTTAAATATCTGTAAATAATTCTACATAAGCAAATAAATAGGAAATTTTACAAGACAATGCGTACTTCTCAGGGTCGATAAGTCGAAAAAAATATTTGCCTTTAATTATTTTATTTCAAGGATTTTTGAAGATTTTTTGAAATAAAAAGGTGGTGAATTTTCGTCACCTTTGACCCCAAAGAACATTAAAATCTTTGAGGAGTCGTCAAACTCAACAATGTAAAAGTACCTAGTCGATAATAATTAAGTACAACATTTTATGTTTAATAATTTTATTACAGCTCAGTATGTAGGTACATCCTCAAAAGACTAAAATACTAATTAATTTATTATATATTACTGCTAAGAGAGTCAAAGCTGCTCATAAGGTTACAAAATAGTTTTCATGGTTTGTAATAAAAATTCTAAGAGCTTAAATAAGCAAAATTCCTTTTAAGAAGTACTCGTATGAATTTACATTTCACTGACGAAGCAGATATTAAATTATATTAAATATTTACATCCTTTACTTGTAAACTACTTATGCACGCTGGTCTGAAGCTATTTGCTTATGCACATTTAGTGGGAAACTACTCCCTCTGATAAATTTTAGAATGCACTCTTGAGAAACTTGTCTGCATACATTTTCCTCATACCTTTAGTCCATTAAATTTAAGAGAGAAATGAAATTATGAATTTATCCACGAAACTTAAAAAATACCTGAATATGTCTACAAGACTTTAGTCAACTTAATATTATAGAAATAATGAATAAAAAATTAGGTATTATACAAAAATTCCTTGAGTAATTTAAATGCAAAAAATATAAAGTTTTAAATTAAACTTTGGTAGCTACTGTAATTTGCGTTTTTAAGAAATTTATTATAAGGATTTCTTATGTATGTAGGTATATATGATTTCTGTTCACAGGGAACAACAAATTTCAAGTGATTCGTAATTATTGAACTATGAGTTTGGCTTTAAAAGATATCATTTTAAAATGAAATATTTGTAATAATTATGCTTATATTATACTCGTATTTAAATTCTATTCAAAAATTTTGACTCAGTCAAGTCAATCTAGGTTGTAGAGATAGCATGGAAGTTGGTTAGAAAAATAATATTTTCAGAAGACGCCTTTACTTTAAGTGTAATTCTTACTAATTTGATGACTGATGATTATGTCCTTCAAAATTTATAATTTTGAAGAACTACAAGATTAAGGATGTAAGGGCATCTTTTTATATACCATTTTTAAACAAGTATCGAAAATTCGACTCAATTATCAAACGACATCATTCCGAGATCATTTTCGAAATTCTGCTACTCTAAAAGGTGCTATACTTATCTTTTTTCGTTTGAAAGACTATAGAAGCTTCTTTCCCATTTCCTGGGAGCATTTGTCTATTACAAAAGCACTCTCTTCCCTATATGTGAGATGTTCGTTATGTCGAAAAGAAGGTTTGTTATTTCCTTTCTGCGCGTTCCCTCTGCCATTCGAGGACTATCTACAAGAAGTTAAAATGCGCGTGTACAAACGAAAGGAAAAGTCCTGTGATAGCTTTACGCACACAAAGTTCCACGCGATAAGAAAATTGCGTGAAATGCCAGCCTGTGTGGCGCCACCTGAAATAGCTTCCGCCTGTGAATCTATGTAAATGAACTTGATTTTTCCTCGTGGCCTCTTTCTTCAATGATCGTCCAAAATTTTTGGGAACGTCTTCAAGATTTCGCAATTTGTACTTTAAAATCTTGCGACATTTTCGAAACTGCAAACATACCCTTGAGGTACCCTATCTCATTTCTTTATTTAAAGAAATAAGTAAAAAGAAAAGGAGTTCGCATATCAACAAGTTTTCACTTGTTATGGGAGCGGCCCGGGCAAAAGCGGTACCTTAAAGGTGGTATAGGTATAGTACAGATTTTAGTCACAGGTTGCTGCTGATAAAGATGCGCAGAACTGTTCAAATGCAGTTCTGCCAAAGCTTTTAAAGCTCAATGGGGAAAAAACAGGACGTGGCTCCAATGAGACTCCTGGTCCTGATATTCCCACCGTTGCGTTGTGTTGTTTGTTCACTTTCAATCTTCGTTTAAAATATGGGAACTCCGGAGACGCAGTTTTCGGCTGAAGGACAACCGAATGTCATTATTTTAATGTTTCGGGTACTTAAGTTTTTTCTATGCAAAATGAACTTTGTCGAATTGTAATACAATCCGAGAAAAATATTATCTGAACATTTCATGGCCAAACTTTATTTTTGGTGTTATTAAAGTTCAGCTAATCTAAAAATTAAATTTTGTCTTGTTTTAACTAGGAACACGGTATCGAATCAAAATTAACAATTCTTTATTCATATGTGTACACTTTAAATAATTGTTAACTAAATCCTAGTAAATTTTTATTAGAATAATATCGCTGAAATTCTAGTAAAAAATCTATGAATATTAATTCTAGCGGATTTTTATAGATTCTACTAAGTTTTGTTAGATTCCAGAAAAATGTTGTCAATGATTAGAATTCTAGCAAGCTTTTGCCACTTTAATATAAATTCTAGTAAATTAAATATATACTTCAACGTTTTTTAAAAGTAGTTTTTATTGATACTTCATTAAAATGTTCAGTATTTCCCACATATATTCTCAATAACAGTTACAAGAAAAGTATAAACAAATTTTATAAGATTTGTCTAGTAATAATTTGCTAAAAAAATTTGTTACTGTTTAGTATCGAATAAAAAGTATCAAAAAAATGTTGGATGAAAAGTATCCACAAAGATTGTATAACTATAAAGATGTCGCATGCCGAACAATTTCTGTATCCACGAAAAATTTTAATAGGTTTACTCGAAAATCTTTAAACAGGTTTTCTCTAAATTAGATTTTCTGAATTGGAGGTACTTAGTTCCCAGCACCTTCCCAGATTATCCGAATGGCATGGTCTCCTGAGCTCAAAATTTTTAGATACATCGTCTTCATGGTACAGACCAAGATAGTGTAAAAGGAAAAACTGAAGACTAAATTTATATAAGCAAATAATGATGCAATAATATATTATAATTATACCATAATTTGATGCATAGATATTTTTACTTGTACGGTGTTATGAGATTAACATTTCTAAGTGGAAATGTTATGAACGATGTGAGCTATAGTGCAATTAAACATCTGACTTCTATATTTATATGAAAAGTTAGTTAAGTTCCTAAGAAAGCTTGCTTAAGTCAAAATTTCTTAGAGTTAAGCAGAAATTTTATATACAAAACAAAAAAACAAAATGAGCATATAAGGTTTAAATAATAATCTCATATATTTTAAATAAATTACCCACTTAGTAAAACGTACATATGCCTATTTATCATTAAAAATGAATAAATCTGATACGGACGTTAGCAACATTTAGAGGGTCATCCATAATTTAATTTTGTTTTAAAAATTTTAGTAGGTTATTTTATTTTGTAAGGCATATATTTTAATAAAAAAAAAACTTAAGTTTGTAGCTTTTTTCTTTACATGAATAAAAACAATCTCAAAAACATTTTTTTTTACAAAGTAAGAAATTATTATCTTAATTTCAGAATTTTTTGTAACGAAAATAGTTAAACAAATTTTAATTAAAAAGTATACAAATAAAATTATATAATAAAAACATTAAAAAAAATAGTTTTCATACTTTTTACAATTTTTCACTTATCTTTTTACAAAGGTATTTTCACCTAAATGTAACATTCCGAAATGCTGCTAATTTATTAAAACTGCGAAAATACCTTATGGAAATGTAAAACAATAATCCGGTACACAATCAATCGGAAAAGATTTGTGATAAGTAAGGGGTAACATAACATTCGCCTTCTCTCAGAAGAGCCATGAAATTAATTTTCCCCAGAGGACACACGCCCGATCAGAAAATGACCAGCCTGTTCCCATTATCTGGCAAATTAAAGGCGATTAAAGTCTTGAATGATTTGAGCTCGCACTTATTGAGAAGTCATTAAGGAAATATTTGTTTAATCAAGGAAATGGATATCCAGGCGATGATTATCGAGGCTATTTGGAAATTTAGGCCCCAATATTGGTATTTTGCGGAATTTATGTGTCTTGATGCGTCATCAGGAATGTTGTTGAATGTATCAAATTAATTCACTTCACGTATGTACTTATTATTAAACTTAATGTCTCTAAGATGTTCTTTGTTAATATAATATAAAAAAATATTTTGCTAAAATTATTCAAGACAAAATTAATTCACATCATTACAAAAAACATATTTTTAACGTTTTCGTGAGTTTAAATTTTGAAATATATTTTTTCCATCCAGCTGATATTCCTAAGCATTTTAAGGGTACCTTGAGATAAAATTCTCAAGACTTTAAACCTTTCATTTCATTATAATAAATTGATTTCGCAAAACCAAAAACGGGACCGCTTTTAAAGACATACAAATCGTTTTTTCCCGAGGTTTTGTAGCATTTTACGTACTATAAAAATTCTAGTGTCGCAAAATATTACGCTTTAATTTTTTTAAATTTGTTTTAAAGTATTTATTTTATTTTACGAAATAACTAACCGATATTTACAGTATATGTAGATGTTGCATAAATATTATTATAGAATTTGTTTAATTTATCGCTGCTAAAATAAAACGATGTTGCAAAAGCCCTCTTTCTGTCCTGCAAACAAAGTGTCGTTTTCAGTTTCTTAAAATTATAAATAGCTTTATTATCTTAACTTTAATTAATTATAAAAACGCCTTTAAGGGTTAAGCTCAGAAAATAGCATAATTACATTCATAATGATGGATCATTAAAAATTTTATAATACTTTCGAGAAAAAGGAAAATAAATAAATAGAACTTTCCACATTTTGTTCAGCTGATGAATGAAAATTGTAATTTCCTCTTTTTCGTGAAAACCTTTACATTTTATCATGAACAAAAGGGTTCTGGGCGTCGGTTTTTAATTAACCCTTAATGAGAAATCTGTGAAATATTTGAAAACTGTTCGGATCATGCAATTAACAAAAACAAGTAGAACTTGCCACCCAGGTGGCAAATGTTTTCATCTCGGGACAGTAAGAAAAGGAAGAAGGCATTTGTTTAGAACCAAATATTTTAGACTTCTGAAAGAAAGTTAGAGGAGTTGGAACTTTTAATCCCGGAAAAGTTTTCGAGTTTTTGAGTGAAGTCGTTATCCCAAAGAGCTAGTAATAAACACTTTCAGTTGATGGTCGAACACGGCGAGCTCCTGGACTTAAGCTTCACCTTCACTGCACAATTCGACTTGTTCGGGCTCATTTATCTCATTTATTTTATCTTCTAGTCCTGGTCCTGGGCAATTTCGGGGATCTCATTTTACTCCTGGGATTGCTATACTACGCATGTGTATATAATTTCATCGTTTAAACTTTTTTCATTTGCTGAAAAAAGATGAGGCCGCCTAGAAAAGTTCTTGCCTTTCTCGAGAGGACCGTCAATGGTACAGCGTTACAGGAACAAGAAAACATTATGCTGCTATAAATTTGGAATGTCTGCAAAGGAAAATCCTTGTAATTAATTTCAGTTAAGAGGGACTTTAGGTCAGGTGCAGCTTTGCCACGGGTATGTGGATGGTTGGGATAACTTCCAGCCAATTTGATTTTATTTTCAAAATAGGCCCATACTGCCGACCCTCTGAGGTACCTAATTGCAGGAACACACTAAATTGACTGATTAACAGTTTTAAGACATGAAAGCAATTAAACAGAGATCAAAGGATAATCAATGGTTCCGGAAATGAAGCTGCCAATTTCATTCTTAGTGGGGGCCTAAAACTCCCCACCGCAGGGCTCTCCAACCTTTCGGTAATTGCTTGTAATTGTACAACAGCCGGATGCTCTAATGGAGCTATTTGTGTACATTAACGGACGCTCAGTTCCTATTCGGAGCTATTCGGCATTCAATTTGCAGCATTTTGTGGACTCCAAGTTCAACTTGAATGCCGGTGTTCGTTGTTTAAAGCAGGAGTTATTATATTTTAAAGTGTTCGATACTATAATTTAAAATTTCATACAACGGCAAAATAACGTCGTATTTAAAGATTTTAATATTCTAGTAGCTATATCTACGAAAAATGCACATGATTTAATCCTAAAATATATTTAATAATACAATGAGTTTAACTGCTTACTTTATACCATCATTCTGGACAACACGAACATGATCATGATCATGATTTTGGGCAACGCAAATGTTGTCCTAGAAAATCCATATTGCATAACACATAATTTTAAACCATAGGTTTTACGCTTTCTTGTTGTAAAAACCAAAATAATTTAAAAATTACACTTTGTCTAAAAATTTGTATTGAACATATTTATGTACATATTTTTTATTTATTTGGTTTTATTTCAAAAATCGTATATTACAGCAATTATTCATTTTCCTTTTATTATCGATTAATATTCTCAGGATATCTACATAAATATACATTGTGAAACGAATATAATAAAATTAATTTAACCCTAGACCGCTTATGTGTTTCGGCGAACATCGGATAAATAATGACTAAATATAAAAATAAATAATGTTTATTTTTGAAATTTGTTTTTTTAAATTATTAAGTATTACACAAAAGACACTTCTTCATTTCCACAATATTTTTAAGGGAATACTACGTTTTAAGTTAATCTCTAAACTTAGTTAATTTCTATGTTTTTTGTTCTATCAGCTTTTCGAGTTACTAATGATCAATATGAACACAATACAAAATATCATTACACTACATCTCTGTATTGAAGTATTGAATATTGATTCTTACACAGGTTTTATAGAAAATAATTACTTACAAAAATCATATTGATTAGAATGCACCCTTCCAAGACTGCAGTTAATTATGGAATTTCGACTAATACTATTTATGTTTTTAGATCTTTTACATTTCTACATGCTAAAACT
Organism: Eutolmus rufibarbis; assembly: GCA_963920795.1. Classification (NCBI taxonomy): domain Eukaryota; kingdom Metazoa; phylum Arthropoda; class Insecta; order Diptera; family Asilidae; genus Eutolmus; species Eutolmus rufibarbis. Next base: position 34,078,795 of record OY987207.1, on the reverse strand, counting down.
AATATCTTACACTGAAATAATTTGTTAATATAAAATTAATATATTATGCACACTGATAGTACATATGTGAAATTCCGAGGTTTTCGAAATAGCACTGCAGTATGCACAATGAGCGTTCCATGAAACAAATATTCGTAAAGTATCTATATCTTTAATTCAGTACATAAGAATTCGGTGATGATTTTCACCGACTCCATTTCCAAATTACCAAATGGCACTAAGTAGATGTTAAAAGAACGTCAAACATGCCTTGTATTCATCTACCGTGCAATACCATAATAAAAAATTAGCCAAATCAAAAATGGTCAGGTCAAAAGTTACTCAAGTTGACATAGAATAACCCATATAAATACATATGTACATGTACATGTATTATTGTACATATATATTTGTTTTCATGTTGACTAATGTACATAACTAATCACAGTGGACTTGAACAATTTAAACCAACCTTGAAATCTTAGATGCATATCAGCGTCCTGAGGGTTTAAGGAGCAAGGTCATTAAAAAATGAAATAATATTCCAAGTGAAAAACTTTAGGCCGTCCCTTTCCATAAATACCATCAATTAAAATCATTTGCGGGTAAATGCTCCCTGAAATAATTTTCCAATTCAAGTACCCCCTAGCCTTCCTCCCGCCATAAAATGTAATTTTTATGGCCCATAAAGTCCTAGGCATAAGAAATTATTTAATTAGTTTCTACGCGACCACGAACTCATTACGGACGAAGGTGGCGAGAACAAAATCCACTTGACACAGGAACAGAAGGAGCGAACCACCAGCAGCCTTGCGTGGGCCATGGCCTGGCCTCTTCTTTGTTCCACAGTTTTATTGTGTTGATTATCGCTTCCAGGTTCCGGGTGAGGAGCTCCGCTGCGAGCTCCTCCAGAAGTTTAGATAATCCCAGTATTTCATACTAGAAGTGTGTTTCCTCTTAAAATTTCATTTTATGGAGGGAATTCCTCCCTGAGAATTTAGGTTAATGCGAGTACGTGCGTTAGGACCAGACCAGGGGATACTGCGGGGGGCATCGTGACCTTATAAAAATTTTATTCAGATTGCGATATTTCGACGGAAAGTCGAGTGAGCATCTGTCAATTGGAGTTCTGCTTGAAATTTCGGAATGACTGCAATTGTATTTCCGGTGAAAATTATCCAACATTTCTGTCAACTAGGAGTAAAATATAACTTGGGGTAACAAAGCTGATTATGCTTTGTACGAACATTTATGTGTCTGTTGCCACAATGGCAAGAACAAGCTTAGGCAGTATAAAAGTTTTATTACTATATCTCTATACCTAAATAAAAAAACAGCACTTAAAATGATTTTTATAAATTTACATAACACATGTACTTACAGCCGTATTCATAAAAACTTAAAAGTAACTTATAAAGCCTTTACAATGAAAGTGCCAAAAAGCGTTATCCATAAACGTCCAATATCGTTAAAACACTCTTACAACAGCTTTATAAATTGAGAGAATTTACAGAAGGCTCACACGTACTTTAAATCTATTGTAATCCATTTTGATAATCGCGTGAACGATAGACGAAGTGAATTGTACGAAATGAAAGCAATAGCAGCAATTAATTTAATAGGTGGAATTGAAGAGGCTGTTGTGCATTTTCGCCGAAGAAAATTAAAAAAAAATAGGTGATCCTTTTGTGCTTAGTGACGACGTGTTCGAAACTTTTTTATTTCCATCTACTTTGCTGATATAAATTTAAAAAAAGATTTTTGGAGTTGTTTCTTTTATAAATAATTTTATCAAAATAGCGTAGTGATTAGCATACAGAACTACGAAACTGAAAGTGCCAAGTTCTTGTCGTCAAAGGGATTATCCAAAATATTTGAATATAATAATATAAAACTGCAAAAGTCTTGCACATGGGACAAAGACGTGACAGACGAGACTAAGACCAGGACCAAGACTAAGTCTATTGATGCAAGACCAAGACCGCAGAGTTTGCAAGAACCATTACCAGGACTATCATAGTCTTCGGCTTTGCCTTATTTTTCTCATGACTACTTGAACCCCTTTAGTTTAAATTGAGTAAACCTGCAATTTTTTTTATTATGTATACCTTCCTAATCTTTGTAAAATCAAGTCCCTTTATACAGCACATTCCATCAAGTTTTCAATAAAGTAAAACGTCTACAAATTTTCATTAACTCCCAGGGACAACACAAAAGAAAATGTCTTTTGCCTGACTCCCTGTTTATGCTTACATCAAGTTGTGGAATTGGCATCACTTTTCCGTGGCACGATGTCTTAAAAATTTTTATAAATGATACTCACAACATAATGGTAATCCCCCCCACCAAAATACTGTTCATTTTACGATTATGTTCCACTCAGCTTTCGCACATTTCGTTCCTTCATTTCATTTAATAACATCGCAAAAGGTGGCGGGTTCGTCTCGTTCAATGGAGATAATAAATCCTCACTTTAATGATACCGCGAGTTTTCTATTTCAGTAGGTGTCATTCCGTGAGTAATTTCTCAAAATGAAATTGTTATTAAATGAGCTGTTTGCGCAATAAAGTTTCAGCTCCCAGCAGGGCTTTTGATATGTCGCAAATGTGCAAACCTTCCACCTTTTTCTTAAAATCACTCGTTTTTGGTAAAACTGATGATCTTAGCACCCGGTGAGCCATGGGAAAGATGAGAAAATTAAATTGATAAATTATTCTAATCTCCTTAAGGAAAATAATAATGCCCTCATAAAAGATAATGTTCACAAAAAGAAATTTAACTATGCGTTTTCTTTAATTTGATCTTTTCAGTTCTCTCCCTACCTCAGTTGATCAAATAAATGCAGCAAGGTTATTTTGCAAATGGACTTGTTCGAATTTCTTTCCTACAAAGACGTGAAACTTAGACAATAGCTGTGTTTTGTTTTCATTTTCCTATCTGGTTCAGGTTAGTTAGCTAATTTTGCATTAAAATGAATTTTGAAAAGCTACTCGTATAATACGATTTTAAATTCTGAACAAAAATGCGTAAAATTACCATGATATTTTATTTATCAATCAAAACTTCAAACGTTAAACCAGACGCATTTTTTGATTAATTTTTTGAAGAAAGGAGGGTATAAATAAATTCAGACAATTAGATTTTATTTTCGTGAAACAAAAAATGTTCATGAAATGTTCATAAATTTTAATTCAATGCAAAATTTCCTATTAAATCCAGAACCGAGTCCGATGTGAAAAGAACACGGATACTATTTTATTAGGAAATAAACTTTGAAAAGTGTTTTCGCTCCTTAGACACGTTTATACGGAAATTTTTCAAAGCAAGACATTTTTTTTTGAATAGACTCAATTCAATATCCCTTTCCTATTCCGATCAACTCGTTATAGAGCCGAATATAGAATTAAATTTAGTAATGGGATAATGGATATGTTACATAAAATCTAATCTGCAATCCATTACATGACCCAATTCCTTACTATGATTCACTGTAAAGAGGATCCTCCCAATACATAATCGAAATATACAGACAGGGAATTTCGCGAAAATCAGATGACAAAATATTTGTCCACATTCAAGTTATAAGGCTGATTTAAAGGAGACTTACTCCGAGTGGTCAATCAGGTAAGATGTTATCCAATTAAAAGAGCTAACTGAAATCTCCAGTGATCAATATCAGGACATTGACACGACAGGACAAGTTTTACTAAATTCAATATAAATGCAGTCAACTCAATTATCTCTCTCCATAGTCTATAAAGCACAAGAAACTAACAAAACCAAATTCGTTGTTGTGGATTTAAATTTGAATTAATAGATTTATATTAAAAAATATTAATAAGTTTGTTTCAAACACGAATCTATTTAAAATATTTTAAAATTAAATATGTGAGCAGAATTTTGTTAACTCAAATTGAAACTTATTTGATCGAAACACAAGTCGCAGAATAGGCATTAAAATTGCATCTTTTTTCCTATCAATGTTTAGTATGTGAGGTCGTTGTTGGAAAATGCGTACCTTTTTAAATGTTTCTTACTTATGCCAATCAGTTTGATATAAATGAAAGCATTTACAAATTAAACAATGAAGTCAAATATAAAATAATGATTAATATTTAAAACAAATTGAAATCACTTTGATGCCAAATCGGATGTGTTATTATTTTAATTAAAAATGAATTTACTTAACTTTTTTTTTAGCGACTAGGTACGTATATAATATGTACATATATGATATATTACCTTTACAATGCAAGAGATAGTGTAAAATAAAACTGTTTAAAAAATATTGTATACTATGTCTTGTCCTGACGGCATCGCGGCTACGAAGAGTTCTTCCCACCAAAAGGACATTTATTGGCTGTTGCTGCTGTTGAAATTCGTAGATTTAATTTATTATATTCTTCTTATAAATTTGTTGTTATCTGTTTGAGTAGAAGATGTTTTTATGTTTTAGTTTTTATATGTACATCCTTGCTGTTAAATAAAAATTAGTCGACTAGTTTACTAGGTTTAATTTATCAGAAAAGTAAAAATCCCAGAACCATTTTCATTATTGAACACTCATTTACTTACTTACATTAGTATATTTACTTTTTTTAATTATTGAACTAATAACTTCCCGTATTTCTAATTAAATTTAAACTACTATGCCCTACTTAAGTTCAATTCCTGGGATAAACAAACAACTTAGCAACCGATAAAATATAAAAGCAAAACAAAAAATAAAAGTTTTGCAAAGACGAAATTTTTCAAGAAAGGTCAGGCCCTGCTTTTCGGTTTCACTGCGAAAATATACGAGTAGTAGTAAATGTTAGGGTGATGTATGAATGTAAACGTGAAAAGTTTTTTTTAAAACTTTTATTGTAAAAGTTCAGAATCAATATTCTTCTACTGCTTTGCCAGCAAAAAAATGTTTCATCATCACATCGTTTGCGAAAGTTTTTGCCTTTGAAGTCGGTTACTTTGCGCAGCCCGCGGACATAGAAAAAATAATCTATGAATTTAATTTCGCGATTTTCCTTTAGAGGAGATACTTTAAATTTTGAATAGTATACAATAGGATCGACGAACATACAATAAATCCTGGTAACGAGCTAAGAGCAGTTGACTTGTACAAATATTTGCGTATTTCTCTTCCTCAGCTCAAGGGTCGCAATTTCCTTCGATTACCTCTTCTGTATTTCAAGGGCTGATTATACATTGTATACATATGTATTATACTTCATTGAATTCCCCGTGAATTACGGGCGAGGCGCATCGGCGGATTCATCCATCTTAATCAATTTTCACCTCCTGGACGCCGATGGCATGCCAAGAGTTGAAAAGTCGGGCACTGCAGAGTGCTTCATTTATTTCCGCCGTTCTCTCAATTTGATTGAGTGCCCGAGCTGAATCCATTGCACCTCGAAAAACTCCATCGTATTAAAAGTGGCAGCAATCAAATGAAGTGTTATTTATTCATACAGGCCAAGAACTCTTGAGCGAAATTACACCTTTCAACGAGGCTCAGTAAAATGTCCTTTCGTCACAAAAACTGCGCTAACTTGTTTGGAGTTAGCTTAACCGACATAGTTACGGTTTTGCTACAGTAGGAAATTTATTCGCTTTTATTTTATTGTGCCTATTTGGCTTGCGACGTTAATTTCAAGGTTGCCCCAATTATTTTAACGATAAAAGAAACGCGATTCCTGTCAAGACCCTTGATCCAAATTGGCAGGATTTCCTGAATAGGATTGCGGTGAACACGATATTGCCGCTTGAATGCAAATTGAAATAATTTGCCTTGTGCCCTCATGACGACAATTGGTGATGGGTGATAGCGTAGGCGTGACATTGATATCAGTTTCCAAATAAGTTTGCCCTGTAATTGTTAAAAAGTGTTTGTATGATATTATGTAATTACAATTTTATGAATATGGAGTTTATAACAAAAAAAAGAAACTACTGAACCGATTAGGCTCAAATTTTAACATTTTATTCTGTAGACTATGTCTATGCCTTCAGGCGTATCAATCCTTAATTGAGAACTATGTTATCTTTTCAATTTTCAGTGAAACTACTTTATTTTAGTACAGACAATAGTGACATTCTTACTGAATAAGAATACCTATAGATATTTGGTTTTTTTCTATATCAGTACTATATACTATTAATTCCGACATTGATTTTGATAGAGCATAGAGAATTTGAAAGAAGATTATTAATTTGATTTACACTTTTATGAATATAAACGATGATGGAATCTCTCGATGGTGGTGTAACAATCTCCTCAGTAAATTAAGCTGCAACAAAATAAGATCGATTTCTTAAATTTATAGTATATCCATGAACTACGGAAATAAAATAAAAACAATCATTTTATTAACAAATTAAAATTTATAGGTATTTTCATAGTAAAAAAAATATAAGTAATTAAAACATATCCGCCATAGTAATTCATGCAATAGGAACAGCGAATTTAAAGTTGCATAATAAATTGTAAGTCAATCGAATATTTATTTCAGGTTTGAAAACAACATTTCGAAAAAAACACGTGTAAAATTTGAAGAAAATTGTTAATTTGAATAGCTTAGAAAATAATTTTGAATATTGGACACCGCTTTTAAGTCATTCTTCTACTACACACTTAAAACAATCTGAATTTTTCAATTTTCTAAACTGAGAAGGGTATTTAAATGTAATTCAGGATTTACATTTTAGAGCACGATAGTTCAAGTGTTAAATAATACTGAAAAATTCTAATCGGATTTTCAATTAGCTTTTGTTTTTAATGAAGGAGGTGATTATTTATATCAAATATACCAACAGAATGTTTTTATTTGAATAGAAATAAACAAATAGCATCAGCATGAATTCATATCTTCATTTCTAAAAGTTGGTGCGCATGAAATGTTAGGATGTATTAATGTATGAAATTTCATCACCCTACAAAATCTTTCTTTCAGTAATAGACTAAAACTGCTACCTATGCACCAAATATATCACCATCACTTTAATTTAAGTACGTTTAAGTCTGAAGATTCTTATTTGCTATAATTTTGATACTAAGAAGATGTTTTTTCTCTATTTGAACTTAATATATGAAGCACAAATATGTTTAAAAGACTATTTTACAAAAACATCTTTAGACATTTTCTTGATTTTGGCTTGAGCCACTTTTTAAGATTTATGACTACAACATTCATTTCTAAGATAGACTGCTAGTGTTTCTATTATATTTTAAAATAAATAATACAATGTTCTCAGATGATCTGTAAATTACATACTCGTACCTACATATAATATATGTCTTCTCAGGTTTTTACTTAAAAATAGTGACAAATGAATATTTCAGCTCATAGAAAAACGAAAATAATTTTAGTAAAAACTTGACTTAGAATTAAGAATGAATATAATAAAATTTTCTAGCAGGGTTCAAGATCTTCACTTTTATGCTTCTTTCCGACATTGTCTGCTGTTGGGTAATGATTTTGGAAGCTGCCAATATTCTGTTCATCAATCTCCGTCAATGACTTGCCAGGGTACTAAAATTGAATCAATGTTGAAAAGGCGAAATCAAGGCTTAACACATTCCTATTTTTCTGCCGCAAAAGGAGAGCCCACAAATAGCTCACCACTTCAGGCAATTTTATTAAATTCGGGACGGATTGACTGCGGGTTCAGGTTTGGGCAGACAAGGCGAAAATTTATTTGTTCGTTCGAGAAGTGAAACGAGTGGAACTGCAGCGGTCGATATTATAATGTTTCACCTTTTTGGGATAGGGTGACATTCTCGAAATGCGGCCGCCAAACCATTTTTTGGACCACTGTGTACCCTGAAATTGTCCTTCTGCTAAACCTGGTCAGGATATTGGCCAGTTGAGCAAATCCCAATTCATGGAGAATTTGCAAGGACAATTTAGCATGCCACACTAAGTAAACGTAAGTAGCTCGCCGAAAGTAGAATTTATGTGACAATGCGCTGTTCGGTCCGACCCTTATCCAGCCAACGAATTTTTGCAATAAACATTGGATCGGGAGGAGCTCCGGAGATAGAATAAAAGTTTTTGGTACGAAAGTCGAAAAGGTGGTGATTAATGAACAGGGGCTCCTGCTCGAATGTTCCCAGGAGCAGGGATTTTATTAACAAAGTTTGGTGCTGCTCCGCCTTTGTGCTGATATGAGAAGCAGCCGTCTCAACGTTTCAGCTATTTCATTATGCTTCATGATTTCTGCAATAAATCAGAGCCGGGCGGGGCGCTTCTTGCAATCAATGTACGAACGCAGTGTCCTTGCGCTAAATAATCTCCATGAAAGTTGCTGTTTCACTAGCTGCGCAAAATAGATTACATGGAGTTAATTTTTGTTCCATGTCTGGCAATATTTCGCAGGTTGTATGTTATTAATCTCCATCCTCCGCAATTTCAGGGATTTATTACGTCTGTTCACCTTAAATGACGCCTGATACTTCATCTTGAAATACTTGTTGAGGGGGCTCCTCATATTGCTCGGATTATTTACGAGTATACCTGGAATTGTCGCTTTATACTCAACTTTACTGATTATACTTGATATCATGAAAGATAACACCGATTTCCATGGGGTTCGATTTGGGTGCTATGTTGAAACAATCGAGGGTTTAAATTTAACCATGACAAATAACTTTATTTTATTACAGTTTAAATCAATTCTGAACAAAGTGTGATACAAAAAAATATTTTTTATTTTGGATTTACATATGAGCCAATCAATCTCCAAATCGATCATCTTTACAAGCAAAATATGGAGTTTGGAGGAAAAAAAAATACGAAGGATTTTCATAATAAAAATTCGAATTAATTTTGTTTAATGTATATTAGTTTTTATGCAAAATTATTAACAATTTATTTAATATACTGGTATTAAGAGGCTATAGTACAGTCTTAGATATCGAAAACGGGATCAAAAATAATTAGCTTCTTCCACTTTCAAAGATATAGTTATAACCACAATTTTTAGGTTTTTTAAGGTGAGTAAATGAAATTTTTGACATTATGTTTTATATTTAGAAGATAAATGGCGCATGGAGGGCATAGTTCTTTTGTAGATTATCGAACAAAAAAACAAAATCTGTATAGTTTCATAGGCATGATAAAAGACGATGTTCACGCGTTTCAAACATCCTGATAATGCAGTGACATCCAACTCACGCCAAAAATTGATTATCCTAATGTCCTTTTCAAAAACATAAACGTTGATCAATGTTGTCAACGTTGAGCTACTACCTATCACTGCAGGTACCTACAGTCAAAATTCAGCTTTTTCCTAAATTTTCTTCAAAATTCATGTAATTAATGAACTTATTTTTTATTTTTATCTAATTGCCTATCTTATTACCTTTCCAACAAGGTACAACAAAATTTACGTTGACTTTTTCTAAAATTCATGCTATCAAATCGTAACATGCAGTCGGCGGCTACAAATGTTTGTTCTCAATTGTAAATAGAGTGTCACGATTTGATACAGTCGGGTTTTGATTTTTTTATTTAACTTATTTTTTTGTAGAAAGATTAAAGATCCCATTTTGTTTGCGATACTTTAGTCGATGGTAACTGAAATCTTTGTAGTATCTTTGCGCTTTTAATTGCATTTATGATAGTATTGATTTTAATTATTCGAAGGATAAGATGTTAATTTTTTTAATTGTCGTTATTATAATATGATTGTAGTCAGATCAGTTGTTCGAACAATTTAGAGCATTATTAATAAATCGTGTTGAATACTTTAATGATTTTCAATTCTCTTCATTTTTCAAATGTTTCATTTTATGTTTTTAGTTAGAAAATTGATCTGAATTGCAATTTTGTTGTTATAATGTTCAAAGAATGTCCGGTAGGGAGCTTACCACAGATTCAGCCTAGAGGTCTACAGATTCTAAATACGGCTCTGGCCAGTACCTATATACTGAAAGAAAACCTCATGTTACTGCCTCCTTTAAGGGGTAACACCACTCTAGAATTTTGAGTTGTCCGATTGTCCTTAAAATCATCTAGGAAGGAAGAGGATGAGGCGAGCATCAATGCGGAAAAAATTTCAAGGATTTAAGTGCTCGTAAAACTTTAAAGGCGTTTTTCTTGAAACCACTTTTTTCAAACTGGGAGGACAGATTACTTGAACACCGATGCATGGATCGATTTTGACAATAGGTTCACAATTATATTCTCTATGGAAGTACGTAGCCGTTTTTCTATTAAATGTAAACTTTTTTTTTGGCCAAAAATCGATTCATTTTTTCAAAAGTGCACCATTTCTTCAAAACTTGATTTAAAAAAACAATCCTACCTACTTCCATAAACAATAGTAGGTATATAGACTATAAATTTCTTTTTTTTTTTGTTCCAGATTTTACACTTTACGAGAAATCCGTCCCCCCGTGAAAGAGTTTTAAAAAAAAGCGATTTTAAAGATTGGCTCTGTCGCCGCCATTTTATATCAAAATTATAATAAAAAATTTTTTTTTCATACTTCAATATGTGTTAAATAAGCCCTGTGAAAAGAATACCTATTCCTTTTTCCATACTCCCAAAATAAATTGTCAAAGTTTGGCCTTTTTTTCGGCCGCTAGAGTGGTGTTACCCCTTAAATGTAATTATTTAAAGATTTTGAAAATTATTATCACTTAGAAATAGTTTGTTATACCAATCATAAAGGACACCGTGATTAGGACTACATAAGTAGTTCTATGAATAGAGCCACTTAAAAAAGGATCGTTTAAAGAAAATCACCCCTGAAAAGACGTTAAAATCAAAATGAGTATAAAAGCTTTTATGCTGACGTGTATTGTGTATGTATTACAAAAAAGAGTGCCTCATTTTATTACGATTTTATGTTGATAGCGATGAGCCGAGGCCTAAATTTGAAAAGATAAACGGCCCTATCTCGTGCACTATAAAAGAGCGAGTTCAAAAGTTCACGGGATTAAGTAGAACGTAATAAAAGCGGCTTTTAAAGCGAGATGACGTGTTTCGTAGGGCCTCTATCTAGCCGCTGTTCATTCTAATTCTTAGCTAGATCCTAAGGATGTAATTCATTTCTTTCTTTATTTTTTCCCCACAAGTGCTCTTATAGCACCTGGTGGCTGGGACTGCAGAGCAAACAGCCGGGTCGCAAGTGTCCTCAACGTCGGATTAGAGAGTGCTTTCTATTTGCGAAGATAGCAAAAGTGGCGTTACGTAGGGTCCTCGTCCTTTCATTGCCCGGTGTTGTGTTTAACATTTTTAATTCAATTCCTCACCCTTCAATCCGCTAATTTCATGTATGACGTGTCGCTTATTCCCGAATGTTGACACATATCACAATCAGGTACAGCCGCGCTCAGGGGTGGTAAACAGATTTCCCAGGAACAGATATCCGGATCTAAGCTCAGGTGCTAGATTCACTTCCCCTGCCCGATTTACATCATCAATCTCATTGTGAAATTGATTTTTTGTCAGGTGCTTCACAATTAGAAAAGCGAATCTGCAGTGCAGCACTTCTGAGAGTTGAGGGAGTTTCTATACAGAAAAAAATCGAATCGATTGGGTCCCGACCTTTCGAGAGTCGGAACATTCCGCTGAGCCTGCCGCTGCTGGAGGCTTTGCAGACTTGGCACTATTTCAGCGGACGGGAACGGATTAAGGGCGTTAGGGATTTAACAGGGTAATCTGTCTGGCGGCAAGTCAACAACTTAAATGATTTTACATCAATTTTTTGCCATTGCCAATTGGACGGGTTCAGGTCGGATCACGTTGGCGTGTGGCATAAGCACAAATTCAAATAGTGGGAGGCTCTCTGCTGCAGCGGCGGCCACTGCAGTGTCATGGAACAGGGCGGTTTTTGTCGGTTGGGCCTTACACAAAAAAAAATTTGATAAAAGAGGTTTCCAACTTTTCTGATTGAAATACTTCCCCCGGGAAGCAGGTTATTTCCGAAGTTTTCGGTGCAAATAAAGGATTTAGGCCGAGGAAGTTTTGAAAGAATTTTTATGCAGCCAAATCGGAATTGTGTTGGTGAAGGCATTCTTTCGGAAATATTCGAGCCCTCTTAGGCGGTGAAATAACAAAATAAATACCTTTTGCACTTTAGAGGGTTTTTTTTTCTTCGTTCTTTCCGCATATTACGGAAAGCTAAAGAATTTAAAAGTTACATAATCCTGAGGAAATTTTATTTTAACACCAAGAAGTAAAAAGTTCAAAAATAGATACCTGAATGCACTCTGCATTTTGTAGAGTTTTTTGCTAAGATCAATAAGATTCTAGCTTTTAAAGACCAAAACAAACAACAGCCTTCCTTTAAAAATTAAAAACTTATCATTAGGGGTATTCACCCTTTGTAGTATTTTTATTCCAATGCAGTCAGAAATTACTTGATAGGTTTTGAATTTGAACGACAAATACGTTGAGTAAATTGCAATAGAAAAACGCCTAGATATTACAAGGGTGTAATATTCAAAAGCTAAAAGTATCCACTATTTTTACATGCTTTTAATTAGCTTAACCTGTAACTTCCTAACTTCGTAACATTGTAAGAAAATCTTACAACTCACTTTTCACCCACTTCTAATTGTCGTAACTATTGATCTAAAACTTTATAAATATATGCAATTCTGATGACAATACAATAGAGTATAGCTAATATCTTTCTAAAATCATACGATAAGCTATGTGGCGTCATTCTAAACCCAATAAGGCGGACGCCCCTTTTTTGCTGTTTAGTGCGTCACTAATAAAATTGTGTTTTTTTAAGTTTTTGAAACTAGATATATGTATGTAGGTTTAATTTTTAAGATAAATTGTATTTTATTTTGTCGGGGAGTTCGAAAATTATGAGTGACAATTTTTAACCATTTAAGTTTAAACTTCTAAACAGCTTATTTATCTACTATCAACATTTGGAAATGATGTCTTTTATAATAAAAATATTTAAAATTGAATGATGTTAAAGAACGAAGTCCAGAAGCTCTCTGATAGAGCGAATTCAACCGCATTTTTCAGTGACTCTTAAAGTAAGTCCATACCTACATTTTTATACAAATTGTAAATTTGCTATATTATTATTATATTCTATAATAAAAGATATAATATTATAAAATAATAAGTTAAATTTTAGCGCCGACTTATAAAATTTTGTAAAATTTTAAGATGTTGAATTGTAAGCATTTACTAAGGATGAATTCCAAAATTAAAACTATTTTGTACTTTTTAAAGCTGTTGATTTTTTTACAGACGATACGTTTTTTTAAGACAAGTATTTATTTCGCATGTTTTAATATTAACTCTCGAATGAATACAAATATAACAATAAGCCATTTTGTATTTGACGTATTGAAATTTTAAAAAGTTCAACGCTAAATGTATGTGAAATCACTGACTAAAAAATTCTCTCGCACCAATTTTTTTCCCCTTTTACGAGAGTTCAATAAAATTTAGTAAGAGACTTCTATTTTAACTTCATCTTTTTGATTTTGCACCTGGGGGCATTGAATTTAAAATCAGCGCTCTTAAAAATCCCAACAATTGAATTGAAAACCCTTTTTTTAAATCGGTCAAAAAGACCCTCAGTCAAGGAGGCATCGGGAACCAAAAATACAAAAAAATTGTTTTCTTTCACATATTGTTGCAAAGAGATTAAAATTTTGTCGGTATGTCAGCTTTGCTTTCCTCTCATACCCACAGCATTGATCTAACATTTCAAGTCCATGCTTAAACTTTATGTGGTAAACTCATTTCATAAATTAGAAAAGTGCCCGCAAGGCATAGTCTTTAATCAAAGACATAAATATGAAACAAAAATAGAGTTACATTTATTTTCTGTGTCTATAGGGTATATGTCTATTTTCTTCCAAACTTAAACGTTTAATGTCAAGCGAATAAAAGATAAATACATGTCATTGCCGATAGCTATCAAATCGATACAATACAAATTTTACTTGATAGTTTATATTGACAGTGGCGATAAATCTTCCAAGTTTATTGTCCAACTTTCAAACCATGAAATGCACTAATATGTGATAGTGTACCAACGATCTTCTCCCATTTCTTCACTAAAGTGTTTCTTGGTTAACATGTGAGAATAAAAGGTTCAAAAAACCAAGTAGATGGTCATGGAACATACACCATATTCAAAGTAAGGTCGCACCCATTAGGCGCCCTTAAATTTGCTTTTAATGATAGTAAACAAACATTATTTCTCGACTATCCCACCGAAAGCATATTTGCACAATAACTGCTAAAAGCTGGCGTCATACCGCAGGGGCCACTATTCTGATGACTTTTTAAAAATTCCTAAGAGAAGGCTGCTTCTGTAGTAGGAAAGCACATTTCTCCCTGAAGACATTTCCATTTATCCCTAGACCGGAACAAATTGTCCGTAGCAGTTCTTGGTGAAATTTTTTAAGAATTTCTCTCTATGTTGTGTGGTTAGACTTTTAAATCCTCACACTTCCAAAGGTGTCTTGCGGATTTACAATTTGAAAAGGATTTTCTCTGATATAATAGAAGTGACGAAGCCGACGAGCAATAAACATTAAAGCAATTCATCTTGTCTCAGCATTCAATAAACTCGGTCAAGGGAGGAAGGTGTTTTTGCATCACCTACAAGCAATCTTAAGATTCGGCTACAGTGGCTCCAGAATCAGTCGGAACTATGTTTGTAAGTGGCATGAAATTTTCATGCATGTATAGTCATATTTTGGAGTTTATCCACCCAACTCCTCGGGAGCCTGACATATGTGCTCCCAGCGGAGGGCTACTAGCTCATCGATTTGTATTTCCTGGATAATTGCCAAAATGTTCGAGATGCCTTTCAGAAATTCCTTTTAAAATAAATAACAAAGAACCGAACTCGCTACTCGGCTACCCACAACATCCCGGCGAAGTGGCTGCTTCTTGTCGACTTTGGAATCTTATCCTTTTTGGCAATGCAAATTTTTCATCTTTATACCATTTGGGGGTTCATATTCAATCGATTTTATCTCGCAGCATTTCATTCTTGAGCAACTTGAAATCCTGCCAATGTTCGGATTGTACAAAAACTTGAAAAACTCTACACGCTCTTGAATATGTGTGATGGCAAAAGTATCTTGAAAGCCCAAATAAAGATTTCTGGACAAGGAATTTTTCTGAGAATGGCAAAATATACATTTTCTGTCGCTGCTCCTCTAAGGCAGAATAGTTTCGGATGTTTTAAGGATTAATAGGCATGAGCTTGCTCAATTCGCTTCCACGAAACTCCTTTAATGAGCGCTCGGCGACTTGGTGTCTGTCTACGAGGAGAGGCTAAAATGTGTGCAATTAATTATTTAGCGCATTTAATGAAATACTTGATCTTCTTAGATGGGACTAGTAGGTGCCTAATTTTCGAGCTTAGTCATTTGCAGTTTCAGTGACTTTTAAGAAGTCGACTATTACTATTATTGCAAATGGCAAACACCGAAGGGATAGCTTGTGGGTTGAAGCGTTTTATATGGTAGTTGTACAACTTTAAATTATGTAATTATTTCTGCACCATAGCAACAACGTTTAACTATAGCTGTAGCACATACAGGCTATAGTAATTTTCATATCTAAAAAACACAATGGTAGTCCTTGTGCATTTTAACGAAAATAAGGAAAAATAATTATTATTAATAAAATGTACATATGTTCTTTTAAGCACTTCGTAGAGCATTTTGGTAATAGTTTGAATAGTTTAGTAAAATTTGAGGCGTGCAGCGTTGAAACTTGAATATTGTTATGAAAATTAAAAATTTTACTATTATATTACAAGTCTCATAAATTCATATGCATATAAGAGTACACTATTGCATATAAAAGTACATACATTATTACATATTTCATGCTTAAAGTTTCCGACCGTTGAAATATTTAATAATGATAATAAATCAATATTTTTTATTGATATTATAGTTAAATTTGTGATCGTTTAGTTTTTTCCTAAATACTTTGTATTTAAATCATTACACTTGATACTATGTATGTAAATTTCATTACATCAATAAATTTAAACCGAAAGTTGTTAACACAGTCAATTCAAAATTACTTTTAATAAAGATTTGCATGAAATAAGTTCAATGTATGCTTAATAACATAGCTTTTTTCAAATACCAAATAAATAATGCAGGTATAATAGACTAAAAAAAATCAGAAAAATTTATCTTTATTCAGTCCGTCATAATGGTGACCTACGTTAAACGGATAACAAAAAAATGTTTGAGCTTGAAGATTACGTACATATTTACATATATATAATATTTTTCATAAACTAAGTACTTTTGCTACAGTCTTCATTATAATTGTCATTGAAGTATCAAGTATTGTTTAGAAATTAGACGTCCCCCTCGTCTTGATAACAAAAAATTATTCCATGTCCATATTGCAAATTTGATCTTATTATAATAAATATTTAAGAAGATGGCAGGACTGTGATATACAAAAAGACGGATCGATAGACCGAAACTATAATTCCAGGTTGGCTACGAAACCTGAAAGAGAACAAAATCGGAGAATGATACTTCAGACGGCTTCCTTGTATGTATGTATGTAAGTCAAAAATAGAAATATTGCCTCTTTCTGCTCTGCATTTATTATTGTTATTTATGATTTCCCTAAAAAAAGTTGATAAATAGTAAAATGCTTTTTTAATGTTCGCTTTTTTTTGCATTTCAAACCACTCGCCGCCAGGTCCCTGTATTCTAGAATAAAATAGTTTGATTTTCTTTCGAAGGTTGGAATTGTTTATGATTAAGAAAGATCAATAATTTTGAATAAATCAAAAGTCTATGACATAAATTTTTACTACAATACAAAGATAACAGGAGGGACATTTTCCTAAATCAGCTGCAATTGAATCTTGGAATGGCATTAAAATTGATCGAAATACAAATGGCAACTGGCCGCAATCCGCAATTTAACCGAAATATGTCTTATGTTACTGCTCCTTAGGTATGTTGCTGGGAACATAAATTTCAGGGACTGGTCACAATAGTCAATCTTAGGGAGTCGAATTGAAACCGCATGCAAGAGAGGAGAAGATTGCGGTGCCATTCAGACTGGATACAATGCAACGATGAATGGATCCAATTCGTTTGCATAGCAAATTGAAGGAGAAAATCTAAAAGTAAATTGCCACATTTCGTCAGAGTCTCCCGAGGAGCCCTCTTTGGAAACTAGCTGCAGCCTTCGTCCTTCTTTCGTACACATGCCACACTCATCGGCACATTTCCCTTCTTTCAAGGCCAAACAATCGTTTTACCTGATAAGAAAAACGCAATCCTTCGAATAATTTGCCGCAGTGAAAAGGAATCCTCACTGATGGTCCCCACGGGCGCGGAGCACGACCAGAGGCCACAGCGGCCTTATTTGGAATAGTAATGCCCAAGAAATTCACTCGATAAAGGTCAGCCTCAGCCCCTCAGACTTGCGGGGTTTCGGGTCAACACGATATCATCGGGAAGCCCGGCGGATGCTATTCATTACGCCACTGAAAATCATAAAACTTTGAACTCATGCTCGTGGGGGATTTTTATTACGGCTCCATTTCCAGCAGGATATCAGGATATGTAAAGCGGAGCATTCGTCTTAATGGAAGGACTACATGAAATAGGGTTTCCTCGGAAAGGCGCACCATGGCATCATCCTAATGGCCTGACGAGGACTGCGCGGGGGTGGCTAGGGCTAAGGGCGAGTCTACTCACGGCAGCTCCGCCATTTATGCAGAGAACAGCTTTGGGTATGCGCCTCGTATTATTTCGGCGCAGCATTAGGGAACATATGTTTTTATATTAAATATTTTTGCAGCATTGTTCATAATAACGCTGCAAAGTAGTGCTTTTGTTGGATAATATTGCCGCAGCGGATGCGAATTTGCATGTTTTCACGACCCGGGGCAAAGAGGTTCCTATTCTCTGGTTCAGTGAGGATGCGGACGCTCAAAGCAAAAGCTAAATTAAGCACCACATTTAGAGGCTCAAACTGCGTGTTCATGTTCACAGATACTTTGAGCGAATAAAAAAAAGGTTGCATTTATGCACCGACCGCCACTCTAACGATTTTAATGCTTGCCTTATTCAAACAACAAAAATTGTTCTAAATTTTAAAAATTCCAAATTTCCTAAGTGACATTTTGCTACTAATTGACTGATCTACTTACATACATAGGTATGTATGTATGTATATATGTCCAGACTTTAAAAAATAAGTATAGTATGTAATATTATAGTATTTTCAATGGTATTTTCTCTAATACTCTGGACAGGCTATAAATTAATTTCAGAATTTTGTGTATTCTCAAGCAGTGGTAAATATTATTAAAGCTATATAGACAGCTAGGTAATGCAACTAGTACATAATATGGCAATTTATTTAAAATAATTTAAAAAATTTTCAAGTGGTGTGAAAAGGTTTTCCCATCAATAGTAATATTGGAAGCAGAATTACAAAAATTTTAAATGAGGTTGTAGAATTATTATTAACTTTATTGTATTTCCTATCGTAACATTTTAAAACGTGTAACAAAATTGGTTGTCAAGAAAAAACAATTTTACACGCGCTACAAAGATTCAACAGAAATTACGACAAACTCTGAATACTCTACTTGAAGATCTTATTTCCACGGCAAGACATGATTTTGTTTTGATAAATAATTTGTGTGAGAAGCAAAACTTTAGTTACTAATATAAAACATAGACAAGTAGCAAAATGTTCGTTAACAAAATTTTTGTTATATGAACAAATGTCAATTTTTATATTAACTAAATGTTTGGTTGCTTGAACAAAAATTATTTAACAAATTAGCTACAAAATATTTCAAATGGTGGTTTTGATTATTTTACCAATTATTTTATCGGTTTGTACTAATAGTGACAAACTAATTGTTAGTGAAAACAAACTTATTTGTTATATTTACGTAGATTTTTCTCTCAGAGTATTGAAGATACGATGTACGATAGGTACATACATATATGTATATACATACATATATAATAAACTTATATTGTAACAAGGCTGAAATTGACATATTTTTCGAAAATTGACAGCATACTTTACTAAGACCGAGATAGTACCTATTGAAATGTTTGTCTGTTTGTCTAGGGGCAAGGAAGATCACGAAATTTATAATGATGTACAATTAAAAAGCTATCCCTAAAGATTATCATCTCTTAGCAAAGATAACGCTCGATGATTCGCAATTGGAGACCATGAGGAACTTAAAATTGATTAAATTAAATTTGTCCCAATATTGCCTACCTAGTCTCAAAGTAGACCCTATTTATAATATGTAATGAATATTAATTTAACTTATCAACGCAAAAGCTAAGAATGTTGTCTTTTTACTTACACTATGTATTTGGTTTGATTTTAACACCACTAACACCGCACCCTTCATTCTTTATGTGGAAAAGTAGAGATGACATCATCATAGTAGGAAAGTTTCTAGTAACACCTGAGGTAAAAGGTAAAAACAACATAAGCATTTATTATACTTTAGTATTAAATCTGAGATGCCTACTAAAAGTTAAAAATACATAGGTTAGACAATAAATTCCCAAATTGCCCACAATTTTACGTCCAACAAAAGTTCACCCAAAAGGTAATTAAGGGTAGTGCATGGGTCCAAACTAGGCTTAGTTTCACCTGCCGTAAGCTCTTAAATTTACAAAACACCTGAAATGACCCCCTAAGTGACGACTTCCGAACATGTGAGGCGCAACAATTCCAGAATTTAATATTAAAGACATAAATTGCTCTAAAAATAGTCCACTGCAGAGAAATAGAGAAGGGGAGAGAAAGGAAACATGGGACTGTTCCGCCTTGGCGAATTCTTACCCGCAGATTAGTTCCAGGAATAATGGTCAAATCGGGGTAGCACGCAAAGCTCCACTTCCTGTCTGCGCTTAATTTAATTCGCCCTTGACATGTGGAGGCAGCCGCCTCATCAGGTAAAAGGGGAGTTCCCCTGATAAGGTTACAGTGCATATTTTCGCATGGTAGCTGCAACGTCTTGAGTTCTAGCTCTAGTTGAGTGCATGCCACTGTCCATGGACTCGGAGCCAGGGTATGCCCTCATCCTCCATGGTTCGAACCACCATATGTGCATCCACCACCAAAAGCGTTCTGGTTCTGGATGAGGGAAATAAATATTTCCACCGAGCCACGTCTTACATAACTTTCGTATTGTAATTCACTTGGCCAGGACAGCGGTTTTTTCGTGTAGTCCTTCTAGGGGCAATAAATTTGAGAGGGACAAATTTATGGGGTCCGCTTAGCGTTAATTGCGAAATTTATTAGAACTTTTTACATCCGAGCGTGGCCCGGCCTTCGTATTTGCTCTTTGGTCAGGAATGAATAATTCGCTCCGACTGATCAAGGGCTTTATTTCAAGAACACGTCATAAATAGCAGTCGGAAGTACTCGATAAATGTCACGAGGTGCTCTCCTGGTGAAGATTTAGTGCGCTGCCGACATACCACATACCACATACCCCGACCAACCACAAGTGGAGAGCATATAAATTGCATTTGTATCTCATATCGCATCCCAGCCCTTATCCGTCCACTAGCAGTCGATGCATCGCACCCCGTATAGGGCCATACTTTGACGAAGATGCCACTTGTTGCTGCAGAGGAGTGCACCTAGCGACTGCATCTTGATTGCACTTGTTTAGCGAAATCCACGCGAAAACCCCGGCCCCCGGGAAAATGTAAACATTCTATGCGAAAATAGACCGTAGCAGGTGCTGCTGTAAAATGCATTTCCCCATTTGATTTGTCGCCAATTAAAAGTACGAAGACTCGTCGCACTGATTTATAATGACTCGCCTAAAGATATTTTAAGCAGAAACGTGTTGCGAAATGCGAATTCTTTTAGACGGATCGACATTCGTAACCGGTCAAATACAAGTTCAACTCGCTTCGTAAGTTTTTCGATTTTTAATACATATGTATTTGGGATTCTGAAAAACTGGCATGTAAAGAAAACCCAATGAGCAATATTACTATTATAACTTTTTCAAATGCATAAATTGTTTGCACATTTGTTAATTTTCACAGAGTTATAAGTTTTGCTTTTGTTAAGTATAATTCCGAAGTGAAGAAGTGCCAAGATAAATTTAAAATTATCTTTCTTTTTTTATAATTTACACTTTGTATCAATGTTGTATATTGGTGCTCCATATATTACTTTGTAAAAAACAAATTTATTTTCCAAGTTGAGAGTTGCTTATTATTTAATGGTTATAATATTCAAAAAAAAATTTTGTAAAGTAAAATTAGAGCTAAATTTTTGAAATTTTACAATTTTTGTAGAGGTGACACAATCCAAAATGAAAAGGCAGGCACTGCCGAATCACGACGGCTTCGCCACTCACTTGTGATCAGGCTAGATGCTCTTAAAAACCTGGCACTACACACAAGCGTCATTTAACCGTAGCGAATTTTTTTAAAACAAAACAAAAATGTTTTTGTTCAGTAAATGCAATTGTTTGAAGTTAATTTATAGATGGATTTTTATTACGTTGCTCATTAATGAGGTGAGGCAATATCCAGAGGTTTTGGACAGTAAGTTCTGAAGACTATCTATTATAGATAAGGTAAAAAGAAATTAGGTAAATTTCCTGTTTTATACAAAACTCAATGTAAGAAATGTACCTTTACATACTTACATACATATTAAGAAAACTGAAAAACTGATTCAATTCAACGTGGAACCAGGCTACAATTCCCGTTCGTGTGCAGCGAAACTAAGGATACCTTTTACATCGGTGGAATCTAAAAGTAAAATATTTGCCTTTATACGGGAACAGATTTCAAATTATAATGGCTGTTTTTTAAAATGTTACTTTAATAAGTCCAATTGTAGTTAGATTACAACAAACTTATATAGGTATAGTCTGCTACCAACATTAATAAAAAAGAAACCGTGGAATTTTCAAAAATGCTACATTTTTGGTAGCCAGAACATTAAACAAAATAATACCATGTACCTTCATACAATTTCAGAGAATTTCAGAGAATTTTTTATTTTTAGGGTCCCGTACCTCGAAAGGAAAAAACGGAACCCTTGTAGGATCACTTTGTTGTCCGTCGTCTGTCTGTCTGTCAAGAACCTTTTTCTCAGGAACGCGTGGAGGTATCAAGCTGGAATTTATATCAAATACTCAGGTCTACTGTCCCTTGGAGCTGTGAAAAAATCAAACTTCTAAGCCAACACAATCACAAGATACAGCCGTTTATGCCGCAAATTTCCGCAAATTTTCGACACTCGCAAGGGAATCAAAACCTACAGGGTACTTCCCGTGAACTCAGAATCTTGAAATTTGGTACGAAGCAACGTCTTATAGCACAGATAAAGGAAAAATTGCGAAAACCGTAAATTTTTAGTTACATCATATAATAAAAATATTTTTAATAATTTTACACTTACTACCCCTTTCCTCATGAACGCGTAGAGGTATTAAATTGAAATTCATATCAAATACTCAGGTCTATAATACCTTTAAGCTGTAACAAAATCAAACTTCTATGTCAACGTAATCAAAAGAAACAGCAATTTAAGCCGCATATTTTCAAACTCGCAACTACTCGCAAGGGAATCAAAACCTAAAGGGTACTTCCAGTCGACCTAGAATCTTGAAATTTGGCATGAAGCAATGTTTTATAGCACATATGTATAAAGGAAAAATTCCGAAAACCTTAAATTTTTAGTTACTTCACATATTTTTTTATAATTCAAATTTAATAGATAATTATAAAGTATAACGATACGGAAACCTCAAGGCGTGAGTTCTACTCGCACTTGTCCGTCTTTTGTTTTTTTAATTGTTATATTTAGTAGTTTCAGAAACTTGTCGTGATCCGCGGCTTGGACAGCCTTGTGTTAAAACAAAGTGTTTATCCGTTTCTTGTAGGAGTTTAGAACTACATGTGTACCTTGATTGCTGTTTTGTTTTATATTGTATGTAAACGAAATAACTCCAGGGATTCATAATGGAGTTTCCGGCTGTTTCTGCATTGTAAAATTACCAAGTTCTGCAAGTAAATCCTGCATATCATCAAAATAAAAGCGACTACGTAAAACCACTACAAATATCGCTTATCATTCACTGTAAATTACATCGTGTATAATTCGCCTATTAATATGCAAATCGCTTGTTTATGCTTCAGAGCTTATTTAACTCGTCCTACTTCTTCTATTTAAAGTTTCCACGAATGGAATTTAAAATTCAAATGCGTCTCCTTACCACGAAATCTCTTCACATCGCATCGCATCACGCAAACTCTAAAAAATAACGAATTTTTTCCCGTGGAGATACGTTCCAAAATGTTGTCACACTAGCCGACAACAGTGCCATCTATGCGGTGTGTAGAAAGTTTTGCGCCTTGTTTTGACATTTCTTGCACATCGAAATACCTTCGGCCATTCACTTGAAAATTCCTCTGTGGTTGTCAGCGGTGCAGTTTTCTTGTGGCTAGCGGTTGATTTGGAGCGGCGCTTTGTTTTGATTCCGTGTTTATATCTTGCGGGGAGAGCAGGGCGTTTATTACCGCCAATTAAAGTGTTTCTTTGTGCACTGTCCTTTCATAAAATTGAAGGAGATTTCTCTGAACTCGAATAGGTAAGTAGCGGGTGCCCATAAAGTCTCGAAAAAAGAAGCTAGCGGTGAAGGTGGATCGCAAAAGTTTCTTTTCCGATTGATTTTCTTTCGTTGACCTCATTTCGGGTTGAATTATTCATTTTTTTACTTTCGAGGATTGGATTGCTTTCCGGCATTGCACCACCTCCACCATTTCAGTTAAAGAGTTTGTCTAAAAGGGATTTATCAGCGCTTGGTTATCGGCGCCGAATTATTTTACGTCTGAACTCTGAAGCCCTCCGGGGTTAATTTATTTATCAGCATCGGTATTATAACCGGTAAATAAGAAAAGTAGCCGAACTGCGTACTATTCAATTTGTGCGCATTTACCGCCGAACAAAGCCCTCGGGCGGGAGCAACAAGTCTAGGAGGCTTTCACAGCAAAATTTATTAGGTGCAGCCAAAGATTGTAGAATGGGGCTCCTCTGGAAGACGAGGGACGAAAGTGGTCAAAGTATATTTTGCGCATGTCACGGTTTTTCCAGCGGCTTCTATGTTTACCCCAGAAAAAGGGCTTCCTGCCGTGCCGAGGGTGTCATGTTTCGGTGGTGTATCTGGGCATAATAGAGCCATGCGAGTGTTATCAGGCAATTCGCCACCTAAAGGGGAGTGGGCCCGAGTTATCACTTTGCTATTTTCACGCTCTGCCAGTGCCAATAACTTTTAATAAAATCGACGTCGGCCGAATTGTCATGGGATTAGGAGGGAAAACCAATAAATTCGTTACGCCTGCATGCACAATCTCTGAGGATTTGGTCTTGGCCAAATTCCTGAGGTCGTGCTTATGGTAAACAAGTCACACCTCCTGTATCTGGGATGGTTCTAGTTGGGGAGGCGCCCGGGTTTAAGTTTTTGTAGTCTTTGTATATTACATCATACAAAAAATAAACTACGTATTATAGAATCAATAGGAACAAAAAGTTACAACTTTTTACTACTACAACATGAAATATCCACGATAGCTCGACATTTCTTTTTTCTCTGTTAAGTAATTATATCATAAAAAAAGTCAAATACTCACAAATTAAAATGATAAAACGAGAGGCAAACATTTTTAAAGCATGTGATGAAAAGTTTTACCGCCATTTTCAAGTTTCAGGCATAAAAGGAATAAAAGGAAGGGTTTTACTGAACCCTTTCAATGGTTTTAATTTGGTGGTTTCACGAAACTTTCTAGTACAGATTTAGATTTATTTAAAAATACATATTGCGAAATAAACTTCAATATGTCACTATGTTGCGAAATATTGGGAGATGACTTATTATTCTTGTGACACCCCTTATTTTTAAGGTTTCGAAGTATTGAAATTGATAAGATTTTATTTTAACCCTGAAATTACACGGGGAACACTTGGACTCTAAAAATTTTTTTTGTTATCTAAAATAGGTATCTCAGAATGAGTAGGAATATTCGCTTCATTTTTAAAAATTGGGGTTTCGAACTATAAATAACACAAATTATAAAAAAACATAGTCCGTGAGATATAGCATTTTCAAAATGTTTTGGAGGTGTGTATTTTCAAGGTTAATATAGATATAATATACATATTGATTCAGTAATATAAATAATGCCGGCATGCAACTCTTGTCACATTTTTTTCATTTGTGAAACAGAACAATTCACTGCAATTTATAACAATTTTTCACATATAAACAGATTGTTTTCTTGAGAAATTCTTCAGTAAAACAAACTGGTCATTCGAATATGAAATATGATGAGCGCCATCATCAGCAAATAGTAGGCGTTGTTTGCTAGTAGATACACCAAATCCAGTGAAAATGCAGCAGAAAAGCAAAATTTGGCAAAAAAAATTCATCAGCAAAAACAATAAATTCGATAGTGCAGTATCGAAAATCTCAGTTGAGAATTCCAGCTTAGAAAATACTATTTAACTTAGCTCGTATTGTATAACTTAGCTTTTCTTCAGTCAACAAAAATTTTTTTGTTTCTTCTTTCCTATCAATCATCATAAGAATTTGAAATGTAACGAAGCGAAAACTACAGAAAATGTCCTTAAAATAGTGGCTGTCTGCAAGATGCGGCTATTCTATTAAATTACTAAACCTGGAGTTTAACTATACTTTGAATTAAAATAAAAAGGTTACTATTTAGTTCAAATTCTAAATTTCTAGCCGTAATATTGGCCTAAATAGTTACTAATGATCCTGGAAAGGGCTGAACTGATTGCCATCAAACCAGTTTTCAAACAAAAACGAATACATTGAAATCGGTTCATTAATTCTCGAGCTACGGTGCCACAACCAGACAAAGGCTTCAAAATTATGCAGAATGGTCACTCTGGAAAATCGGGAAAAGTCAGAGAATTTAAATAGTCAGTGAAAAATCAACGAATATCTACAATACTTAAATTATTTTCTTATAGAAATAAAGGAGCTATGACGAATCTTACCATCCTTATTTCAAAGTTCTCCGTATGAGTATGTGCTTTAAATTTAACACAATTTAATTGTAGAGCGTTAATCATCTGACTAAAAAAAAAGAAACGTCAACTAATTTTAGCCATTATCTCTTCAAAATAGATTTTCATGGCATCATGTACTCATTTGAAAATATATTAATTACATCTTACGTACTTGAAGTGCTGCGTACAATTCCCTTCGTGTTGATTTAATTAGTATAATTTTCTCGCATAAATTAATTAGATATTTCTGGAGCTTTAAGGGGTTATTCTACTAATCAAACAAATTTTTTTCGATTTTTTTTTTGCATATTTCGATAGAAAAGTATCTCAAGAATAACAGTTTAGAATTTCACATCGATATCTTACTTCGTTTTGATTTTATAGCACTTTCCGCTCCCTTCGGTATTTCGAAAGTTTGTGTATTGTGTATAGCAAAAAATTCGGTTGCAAAAACTTTAAATGCGTTTTTCTCGAAACGTACTTTTTTTTCGCGCGTGGTAAAATTTCAAAAAAACTAATGAACCGATCGACTTCAAATTTTGTGTACATACTTATTTAGTGGTTAATCTACTGCACTGACCACAGTTTAGAGCGAAAAAATGTTTTTTGGCAAAATGGAAAGTTATTTTTTAATCAACGAAATGTCGAAAATTGACACTTTTTTTTCAAACTTGTGGCAAAGTGCAAAAAAACATAAATTTTGGGCTAAAGTTAGGTCAGTGCAGTAGTTTATAGCCCAAACTAATAATTTTATATATTTTTTTGATTGCAAATGAATATTCTCACCACAGTTTTACCAGGCGCAAAACTTTTTTTAACTTTTATGTATGACGTCACTGGACTTGGCAGCCGCCATTTTGTTTTTAAATGTGTTTTAATTGACAAAAATTTAATGTTCATTCGATAATAAACAATAATGCAAAATTTCAAAACGATATCTATTGTAGTTTTTGTTTTATTTTCATTTTAAAAAACCCTCTTTTTTACCGTGTGATTAGTAGAATAACCCCTTAAACTAATACAGAAACAAGTTTTTGAATGGGGCTCATCCATAATGCATCAATTAAGAATAAAAAACTGATAAGCGACATTGCCGACGAAGGGTAAGTCGGCCAAAAGTGTTTATTATTTCTCAGATTTTGCAAAATTCTTCTGTCTAAAAAGTAATCACAGGAAATAAGGTTGTGTTATATTTTTATCTCCCTGGAGAATTTCTTGAGCATACATCTGAAATGATGCATTAATTTGAGAAGGCGAATTTGTTCATACGATTTCGTGATTAATTCCATTTAAGTTCTTTCACGGTATACTAATGAGAAGTGTCTAATCGCGATTTTTATTTGTTGTTTCCCCTTGTGTAAAGTGCTACGAGATAAATATTCTCGAGTAAGCTAAATTTCGTAATCTTAAACATAAGTTTACTGCCTAGCCAGATACCTGATTAGAAAGGCGGACTTTTTAAGTTGTTGTGTTTGGCAAGTTTTGCCGTTTACTCACCCTTTTCTTACTTGGTACATCATGAACTTTTTTACTCATAGTATTTGTGGGGATGATACCAAATTTAATCAGTACCCACATGTGCGCTCTGTAAAAAACTAAAGTTAGCATGTGAAAAGTTTAAGGCAATTTAAACTCTGGGTCAAGAGGTTGATAATAATCAATTCATTTCGTTTTCGTGCAAATAAGCCATGATGACTAATTCTGATTGTACCAAAATATTTATTTGTACGTCCATAATTCTGATAAGAATAAGATGACTAATTTTTTGTGTCTTAATGAAAAACGTAATTGAAGTGATTCAATTTTAACTTTGTATTTACCTCAGAAAAATATAATATGTAATTACCTTTAATAAGGTTTGCCAAGTACTTGTTTATACAGCTTAATGTAGGTTTGCTGTAAGCTATACAGCGTGTGGGTAAACAATTGCGACAATTTATGCATTATTTTGTTGTTTCTTTTAATTGTAATATTCTTATGTAAGTTTCTCGAGCAGTTGAATTTTACTCGGGATTTGAATACAATACGCTGGTTAATGAAATTGTCGGAATTTTAGCGGATATTAAATGCAAGTCACTTATGATTAAACATTTCAATTTAAAATAAGCCTATTGCGTTTGGTATTAACTGAAAGGTCTTAACGAGCTCATTCTTAAAATATATAACTTATTCTACCCATTTAAATAAAACATGAAAATCACTGAAATTATAAATAAAATTATTATATTAGTGTCAATTGGCAGGTCTTGCTTTTCCATCTTTTCTTGTTTTTTAAATGATGTTATTAGTCGCAGTTTGGGTTTTAATTTTTGAACATTGTTTTCTTGTTGAGTTTAGTATTTTTCAATGTAGATATGTACATATATAATTCAATAAAATATTGAAATAAATAGGTAAATCGGAATTTGTTTTTCTACGCATGTACTGAACATATGTACGTATATACGTATGTATATTGGTTATTAAGATTATCGGCTATAATGTCCGTAAAAGACATGATTCCTTCAATGTAGTTAAAAACGGCTTTGATTACATTATGTTGTTCTAAATTTGTAAAGTTTAATTTAATAAGTCAATAATTCAAATCTAATTGTTTTTACAATTACAAACAGAACAATCATGGGATAACTATACAACCATTTTGTACCTTTGCTGTTGCGCAATTTTCTGGGAGATTTTTTTAAGAGATGCCTTTATGACTAAAATTGCCTCCTATGTACATACATATATGTATGTATCTACTTATATCCATTTTATACTGGAGAACACTCTCATTATCTCAAAAATTCGATTGACTAAAAACCATGCCAACGTTTCTTCACTCTTCTACTAAAAAGCAGCCTTGTCGTGTTAGAATATTTGTGGAGATTTCCATTATTGATCAAACTATTCCGGAGACCTGCGACTCAGTCCTTATTGTTCATTCGAGTCGAGATCATTTAAATTTCAAGGGGTTTAGATTAGATTAGATTTGACTTGGGGCGGGCGGCAGTGTGGCCTCGCGGTTACCGCGACCAAATAGGTCTATTGTGATTCCCCGATTCCTAATTATACTCCTAGGTTCAGGCCGATTATATCCTTGGTATTGGAGTCCCAGACTTGTTTTGGGTGTGGGAATGCGTTGCCTAGATGAGTTAATCTGCCTCTGTCTAGTGCAGGACATTGGTATAGCAGAGGCTGAAAGGTTTTCGGTACCTCAGAGCAGAAGTGGGACATGTATGAAGTTGCCTTGACAATTTTATTAAGGTGGTACCTTAAGGAGCAGTGTCTAGTAGAGAGCCCTGTGATTGTGCGGAGCTCTGTTATACTTAATGCGAGAAAACTATCAGCCTTATCATGCTATTGCATGTATAAATGCTTTTCAAAGGTTTTAGTGTTTTTCATGCCAAACTGTCGAAATCCGAAACTTGTTCGTGAAGAATTTCGCATCTCGCATCTTTTGCTTCAAATTGCTTCAGTATCCATTGAATTCATCCGAATATTTATGAATATTTATATCTTTTCATCTGAAAAATTACTTTCGTGCTCATTATAAATGTCAGACACATCTCTATAATTTTTGTGTATATAAATAAGACTCTCTAATAGCGTAAATAATTTTAGATTTATTGGTCCGATATCTTCGAAGATAAGGAAACACGTTCAAAATTAATACATTTTGATGATATATTAAAAACTACAAGATTTAATATTAAAACAAAGGTTGACCTTTCATAAGGTTCAAGTTTTCTGATCTCCCAATAGAGAGGAATAAAAATATTTTCCTTCTTAGACTTTATGATTATACCAAATTTCAAAAAGATGGCATGTGTAGTTTCGGAAAAAAGATCTGCTGGCTGTGACACACAATTAGACATCGAAGTCTCACCAAAAGCGCTCGGCTTTTTCCAATCTGATATAAAACCTTTATATTAAAAGTTAATTTGACACATTATCACAATAAAAATATCCACCCATTTTTACGGATATAGTGGTTTTAATAAAATTGGAAATGTTTGTCAATAGGTTTAATACACAACTGAATTTTCTAGATTCCGTTGAAATACATTTAAATATTAACCTATGAGTTCTTTATCGACATATCTAAAATAGGTAAAAGTGACCTAAATAGTTTCCCACACATCCCTCAGTAGCCTGTGCTCTTCTTTCGACTGAGCCTCAATTGATTGACCAATGTAATTTGGCTTCACATGTTGCCTTTCGCTTTGCTCTGGCCATCTTTATCGATTACTTAAAAGTTCCCATGTTTAACTATTCACCGGGCAATTGATAGATTTCCTCTACGGAGACAGGTACTTCCATATCCATAAGCCGATTGAAAGTGAAGACATTGGAGTGTTGCATAATGAAAATTGCAATATATTTACAAACCTAGTCATGTAATCCAACTTTGCGGCTTGCAGTGTTATTGACTTCTGAGAACATATCACGAGAATGTTATCAATCCGCGGATATGTTTCACTTCTCTTGCAAAGAGTGTGTGAGGTCGTACGGCTAAGAAATATAAAATATTCAGGAAACAGAACGCAGCTGTTGGAACGATAAATATTCGCATGAGACTCTACTTTGTTTAATTGGGCTCGGTTCTGCTGCGAGTTAGCTTTGCATTTTACAAAACCTTTTCGTAATTTAATACTTGTAACAAATACTAATTAATTTGTTCTTTGTCCTTTTAGATTAAAAATCTGAAAAATGGCGCAGGGAGGAGTTACGTGCGTTAAAGGAATTGTGTTCATTTGCAATTTGTTGTTTGCGGTAAGTATGTCGTCTTAATATATTCAGATAAAAGTCCACAACACATTTTTTTAACTTCCTGCTATTTATTTGATTAAAATTTTCTCTCAACAGCTAACTGGCTTGCTAATACTTATTGTCGGTGCCGTTGTACAAGCAAATTACCAGCACTACTCTAATTTTGTCGGTAATTACTAATAGCCTGTACTTTAGCAAACTGCATGAGTAGAGTTGGGTCTTGGCATTGTTATCTCTAATTTGTGTATTATTTCTAGGTGAAAGGATATGGACAGCTCCGGTTGTTATGATAATTATTGGTGCAATCGTTTTTATAACAGGCTTTTTGGGATGTTGCGGTGCTGCCAAGGAGAACTCTTGTATGATGTTAACTTTCAGCATATTAATAATTGTCATCTTTCTGACTGAAATTGGGATTGCCATCGCTGGCTATGTGAAACATGCTGAACTTCAGGGTATTTTGGAAGATCAGTTTAACACAACTTTAAGAGAATATGAAAAACGACCAGATTATCAAGATGCTTGGAAATTACTTCAAACCGAGGTAAGTGAAATTGCACGTATTAAATAAGCGGTGCATTTAAGTGGAGATATACACCTAGGAGCCGGAAAAAAGGCTAATTTTTGTGAATTTTTTCAAGGAAAACTATTTGAAATTTCGGATTGGGGTTTTAATTATCTAATAGTATATACATACAGAAATATGTTTAATTTTTTTTATTTAAAAATATCAAATATATACAAAGATATAGTATGATCATTGGAGCGTCATAAAAAAATATGCGTTTACGGTACCCACTGGCGTTTCTATAAAAATCAGCTTGAAAAAAAAACCATAATGATTATTAAATTAGATACCATAATCTAGTACTTGTCATAGTCGATTTTGAACATAGCGATTTATGACAAAATGGCGGACGTTTGAACATAAAAAGTGATTTTCGGACTAAAAATTTGTTATTATTTTGCCTATAAAAAAAAAAAGAAGTAACGAAAAAAAAAAAAATCCTATGACAAGTATTAGATAATGTTATATAGAATAACCACAAAAAACCTCAAGGTAATCGATCCATTAGTTTTCGAGAAATTTTGGGTACCGATTTGAAAAACGTAGTTTTGAGAAAAACGGGTTTGAAAATTTGGAAATGAATAAATCATTACTCGGCGCCGCAAAACACGTTTCACTTTCTCGGCTGTAACTCGTTTATTTATCAAAGTATTAACTTGCCGTTTTCACCAGATATTCTGGAGACCCTCAAGGTTCAAGAAAATGCAAAAAAAAAAAAAATTTTTTTTCGACCATTTAGGTGTATATGTATCTCCCCTTAAGAAAGAGAAACAAATAAAGAGAGATGGAGAATACCATTCTAAATGGTACTTTAAAATCGAATAAACGTTTTTTGTAGTGAAATGAATAAATTCAAAAAACCAGAATTTTACGAATCAAAGTGCAACAAATAGTATTTCTTATTGTACTAATAAGCCTGTTGTAATGTAATGCCTGTCTGTATTATTTTTATAAGACTATCAGCGTGAATAATTTCAAATCTTTTGGTCCACAATTTTCTTAGATAAGGAGGGCAGAGGACATTCAAAATTAGCATTGCTTGATAAATTAAAACAAACAATTTTATAATGTGTAAATAATGTTATTTTACAGGAGAACAAAACATGTTCGCGATAAATAATGAATTACAGTATACATATTTTAAAATGTGGCAAAGAAATGCAATATACAAAATTGACATGTAACAAAATATGTATGAAAATATCCCATATAACTTCAGTGTACATAATCATCGTTCTATAGTACTCATAGTACTATGTATTATAAAAAATAAAACAAATACGAATAATTATCATAATTTACTACATATGTAATTTACAATGATTTAACCGCGTCCTCAAATCTTGCATCCTTAATTTAATTCATTTCTCGACATCATACAGTGATGAAATTTTGCACAGCGACGCACACTACTTATTTTTATAATCAGTTATTTACTATTCATTAATATTCCAAATGGAAAAACATTCAAACTCTCACGATTATATAATGCAGTTTAGGAACTAAAACTAGAATATTACGAACACTTTTTATTTACTAACGCGTCTAACGGACACACTTGAACCACTGGATGACTTTATAATTAAAAGGTAAATTGTGTAACAGACAAATAGACATCGAAGTCTCTCCACCCCACAATGCGTCCGATTTTTTTTTTATCCTAGTTTTGAATTCTATAAAAGAAAACAAAAATTTAAATCTTCTTAACGTTCGCAATAAGTATTATTTTGTTTGGAACTATTGATAAAAAGACATGGTCACTTTGAAAGCTATTTGAAAGTAAATTAAACGTAAGACCGATATAAAAATTACTTTATTGTCGTTTAGTCGCATCCATCTAATAAACCACAGAAATAAAGCATTTCTTTTAACCCATCAAATGAGATATCAAACCAAAGCTAATAAGTTAAGTGAAAAGCTAATAAGTTAAGTGAATTGTAGCTTAATTTTTTTAAATATTCAGATAGTCGGTGCTGAAAAATTGAGAAAATCGGCCTTTCCCTATCGAACTAATTATCATATTTATATTTGTCAAAAAGGACGATCTAATTAAAATACTAATTTTGCTCAATCATTAAATAGCTTGAATGCTGTGGTATTAACGACCCTTCAGATTGGAAACAAGTGTTCCACAATGATACACTGCCTCCGTCCTGCTGCACAATGGTTCCAATCGTGGGAGAACAAGCCGACCGATGCACAACAGATCACTCCCACCAAGCAGGTTGTCTGAAAAAGTTGCTAACATTGCTGGATTCGAAAACTCTTATCCTCGGAGGAGTCGTCTTGACAGTAGCACTGGTGCAGGTGAGTTCTTTGACAATAAATTGCATGAATGACTTAAAGCTAACTGGTTTCTCTTTTCTTGTAATTAAAGTTATTAACAATCTTCTATGCCTGCTGCCTATACAGATCGTTCCGTAAAAACTACGAAACTGTTTAATCCGGCATAGCCTTGAAGCGAAAAGTTCTATTTTCAGTTTTAGTTGTCACTGCATTTTTATAGAGCGTCCATGTCTGAATTATATATATAATTTTCTTTTTTTAAATTTTGTTATGAGGAAATCATCTGAAGTAAATTCCAATTTAAATTGTAGTTATTTTGTATTAATACATTAAATAGGAGTAAGGGAAAGTAGCAATCACATTTGAAATCCGTTTTTATAAGTAAACAAAAAGAAGCAAAATTGGAATTAACATTCGCAGGGACCTCGAATTACAGGACTTGAACACACTTAAGTGTACGTTGGATAGTCAGAGAAAGTGATACTGCAGTTTTACCTGAGTGCTTTAATTCGCTGTTCACCAAAGAATAATTTAAAAAATAATAACAAGAATTTGAGAGTCAATCAATCAAATAAAAAGTTCAGTTTAGCGAATGCTCAGTACCACTTTCACTTGTTGCTTAAACGTTTTCAAGTTTTGTTTGTTATTCAAATTCGAAACTGTTATAGAAATAATTTTTGATATATTTACATGTGTATATTATATTTAAAATGGACTTGCGTTCTTTGGTGTGGGCAATGTAATAGTCGAACAGTAATGTCATTTAAAGTGGGATGCTTTTCACTGGTGTCAGTCAAATAGACAATAAAATGCAGCGTTTTTAAGGCGCCAAGAGGTTCAAAATATACAAACGAAACATCACAATATTATCACGAAATACACAAAAAACGAAAACATCCTTGAACATTCCAAGGCAAGTGAAGACATTCCACCGTTGTAGTTCTCTCTATTTTATTCTTTTTGTATTCACGTATTTATGTATTAAGACATTTTTTACACTTTTTCTATATATTTAGCACTTTAGAAGTAAACACGGACAGTGTAAAATTTATTATACCATCCATCTTCTCTACATTAAAGATTTGAAACAAAACTGTAGATTGCTCTTTTGGTTTTATTTGCTTGTTGATGCTTCCCAAACCTACACCTTTTAAAATGGTTGTGCTATGTTTTGCTATTAATTTAATTAGGAGCGCTGAAATGTATTAAAGCTACGGGAATGGTATTTTTATTAAATTTAAATGGGCGGGTTACGTTTAATATATACTTATAACTTAGGAATAAAGGGAGAGTGTAGGTCAATGAACATATAATATTTCTTTGTGCGTATCCCATTACCATTATTCTGATAAATTTCTTTTTCTCCCATAAATTTTAAAAAATCTTTAAATTTTCGCTCATAAGCTTAGTATTGTATGCTATTTGCTACAGTTGGTTGGTTGATTTTTGGTTACTATCTCAAAGAGGTGCCCTTCCTGGGCTTTTTTGGTCGCGACAATTTCAGCCATATTGACCATGCTTCAATAGGTTACGTCCAAAAGACATGATTAGATAGCACTGAATAATGACTTTTCACTAAACAATTTTAATCTGGATCGCTGGTTCACTTTAATTTCACACAAATAATTGGGGCGGAGGCCACCAACCAGCTGAGTACAATTTGCAACTTATTCTTGAACACATCTTAACCATTATTCAATTTTCTAAAATTTTATAATATTTTACATTTCCTCTTATATTTAAAATTTATATTGAAATCTGTACTTATCTTACTGGCGGCGAC
This sequence comes from Eutolmus rufibarbis, assembly GCA_963920795.1. Classification (NCBI taxonomy): domain Eukaryota; kingdom Metazoa; phylum Arthropoda; class Insecta; order Diptera; family Asilidae; genus Eutolmus; species Eutolmus rufibarbis. Next base: position 34,043,375 of record OY987207.1, on the reverse strand, counting down.
CTCTATGCCCACTGGATCATAATTCCCAAAAAACGTCCGCACTTTACGGCTGCTGAAGAGGAAGTGTACTTGATTTAAGTATAATATGCAAGTATTTTGGAATTTTAGTACACGGTTCTATTTCTTCTATTTCTCCTGTATTGCCTATTTATATTAAAAACTATGAGAGGATATGAAATTAATTCTTTCTCAGCTTCCAAAGAAGATTTCGATTTTGATTCGTTTTCAAAATAATTCATGAGAAAACATTTAAACAAACAAATCTGCATTCTCATTAATTTCTGTTTCGGTTTTCGCATATCCAAAGGTGGCGATGAAGCATTCAGTTTTAAGAAATAAAAATTGAAATTGATTGCTACCTCTAAGGGTTTTCAAATAATTTTATATCTTTATATTAGCTACAGGTTGACGTACCTTCTAATTTACAATCAGTACCTACTTTAGGGATTCAAGCGCAGTTTATTTTTAGTAAAAAATGTTTTTGCACGAAATAAGGTGGAGTAGGGTGACATTTTTTGCGGTTATTTAGCATCGCACCAACCAAACGTTACGTCTTAAGTACCACAAATAGTTCTGTGCATTTTTATATCTACTGTTTATATTTAATATATTAATATGGGTATAAAGATTAAAAAACGAGTTCTAATATTAATTTGGTGGTAAACTAATCCTAAAAGTGTGGCTTACTTGTTCCAATCTTTTAATCGTAGCTTAAATTACACTGATTAGTTGTTTTGTTTGATTTATGAACCTTCAAAAAAAAAATATTAAAACCCCCTTTTTCAAACCTTCTATTTCTCGTTAAAATTCAAGTTTTAATTTAAATTATTTCAGATTTTATGCGTTTGCTACAGTTGTTTACGTTTTTGTTGACACACATACACAAATGAAATGCGGGGGAAAAAAAGACACGGAGCTCTTAGTAAATTTTACACTGTTCTTGTGATGATTTCACTCATTTAGTACATGTTAATGCATTTTTAAGACGACGACAATTATTTACGTCCTTTTTGTGATTACTATCGATAATTTATTTAAAGTTTCGTAAAGTAAGGAGGAGTTTTTCATATGCTGCTGAACTGAAGAGAAACTTAACTCAAAACCAAAAAAAAAGAACTGAACTCATTTATCTAAAATTCTTTTGATCTTAAGCGAACGAAATCTTTCCTTATGTATTACTTCAAGTGAAAGGGACATTTTGATGACAAAACAAACCATTGGTAAATTTATGTAGTGTTTTATTAAATATTTATATACACTGTGTATTCAATAAATAATTATTATACAAAATTGTTGTCTTTTAATTTATGTAAGTATATCATATATGGATATAAAATATAAAAATAATATAATATAAGAAAATAAATAGGCTGGTCCCCTATTTTGTACAATGAATCGTGGAACACAAACGATTTTACGTAGATTCTTTTTTGTAAGACCTAGACAATAGAAGAAAAGAAATGAACATTTAGAACTAGATTTTAAATAAGTATATCAATGAATGTGGCTATTTTATCTTTACAACTAATTGAAAAACATCCATCGCATCTGTTTTTGTAAACGAGGTTTACTTTAAAAGTAAAATATTGAATCGAATCATTTTAAAAATTCGTGGTACTTCAAAGGTGCGCTCGCACTGAAAAAAAATATATATTTTTTCTGGTATACGAGCAGATTTATACCCAAGTTTTCGGCACATGGCATAATGTCTATTTTACTCACGAATTAAAGTATCTGTTAAAAAGAAGCTATTTCCACACGAGACCTTTTGATTGGAACAGTAAAAGTAAAGCTAATATTTCTAAGAAACAAGGCACTTTTAATCAAAAGTGAAGAAGATTTACGTAGGATTTTAAATGAACAGTGGAAATAGCCCTTTTTGAACAGACACTCGTCGTACATTTTCGGTGATTTAAAAATTGGGTAATATCTGCTTTTATGTATAAATCCACTTTGCTATTTTAAAATAAACTAACGAATTGCGTTAATCAATCGTTAGATAAACATATATAGTATTTTTCTAAACGCTTACTAGTGAAACTATAAGTAATTTTTTAAGTACATACTTAAGAGTGTACTTCACGTGAAGATATCCGGATATTTCCGTGATCACATGTAATTAAATTTTCAATTCACGTGAAATTCTATTTCGTCGTGTTTATGTGTATACTATAATCACGTGAAAATATAATTTCATGTGAATTAAGAATCCAACATGTAAAATGCAACAATATAGCTATTTATACTCGTGTTTCGTATTCATTTCCTGGGGACCTCTTATCACAGCCAGAATTTTCGAATTTCCTAGAATTTTTGTGCACGACTGTGTTAAATATTTTTACTTTACGAATATTAGTTGTTGGGATTTAGTTCTTGTTTGAAAAGCAATAAGAGCAGTTATTTTGATATTCGTTGTAGGTACACGAAATGAATAAAGTAAAAAAAAAGTTGGGTTTGGAAGTACACTTAACGAAAGGGGGATGGGGCGTACTGTGATTTATGCAACGACAATGTCGACAATGGATTTTCTTGTCTAGGATCTCTTCCGAGATATTTAAAATACGTGCACTCGGTTGATGATAGTGATATTATTTCGTCACAAAACATTTAGTGTATGAAAAAATAAATTTTCAGTAAATGGCATTAGTTAAAAGGAAAGAATGGATGGCAAATTTTATATATGTATATTTGCAGTTCAGTAGTTCTTGAGATATGGTCATCACCGCCAAGCGATTCATTAAAAAAGTGATTTCGTCAAAAACGCTCTAATAGTATTAGGTTTCAAATGATCACGCATCGTCAACTCTTTAAACCGAGATAACTCAGTCAATTTTGGGTCAATTTTTATGAATCTTACAGAAAATATTGTAATGAATAGGTATAACGCCTTAAAATTCTAGAAAATATTAACTTTCATACAGGCTAAACCATGATCAGCTATTTTAAACAGTTTTCTTTTAAATCAAACCTCACTGTTGAGAGAAATCCAAAAATCATTAACGGAAATTTGATTCTGCATTCGTCACGATTTCTCTTAACGAAACTAGCGCCGCCACCAGTGGCCCCACAAATTGAAACGTTGAACTGCATTACCGATTTGACAGAGAAGTGTCAAAACACCTTGTTGGCAGTGCATGTTGTGGAATGTGCCAAATGTTAACAACTTTCGCCATACACAGCGTTCGCCGTTGTAGATTCCGCTGAATTTTTCCTGTTTTTATTGCAATTGCCGCCTCGTTTGCAGTTTTCGTCGGTGAATTATTGTCGGCCGGATTGGAAGTGCTAAAGTGCAAGTGATTTTTTAATTGCATGACTGAGAAATAGTGGAAAACAAGAAGCTGACAGTTTATGTTTTTATGAATTTGTAACATGGACGACTTAGGTAAGTAAATTAAATCCCCTTTGGTAGTAAATTCCGAAGCGTGTTCTTGAGCGAAGTCTGATAATTTTAAGTTAAGAAGCCGTAAAACACACATTCCTTTCGCAATACAAAAATTGTGCAATATCAAACTCGATTCGTGCGTTCCTCACCATGCGGGGGCTCAGAAACTTATTTCAATCTCAATTAGCATCTTTGAGCTCATCAACTGCTGGTTGAGATTATTTTATCGCAAGGTCTTGCACCAATCGCAGCAGTGATTTCATCTCTCAGGAATTTGTCAAAAAGTGCCTTTTTCACTTCGCCATCATTTCGTAGGTCATTTTCATTAACTTGTTTCGTTCTTGGCGAGCTTTGTTTGTTTATTGATGCTCGCCGGGAGAGCAAACTCATCCAAGCCATAAACAAATCGACAGAATAAATATTTCGATTTAAAAAAATTTTAAGAAGTGGAAATCCCGCGAAGAAAGGCTCAGAAGGAAGGGTTCGGGGAGATTAGTCATTGCGAACTCTTGGGCGCTTCTTGAGGAGAACGTCACGTACTTTTTCATGAATCTGCGCTTAGTCAGAGCCCGGATACGTGCTCAGGTATGGGCAGAGATTAAGGCGTGTAAACTGATCTTTGTGGATTTTTTGACTGATAAAATTTTTACGGAAAACGATGAAGCCGATTAATCTTTATATCTCTTGTATGTTGTTGCAGACAAAACTAAGATCTATCTTTCTTTAAAACGAAAATCGAAAATTTAAACCCCATTATAGAGAAGACATATTTAAGCTTTGAGTATTACAACATTCCTTCCCTGAGTTGACTTATTATTAGTATAGAACTAGAAATTAATCATTTCGGATTGATTCCTTTACTTGTGCTATGACACCTTCCTTCGTGCCAAATTTAAAGATTCTAGATCATTTTTGTCCTATGTATGAAAATGCTTAAAAAAGTTATATGAAGTTTGATTCATGTTTGTGAAGCCGGCGAGCAGAACGAATTAATTATTACACAAAATTAAATCTTACAGGAGGAATAAAAACTGAATGACTTATGTACAATCGTTTTTTAACGTGTTTTTTTCGCCTATAATGTTTGTGGCCCTATTTGAAATATGTTAAATTTAGATTCCTGTTTAATAAACCGCAAGATATTTAAATTAAAAATTGCAATTATGTCGTTTTGTTTGCGACTGGGTGGGGGTGCAATTGATTGCATTTAAGGGATCACATCTACCTGAACGCATCGAAATTTAACTTTTTTTTAGGAAATTCAAATTGTCATAAAAAGAAGAGAGAATCGACTGTATAGTTGCCTCATCAAAAACAGTATTACTATAAAAGTACACAAATTCAGAAACGAAACGACATCTTATAGATTTGTATAAAAATTATTCCATTTTAAACGAAAATGGACTTGCTTATTAGAAGCTGGTTAAAACGTATACCGTTTTCATCGAAATCACGAATTTCTGATTCTAGTTTAACACACTCTCAGGACGTTTTAATTGAAAACGAGTATACCCAATTCTGTTTTTACACGGTCTTTTTTCTATCTGCTATTTATAAAATAGTTAGGGAATTCCCCTTTCTAATTTATTTTTATAGCAGCTTAACCATTTCGCTACCAGGGCCTCAGGAGAAAAACCGCCAAAAAAGCCCAGAGGTTTCATTATTTAAATATGATTCCAAATTATTATTAAGTTTTATGGGATGTATTTTAACGTCCCAAATAAGCGGAATGAGCAATTTTATATACCGATACGAATAAGTGACGCACATAAAAATTTAATTTGGCTTTTATAAAGACTCATAATAGTTTTTTTTGTATGAATCATTTTATTTTAACTATTTTTTACAGGGTTGAAAGATATGGAACTAATCCCCTTTTTTTCTATGTACTTCACGTCTTTTTTTACCCGGTTTTATCTGGAATATCTACCGTGTAAGAACAAAATTAGGTGTACAAAATTAGATGCACGGGTCCATGTACAGCCGGATTTAAAAACAAAATTTTGTTTGACCAAAAGTGTAATTAGATCGTTTTGTTCGTCAGCTCCTCATTTATAATACTATTGTGAAACCGCATTTTAAGTACTCTTCAACTGTCCTGTTCCTGAGCAGAACAAGGCTATGAGGAGTACTTATACTCTTATGCAGCAGGTACACTTCAATCGAAGTTACAAGGAAAATCGCGCACAGACAGACAAGTTGACTTTGTTTTATAAGATGAGGTGATAAAGCAGAATGGGCTTTTTTAGTGTGGAATTTGGATCTATTTATTTATAATTATTTTTAAGGTGTCTTTTTATCCGTCAATACGCTTTTTCTCAAGAGTTGAAATTAATACCAAATACTAAAGTCTGCGGCCTCATAGTCAAAAAAATCAAGTTTCTAATTCCGTGCAATAAAATCATACGGCTTTTCAAAGTGTATTTTCTTTCTGGTAGACTAACTCACTGATTGACCATCAAAACCTATCAAAATTTGGCACGAACGAAGGTCTCATCACAAGTAAAAGGAAAAATCCGAGAATCGTTAATTTCTAATTCTATGGGAATTTTCTTTTTATATAAGTTAAAATGATAGACGTATTAAGTGATAAACTTAATTTTTGTATGATTCAAATTTAATAGATAATTATAGATTAATTATACTTACTAAACTTAGTTCTCCTCGCACTTTTCTGTCTTTCTTTTTTATATATTTGAAGACTGAAATCTACATCAGTATGTTAGCTACTATAATTAATAGACAGGAAAGAAAATAAAGCAAAAAAAAGAAACGAAATTATATTTTCTATAGTCTTATTTTGAAATGCTCTTCTCAAAATTGGTTCTACAAATTTAAGAAATATTGATGCGATTAAAACGCAAATATAATGTATAGCTATTTCATATATTTATATATGTATGTATAAAACGAAAACTATAAAAAAAAATTTATGTATGTGTTTAAGTATTGCCGTTAATTTGCCAACTTTCGAATGTTGTGAATCTCTCTAAACATTTTTAAGATAGAAAAAATATAATGTGTGCAAAATTTGAAGGCAGGATCAATTGATATGATGCAAATTTAAAACATAAATCCATCAAATATTCCATTTGATTTTTCTCTTTTTTATTCAATTGCTGCATTTTAGCGAAAAACAAAACGATTTTGATGCAACAATAACCATTTTTAAACTGACTCTAAATTTTCTATTTAAATTTTTTTATTTCTACCCATTGCTCTGTGAGAGATTGCTGATATTTAAGCTTATTTTGGGGTCCATGTATTTTTGTATGAAAATTGACACTGTTAAGGCAAAGAGAGAATTTGTATTATACTTTATACAGATAAAAAAGGAGTGTTTATTCAATAAGAGTTTTTAAGGGTATTTTATGTTTTAGTATTATTCTACCGCGACACATCGCATTATCAACTGTGAAAGAGTTTTTGCTTAATAATTTAAGAATAACATTACAAAATAATATTCTTATTTAGCTCATAAGTTGTTACATTACACACATCATCGTGTGGTAAAAGAAGCCGAGTACAAAGAATTCAATATAAAATTATACTTTGGAATTTTTAGATAAAAGCTTTATCGCGTTCTTATCGCTTATCTGTGAACTCCCAAGACATGCAAATTACTTTAAGAGCGAGCAAACTGTCTAAAGAAATCGAATTTTGAAGGTCGAAGTGATGGCGCTTATAGATTTAGTCATTTGTGTCAGAGCCACTAGATTAAATATATGTTCCTGCAACCAAAGTTCTTGACTCGATTCTATCACCGGGTACGATAAAAACGATCTTCGATTTTGAAACAGTTCCAAGAACTTTTGGCAGTCCTCGGCTAGTCTTAGACAGCGTAGCAGCGTTATCGCTACTGTCTTTTTGGGTTTTCGGAGGCGATGTCGGCAACCACTTGCTCCTCTGCCAGAGAGCCAGATGTAAACAAAGTGCACGAGAAAATGCACTGTGCGCATCTTCCAATCTCGCGTTAATGACTCGTAGTAAATTCGTGATTCCACCCGGTAGAAGTGAATCTACAAATAGCCTAAGCCTAAACTCTATAAAACTTGGTCTCCGACTTTGTCGTTTTATATTTTGACGACGACGACGACGACTCATTCTATGTCTACAGACCTCTTCCACTTCTAGTACATGAGTCTAGCATTCCCTGTTTCGGGAGGCTTTCTGACTGACGTCTGGTTAGCACTTTTCAGTAAAATTTGGATTGTCGCCGCGACTATTTTCGCGTGCTGTGGAGTCGCTCGCGGACCGCCTGGTCGTGCTGTCTGATTTGCACGGTGAACATTTGTGACGCCGCATCGTCGCTACAAATACGGAAAAATTATTATAACAAATTTATTATGAATGGCCATGTTTGGTGAAGTGGGATTGCATCGGACGAGCCGAGCAAGGTGAACTGTTCTGCTTCTGCCAGTTCGTTTGTTTCCCGCGATTTGCAGAGCTAACGCTGACTAGGTTTTGTGCATCGGTTATAAATTTAAATTGTGACTTAAGACGGTTACGTGTTAATTACACAGCTCCACCATTCGACTAAATTAATTGTTTTTCTCGTTTTGTTCTTAATGAGGCGCTGCCGGAATGCGCAATGAAAAGTGTGGAGTTTATTGGGCAAATTAGTTTATGCGGGCCAGTTTCGGGTGATGCGATTTTAAGAGGATAATAAGTTGCGTGGTACGAATACATTTAGCGTGATTATAATGCCATCAAGAGCTGGCTGCCTTCTTACCTTGCTGTGGAAGGAGTGTAGGAAAACTTGTAGTCACGTAATAGTAGAAATATTTTTGCAGTCATTCATATGTAGGGTACCTTATTTATCACTTGCAAGCTGCAAATGTTTAGAAGTTATATCGTTTTGTATTCATGTCGCGACACAAGTATAATGCAAACGCGCCTGGGTGTGCCCTCCTTTTCAAACATACGATTTATGCTTCTGCACGTGTAGGGCAAGGTACCCACAGCGATAAATTCGTTATACTTATGGACCAGAATAAATATTTTCATAAATTATACATAACTTTATAATCATGAATTGTGAAATTTAAAAGGAAAGACTAAATGTCCTAACTCGTAAAGTCTTACTCCACCTTGTTTCGTTTAATAATAGGATTTTATTATGGAAATTTAGTCAACTTAGATTTATAGCTGGATTACGAAGAAATGCTATAGCACGGAATTCTGATATACGAAGTTTAGTGTTTATGACTCGATTTCCATAATTATAGCTTGGAAAAATAGCGTTTTGTTTTATAACAAGCAAAATCAGTGAATTTTTTTATAGTGGTAACCAAATGTCACATGTTTCTATAATGGAATTAAATTGAAAATAATTTGGAAGTCTTTGTAAAAAGCATAGAGAGTGCTTTAAATAACATAAAGTATATGAATTCTTCAAAATATATCAAGTGTGGCATTAAAAAACATACCTTTGCTTCTTAATAATCTTCATAAGATAGTAATTAACCCTATCAACACGGTTGAAGTATTTCTTATTTAGAAACAGTTGTTACAAGCTCTTAAATGAAAAATGGCTGACTTCTTAATGCTTTCTTATTTAGAATTATAAAATAAATTATTCTAAATTATTCTATTATATAAAACAGCAGAATGCAGAATGCAATCCATAAAATTGACAAAATGATATTGACTTAGATAAGACTTATACAAAACAAATACTATATGTATATGTTATATATATTTTTTTTGTGATATGAAATAAGCTCGAGGTCGTTCATAATCAGTTTTCTGAGAGATGAGAGCATATTGGGTTATCAGGCATTTTATTTTAGCTCATCATAACAGTGCGATTTCCGTAGACACAATTGGTTTACTTTAAAAAAGAAAAATTGTTTCTTTGCAAAAATGATTTCAGTTTTTCTTGTCCCAAATTAAAATAAATCAATTGATTCGATTATTATCAGCTATTGAATGTTGTCTGAGCAGCTGAGTACAGAAAACAATATATGTATGTATAAAAATCATTTAATATGTTGAGTTGTCTGCGGTATAAAAAATATCAAGAAAATATATTGGCTTTTTATTGCTGTTTTTTAATATTTGTATATTGTAAGTGCTCCATACATCTCTTTTAATTGAACGAATTTTATACAATCAAATTTAAGCTGTTGTATGTAGATTGTGAGAAATATATAAATTGTACCACAATTTTTTTTTTTTTTTTGAACGTATTTGCATAATTTTTACATAATCTTTATACATACATATAATTGGTTTTTAAATTTTAAAAAATTAAAATTTTTTATTAAATTCATATTTTAGTTATAAGATCATTACGGATTTAGTATTGAGAACGATATGATCATATAAACATTTTATGGTTAACACATAGTCGTATATGTAGATCCTCTACAAAGTCATTTATGCCTTACTCAATTATTTTGCGATTGTGATATTTAGTAGAGCAGATGGTTTGATGAAATAATACACCGCATGATCTTCAAATATGTTACGAATTATCGCATTTTAAATAGAACAAATGGAAGCAAAAAATTATATAAAAAGTTAACTTGAAAACTTATCTGTAGTTTTAGAATGTCTAGGCATACCAGCAATTCAAACGCGGACATATTTTAGGTATTTCAATTGTAAAAATCTAAATATAAATGAATAGTTTTCCTAGATTAAATTAGGAAACACACAATGTTTAAATTTTTCAGGTTTATATAGGTATCCATTAAATACAATAATAACAATTTTGAATTTTGACAAATTAAAGATCGAACTACTAACTTTCAAGGAGTTTTCATGAAAGCGTTATCAGGATCTCGACTTTCAAATCCACTATTAAAATTTAAAAATTCAAAATGTTGATTCTGTAAAACTGCAAGCTTTCAGGAATTTTAATTAAATTAAGCGCATATAGGTAAGTGTTATGATTCACTGCTTTCAAATTGGCTCTCGAAAATTTTATGTCAGAAAAAATGTCATATTGTTAATATGTAGTTAAAATTTTCTATAAAGACACAAGTATAATGAACAAAGTTTTTAAGTGATTAAATTTGTTCTGAAGATGTTATAAAACTATCTTAGATGTATTAACCACAAAAATTACCATATTTTGTCTCCCAAATATGTTTTTTTTTTTTTTTTTTTTTTTTTAAAAAAAACATTGGTGAATCCTGATTAGTTTTAATAAAAACTTTAAGATCGTGCAGTAGTTGTATAGACCTGTTTGCTTCGCAGTGCATATATTTAATTCTAGTGCAACCAGTTTGGCCTGTTTTAATTGTTTTTGTATTGTCATATCTCACTCGTGTGAACAAAATCCAAAAACAAAAATACGAAATCTAATTTTATCACATATCCGAGAATCAATCATAATTGATTGAAAAACAACTTGTAATGAAAACACATCGAATGACGATTGTGTTCCCGATTTTCGTAAAGGCGCGGAACAAATATTGCCCAGATGCAGAACGGCGCCTTGTCCCACTAATGAGCGAGCAAAATTTAATGTGATTGTCTCAATCGATTCAAAGGCGATGGTCAAGATGTTCTAAAAATAGGGCAGTTCTACCACGTGTTGGATTTAATAATGAAATCATTTTATGTTTATTCTCACGTAATCATGACGTAATAATGTTTGCTCTGATGAGGAATCAATGGAAAGCGTGACGATGTGTTTCAGAGGAAATCTCTCCATTTGGAAATTAATTTTATTGATTGATTTGCTATTTGAATATAGGGACATCTGTATAGTTATTATAGGTTAAAAAGCTAAAGACGTTTAGTTCCTTTCACCACGTAAGGACAGTGATCAGTCTTAGAAAGTGTGCTTCTTGTAAAGGTCTTCATTTTCGAAGCTATCTTTGTTAATAAGAGTAACTTAATTATTTAAATATATTCTGAAACTATGTACAATGATTTTAATTGTTTGTGTATTGTTCAATTGGTTTGCGTTTTGTAAAAAATCAACTAAAATAATTATGTTGTAGCAAATTGTGCCCTATGGAATTATTTGTGTATTTAGTAATTTCGTGGTTACATTTAAGTTGGTGTGGTTCTATTATATGATTTAATGTAGTACTTCCGTTTATTTCTGTGCAACTTTTCATACTTTTTGCAAACTTTAGGAGTTTTAGTATTTTACTTTCTTAAAAGTAAATGACAAATAAGTCAAATAGCATTTCAAAATTAGATTTTCTGTTATTTTTTTGCATTTATCTAAGTAAAAAATTGAAATAACTTAGAAACGCAAACAACGAAATTAAGTACAAAATTGTAAGCTATATTTCACTCAATAAGTTTGCCTATTAAGGGAATGCTCCAAATCTTTGTGTATAGCAAGAATTTCTCTATAAAATGTTTATCCATAAAGAATTAAATTTTTATTACATGTTTATGGCATCCCATCGGAAGTGCACTTTATAATTTTAAAATAAAACATTGGAAGCTAGACAAACTGTGATTATTTTTTATGTTTGAATTCGGCGCGAAAATCAATCTGATTGTTGGAGATAGAATTTATGTATGTCATTGAAGTTTACGCTTATTAAAACAATGAGTTTAATTTATTTTATACTTTTTAGGAATTCAGAGTATTTTTTAAGTCAGTTCGAATAATTCACCCACTTTTTAGTTCATATGTATTAGCTTTTGAATGAGTCTGGATTTATTTTAATAAGAATTAAATATGAAACGACCGCATTTTGAATTCTAAGAAATTGATATCGGATTTGAAAGTAGTGAGCAAGAACTCCTACATAACGTACGTATTTTATTTTGTATGCATACAAAAATAAAATACGTAGGAGTCAAAATGATAACATCCTCGTTTTGAAATCGGGTGAAAATGACCCACAAAATCGTATTTCTCGTTTGTTACTTTCACCTAACTATACTTAAGTTCCATTGTTCTCAAAAAGCGAAAAGATGTAATTAAAATATAACCATAACAATGCAACGAAACATTTAAAAATTCAACTGAAAAATGGGTGGTTTATCTTAAAAAGCAACAGGAAATTACTAAACTGGGCTAACTTAATACTCTGTGAATAAAGAGATGTATACGAATTAGCTGGTGTAGCAAATGTTTGTCACTTTATTAGCATTAAACCTTATTTTATTTGAAATATTATTTAAATAAGGTAACTATACAAAAATACCCAAAATATTTAAATTTTTCTAAGGATGAGTTCCAAAAATATCTCATAAGTATTTCGAATTTGCAGCTTCTTAATGGCCAAATTAAAGGCTTTCAAAGCAAATTTACTAAATTAACAAAAGCAAGTGGCAGCTCTTGATGGCATTTATCTATTTATATATTTCCTCTTCGAAAAAAAAAAGATTGAAAAAGTCAACGTGAAAGCAACTAAGTGAAAGAAAAATCCATGAAAAGCGTCACCACGCATTTTGGTTTTTACGGGTCAACATTCAAAGTATAGAAGCATTTTCATTTTTTTCTACTTATATTCTTTTCCCTTTGAGTCGCAGACGAAAGAGGAGTGCTTAGTTGAAGAAATCTCAAACGTAGGCGAATCTGTCGGCGTCTCTTCACAAGTTCACCGGAAAATGCGAATCAATCTGAATGTGTACCGATGCCGGGAATAAACTAAATAAAATTGTTTAATTTTAGGATTATATTTGTTTTGAACTAATTTTGCGTCTGACGCAGTGTGTCATAATTGTGTAATTTTATATTATTATTGTGTTTGTTCGTCGACGGAATTTCAATATCTAGTACTGGCAAAAACAAGTTCAGCAGAATCTCTTAAAAATGGATCGATCTATGTATGGAAAGATCGATCCTGGAGCTAGACAGCCATATCGATGTACGATTAAAGAAAAGGGAATTTTACCGGGATGTAAGTATATTATTTTTAAAAAGACGTATTTCTGCATGTCGGATATTTCTAACCACTTCATTTTCCAAAATAAAAATTATCACATGGATGGCCTATTTTTCATTTTAGATGCAGGCTAATAATTTATTTCGGCTACACAGTTTTTGGAACAACCAAACAATCTGATTGATTGTTCCTGACTGCATAGTTACATTCCGCTGAAAATTTAGAATGCCTTCATTTTCTAGCCAGCAATAATGATTTATTTATGTGTCGTGATAGATCTAAAAATTTGATTTGTATAATAATAAAATAATACTTAGTAAAGCGAATGTGAGGTAAAGTTAATTGCAAACTATTTTTAATTAAAAAGACGTGAATATTTTTTAATTACACTTTAAAGTGTTACCAAATACTTTTGTCGCAAAATGCTAAAATACCGACGTCATCTAAAAAGAGAGCAGACTGCAAAATATTTCTGCATAAAACCTTATTTTAACCCTGCAATATTAAGTAACAGAGTAAATATAAATGGGAATATACATATGGGTATCGGTGCGATCCCCTTCAAATGCCTTTTATTTTGTGTATTCCTGAATCTAATCTAGCTCGTTTTAATTTTTTTCAAATATTTTATAATGTGCGTACATTTTGCCGTTTTCACATAGTTTTTCAGAATTCATCTGCCTCTAAATCACTCTAAAAACATCGACTTCTTTTCATTCCAAAAATTCGTGCAGTTTCAGTAATATACTTAAATACAGAAACTTTCGAATGTGGTGAATTATCGCACATAAAATTACTCGAATGGTGTCAGGAAGAAGCCCCTCGTGTTATTTTTAAAATTATAAGCTAATTCTGCTTAATATCAATTATAAAAAATTATCGTAAATTTGGTAAACAAATTGTGAACAGAGTAACTACTGTAAGTGATTTATTATAGAAGAATTTAATTCGAAATGCTAGTATTTTTTTAGTAAATTAACATAAAGTGATATAATTAAGTCGTTTTTAAGATAGATAAAAGAAATTTTAAAAATTGACATAATTCATTTTTTAGTAATTTTTGAAGTGGTTTATTTTTTCCAAATCTTTTGGTGGAATTACATTTAATGATGAATTAAAATTAAAAATTGTCGAGTCCAACCGTTTGTCGATTTAAAATGGAATTGCCCGTATAGCTTTAAAATGTGAAATATTGCCATACAAAAAAATAATTTCATTTAGATACTAAAATTAAGTTTAGCTGTCCTGATCAAGACTAATTTAAAGTAAATAATTTCTTGTCAGACATGTGCTGTTTTAAATAAATTATTAGATAAGTAATTACTACATACATATGTACATGTACCAGGGCGAAATGCCATTTGCAAAATAATTCGGAAGATCATTTTGGTGCCTGTCTCCGCTTTCAATATCAGCTAGCAAGCTTTTGGAAAATGAAAATTGCTAGTGAATAGGCGTTCGAATACGGCGAATTGAAAGCTTTGAACAGGTAAAGTTCGGCAAGAGGAAAATAAATTCGCCAAAATAAACCCATGACTGACCTTAAATAAGTAAGAGACGAAGATCTCATAATAATCAGACTAACACTTCGAAAACACAAAGTAAATAAAGAATATGATCGACCCTGCACCCATTAATAAATCTATGAAATTATGAAGACGCAGATGACGGAAACATTAACCGATCTGTTAGGGAAGGTGGACGCCCGTGATCTAGGCGCCCATGAGCACAAATGGACGCCTCTAGATTTATTTTCTGTTGAAGATCGAAATCAGTAATGGCGCAAATAAACAAACTCAGCAGTTTTTGCATTCCACCGCCGATTTCGAACTCCCGAGGCGAGTAAGTCTGACTGACAATGAGTTCTCCAACGTTGGGGCGGTTCTGCGCTGGAGCTCAGTCAATTGCAATTGAGTCGTTAGCGAATTACTTTGGCTTACCTTCCATCGTGCCTGAAAGTGTCACATCCGACGCAGTTTTCTTGAGTATTTCTTAATTTTACCGCATCTGGAAAGCAACTGACCAGTTTCTCTGTTTTTGGAGTTATTAAAGTTTTATTGTGCTATTGGATTGAGAGTGCTTTGCGAGTTTTAAAATATGATGATCGGTGAGTATGGAATTGGAAGAATTTCGTCTTTTTTATCTAGTTGATCTAAGATGTGTTAAGTGGTGTGTGGGTGACTGCCACACACAGAGTCTTCGTAACATTAATGCACATATGTTTCCATCTAATGTTGGACGAATCTCGATATGGTTATTCAATCTGTTAAAAAATTAGAACATGAAACCCAATATTTCTTATTTTGTTAACTTTAAAATTTTACTGCATTGTTACTATATACTGCTATTTTATAAAAATTATATTCAAATCAAAATCAAATCAAATCAAATCAAATTAATATTCATCTCAATATATTACCATATTATCTACCCAACACTAATTTGGGATAATGAAACAAATTGCCCACATGCAAATTGTTTTCACTGTGAAATTTTGGTGCTAACTAAATGCTAAATAAACTTGCTGAATTCATAAATTAATATTTGCCCCTGCGTTCTCGATTTTATGTGCAAAAGCTATTTGTAATATGCATATATTTATTTTATAGCAGTCAATATAAGTTATATATATTTTTATAAATAGTTGTCCAAAATAGTTCCAAGCTTGGAATTATCGAGACGTATTTCTTGTTTGAATTACTATTTGTTTGCGATCGAAATATCGAATTGCGGGGTTCTAGTGATTTTGGGACACTTCTAGAGTACGTTCCAAATTAAGAAACAAAACTACTTATAATTTTCTCGTTAAGTCTATGATAATACAATACAACAAATCAAGTTTAATTTCTTAAAATGTTTAACATTCTGTCTAGCTAAATACTTTGTATTAACTATTTGGCATATTCAAATTTTACCATCCTTAACCCTAAAAAAGACGTCAGAACAAATTTTCTTACAAATTTTGACTTTTTTTTTTAATTGAAGCTGGTCTTTATTGTGAATTGTAGGGTAGAATGAAATGTTGTGGGTTTTATTATCATTACAAGCAGCTATCAGACCAAAGTAATATTCTTATTTTTTTCTACTAGAAAGCATATAGAAATCCTATGAAATATGAGTTATTTTTCTGTTGAAATATTGAATTAACTTGAATTCTTTCTTCTTGCTATATTTTGTTAGTAAAGCGCAACAAGTATACACTTTTAAAATTGATTTCTACTAATGTCGACGGAAATAATAAGCACCGATTATTGTAATTCAAAATGTCCCAAATAGCCCCGCGTGTCCCAAATAGTCCCATCCAATGGAATAGGTATATTTGATTAAGGGTTCCATCGTTTTAATTTGTAGTGTTTCCTAGAAAAGTCTTATCTTTTTCTTTTGGTCTTCAACTTTCAGACAGACATAATTTTCAAAACGTCCGTTTGTGAAGAGTATCATTAAATTAAAACAACGATTAAAAAATGGTATTAAAAATTTAAATTTACAGACGTTGTGCTTTTTATATTTTTGTTATCAGCTGTTTTAGGTGTGAATTATTATAAAATTGAAGGATTATAAATTGTATTTGATCAACCAAACATATTTTTTTGTAGAAAACTTCAAAAATACTCACATGTGTATGACTATATATCAATTACAGTTTCGTACATCTACACATTTTCCCAATTATGAACTGGGCTATGTTTTGCACCAGAAATTTTTTTATAATCTAATTCCGTATAATCTTGCCTAAAAATGAAGCCACGCTGGCTAATAAAAGTTAATAAAACAATATCAAATATCATATTGCGTTAAAAAACAACTTCATGCTATAAATAAAGATGCCTCAAACCAAGTTGACTTTTAAAATCATATCAGTGTAGGCATCAGCAGGCCTTTTAAGAACATTTCAAGATAATTTTCATTCTTTTACAACAAAAAAATATTCAAGTAGGTCTTAATGGAACCAAATATTTGCGCATGTCAACAACCTGCCTAAATAAGAAACATACCCACATGTCCAACACTAAACCAAGAAAAATGCTAACCGATGTCATCGTTCATTCACAAATCTCTAGACTTTAAAAGTTACACAACAAACACGTGTTGCAACTACTGTTTTCTGGAAGCGAAACGATGACATAAATGCACGCCCCATGGGCATATTTATTTCCATTTGTTCTATTTTCTGAGTGAAAATTGATTCAAGTGAACCCATAAATTCTTCTAAAATTTGGTTGCGACACTAATTGTTGATTTGGTCCATTACACCCACTCGTAATTTTGATAATGCATTCATAAAAGTGTTAATTAACTCGAATAAATTTTTAGAGCGTGTAAGCACTTTATAAAGAAATTCATTTTAAAAATGAAAAAAATACACATATGAGCTGTTTCGTTTTTTTGTAGGAACTTTAACGAGAATGAAGGAAAACAAATTGAGCTGGAAATAATTGTTTACTATGGGTCTGTTTTAAAAGAAGTATTGCCGATTTGTTTGCTTATTTTTATTTAGTGAAGTGCGCTAAAGTAGCGCGAAAGTAATTTTGGCAAGACCGATAATATGTTTTCTGAATAGCTACAACATTGTAAACCATTTTTATGGCGTAGTTACACTCATATTTCTTTCGCACTTAGCTCGTCGGTGATTTTAAAGTCACAGTAATTTATGCATACACATAAGTGTAGCGTAAAAAAAGTCGTTCAATAATTTTGATGATTGGAATGTTATTAGCAATCAAATTACAGCGACTTTTTGTTTTTCTTCGCAGTTTTTTTTTTTTGTCAACAAATCTAGTATAAGGTTCAAAATTTTGAGATATTATTAAATAATTTTTTTCATTGCGAACTTAAAGTCAGCGCCTATATTATCTTAATCTTATTTAAAATTAAATTTGCTGAATGCATTCTTTAAATTTTCCTTTAAATTTGCGCATGTTAAACCCTTTTAGAGAAGTAAAATTATTTTTGATTAACTTGTGCTCATATTTTACCATGAATTTACATCTCTTTAAAACAGTAAGCTGTCCCAAATTCTTTTTTTTTTTTATTTAAAAAACTTAATAGAGATATTATTCTGTATTTAATATCAAATCAAATTCTCATTCTCGGCAGCCTCTAGAAATAGAGCAATACCGTGTCATCAGCATAAACTACATATTAACCACTTATGTTGCGGCTCTTTTATGTTTTTAATATAGAAGAGATAAACGTAGCGAAAAACACATTCGATAAAATTTAAAAATATTAGAAAACAATGTTTTTAAGTTGAAAGGGTGATTTTTCAGAAAAAGTAGCCTTAAATGAGATCATTGAAGAATAATGAGTTATTTAAGAATATGAAAACGACGAACTTTCTAAAGGTACTTTGCACATAAAAGATGTATGAAAAATATATTTTTATTGGGATATTAAAATAATCATTACCAGATGCCCTAAGTTAATTTACAATTACGTTTTTATAGGAGATTTTTGTTGAAAATCATTCCAAAGATATTTCGAAATAGGTCTGATTTAATTAAAAGACAAATATTATGAATAGAGCCAAACTTTACATAATTCTCCATCAATTTGATGACGCATCTAAACATTTTATAGCGCATATATTGTCACGAACCTTTTACTCGGCTATCGACAAGAAAATTGAAACTAATGAAGCAAATCGAACAGCCATTAGTAGTCGACAATTTAATCTAATATTCATGCCCCGGAGCCCTGAGTCGCTTATGAACCCTTGAAAATAGGATTAAATGTCGGTGCTATGCTATCACTGTCTCTTGTTGACGTCACATTTTGGGGCACAGCCAGCACTTCTTTCATCTCCCAGATCAAATGGCCACCAGCATCAGCAGCAACCTCACCATGGCCCAAGTGACGTCTTGGCAGGCGATCAGTTCCCAGTCGGTCATCTTTTCAGATATTCTTCAACGAAACCGCTGTGCTTTTGTTTTGGTGCTGGCGAACGTGAATTTTGCACATCTGAGTACAACAACTTGTTCGCTTTCGAGACAGACTATACTCAAAAAACAGATCGCCAGAGTTCTGAACTTTCAGTCCGATCACAACGGACGCGATCTTCGAAGAAATCTAATTCGGGGATACGTAAGCTTCGGAAACACGCGAAAATAATATTCTCCTGACATAATAATTTTATTTATGGCATATAATTCGGTAATTCAGTGCGTGCAACTCTTTGCGTGAAGTTTGAAGAGAAGAAAAAAAAAACCGTGGGAAGATCCATTTCCGGTGATATTTTGATGAACTTGTGAACTGTGCGCTGTTCTGATTCAAATTTTCGCAAGTGTTCTGATTAAATATTTGCTTAATGCTTGAATTTGCTTTAATCAATTAGCATATTGAGCAACAAAGATGTGCAAAGCATAATATCTGCTATTACATTAGAATAATCTTTGTCAGGAGTTGTTATCACTTATAAAAGTGAAAATACGATAGTCAAAAGTGAAGATCGATTCTTGTTTAAAAACAAACTCCGGGTAAATTTAGATAGATTAATCAGTGCTCGTAGTTAGTCACTCCTGATTCCTCCTTACGTTTTCTTAAATTGTTTTATTTATAAGCAAGGCTGGTGTCTGTTTTTGAATTGGCACGGTTTTATGTCTCGTGGCTTTCACAGGGTGTGTGTACAGACACTTTGGAAAATTTTTAACGAAATTTCGTTTCGACAATGATTTGCAAGAAAACAAATACAATTTGTTTGGAGTTTTTATTAGTTTATGAATTTTTAGCTAAAGTAGTTTCAGTGAATGTACTATCATTTAATTGAATGAGGTATTTTCAATGTTTAAAAATACCTGTCATTTAATTAATTAAATAAAAAGAAAAAAAAACCGAATTATCGCATATATAAATGTGATATAAACAAACTAATATAATGTCAACAGTATAGTCATTTTATCATCAGCAAATTTTATATAAATGTTAGTTTTACAAAAAGGTTATGTTTTCTTCCGCAATAAATCTATAAAATGAAATATTGGAAAGAAGAAATACATTTGAAAAAGCTACTGATCGAGTATTTTTAATACTCCTCTTATGCTATTATATATATGTAGATTGTTTTATATTTTCAACAATTACTTGTACTTGCTACAATTTTTGCACTTTAGGAAGTATTTTAAAATTGCTAGTGTCCTAATAAATAAAATCAATTTTTTTCCTCTCTCTTAAAAGTATGTTCACAGGAAAAATAATATTACAATACCCAAATTTGATTTCCATCCAGAAGTCATTCTGCTCAAATGCTTTGCTATTTTGGAAAATATTAAACTTTCATTGTTCTTTTGAATTTTTGCGAAAAGGAGAATCGACTATATCTACATACATATATGAACGAAGTACGCATTTACTATGCTTTCAATGTTCCGACGCAGATAGATTTTATATAGTTCTTACTTTACTAGGAAACCTTATTTTTTTTAACTGCATTCCATAATTAATATTATATATTTAAAATTCAAAATAGCACATAAGCATACGATATTCTTATATCTACATATTTTAGACTATTTGAAGTTGCAATAAAAAAAAGTCGTTCAGAATTAAGATTGCCTTAGGTAATTTTTATTGGCGAATGCAGCAATGCATTCTTAAAAATAAGCAGTCATAAAATAGAATCATTAAAATTTGTTTCGTATTTTTATTTCATTTAAACTTCATTTTTATAATTAGAAGCATTAAAACAGTTTCGATTGATTGGCATTAACGAAAGTGAAAATAGCAAAGACGATACTTAAAAAAGTTATTTGAAAATTGTGCTTGTGGAAAAATATTATGACAGCGGTAGCAATGACCTCATCACAGCGAAAATATCAGGGAGATTATCATAGAGCTGGAGAATATGAAAATTATATTAGTAAGTACCTCATATTTTCAGAGCTACGAATTAAAAGCAATTGAATGCACTTGACTCTGCCAATTAATGTGATCATGTTACACATGTTTAACTCTTTCAATTTCGTTCGTTGACTTCTCTCATTGAGTGCAGTGAAGAAGATCAGCAAAAATAATTTAATTCATTTTGACGGAAGTGTCATTCAATTATAGAATTAACAGTTTTTTTTCTTTTTTTTTTTTTGTAATACGAGTATTATGTTGTTTGGACTTCGGTGTGTAATTTTACTGAGCCTATAAATTACATATAATTTTGTTTTCTTTTAAATATGTTGTTGTGTGAAAATACCAAATTCAAAAGAAAAGACATATTTTTGAGAATTTATGAATTATAATATATTTAATTATTTATATATACATAGTATATTGTTCACCAAAGGAGCAAAATAGAAAACTTTTACCCATGTGTAACTGCCGCCCAAACCGTGGACGAGGGTGGCAAACACCCGGATAAAAATGTCCTATTTTACACATACATATTTATTTTTACCATACCACCGCCGAAAGTTCGAATTCTCTCCCTGTTTTAAGAGAATAAAATAGGACATTTTTACCCGGTCGCAGGTTTTGTTCTCGAAGTAAAAAAATGGCATTTTGCTCCCGTAAAACAGGTTAAAAGTTCGAACTTTCGAAGGAGGTATGATAAAAATTATTTTTCCTATTCCTAATTCAAATCAATATTGTATGATACATAATTATGGATGTTTTTTATACTTTATACGATCCGTTTGAGTTGTGAAAAAATATTTAGGCTTTATATACTTTTTACTTTAAACACTTTTTTTTTTAAGCTGGTGCAAATTGACTACTTTTGGAGGACAGTGATAGGACAGGATAAGGACAGTTATAAACAATGTCGATACAAAAGATAATTTATTTACGTTATACTACATAGTATAAAAATGTAGCTCTCTTAGTTTTAATTTAGTCACCAGATGTTTTCATATTTTTTCGCGCATTTGTCTATTGAAATGACCTCATGAAATCGCCAAAACAGTGGAAACTGTAACTTTTCAAAGTTAAATGTCTCGCGAAATACTAGCGGCCGACAGATGTTTTTCATATTCTTCACTTTCGACCCCAAATTTTTACATGTCATTAAAATCCGTGAGGAGACTTCAAATTCAATTTATGCTATGATCTTGTTAAGTACTCTTTAAGTTTGAATTAAATAAGGTAAATTTGTCAGCTTCTTTCCTGCCTTAGATAACACTGGTCAATATTTTTTATGTTTATTTATGTAACAGAACAAGTAATAGGTAACTTCAATAGAATTTGTTCTGTAGATTACAAAACCGAAAATTAAAATTTTGTATCACGTGACATGTTTGAGAAAAATAGGGTTAAAACCTAAAACAGTTCGTATTTTGAGTATTTTTGAAGATTAAAAAAACAATAATGGAACGCCAAAAGAATTCCCAATGTGGTTCACATGAAAGCCTAAATCCTTATCTCGATGCATGAAATACCGCTTTCCATAGCTTTTGCTAAGCATGTTGGGAAACTAATTTTTCGTGAGCGTTCGCTAGTTGTGAGTATCATGCACTATACCAATTGTATGACGTAATTGGTTTATAGAAAAAATTGAAATTCATAGCGTGTTCCTGAAAGTCTCAAAGACTTCAGTATTTTTATATAATAGCTAAAGGCTCAAACTTTAATTTAACCCCCATTTCAATCTCCTATAAGAATCCGGTATTTTGTAACGAATTTTTAAAAATGTCGAAAATAACATATTTTGTACTCTTCAAACCTATTTTTCTCAAAACCTTGACGTGCTAGGACATTTTCGTTCATGAATTCGTAATCTACGGAAAAAATCTTATAGAAATGATATATCACTTGTTCTGTTACAAAATTTTGTTCAGTCAGTTTATATTGTGCATGCATGTTGGCTAAATAAATAAATAAAAGGATTAAATCAAATAAGTATTCCGAGAAACACCAGGTGTGGGCGAGGCTCGCCATTGATTTTTCTTCATTTAATGTTCAAGAATTTCATAGTGACCTATATAGTGAATATATAGATGAGAAATGGTTTATGTATGTTTCAGGATAAAAAGTACCCTATAGTCATCTCCGTAGTATAGGATATATAATATAAATCTTAGATTTTATGCCGATCGACTATAGGATTAAGGCGTGATCGTAGAACATATAAACTCACTTTCGCATTTATAAATAATGATGAATTTTGCACTCATCTTTATTTCGTTTTTTTCTATTTGCAGATGCACTTCTTGCCGATTTACAAAATAGTGTCCCTGGACACAGTCAACATCTGTCCTCTACTACTACTACAGTGCAACAAAATTATGGAGGGACGCCAGGTTACGGCAGCTTGCGAACAAAATCAACAACACACACTGTAAGTAAACATTAAAGATATACCAACTTCACCACAGATAGGGAAGAATGAGGAAGTCTACAATAATTAATATTTTTTTATTTTTTATCCAATATAATTGGTGCTCACTGTGGAAATGTTGTCTCAGGTTTGAATAAATCCTAAAAATCAAGTGGGGGTCATTATACTATTTTCGTTACTTATTTAAAAAATAAATGTTTTATTAAACCCAGATAACAGGCTTAATGGATAAATATTCATTTAATAAGATAATGTCAATTTTACCAATTTAGATTGCTCGAAAATTTCCTAAAACTACATTATCGACACCTAAATGGAAATTAGCTATTAGGCAGTTAGCTGACTTTAACCACATTTCAACATTTCAGACGGACATATAGTCGAAATATGCACAAAATAAATGGGTTAACAAATGGAAATATCTTTTGATTCAATTTTGTGTTTATCAATTTTTTTTATCTCCAAAACAAGATATATTATACATATCTGTTATAACATTCATGTATTTTTTTGTAAATTAAAGCTAATTACATTAGAACCAAATAATGTTTCTAATGTTCTCAACGAAAGTTAAAATTCTAATGGTAAAATGATAATGCATAATGCACAAGGCATAAGGCAACTAGATAGAATTAACTATTATAATAGTGTTGCATGGGTTTTCTTATTATTTAATGCACATGAAATTAATTCATACTTTGCCTCTTATTTCCCTCAATAAACCGGTCCGCAGACAATGCACACACAATTTTCATATGTGACGTACAATATATAAACATATATGTTTTCTAAACTTTACCACATTATTGAATATTCTCAATTTATTGCCTTTGTTTGAAAGTACTACTATTTTGAATAGTTTAAGTTAAACACGATTAAATTAGATTAACAAAATTTCCACATAGACATCAGTCAGTAAAAGCTTTCTTGTAATTTTATTAGACACTTTACTTTTGTTGATATGCCCCAATATTTTGATGTAAAAGTGCGTGCTCGCATAACAAAGTTCAATTGGCTTTTTGCCAAATTTATAAGTAGAATTTAATCTAGCTGGATGGCATGTTTACACAACTAACGTGATGTATTCCACCTTGTTATCTCACAGCATGAAAAGAAAATTTGAACAAAGCAAATCAGAGGAAGTGCCTTACAGAAAATTTACAAATTCGATCAAAGGGTATTTGGCACAAATGTTTTGCTTTCGGTGTACGCTGGAAAGCTACGTGAGCTGAAACATTTTGTTACATTCACCAGATTTGATGTACTTCAATTCTAGCTTTTAGTTAAAAATTAGAAAATTATTATTCCTTACTCTGGAGGTATTAACACGGTTCAAAGGATCACGTCCACCAGATTTCATCAATCCGGCATTAACATGTTCCTTGCCAAGTGTAAGAAAAATGGGACACAAATGAAAACTTTGTCTCGTTAAATGCATAATAAAACTTTACTTTGTATGTTATGAGCAATAAAAAAAATCATAAAACATATCAAATTATTTTTTACATCATAAATTAAGTGCAAAACATAAACTAATACAAGGAGAACATAACTCTTATAAAAAGCTTTCAAATAAGTCAGGATAGGAACCTTATATTCGGTGTTGGTTCAAAAAAACCAAAAATCTCCAGATCTCCGATGTTGATGTCATATCATAATACACTACCAATTAAAATAGAACCGCCTTCACCTTTAACTAAAATAACAAATGCCGGTTCTTTTTTTATGTATCTCTGAATTTGTTGAGAGACATAAAAAAGTGTTATTCCACTGAACATTTTAAAATAGAGTTTTCATATTTCAGTGATCTTATAACTTATGAAAATGGCAAATTATTTTTTGAAAACACTAGAAAAGATGCTATTTTAGATTCGCAATTTGGCAAGATAAATAACAGAAATAGCCAAGGGATTTTTAGGATTGTTGATTTTCAATGTAGTATTTACATTTTTAAATTCAATAATAACGTTTTACCTTTATGAAATTTCGATAAAGCAGTTACCACTTAGTTTAGTATTTCAAGTATAAACATTTTAAAATTGGACATAATTTTAGGATTCCAATAAAGTAAGTAGACATTTTCGGTATAAATGATTTAAAATATTGTGTCAACAGTTCGAAATTGAAAACTCTAGATTAAATACAACGAAACAATTTTGTAAACTTCCTATAAGGGATTTAAATATATTTTATGCAGGTTTTTATGGACTTATAAATTTAAAATGGTGTTAAAATGACGAAATTCATATAGTAGATATGATAGATAAAATTTATGGAATTTTTGGAATTGGCACTTAAATCTGAAATTATTCGCAGTTTCCTTCCACGCGCCGGTTTTTAAAATAAAATCAATTCATACTGCGCGTCTTCTGAAACATGTTATAAACATATTATAATTTATTATAATATACTAATTTTAAGTGTCTACTAAGTTATATGAGCATATGGGCTTTAATGTCTTTTTATATAAAAACAACTTTAACTATTGTGTTATTTTTTAAAGTAATGGCCTCATACATCCATAAACATTTCTGAGATTAAAACAAAATGAAACCTTATTCACTAAAATCGATCAAGCCGTTTCAGCTCTGGGAGAGTGTAAGAAAATTATATAATATATTAGCATATTTACTATATATACTATAGAAAAATATAACCTTGCTTTTGGAAACAAAAATTCATTAATACCAAAATAAAATTTGCTGATAACTTAACTTAATGGAAAATTTAGAAAATAATGTACTTCGGTTTACTTTACGGTTTTAAATTTATGAAATAGGTTTATCTTTTACTTCCCATTTATGTATATGTTAAAAATTCTAAATAACCTTTTCAATAATTTTCCAGCCTACCTATCAGCAACAGCGCATTATTACTGAAACAAGATCGGCGACATCGCCAACTTTCAATGGAAGTGGTTTAACTAGTCAATCTTATCAATATCACAATCAGGGCTCCCTTCCGCGATCACAAAACACTCTTCCAAGATCATCAACGCCTCAAAATAATCCTGGAAACCTATCGGAACTGGATTCGTTGCTACAAGATTTAAGCAACGCTCGCTATAACTCGAATATCGAACGAAAGGGTAAGGATCTATAAATTTTAAATTAGAATTGTGTGCTAAAAATAATAATTACAAACTATCAGAATTATAATACTAATACTTTATTATCTCTTTTTCAGAACATCCTGTATCTCCATCTTACAATGGAAAAATAAGTCCTTCTCCCTACAGCAACGTGGCTGATTCTGTTAAGCGACCATCTGTTGATAGTTTGCTGGATGAGCTTTCAAACGCTCACACATCCAGTCCAGTTTACGCGGTTCCCAATGGGTATGAATATAATATTTTTAATTTTTTTTATAATATAATGCTATTAATTTGATTTTTAGATCACCATCACCAAGTCAAAAGGGGCCGACTCCAGGTAGACATGTCACAATAACAGTCCGTGAAACGAAAACGGAAAAGATGACAGGACCGGAAGGCGTTCCAGGTTTGTTTTAAATATTACACCAAAAGTATACATTAAACATTAAGAATTTTTTTATAGTATCTCGGGTTGAGGAGCAAACAATGCAACAAAGGGACGCTTATACCAATGCTGCTACAGCATCAAATCCTTATGCTTCCTCTGCGACAAAGGAACTGGATGATTTGATGGCGTCGTTGTCAGATTTTAAGGTATGTAAATATTTAGTAATAATGGTCTCTACCTGAGAATATACTAAATTTTTTTGTATTTGGTTTTTTTTTTTATAAAAGAAATTTAAATGAATTGTTATATTCAAAATAATATAAAGTTGATACAACGGGCTAGGGAACATTTTTTTAAAAATTTTTTTTGTTTGAATATATAATAATAATAATGATAGAGTTCTTTTAATTTATAAGGATCCACAGCTTTTTCCTCAGCATTTGTTCTGATTTTCTGATCAGAATCGCTAAAAATAATTAGCTTCTTGAAATAGTTTGCTTTACTAGTGTGAGACTAGATTATCTTTTAGTGTAACAATTTTCATAGAGAAGAATTCATTATCAAATTCTTCTGCCTTATATTAGATACATACTTATTATTGATGCCTCGACGGTGTAGATTAATTACTGAACAATAAATAAATATCGAAGGAATATTATACCACAGGACAAAGCAAAGGAATCATATTCCAAGGAACATTATTAGGCTTCGTGAAAAGTTATTATATTATTTTTATTATAAAATATATATTAGATGTCCACTAACATGTCTAAATAAATAGAGGACGTATTATTTATATTTGTTTAAGTTTGAATGCAATGATACATCTCATTCTACAATATGATTTAGAAGCTGCAACCAGTATATTTGTATTATCATTTAACATTTTCCTATTTACTTATCCGAAACCTTAAAGCGGCATTATCTTGCTTTATTTTAAATATTCATTTTTCAAAGATGTTTAGTGTAAATTGTCATTTCCATTGAACATTGTACCTTTGATTAACTTTCGGGTTAAATTAAGTATGGAAATACTGCTTAAAATTATCGACAACTTTGAAAAATTTCCCATTAAAGTTATTAGTCTAGCACTTGTTAGATCTATGTATCATATGTTGGGCTTACTGCGTAGGGGCAAGTCAAAACTCGTTTTAAGAATTTTATTATGAGCGATTGTAATTTAAATGAGTACGTTCAGAGTGAATTCGGAGATGAACACGATAGAATACTTGAAACTGTTTAAAATACATCATCTTTATAAAAATTTCGCCTATTTTATGTACTAACGTCTGTTTACAAATGAAAAAAAGTTTCTTATATGCATAGCCAAAGTCACTTCCAATTTGGAAGCACGTCCTGTAATACTAAAAATTCACGAACATAGACTTGAATACCAGTGTTTAATTACCAATTGTAAATAAAACTCAAATAGGCATATGCGTAAAATTGGTGGCTAATGTTTCTTTACGAAAAGTTAAAGAAAATTGACTGTAATTTCAAAACTGCAAGCCCGACATAAATCGCATTATTTCTATCTTCGACACTGCCGTTTGTCCCTTTGTCAACGTATTGCAAAGTAACTTCAATTATGATGTCTATCTGATGCGTTTCCTGGTTCTTTATTATTATCAAAAGACTTAATAGAATTAAAATGAAATAGGATAATACAGGTAACTCTGGAAAATCTTTAATACACTTTTTCAATTTCATTAAAAATATATTTTACATTGCGAACAACATCTTAATCAATTAATTTTCAAACTTCTTCAATTAAAAATAATTGCCTTTTGTTGAATTACTTAAATTAATTTGCAATGTTCGTCGAACATAAAATCACACTTGCCCTTATGGCAAGAAATTTTCCAAAAGAAAAATTTGAAAATATCCTGAAATTAAATTCAATATTAGCAGCAATATTTGTGATCGCCTCTCCGCCTATGTAGTTTATATTATACTTAAACTTATAATTTTATGCTTGTACTCTCACTTACCTGTACCCTTTTATTTGAAATGTTTTCTTCCATACTTACATTTTAATTGTTTATCACTAGTAAAAATACTTTCTTTTATGTATAGTAATTTATTTTTCAATTTGTCTACAATTTTAAAGCATGAGTCGTCAGAAGCTAGTTATAAATGTAGCATCTAATTCTGTTACTAAATCTTAAATAATTATTAACCTCAAGAATCATTTATTTCAATACATGTCATGTTTTACAGGGTATAAAACGTAACACAAAACCGTGTAGGCGTCCACCTTCTAAGAGAAATAAAAAAGAATGCTGTAAAGTTCAGTAGTTATTTTGAAGATTAATTTTTTCTTTTTGGAATTTTTTTATTGTTAATTAGTTTTAAGTTGTGGAATGTTGGAAAATGATGAAAATGTTGAACGGATATCTGAATATCTGGTTTGAGAGCTCATCACTTGCTGGGAATTTAATGACGACTAAGATTCTGTTAAAAGGTCTTTCTTTGAATTAATTCCAAAACGCTTGTGCAATGAAATCTTGCCAGATTGATTAAAAACACGCACACAACTCTGATTCCAACAATGAAACAACAAAACTTATCTAATTGTTTTTAATTTTAGTTATTTTTCCTATTTTGTTATTTTACTAAAATTGCAATTAAACATACTTATTGCTTTGTGCTTCGAATTCTAATGATGTTTTTGCGTAATGCTACTGCAAATAACAAAAACAATTTATGGAAGATATATAATATTTTTTTTTCATTTAATCATTATTTATAGAATCGCTTAAAGTTAATAAATTCAGCAAATTTGGAAGTTGTGATTCAATACCTCTTATTTTTCTCTTCTTAACAAAGCTATCAGATAATATTTAATTAAATTTTAACTATGATAGAATCCACAAATACAGAATAAGAATTTATTGAAATGTTATCTAAAATCACGCTCTGTCTTGGCTCAGAATTCCTTTTTATCTTCCAAGAAATTAATTTCAATTTAAAGAACACCCACAATTGGTGCGAAAAATCTGTTATAAATAGTACGCATTCAATTTTATCCTATTAGTTACCTCATTAATATTATTGTTAGAACTGGGTTGTGTAGGCATGAATCTGCCTCATTAATATACTAATCATACTAATATAGTAAAATTGTAGTGCCTATTTGAAACCAATATCAAAAAATTGAAGAATTTTATTTGTGAAAATGATGTTTGGTGATCATAAATATTTAACACTAGAACTACAGACGTTTAATATATACCTATTTTTACCACACCCGTCAAATTGACGGATTTATTTGACGGATAGTCAATAATTCATAAATTTTCAATAAAAAAAATCGAACAAAACAGGTTTTATTTGCATTTTAAAAGTCTGAAAAATCAGTTTTATTTTTCACGCTAGATAATGTCTACGTTTTTTTTACTTGAACAAGTATCCGAACAATCCTCATTTAGACTATAGTTAGCTTTTCCAATAATTTGTGGTTTTTGGAAAATTGTTTCATAATTGCATAGGATACACCAAAAATAAGTTTCAACTCATAACATTTAGTTCTAGTGTTAACCGATCTAGGAAAAAAGTTTAATTAAACATGGGCGATACTAGTCGATAATATAATAACTTCTGTTATGTCATGCGTGTTGAGGCACTATGCAATTAAAACTATCTAACTTCATAAACTCGCTTTATACTACTTTTTAAATCTAACATCCTAAATTGTTTTTTCTTTCGACACGGGATGTAGCATTAGTTTCCAACCGAAGAAGAAACCTTTTCACTTTCCGTATAGAATTTGAATTTCTTCCTATTGGAATTAGAAATGAGTTAAAATAAATTATCCTGCATTTTTTTAAAAACTTATCCATCCATTGAAGTTTTTCAGGAGCAATAAAAAAAGTAGTATACTTTTTTATAATTTTGTATCCAACATGAAATCATTATGATGATTATATACGTCCCTATGTCGTCGATAACTTTCGTACCGAAAATAAATTATAAATACAATATGGATATTAAATTAAAGCGTGCTATGACCTATTTGAAAGAGTTCAACATGCAAAAAGATTATTTTTAAATATTCACACAATGTGATCAAATTCAAGACGAGTGAGAAAACAGTACTCGGCTTAGCTAATAATAATGTAAAAATTATTGAATTGAATTTGTTGTTAAATTTAATTTTGTCTTTTTCGATCTATCTTACATCTTTATTACATACATTATATCGGATTGAAAAATATAGTTTAAGCGCTAAACACATAATACGCAATATAATAATGAAGTAAAGTAACCTACTTTTCAAGATTGCGGAAATATTATTCTATATTATTCTAAAACTGAAAGTATGATAATATACCGATTGTTTCTTTTCAAATCTGACTGGTGTTGTTGGCCTTAAGAACATAATACATTTTTAAAGCTTTTAACATTTTTGAAGAAACAAATTGGTAAACACTGTGCCATTTTTAATATATTAGTAAAAATGGCATGAAATTTAATCTTTCACACAGAGAATGTCTGGTCCCCGTTTTTAGTTATTTTCAAATTACGACGCTTTTACTGCAATCTGGCGTCGGATTATGTTTCTTTAAATAGACTATGGATGCCTATAAAATCAGGGAAATGTATTTTCCAACATCAACTCGGCCGTACAGTTATGCACATTTAAAAGAACTCAAAGCTTTAAAGAAATTAATATTTCTGAGCACACCCTAAAGACTGTTCCATAAACAAGATATTTTTAGAGAGAGGTTTATACAAAGTTTAATTTAATATTAGAACTAGGCCTCTCTCATAATTGCGAAAGGGGTCAAGATCGAGCGGCTGAGATTTTTATTTTTACAAAAATAATAAGAAAAATAAATCCTTCTCGCTGATTTGTGCTGTCAGCGAAAACGAAACAAAAAGATTGCCTCCACTTGGATATAACATATACTTTTAAGAACTCTCATAACCTCCTACACTATCTTGTTTTAACCACCCGCCATATCATGACCTTGAAAAATTTGAATTCTTAATTTTCTTGTTAAGTTCACCTTAATCGAGTTTGCAATATTCCGGCGGCTGCAAATATTTTATTTTATTTAAGTATCCCACTCATGTCACTTTTGGAATCCAATGCTCGTTTAATTTAGCTATTAGCAGGTTGTTAATCGGAAGTGCAATTTTGGCAGGGTTGATAATCTAGTTTTTGGCTTGTTTTCCACTCGAACTATCAGATGAATTCCTTTGATAATTTAGCTGTCTGCGGATTGGATTTTATTTTTGCCAAATTATTTTAGAGTGCCTGGGACTTTTGCGTTCCGTCATAAACGACAAATTTTTCAATTTTATTTCGCTCTAGTTTTTAGCGAGCTAGGACACTTTCTGCTTTAAAATTCTTAGATGTTTGTTTAAACATACTTGAACGCCTACTCTAGTCCAGTTCCTCGGTAATTAGATTGTGAGTGATGCCTATGATGTATGATGGCTTTTATCCGCTTTTGCTTCACCTCATTAATCTTGTTGAAATGTACAATTTTTCAACAGTTTTGCATTATTATTTTTTTATTATAATAGTTCTTAATTATAGGACTTCAAAGACTTGCACAATCTTCTTTCTTACAATTAGCATTATTAACCAGTGTTTTCTCCTCAATATGTTTTTAAAAACCAATCACTAAAGCTTATTCTATAACACGAGCCTAAATTATTTTATTTTAAGATAATTTGAAATTTATATACATATCTATAGTATGTTAATATTATAATAAAAATTATCAAATCTCATGTTGTTTCTTTTTAATAAATTCTTCATTCGTTAAATTTCCTGAATCAGGTTAATCAGCAAAATAAAATTTATTTCTGGAAAACTGCAAACACCCAAATAGTAAAATTAAATAAATAATAAAAACGCATGTAAATTGGTTGTGTACACTCCAAATAATAAGTACATAATTCAAACATTTTCATTCAGTTATCTAAGGGTTTTTGACAAATTCATTGATACAAATTATTTTAATTTATCAAACTATGTTTGTTTGTTGGAAGATGATTAGCTAATATCTTCCTTTAATTTTCCTGATTCGAAGATGAAAAAATAATGCATTTTGTCGGAATAGCATTCCTTTATAAGTGTTTATTCATTTATTGAAATGATTAAATTCCTAGCTGTAGTTGTAGACTGAGAATAGAATTAGATGAATTTTAATTCCTCAAAAAATATTTAAGAATGCACTCACTTTTCTTTGTCAATGCTGAATTCAATAAATTTTAATGCATTAGATTTGATTAATTTTTGTGCAAAAAAATAAAGTAAGTAATTATTTACTTCGGTGGAGACGATGAACTTTTACATCGAAACATGTGCGAAATATTTCACTTATTATTCACACTAACCCCTTTTACGAAGATATCGATTATCATTGAACAGAAGTTATTTATTAAAAACTCAATATAAAAATAAACAATTTTAAAAAGAGGATTCCATAAACCTAATAGATATAAAATTGTATCATTAAATCACTTCACTTGATAATTTTAACAGGGAAAATCACTTTAACAAAAATAGGGAAAAGTATTAATGTTATTTCTATTCAAGCAACTATAATTTTATACCAAATGTAGTCTTGTCAATATTTAAAACAAAAGCATCAGCTCAAATTTGGAACTATAGAAGTATTTGTTGTTTTTTCATTATCTTATAGTTCTACAAAATTACAGCAAAGCAAAGAATGATAAAAACATATTGCATGCATTTTTAATTTTCTTTAATCTATATCTTTTTTTGAAGAATCTCTCGACGAATTATTTTTTCAAAACTAATTGTTTTCCAAAATAATAGTGTTTTGAATAGAAATCATTTATTACTTTTCTATAATATGATTTTGGTAATTTTAAGTGAATATGTAACTTATATTGCATCCTGTTTTTTTTTAAAAAGGAAGGCGCAGTAAATTTAAAAATGTATTGTTAGCCATCATCAACAACATTTCTGGTCAACATCGTAAATTATGAGATTTTTGCAAAAATAATTTTTGCGGACCTCCTCGCAGAGTGGAAAATGTACACAACAACTTTTTTTTTACTTACTTATTGAGTGTGGTGTTTTAACTCTTCAGTCGCGAGGTATTTGCTTTCAAAGTTGGTACCAAAGCATCCTCCTCTAATTTATAAACTATCGATGCAAAATGTCTGAGAAAATTTCTAAAAGTATCCTTTAGTTAGTACTTTCAATGAAAACACGACACAATAATAACACATAATGGGTTGAATAAATTAGTCAGAAACTTTGTATACATTGCTCAATTTTAAGATTTGGTCATTGTTGAAACCATATCAGAAATAGGCAAATATTTAATAAATTTCACAATTTGTCGGCCACTTTCTCAAAAATTATATTATAATTTAAGTCTCACTCGCTAAAATCATTGAATTTTAAACAGACGATTTGGTTCGCTCAAAGGCTGCGTGAAATGTTGGCATATGTTTTTGCCAAATAGAAGAAATGCCAATTAGGCCGCAACAATTAGTAGAAAATTTTCTTGAATTCGTGATAAATTCAAGAAATTGCTGCCAATTGACGTCCGTAGACACTAGGGAAAGTATTGTAGATCTGCGACATGCTTTGCTGTTTTTAATTATTTCCCCGCCTTGCGTAAAACTGCAAATTCATATTCCTATACTGAGCGAACTAAAAATTTACCTTGATGTCGGTCAATTTTATTTATAGAATATTTCCTACTAAAATTAGAAATGACTGAATTAGATTTTCAATAATAATGGCTTTGAATAAAAATAACATTTAAAGAGAATAAAATCACGTACACACACTTATCTCCGGGCAACATTGACCTTTGTTCAAATATTTAATTTCCGCACATTTTTATATCCGAAAGTGTTTAACAGCGTGGTTTTCGATTTAAATAAAATTTAAAAGAAAAGGAAATGTGTTGTGTATGCATGATCCACGAAATTAAATTATAAGATTAAAAAATTTCCTCTAATATCATATTTTATAATGTGCTGAAAGACGTGTGGAGTTTAAAGAAAGGTTTTCATTAAATTTATAATTATACCCACGCCTACTATTAGAGGGGAATCAAGGTTGTCTGTGGCATTTTCATTGTAGACATTTCACATGTTTATTTTCACATAATTTGGAAATCAAAAGCCATATTATTTTTTGAAATTCTGACATGTCGTTAAAAGTATATGAATGACCTTCTTAAATCAAATTTTATAGGTTGTATTACTTTGCAGTGAAAAAGTTCTTATGTGTTCGTATACAACATTTTTACGCTTTTATGATTTCTTTTTATGAAAAAAGATGCCTTTATTAACTTTAATACATATTCTAAATAGGGTAATTCATTTCGTTTAAGTATTAATCATATTCTAAATAATTCAGTCTAATATTCTGGAAACAATATTTAACGTCTAAACTCATTTAATCCTTGTTCATTAACAAACCAAGTTCGCTTTCATTTTTGCTGCAATAATTAATTTTTATTTCCAACTTTATTCACTTCTCTGGAACTGATGTTTTAAAAAAAATTGATTAATTAGAGATTCATTGCGAAATTTTTAACTTTTCGATGTAGTTTGCTTTTTAAGAACGTTTTGGCAGTTTTAGACTGCTCATAAATATCGTACGTTTTGAACATGTTCGAAAACCATTAAAATCAAAGGCGCGAATCATTGGTATATTATTTTTATTATTTGCCAAAGAGTTAGGTACATATTTAAGTGATATTGAGAGATTTAACATTCTTTCAATAATAAAAAAATAATATAAGCATCCAAATCCAGTTGACTACATTCTTAATAATTGGATTTGTATTTTTTTTTAAAGACAGATTTTGTTTATGACAGTTTTTTATAATAATTAAATCATATAATAATATAAACTACACTTATTGTTAAATATTTTCACTATCTGACTCCTTTATAGATATCAGAAATTGTGTTACTAACTATTATTAAAAGAAAATTTGCTTTATTTATGTTGAAAGTTTATTTAAAATCATGTTTTACATAGTTCATATATAAAAAAGATTAAACAAATTTGAAGAATATCGTTTTTTAGTAGTTTAGTAACTTCCTGAACGTTTTATTTGAAAAGACTAAAGTATAAAAACAATTTGTTTATGATCATGAACTATATGCATATCGTTTAATTCCTTAGTTTTAATAAAAATTCATAAACCAATCCCTTTTTGTTTGTAATCTTGTTTTGTGCATTGATTAGGCTAATTTGTAATTGACTTATAGCAAGCAAAGGATTGATCACAACTATTAAAATTGTCAAAATGTGTTTTTGTAATTCAGTTAAATTTCAGATTGCTTGATGAAAGTGGCCCTTAGAGCTAATAATGAAATAGAAATGTTATTTGCAATTAAAATATTTTAAAACACATCCGATTTATTGTGGCAATTCGGTTCTTACTAACAAGAAATAATTTATCATTTCAATTAGTATATATTTTGAATCTAAAGATCCTTTTTATTAGCATAGAAGTAAAACGAATTAACAAAGTTTATAAATTTTGTCAGCAGCGAAATAATTTTGAGATTCTGCAATGTGCATTATTTCAATTTTTTCCAAAAACTGATCATACTTGAAAAGAATTTCGGTCCACTCACTTTTTGTGCACATCACCGAGCATCACTATAAATGGAGTAAGCTTTGCGCTCCTGCCCTCGAATCACGATCACTATTAATAAAATCTTATTCCCCGAATATGACTAAGCGTCTCATGGAACTCTCATGGAGCTTGTTCAGAAACAACTAGAAAAATCTTTGCAATAACAATCTTTTTAGTTTCTAAAAATTTTGCGAACGGTTTCACTCCAATAATTATTGCCATTGACATAGCCGCCAGACGCCCGCTCCCCTTCCACCGCTCCTCAGAAATGAACAGTGATATAATCTCATAATAAATATTGCACACGGCCAGCTGAAGGCGCGAACACACCCACAGCGCGAAATGCCCCCCATTTTCTACATTATACATATATTCATATTTTCCTCGGCACATTACTGAGATAATATTTGTAAAAACTACAGCGTGAGAATGTTCTTAATATTTAAGATCGCGTGCCGTGTCCTTTCTTGGCACCCAAAAATAGACGTAAGCGCGCAGAACTTAAGATTTCCTCAAGTTCTTTTCTTTGGCTCCAATCAGCTAGGACGGCAGATCGTGTGAAAAAGCCACCCCAACACAATGATCATGCTCGACATGATCGCAACATGGAAAATTGATGATCCCACAAGTAAAAGTTCTCCTTTTCTACAATGAGCGCAACTTCCAACGAAAGTAAATTAAATGAAAAAAATATATTAGACTTGTATTTCTGCCACCAATACCATGATCCAGGTGGCTCAAATCGCGTATTTAAGGAGAAATTTGGATGGTCAGTGTCTGAGTGAATTTTGAATTGGCCTTTTTGCAAAGTAGAAATTCTCACAGATCGTCAGTTTTGAGTTCACTATCAAACGGTTAGCATCTTTAGAATTACTCTTGATATTCGAAATTTTGGGATAATTTTGATCTCGACCTCTGATTTATTGGAAACTTATTCTACCATATTCTATTCAGCATTTTAAAAATTTTATTGAATACGCGCCGGTGTGCTTGTTTTATACTTTTAAATTTTCGGTTTGTCGGACGAAATGTTCAAAAAAAAATTTTCCTTTTCAACATTTTTGACGCGACGAGTTAAATTTGTTCGTAAAACGCAGCTTGTTGTTACATCATTTCTTTGCCGCCGCGGAAAATAAGAAGTCCAAAACAAATCTGACCTAAATTCAATCCCATCATACTTTCCTTCATTCTGCTCCTCGCCTCGCGATATCCAAACACCTTAATTAAGTGTGCCCGGCCTGTAAGTAATTATAGACAACTTTGAGTTTGTCTATTTTCAATCGCCGCGCCCAAATCCTCTCTTCCATGGATTAAAGGAAATTGAAGATTGCACTCCTGCCGTCATATTTCTCGTTTTCTCAGGGGAATTGAATCGTGCGTCGCTTAGCATGACTGCGTGAAACTACGAACTCGAAGAAGTTTTCCGAAGATAGTTCACTTTCTTTAGAATTTTTGGTTTTTTGCGTAAAATAGATCAGAGGTCGGCTGGGGGGATTATTGAAGCTTTCATTTATAAATAACTTTGTTACTGGCTCATGATATAACATATTGTTCTGTTCGTACGACGCTTTAGTATCGCGCGCAACTTTTATTGTTTATCAGACAGATATAAATAATTTCCCAATTTCAAAATATTACAGATCAACTCGAGCTCTCACCACCACCAGACGGTAACGGACTACGCGAAGCCGAACAAGGGCATTTCTCACTCGACAGCTCAACAGACTATAACCCATACTTCTACTGTTGTACAACAGCAAGAAGATCGCCGTGATCAGTTGGATTCTATGCTAGGTAGAAGCATCCTTTTTTTTTAAATTAATTTTTTCCTAACAAAATACTGTCGTTGAAGGTAATTTACAAGCAAACATGAGTCGCCAAGGAGTCAACACAACCCAAAAGGGATGCTGCAGTGCCTGCGAAAAGCCAATTGTTGGACAAGTGATCACTGCTTTGGGAAAGACCTGGCATCCAGAGCATTTTACATGCAACCATTGCAACCAGGAGCTGGGAACTCGCAATTTCTTCGAACGCGATGGATATCCCTACTGTGAACCAGACTACCACAACTTGTTTAGTCCACGATGCGCTTATTGTAATGGTGCCATTTTAGATGTAATAACTACTGGGACCTCATCAAATTTTTATAGTAATAATAACATAATATTTTCACAGAAATGTGTCACCGCTCTAGAGAAAACTTGGCACACGGAGCACTTCTTCTGTGCACAATGCGGCCAACAATTTGGGGAAGATGGTTTCCATGAACGTGATGGCAAACCATACTGCCGCAATGACTACTTCGAAATGTTTGCACCTAAATGCAACGGATGCAATAGAGCTATCATGGAAAATTACATCTCTGCTCTGAACTCACAGTGGCATCCGGATTGCTTTGTCTGCAGGGTAAGCATATTTTCTTGTATTTAATTAAAAATATTTAACTAGTTTTTAGTTATATTTACTTTATTTTGCAATATTTTATTTGAATCTTGTAGGACTGTAAAAAGCCAGTCAAAGGTAAATCGTTTTACGCCATGGAAGGCAAACCAGTGTGTCCTCCATGTGTTGGTGTTGAAGAGGAAGAGTAAATCAAAGTACAGACTGAGCGTACTTAAAACTTTTTAAATCAACAACTGCAATTCACTCAACTGCACACATTCATACTATGTTATCATATAATACGAGTTTTATTTATCTTCTGACTTTTTTTTTACATCATGAAATCGTTGTTTGACGGAGAGCTGATCCAATAAAACGAAAAGTTGTGATGAAAAGATTCTCTTAAAGAGGATCTATGAGAGACACACGATGATGCCCCCTATGCCCCTTATTTCTTTTTTTCAGCTTTGATAAACGTTTAGCGCAAAAACTATTTATAAACTTTTCGAAGAAAGGATCGTAATGTTTAGGTTTTAAGGTCTGATTTAGGGTTCTTATTTTGTAATTTGTTTGTAAATAATAAAGAGGAAAAAATATAAAGAGAAAAAAAGAATAAAAAAAAAAAAAAAAAAAATTAAATAAAAACAAAAAACAACAAAAACAAAACTTAAAAACCAGTAATCGTTCTGAAATAAGCGCACTTTGCGCTTTTTTCGGGCATGCATCTGGCTAATTCCATTGTTGTCTGATGTATGCGTTGCATCTTCCCTCTTTTGTGTACAACTTTCTTGCTAGATGGTGGCAACAGGTTGCACACATTAATGGGAAAATTGGCTCGTAACCTTCAAACAACTGTGATGCATTAGCTAATGGCATTGACCTTCCTTCAATTGCATGTTTTTGCAGTGCGATTGTACTTTAAAAGGCCAATGTCGTGCCTGCCAGAGCGAATTTAAATTTTGGATTTTCATAGTATAGTTCAGTGTGATCAATCTACATTGTTAAATTCAATATTTGAGACGTTATTTTTCAAATATTCGCACGAACTATATTTTAAGATTTAACTCAAAATTCCCGCTTTCAAAAATAACGGCCCGTTCGTACAGAGTCAACAAATTTCACTGCATCAAACAACTGACCTCAAAAATTGCTTTCTATGATAGTGACATTGGTCAACAGCAATTTTGTGGCCGATGAAGTGATAGCTCACTTTGGTAAACGTTTTTCCATATACTACGAATTCGTTAATTAAGTTAAATAGTTTCCTTTTTCGAGAAAAATACGATTAAAATATTCCAAAACCATACGTTAATCGTTGAGATTTTGTCAGACTTTTTCTAAAGTCTTCTACCTGAAACAACTTCATCTATTTACAGTAAGATGCTTAATTGTGGAATTATTTTTATATTTGGCTGGTTGTTCATTTTTTCTCCACGCATACCATTCATATTCCTTAAATTAAAAATACAGTTCTA
This sequence comes from Eutolmus rufibarbis, assembly GCA_963920795.1. Classification (NCBI taxonomy): domain Eukaryota; kingdom Metazoa; phylum Arthropoda; class Insecta; order Diptera; family Asilidae; genus Eutolmus; species Eutolmus rufibarbis. The sequence goes on along the minus strand of OY987207.1, from coordinate 34,002,979 downwards.
TGATATAATAGAAAATTTATAAATTTTTATGTGACATCCCTTGTATTTTAGAACGATTTGCACGCACCCCCGCTTCATACTTTTTATTAAATTTGGATAAGTTTCATCTGGTATTGAGACCCACCAATCTTAACTCCAGTACACAGTTTATCAACATTTGAATCCAATATTGTATGTATAATTTGTAAGTCATTATTGATATTGCCACATATACTCGATAGGATTCGGGTGAGGGGATTGTGGAGGCGAATCTAAAAGTTCGATTCCTTGGGTAACATGAGCAGTATGCTTAGGATCGTTATCATGTTGAAATATAACGTCCCTATTTTGCAAGAATGCACTATCAACTTTTTTGTTAAATAGAAATGTAGTCCATGGCCGTCATTCTTCCAACCATTCTGTGACATATTCCAACATTTTTCATGTTTATGATGCAAGCCCAAAGCATCAAACTATCGCCTTCGAATTTGACGGTTTCTTTAATCATATGGCCCTTAAGAGGTCCTCCAGACTTTCCCCACACCCATTCTCTTCCCATTAATTTTAGTTTCATCTGACTGAGAATAAAACTCTAACCCAAATAATTTTAATAAAAGTATTATATTGTATTTCTTGGCAAAATTTTGGTAAGGTTTTTCTTATTTTTGTCAGCTTTTCTTAAGGTTAATTTAATAATTTTTGCACTTATGCTAAAATGCGTTCTTTACCCTACCAGTTGAAATATTACAAACAACTTTTCTCCTTAATGAGTTCGACAATGAGAACTTAAACTTCTGTGTTTCGAAGGTATTTGGTTGAAATTTGGTTAAAGGTACCACTTCTAGGTCAAACTTATTATTGTAATAGTTTACGATACCATGATACGATGAATTGATACAATGGAAAAGTTAATGAAATTGGTTTTAACAAATACTATAAATATACTTAAAATTGAAGTGTTTTCATAAATAAATAATTTGAAACTTAAGGGCAGATAATTTCATAGTAAAAAACGTAACTGAGCAAAATCTGTTTCGCATTTGATCAAATTTATATGTGAGTCAATGTATATAATTTATATGTTTCGGAGAAAATATAGTTACAAAAGTAGTTCTAAAAATTAACATAAAAAAAATATTTCATTAAACCCTTTCAAATGATACCCCACATTAAAGTGTAATTTTTAAAGTTCAAAATTTAAACCAAAGTATATATTTTGAGATACTAAAAATTATAGTAGCAAATGTAAATCATTTCTCTCCTCACGAAACCATATAAAATCCTTCAACTTCCAATCAATTTTAATGGGAAGATTTAGCGCCCGCCATACATCAAATCTGTAAAATGTCGTAAATAACATTTCCTCAAATCATGAAAAATTGCAAAGTCTTGTGTGTATAGTAAATCCATTTTTTCCATAATTAATGAGGTAAGTGTTTCAAGGTCAATATTTCAATACTAAAAAAGCACGCGTCCCCATTAATCCAGTACAATTTAAGATGCCGGTATTTCATAGCAACACATCAAGATCTGTACAATCAAAAATTGTTCTACATATCGCAAAGAAAGAATCTCTCTTCGAGAAGAAAGTCGTAGGAGTGGTGAGGGCTATTTTTAAATTTTGTTCCCGCTATAGAACTACGTTCTCCCCAAAAATGGGACACGTCGTCGGGGAAAAAACAGGTGACTTAAATCGCATAATTTGTCGTAATGACTTAATCGCCAAAATTGTAGGCTGTGCAATGGCCAAAGTAATTATAATTCTCAGGACAGCGACTTTGACACCTGGATGAAACTAAATCTTTCCTGAGATTGTATCGAAGTTGCCAAAATCTTTATGTTTATTTTCGCGCTAGTTACAGGTGCAGAACTGCAAGATTTAATGTTTTCAGTTTCGATGGAAATATTATTTGGCTCTTTAACTGGCTCCTTGCGCTTTCTTCGGCTATATTTAAGTTGATTTAACTTTTAGCCGGCGACTGGCTCTGGTTTTTAGCAAATAAATTACGCTTTTCCGCTAAAAGTAGACTGATCTCTGTAGACGACACCGGAATGTTTACCTATTTGTAACACTTTGACGAGAGATCTGCTTTTTCGGGTGAAATTAAGATAAACAAATTGAGTTAATTTGTAGAATGCATTTACTGGAATTGGGTTAACAGCAATTTTGCGGACTTTGTTGCCTTTTTTGCGTAAGTGATGTTTTTTTTTTTTTTTTTACTTATGTTACCATCGTTATTTCTGGAGCTAGCAATGTGTTCGAAATATTTCATTTTACCACTTCAAACTTCCTTCGGACTTCATACCAAATCAAAATACGATTTGATTTAGATTGATTCCCAGAAGAAACAATATTAAAGGCGGCTTACACCAGAAAGTTGTGTGATTGCGATCAATAACTTAGCGAAATCGTTATGAACATAATGAAATAATTATATTATTCCTAAAAAAAAAAGGCCAAATGAGTTTGCAAAAATCAATATAAACTATTCGGAAGCAAACTTATTTCTAATGACCAAAAATATGTTTTCGATCTTTGTTTGTACTCGTGGTGATTTTCATTAAATCTAAATCTTTTGGAGAATATTCGAGAATTTTTCAAAATTAGTTTAAGTTGTTCTTTTAGAAATATAGTGGGGATTTTAAAATATAAACGTGAGGAAGTACGATAAGACTTACCTTCTCATACTTTAGTATTAGAAATATCAGAAGAGGCTTAAAAAAAAATATTTTAAGAGGGCTACACCGTAATTTTTATATATTTATGTTTCAAAATTACTTCTGGTCTAAAAAAGTTAATCCTGCATTTTAGGTAGGGCAGAATGTTATTTTTTCATTTCGTAAGAATGACTGGGTCATCGGGTACCACAGTTTGTCGCCATTTAAAAAAAGGATACAAACAGTTTATGTGCTATATCTCAGTAACTGAGCTTCTTACAAAAAACTCGTAAATCGATTTTTTGAAAATAGAATTCTCTATAAATTTTACCTCAGTGACTTTTTGTCGTCACTTCAATAATAAAAAAGTTAAGAGCTAAAGAAAATTTAAATTGGTTGAAAAATAATCTTCAGTTTTGTTTAACTTCACATAAAAAAGACATTTCATGTTTTTTGTAGAGGGTTTCATTACGAACAATTTTCGCTACCTTATTTCTAAATTTGCTCTATTTTTAACGATTTTAGTGGGAAATTGAAAAAGGATTTAAATAGTTTTATTTGGACAATTTCTTTGATTTTTCATCGATATACATATTTGTCTTCTCCAAAATGCACACCTATGTATGTAAATTTAACCATTTATAACAATTAGTTATTCTTTTCTTATAATATTTTAATCTTGCAATTTGCTGGGATTTCCAATATAATAATTTATTTGATAATAACATTAAAATGTTTTGTGCTTGGACTCCACTTAATGTGTATTTAACGTCGTCTAAACAAGAACTTTTCAAAATTAAGCAAAGTAAACCAAAAATACACAATTCGACAGTATTTCTTTCCTTCTTTAGAGCATCCAAAAAAATGGTACACACACGCACGATGTGCAAGTATTAAGAAGTGTACTAATTCAACATTTATAACAATTTTTTCTCTAACGCTATGATCTTTCACTTTTTCTTTTACGGATTAGAAAAAGTGAAATGAAAGTGACGGAACAGAAACTAAAAGTGAAACTATGAAGATTGCGAGAGGCGAAAATTGCAAATTTCACTGTTAGAAAATGTATTTAAGAAAATAATACATGACAACTTTTTGAAATTGATGTATACTCCAAAATGAATTAGCTTGTTTTTGAAAATACAAAGAGTGAAATGATATAATTTCAGTTATTTTGCACACAGTACGTTTTGTGTTCTATTTGTCTCAAATCCGAAGCATTACACAAAAGTTCACAATCTCGACCTTAGATAAAGCGGGCTTAAGCAATTAAATTAGATTTGGCTATGAATGCTATCCCAAATATCCAGAGATGAACTACAACTTTATTATTATCTTTTATCACAAAGAACTATATTTTCCTCCCTCATCGTAAATCTTTTATATTTCCGAATAGGCTGATTAACGTTTTGACATTAACAAGTGTAATAAAAGTTAAGTTCTAAGTGAAACGAGAAAAATTTGTCACATCGTTTTTCAAGCAAAAAATGCTAATATTTTTTTATATTACTTTGTAACGAGCTAAAGTGGAATAACATATAAATTTTAAAGACCTCTTGTGCGTCAAAGTGATTAACGAGGAGAAATAATCAAGCTATGTAGATCTCTGCAAACTAAAAGTATTGGGCATTGCCCCAAAACATTCTTAGATATTGTTTATGGCATGTGGCGGAAACCTTTTTTTTTTACAAAAAATTGTTATCGAAACAGCTTATTTTCTTAAATATTGCTAAATATGTACTTTAAAAAAAAAACAAAGCTTTTGCGTCATAATTTATTGCACTATAAAAACAAATTTAGAAGATTCACATACATACTAGAAATTCGGGCAATAATACATATATTATACATATTTTAAAATTTTCGTAATTTAACTTGTTAATCAAATGAAGTATCTTTTTTTTTTGTGACGTGGGTTTGTAAAATTTTAATTTTAACTTTTTTTAAATTTAAAATATGACAGATATAATAGCTGTATTTGCAAATTTCTTATTAATCTTCAATTATGTACTCAAATTTTTGCAAATTAACTTTTTATTGAAAAATAAATTTTAAATATACTTAATTGGCTGTTGAAAAATATTTAAAATAATTAAAATAGTCGCGATTTTTAAAGATCTCCATATATACGCACTAATGATTCTAACACTGCATTAAGAACTCTGGATTTAGCGTAAGACCCTCCTAAGACCTTAAACTTTATAATAAATTTTTAATATCTATAGATCTTTTTAAACAATTTGGTGAAAATGACTATCGTATTATGGTTTTTAATCACCTTTTATTTTATGAATCAATATCGCGGAATATTACAACAAGTTTTAAACTATTTGGATTTGTAAATAATAACTTAAGATTCAAACTTATTTTAAGTAACGTTACTAGCTTTAACCTCTTCAGCGATATTGGCACATATGGGATACGTTAATATTTTAGAAATTGAAATTATTCTAACTGGACAAAAATTAAAATCTAATTCATAGCATTTTATTCTACTTGAAATTAACTGCTTTGAAAATATTTCAAATTTGCCTTTGATTATCGCAAGGCTTCTTTAGTTTTTTGGAAAAATATTTTAAATCTTTGATAAGTAAATTATCCAACGTATAAAATTTTATCAGTTTTAATGATTGCTTTATTTTAAAAATATAATTTGTAAAATGAGGTTTTTTAATTTTTTACTAAGCATTTTACTGTCAAAAAGGTGAATTGAGTTTCCTTTTTTATACTAATTGTTTTTTTTACAATTTACTACTTACTGAGTAGTTGTCTTTAAAAAATAAGTAAACAAATAATCAAATAAAATATGAAACCATTTTTTCCACCTTTAAAAAATTTTTACCTGAAGATGTTAATGATTTTTCATAAATGGTAAAAATACGATCTTTTGTGCTTTTTAACCTTGTTTTATTTTTTGAAAACAGAAGCCAAATGAGTATTTTTATTCCTGAAATCGTAACCTGTGGATATTTGACTCTTATCTCCATTTGTTATGAAAACTCGCTGAGTCCACTCTTTATCAAATATGCTGCGGCATTTTGGATACAACATTAGCTCATGATTTTTTTTTTCGTTTCTTTCGTAAAACGATTCACCTATGATTCGATTTCAGAGAAACCATGATACTCTTCAACTTGGTCCTCTGAACTTTTAATAATTTTAATTATTATTTGGAGTTTGTTATGAAATTATATTTTTCTGTCCGGGAATAATTTGTAAACAAATGGATAAATTCTGCATATTATATTTTTAAATTTTTTTTAACATAATAAACTATTTATTGTCTTCTCTTTTTACAGGATTGTCGCCAGCCGTTCCAAGGTGGCTCATTCTTCGACCATGAAGGCCTTCCGTATTGCGAAACGCACTATCACGCCAAGCGTGGATCACTGTGTGCCGGATGTTCGAAGCCCATAACTGGCCGATGCATCACCGCAATGTATAAGAAATTCCATCCAGAGCATTTTGTCTGCGCATTCTGTCTCAAGCAGCTGAACAAGGGAACGTTCAAGGAGCAAAACGATAAGCCTTACTGTCATACCTGTTTCGATAAGCTTTTCGGTTAAAAGGCACCACACGCGTATTCTTCCACATCGAAACTAATTCTTCCGACAGCAAACATGTTTCCAATTTCAGACGATGGAGATATGGTCCCAGAATAGACTAAGATGGGCGAGATATATTTTTTTAGGATTTACTTAAATTTTAACAAAAGAAATTAAAGGTCCGCGATATTCATATTTTGGAACTCGCATCTCTTACAATCGCCCATCATGTCAATTTTTCATTTAATTAAATTTTAACGTTTTTTTTTTAGGCGGCACAAATTAATTTGAAAATTTTGACGCTAAAACCACTTCTAACCTTTGGACGTTTAAGGTTATAATCAGTTATGGTGCTTATATCTTACGTTATCACTGTTAATTAAGTGCACTGGGGGTGATGAGAGCTCGGGTTGCGCTTGGAACTTAAAAGCAACTACAAAAGATATATCAGGAAAACATTAAACATTGCCATTGCATTCTCTTTATTTCTTCTACTTCCATACAAATGACATTGTCCACATATAAAACACGAAACACTAATCGTACTAATCGCGAATCCGCTACTCCTAGCCTTAAGCTCATGCTAAATATTTACGCGTAACATCTCGCTAAGGTTAGATTTTTTGTTCAGTGACTACTAGAGTCTTGAACGCCTAAAACGTCTTCTAGGAACTTAACATTTTGTTTATAATTAACTATTAAGTGTTGAAAGTTAGTGATAATTTTCCAACTTTGTTTAACTTTAATTTCTTCGAGTGCCAATTTTACTGTGACCGAATCGCTTTGTAAACGGCGGATTATACATTTCTTATATACAGAGTCAGCGAAATATTTTAATATTTTTATTTTATTTTTTTTTATTATTGTCCTTTTATACACCTTTGTTGTCATGGAAATTTTTATTGCAAATAAAATCGAAATTATATAGAAACTAATTCGCGGTATGTTATTTTAAATTTAGTACTACGATTGAATTAAAATCCAAACAATTGAGCATCTTATGCGAGAGTCGACATTTTCGGCGAACGGATAATCGAAGCGGCCAGTCAATTTAAAAACACTTACACCATACAAAATGTAGAGTTTTGTAAAAACAACCAAACGTCCCATGAAAGGAAGTAAATGAAATGGTAAGTTTTTGAATGGTCTTAGTGCAGGAATTAAAGCCAACATACCAAAATCAATATAAATCTAATCTACGTTATTTTTATTATATTTTAAATATAATTGCAAATTTTTTGAAATTATATTTAAATTGTAGCATAGCATAATTTTAGAATAATCGTTAAACTTTAAACGTTTTGCTGGGTCGTACAAGGGCTGTACGTGGTGGCCTTGAAGGGCAAGATTTTACCTCGTTCTGAATATGGGTGCACATGGGCTGTACAGCAACCATTTTACGATAAGAAGGGAGGCATTTTGAAATGAGAATAAGCGCAATTTATAAATTATATTTCGCAATTTATAAATTAAAACATGTTCACTAAAATATTATTTTTTTTTTTCAAATTCCGTGTAGCCGTTGTACGTCCCTATGTCCGATTTTTACCACATTGAAGTCTACCTCTTTCTTCTTGTTGACGCCGACGGTGACCATATGCATCTTTATGTAAATTAGTAGAAAAATATTGAATCAAAGTAATCTCCGATTAATCAAAAGGAAAAATATCATGTGATTATTCGATTAATCAAGTCAAATTAATCGATTATTGTAGCCTGTTGATAAATCGTTCCCATCTCTTAGCACAAGTGTTGTATATTTCTGGAAAAAGAACACAAAAACAGTTGTAAATTCGTTTAGAGCCTAGTAGCTAAAATTTAGAACTGACCGACATTATTCAAGGCATGGGCCTTTTTATGGAATTCGAAAACGGATTTCTTTTTTTAGCTAAGCTATAATTTAATTCTATGTTGTGTGAAATAATTTTTTACTTATCTGTATAATGAGAATAATAATTGTCTCTCACGAGATTTTTACTTACCGTTTTATCAGCAAAAAATAAAATTCGTCCCTTTCTTTAATAGTCGCTGTTTTTAACAATTAAATTGAGATTCATTCATCGAAAATTATTCCAAAGAAAACAATTTATGTGTATAGGGCATAGGCAAGATTTAATGTGTATTTGTGAATTCATAAAAATTTAAACGCGACTATTGAACGCCACCAAACTTTACAGATATGTTTGGGCAAGTCGTAAAATATATTATCCGGCTTAATCCAAGTTCTTTTTTGGCACAAAAGACCGTCTGATCGCAGTACCCAGCACATGGGTAGCCTCCCTAAATAATAATAATCCTGATTCAAAGGATAAAGTCAGCTTAATCCGGCTTGAAGCTTACTACGACAAGCCAGAAAACTTGTACCTCTTTTCCTGTTCCGCCATAATTTTTAAATCCTTCAACCGATTTCAATTAAATCGCGTACCTACAAATAGCTAGGGAAGTACTGCTAAAAGAATGGGATGGATACAACATAACATATACTACCCAACTTGAGCTAAGCTTAGTCCGGTTTGAGCCATACTTAGTTCAACTTGAGACTTAGATCAATAAGTTAAGGCTAAATTTGTTGATAGTGAGACTCTCACAGAAGGATCTTCTACAAATCTATAAAAGGTAATGGATATCACCCGTCTATAAAGAAATTGTTAGATAGAGGTACTGGTAGGTAGCAAAATTTAAAGAAAAAATTTGCAAAGTTTTAAATTTTAATCCATATGGTTGTTATGGTTGTCACTGTCAGAAATAACTGAGTAATTGATGGGGAAAATGTACATATTTTACGTTAATAATGTAGAACAAATTTCATCAAATATGGAAATCCTAAATTTCATGATACGATTCATCCAACAATCGGAAAAAAATGAATTTTTTAGTGCAAACTTTGTATTTTCAATTTGTTAGCCGCCCATTAAAACTTAGTCTGTCATGAAAAGAATGCCTTTAAAGTGTGTTGTCTAAATTGTGTTCGATTAATGTCTTTTTATTAATTGTCCTAAATTTAAAATGGCCCTTTATGCCTCACCATTCTTTCAAAATATTTTAAGTTTAACTGATCACTGTGTACCACCTCCACCTGTTACAACATATCAACACGATTTTGTGGATCCTAAAATCAAGAGAAACCTAGAATACGAAGATTCATCGACCATAAAGACTCTAACAGCGCTAGGTGTAAAAAGAAAGGATGGCAAGGCTCGGGTGAAGTCCCAGTCCTGCATTTGCCGCTCACAAGATGGCACAAAGAAGGCTCTGAAAAAGAAGCTGTCGTGCTCAAAAAGGATCACCACGTACATGATCAGCTATCAGAACCCCGTAGAAAGACAGAAACGATGGGACATTTGTTTTGCTAACAGGACCGCGAAGGACTCGGATAAATCACCACCACAACCTGATTGTGCAGTGGCCCCTGTTCCGCAAAACTTGAATGCGACCTGTGAGTGCCGGTCAAGGGCTAAGAAGGATCAGGATCACCAGGAAAAGGCTACTTCGTCGTTTGCACCAAAACCGATTGCTCCTCAGTGGAAACGCGATGGCTGGAAAGCGAAGGAGAATTGTTGGGTTCGACCACTAGAAGAACGAAGTGAATATTATGCTACTCTAGAGTACAGATGTTCCAACAAAAATGATAGAAGCAAGTGTTGTACTCGCTAAGAGTTCAAAATAAGATGCTTTAAGGGAAGCCTTAAAGCAGGTATGAAAATCGCTTCTTTGTATAATTTTACTAAAAAATATAAACTTTAATAGATGCCAAGAATTTTCGATGTTTTCTCTATGGATAAATTCCACAAAAAGTTTTGTGTCAAATTACTACCAAATTCGAAATTTAAGACCTTAAAGTACTTCTTTTTACAGAGTTGAAACAAGATAGTTTTTATTCCTTCGCATCTTTTTAATCTTTAAAAAAAAATTTCGGGTAGCTAAAATTTCGACAAGCAAAGGGTACAGAGTAGAATTAGCATGATTTTTATTTGCTGCTGCCTCCAATTAATAACACAATTTATTATATACATAGCGTAAACAAACTCTTAAATGATAGTTATTTTTTCATTAAAACGATTTATTTACGTCCAAACCAGGGACGGTACCTGGTTTGGTTATTTTTCAAATATCGGTATTTGCTTAGGTATTTCTGGACACTTATAATTCGTGCTAGAAAATAAAAATTATTTAGGATCTTTATTTTTGCAACGCAAAATAAAAGATACCTTCGATTTTTTATTTTTTCTATTAGGTGTAAATTGGTAACAAGGCCTTTCATTTTTTTTCTGGCAAAAATAAAAAGTAATTTTGAACTTTAATTTTTTTTAGTAAGGTTAAAACTGGTAAAAAGAACTTTTATTTATTTCTGGTGGCTAAAAAAATCTACGGATCTACATAAAGGAAGGCCTCCGACTTCAACTATTTTTAATCCAAGACCTTTGTAATTGAATCAGGTTGACCTTCCTCTATAATATTTTGTGCTTGTTTTAAGCTTTTGCATAGTCTGGTTTTAGTTTTTAAACTTTTATTTTATTTAACGGTAGGTCTGTCGCTACCAACCTCATTAGATTTATAATTTTTATTTTTATTTAAAAAATAATCCGGGAATTGCTGCTGATATTGTGTAAGAGCAGTAGGGAAAGTAAAGGCAGTGGGGTTTTTACAGATTTTGTGCTCTAATTGCAGCATAGTGAAATTGTATAACTCAGTAAATTCTATAATATAAATCAATAAGCTAGGTACCAAAAAAAAATTCGGTTTTTGTTGGGCTTGTCACAGTGGTATTACTTCTTAAAAATATTAATCCGTTTTAAAATATTTATTTAAGCCGAAGGTTAAGTTCCCTGTCAGGTTTAAAACCTTCCATATGTCTAGCAGCGCCAAAAATACGCTAAAAGAAAAAAATTGTTTAGTAAGGATAACAATAGAAATTTATAAAAATAAAAAAGTTCACATTGTTTATTGGTATTTAAATTTTATAAAAAAATTTATCTCACTTTATTTTTATAAAAATTACTGTATAAAAAATCACGTGATCCACAACATTAAGAAAAACACTAACTCAATACAGTTTTTACTTAATATTTTTTGATGCGATTTTTTTTTAAATATTTGAAATCGTTTTATCTATAGTATGTCGAGACGGATTTTTGATATTTTGATTTAAAAATTTTATAAAAATAATTAAAGTATAAAATTTATGACGTAAAACGCATACTTTTTTTAAACTGCCATAAATTGTTAAATTTTTCGAAATTCAAAATTCCGGCTCGACATACTATAACTACAACTTTATTTTACAAGAATTTTTTTAAATTTTGAAGATCGATCAACATTTACTGGAGATATGATGTCGACCGTGGAGCAACTTTTTTTTCTTAGTGTTATGGATCACGTGATTTTTTATATAGTAATTTTTGTAAAAATAAAGTGAAATAAAATTTTTCATAAAGTTTAAATACCAATAAACAATGTGTACTTTTTATTTTTATTAATTTCTATTGTTATCCCTACTAAAAAAAATTGTTCTTTTAACGCATTTTTGGCGCTGCTAGTCGTATGTAAAGCCTTAAGGGGGACAACCATTTAGAATCTCTAAAAAATCGATTTTTTTTTTTTTGCTTCAAAAGTTACTTTAATATGTCTACAATCCGAAAAACTTCATAACTTAGGCCAACGTCCATTCAAACCCAAAAGCCGAGCGCAGGTATACTCTTTCGTTTTTCGTGGTGCACGTATATGTACATACATATATCAAAACTTTGAACGCGTTTTTCTCGAAACTTTTTTTTTCACTTTGTTTTTTTCGGTGCCAACGATTGCTCAGAGACTATTCAACCGATCGGGCCGAAATTTTGCACACGTGTTCCTAACATATCAGACCAATTGCAAGACCTAAAAATAATAGAAATTTCTCAAAATTAACGATTTTTTTTGATCAGCAAAACGAAATTTTTGTCTTGAAAATATCGAATTTTTGATTTTATATCTGCCATTTCTACAATTCTTAACTTATTTTAAAAAAAATAGGTCTTGCAATTGACTCAAGGCATATGCTAACCGCATCTTTTTGCATTTCTGTTTCAGATCATTTTTCATGGCGCCACACTTGGCACCGCAAAAAGAATGCCTCCGCGACCATGTGGGTTCATCATCCTAGATCTCCGTGAATTTTCAATATTTTTTTATTTATAAAAACGGAAAATACTCGTTAAAATAAGTATAATCAACTGTAAAAATTTCAAAAAGATCCATTCATTTCTTCCCTTTCAAAAAAATTTCGAAAAATCTGCTCAATTTCGAGGTTCTAAATGGTTGTCCCCCCTTAAGCTCACACTATGAAATTAGGCACAACACCCGCCCCAGAATTATTACTTTAACCTTTTCAGGGACGAATTTTTTAAAGGTGGAAAAAGTGGTTTCATGTTTTATTTGATTACATATTTACTTATGTTTTACCGACAGCTACACAGTAAGTAAGAAAAATGTGGAAAAACAATTAGTATAAAAAAGAAAACTGAGTTCAAATACAGTAAAGTGCTATTAGTAAAAAAATAAAAAACCTAATCTTGCAGATTATTTTTTCAAAATAAAGCACTTATTTAAACTAATTAAATGTTATACATTGGATAGTTTATTTATCAGAGATTAGGATGTTTTTCCAATAAACTAAAAAGAAATCACACGGTAATCAGAGGCAACTTTGAAATACTTTGAAAGCAGTTAATTTCAAGTAGAATAAAATGCTATCCATGCTGCCATACTACAAATTGTTTGGTTTTATTTTTGAAATATAATCCAATGAGCATTTCTTTAACAGATTTTAATTTGTTTTTCAATTAAAATAATTTTAATTTCTAAAAAACTAAACTAAATGTGGCCAAGGGCGTGAGGTTAAAAAATAAATGTTTCACCCGGCGGTTTTCGCTTTATACCGTAATAATATTTGCATATGCTTAGGCTTCGAGGAGTCTGGTTTGAGTCCTCGATCAGAGGTGACTCGCCTGACCCAAAAACCAGAACCGAAAGAGGCGCCAAAGAACCACGCAACTCGCCGGCTGCAGGGTGGTTCTGGTTGAGCGATGCCGTGACTCATTTCCCCTGCCGGCCCGATGGAGTCATTCAGCGTGGAGCAGAATCCAGAGCACATGGGGACGCCGAGAAAAGGACCGATAGCTGCCATCGTTTCCGGCGACGGGTGTGCAACGAGCACAGCTCAACTGCTCTGGATAAAAAAGGTCGACGCGAATGCCTGAGGTGGTCCCCGGTGTCCTTGTTCCTCTCCTTGCGTTGCTCTGAGCGGAGGTGTTTCGCGAGACGCGTCGACCCGCGACGGCCGTGCCGTGTCGAAAATTAAAACGCTTGTCGCGGGCGCGGGTTCCCAGTTCCCATCTTTCGTTCGGCGAGTTGAGTTCAGTTGAGTGGCGGTTTTTTTTTCGCGGCGAACAGTTCTCATTCGGTTCACTTGCCTTTTGTGGGTGGCGGCTTTTTGTTCCAGTGAATAAATAAAATTAATGAAACCAGTGCGCAACGAAAAGTCCCTCCTGGGCTGATAAGTGAAAAATTGGTAAAATCGCTAGGTGTTGTCCAGCTCCCAAGTGGCCCAATTAGAGCGGGTGAATCGCGGTTTCTTCCCGGAAGTGAGCGAATAGAAACGTCCCATAAATTGGCCGCCAGAAGCCGTCCTCCCGTCCCGCCGCCGTTGAAGAACCCGCAAGCGGACGTGCCCAGAATTGAACACGCGGTTTCCATCATCTCCGGCCCGAGTAAGTCTTATTTCTTTTCGCCTCGTGACGTGATCCACAGATCCACAGGTACGTCGGTGGCTGTGTGTGCCCCTGACCCGGGCAACGAGTCCCGGCGTCCAGGCGCGTCACAGGAGCCATTTCCCACTCCTCGGTGACGTTAATCCCCGGAGTGACGTTTCAAATCCTGGAGGACGGCCCCATCTCCCGGGTTTTCTGGAGTAAATCGATTCTGGGGAGACGCGTAGACGTCTGTGTGCCTGCAGAAGGGGGCCCTGTTGAATCTGGGGCCGGGGCCTGGCTCCGAATGCCACAAGATGTTTATGTGCGAACCTCGATCAATTTCGTGACATAACCGATCAATTGCTGCTTTTTGGCGCGGCTCCGCCCGCTCCGTCCCGGGACTCCAGCTGATGCCGAAATTGGATGAAGAATTTTCCACGGCTGTTCAGGCCATTTGAAACTGAAACTCGAGAGGCAGTCGAAGGGGGCGTTTGCCAGCACCGGCGGTCGTCTGAATCAGCCCACGTCTCGAATCCCATGTCTTCTTGAATAAGCAAAGAAATGAGTTTTCGTCTGCAGATGGTCACAAATTCTAATAAATTTACGATTGACTGGTTCCCTTCTCTTCCCGGTCTTCCGACATTCGTCATTCCCTGGACTCTGGAGCATGACGCTGAATGAGTCAGATATGCCTTTCAAGATTCTTCTGTCTGGGATGTAAATATGAGGTGCAATCCAAATTTAGAATTGTCCCCATTTTTCATGTTACGATTTTCTGCAGATTTCTTACGATTTCAAGATGTTTCGATTGGCATCATAGTGCCTACCTCAACACTCCAAATTGAGAATCCAGTTCAGCGCCCGTATCCGGTGTCTTGACTCGAGGTCTATTTTTTTAATATATATAGCTTCTTATTAATTTCAAACTATGTATAATTAGTACAATGATACTTAAGTAATACACGGCTTTATTAATCTGCCCTCGCTTCCTAATGGACACAAAAAAAAAATTCCTTTATATACATAAGTCCGTAAAACACCTGTACAAAACAATAGCACCGTATTGAATTTTCTTTTATAAATTCGTATGGTGGAACTGTAAAATAATGCATTACTTTGGAATACATTAACATAGCCATTATCATTACAAATTATGCAATTTAAAATGTATTGTCAGTACCAATACTAGTAATCGTAAAAGCATTACTTCGCATTACTCTGAATAAATAAAGTGGAACACCTCTTTTCTTTTACTGGTCTTATTTTAACTCGAAGAAAGCATGCACTTTTGGATTTGGATGCTTCTTTGATTTAGGCCTTTGCACTGATGTTTTACATTTGTATGATACAATTTGGCTTTTTTATAAATTTTCGTAATAATATTTTAGATCGGCAATATCTCTGGATAAATATATTAAAGGGGTATTCTGGTCGAGAGGCACAAATTTTAGGGCTTTTTTCAATTGCGATAAAAAAAAAAAAACATATTTTTATTAACGTATTTTTGCTCAATATTTATTTATATATAATATACAAAACATTTTACAAAAAAAAATAAAAAAAAATACAGGGTGGTAAAGTGGACTTGAAAAAAAAGGCTGCGTCCTTATTGACACGATTTTAACTCTTCTAGTCATCTGAAACAAAAAACAAAAAAGATTCGTAATGAGTAAATAGGTTGTAATATCCCCTATCTCAGAGAAATAAAACAAAAGTTTTTTCGCAAAATGGCGACTATTTCAAAAAAAATTATTTTTTTTTCATATTTTCTTAGTTTTTAATTTTTTTAAAATAGTAAAAAAAAATTGTTTAACCAAAAGTTTGGTTGGAGTCTTAGAGCGTTATATAAAGAAGGACGTGTACCAAATTTCAAGTAAATCGGTTCATTAGAACTTGAGATATCGTGTCTATAGTGTTAAAAAAAGTAGTTTCGACAAAAACGCGTTAAAAGATTTGAGTCTAGTTGCCGCGTCACTAAAGCAGCTATAACTCCGTAAATAATTGGAATTTTAAAATTTCCTTTGGAGGGTATTTTCTTGAAAGTATATGCTTTGAAAATATGCAAAAAAAAAATCGATTTTTTCAAAATTCTAGACCTTAAGTACTAAATATTCATTAAAATTGTGCATTGTAATGATTTTGAGTAAGGCTGAGCTTATTGCTAGTCTTAACCACATTTAAAGTTGAAAAAGATTTATTTTATTTTAAATAGATATTTTAATAAGAATATAGTTAACAATTACAGAAGTTCGCCATCCAATTTTAATGTGAAAAAACCAAACTAGATTGTTTTATTTTCAAAAGAATAGCCCACTTGATTTTTCACAGAGAGTCAGTCTGAGTTGATTTATTTCTTTTTAAACGAGGAACACTTTGATTTAAAAAACAAATACTAAGTTGTTACCTTTTCTCCACATTAGTAATGGTAAGTAATGCTAAGTAATGCTCGATTACAGTAATCGTGAAGTACCAGTACCAGTTAAACTGTAATTGTAATTCGATTTGTTTGAATTACAATTACTAGGTAATCAGTCTTCTGCTGCGGAATCGCTTAATTTCTGTTTAGTGATGACCCACAAGTACTCTATGGGTTCAAATCTGGTGACTGGAGGCTGGTCCATGACATGAAGTATTTTTTCTGCAACCCAATTATTCACCAGCTTCGAAGTACATACATATGTACATATGTCTCGGATCGTTATCTTGTTGAAACATACAAAGAAGTGGCAAAATAATTTCAAATAAGTTCCATTCAGTTTTATGACCGACGTCGTAAAAATGGAAATAAATTCATGCCTTCTAAACTGAAGTTAGTATCCGACATTGATTTTCACTCACGATTACCGGAAGAAGTTCTCCTTTTAAATCACAAGACTTTTTGCTACCTCTTCGAACGAAATATAAAATTGCTGAGTTCAAATTCAACTCAATAGAAAAACGAGCGCCAGATCACTTACAAAGGATCACTTGTAAGAAGACTTATTCGATTTGAGTTTTAGTAAAAGCACAGTCTGACGAATGCAAAGACAATTAGTTGAAAAAACTTAAATATTCTTACTTAGTATTTTAGTCAGTCGAAATTCTTAGTCTGTAAAGCTGAGAGCGTCATAAACTCTATACTACCTATAATTAATTTGTTAAACAGATCAAATAACGATTACATAATTCATTAAAAAGAAGTTTAGTACACTATTAATTATTTATAACAACCTCGTTTGAAGTCCATGTAAGGTGGCCGTTAATTTAGGCG
Organism: Eutolmus rufibarbis; assembly: GCA_963920795.1. Taxonomy (NCBI): domain Eukaryota; kingdom Metazoa; phylum Arthropoda; class Insecta; order Diptera; family Asilidae; genus Eutolmus; species Eutolmus rufibarbis. The sequence continues at coordinate 33,985,817 of OY987207.1, read as the reverse complement.
AATTTGACTAGCCTAAATAGTTTAAAAAAAATGTAATTTCTTCATTCTGTTTTCTTTATTCTATTTTTGTATCTTTAATTTGTACGTTTCCCGATAAAACTTTTATTTTTCCCTCCTGATACCTTTCATACTGTTGGTAGCCAAAACCAAAACTTTTAAGTGCTTTTCAATTTTTTATTTCAGTTTTATTTCTGGCACCATCACCAAAAATATATTTTTGCTTGCAAAAAGTTTCTATTATTGTTTTCATTTGTGTGCAAACAATTGTCTTGCCTCAATTTAGCTAATTTTCTTGGTATGACGGAGAAGATGTCATTAATAGCTAATAATCAAAATTAATTATCGTGTCACAATGAAGCCTCACAGTTGAAATAATTTTATCAATATTTTCTTTTAACGAAGAAGTTTTCCCAAGGATAGCATTGCAGCGATACAAAGGTGTTGTTGTGTAAGGTTCAGCTTGAAATAGTGATTATTACAATTGTTATTATTATTTCAATTTTCTCTTCATCTTCATATATAATTTTTTTAAGGTACTAATCTACTCTAGAGCGTCAAAAAAAGGCCTTTTTTCAAACTTTTATTTCTTAGCCGCTTTATTAATTATTGTCATGAAACTATCACAAAATGTAAATGGAACCTTATATTTACAAAAAAATTTTTATTTTGGGCATATTACTATTATTAAATAGAGGGCGGCAAAATCAAGTGTGAAAAAAAGGTGGTTCCATGGCCGCAAGTTCCGAACTGGCATGTCTGAAACAAAAAATTCGAATGGGGTTTTAAAAAGGAAGGTTTCTTACGTGACAATTCACCACCGTTAGTCAAAAATTCAAAAAAAAAAAAAAAAAAAAAATGGCGAATGTTTGAAAAAATGACATTTTTTTTACCTTTTATCTTCCGCCATTTTTTTGTTTTTATATTTTTATGCAAAAATGTGGTGAATTGTCATACAGGACACTTTAATAAACAAAACGCACTGAGGTTTATTGAAATCGGTTCAGTAGATCCGGAGATTAACTTGCGGCCAACTTGAAAAATGCCATTTTGAGAAAAACGCGTTTAAAGTTTTGGTAAAGACCGAGTTCTCTCACGCGGCTATATGTATATAGTGCCATAACTTTTTTTCTAATCTGAATTTCTCTACAAAAATTTGAGAGGTCATTTTTGAAGATGTAAGGAATCGAAAAATGAAAAAAAAAATTTCGATTTTTTGAAAATTCTAGAGTAGAATAGTACCTTAATAATATGCTATGCGTAACAATAAAAAATTACATTTGCTCAGTTTAGGTATTATTAGATCCCAGTACGGTGAAAAATTATGGACAAATATAACAAATTCAAAAAATTGGAAAATTTTGAGAGATCTGGACGGCCAAGGAAATAGACGAGTTATAAGAAATATACTGAGAAAAGTTAGGAGCAATTTGTAAATTGTATCATTTTGCAAATTGTTAGCTTTGTAGACAGGTCGACCGCCATCGCTTCACCCGTCTATCGCAATCGGATAATGAAACCAGCAAAAATCATAAAAATTGTACAAGGCGGCCCAAAAAATATCACCCTGTTATATATATATATAATTTTTGCAAATGAAGAGCAGTGCCGCTAAAATTGTCACAGTTAAGTTTGCCACACTTGTATGTGAGATCCATGAGGCTTAGTAGCAATAGCCAAATATTTATTTAGACATTAACGACTTGTAAATTTAGTTAACTATAAATGACCTCTAGAAAGTGATTTTCACGAAAATTGTAAGGTTTTTTTAATCGCCACTTGGATAGCCAAAATCTGAGAGTCGATCGTGACCAAAAAGTGAGAATCATCTCAATACAAGATTCCTGTAAAAATACAAAAGATCGAAATTCTTTGTCATGCGAATCTTTTGTTAAATAGTTGACATAAACATATAACTAATTATTTAACGCTAATATCCCAGCGAATTTTGTATGCACCAAGGTCGTATGATCGTATGCGCATTAAAATTTAATATTCGAAAATGGTATGCATAATTTTTAAGAAATATTTCTAAAAGCACAAATATAAATTAGAATTGTTTAACAAGATATAAGTAAAGAAGGATAATGTGCTTAGGTTTCAGAAATACAAAATTTATTTAATTTTGTATATTTGTTTATTTAATTTACATAGTTTGCTGTTGCGTCTCGGAGAAGAAGAACAATCATCAGAAACTGCTAATGCAATAAAGCAGCTTTTGCAAAATAAATAAAGTTAATGTGACTAATCAAGCACAAACGTTAGGTTTTACTTCTGATAAGAATTTTCAGAAACGATATGAATTTTCTGAGCTTATTTCTTTAACCAGTGCCAGTGTAGCCTGTGCGATAAAAGTGAAAAAATGTTCAGCAGTACACAATTACACAAATTGTAAAAAGTCAGTTTAAAACATTGCATAAGATATGCAATTTTAGCGACTTTTAAAATCAAGTATTGCCTCTAGAATTGTGTCTTTGTACTTGAAATTAGTCTGTCAGTGCCAAGGTGATAAAAAACGTATATAATAGAAAGTAGAACTTGTAGCAAAGTATTTATTGAAAAGTTTTTGTATTAATCTTAATTATGTATGTATATGCAGGAATTTTGTAAATAATTTTATTTTACATATTGTAGTGCATATTGGCATTTATTCGTCTTTTCTAGAAGTTTTTTTTTTAAATATATTTTACCTTCTACTTCTTATTCTTTGAAGGTTCTCATGATACTGAGGGTTTAATAACTACATATGTATAACTCTACCTTTACATATGTTGTTATTTTTCGTGTTTTGGCTGAAGGTACGACATATATAGACTAATTTTTATGTGTATAAAATAATTTTTATGTGTATAAAATATACATATATTTGAAAATAAGTGCCAAGAATTCTAAATATCGAGGTATTGCCACGAAAATTATTATTTGAGGATTTTCGGAGATGCTGATTGCAAATCCGTTTTCGAAATTTACAATTTGAATCCGTTTTCAAAATTCCGAAAAAAAAAATGGCGGTTCGTTTCAAACGACCTTCACTAACTTTGAGTACCTAAATGTGCAATTTCAACAAATTTGAGTATAACTTTTGTAGGTATTAAACGATAGTGATTTTGAGTTTTTTATCATAATTCGGAAATTCAAGATTGTTATTAAATGTTTTAAGATTTTTTTTATGAAAATTAACAGATAATCGGTGGCACTAATTTCGAATCTACTATCATAATGTGTAAATTCAACATAGCAAATCAATTTCTAAATTTCTAATTGAAAGAATTTCCATGAAAATTAAATAAAGGGTATTTGATATAAAGATTTGAAAACGGAAGTAGCCAATATGGAGGCCAAATTTTCCACTACTCAATGTAATATCATTAGAAAATATATTGGAAAAGGAGTATCGATTTAATACCCAGTAATTTAATATTGAGCATTTAGAAGTGTGGCGAAATGTTTAGGTAGACGATAATTTCTACTCTGACAATATTGTATATTTTTTGAAAATTTCATATAACTAATATATGGTAGAAGTTTACGAGAAAAAAGAAGGTGAAAAGATCGAAGGAATTTGAAATAGAAACACGTTTTCCTGAAATTCAAGTTTTCCCATTTTACTTTAGAATATTTTTGAGATATTCGCACGATGGAATTGAAACTTGAACTTATGAGTGAAAATATTTTGTTTGCCCTATGGTTTTATTTTTTACCCCTTCAGAACTGGCGTGCATTGTAATGGATACATTATCATTAAGTTGTATAAAAGCTTCGTTGTTATTTTACCTCAAATGCAAACATACACTTGGATTTTTAGAATGTGAAGACCAAACAAAAACTAAAACACATTAGGATACTTGAAATCTTCAGTCGGGTGCCATACGTTCGTCATGTCGCCGTCCAGTAAAAGTAAGCAAACTATTGATTACATTTTGTTTTTATTAAATTCAATTTTATACTGGGAGATAAAACATTTAATTACCACATTATTATGTGTTTTACAAAAACAAAAAATTTGTTGGGTCTGAAACATAGCTAATAATTACCTGATGTTCATGTCAATGGACATATTTTTTTTCCTAAAATATGGGATAGTCAAAATACTTCTCTTTGACAGAAAATTTCATTTATATCCTTTATAAACAGAAAAACATGAAAAACTAAAGGGGTTGAAATACTTTTCGATAGAGAGTTAAAGTTAATATTTTTATATTGAAAATTTATATCTCTTTTCAAAAATGCCTATATGTTAATTTGTATTATTAAACTAATTTATTTTTTCTGATGTAAGTGTCAATTAGAACAAATTTAGACTTTAGAAAATGTTGAGCGCAGTTATTTTGTACCACCGTGAAATTATGTTTTGAAAAAACAAAAAAATATCCTATGTCCTAAAGGGAAGTATTACCTAATGAACATTTCACCTTTATAATAATAGTATAGATTTAAGACTAACTATGTAGAACACCCGAAAACATTGCATTTGCATTTTTTATGATAGCTTCCAAAAGCACATTTCCCCAATACGTTGCGAACTAACATTTTAAATTGTATATCATTCACAATTGAACTCACGAAGCTACTAAATAATTCAACGTAAAGTAATCATTTTTACCAGATAAATACGTTGTGTGTTATTTTATTCAAAAGTCAATTAAGTTTATTAATGCACCGTCGTATTCGGATGGATTTAATTAAAAAGCTTATTTGATAATGAATATTGATTGATTCATTGCTCCCTCAGGAAAGGAAATCTTTTATTGATTTTTGAAAGAAAACGCCACTTTCCTGCTAAGTGGTTGTGGCATTAATATTAAATTTGATTTATATCGCTTGAAATTTGTATGTGCAATTCAAGGAGTAGGTAGTAATCGTGTAGTTGTTTAAAATTTATACGCTGCTGCTTTCATTCATAGCGCAACATGATGGAAAATATTCAAGTCCTTAATGACGGAGGAGTAGCATGTTAAAGACAATTTATGCATGTGGCGTTATAAGCTTTAATTATATTTCGAGATTGTTTGGTTGGCATTGAAAAAATCAATTAAAAATATGGACATGAAAGTCTAGGGGAAAGCTAATTATGTTAAGTTGATTTTTGCGTTTGTATACAATTTTGTTTGCATGTGACGAACTATATCTTTATCATATTATTAGAAAAAAAATATACAGATCGCTTTATTACAAACATTAATCAGTAGAGTGTTTGAACTTATAGTAAATTAATGTAAATTTCCAGATGTTTATATTTTATTTGATTTTACTTTATTTTAAAAATTTACATATATGATAGTACAGAGACATGGTCCCATTGCATACTACTATTGTTGAATGTTGTTCTAACTAAATATAATATAAATAAAACTAAATTTAGACAAAAAAAAATTGCTAATGCAACTATGCGTCACTGCGTCAATGTTGGTCACCATTTTAAAGCTCTATATTTTGTGCGCACATAAAGTAGCCTACGTATTAAGTTTGAATAATAGTAATAGAAAAGTACTTGCAGTTAAAAAATGAAAAATTTTGATCCAAGCGTTTTGGCGTAATTGAGCAACAAACTGCATACTAAATCTAAGGTAACTGGACCCTAATTGATAGATATATCTAAAATGAGAAGGGTTCCAAACCAAACTGGCTTATTCCAGTACATTTCTGATTAACCCTGTTTAGTTACACACACATTTAGTTTTAACTTTAAGCAGTTGGTGATGTTATTAATTCTGCAATATATCTTCGCATCATCAGAGCAAAGCAAGCAAGAAGATATCCGGAAGATATATTATATGTACATAAAAATAAAATAAAAAGATAAACGGGCCAAAAATAGATTTAGGATAGATTTATAACTATTTCCTGGTACCTATTAACGAGATATGAAGAGAACCATTCCACAGTATTTTTTATTAAAACCAATAAATTCCCTCTTTTTACGTAGGATATTGTGTTGGATTTTGTTATTCTAGAAAATAAAGATTAAAATTTAAGTATTATAACTTTTTCTTATATTTTTCTTATATAAAACAAAATCCCCCGCCGCGTCTGTCTGTCTGTCTGTGCGCAATTTTCTCCGTATCCACTGAAAGGTTTTTGTTCCGGGTTTCACGATTAGATCTATTGATTCACGGGAAAGGTTTAGACGTATAATTGATGCATGTTTTGTGTAAATTAATTAACCTATGACGATCAATATCGGTAAGGTGGGGGCAAAAAGTAATCGTCGATGAGGTAATTTTCGCGTGCGTTCCATAAACTAAATAATTGGCATCCCGAGCAATGCTAGGTGCAGGAAAGCTATTATCTAAATAAAATGCGGTAACTTTTCCAGCAATAATCAAAGTAAGTCGATTCTCAAAAGGTGATAAGAAAACAATGAAGTTCCGAAATTCATTACATTGCAAATTCCAAGAACTCTATCATGCACTTTATCGCACTCCAAGCGTTTGGATTTATGACTTCCGGGTTAAGCGATAACTCCCACGCAATTTGCTTTTATTTTGCAGAACATAAGCCTAAGACTATTTGGCTAATAGGATTTGTTTGTAAGCTCTATGAATACTGATACTTGAAAAAACTAAGTTACCTTAGATATTATACAAAGACATAAATGGATAAGATAAATTGCTGAACACTTAAACCACCAAATCTTGAATATCCAATTTTTTTTTTCTTAAATTGCATTAATTTAAACTATAATAATATTATATTTATTATCTTTCATTTTCGTAAGTTGTCCATAGGTTTTGAATTTTCTAATTGTTTTTAAATATACATAGTATTTTTCAAATATGAGTAGTTAAAAATAATTTTTCAATAGTGCAACAATCGCTGTTCTTTAAAGCTCAGTTCAGTAGTTAACTAAAAAAGCTGAATTTATAAAGTGTAGTACGAGTATCTCTGCTAGTGTTTTTTTTATGACTAACTTTTCCTTATTAAGAAAACTGAAGTAAATCACTTCGTTTCCTTTATTCGTTTTTAAATATACATAGTAATTTTTCAAATATGAGTAGTTAAAAATAATTTTTCAATAGTGCAACAATCGCTGTTCTTTAAAGCTCAGTTCAGCAGTTAACTAAAAAAGCTGAATTTATAAAGTGTAGTACGAGTATCTCTGCTAGTGTTTTTTTTATGACTAACTTTTCCTTATTAAGAAAACTGAAGTAAATCACTTCGTTTCCTTTATTCGTTTTTAAATATACATAGTAATTTTTCAAATATGAGTAGTTAAAAATAATTTCTCAATAGTGCAACAATCGCTGTTCTTTAAAGCTCAGTTCAGCAGTTAACTAAAAAAGCTGAATTTATAAAGTGTAGTACGAGTATCTCTGCTAGTGTTTTTTTTTATGACTAAATTTTCCTTATTAAGAAAACTGAAGTAAATCACTTCGTTTCGTTTATTATAGCCTGATTGCGTGTAATAATTTTGTAATTTAGCATGCAATTTAGCTATTACAGACGAAACGAATTAATTTGTTTTGTTTCTCATAGTAGGGTCACATAATCTCAAGAATGTTGGAATGTTGATAAAACTATAACAAGAAGTTCAAATAGGAATTTGGGTTATTCTAATAATTATTGGATATTAAATTTTTCATTTAGGAACAGACTAAATTTAAAGTGTCCACATGTATTTTGCTAAAACAATTGTATGGAATCGAAAGTGCAAACATTTTTATTGTTATTATTTATTAAAAGAACAAGGAGTACATAAGGTACAATTTATTTTAAGTACTTATAACTTAAACATGATAGTTCTCAAGTATCCCAACTAATATTATAATACAAGGTGAGTTTAAGTGAAAAATTACCACTGTAGCAAAGATCTATTGCTTAACTAATTTGAACCAACTATTTTTAGGTATTCTAATTGCTTCTACGACCTTTCCAAATATTTGAAGAACATTTGTCCAGATTTGAGAACCAAGGCTTTGTACGGCACAAAAAAAAAACTGAAAATCTATATTTCTATTCAAAACGCTGAAACAGGCTTTATTTTTATCAACATACATTTATTAGTGCGGTAGTGTTTATGCATCGCAAATCGCATCAGACAAATTTCACTGAAATTGAAAAGTTAATCGGCAAAAAATTGTTTACATGTTTATCGTTAACTTCAAATAAACTCCATCATAATTTTTGTTCCTTTCATGCAAAAGTATTAAAAATCATTGGAATTGTGACTAATGCACTTTCATTTTCAACCAGAGAGTGGTTAGTAAATCTGATAGCAGTGAGTTACTGTGGTTTTTTGTTTCTTGCAATTATCGCGGTTTATGTGAGAAATAATGAAATGCAAAATGCAATATGAGCCTTTTAGTTTCATACCTACATAATATACATTTACATACATATATGTACTTTCTGTTTGCATTCTTGATAAATCTAGTTTATGTTATCTTATTACATCATAGTGCAAATTTATTCTTATGTAAAGTGTTTAAGCGTATAATGAATCTACAAATACGTTTCTCATTCTTATCTCAATACGTTTCTGCTACCCCTCGAAAATATTTAAATTACAATTCGTTATAAGTACCTGCGTCGTAAATGCAAAAATTGGGAATACCCTCATATTGTTTTATAGAAGCTGATCATGTTTAATTCGGACTTATGAATCACTTCAACTTCCGCTTTTTATGGGTCGTACGAGCAGACTCGTCTGCAATAGATAACAATAATCGAAAGATCGGTTTATCAATAGACTTGCAGATAAAATCGTTATACTACCAATTGAACAACAATAAACGCTACAGACAATTAAATAACTTTTTCAACATTAAAATTTGATTATGGCTTTTTTTCGCCTGTAACAAATACGCACCAGATGTTCGACCTTTTAATTAGGTACATATCTTACAAATTAAGAGCATAGCTCATATTAGTTCATATCGAATATAATTGCAACATAATAGAGGTCTAAGGTTAAGCAGATCGCCCGACGCAGTAATTTGAAGATAAATTTGGGTTATTGCATTTGTAATTTGGAATAAAACAATCTATTAGAAGTGTAGTCTTTATATTTTATATTATTATACTTTTGTGTTTTAAAAAAATTTTAAATATGCATGTACAAAAATATATTATTGTATAATAAAATTATTCTTCCTCGCAGAAAGAATAGAAACTAATTATTTCTGGTTTCTAGTCAAAATATAATACGAAAGCATTTAATTTTGGATCTGTAAGTTCTTATATGTTGATAAGAATTAATATCGGTAAAGAATGAATTTTTTCAAGTTGCATAATTATAAATCCATCACTGGGTACATTGTTTCTAGACAAGTCAAATTGCTCTAACATTTTGTATTTCACTTTAAATAATATTTTTAACAATTCCAATGGGAAAAAGCTCAGTAAATTGAACTTAAACATAATACAGATCTAGATCTACAGATCAACATAGTTGAAAAGGGAAAATATTAAATAAAAAATTTTAAAAACCCACAGTGAAAAAATATGTAGGAAGGAGGAATCTAAAACTTTCCCCTATATAATGGGAACTACATAAGATTTAGTTAGGTATTAAATTATCATTGTCACGGATATCAACTCGGTAATTTGTCCCCAATAGAATGAAATGAAGAAAAATGTATACATATTATGCTGTGTGCTATGAACGACGTAAAAATCGTTATACATAAATTTTGTTATAAACCAATATTCCTAATAAAAATGAGCTATCACTAAACTTTAAAACAGAGCTCCGTTCCTAAAACGAAAGATTTAGGCTTAGATTTTCAAATGAATTCACAAAATTTTCTTCGAATAAAATTTAGTGATCATTAAATTTTTGCCGTTTAATGAATATTTTGGCACCTATTAAATACTTTATATTCCCTTTAGATTAAAAATTTTATTTTGCATATTGTATTATTGTATTTAGTTGCAAAATCTTTTAACGTATTTGCGGAGTTTTGTCGGTAGAAAATTCATTCGATCTTGAGCTTTTGAATTAGAAAAATATAAGAAGTATTCACGCTTTATTTTATTTGCTATTGTATCAATGTGAATGGTGGAAAAATATCGCCATAGAATAACTATGAAAATATGGAAATTTTACACTCGGTACAACGATAAAATAGAAAATAGAATTAAGCATGAATACCCCTATAATTTTTTCCCACGACACACAGTTACCTTTTAAATAAACTTCAATGTTTTCTGAAATTTAAATTTGCCCATAAAATTTCTCGATTTTAGCAATTATAGTTAATGGCGGGATGTATTTTATAACTAACTACAATTTATGGTATGGCTTTTCATTTGAATTACGACACAAACTCTCAAAACGTTTTATTATTGTTTTAAAAATTACTATTTAGATTTATTTTCTAAAAAACTATAATATGTTGTTATCTTTTGGTCCCGCATATGATTCATTACTAATGAACAATAGGTGTATAATTTCCTGGTATGGTTTGCACCGCGAATTACCTCACCGCATAGAAGCTGTAGCATGTACCTGCACATTATCGTTTTAAGGTAATTAGTAACAAGTGATAATTATGCCACGTGAAAGAAAATCGCACCTCTTTATCATTGGGAGTTTTTTATAAGATCATGCAGAAAAAAAACGCAGTTTCGTCAAAAGAATTTTAGAGCGCTTGCAATAAACCAACCGCAATGTAAATGGCAGTTTCTTTTTGCTCATTTAATGTGATAAACTTAAGAAGATTGTCACTGTTTACCAAGAAGCTTTCTACGGGCTTCAAAAAAATTATTATTTGATCAACTGATTTCAGTGAATCACGCGGTTGTACATTTTTTTTAATTTCTTTATATTTGCAGTCTATTTTTATAACATTAAGAAAATTCTATGAGTTTTATATATTAACCTAGTTTATTGAGCTCCAGTGAACACATACATATATGTAATGTAAATGGTTGATTACATTTTTAACTTAGTCTATTATACAATAAGATTGAGTATTTTATTTTCTAAATGGTAGATCAAAACTATGGTGTCTTTTAAGTCTTCTAGCCTCGTTGCTTTCGTCAAGCAGGTAAAAGGCTAGGAAATTTTCGTGATTACTAAGCCGTTGTAGATAATTTGTGCTGAGTCTGTTTATCTCGTCTTTGACTGGTAGAACATCTGAATTTATATTCGTCTGAATCACTTTACATATGTCTACATATATATGAATAAGTGTATTAATTGATAGTACGTTAATTTGAATATGAAATTATATAATTTACTATCTTAGTATTGCCTTTTTTCATAAAATATGCAAATAAAATTAATAAATCGAAATATTTGCAGTATATGAAATAGTTATCGTGAAATCGAAATCTTTCCAGTATATGAAATATCGTGCTTATAAAATTATTGCAGTTTAATATTTAACTTTGTTGAAATATAAAAAATGCTCGAGTTGCAAAACTTTGATATATAAATACAGGATTAAGTTAAAATTTAATTAATTTTTAATTCGCGAGGTCGAAAATTTGGGCATTTAAATGCAAATTACATAAAAGTTATTTTCTAAATATACTTTTATTCAAAATGTTTTCTATACGGATTAGTCACACACGAAAAAGGCGTACAAAATTTGGTATTTTTATATATACATATATATATAATATTATAACATATACATATAAAACTAAAAATGGAAATCTTTATAGTTTAAATAGTCTTTGGTAGTACCCTTAATCTGTTCTTGAAGCCGCTTATTCTGAATCTGTTATCAAAATTCGAAAATTTAAGATTCCGAATCAATGTTCTGATTAAAATTTCAACTTCGAAAATGAGTAAGACTTTAAATTTGCCTTCAACATTAAAAAACTCTAGATAGTGGAGAAACACATATTTTTTTCTTCAAACAATTTTTAAATTTTATCAGCTTAGTGCAAATTAAGACCAGAATCTAACTTTTATTATCTTTTCAGCACCCACAATGGTAGAACAAGTAGACACATCTTTCATTCCGGATCTTCCAAAGGGTCCACTATGCGTGTACCGCAAAAGAGCAAAATTTGACTGGAAACGTTTGCGACTGATTTTTGAGGAAGAGAAGCAACTCAGGTTAAAGGTATGAATGAAGCATGTGTTGTACTATCGGACTAACTTTTCATTTATAGTACAAAATATGGAAAATTTTAGAGGCTGATCCGCTTTTCACAAAAGCTAAAGTCACGTTATCAGGCGATGAACAGAAACGTGTCGCAGCTATGCAAATGAATAAAATGGCCCATCTGGACATTCCATTAGAAGTCAACAACGAGAGCTATCAAGCGAAAACACGCTACCTAATGAGTGTGAATGAAGCCCTTCACGCCGTTTGTCCGAGTTTGTCTATAAAAATTGCGCTGGGAGTTGGTCTGTTCAACAACGCGCTCCTGGCGATGGGCACGGAGCGCCACCACAAATATTACCACGCCGCGTGGAACAGGGAAGTGGTCACCTGCATGGCAATTACAGAAGTAGCCCACGGGAGCAACACGAAAAGCATCCGGACGACCGCCACCTATGATTCTCAGGCGAGGGAATTTATTATAAATACGCCGGATTTTGAGGCTGCCAAATGCTGGGTGGGCAATCTGGGGAAGACCGCCACGATAGCGCTCACGTTCGCTAATTTAATAACTCCAGACGGCGTCAACCACGGCTTGCACGGCTTCCTTGTTCCTATTCGTGATCCACGAACACTCCGTCCTTACCCAGGGGTCCTTGTCGGGGACATCGGAGAAAAGATTGGTCTCAACGGAATCGACAATGGTTTTGTAATGTTTTCTAATTACCGCATACCTCATGAGAATCTCTTGAATCGAACGGGTGACGTCAACGCGGAGGGCGTCTATGAAAGCGTATTCAGCGAACCCGGAAAAATTTTGGGCGCCGCCCTCGAATCATTTTCCGCCGGCCGAATAGGCATCATGCAGGAGTCCGTCAACACGCTCTCCCATGCCGCAGTCATCGCCGTGCGCTACGCAGCGCTGAGGAAGCAATTCGGGCCAGAAAAGGACGGGCCCGAATTGCCCATAATCGAGTATCAGTTGCATGTTAGTAATTTCTATTTCTGGAATTAGATTTTTATTTATAATACTTCATTCATTGTAGCAATGGCGGATATTCCCATATCTTGCAGCTGCCTGTGTGTTTAAGGTTTGCGTTTATGAGCTGACGAACACATACCTAAGAATAGTCGACAAATCTCAAGCTGATTCTAATGGATTTGAATTATTGGTAAGTTATATTGATAAATGTATCGAAAACCTCATTAATTGTCTATGAAATTATCTTTAATCACATCAATTGAGTAGGATTTATTTTGGAAAAGTGGCTATTTGTGTCAATATTTGATAAAGGGACAGTGTGTCTAGGGACACGATAGTTTTCCTGTGCAGTAAAATTAAAGAATTTCATAAGTTTTTTATAGTACAACGGCAGTGCAATATACTAGCTATATTTTACTGCCACAATTAATTTAATGATTGCCTGCCCATTTGTTAATTTTACTATCAAGTGGGTCTTCTTGCATTAAAGTACATTTCGAGATATGTTACTCTTTGTTTCCATATTTTGGACTGCTAATTTTTATCACCCAATATGTTAATGAACATATAATTGTTGTTTTCATACTAACCGAAACTGAAATATATTGCCGTCTTTTTATAGCCATTCTTAATCTTTGAAGTCGTTTCATTATGTAATTTTTGAACAGAAACATTAAAAATTTGGAAAAATACCCATGTAATTATGGCTCTTATTGAACACGCTGAAATAAAGTTACTAAAATCATGTTTTAATGCAAGTTATTTTGCATTTGAATTTAATTTCTGTCGCAATCAAAAATAGAGCTTAAGCACTTTGATTTATATTTTTTCCCTTAAATATAATTAATGTGAAGCCATTATATCCACAAATATTCAATTTTATTTAATTGAATAGTATATTTTAGGACATTTTACTATAGGTAACCGGTTTGCATGTATAAAAACTCTTGAAAAGTATCGATACCATGCAGTATCAATATTTTTCATCTTTTTTATTCGATAAGTATCGATACTTTTGATTCGATACTGTGTCTCTAGGTGAACCCATAACTTATTTTTATATAAATAAATTTTTTAATGAAAGATAAACTTACACAAAAATTCTAAATTTTGGTAAATTTTATAGAACACTATTGTTTTAAACTTTGATGTTGATATTTCTTAACCTGGTTGGCCACTTTCTGAAAAACAGATTAAAGTCAGGGAATTTTCATTGATCCATAATATTCTAATTATTTCCACGATGACGAACCTTATTCTCATTATTTCGAAATTCTTGATATGAATATGCGTTTTGGGTGGCACATAATTCAATTATCAAGGACTTATGCTTAAGACCCTACTTTATGGAGCATAGCCCATATGGCGCTCTAGAGTATTATTAGGCTATTAGCACGAATTAATTCGGGTTTATATTATAATCTGAGATTGTAGATATACGTAAAAGTAAGATAATATTGTGAGAAAATCTAAGTTAATTCAATGTGTAAATTAGGCTGCCTTACAATTACAAGAGTATTTGAAATGGTTAGTTTATCTGCAAAGTCTAAGCAAAGAGTAAAATATAAAAGAATATTTTGGTTGGTTGTCCTGCACTTCGTGAGTTTATGGAGGATGGTAAAGCGGCACTAAAATATAATTTTATTTTTTTATTCTAGTAATTGCCCTAATAACCTAAAACCTACCTTACCTAACGCATTTACCTTACGCGTACTTAAATGTGAAATATATCGTAACAAACCCTAACGCTATTACTTTCTTTCGAAAATGTCTCTCAAACCGTTGTTATAAAACGTACGCTATTCTATACATATAAAAAAATCTTAAATAGATTGAAATATTTTTTGAAAAAATGCTTGCTAAGTAAAATGGCATTGTATTATTCGTATTTTATCGTTTGTAGTAACAGCTACGGAACCCTACACTAAGAATAGCCCGAAATGCTCTTGACCGCTTTTTAAAGAATTATTTGGATTTGATTGTATTGATGAAATCCTTAAATTTGAACATTGGGTTTTTTTAGGGAATAAAAAGTTATACCTACAATAGATAGAATTGTCCTTGAAGATGTTGAATTTAGTTTCAGAAATCAGATTTATAAATTTTTTTAGTTATGTGATGTAAGCTGCTTTTAAAAACTAATTGACTTTATAGTGCAGAATGTTATATTAATAATTCTTGCATATTTCAGTCGCAAGCAGTTTCCGAAGTTCACGCAGTCATTTCTTCCTCGAAGCCTTTGATATCGTGGACTGCAAGAGACGCCATTCAAGAGGCTCGTGAAGCGTGCGGTGGACACGGATACTTAAAGGCGTCTAATTTGGGTGAACTGCGGAACAATCACGACGCCTGCTGCACGTACGAAGGAGACAACAACGTCTTGGGTCAGCAGACGTCCAACTGGCTTCTTCGCCAGTGGGATGGTAAGGTGGAGAGTCCGGCGGAAACCGCCAATTTTATTACTCGCAGAGACGAACTTTTGAGAACCAATGCTGAAACAGTTCTAAGGAACACTTCAGTGGAATCGATGGACTGTAAGTAGCAACAACTTTTCGATATTTTGACCTCATTCGATAATTTTTAATATTTTAGTCGTCATATCCTGCTACGAGTGGCTGTTGTGCCATTTGCTGAACAAAACATCGATGGAGACGAAGACAGCTATTAACAACGGCATGCACAAATTCGACGCACGAAATAACTCGCAGGTTTACAGCGCAAGGGACTTGTGGAAGGGATACGCCGAGTACTTTGCACTCCGGAGTTTCCGCGATCGGTTTAAGAAAATGAATGTGTCCACCGATTTGATGGATGTTTTGCATTTAGTTTATTTAGTATATGGATATTGGTGCTTAGATAAGCACATGACTACATTCTACCAAGGCGGTTTCGCTACAGGTCCAAAATTTGTAGATTTAATTCGCACACATCTTCTCAATAAATGCGCACAGTTAAAAGATGTTGCAGTATCTGTGGCCGATTCCATTGCTCCTCCAGATTTTGCTTTAAATTCTGTTATAGGACGATCTGACGGACTTTTGTACCAGAATCTTCAAAATGAATTTATGACGAATCCAGGCGCTTTCGAGAGACCCTCATGGTGGAAAGACGTCCTCATTCCTCAGCCTAAATCAAAACTATAAAGTGCATTTTCTCCCACAGGTTTACACAGGTCTTTCAATAGCATTTTTACATGCTAAAAGCATATTTTTTATACAGATTTAATATTATTGTTATACATTTGTATTTGTACTATGTTCTCAGAATTTATACATACATTGAAAGTTTAGTACTAAAGTATAAAGACACTGTTTTAGTCCCCAAATATACTCTCTGTTATTTTTCTGCCACAGATGGTAAATGTTGGTGTAATTGTATAAACATTATTTAAATAAATATTCTCGAAACACACCATACAAAATTCTTTTTCTAGAATTCATACACTTATAAGACTAAACGCTTCATAATATCGATTAATATTTTTATTATATCAATCCTTACTAACGATTGTACTCTAAAAACAAACGTATACCTGTTGTGTTATTATTATTTAGGTCTAATTGTAAGAGAAAATTTGGTTGTTTTCTTGATCATTGAGAAAATGCAACAATAGTTGGTCACTAGAATATATTTTTAAAAATCACCTCATACTTAAATATCTTTTTTTTCGTATTTCAGATACAACACATATTTTTAATAAATAAGTAATAAAAGCCTTCATGTGTTATTATAAAGTTCTGGATGTAAATACGCCTTTAAAAATAAATTTAAACTTTATTTTTTATTACCTAAAGTTATATTTTTGAGGCTATTGTGGATTTGTAAAGAGCATTCGAGTAAATGCTCCATTAGAATTAAGATATTAATGCAAAACAATACAAGATAGTTTGAAATTCATGCTGTAGGATCAGATTCTTATTAGTGCTGCGAATATTTGAATTAATATTTAGAAAGGTAGCTCTCTTTATTATTTGCACTTCAAAAATATGTGTAGATATCTTACAATTAGTTATATAAGTTCACATAATTATGAAATAAATGTGAAATATATGGTAGTTAGAAAAACCCAAGTCTTTGTTCTGAGAAATGACTACAAAACTTGAAAATCCCCGAAATTGTATACTTTACAAATATGTCTGGTTCCTTCATTTTCTCAATATTTTGATCGTTTTCATGATGAACATGAGCAGATCAAGACGGGATCAAAGACGTTGATATAAAAAATCAAAGCAGATAAAAGCGAAGCTAGCAATAGTTCTTCTCTTGGATATACCTTTTTATTAAGACTAACCAGTAGGGAGGAATTAAATTCGAAACGAATTTTGTAGACTTCTTTTATCTCAAAGTTGTGTTGGTTTTTTCGAATGCCATAATAATCATAAATTTTTGGCCTAAAAAATTTACATCTACAATTTTTCATTAAGATTTATGGGAAATTATCTGATTCTTGAAGAATTAAATTTTGTATTCAAAGAAACCCTTAACTTTTGTAACATTTAACAAACACATTGTCCTGAGATAAGCGATTTTTGACGCCCTTATGCCAAAAACATGAATGTGAACATTTCCTGGTTTGGGTTTATTAGTTATAATATGATGAGTCGTGAATCACGAACGTTCAGGCAGTGTGGGAATAGCACTTTTATACTACGCTAATAAGCAGAATTTTAATTTATCAGGGAAATAAACGTTAACGTGGTACATTTTCCTAAAGTTTCAAATTTTTAAATTAATTTGCGGAGGACGATATGATTTCATTATCATAGTGCCTTTTTCACTGTATTTGTATTAGTAGTCTCTCGATCCATACCTGATTAATAAGAAATTTTATATCATTCGACATCTAGGTACAAGTCACCTAAAACAATATTTTGCTTCATTCAGATTTCTTCAGATTGAGCAATTAAAATGAATATCTTTATTGCTCCCTTCAATATGCATTACTATTTATTCATCATGAGAATTAATCATTATTTGTATTCTAAATTTTAAAGTTATTTTGTACACTAAAGTAATTTTTAAAATTTTCAAATAAATTCTCGAACTTTTTAAACGTTTTGCATAATTCTTAGAGTAGATTGGATTTAAAAGTAGTATTGGTACTTTTATTTCTCAATATTTCTCAGAATCAGTCGACGCCTTCATAGCTTTTAAGAGAATACAGGGTGTCAACAGCAAATCGATGCTGATAGCACATAGTTTTTGATATAACGCAGCATGCAATTTTGTAGATTGTGTATAAGATTGTAGTGATAAACTTCAAATTGAAAACAATTGAATTGAACATACCAAGGAACAGAATTCCTTAAGAATATTTCCGAGATAATCGGACATCAATTAGTCTAGTCAGAGTGTACTCTAAATAAAATTTCAAAACATTTATCTCCAAAACGATAGAAATAATATAAAATCATATCGTTAAAATAAGCTTGAATTTCCTATTGAATTCATCAAATTATCGTTCATAGCGTTGTATTTCCTTAAACAATTTTCAAAATTCGGTTGGCAACTTGTTTTATATTTGACGCAAATCTTTTATAATTCTTTTTTTTTATTATTACAATACCAGTCGAGTAATGCAAGATAATTTACCAGGATCATAACCAGTATTGGTACTTCAAAAAATTTGAATTACTACTAATTAATCATTACCGTACTAACAGAAACATTACTTAGAATTACACGGCATTATTTAATATAACTTAACTATATCTGGCGTTATTTAGAAATTTCAGAATTACTCAGCATTACTCAACATTACTCAACTAATGCTGAGTATTATCGGATAATGTTGCGTAATGTTTAGGTAATGCTAGGTAATATTAGGTAATGGTGAGAAATTTTGAGTAATGCTTTTATTAGTACGGTAATGGTGAATTACCAATACCATTGTTTGTAGTAGTAATTATATTTTTTTTAAGTATCAATACTGATAATTTGTCTTGTGCTTGTAGTGGTGTAATGTAATTATTTTACTATGCTATTATAGCTCCTGTTATCTCAAAAACCGTCATATTTTCCTAGTGTAGGTATTTTTTATTTAGTCTTAATATGCCTTCCTTGTTTAAAAGTAAATATCCATATATTTTATATTAATAATAAATTCAAAATTAGTATTGGTTCGATAAAGTATTGTAAAAAAACTATTAAAAGTTTTACTTATCTCTAATTAATTAATAGTTATTTAAGACCATGGTTAACCTGCTAATCAAATTTTCCCTCATAATGTATTTTTAATTTGGAAAACTAAATTTGTTAACGAATTTTGGAATTTTTTTATTTCGGGCTTGTTCACATCTGGTTATATTCAAGAGGCTACTCGTAATCTATTATAAATGCGCAGTGTCTTAAATAAAATGTTGTCGTAAGAGTAGAATATATAAATACAATCAAATACTTGAAACGCATTAGTTCAGCAAATTTCATATTTAAAAAGATGAACTTCAACCGAAAGAAAAAATAAGAACCATTATAAGGAGGATTTATTTATCTAACACGCCCCTTATTCCAATAAAATTAGTTAAATTGCAAAGAAGTAGTGCAAAAATTATCATAATTTTTTCGTAAGAATCGATTTATAATGGCGTTTTATACCTTGTTCGCTTCATTTAGTTTTGGGCAGTAAAGAAAATACGTCATGTGGTTTTAATTTATGCTGATGTAGGTTTACGTGACTCAAAATATATGAACCTATATATTTTTTGCCAGTCAAGATGATTATGATTTTAAAACGGCGAGACACAAGGGATCCACAGTGAAGGCTAGCGAAATTAGTTCGATGAAATCATACTAATTTATATGCCTGTACCCATTTGGGTTTATTTTTTTGGGGGAAATGTGATGGGAAATTCCTCTGTAATTCGAACAACCAGACAGACCAGTCGTAAAAAATTTGACTGGAATAGCATACTCAAAACATCCACATACACACAAAGATTGTGAGCAGTTTTGGATCGAGAAACTTTATTATTGATTCGTTATTATAGATCTTCTTTGTGAAATGTTCAAAACAAAAAAAGAAAACATTATTCAAAATTAAGCCAGTTATATAATGACAAGACTTTTGAATTCATTATACATTTTTTCAGTTTTTTACCTTATTCTTAATTAGCATTTTTGTCTTCTTATCTTGAAAATGTATCTCTTGACTCTGTTAAGTTCAACATTTTCTTAATTGATAAACAAATCTACACACATTATTGGTTAAAATCCAATTTTAGAACAATTAAAATTAATGTTTTGAATTTTGACGTTTTTTTTTTAAAAGAAAATTATATGTACATAGGTGACCAATTTATTGATACCTACCTACAAATTTTACACGCTTGCATATTGAATTTGCAATAAAAATCATTCAATTTCAGTAAATATCTTTCATATAAGGGATTTTAGTTTTTGATAGTACATACATATATGTATGTATGTAGTTTAATTAGTTTTTCACTTAACCTCTTCATAATTTTAATTTTTAACAGAACTGCACTGCTGTGAATTTTTAAGTAGTAAAAAGTATCAGTAGAAAAAGAAAGATACCCTGGGATACTTAAGGGTTTCTCAGTATTTATTGGGATATTTACAGGGTGTTTCGTTCATACATAAATGTCTAAAACAAAGAGTTTGATAAAAGACATCAAGACGATTAATTTCAACCGTGGAATATAAAGTCTGATTCACTACTGTTGAAGATGATGATTTTTATATTTTTCTTATTAAGTTTCTTTACCAAAATTGGTGAGAAGTGGAGCATAAAATTGTTATAAATAATAATTTTGTACCAATTCGCTACTAAGCCACCTTTCTTAATTGATTAAACAATATTTCACTTAGAAATCGGTATGTAAATTTTTTGCGTAACCATTACAAAACTGATATACTAATAGTTGCTGAAAACTCAAATACTAATTGCTGATAAAGCTATTTTTAGAATTTAAAACAAAATTTTGTGATATATAAATAAATAAACCTTAACTATAAATCTATTTTAATAAAATCCTTTTAAGTTGAGAGTTTTTGTTTTACACCCTATGTTGGAGTCGCTATTTTGAATTTCAAAAGGAAATTTTTAATCAGGAATCCTAAAAATTCAGAAAAGAAAACAAAGTTAACTACAGAGACTAAATTTGAAATCTTAGCTAACATACATTTTATAAAATAGACCTTTAGAATCCTAGGTAATATAGCACCTTAAATAAAGCTGAGTCTTATAAAAAAGTGTGTTTTTCAACCTCATTGACATATACAAATCGAAAGTTCCTTCCCTCTTGCATTCAGCCCTATAAAATTTTGTCATAAATTAAGTTTTATGAAATCTTGTAGGGTTTATTCGTTTATATGTTTCAAAACGTTCAATACCATTTTCTGGGAAAATTATGATGATTTAGATATTTAAGTTTGTAATTTAATTTAGTTTCCGCGTTCGAGGGTTGTGAGAAACGGACCTTAGTAACGATAGTGTGCATATTGTATAGTCAAATATTTCATCAATTTTACATGATTGAACATTTTTTGTACTGGACTTATTAATGATACTGATAAGATTCGGTTGTAATGGAAAGGCGTTGACTTATTCAAATGGTTAAAAAATCAAGGAACATATAAAAAGGCAAATTAGATATAAAAACAAAATACACTAAAAGATAACGAAGAGAATGTGAAGAACAAGAACCGAAAGAACCTCTTTTAAAACTTTGAAATTCTGCTATAAATGAAACTGCCGAGTCATATTCGTAACTTTGCATCTAATAAACATGACTTAGAACTATAATGAAAACGGGGAATCACAAAAAATGTATGTAGGTAGATGGTTACAAAAGACCCCATTCCACGAAATCTAAAATTTAGCCCGCTTGAGTTTGGCCCTCACTTCAGTGTTTTTATATTATTTTATTTTTTATTACGACATTTCACATTACACAAGTTACGTAATTCATAAAAACCTAAAACTTTAGAGCTTTACTTCAATATTCTTTAAAGTGTTAATTAAAAAAACCGACATTTCATAAAAATTTCGCTTGAAGTGTTCAAATAGTTAAGAAGCAATGAACTGAGCTGCAATGCTTGGCTATTTAGCATTGATAGTTTCATTGGCATACAACCAGTTTACTTACAATTCTATTTGCACAAAAAGTTTATGTTTAAAATATAAATTTCAGCTTTGGCATTTATTTAAAAGTATACTAATTTATATTTAAGTTTGAATGAATTGAACGACTTGTGGACGTTTTTTCAAATTCTTGTTGATTTTATTTCTCAAACTCTAAATTTGTAGAAAATTTTACTATTTTTTACTATTGTAGTTTTGTACCTATATTTTAGTTCTGTTTTTAAACCTGTTTCATTTTATTTTTAAAAATAAGTTTTTATTTGTAGCTTCTGAATGGGTCTGAATGTACAAAATTGATAAAGTAACGTAAGTTTGGATTCAATATATGGCATTTTTATAATACAAACCATAAGTGATGTTGCCGAACAAGTAATTTATTATTTCTTATAGATTTTTCCCCATATATTATGAATTTTATTATAAAAATGTTCGATCAGCTCATATTTCGAGAAAAATAGAGAACACAAAAGACCATATTTTGACCAAATTTGAAATCAGCAACTGTGAGAATCCACTAGTACCTACCTATTTTTATTATGAGATTGCAATGAAATTTAGTATTAAGACTTAGGAGACCCCATTATAAATTATAAAAAAATGCTTACAAGCTGTATTTGAAATCAGTAACACTAAGAATGCTAAAAATGTATTTAAATTGTAGAACATTTATTATTTTATCTTCATTTTACCCATTTACTGTGATAGCTCCTAACCCCAGATTTTATTTACATTTATCCATTGTTCTATTCTATTGCTATTCAATAAAAAAAGAATTATCAAAATCGGTATACGCGTTCAAAGTTATGCACGAACAGAGATATAAAAAATACATACGTACATCTCATAAGATTTAAATCGATAACTTCATCTTTTTGAAGTCGTTTAAAAATTGTTGAGGTAATCGACGGTTTGGCCATTATAATTCGACCATTTGGTTTCCGTGTTTCCACTTTTGGTAGGGAACCCTAAAAACATAATCAATAGAGTTGTGTCATTCGTAAATGACCCAATAATAAAATAGTAGAGCAAAAAGCAAAAAAAATAGTATCCTGTTTACAATAATTACTACGTATGTTGTAAACTGCGTCGTGTTTTATATAATCTTATGATCTCTTAGAAGTATACCAAAATGCAGTGACGCTGAAGTTTTCAAAGAAACATTTTAATTTAATATAATATTTGACCAGCTTTATGTCTCATAGATGGATATAATTGATAGGAAACATGCAGAGTGTGCTAATTACAACACATCGTGAGCTTATTAAAATGTGGGGCTTTCCATGGAAGATCATAAGGTACATCTAAAACCAATTTAATTTTAATTTATAGCTCGACCTTGCTAAATGAGATGACAATTCACAATTATGAAGCAATATCTGATTAAGAATAATCCGTTCCTCATGATAGTTACCAACAAAAAAATGTGTTAAAATTCCCATCACCTTTTAACCTGCGACTTATTTTACTTGTCACGGAGGATACCGTCATACCCCCTCACCTTATCAATCTCCTTAAAAGTGAGAAAAAGTAAATTGCGGCAGCACGACACGATTTTAAGGAACTAACGAGTTTCCTCCCTACTAAATAGAACTTTGCATCTAGATTTAATTTGCGAAAATGGGAGAGGTCGGCACGTGACGAGTTTTTCGAGAAGAATGTTAATTTAAAGTGTTGAACTTTTTGGGTCACGTTCCCTCTATCCGGTAGTAGTCATTGAGTTCATACGGAAATTACCCTTAATGAAAGTATTGATCTGACTACAGGTTTTAATTGAATTGACCCCAAAAGAGTGCTCAAACTTGCAACTGTCTGTCCTGCAATCTTCCAATCGATGCGATCAAAGCTCAGCATTTCGATGCTTCGCTGGACAGAGAGAAAGCCGCGATATTGCGGTAACGATTTGCGGTCGAACATCAAGATCTTGATCACGCCTCAGCCGATGATGCTCTATGATCAGATGAGTCGATCATGGTCAAGGTCACGCCGATTTGCGATGTTTTGAGGTTCGATAAGCATTAGAAGCTAGCGATGAAACCTAATCGGTTTCCGATTTCTGTCGCGATCTATCTTTTGCGGAATTGAATAGCGCACAGAATTCAATAGCAGTAAAAGAATAAAAGTGGGCACTGAAGGCATCTTCAGTCGCGCACAGGAAAGCTCTTCACTTTTTGCTTCTCTTCATTTTTAATGAAAAATAACTCGTCGATCAGGAAAGTTATAAAAGCCGGCGAAACTCACCTGGGTTAGTTTATTCGTGGTGAGAAATTGTTCTTAAGTGGTGCTGCCTGAGCAAAGTGAGACATATCAGAAACGTAAACAAAAAAGTATGCAAATTTGTTCTTGTAACTTTTAAGTCGAAAGAACTTTTTAATTTTTAAGGCAATTCGAATTCAGTTAATTACGACTGAGAGTGATTGAGGAATTGTGTTAGTTTTGAACTTATTGTGAAAATTTTGTTCAATTTATGCCCAAGGTAGTTTTGATGTGGTGATGATTTTGCAAGAAAACATACATTACCCAGAGGTTACTTCGAATTTCTCTGAAAATTATTTAAAATTTTTTAGAGGTCGTTCGTAGTACGAAATTTGTTTTGTGATGTCATTCCTTTTTTAAAACTAATGATAAATCGAAGTTACTAAAAGGATTGTGGGTGTTTTGAGTTTTTTATGTTAATTGAAACTGTTAAAACAGGTTTAGTTGCGGTAATTGACTTAACGAACTGTAATCATAAATTATCAATACCATTAAGACATGATTTACAATTTTATAAAAAATACTGAGTAACGCACCGAAGTTAATTGAAAATGCATCTTTTAATATTATTTTCAAGCGGATCTCGAATTCAATTTGTAAATTTGGAAATCCCACAGGCTGATGTTATAACAATTTCATCTCACGAAGTATAGGCAAGGACTTTGTGTAAAAACTGGTTCCAGATGCAGTTTAAAAACTTGTTCTGATTGGTTGTTAATAAATGGAAATTATGGAAAATATATTAACAGATTCAAGTAATGTATTCTTAGCTGATTCGAACATCGACCAGTGATTAGGGTCATTACCCCTATAATCGATTGATCTGAATCCAGAACAAAATTGTTTATATTTTCTAATTAATTAATTTAAATAATTTTTGGCTAAACGTTGAATGATTACGAAGTTACGCAATTTAATTTTTTTAATACGTAGGAAACTAATTCATAATAATATTTTTTGATTAACAATGCAAGAGATATTTGTTGTCTTTTTTTAAATTATATTACGTAATATATCGAACGTTTCTTTGCTTATTTCATGGTGGTATAAAGTATTCAAAATCGTGGAGAGACAAAAACTTCTCAAATAATAATATTCATTAAGAATTTTTATAAAAATAACAAACAGTCATATAATATTCAAATTAGCGCAATATTTGGCAACGTAATAGAAAAGCCAGGTAACTATTTTAATAGATTTTAAATCCTAATTTTACAAAGGCTTCAAATGATAGATTTTAATTGGTAGTACTAATATACCTTTGAAACATAATAAAAACCTTGAGAAGTGATTAAGGTTATAAACTTCAATCTAATTTTTATTTATGTTTATACACACTTACTTCTTTAAACTAGTTTTGTTTTCCACAAGCAAAAGATGTTGTTTTGATACTATTGGAAGAATAAAAGACATAAATTTTGGAATTACTAAATATTTTAAAAAAATGGGTTATTTGGTATTCATTGTGTGAAGAAGTGGTAGAGGTCGGTTTATACGTTTGAAACTTTTATGTAAATATAACGCAGACCGCAATGAGTTTATCACTATTTTATTCAAACCAACCAGTTTATTTTGACGTACTTACAAAAGTTGTATATGTATGCTCATAAGTATGTCTAAGTTTAATAATAATATATATTTTATTCTTTTGAAACTTATTGGAATCACGAGATTTATCAACATTTAATATTTTTAGCATAAGTTATAATTTTTTGTAGGTAAAATTATTGCAAAAACTTTAAAGAATTTTAGATAGTTATCTAATGGTTGTCCGAAATAATTCAAAAATATCGATTTCTTCAAAGAGAGACCATCAAATTACATAAAACATAGAATTGGATTAACTTTTTTACCTATAATTTCTCTAACGAAACGATAGTTACGCATTTATGATAAACAACATTTTTTAAATAGTTGATCTCACTTTACTAGTTCTCTGCTACCAAACGATCAGTTGCGATTTAAATACTGCCTTATGGTAAAGCAAACAAAAAATCCGGACAAAAATTATAACTTTTAAAATAGTGCCAGAATTGGACCTTACATAAAAGTACAAATTATGGTCAAATTTATTGGTCTTGAGAACGTATTTTACCTGTTTGATCTTAACAAACAGAATATTGTTCGCAGTAGATTCGTAAAAACCATATGAAATTCATTAGTTCCAGAGAGATTGTGATCAATCAAATAAATCTGGGACAAAGTTTGTAATTTTCTTTTGAATCCACTTTCATATTGTTTGGTAGAATAACGATATAACTTTAGCAATGGCAAAGAGAACTTTCCTCACCGTTATGTAATTTGCTTATTGCCATGAGTAGAATACTAAATAAGTTAGAACAAGAAATGGAATCAACATTCCTTCAAATATTGCTTAAATGTATGTAGTTTTACTAGAAAGTCTTCTTCTTGAGACTTGATTTCACAACTACAACTTAATACGCTACCTCTGTAGATACAACTGAAATTTTTCTATTACATAATTTCAATTTTTATTGTTTAAAAAAATTTACTCAGTGCAAGAAATGCCTTGTTTATTAATTGCACCTCTAAATCAAACAGCAGTTTAAATTCAAGTGAATATCATAAATAGATAAATTTAAAAAAAATCGTCCAATTATTTAATAAGTAACGCAATAAATAAAATATAAAACCTATGTACATATGCACATTCTATATTCGTAGTCGGGGTAATGCTAGATCATTAAAGCATTAATCATTTTATGTTCATTATTAAATTAAAATATGCACAATAATTAAAATGATAAATCAATTGGCAACTATGATTTCTCCTCAAAATTTACCAAAAATATTAAACTAAGGTTAAACAGATCAAATGGCAGAAAATAAAATGCATAAAAATAAATTCGTGAACCGTGATAAATTCTGATTTATTTAAACACAATTCAACATTTTATTCTAGGTTCTAATTAGGCGCCGAATCGCGTCGCAAACGTTATTAAATATGCCTCATTAGGAATCGTCATTGACCTTGCCCGCGAACTAATTACCAAATTGGCATTGTCTGCTATTCAGTAAATCATCAGATAATATTATGATGTCAGATTATTTTTGAATGAATATAAAAATAAGCTGTGTTCTTCAAAAGGACGAAAAATTGCATAATTTTGTTGAAAATTTACTTCATCAATTAAAAACTAAAATTTATTTCACGATAATTTCGCAACAATTGGTTGGGTGGCATGTAGTTAAGAAGCTTAACGTCGTTTAAAAGAGATTATATCTTTTAAATGTTTTTTTAATAAATTTTGTAATTATAATGTATTATGTTTTCTGTTCGTACTATTAAAAAATAATCTCTTTGATAAATAAATCTAAGAAATTGAAATAGACACAGAAATGCTCTTAGCAGATTTTTTTGGAAATTCATTTTGTTTTCGAGATTTTAACTATTTATAATTTAATTGTATGTCCATTACTTTGTACTACTTAAGGCAATAGGATTTTAAATTTTTTTTATATAAAACTAAATAGGTTTTGTTCCAATGCTGCTATTTTGCGATAAATAAAAAATGATTATAAAAACTCTTTTTTGAATCGTAAATGATTAATTTATTTACAAAACAAATTTGAGAAAATTTCGTTATTCCTTAATATTTTAAGCCTAGACAAGCAGGCTAAATCTCAAATTATGAAAATCGGTGTAGCAATTTGTGCGATTTAGCTAAATAAATAGCATGTAATATCTAACGAAAATTAAG
The DNA here is from genome assembly GCA_963920795.1 of Eutolmus rufibarbis. NCBI lineage: Eukaryota > Metazoa > Arthropoda > Insecta > Diptera > Asilidae > Eutolmus > Eutolmus rufibarbis. The sequence continues at coordinate 33,957,758 of OY987207.1, read as the reverse complement.
TCGAGTTTGAGTGCGGTGGAGCTTGAGGAAAATTAGTAAAATACATAGTAAAATGGTGTCATTATAATTTGTATAATGGTGTCATTCTTTGGCGTCAGACTGTTTCTTAATTGTCTTTTTGTCATCTTAAAATGAAATTCGAGTTTTGCGTGCCCATCTCATCGGAACTAAGGGAGGTACTCACATCACATCCTCTTCCAGACGAGCGCTATATAAACTTTTTGCGGAAATAAACAAACGATGAGTTCACGTACTTGACCCCGCCTCTGAAGCTCTCGCTGTATTCCGCCTTATTAGAATAATTCGTGTGCTTAGCTTAGTCAGTTCAGAAATTAAATATTTGCTTACGCAGAAAATTTTGAGCTGGCGAAGAGAATTTGTTCCTCATTAACTCGTTAAACTTGAACTTTGGCAGTGACTTCTCATGGCGTCGCACTTTCATTGAGGCACGCTTTTGATTTACAAAGTAATTTATATGCATAGCGCCGTTTAGTTAGTGTTTAATCTTTTACTACTTTACTACTTCCAATTTCCCTCTTTATGTACTTTCTGTTTAATATTCTATTTTTAGTTCTTTAAGGTGGTTTTTTCTGAGTTTTAACTTTCGAAGAACTTGCTAAAGATTTTTCTTCACGGAAACGTTACAGATAAAAATCATTTTATATCAATATCAATATTAATATTAAGCCAATATTTATGTTATATTTAAGAACTCGAATTATTCATTAAAAATATAAAAAATGGGGCAAAAATTTAATCAAGCGAATGCTAATTACCTCTATTAATTAGAGAATACACTGCATATTTGCACACAATATATTTCAAAATTTAATAATGATTTCATGTTGGCATTATACTTTATTTAGTGGTAAATTTAAATAGCTTCTGGCAAAGTAAATCGTTTTAAACACAAAAACTCCTCTTTGGGGTTCCGCTCACCAATGCCATTTATTATAATTGCCATAGTTTCAAAATTTGTTTACATTACACTTACATTTAAACAATAACATTATATCCCTTTTATTAGTACAGATCTGTATTTGAGACTTAAATGCCTGTTTTAGTCTGGGAAGTAATTTATCAAATAAAATATAAAATTAAATATCGCGACCGGTTACATTAATTAATTAATTAATAATAATTCATATAGGCAGTATTAAACTGTTTTTGCGGTAAATAAATAAATTGTGGCAGTAAAATGTTAATTTAAAAAATTTGAATAGTTATTTTAATTCCACAGCGGCAGTACATAACCTAATCGAGAGATAAATTAATGAAGATAGTTAGATAATAGTTCAGCAGTTCTCGGCGTTCGGTATTCTAGAAGCACGTATTATTTTAATCAATTAAAGTTTATATTAATTCAAAACACTAACACGTGCTGGGCTGGGCGAAAAATATTCTAGAAGTAGGTACGCATAGTAAATAACTATTTACTGAAAATTTATCTTTTACAAAAGTTGTAGAACTACTTAATCCAATATTTCTAGTGTACAGATTCTGATTTAGTAATTGCTCATGCGTTACTGCCCTATTGTATTTTCACGTACTCAAGTATTTATTGAGCTACTTATTTCAAGATATTTAACTCCTCGCTTCTATGTGTTTTACTGCTCATATTTTATCGCCATTGTTTATTATATTATACTACGATTATCTAGTTTTTAGAGTGTTTTCATAATGTTTTCCCATTTTTGCCCACGGAATTTTTACACTGAAATTCATGATTAAAATTGATTCGAAAACAAATTGAAATAAAAAATATTAAGACTATCGAAATGATAAAAAAAGGATTAGGGTTATCGTTAAATAAGAGAATACCCAAGAAACACTCTACGAGGACAAATGTAAATCGTAATTGTTAGTAAAGTTTTATTATTATTAGTTTTATGAATATTATATCTGCATTATTACTTCTCTGATGTGTAAGCAGAGTAGACCATGATTAAGTTATGTATTGTATAAAACATTCATGGATTTGATAGAGCGTAATCTCTTATTAAAAATTGAAAATGAGACTAGTCATATTCTCTTAAAAATTTTTGAAGATTATTTTGTAACTTACTAATGGATATGATTCAAAGCTTATTCAACAGATGGATAATGATGTTTGAGAATGCTTACTGAAACACTCTTCCATTCTCTATACATATAAAAAATGCAAATCTGAATTTAACTAACCGAAAATTGTTTTCAAATTTTCCACAAAATAAAATGTGAAAAGCAAATGGTACAGACATTTAGATAAAGGATGTTTATTTAATAAAATTAAAAATAATACGCAAAGTGTGAAAAACAATGCCTTCCTTAACAGCCGCTACATAAATAAACGACTAGTTAATCATTTTAAAATGTTTTCTAATTAATACTTAATTGTTATTTCTACTTTTCTTCTACAGGTTAAACATGTGGAATATTGTTTTAATATGTGTGGGAGTACTTGGGGCCTGTCACGGTAATTTAATATATAATTTTGAATTAAATTAAATATTAATTGATATTGAATTCATCAAGCGTATAGCGAAACTAAAACTGGAAAGGGATACGCAAGTGCGTCTTCAGGGACCGGTGCGTATGCAGGAGGAGGAACCTATGGCACTGGAGTGCCATTCCCGATCCCGCCGTTCCTTGGAAGTGCCGGAATTGGAAATCAATTAGCTCAGTATGTTGAGGATTTACACAATCAACAACTCGCGTGAGTGTTGGCTAACAATCATACCATTTTCATATTCTAACAATTATCTCAAAATAAAGCCGTCATAATATTTGGAAAAGTATGTAAACAAAAATTTTATTAAATACATTATAAACAAGGCATGCTTAAATAAAACAAATTTTAAGATTATCTTCACTAAAAAAAATTAAAAATTGAAAACTCAACTCATATTAACAGCAACATTTTTATTTTCAAAATAAATCTTTTTTTTTTAATTACGTCTTCAATCTTATGGTGCAAACTTAAAACTTATCTTTCCTTTTTATTATAATAACAAATAAAAATACAAAAACATATGTATATTCCTTATATTAACTTAACTCTTTATAAATATTTATGTATAAGCTTAAAAGTGTTACATGATTTTAATGTTAAATAGGTGGGTTGGTATACAAAAAAATATTATTTTAATAGAGAATTGCTAAGATCTCAATTTAAGAACATTTGCATATTTTTCATTGAGAAAGTTTCTTAGCAGTCATAGTAAGTCACAGAATTTGTCGTAACTAATTGAACATTCTATAACTTTTAAACATGTTATTTTTATAAAACGCAATCTCTTTTTCTAGACTTTCACTCGTTTTCGTGAGTTGAGCGTTTATTTATATACTCTTTTCACTCCGCTCCACACTTAAGGGAACTGGTGAGTGATAGTTTGAGATAATGCAAAGAGCATTTATACCAAACATGAAGTCTAAATTTTTTTTCTGAAGTAACATTCAATTAATTGTCCTATTTATACCCATTTGTTGTATATAAAAAAAGAAGAGAGAATTTGGTTAAAGACCCTATATGATTTATTCAGCTTCATATCATGTTTACAAACAAAATAATGAAAAAGCTCATGGGGTATGTATCTGTGTATATTCCATAAAACAAACTTTCACTAGTATTTTTAATAACGTCGACCCCAGTTATTAGACCCATAATATCGTGTACCATTTTCTGCTTTGTACATTACTTAATTGTTTCTGCACCTTTAAAATTTTCTTTAGAACATTTCATTAAGTCAACGCATCAAACGACTTCTCCATAAAATCATTGGGATTGAAATGTCTTAAGCAGATTTTAATTATTTAAAATTAAATATATCGGTGTCTTATTTAGCTCTAAGACCCGATGCAACTCTCAACATGTCTCAGCTTCTCACAAAAATTCCCGAGCTGTAGCTGCGAGTTCGTCTCGAGCATGTGGTCGCGGTGGACCGCATCGAGCCAGAGTATCCGGTCATCCTGTTGGTTTCTCCGCACCTGCAGCACTGAATAGGCAGGTTTTGCGATGGTTTCGTATTATAATCCTTATTTTTTTTTATCATATTATGGTATTTCCATTCTAAAAACCATCTCTGACACCTCTGACATCTCTGTCACCAAGCGTTTTTAAGCTATTAATAATTTACTGAACAATAATTTCCATCTCTTTCGTTACATTTTTCGTTACGGGGGAAATTAAATGATCAGAGCAACGGTTACTAGTGAAGTAACCTACAAGCTTTAAATTATTTCATAATTGCAAATTTTAACTATCTTTCTATCGTTTTCTTCCCTTTCCTTGTCTATTTAGCTACGGTGTTGAGAAAGGAATTCCTTGTAAATATAATAACTTTATAATAATATGCGCCTATGTACAAAGACAGCCCATTTATTTTCGCTTTCGCATAATGTGGATAGTGGTCTAATATCAATGACATATTTATCAATAATATAATACTAACTCATTATTCAAGAAATGACGATGTGAGAAAAAATACTTCTCACAATTTCTAATGGCCTAATAATATTTCAGCAGTTTTCCTTGAATTCTGGCCTAGTTTTTACAACTAAATTACTTTTTTTTCATTTTATCTTATTGGGAATTTCTGTCATTTTGTACAGATGAAGAAGGATGCACTGCTGTATTAAACAAATGACAAATATTGGGGAAAAAATATTTATTCAATTATAAGAAAAAATATAATATTTTATTTGTTCATTATCTACATGAGTTTTGTTTCCAAAGTAGTAGTAATTAATTTGAAAAAATATTCGAATTTTCAACGAAAAAATTGTTTATATAAATCGTAATTGTTGATCGATCGCAAAAATCATGTGCCTTTCTATCTAAGAAACCGATTTTGAAAGCGTGACCTCGGGATAAATTTAAAGTAAGCACATAATATAATCTTTTAAAATAGAGGTTTGCTTATTTATACAGGGTGTAAATGTTGTTTGATATAATTTTCAAGACATTTCTACATCACTTTCCAATAAAACAAAATGGAAAAATCATTTTTTCAAACAGATAAAACGCCTTAAAAACTAAAGTATGAACTACGTTGAAATGTCTCTTTTTCGATTTAAATATTATAAATACATACATTGTATTTTTCTGGGAAGATCTACCAGATTCTTATAGTCTGAAGGATATCCACACGTTCTTAAAATTTAACACAACTTCTTTTGTGTTCGTGTCATATTTCATCTTTGATTATTCCAATTACAAGATAAGCCTGGGATTATTTTGAGTCTATGCAAAAAGAGAGGTGTTTATTATCATGACTTAACATCAATAAATTCCGTGTTCTAACTAGAAGAATACAAAATGTAACAATATTTTATTTTTTTATTATTAACATGATATATATATATATTATATATTTCTCGATTCTTTATTTAACACTTTCTAGACTAAATACAACATAAGTATATTAAAACTACTAAATTAAAGTTGCACAAATTAACTAAGAACAACTGTTTTAAATTTAGCTTTACAACATTTTTTAAAAATGTTACAATGTGTTAATATGTATTATATGAAATATAAATACATATAATAAAGATGAAAGTTGTTACTTCGTTCATTTCTGATGTTTTCGCACAAAATGGCTTATCCGATGTAATTTTCACCATCTTATTGCGCATAGTGTGGAAAATTGGAAATTCAAAATAACTAGATCAAAATAGAACAATCTATGATTGTATTATAGTATAGTATGCTTTTCCTTATACATAGAATAAATTAAAGGCTTTGGACTTTTGATTCGCATTGTGGATAGCATAATACATCTCCTAATTCACATATTTTTCTTTATACTTTTAACTGCATTAACAATGCCACATAAATGCTTCGAATTTCATTGGTAACTATTTGAAGCGGTAATTCTTTGCAATATCTTATTTTATTTTCATGCTTCAGAAATGTTGTTTATTTGGAGCTTCATAGTGTACTTGCAACTGTCCAGCTTTCTGCTCAATCCCTTAAATTAAATTTCGTTTTAATATTAACAAGCCATTTTCTTTAGTGGTATGTCTATGACCTCTACAACAGGTGCTGCCACGGCTCATGCCAGCTCTGCCCTACACCCTGACGAGTAAATATCATTCAAATACTGCGGAGTGTAACAGACGGCCTATATTCTTCTATTAGCATTGAAGCGAATCGTGATTTTAATTATTTACAATTTTATAGACTATTCCAACACCAGTTCCAGCAGCAACAGTCGCTTTTCAATCATATTCAGAATCAAGCAGGCGCTAGTGGTGGTTACGGAGGAAGTGGATCTTATGGTGGATCTTCCGGAACTGGAGGGTACGGAGGTGGGTACGGAGGATCTGGAGGGTACGGAGGTGGGTACGGTGGATCTTATGGGGGCGGATACGGTGGTAGCGGAGGAAGTGGATACGGCAGTAGCGGAGGAAGTGGATATCCGAATTATGCCAGCTCAAGTGCTTCACTCGGTCCTGGTGGAGTCCATCAAACCGCATCTATAAATCCAGCTAATCCGGTGAGATATAAGCAATACATGTTTTTTAATCCAATCTGAATCATATCTTACGTAGTGTGCCTATTCTAATGATATCATTTCAATCATTTCCTAACAACAATCAATTCATTAAATCTATAACGTATACCTTTGATTATCACAATTACTATAATATTAAACTTAACAAAACTCAGTTAATATTTGGATACAAAACTATTTTTAATTACTTGTTGACAATAAATTTTCTGACTTAGCTGATGTCACATAGTGGTATTCCTCAGGGATCCTTGTTAGGTCCATTTTTATTTTTGTAAATGATTTTAGTGAATCTATTCAGTTCTGTAAATTTCATATGTATGCTGATGATGTCCAATTGTTTTCGTTCTGTCTTAACGATCAAATTATTTAATTATTGTATCAGTCATGTAAATGAATGACGATTTAAGTACAATATTCACGTGGACCCCTAAATTTAACCTAATCCTAAATCCGAATAAATCACAATCCATAATTATACACAAAATTGTTTTAGGCAAAAGCTCATTATCAAATGAGAAGTTGGGGAACAAAATCGGATTTTTGTCCTATTAATATTTTTTTTTATAGGAGAGTTAAAAAACCAATAAAGGTAATTACATGTTACTTCGAATTTTTCGAATTTCGAATTTATTTTTAAAAAATGGATTAGTCCGGTTTTTAATCAAAACGGTGGACTAAATCTATTTTTTATCGCATCTCGTTTTCACATTTTTGTTAATATCTCAATAAAGAATTGTCCGAATTCGTTTTATAATATTCTTTACAAATAATATTGTTTAATTATATTATTTAATAATATTCTTTAATAATATTTGTCCGGATTTGATTGAAAACAAACTTACACGTAATTTTATTCTACTTATTAGCTGGGTACGTCCGTTTTCGTTTGAAATGTCATTTGCAAACCGATTTTTAGTACGAATCGTTCGTTTTTGGTAGAAAATATTTTATGATTCGAAGCAAATGAACCTAGAGAGTACGATAAATTAAAAAAAAAAAAAAATTCTAATTGGTTGGATAAGTTTGGTTTTGTTCCCTAGCTCCTCAATGGTAAACCAATCTCTTATGTGAGCAAAGTTAAGAATTTGAGCACTACTTTCAAAGAAGTACTTTTGTAGAATGACCATTTAAATTTGATATCTTGTAAGGTATAAAGTGGACTTCGCTCATTATGGTAATTTGGCTATTTCACGCCTTTTAATGTTCGTATGAGGCTTACGCAAACTCAGGTTTTGCCGCACATCACATCTTATAGACCTGTTTTTGATGGACTCGATAGTAGATCCATAAAACGATTGGCATCTCTGTAAATTCAATAGTTAGATATGTGTTTGCACTCTGAAAATTTGATTATGTTTCGATGTTTGTACGGACGTTCTTAGGTTTTACTCTTATTTCCTATGTGAACTTTTACACACTAACCTACAGAAGATCATTTGAAATAGATCTCCAATCTTCCTGAAGTCAGTCATATCAGTTTTCTTTCAGCATGTCGTACTTCGCAACTTTTAATATCACGTTACCGCTGTCTAAACAGTGAAAGTAAATTTTTTCATACGCGTGTTTAAGAGCCAACTAATTGAACACTTCTATATTTTTCTGAATAGGCACAAATTGTAGATAATACATAGATTATCTATCTTATGTACTTCCTTCCAAATAAAATTATTATTATTACTATTTATTATTATTATTATATTTTTTTATTTGCAGGCTATACCGAACGTGAATACACGATTTGATTCGGCGAGTAGCGGTGGTCCAGGATTCGTAGGTGTCTCAACATCTTCCTTTTCGGAGTCCTCCGACGTCGATGGGTACAAATCGAACAGAAGAGGCGCTGTAACAAGTGTAAACGACAACGGAAAAGTGTCAACTTACTACACTCATTCATAAATCCAATCCGCTGAAGTATCGCTATGACGCACTCGCATTATGATTAGTCTAACTTTTGTTTTGATTATGTTATCTCGTAAGCGACCACAATTTTAATAAAAAACTTTCTTTAAAAAACTCAAACAAATGACATTGAATTTTCTGTCATGTTTATTATTTGGATTCTCTGAGAATCAGTAATGATAATATTTAATGGCTTCACGTGTGGGACTGCAGTTAGCCTTTGCATAGTATTTTTAAATGATTTTTGTTGACTCCAATGTACGCATTTAGAGATTAACCAATTTTTTGTGTAACATTTGAAATTGCTTGCACGTTATATCAAGGTTTAAAAATATATGATTATCAAATATTTTTTGGTTCACTGGAAAACCTTCGAAAAGTGCATTGGAGTGCTACTTTTGACCTCATACCCAATTATTGTTATCATTGCTCGCAAAACCCATTTAATTCACTGCATGCAACCATTATGACAAAATTTAATAATAAAAATGGCTCTGGACTTTTGTTAAGGTTATCTCAATTCATTTTGGCAATCGAACCATAGCTCATCAGCTTAGCATCATGAAGCAGTTTTCTAGTTATTTAAATTTTTTATATAAATCCGCTTTGCTCAGTAGCTAAACGGAAGGACTACAATGACCTCATTTAGAAGTTAGCTTTGATTATGACGCATGATGATGTCTGAACTTTTAATTGGAAGCTCTAGCAACAGTATACAAATTTTTTCCGATTGCTTTATTTTACTTTATTTAGTCGTTCGTTTTTTTTTATAAAAAAAAAAAAAAGCGGACAAGTACGAATCGAACTCGCGTGATAAGTGTTTTATGTCGCAGTTTTAAACAAGATCGTGAGAAGGAATCGCTAATTTTGAATCTGTTTTGGTTATACGTTTTAAATAAATAAAATACTTGAATTCGTCTTTTAACAAACTTTCATTTAATACCAAACACTAAATTCTTAAAAAATATGTTTTTTTTTTATTCTACCGTACTCCCCAAAATTATCGGGCAGAACCGAAATTCAACTTTTCTTCTTTACGCCACTGCTTTCTGCAACAGTGTCAAATTTGAAATTTCTATGTGAAATGCCTTATTTTATTTTTATTTACTTGAATTTTAATACAAACTCTACGCAATTAAGAAAACTTCTTATAACTAGCGCAGAAAACTTATATGTACATATGTATGTTATGTACATATGTATGTAGAAAATTTGATTGATATAAGGATTTATTGAACTTATTTAATACTTTATGCGTTTTTATTATTTAAACAAATGAAGTAGCTGTTATAAGTAATATAAGAAAAGTTATAATTTAATTAGTTTGTGTTTGTTGGATTAAGAGCAAAAGTAGTCAGCTGATTTTACTCTATTCAATTGAGAATAAAAGTCAAAAGATGATTGGATTAAGATTAAGATTAAGATTGGATTTAAATATATTTGCAGATAATAACTGACAATAAAAACCATCTAATAACTTTTATTCTTAAGCTATAGAAATCAAAATCACCCGAAAAAATTTATTCCCGATCTAAAGAAATGAAAATTATCTGATAACTATTATTAAATTCGGTATAATAAATAAAAGTAACGATTATATTTCAATTTTTGTACTAAAATTTACAAATCTCAAAAAGTGTTAGTTCTTCTAAATGACTTTATTACATAACATTTCAATAATAACTCTAGAGCTCTAGCCCAAGATTTGACCTGTAATTTGATAGCAATATTATACGAACTCTAAAATTTTAATTCTGTTATACATATGCATATTAGTAATTACGAATTTCCGTTCAAATTCGTAAGTACCTAACTGGTTTTCAAGCTATTGCTACAATAGACGGTTTTATTTTTCTAAATAAAAGAAAAACAGACTCTATAAACTTCACCAATTTATAGTTCATCATCACGTCTCCCTCCGTTCTTAATGAAGTCTTGAAAATAAATTTATTACATTTGGTGTGAGTTATCCAAATGAGCAGAAATTTTGCATACACATGTAGTTTCCATGACAATATAAAAATATATCACCAGGTGTAATATCAATTTCGATCCAATGGATATGTTGTAGGTAATTCTAATGGTAATTCTGAAATATCGTTGAACTTATTTGACAATTGAATTCGCCATCTCAATTCCAAAGTTTCAATAACATATTTAAAATCAACGACCCTGAAAACCCCTTTAAAATTAACCTTATCTTAATAAGTGTGCGAGATATTCTTGGTTTTTATTCTAAAATTCGCTGATTTGGTTGTTCCAAGAGTAGATATTTTATAAAATATCTGCGGCACATGGAGGTACATACAAAGTATGTGATAAGTTTTTTATTACTTGCTTTGTTTTATTAAACAAAAAAATTGTCCGAACAATAATACTTTCCATGTTTATTTTGGAAATTCCAGTTTAGAGATACTAGACTGTAGTATAAACTGGGATTTGTACCCATCATTTTTGTTATGACGTTATTTTTAAATTATTAGATCAATCCATCACTGAATACGCAAATAGTAGTGTGTAATATCAAAGTCATATACAAGGAAAAATTCTGTTTATATTGTAAAAACACTTTATTTCAAAGTTTGTTTTGCGATATCAATGCTCCAAGATGCAATTAAAAGTGAATTATTATCAAAGCCATGAAAGCAGTATTGAGTTTTCAGGATTTTTAAGCGTCCATGAGCTACTTTGTTTGCAGCAAATCCTCCATTTAGACGCTCTTTGTGGACGATATATACAATGACAATTTTTCTATAGGATTCCTAAAATAAAATATCCCACAAGAAAAAAATAATGAATTTCATAGAATTGTGATTAAGATGTCTAAGGGTGAAAGATCAATAGAGATCAGTCCCCACTCAGTCTTAAAGGAGATCAGTGAGCTTCTCTGGAAATTATCAGTAGCAAAATACTTTTTCAATATATTCGAATTTCTGTTCTAAGTCATTCGTTGAAGTGATTCCAATTTGAATAGACCAAGAAGTGAAGTTATTCGTGTGATTCTTTGGTTTAAAGGCGAAGTTAATTAGTGAAGAACAGTATTATTGGAAAGTTTGAAATTACCAAAATGAAGATTTTGTTAGTTTTAGCTGCATGCTTAGGTGCATGTTTTGCGGGTAAGCTACAATTTTGTCCTTATAACTAATTTAATTTATTAATTATAGAATTGTATATAGTGGATTTCAAATTAAAGTTAAAATATTCCTCAATAATGCTTATGCATGTTAAAAAGAACATGAAAAACTTGTTTTTCATTCATTTATCGCTTGCATAACCATAAACTCTTTAAATTGATAAGTAATGTGGTGACCATTTAATTGTGTAACGGCTGGAAAGATAATTACTTATGATTTATGTATTTTTAAGAAACTGCGACAGGAAGTAGAAATTTTGATAATAGGATTAAGTTTTGGAGTTATTTTAGGCATTTCTATCATATTAGATCAAAATACGTCGAAATTTCGGAAATTCTTTGAAAATAAACATGTTTAAATTGGGAATGTTAAAAGACATGGTCAAAGATGTTATTTTACAAGTTTTTTAACATTTTACTGAATCAGTATTAATTTGAAGGTAAAATGTGTACAAGTCAAATACGGTGTGCATTAAGGCAGTATTTCGGTGTGACGATTTAAATTTTTAGATTTTACATGCTGTGAAATTTGTAGACAGAAATTCAAAATATTTTTGAAGTGACAGCACATAGACAGATCGGACCGTGTTAGCTATGAAAAATCTTTTGCTAAATTTTTAAAAGCGTTTTTCTTGAAACCACTTTTATTCGGTTGGTGGGAACCAGAAACGAAATTCTCATCAACCGATCGAGCTTAATTTTAATACCTTCTTCTGCACACTAATAGTTAGCTACCTAAAATTTTTATTAATAATTTTTTCTTAGAGGAGTCCATTTTACTCCGGAGAACATAAACAAAATATTATAATAAAATTCACTAAAAAACAATTGTTGTATTTAAGATGCAATTAAAACGAGGTAAAACAAAACTGAAAAGATTATATTTTATTTTGTCACGAAAAAATAATTCTGTAAGAAGCTTCAAATTTAAGGCGTCACATCGTAATACTGCCAATACCACTAATTTCCTTGATATTTCTACATATATCTTTATTTTGCCTATTTAGTAAATTTATTTTTACTTTTCTAAATATTTTTTAGATTAAGATTTTTCAAACAAAATACGTAACATGTGTCCGGAACTTTCCGCAAAACGCATGTGTAGTGATGGAATTGTATACATATAAAGTAGTAACACAATACGCAACGCCAGAGGTGGAAAGTTCGAAGATACGAATTTTTTTCCTAATTATCGTTAATCTTGTTTAATTAGCGCATCACTTTTAAATAAATAAACATATTTTGTAATACATATTTTTATTTTATTTTATACCAGTGACACACTATAACGACATTTAGAATATCGGGCGATTTTAGTTTCACAATTATTATATTGCTTTGAAATTAAAGCTTTTATGCTGAAATCTCTGTTTGAGGGAATTCGTCAAAATGTTTTCAAGAAATTCAAAGATGATATAATATTTAACGAAATAAATTTGATTTATAATAATCTGCCCAGAATATTTCCTGATTCTAATTTTTCGCATTTAGCTATACCTAGGACTGTTGGTTTTTATATCTTGTTTCTATACTTTTCGTACAATTGAAAGCCATAATTACACTAGCATAAAAATCTAGATTAAGAATTAATTTTAAAATCAAATTTCACCTTATCCTTTTATCTTATTTTTGTTTCAGCTAGCATCGATATTATGTATGGGGGCGGTGCTGGAACAAGGTATGTTATTATTAAATACATTTTACTATAATCAATTGCAAATAAATAAATAACTTACATTTTTATTTTATTTTCTTCCTGCCTATTTCTTATTTCCGAAATATGCATAAATATGGCCAATATTTACTTTTTATATTTTATAAAAATAAGGTCTAGTTCAATACAGCGTATGTAAGTAACGCAAGTAAGTGCGTATGTGTTGTAGTGGAAAAAATTCTTTTGTTTAGATACATATTTTGGTTGGGAACAATTGGCCTTTAGATAAATGTGAACATATGTAAAATGGACTATTTCTTTATAAATAACAATTATATTGAATTTTACTTTATCTAAAACGTGTTAAATTTCGTAAATGGAAAAGAATCTATTAAGATGAAATTTGATATACCTACGGACGTGAATTGAATTATTTTTAACCTTCAGTCACAAGATATTTGCTTTCAAATTCGCTATCAAAACGTTCCTCCGTCCTGTCTAATTTCTAAATTATTGATGCAAAATGCTAACATATCTGGAAAAATTGATAGGGAAGGTTTTGATGGTGGACATATCAATTAAAATTTTTCATATCTCATTACGAATTCAATACGGATTCCATTTGATTTAATACAATTTGTTATTTAATATAATACATAAAGTCAATTCAAATTCTCCAGAAATATTCCATTTATTATGAAGTAGTTATAGTTTTTTTTTGTGTCGTGCAGCAACAAAGTTGCTACTTTATGTACCATAAATCTTCAGTTTTCTGTTGAATTTAAATAAAATGTTGTTTTGTGTTGTTATTTCTGTGTTTATTGTATTTTTCATAAATTATTTCATTATATTAATTAATATTATTTTTAAAACAGCCACTACGAACAGCATTCGCAATCTGTAGATGCTGGCCGAAGAGGTGTAGCAAACCGCTTAGGATCCACAGCTCCAATCGGTGGATACGTTGATTGTGGTACCTGTTACGGAAGGTAGTTCTTCGAATGACAATATTTTGTTAATCATTAATTATAATTATTTATCTATTTAGTCAACAAGAAATAAAGGCATTTGATTCAGAAAGCTTGGATTCTGGTCATGGTATTGGAGTCGGAGTTGTTGGACTATCCGGGGGTGCGAGTTCGTCTTCATCTCACTTATCCTCCTCTAACAGCCACCTGCAGCAGCCTCTTTACATTTCACCCTCGAATGGTCTTAGCTCACACAGCAGCTCTTCGCAATACTCCCAGAGTCAGTCTGCTCCAGTTATAATCCCCGTAGGTGGTGGAGGTAACTCCGAAAGCTACCAACGTCACTACGAGAAGAAGGTTACTTCGAACGCGGCTCCACTAATTTTAACTCCTAGTGGTGGTTCAGAAAACTATCAACGCCATTATGAGAAGCAAATTACCTCGAACGCAGCTCCAATAATTTTGGGGCCAAGTGGTGGTTCTGAAAGTTACCAGCGCCACTATGAAAAGCGAATTAATCAAGCCGCTCCATTAGTGGTTCCACAACCCAGCGGATCGGAAAGCTACCAGAGGTATGAAAAAAGGATATCCTCAGCAGGAGCAACTCCAGTTTATGTGGCTCCAAGTGGAGGCTCCGAGAGCTTCCACAGCCAGAGGATTGTTAAGTCCAACTCAGCAACTCCAGTTTATGTGGCTCCAAACAGCGGTTCCGAAAGTTTCCATAGCCAAAGGATTGTGAAAACGAGCGCCGGAGCAACTCCAGTTTATGTGACTCCAAGTGGAGGCTCCGAAAGCTTCCACAGCCAGAGGATCGTTAAGTCCAACTCGGCAACTCCAGTTTATGTGGCTCCAAGTGGCGGCTCTGAATTTAGTAGTCAATTTTCTCAAAATGTTGTAAAGAGCCAGGCTGTTCCCGTCATCTATTCTCCAAGTGGCTCTTCAGTCTCGGCCCATGAGTTTTCACAGAGTGCTCTGACCGGTGGAGCACCTTTGATACCCATCTCATCTGGTGGATCTAGCTCCTTTTTGGAGTCGTCAAATAGCCACTCCACAAGTGGATCACTCCTTGCTCCTCATTACACCCACTTAGGCTCGGGACTTGGATCCAGCCACTTGTCCACGGGAGTAGGATCATCAAGCTCCGACCTCAACTACTACATGAACGAATCTGAACGACTAGCCAAATTGCAGGCTCAAAGTGTTAATCCTGGTGGTGTTAGAGCTGGAAGCAGTGTCATTGATTCTGGACTCTCTTCTGGAAGCAGTTATGGAAATGTGGGTGGAGGTGCTGGTGCCGGTGCCGGCGGCCACTACAGGACTCAGTCATGGGAGAAGAGCTCCAAGTGGGCTTCTGGAACAGAAGTAAATTCTTAGTCTATGTCTTAGCACCTTCTAGATATTATAACATTTCTTCTACAGTTGGGATCTGATGGAAGACCCAAGAACTTCAACCTTCTTTCAACAGCAGAAGCGGAACAACATAACGTTGATGGAAAGCATGCCGGATTTAAGGCAGCGACGACAACTTTGGACGATGATGGCAAGGTCAGCACATACAGCCTCCATACACCTTAAGCGTCGTATTGCTTTCGTGTTTTATACTATAATTTTATGAAATAAAATATTTTTTTTAAAAAAACTTGTTTTTTGTTGCATAAAATAAATTGAATAGTCTTTTTAAACTCTGACATGGGAATAAAAACTTTTGATGTGTTACTCCAAGCTCCCATTACATAAATATAAACCTCTTAAAATATATAAAACTAAAAAGTTAAAAATGGTAGGATATTAATTGATTAATGGTTTCAATGAAGATACTTTTTAAAACGATTTTTACTATATCAGACTTTATTATTTGTGATGTTAATTTTTAAAATTAATTTAATTTAATTAATATAATAACTATTTTGCATACATATGTATAATGTGAAACGAACTGTAATCTATTATACATATGTTAAAATCAGGTACCTAAAAATAAAATAATTTGAACTTTTACAAATTATTTGGGTTGACAGTATATCTCATATTATATTTAAAATGAAGATTAAAGAGCGAAACTTTGCTCAGTGATGAAACAATGTAAAAAGCGCATTATACCAAATCTTATAATGTTAGATTCGATATATTAATATTCAATAGATGTCCGGATATACATATTTAAATTTCAAAATTAATTAATAAAACATATACAATATAAAATGTCACATACTTATGTGAAGTATCCGGAACTTCAAATTTTAATATATGAAATAACTATAAACACTATAACTAGAAAACAAAAAAATATATTTACAAAACAAAGACCCTTCCTAGCATCAGTTGACTAATAATCAACTACCATACACAATAGAAAATAAAAATCATTATTTTCGTCGGAATCTACATTTTCTTTATACTATTCAAGTGCGCCTTCATTACTATGAATTTTTAATATTTTTGGCATGAGTTATCCAATGAGATATATTGCATAATAATTTTTAAGTGAAATTACCATAATTACTTAAAGAACCTTTTCTACGAATCGAGAAATCATTACGCTAAAAACCTTTTCTGTTTTTATATATTATACAATACACATCTAAGTATAATAAGAAAATATACGCAAGGAATACACTAAAACCAATAAGACGTAGAGCCTCATCGAGGTGAATTATTGTGATTACGAGAAAAGGTTCCCATCAAGATTTTTTGCCGAGAGATCTTAGAATTCGCGTATGAAATACGATTGATTACCGCCGTCTCATAGAACAGCATAAAATCGCACCAAAGTCGCAGTTTGCTTTTAGTTTTCAATACGTTAAGTTCTATTCCAATTACTCACGCCATGAAGACATCTCCAATTTTGGTGGTGCTTGTCACTTTAGTGCTATTGGAAATAGCAAAAGGTAAGAGAAGATTATTGTCTAATGAAAAAGGTTCGAATAATTAGCCAGTTTCCTACCTTCAGCGCAAGATACTAAAGTATCGTCAAAGCTTGATTTTGAAGAGCCCAAAGAAGAATTAAATTCTACCCATCATTCGAATGAAGCTGGTGGAAAAACGAAAAAGATCTCACCGAAAATACAAGGCGTTCGGGTTACCGTTGATACCACAGAAAGTAAGAAGCAATTAACAGGTTTGAAGTTGTTTGTCTGGTTTAATTAAGTATTTATAAAATAAAATTCGTGCAGATTCTAGCAGTAAGGAAAGTGTTGAGATTGTTGATACGAACAAAAACACTAAAAAAGTTGAAATCCACACCGATATTACATTTGAGATTACTGACGGTGATGATTCTAACGCAACGAGTCCAGAACGGGTAGATAAAGGTAGTTAGATCTTTTTATGGGTGATTTTAATTGAAGTTGATAATGTTTTTACAAATAGATGAAAATGATGCCAGTGTGCCAATTTTTAAAGGAAGAGGAGGAACCACACGTAGACCCAAAAAGCCCTACGATCCAAGGAGTGGTCCATGGATTCCTTCTAGACCTGAAGGGGGTGTGATTCATACCCATAACATTAATCCGGATGTCCCTGTCTTCCCGAAAGCCGACGATGGAGGCATCTATAGAAGCATTGATAGTTGGAATAACTTCGTTCCTATTACCAGCGTTTGGACTACTGCAAGGCCCTACTACCCCATCCGACCCTACGACCCTTCCGCCGTGAGAAGTTATCAGACCTACGCGGATGGCCCCCAGTGGAAGCCTTGCTACTGCATTTCTGGAGTTCATGGGGACTATGCAGATAGACCTGCTCAACGAAGAAATGTGGTTCGAAGTACAATTTTGAGAGTGAACGATAAGCTTCAAAATCCGTTTTCAAGCAAAAAGTAGTCTGGTCTGCTGTTTAAATGAAGTTTTATTAGTTTTTTATCTGATTTTAAAGAGTATATTTATAAAATTATATACGAAATTCTATTAAAAACAAGTACAATTTTAAATAAAAATTAAATACAGTCATTTAATCAACAAGGAATAATTTACAAGTGATTCGAACGCAAAAGTGAGATTTCGAACGTTCGTGAATAAGTGCAAACTACATATAGATACTATTATTATTTCTTTAAATCGTTAGTTTTGAAAAGTGATACCTTAAAATCACGGTGAATAGCTTCATGAATTTCGAAAATGTTTCAAACAAATGCAGCTTTTAAATATTTTAGTGAAGCACTTAAGACTTGACCATCTACTGCACAAGGAGAATGTGTGAGGGAAATTTTTGATTTGTGTTATAATATTTTTAAAATTCACCAACCGGGAAACAAAGTTTTATAATTTGAGATATATTTTTTACGTAAATATTAAGTCAGTTATGAAAATAAACCATTCCGTTAAAAATTTTAAACGTTTTTTATTGATAAAAACCAGCCATTGTATAAATTAGCATCGTTATTTTCAAAAAGTTATCTTGTTCGAACTCACAAATTTTAGTTTTCAAAACAGATTAAATATCACTGCAATTATAAACAAATCTCCAGTAGAGTGTTTATAGAAATTTTGCTGCCGCTTATTCCTCTAATTATTAATCGTATTGCGTCTAATTTACACTAGCAGGTAGAAAATAATCGAGTTTAAGGTTTTGAATATTTTTCCGACATACGAATATAATGGCTTCAAAAATGAAAAAAATATTTGACTATTAGAAATCAAAAAGGGAGCATTCCTCAGTAAATTCCTGGTCCAGTCCTTCATTAAATAGTGCAGGCATTTTGTTTATAATAATATTTCGCATAAAAAAGCAATGTAGACTAAAGCCCTAAAAGTATGAAATAATTTTAACGTAAGATTGTTGTGAGGCTTAATAAATAATTTGACAGTTTTTTGCGATAGCTTTCGATATCTATTAAACATTTTAAAATGTAACAAATATCAAAACTTATTAAAATGTAGCTACTCTAAAATCGATATTACTTAGAAAATTGAATAGAAGATTTTAAAAAAAAAATTAGATTAAATTCTATTAATTATACAAACTTGTTGCTTTCATCCTAGAATCCCATGAATGAAGTTTTTGATTTCTTCCTGAAATATTTTCTTGTATACAAAAGTTCCATAACATTAAATAATATACCTAAAATTGTTGATAGTTGTAGTCCGCGCAAAAAATCAACTTACAAACTAAGACTGATTCATAGTATGTATTGTAAGTACATATGTATATATGTACTTTCATCTGTTCCTTCAAAGTTCCAAAAGTATCTACTTGATGAATTTTATATTCATTTATATTTATATAAAGCTTTCTATTTATATATTCATGTATAATATATAAATAAAATTATCATCTTTGGTATCAATTGACATGTTTTGATTATCCATTTCTTTTTTAAAGGATGGTTTTAGTCGCAATCGGGTTCTAGACTTTGTTTTCTTGTTTAGGTACCTATGAAGAAATTGTGGATTGTAAAATATTGGTGATAATTTTAAATTTTTTATTGTTACTGCCTCAAAAAATGTATAGACTTTATGTATTTTTCCGTTTTACGCAAAACTTTAAGTATAAACTTTTACTTTAAAGGCAGTAAGAACAAAAGTGAGGAAGATACTTATCGTAAAACAGAATGTCTACCAGTTCGACAGAATACAAATCGCTGATTTCTTTGCAATGAAAGGTGATGTTTTCTCGTTTCCCTAGTAATTTAATTTTATAGCTTCTTCGCCTTTGTGTGAAATCAGAGTTAAACCCAAGCGGAAATGAAAAGTATTCCACCTGCACCGAATGTTAAAATGGCTGTTAGGTCAGATAGATCGAGGGAAACGTCCAATTATCCAATTAATTTCTAAACACTAATTATTAGCGCTTATCTATTTACATAGAGCGATCCCAACTTTGAGTCGTGTCAGTTGGATGCAGGTTGGCGTCGAGTGCGTACAAAAGGTACCCCAAAGTGCTCCCGTCACTCCATCAGCCCGATTGGGAAAGTCCCATTCTGCCAAAACACGTCTATTGTTATTGGTATCCGGCTAATGCTTGGCGCAGACACTGTCACGGCCAGATCCATTAAGTAATTTTCTTACCTCGGTTCGATATCGTGAGAACAATCACTTAAATGTTACGTGAAACGGCCCCAAGTCCAGTGCGGCCGAGAAATGAATAGAAACAAAAGTTCAAGTTGATGCCTCTCACTTAGGTCAATGTTGGCGATGACCGAACGAGACCTGGACAAGGGTGACAATGGGCGCAGAACGCCACCCTCGTCGACGGCCTTATCCACTTCTATTTTTCTAGAAAATCCATTTGGATAATACTCGACGATATTTGTTCTTAGGGCAGGGCGACGAGCACTTTTATGCGCCTCAAGGACAAGGTATTTCGAATATGCTTAGGGTGAATGAATCCCCGCGGATTTTCGCTTTTGGGTTGAAGAGCCCCTTCTTGACGGCTTGACAATGAGATGGGGGAGTGGTGAAAAATAGTCTATAACTTTGGGTGGATTTTGCCAGCGGTCTTGTCGTGATTTATGAACGGAAGGATTACGTTGCTGATTAGATCGAAAACCTCATTAATTACGAAATAAAGGCAAAAACTATCTGTAGCTTGAACAATAAAAACCATGAACCTCAAATAGTCATTCATTTTAGTGACTGATAACGAAATTATTTTGTAAAACAAGCCTTCAAATTTTGTAGATATTTCGAAAGTATGCATTTTTATTTATTTTCATATATGTATAATGTTATTCTTGCATCATATTATAAATTAATACATTGTACATACCTACATACATACATATGCATACATGTAGACCCTCTCTTCACTTTGTTATAATGAGGTAAAAATTTCGTTTTTTAATCATTTTCATTTATTTACATTTTTATATTTGAGAATAAATAAATTATATATTTCAATTAATTTTTTTCTTATTCTTATTTCATAATTCAAATTAATCTTCTACATATTTAATCTTAACTTAACATATGTACATAGATATAATAATTGCCACAAGTTCTCTTCCCTTTATCCAACCAAATTGAGTTTTGATGAAACTTTATAGGAACATTTGTTTGAGATCAAAAATGATGAAAATGCAAAACATTATAATTCATTTTATTAATTTATTTCATCATTGTTACGGACATCCTATAATTTAATACATTTGAAAAATTTTCGGATTTATAACTCTTTGACCTTTTAGATCTGTAAAAAATATAAGGATAAAATATTTATTCAACAATTAAAATAAACAAACTAAAAAAAAACCAATCAGGATTTGATAACTTAGGCTACTTTACGTATGTACCTACATATAACAAAACCCACATACAAATATTGTAAATAATTATGAAGCTAATAATATAGCAGAAAAGGTGTAAAATTAAGGAATGAAACAAAAATACTTATTACAATTTAAAGATTCATATTATTGATTTACTAAGACTAGAATTAGACTCTCTTATGAGGAGCAATCTGTAAAAAATGTTGAACTAATTTTAAAAGCTATCTTTTATTTTATTTTATTTATTAAGTATAGTAGTGTTGTTTGTAGAAACATGTTTTTCAAAATGTTAGCATAAATCTTAGATATTTTATATTAACACTTTCTTTACTTATTAAAGAAATTGCCTGGGTTTATTTGAAAATAATTATTTATATATTATATTGAGCTCATTTTAAAGAATTTAAATTATTTTAGGTGGATTTTCGGCGGACGAGAATAGGCAATTTTCGAGTATGAAAATTTTTTCTGTAAAGATATAATTTGTCTTCAGGCAGATTTCTGCGGTGGTACGCGAACTACTAGTGGATAGGAATTAATAATTTAATTTAACTTTCTGTATATTCTCAAAATATTTTGGGAACAATTGTATAAAACCCTCAAAGAAAAATAAGTCTTAATAGTTGGCAATTATATTCATATCCTCCAATTTTGTTCTATTCGGGAAAGTTATTTTTATGACAAACGAAGTCAGATCATTATTTGCTTATAGTGTCATTAGCAGGCGCAGGAGGGATTTTAATAAAACAAAAGCAGACCTCTGTGTCCCATGAACCCCAGGAATTCCGAAGATTAATGGGATCGACACAGTCTGCACTCCGGTCACGTCCCTGCCATGAACCTCTGATTTCACTTTAATTCCACCGCATCCTAACTGGCGGGAACTATTTAGTATCTGTGCGGAAAAACGAATCCTGCCAGAGAATTAGCATATCAAATCCAGAAGGAGTAAATCCTCCATTATTTTTTTCGTATTCTCGACAAGTTTGAAAATCATAAATGCTTTGGGAAGCAACCCAAATGGGGATACCCTGGGTTGTTTTAATTTTGTCCCCTTCCGATTTGCATTGAGTTATGATCCCCATATCGTGTAAAGGGTTCATCCGCATGCCCAGTTTTAAATTCGTAGGGGATGTGTGCCAACTGCCAACTCGCATTCGTAGCCATTATTTTGCGCCATTCCAGGTTGAAGTTTTTTGAAAAACCTCTTCTAGGATGAGGAGACATACACTGGGAAAGGGATCCGCTGACATGCAGAAATGTCCCTGGATAAGTACCACTTACAAACATCTCTTGAGGCGTCGAGGATCCAGGGGGCTTTTATGGTGTTTAGAGTGTTAATGCGATTCCCGCTCGCTCCTGTCCCATTAGCATCACGATATTTGCCCTATACTCTGCATCCCGGCCGCATCCCGATCCCACCCCCGGCCTGTCGAATTTTATCATGCTCCCGCAGGATGAGTTGTGGGTCGCCCTGGCTCCCCCGTTAATTTTATTCAGAGCTAAATTAATTTGCCGAGGTGAAGAGCAATAACATATAAATTGTTTGCCCGACTTTAGCACCACCCGGTGAAATATGGAGTGGTTCCACACTGATAACACAGCCCACATCGGGACTTCAAGTCTAATGAAGAGGAGGACGCAATCAACTGTGCGGGGGCGGCGGCGGTGTGCTAACCAAATGTGAAATGTTAATATTGGCGTAATTAAATTGTTTTGCATGGCACTCGACAGAAGTTTTGCACAGGGGAGGTGTCTTAACATGGCCTAATTCCCCTCTGAGTGCGATTTTTAAATCCAATTGTACGTAATTTGCACCCTATCTGCCGACGATGAAAGGGATTAATTAAGAAACGAGACTTCCCATAAACATCTTCTTCAATAACGAAAATCCTTTCATTAAATTTACTTGAAATTATCTTGGTGGCTTGAGCACTTATAATTACAATTATTAATGAGAAACGAAGAAAAAATACACTAATCAAGATTTTTAATGTTCCTTTATTCCACAGATTCAATGATAGATAACTTTCTGAATCTGGAAACTAAAATTTTCTATCACGCCACGTTTTTGAGAAAAAATAAGGTAAAATCGTAACGTGGCTCAAATGAAACCCTAAGTCCTTATCTCGATGTATGAAATACCATCGTTCCATAATTCGTACTAAGCATTAAGTAACTATTTAGTTTTACATAAGCGCGCGCTAGTTGTGATTTTCATTCACTATCAATTGTATGAAGCAATTGGTTAACAGCGAAAAGTGAATTTCGTCGAGTATTTTAATGTAATAGCTAAAGATTCAAACTTTTATTTGAGCCACATTTTAATCTCCTATAATATTGACGAGTATACAAACCTATTTTTCTCGTTTGTTATGTCGTATGAAAAAAATACAAAAAAATACTATAGAAATAATGTATCACTTGTTTGGTGGAACAAATTTTTAAAAATTTTAAAGTCAAAGAACAACTAATGAAACAAATTTGTAAAGCCCGTAAAAAATTTGATAAAAATTGAATTCTTTTGCAAAGTTGAAAATTAATTAAAAGTTTTGTATGATAAATTTTTTTATTATCCTATCGTGACATATTTCAGAGATTTTTAATTAAAAATATTACCGATGAAAAATTATAAATTCAAAAGAATTAACCCGAATAATAATAATAAAAAGATATATAGGAGAAATAATTTCCTTATTAAAATATATCTACTTAAATATAATAAAATAAGACATGTGTATATACCTTCCCTATTTTTCCAGATAAATAAAATTAAAATTTATAATATATAACTTAGCTTTGTACTCTGACTACAATCATTTCACACTGACATAAAGTTAAAAAACTTGAAAAGAGGTAGTGGTGAATTTTGGCTACTTTGACGATTTTTGAAATGTGTTTTTTAATTTAATTTAATTTATTTTAAATTTATTTAATGTTTTTTTTAATTTTATTTTATTTATTTTAATTTTATTTAATTTATTTTAATTTTATATAATTTATTTTAATTTAATTTAATTTATTTTGATTTATTTTAAATTTTTTTTTTCATATTATTTTTTTTAATTTTATTTAATTTCTTCCAACTTTTATTTAATTTATTTTAACTTTATTTAATGTTTTTTAAATTTTATTTCAGTTATTTTAAATTTATAGGTAAAAAAACGAAATTCCTAAATATCGCTGCTAGGGTTAGATTTTTGGCGTTAAATACTCGGTTTTAATTGCAGAAATTAGACAAATGCAAAAAAACCGATAAAAATAGCCTATTTGTACGATTTTTTACTATTTTACGGCTCAGCAGCTAGTAAAAATCAAAAGGTAAAAAAAAGAAATTCGTAAATATCGCTGCTAGGGCTAGTTTTTTGTCGTTAAATACTCGGTTTTAATTGCAGAAATTAGACAAATGCAAAAAACCCGATTAAAATCGCCTATTTGTACGATTTTTTCCCATTTTACGGCTCAGCAGGTAGTAAAAATTAGAGAGTGACTATTTTCACCTTAAAAAACGTGAAACCAGAAACCAGAAAAAATAAATTCATTCAAATTACAAAATGCCTATTAACTAAAGATTTTCCTTTTACAAAATGCCTACTAAATAAAGATTTTCCTTTATTTGAATGAATTTATTTTTTCTGGTTTCTGGTTTCTGGTTTCTGGTTTCACGTTTTAAGGTGAAAATAGTCACCTCCTAAAAATTAATAGGTAAAAAAACGAAATTCGTAAATATCGCTGCTAGGGCTAGTTTTTTGGCGTTAAATACTCGGCTTTAATTGCAGAAATTAGACAAATGCAAAAAACCCGATAAAAATCGCCTATTCGTACTTTTCCTATTTTATGGCTCAACAGCTAGTAAAAATCAATAGGTAAAAAAACGAAATTCGTAAATATCGCTGGTAGGGCTAGTTTTTTGGCGTTAAATACTCGGTTTTAAATGCAGAAATTAGACAAGTGCAAAAAACCCGATAAAAATCACCTATTTGTACAATTTTTTCCTATTTTACGGCTCGACAGCTAGTAAAAATCAATAGGTAAAAATACGAAATTCGTAAATATCGCTGCTAGGGCTAGTTTTTTGGCGTTAAATACTCGGTTTTAAATGCAGAAATTAGACAAGTGCAAAAAACCTGATAAAAATCGCCTATTTGTACAATTTTTTCCTATTTTACGGCTCAACAGCTAGTAAAAATCAATAGGTAAAAAAACGAAATTCGTAAAAATCGCTGCTAGGGCTAGTTTTTTGGCGTTAAATACTCGGTTTTAAAAGCAGAAATTAGACAAGTGCAAAAAACCCGATAAAAATTGCCTATTTGTACAATTTTTTCCTATTTTACGGCCCAACAGCTAGTAAAAATCAATAGGTAAAAAAACGAAATTCGTAAATATCGCTGCTAGGGCTAGTTTTTTGGCGTTAAATACTCGGTTTTAAATGCAAAAATTAGACAAATGCAAAAAACCCGATACAAATCGCCTATTTGTACGATTTTTAACTATTTTACGGCTCAGCAGCTAGTAAAACTCAATAGGTAAAAAAACGAAATTCGTAAATATCGCTGCTAGGGCTAGTTTTTTGGCGTTAAATACTCGGTTTTAAATGCAAAAATTAGACAAATGCAAAAAATCCGATACAAATCGCCTATTTGTACGATTTTTAACTATTTTACGGCTCAGCAGCTAGTAAAACTCAATAGGTAAAAAAACGAAATTCGTAAATATCGCTGCTAGGGTTAGTTTTTTGGCATTAAATACTCGGTTTTAATTGCAAAAATTAGACAAATCAATATTTTAAAATCAATATTTGTACTTGATTCTAGTATGACCACTAGCCACACATGTATAAAATATGTGGAAAAAATTTGAAGAGAATTGGTCGAGTAGATTCTGAAAAATTTAGGACGCAAGGCGTAAAAACGTTGTTTCCAAAAAACGCGTTTAAAGTTTTTTTTTACCATTACACGGCCAAGCAGTGTGTTACGAAAATCTATATATGTATGTATATAAAAAGAGAAGTCCTGACTCACTCACTGACTCATCAACGCCCAGCCCAAACCTTTGGACCTAAAAAGCTGAAATTTGTCACAGAGATTCCGTGCACGATGTATACAAGGAATAAGAACGGATATTTCGAAATTCAACCCCTAAAGGGGTAAAATGAGGGTTCAAAATTTGTATGAGGAAAAAATATTAAATAGACATTTCGACTTGAAACTTCATAGGAGTACTCCTAAAAACAAATAAGCAAATACGTATTTCGCGCTTTTTCGAAAGTCAACCCCTTAGGGGGTGAAATGGGGTAAATAAACCTAAAAATCGATATCGGTGTCGTTATTGAGGTTTTTTGGGACGTTGATTACGAAAATGACATTTATTAATGCAAAAATTCGATCAAAAATTATTATTTTGGGAAAATAATTAATTAATTTAATGTAATATAATAATATTTTATAGTAAATAACGCCAAACTTTGTAGTGTAAACTTGGGTATCGGTTGAGCGCACTTCGTTAAAATTCACTCTCATCATTTTTACATAACGCGCCTAAAGAAGTATAACTTCAAAAATAAGTAATTATTTTCCTAAAATCTACCCCTAGAATAGACAATAATAGGAACAATTAAGTATATACATGTTTTCGCTTTAAAGTTGCGTTATTTTCGTAAATATATTTAATAATTAATATTCTGGGCAACGCTGAAGGCGAGCAAGCTATTATTACATTCAAAGATAGATTGTAATTGGACTAAGTCTGTGTTCTATTGTATTAATAAAACAATTCATTATTTGTTTAGTTATTTTTCATAACTGGTCTTTATAAAAACTATATTTTCAGGATCACGAGTGAAACCAAATCCTCAAATTACAAAGCCGTTGAAGCCTTTTCTAAAAAAAGGATTTTGCAATTTAAAAGATTAGTCAAAACAAATGCTGGAAACATGAATCCCGTAAAAATAAAATTTTTGCGAGTTATTCAGCTTTGAATTCTCAAATTACCGAGTCGAAGGACCGATCTCAACGATATTTGAAATTAGCAGACGGTGGTTTCTAAAATAAACCCAATGGGGAATTGGAAATCAGATTTGAATCTTGCTTTGCTGTCTTCGTGGACTTTTTGTAAAGTTTCCGTGATGTGCAGAGAACCGTAGTCCAATATTAATAGCATTTCACCAGAGTAAACAACGTCGAAAAAAGTTATTTCTCTGAATTTCGTGATGTAATCTAGTTCCTCATCAGTGGCAAAGCGTGCCTTGGCGGGGCCCCGTATAAAAATTTGTTTGGGGGCCCCGTATAAAAATTTGTTTGGAAGATTTCTCACAAAAGAAAAAAAAAATGTTTGCATAAAATTAAAAGAAATATTTATTCATCATAATTATCTATCTGTCACTTTTTCCAAAATTTTTACAAACAATTCAAATTAAATATACACTCTCCTTGCCTTTTTTTTGGCAAACTGATTTATTAAATCATTTATAGCTGATGATGACTTTAGTTTTTCTAAAGTTTCTGCCTCTATGGACAATAGTGACAGGTGTGACAGGCGTTCATGTCCCATCGAAGTTCTTAATTTTTGCTTACGCACGTTGGGGGCCGCCGTGGCCCGGGGGCCCCGTATAATTGATACGGCAGATACGGCGGTAGCTACGCCCCTGTTCCTCATGAAGCGTAATTCTGGAGAAATTCCTTCCATGAAATAAAACTGGTATTGATTGAATATTATTTCTCTCGAAATAAATAAATAAGTAATCTTTATAGTTCAGTGAAAGATTTAATTCAGGATTATATTATAAAACTATAAACATTTATGTTAATTTACCGCAGCATGTCCTGGAAGTATTCAATCATCTCATCGTAAATGGAATCCTCCTTACCCGCGAATACCACATCCAAATCACAGGATAGTTCAATAAAAAGCATGGAACCCCATTTCACTGCCGGAATTTCTTCGACTTTATAAAGGATTTCGAGCGCTTTCAACACCAAATCTACTTTATCCTTGGAAGAAGTAATGGATTGATCCTTTAAAATTTGAAATGCTTTTGTCTTTTTCTCCAGCTCCAAATTTTTAAAGAAATTGTGCCGATTCATGATGGGGGTGCCCGGTGGACTCTTTATGTCCGATTCTATGTCCTCCCTGTACGTTTTAATCTTCTTCCGGTTCAGCTCCTCGAGCTCTTTGGCCTTCTGATCAACGGAAGCAATTTCCCTGGACGTGTTAGGAGCTGATACCTAAAAAAAGTTTAACATTATTTAACATTACTTGTATTACTCTATATTACGTGCAATTACTCAAAATTATGCCTAGTAATGGGGCGTAATGCAGAGTAATGCTTGCATGATCTTAGGTAAAGGTTTTATTTTTTGCAGGACTTATAATAGTTATGCTGCAGAATCTTGAATCTGCAAGGCTCACTAGCCAATCAAAATCGCAGAAAACTCAAAATATGTGGGGGGTACCTTACCTGCCGGATGATTTTGATCACCTCTTGAGCGGCCAACTGCCTCGCCGCCTTTTTCGTTGAAGCGGTGGCATATTGCATAATCGTGGCCACCCTGCACTCAATCGTAAACTCCGGAGCCTCCGGTGGTCCTGCACGTTGCACAAGATCAAAACTCGGGAGCGGATGATTCCTCCGGATACACAAATCCCTCAAATCAGCGACCGCATCCGAAGTTGGAATTGTTTGGAAGTGCGCTTGCGGAATGTCCTTGATGTCGGGGCATGTTTGCTTCAGCTTCTTAATTATGTTCGCGGCCGCATCATGTTTCGCTTCCCGCTTTGACCTGCCCACGCCCTCAGCTATTTCGCCAACTGCACTCACGGTGCAAACAAAAGACTTTGAGCCATCCGTTGCCCCTCGCAACTCGTAGCTAGGGAAAGGAAGCCATATTTTAGCACAGTATTCTTGCAGGACTGTGATGGGAGTTTTGCCAGGCATAGAACCGCAGTTTTTTACACTTCGATAAAATGCAAAAATCAAGCAGACTTCACAGCTGATTCCACGAATTATTATCGACTTGTCGAAGGGCAATTCACCAAAGCTGATGATATGAACACAATTCACTGACGTATAGAAATGGACTACTTGTCCCAAAAAAATGCCGATATCAAAAACGGTGCAGTTTTCATTCCTCTTGCTCACACCATTAACGGATTTTGGGCAGTCAACTGTGGGTTCGATTTATTGTCAAATACATTTTTAGAGTATTACTCTGGCATTATCTGGCGTAATGCGGTGAATCAATTCGAATTGAATTGCATTTATATCCTTTTACTGTAACTAAAATTAAGTGGGAATTAAATGCAAAATCACAAAACAGTTGTTTAGCGATGTAAACCGCATTTTCAGAAGTGAGCATTTCGACATTTTGCTGAGAATTTTTCAATGCAAAATGTGTTATTCCAGAAACTTCTAACTGCAAAATTATTTGAGTTTTGATGCTTCGTTTAGGGGAATTAGATTTAAGCGTGCAGGATACAATTCAAATAAATACAATTTTTAAATTTGGCGCCTTTTGAAGGCGCCTATCTCGTCTAATGCGAAAGAAATAGACAGATATTTGCTTCCTATATCTGAGCTCTCCTTAGGTGAAAATTGTCAAAAGGGTGCACCATTTGAGACAGCAAATTGATTGGTCCATTTCTATATGAGGCTATCAGCGCAGAAGTGGTGTAACCCCAGACTACTTCTTAGGAGATAATGAGGAATTAAAATGTGGTTAAATTGTTTTTGAATTGCATTTATTTTGTGTACATTATTTCAATTGTTTTGCCATCTATTGATAATTCTAAAAGGTGGCTTACGCCACTATTGTATTGAAAGATCATGATTTAACGAATTTATTTTACACAAAAACCCTACCCAACAAAAATTGTGGGTTACACCACTTCTGCGCTGATAGCCTCATATGTCAGTGACACAGTTCAAGGTTACCCCTTTACAAGGCAAAATGCTGTAGCCCATCAATAGAAAAAAGTTTTTAAATGCCTTTGTAATAAAAATTGTATAAATAAAATTGTATAATACAGAAAAATAAAAGAATCTTAATCATGAAGTCATTCCTTACGAATGTGCAGTAAATAATTGAATCTTCTATCAGCCAAAGGCGTCTGATAAAATTAGGCGCATTTTAGGAGGGGACTGATAAAAAAAAATTGAAAAGTTCTAAATTATCGAGCGGTGACTAAGCTCTAAAGCTCGCCCGATGCAAAAATTGGAGGCCACGCATAGATACAAATTTAAAAGTTTCTAGCAGCATTACAAAATTGTATGAAATTTTCATGAGAATTTGTAATTTTGTAATTTAGTGGGTTGCTAATACTATTATATACAGTGGCGTAGCTACCTAGGGGCTAGGCGGGGCAGTGCCCCGGGGCCCTCAAGCTCAGGGGGCCGCTCAGGGGGCCCTCGAATCCTTACCAGAAAATCTCGATCGAACTGAACTTTTGAAAATTTCTCCCATTTAGAAATAATAAAAAATTATTTAAGAAATAGTATGGGCCAAACTCGACTCCGACATTTATCGCTAAAAGCAATTGAAAACAAAACCTTATCAAGCCTGGATTTAACCGAAGTCATTGATATTTTTGCGAAAACTAAAGCTAGGAAAAGATTGTAAATATAATTGTTATTTAGTCAGTTGGTAGGTCCGACCTTTATATAATAAACCCTTGAATCTTTCCTATTTCGTTTTATTGCCCAATACCTACACCAAGTATTAATTGTAATTTATGTTGTTTCTGTTTAATATTTTTATTACCTGCCCTGCAGTGCACGAAAAAGAGCTGATGATAAAGTAGCTTAGCATTTTTTAAGTATTTGTATATTTAATATTTTTACTTGATAAAACCTAACCAGTTTAGATAGCAGTGGGGCCCCATTTTTAGGGTTCCGTAGCCAAATGGCAAAAAACGGAATCCTTATGGATTCGTCATGTCTGTCTGTCTGTCCGTCCGTATGTCACAGCCACTTTTTTCCGAAACTATAAGAACTATACTGTTGAAACTTGGTAAGTAGATGTATTCTGTGAACCGCATTAAGATTTTCACAGAAAAATAGAAAAAAAAAAATAAATTTTGGGGGTTCCCCATACTTAGAACTGAAACTCAAAATTTTTTTTTCATCAAACCCATACGTGTGGGGTATCATGGATAGGTCTTCAAAAATGATATTGAGGTTTCTAATATCATTTTTTTTCTAAACTGAATTGTTTGCGCGAGAGACACTTCCAAAAATAAAACCAACCAACCAAAGATAAAACTAAACAAAATATATGATGTACATTACCATGCAAGCTTCCACCGAAAATTGGTTTGAACGAGATCTAGTAAGTAGTTTTTTTTTAATACGTCATAAATCGTAAACCGCAATTTACCTTTCATTCAATCAACTCAAATATAAAAAAAAAAAAATTTAATTTCATAAACATAAACATTATGCATAACCCGTGAACCATTATTTTCTAATAATAAATCTGTAATAGGTGCCTAAGTAAATAATAATTATAATTCGCGCGGGGCGTGGCTTGTTTTATAATTAAAATTTAATAGATAATTATAAAGTATAACGATACGGAACCCTCAAGGCGTGAGTTCTACTCGCACTTGTCCGTCTTTTTTCCTATTTTACGGCTCAGCAGCTAGTAAAAATCAAAAGGTAAAAAAACGAAATTCGTAAATATCGCTGCTAGGGCTAGTTTTTTGGCGTTAAATACTCGGTTTTAAATGCAGAAATTAGACAAATGCAAAAAACCCGATAAAAATCGCCTATTTGTACAATTTTTTACTATTTTACGGCTCAGCAGCTAGTAAAAATCAAAAGGTAAAAATACGAAATTCGTAAATATCGCTGCTAGGGCTAGTTTTTTGGCGTTAAATACTCGGTTTTAAATGCAGAAATTAGACAAATGCAAAAACCCCAATACAAATCGCCTATTTGTACGATTTTTTCCCATTTTACGGCTCAACAGCTAGTAAAAATCAATAGGTAAAAAAACGAAATTCGTAAATATCGCTGCTAGGGCTATTTTTTTGGCGTTAAATACTCGGTTTTAAATGCAGAAATTAGACAAATGCAAAAAACCCGATAAAAATCGCCTATTTGTACAATTTTTTCCTATTTTACGGCTCAACAGCTAGTAAAAATCAATAGGTAAAAAAAGGAAATTCGTAAATATCGCTGCTAGGGCTAGTTTTTTGGCATTAAATACTCGGTTTTAATTGCAGAAATTAGACAAATGCAAAAAACCCGATAAAAATAGCCTATTTGTACGATTTTTTACTATTTTACGGCTCAGCAGCTAGTAAAAATCAAAAGGTAAAAAAACGAAATTCGTAAATATCGCTGCTAGGGCTAGTTTTTTGGCGTTCAATACTCGGTTTTAATTGCAAAAATTAGACAAATGCACAAAACCCGATAAAAATAGCCTATTTGTACGATTTTTTACTATTTTACGGCTCAGCAGCTAGTAAAAATCAAAAGGTAAAAAAACGAAATTCGTAAATATCGGTGCTAGGGCTAGTTTTTTGTCGTTAAATACTCGGTTTTAATTGCAGAAATTAGACAAATGCAAAAAACCCGATAAAAATAGCCTATTTGTACGATTTTTTACTATTTTACGGCTCAACAGCTAGTAAAAATGAAAAGGTAAAAAAACGAAATTCGTAAATGTCGCTGCTAGGGCTAGTTTTTTGTCGTTAAATACTCGGTTTTAATTGCAGAAATTAGACAAATGCAAAAAACCCGATAAAAATAGCCTATTTGTAAGATTTTTTACTTTTTTACGGCTCAGCAGCTAGTAAAAATCAAAAGGTAAAAAAACGAAATTCGTAAATATCGCTGCTAGGGCTAGTTTTTTGGCGTTAAATACTCGGTTTTATTTGCAGAAATTAGACAAATGCAAAAAACCCGATAAAAATAGCCTATTTGTACGATTTTTTACTATTTTACGGCTCAACAGCTAGTAAAAATGAAAAGGTAAAAAAACGAAATTCGTAAATGTCGCTGCTAGGGCTAGTTTTTTGTCGTTAAATACTCGGTTTTAATTGCAGAAATTAGACAAATGCAAAAAACCCGATAAAAATAGCCTATTTGTAAGATTTTTTACTTTTTTACGGCTCAGCAGCTAGTAAAAATCAAAAGGTAAAAAAACGAAATTCGTAAATATCGGTGCTAGGGCTAGTTTTTTGGCGTTAAATACTCGGTTTTAATTGCAGAAATTAGACAAATGCAAAAAACCCGATAAAAATAGCCTATTTGTACGATTTTTTACTATTTTACGGCTCAGCAGCTAGTAAAAATCAAAAGGTAAAAAAACGAAATTCGTAAATATCGCTGCTAGGGCTAGTTTTTTGGCGTTAAATACTCGGTTTTAATTGCAGAAATTAGACAAATGCAAAAAACCCGATAAAAATAGCCTATTTGTACGATTTTTTACTATTTTACGGCTCAGCAGCTAGTAAAAATCAAAAGGTAAAAAAACGAAATTCGTAAATATCGCTGCTAGGGCTAGTTTTTTGGCGTTAAATACTCGGTTTAATTGCAGAAATTAGACAAATGCAAAAAACCCGATAAAAATAGCCTATTTGTACAATTTTTTACTATTTTACGGCTCAGCAGCTAGTAAAAATCAAAAGGTAAAAAAACGAAATTCGTAAATATCGCTGCTAGGTCTAGTTTTTTGGCGTTAAATACTCGGTTTTAATTGCAGAAATCAGACAAATGCAAAAAACCCGATAAAAATAGCCTATTTGTACGATTTTTTACTATTTTACTGCTCAGCAGCTAGTAAAAATCAAAAGGTAAAAAAACGAAATTCGTAAATATCGGTGCTAGGGCTAGTTTTTTGGCGTTAAATACTCGGTTTTAATTGCAGAAATTAGACAAATGCAAAAAACCCGATAAAAATAGCCTATTTGTACGATTTTTTACTATTTTACGGCTAAGCAGCTAGTAAAAATCAAAATGTAAAAAAACGAAATTCGTAAATATCGCTGCTAGGGCTAGTTTTTTGTCGTTAAATACTCGGTTTTAATTGCAGAAATTAGACAAATGCAAAAAACCCGATAAAAATAGCCTATTTGTACGATTTTTTACTATTTTACGGCTCAGCAGCTAGTAAAAATCAAAAGGTAAAAAAACGAAATTCGTAAATATCGCTGCTAGGGCTAGTTTTTTGGCGTTAAATACTCGGTTTTAATTGCAGAAATTAGACAAATGCAAAAAACCCGATAAAAATAGCCTATTTGTACGATTTTTTACTATTTTACGGCTCAGCAGCTAGTAAAAATCAAAAGGTAAAAAAACGAAATTCGTAAATATCGCTGCTAGGGCTAGTTTTTTGTCGTTAAATACTCGGTTTTAATTGCAGAAATTAGACAAATGCAAAAAAACCGATAAAAATAGCCTATTTGTACGATTTTTTACTATTTTACGGTCAGCAGCTAGTAAAAATCGAAAGGTAAAAAAACGAAATTCGTAAATATCGCTGCTAGGGCTAGTTTTTTGGCGTTAAATACTCGGTTTTAATTGCAGAAATTAGACAAATGCAAAAAACCCGATAAAAATAGCCTATTTGTACGATTTTTTACTATTTTACGGCTCAGCAGCTAGTAAAAATCAAAAGGTAAAAAAACGAAATTCGTAAATATCGCTGCTAGGGCTAGTTTTTTGGCGTTAAATACTCGGTTTTAATTGCAGAAATTAGACAAATGCAAAAAACCCGATAAAAATAGCCTATTTGTACGATTTTTTACTATTTTACGGTCAGCAGCTAGTAAAAATCAAAAGGTAAAAAAACGAAATTCGTAAATATCGCTGCTAGGGCTAGTTTTTTGGCGTTAAATACTCGGTTTTAATTGCAGAAATTAGACAAATGCAAAAAACCCAATAAAAATAGCCTATTTGTACGATTTTTTACTATTTTACGGTCAGCAGCTAGTAAAAATCAAAAGGTAAAAAAACGAAATTCGTAAATATCGCTGCTAGGGCTAGTTTTTTGGCGTTAAATACTCGGTTTTAATTGCAGAAATTAGACAAATGCAAAAAACCCGATAAAAATAGCCTATTTCTACGATTTTTTACTATTTTACTGCTCAGCAGCTAGTAAAAATCAAAAGGTAAAAAAACGAAATTCGTAAATATCGGTGCTAGGGCTAGTTTTTTGGCGTTAAATACTCGGTTTTAATTGCAGAAATTAGACAAATGCAAAAAACCCGATAAAAATAGCCTATTTGTACGATTTTTTACTATTTTACGGCTAAGCAGCTAGTAAAAATCAAAAGGTAAAAAAACGAAATTCGTAAATATCGGTGCTAGGGCTAGTTTTTTGGCGTTAAATACTCGGTTTTAATTGCAGAAATTAGACAAATGCAAAAAACCCGATAAAAATAGCCTATTTGTACGATTTTTTACTATTTTACGGCTAAGCAGCTAGTAAAAATCAAAAGGTAAAAAAACGAAATTCGTAAATATCGCTGCTAGGGCTAGTTTTTTGGCGTTAAATACTCGGTTTAATTGCAGAAATAAGACAAATGCAAAAAACCCGATAAAAATAGCCTATTTGTACGATTTTTTACTATTTTACTGCTCAGCAGCTAGTAAAAATCAAAAGGTAAAAAAACGAAATTCGTAAATATCGGTGCTAGGGCTAGTTTTTTGGCGTTAAATACTCAGTTTTAATTGCAGAAATTAGACAAATGCAAAAAATCCGATAAAAATAGCCTATTTGTACGATTTTTTACTATTTTACGGCTAAGCAGCTAGTAAAAATCAAAAGGTAAAAAAACGAAATTCGTAAATATCGCTGCTAGGGT
Organism: Eutolmus rufibarbis; assembly: GCA_963920795.1. Classification (NCBI taxonomy): domain Eukaryota; kingdom Metazoa; phylum Arthropoda; class Insecta; order Diptera; family Asilidae; genus Eutolmus; species Eutolmus rufibarbis. The sequence continues at coordinate 33,921,595 of OY987207.1, read as the reverse complement.
TAGTTTTTTGTCGTTAAATACTCGGTTTTAATTGCAGAAATTAGAAAAATGCAAAAAACCCGATAAAAATAGCCTATTTGTACGATTTTTTACTATTTTACTGCTCAGCAGCTAGTAAAAATCAAAAGGTAAAAAAACGAAATTCGTAAATATCGGTGCTAGGGCTAGTTTTTTGGCGTTAAATACTCGGTTTTAATTGCAGAAATTAGACAAATGCAAAAAACCCGATAAAAATAGCCTATTTGTACGATTTTTTACTATTTTACGGCTCAGCAGCTAGTAAAAATCAAAAGGTAAAAAAACGAAATTCGTAAATATCGCTGCTAGGGCTAGTTTTTTGGCGTTAAATACTCGGTTTTAATTGCAGAAATTAGACAAATGCAAAAAACCCGATAAAAATAGCCTATTTGTACGATTTTTTACTATTTTACGGCTCAGCAGCTAGTAAAAATCAAAAGGTAAAAAAACGAAATTCGTAAATATCGCTGCTAGGGCTAGTTTTTTGGCGTTAAATACTCGGTTTTAATTGCAGAAATTAGACAAATGCGAAAAACCCGATAAAAATAGCCTATTTGTACAATTTTTTACTATTTTACGGCTCAGCAGCTAGTAAAAATCAAAAGGTAAAAAAACGAAATTCGTAAATATCGCTGCTAGGGCTAGTTTTTTGTCGTTAAATACTCGGTTTTAATTGCAGAAATTAGACAAATGCAAAAAACCCGATAAAAATAGCCTATTTGTACGATTTTTTACTATTTTACGGCTCAGCAGCTAGTAAAAATCAAAAGGTAAAAAAACGAAATTCGTAAATATCGCTGCTAGGGCTAGTTTTTTGGCGTTAAATACTCGGTTTAATTGCAGAAATAAGACAAATGCAAAAAACCCGATAAAAATAGCCTATTTGTACGATTTTTTACTATTTTACTGCTCAGCAGCTAGTAAAAATCAAAAGGTAAAAAAACGAAATTCGTAAATATCGGTGCTAGGGCTAGTTTTTTGGCGTTAAATACTCGGTTTTAATTGCAGAAATTAGACAAATGCAAAAAACCCGATAAAAATAGCCTATTTGTACGATTTTTTACTATTTTACGGCTAAGCAGCTAGTAAAAATCAAAAGGTAAAAAAACGAAATTCGTAAATATCGCTGCTAGGGCTAGTTTTTTGGCGTTAAATACTCGGTTTTAATTGCAGAAATTAGACAAATGCAAAAAACCCGATAAAAATAGCCTATTTCTACGATTTTTTACTATTTTACTGCTCAGCAGCTAGTAAAAATCGAAAGGTAAAAAAACGAAATTCGTTAATATCGGTGCTAGGGCTAGTTTTTTGGCGTTAAATACTCGGTTTTAATTGCAGAAATTAGACAAATGCAAAAAACCCGATAAAAATAGCCTATTTGTACGATTTTTTACTATTTTACGGCTAAGCAGCTAGTAAAAGCAAAAGGTAAAAAAACGAAATTCGTAAATATCGCTGCTAGGGTTAGTTTTTTGTCGTTAAATACTCGGTTTTAATTGCAGAAATTAGAAAAATGCAAAAAACCCGATAAAAATAGCCTATTTGTACGATTTTTTACTATTTTACTGCTCAGCAGCTAGTAAAAATCAAAAGGTAAAAAAACGAAATTCGTAAATATCGCTGCTAGGGTTAGTTTTTTGTCGTTAAATACTCGGTTTTAATTGCAGAAATTAGACAAATGCAAAAAACCCGATAAAAATAGCCTATTTGTACGATTTTTTACTATTTTACGGCTAAGCAGCTAGTAAAAATCAAAAGGTAAAAAAACGAAATTCGTAAATATCGCTGCTAGGGCTAGTTTTTTGGCGTTAAATACTCGGTTTTAATTGCAGAAATTAGACAAATGCAAAAAACCCGATAAAAATAGCCTATTTGTACAATTTTTTACTATTTTACGGCTCAGCAGCTAGTAAAAATCAAAAGGTAAAAAAACGAAATTCGTAAATATCGCTGCTAGGGCTAGTTTTTTGTCGTTAAATACTCGGTTTTAATTGCAGAAATTAGACAAATGCAAAAAACCCGATAAAAATAGCCTATTTGTACGATTTTTTACTATTTTACGGCTCAGCAGCTAGTAAAAATCAAAAGGTAAAAAAACGAAATTCGTAAATATCGGTGCTAGGGCTAGTTTTTTGTCGTTAAATACTCGGTTTTAATTGCAGAAATTAGACAAATGCAAAAAACCCGATAAAAATAGCCTATTTGTACGATTTTTTACTATTTTACGGCTCAGCAGCTAGTAAAAATCAAAAGGTAAAAAAACTAAATTCGTAAATATCGCTGCTAGGGCTAGTTTTTTGGCGTTAAATACTCGGTTTTAATTGCAGAAATTAGACAAATGCAAAAAACCCGATAAAAATAGCCTATTTGTACGATTTTTTACTATTTTACGGCTCAGCAGCTAGTAAAAATCAAAAGGTAAAAAAACGAAATTCGTAAATATCGCTGCTAGGGCTAGTTTTTTGGCGTTAAATACTCGGTTTTAATTGCAGAAATTAGACAAATGCGAAAAACCCGATAAAAATAGCCTATTTGCACAATTTTTTACTATTTTACGGCTCAGCAGCTAGTAAAAATCAAAAGGTAAAAAAACGAAATTCGTAAATATCGCTGCTAGGGCTAGTTTTTTGTCGTTAAATACTCGGTTTTAATTGTAGAAATTAGACAAATGCAAAAAACCCGATAAAAATAGCCTATTTGTACGATTTTTTACTATTTTACGGCTCAGCAGCTAGTAAAAATCAAAAGGTAAAAAAACGAAATTCGTAAATATCGCTGCTAGGGCTAGTTTTTTGGCGTTCAATACTCGGTTTTAATTGCAAAAATTAGACAAATGCACAAAACCCGATAAAAATAGCCTATTTGTACGATTTTTTACTATTTTACGGCTCAGCAGCTAGTAAAAATCAAAAGGTAAAAAAACGAAATTCGTAAATATCGCTGCTAGGGCTAGTTTTTTGCCGTTCAATACTCGGTTTTAATTGCAGAAATTAAACAAATGCAAAAAAACCGATAAAAATAGCCTATTTGTACGATTTTTTACTATTTTACGGCTCAGCAGCTAGTAAAAATCAAAAGGTAAAAAAACGAAATTCGTAAATATCGCTGCTAGGGCTAGTTTTTTGGCGTTAAATACTCGGTTTTAATTGCAGAAATTAGACAAATGCAAAAAACCCGATAAAAATAGCCTATTTGTACGATTTTTTACTATTTTACGGCTCAGCAGCTAGTAAAAATCAAAAGGTAAAAAAACGAAATTCGTAAATATCGCTGCTAGGGCTAGTTTTTTGGCGTTAAATACTCGGTTTAATTGCAGAAATAAGACAAATGCAAAAAACCCGATAAAAATAGCCTATTTGTACGATTTTTTACTATTTTACTGCTCAGCAGCTAGTAAAAATCAAAAGGTAAAAAAACGAAATTCGTAAATATCGGTGCTAGGGCTAGTTTTTTGGCGTTAAATACTCGGTTTTAATTGCAGAAATTAGACAAATGCAAAAAACCCGATAAAAATAGCCTATTTGTACGATTTTTTACTATTTTACGGCTCAGCAGCCAGTAAAAATCAAAAGGTAAAAAAACCAAATTCGTAAATATCGCTGCTAGGGCTTGTGTTTTGGCGCTAAATACTCGGTTTTAATTGCAGAAATTAGACAAACGCAAAAAACCCGATAAAAATAGCCTATTTGTACGATTTTTTACTATTTTACGGCTCAGCAGCAAGTAAAAATCAAAAGATAAAAAAACGAAATTCGTAAATATCGCTGCTAGTGCTAGTTTTTTGTCGTTAAATACTCGGTTTTAATTGCAGAAATTAGACAAATGCAAAAAACCCGATAAAAATAGCCTATTTGTACGATTTTTTACTATTTTACGGCTCAGCAGCTAGTAAAAATCAAAAGGTAAAAAAACGAAATTCGTAAATATCGCTGCTAGGGCTAGTTTTTTGACGTTAAATACTCGGTTTTAATTGCAGAAACTAGACAAATGCAAAAAACCCGATAAAAATAGCCTATTTGTACGATTTTTTACTATTTTACGGCTCAGCAGCTAGTAAAAATCAAAAGGTAAAAAAACGAAATTCGTAAATATCGCTGCTAGGGCTAGTTTTTTGGCGTTCAATACTCGGTTTTAATTGCAGAAATTAGACAAATGCAAAAAACCCGATAAAAATAGCCTATTTGTACGATTTTTTACTATTTTACGGCTCAGCAGCTAGTAAAAATCAAAAGGTAAAAAAACGAAATTCGTAAATATCGCTGCTAGGGCTAGTTTTTTGGCGTTCAATACTCGGTTTTAATTGCAGAAATTAAACAAATGCAAAAAAACCGATAAAAATAGCCTATTTGTACGATTTTTTACTATTTTACGGCTCAGCAGCTAGTAAAAATCAAAAGGTAAAAAAACGAAATTCGTAAATATCGCTGCTAGGGCTAGTTTTTTGGCGTTAAATACTCGGTTTTAATTGCAGAAATTAGACAAATGCAAAAAACCCGATAAAATTGCCTATTTGTACGATTTTTTACTATTTTACGGCTCAGCAGCTAGTAAAAATCAAAAGGTAAAAAAACGAAATTCGTAAATATCGCTGCTAGGGCTAGTTTTTTGGCGTTAAATACTCGGTTTTAATTGCAGAAATTAGACAAATGCAAAAAACCCGATAAAAATAGCCTATTTGTACGATTTTTTACTATTTTACGGCTCAGCAGCTAGTAAAATTCAAAAGGTAAAAAAACGAAATTCGTAAATATCGCTGCTAGGGCTAGTTTTTTGGCGTTAAATACTCGGTTTTAATTGCAGAAATTAGACAAATGCAAAAAACCCGATAAAAATAGCCTATTTGTACGATTTTTTACTATTTTACGGCTCAGCAGCTAGTAAAATTCAAAAGGTAAAAAAACGAAATTCGTAAATATCGCTGCTAGGGCTAGTTTTTTGGCGTTAAATACTCGGTTTTAATTGCAGAAATTAGACAAATGCAAAAAACCCGATAAAAATAGCCTATTTGTACGATTTTTTACTATTTTACGGCTCAGCAGCTAGTAAAATTCAAAAGGTAAAAAAACGAAATTCGTAAATATCGCTGCTAGGGCTAGTTTTTTGGCGTTAAATACTCGGTTTTAATTGCAGAAATTAGACAAATGCAAAAAACCCGATAAAAATAGCCTATTTGTACGATTTTTTACTATTTTACGGCTCAGCAGCTAGTAAAATTCAAAAGGTAAAAAAACGAAATTCGTAAATATCGCTGCTAGGGCTAGTTTTTTGGCGTTAAATACTCGGTTTTAATTGCAGAAATCAGACAAATGCAAAAAACCCGATAAAAATAGCCTATTTGTACGATTTTTTACTATTTTACGGCTCAGCAGCTAGTAAAAATCAAAAGGTAAAAAAACGAAATTCGTAAATATCGCTGCTAGGGCTAGTTTTTTGGCGTTAAATACTCGGTTTTAATTGCGGAAATTAGACAAATGCAAAAACCCCGATAAAAATAGCGTATTTGTACGATTTTTTACTATTTTACGGCTCAGCAGCTAGTAAAATTCAAAAGGTAAAAAAACGAAATTCGTAAATATCGCTGCTAGGGCTAGTTTTTTGTCGTTAAATACTCGGTTTTAAATGCAGAAATTAGACAAAAGCAAAAGACCCGATAAAAATAGCCTATTTGTACAATTTTTTACTATTTTACGGCTCAACAGCTAGTAAAAATCAATAGGTAAAAAAAGGAAATTCGTAAATATCGCTGCTAGGGCTAGTTTTTTGGCGTTAAATACTCGGTTTTAATTGCGGAAATTAGACAAATGCAAAAAACCCGATAAAAATAGCGTATTTGTACGATTTTTTACTATTTTACGGCTCAGCAGCTAGTAAAATTCAAAAGGTAAAAAAACGAAATTCGTAAATATCGCTGCTAGGGCTAGTTTTTTGGCGTTAAATACTCGGTTTTAATTGCAGAAATTAGACAAATGCAAAAAACCCGATAAAAATAGCCTATTTGTACAATTTTTTACTATTTTACGGCTCAGCAGCTAGTAAAATTCAAAAGGTAAAAAAACGAAATTCGTAAATATCGCTGCTAGGGCTAGTTTTTTGGCGTTAAGTACTCGGTTTTAATTGCGGAAATTAGACAAATGCAAAAAACCCGATAAAAATAGCCTATTTGTACGATTTTTTACTATTTTACGGCTCAGCAGCTAGTAAAATTCAAAAGGTAAAAAAACGAAATTCGTAAATATCGCTGCTAGGGCTAGTTTTTTGGCGTTAAATACTCGGTTTTAATTGCAGAAATTAGACAAATGCAAAAAACCCGATAAAAATAGCCTATTTGTACAATTTTTTACTATTTTACGGCTCAGCAGCTAGTAAAAATCAAAAGGTAAAAAAACGAAATTCGTAAATATCGCTGCTACGGCTAGTTTTTTGGCGTTAAATACTCGGTTTTAATTGCGGAAATTAGACAAATGCAAAAAACCCGATAAAAATAGCCTATTTGTACGATTTTTTACTATTTTACGGCTCAGCAGCTAGTAAAATTCAAAAGGTAAAAAAACGAAATTCGTAAATATCGCTGCTAGGGCTAGTTTTTTGGCGTTAAGTACTCGGTTTTAATTGCGGAAATTAGACAAATGCAAAAAACCCGATAAAAATAGCCTATTTGTACGATTTTTTACTATTTTACGGTCAGCAGCTAGTAAAAATCAAAAGGTAAAAAAACGAAATTCGTAAATATCGCTGCTAGGGCTAGTTTTTTGGCGTTAAATACTCGGTTTTAATTGCGGAAATTAGACAAATGCAAAAACCCCGATAAAAATAGCGTATTTGTACGATTTTTTACTATTTTACGGCTCAGCAGCTAGTAAAATTCAAAAGGTAAAAAAACGAAATTCGTAAATATCGCTGCTAGGGCTAGTTTTTTGTCGTTAAATACTCGGTTTTAAATGCAGAAATTAGACAAAAGCAAAAGACCCGATAAAAATAGCCTATTTGTACAATTTTTTACTATTTTACGGCTCAACAGCTAGTAAAAATCAATAGGTAAAAAAAGGAAATTCGTAAATATCGCTGCTAGGGCTAGTTTTTTGGCGTTAAATACTCGGTTTTAATTGCGGAAATTAGACAAATGCAAAAAACCCGATAAAAATAGCGTATTTGTACGATTTTTTACTATTTTACGGCTCAGCAGCTAGTAAAATTCAAAAGGTAAAAAAACGAAATTCGTAAATATCGCTGCTAGGGCTAGTTTTTTGGCGTTAAATACTCGGTTTTAATTGCGGAAATTAGACAAATGCAAAAAACCCGATAAAAATAGCCTATTTGTACAATTTTTTACTATTTTACGGCTCAGCAGCTAGTAAAATTCAAAAGGTAAAAAAACGAAATTCGTAAATATCGCTGCTAGGGCTAGTTTTTTGGCGTTAAGTACTCGGTTTTAATTGCGGAAATTAGACAAATGCAAAAAACCCGATAAAAATAGCCTATTTGTACGATTTTTTACTATTTTACGGTCAGCAGCTAGTAAAAATCAAAAGGTAAAAAAACGAAATTCGTAAATATCGCTGCTAGGGCTAGTTTTTTGGCGTTAAATACTCGGTTTTAATTGCGGAAATTAGACAAATGCAAAAAACCCGATAAAATAGCCTATTTGTACGATTTTTTACTATTTTACGGCTCAGCAGCTAGTAAAATTCAAAAGGTAAAAAAACGAAATTCGTAAATATCGCTGCTAGGGTTAGTTTTTTGTCGTTAAATACTCGGTTTTAATTGCAGAAATTAGACAAATGCAAAAAACCCGATAAAAATAGCCTATTTGTACGATTTTTTACTATTTTACGGTCAGCAGCTAGTAAAAATCAAAAGGTAAAAAAACGAAATTCGTAAATATCGCTGCTAGGGCTAGTTTTTTGGCGTTAAATACTCGGTTTTAATTGCAGAAATTAGACAAATGCAAAAAACCCGATAAAAATAGCCTATTTGTACAATTTTTTACTATTTTACGGCTCAGCAGCTAGTAAAAATCAATAGGTAAAAAAAGGAAATTCGTAAATATCGCTGCTAGGGCTAGTTTTTTGGCGTTAAATACTCGGTTTTAATTGCAGAAATTAGACAAATGCAAAAAACCCGATAAAAATAGCCTATTTGTACGATTTTTTACTTTTTTACGGCTCAGCAACTAGTAAAAATCAAAAGGTAAAAAAACGAAATTCGTAAATATCGCTGCTAGGGCTAGTTTTTTGGCGTTAAATACTCGGTTTTAATTGCAGAAATTAGACAAATGCAAAAAACCCGATAAAAATAGCCTATTTGTACGATTTTTTACTTTTTTACGGCTCAGCAGCTAGTAAAAATCAAAAGGTAAAAAAACGAAATTCGTAAATATCGCTGCTAGGGCTAGTTTTTTGGCGTTAAATACTCGGTTTTAATTGCGGAAATTAGACAAATGCAAAAAACCCGATAAAAATAGCGTATTTGTACGATTTTTTACTATTTTACGGCTCAGCAGCTAGTAAAATTCAAAAGGTAAAAAAACGAAATTCGTAAATATCGCTGCTAGGGCTAGTTTTTTGGCGTTAAATACTCGGTTTTAATTGCAGAAATTAGACAAATGCAAAAAACCCGATGAAAATAGCCTATTTGTACGATTTTTTACTTTTTTACGGCTCAGCAGCTAGTAAAAATCAAAAGGTAAAAAAACGAAATTCGTAAATATCGCTGCTAGGGCTAGTTTTTTGGCGTTAAATACTCGGTTTTAATTGCAGAAATTAGACAAATGCAAAAAACCCGATAAAAATAGCCTATTTGTACAATTTTTTACTATTTTACGGCTCAGCAGCTAGTAAAAATCAATAGGTAAAAAAAGGAAATTCGTAAATATCGCTGCTAGGGCTAGTTTTTTGGCGTTAAATACTCGGTTTTAATTGCGGAAATTAGACAAATGCAAAAAACCTGATAAAATAGCGTATTTGTACGATTTTTTACTATTTTACGGCTCAGCAGCTAGTAAAATTCAAAAGGTAAAAAAACGAAATTCGTAAATATCGCTGCTAGGGCTAGTTTTTTGGCGTTAAATACTCGGTTTTAATTGCAGAAATTAGACAAATGAAAAAACCCGATAAAAATAGCCTATTTGTACGATTTTTTACTTTTTTACGGCTCAGCAGCTAGTAAAATTCAAAAGGTAAAAAAACGAAATTCGTAAATATCGCTGCTAGGGCTAGTTTTTTGGCGTTAAATACTCGGTTTTAATTTTAGAAATTAGACAAATGCAAAAAACCCGATAAAAATAGCCTATTTGTACGATTTTTTACTTTTTTACGGCTCAGCAGCTAGTAAAAATCAAAAGGTAAAAAAACGAAATTCGTAAATATCGCTGCTAGGGCTAGTTTTTTGGCGTTAAATACTCGGTTTTAATTGCAGAAATTAGACAAATGCAAAAAACCCGATAAAAATAGCCTATTTGTACGATTTTTTACTTTTTTACGGCTCAGCAGCTAGTAAAAATCAAAAGGTAAAAAGACGAAATTCGTAAATATCGCTGCTAGGGCTAGTTTTTTGGCGTTAAATACTCGGTTTTAATTGCGGAAATTAGACAAATGCAAAAAACCCGATAAAATAGCGTATTTGTACGATTTTTTTCTATTTTACGGCTCAGCAGCTAGTAAAATTCAAAAGGTAAAAAAACGAAATTCGTAAATATCGCTGCTAGGGCTAGTTTTTTGGCGTTAAATACTCGGTTTTAATTGCAGAAATTAGAGAAATGCAAATAACCCGATAAAAATAGCCTATTTGTACGATTTTTTACTTTTTTACGGCTCAGCAGCTAGTAAAAATCAAAAGGTAAAAACACGAAAATCGTAAATATCGCTGCTAGGGCTAGTTTTTTGTCGTTAAATACTCGGTTTTAATTGCGGAAATTAGACAAGTGCAAAAAACCCGATAAAATAGCGTATTTGTACGATTTTTTTCTATTTTACGGCTCAGCAGCTAGTAAAATTCAAAAGGTAAAAAAACGAAATTCGTAAATATCGCTGCTAGGGCTAGTTTTTTGGCGTTAAATACTCGGTTTTAATTGCAGAAATTAGACAAATGCAAAAAACCCGATAAAAATAGCCTATTTGTACGATGTTTTACTATTTTATTGCTCAGCAGCTAGTAAAAATCAAAAGGTAAAAAAACGAAATTCGTAAATATCGCTGATAGGGTTAGTTTTTTGTCGTTAAATACTCGGTTTTAATTGCAGAAATTAGACAAATGCAAAAAACCCGATAAAAATAGCCTATTTGTACGATTTTTTACTATTTTACGGCTCAGCAGCTAGTAAAAATCAAAAGGTAAAAAAACGAAATTCGTAAATATCGCTGCTAGGGTTAGTTTTTTGTCGTTAAATACTCGGTTTTAATTGCAGAAATTAGACAAATGCAAAAAACCCGATAAAAATAGCCTATTTGTACGATTTTTTACTATTTTATTGCTCAGCAGCTAGTAAAAATCAAAAGGTAAAAAAACGAAATTCGTAAATATCGCTGATAGGGTTAGTTTTTTGTCGTTAAATACTCGGTTTTAATTGCAGAAATTAGACAAATGCAAAAAACCCGATAAAAATAGCCTATTTGTACGATTTTTTACTATTTTACGGCTCAGCAGCTAGTAAAAATCAAAAGGTAAAAAAAAGAAATTCGTAAATATCGCTGATAGGGTTAGTTTTTTGTCGTTAAATACTCGGTTTTAATTGCAGAAATTAGACAAATGCAAAAAACCCGATAAAATAGCCTATTTGTACGATTTTTTACTTTTTTACGGCTCAGCAGCTAGTAAAAATCAAAAGGTAAAAACACGAAAATCGTAAATATCGCTGCTAGGGCTAGTTTTTTGGCGTTAAATACTCGGTTTTAATTGCAGAAATTAGACAAATGCAAAAAACCCGATAAAATAGCCTATTTGTACGATTTTTTACTATTTTACGGCTCAGCAGCTAGTAAAAATCAAAAGGTAAAAAAACGAAATTCGTAAATATCGCTGCTAGGGTTAGTTTTTTGTCGTTAAATACTCGGTTTTAATTGCAGAAATTAGACAAATGCAAAAAACCCGATAAAAATAGCCTATTTGTACGATTTTTTACTATTTTATTGCTCAGCAGCTAGTAAAAATCAAAAGGTAAAAAAACGAAATTCGTAAATATCGCTGATAGGGTTAGTTTTTTGTCGTTAAATACTCGGTTTTAATTGCAGAAATTAGACAAATGCAAAAAACCCGATAAAATAGCCTATTTGTACGATTTTTTACTTTTTTACGGCTCAGCAGCTAGTAAAAATCAAAAGGTAAAAACACGAAAATCGTAAATATCGCTGCTAGGGCTAGTTTTTTGGCGTTAAATACTCGGTTTTAATTGCAGAAATTAGACAAATGCAAAAAACCCGATAAAAATAGCCTATTTGTACGATGTTTTACTATTTTATTGCTCAGCAGCTAGTAAAAATCAAAAGGTAAAAAAACGAAATTCGTAAATATCGCTGATAGGGTTAGTTTTTTGTCGTTAAATACTCGGTTTTAATTGCAGAAATTAGACAAATGCAAAAAACCCGATAAAAATAGCCTATTTGTACGATTTTTTACTATTTTACGGCTCAGCAGCTAGTAAAAATCAAAAGGTAAAAAAACGAAATTCGTAAATATCGCTGCTAGGGTTAGTTTTTTGTCGTTAAATACTCGGTTTTAATTGCAGAAATTAGACAAATGCAAAAAACCCGATAAAAATAGCCTATTTGTACGATTTTTTACTATTTTATTGCTCAGCAGCTAGTAAAAATCAAAAGGTAAAAAAACGAAATTCGTAAATATCGCTGCTAGGGTTAGTTTTTTGTCGTTAAATACTCGGTTTTAATTGCAGAAATTAGACAAATGCAAAAAACCCGATAAAAATAGCCTATTTGTACGATTTTTTACAATTTTATTGCTCAGCAGCTAGTAAAAATCAAAAGGTAAAAAAACGAAATTCGTAAATATCGCTGCTAGGGTTAGTTTTTTGTCGTTAAATACTCGGTTTTAATTGCAGAAATTAGACAAATGCAAAAAACCCGATAAAAATAGCCTATTTGTACGATTTTTTACTATTTTACGGCTCAGCAGCTAGTAAAAATCAAAAGGTAAAAAAACGAAATTCGTAAATATCGCTGCTAGGGTTAGTTTTTTGTCGTTAAATACTCGGTTTTAATTGCAGAAATTAGACAAATGCAAAAAACCCGATAAAAATAGCCTATTTGTACGATTTTTTACAATTTTATTGCTCAGCAGCTAGTAAAAATCAAAAGGTAAAAAAACGAAATTCGTAAATATCGCTGCTAGGGTTAGTTTTTTGTCGTTAAATACTCGGTTTTAATTGCAGAAATTAGACAAATGCAAAAAACCCGATAAAAATAGCCTATTTGTACGATTTTTTACTATTTTACGGCTCAGCAGCTAGTAAAAATCAAAAGGTAAAAAAACGAAATTCGTAAATATCGCTGATAGGGTTAGTTTTTTGTCGTTAAATACTCGGTTTTAATTGCAGAAATTAGACAAATGCAAAAAACCCGATAAAAATAGCCTATTTGTACGATTTTTTACTATTTTACGGCTCAGCAGCTAGTAAAAATCAAAAGGTAAAAAAACGAAATTCGTAAATATCGCTGCTAGGGTTAGTTTTTTGTCGTTAAATACTCGGTTTTAATTGCAGAAATTAGACAAATGCAAAAAACCCGATAAAAATAGCCTATTTGTACGATTTTTTACTATTTTATTGCTCAGCAGCTAGTAAAAATCAAAAGGTAAAAAAACGAAATTCGTAAATATCGCTGCTAGGGTTAGTTTTTTGTCGTTAAATACTCGGTTTTAATTGCAGAAATTAGACAAATGCAAAAAACCCGATAAAAATAGCCTATTTGTACGATTTTTTACTATTTTACGGCTCAGCAGCTAGTAAAAATCAAAAGGTAAAAAAACGAAATTCGTAAATATCGCTGCTAGGGTTAGTTTTTTGTCGTTAAATACTCGGTTTTAATTGCAGAAATTAGACAAATGCAAAAAACCCGATAAAATTTTTTACTATTTTACTGCTCAGCAGCTAGTAAAAATCAAAAGGTAAAAAAACGAAATTCGTAAATATCGCTGCTAGGGTTAGTTTTTTGTCGTTAAATACTCGGTTTTAATTGCAGAAATCAGACAAATGCAAAAAACCCGATAAAAATAGCCTATTTGTACGATTTTTTACTATTTTACTGCTCAGCAGCTAGTAAAAATCAAAAGGTAAAAAAACGAAATTCGTAAATATCGCTGCTAGGGCTAGTTTTTTGGCGTTAAATACTCGGTTTTAATTGCAGAAATTAGACAAATGCAAAAAACCCGATAAAAATAGCCTATTTGTACGATTTTTTACTATTTTACGGCTCAGCAGCTAGTAAAAATCGAAAGGTAAAAAAACGAAATTCGTAAATATCGCTGCTAGGGCTAGTTTTTTGGCGTTAAATACTCGGTTTTAATTGCAGAAATTAGACAAATGCAAAAAACCCGATAAAAATAGCCTATTTCTACGATTTTTTACTATTTTACTGCTCAGCAGCTAGTAAAAATCAAAAGGTAAAAAAACGAAATTCGTAAATATCGGTGCTAGGGCTAGTTTTTTGGCGTTAAATACTCGGTTTTAATTGCAGAAATTAGACAAATGCATAAAACCCGATAAAAATAGCCTATTTGTACGATTTTTTACTATTTTACGGCTAAGCAGCTAGTAAAAATCAAAAGGTAAAAAAACGAAATTCGTAAATATCGCTGCTAGGGTTAGTTTTTTGTCGTTAAATACTCGGTTTTAATTGCAGAAATTAGACAAATGCAAAAAACCCGATAAAAATAGCCTATTTGTACGATTTTTTACTATTTTACGGCTCAGCAGCTAGTAAAAATCAAAAGGTAAAAAAACGAAATTCGTAAATATCGCTGCTAGGGCTAGTTTTTTGGCGTTAAATACTCGGTTTTAATTGCAGAAATTAGACAAATGCAAAAAACCCGATAAAAATAGCCTATTTGTACGATTTTTTACTATTTTACGGCTCAGCAGCTAGTAAAAATCAAAAGGTAAAAAAACCAAATTCGTAAATATCGCTGCTAGGGCTAGTGTTTTGGCGTTAAATACTCGGTTTTAATTGCAGAAATTAGACAAATGCAAAAAACCCGATAAAAATAGCCTATTTGTACGATTTTTTACTATTTTACGGCTCAGCAGCTAGTAAAAATCAAAAGGTAAAAAAACGAAATTCGTAAATATCGCTGCTAGGGCTAGTTTTTTGGCGTTAAATACTCGGTTTTAATTGCAGAAATTAGACAAATGCGAAAAACCCGATAAAAATAACCTATTTGTACAATTTTTTACTATTTTACGGCTCAGCAGCTAGTAAAAATCAAAAGGTAAAAAAACGAAATTCGTAAATATCGCTGCTAGGGCTAGTTTTTTGTCGTTAAATACTCGGTTTTAATTGCAGAAATTAGACAAATGCAAAAAACCCGATGAAAATAGCCTATTTGTACGATTTTTTACTATTTTACGGCTCAGCAGCCAGTAAAAATCAAAAGGTAAAAAAACGAAATTCGTAAATATCGCTGCTAGGGCTAGTTTTTTGGCGTTAAATACTCGGTTTTAATTGCAGAAATTAGACAAATGCAAAAAACCCGATAAAAATAGCCTATTTGTACGATTTTTTACTATTTTACGGCTCAGCAGCTAGTAAAAATCGAAAGGTAAAAAAACGAAATTCGTAAATATCGCTGCTAGGGCTAGTTTTTTGGCGTTAAATACTCGGTTTTAATTGCAGAAATTAGACAAATGCAAAAAACCCGATAAAAATAGCCAATTTGTACGATTTTTTACTATTTTACGGCTCAGCAGTTAGTAAAAATCGAAAGGTAAAAAAACGAAATTCGTAACTATCGCTGCTAGGGCTAGTTTTTTGGCGTTAAATACTCGGTTTTAATTGCAGAAATTAGACAAATGCAAAAAACCCGATAAAAATAGCCTATTTGTACGATTTTTTACTACTTTACGGCTCAGCAGCTAGTAAAAATCAAAAGGTAAAAAAACGAAATTCGTAAATATCGCTGCTAGGGCTAGTTTTTCGGCGTTAAATACTCGGTTTTAATTGCAGAAATTAGACAAATGCAAAAAACCCGATAAAAATAGCCTATTTGTACGATTTTTTACTATTTTACGGCTCAGCAGCTAGTAAAAATCGAAAGGTAAAAAAACGAAATTCGTAAATATCGCTGCTAGGGCTAGTTTTTTGGCGTTAAATACTCGGTTTTAATTGCAGAAATTAGACAAATGCAAAAAACCCGATAAAAATAGCCAATTTGTACGATTTTTTACTATTTTACGGCTCAGCAGTTAGTAAAAATCGAAAGGTAAAAAAACGAAATTCGTAACTATCGCTGCTAGGGCTAGTTTTTTGGCGTTAAATACTCGGTTTTAATTGCAGAAATTAGACAAATGCAAAAAACCCGATAAAAATAGCCAATTTGTACGATTTTTTACTATTTTGCGGCTTAGCAGCTAGTAAAAATCGAAAGGTAAAAAAACGAAATTCGTAAATATCGCTGCTAGGGCTAGTTTTTTGTCGTTAAATACTCGGTTTTAATTGCAGAAATTAGACAAATGCAAAAAACCCGATAAAAATAGCCTATTTGTACAATTTTTTACTATTTTACGGCTCAGCAGCTAGTAAAAATCAATAGGTAAAAAAAGGAAATTCGTAAATATCGCTGCTAGGGCTAGTTTTTTGGCGTTAAATACTCGGTTTTAATTGCAGAAATTAGACAAATGCAAAAAACCCGATAAAAATAGCCTATTTGTACAATTTTTTACTATTTTACGGCTCAGCAGCTAGTAAAAATCAATAGGTAAAAAAAGGAAATTCGTAAATATCGCTGCTAGGGCTAGTTTTTTGGCGTTAAATACTCGGTTTTAATTGCGGAAATTAGACAAATGCAAAAAACCCGATAAAATAGCGTATTTGTACGATTTTTTACTATTTTACGGCTCAGCAGCTAGTAAAATTCAAAAGGTAAAAAAAGGAAATTCGTAAATATCGCTGCTAGGGCTAGTTTTTTGGCGTTAAATACTCGGTTTTAATTGCAGAAATTAGACAAATGCAAAAAACCCGATAAAAATAGCCTATTTGTACGATTTTTTACTTTTTTACGGCTCAGCAGCTAGTAAAAATCAAAAGGTAAAAAAATGAAATTCGTAAATATCGCTGCTAGGGCTAGTTTTTTGGCGTTAAATACTCGGTTTTAATTGCAGAAATTAGACAAATGCAAAAAACCCGATAAAAATTGCCTATTTGTACGATTTTTTACTATTTTACGGCTCAGCAGCTAGTAAAAATCAAAAGGTAAAAAAACGAAATTCGTAAATATCGCTGCTAGGGCTAGTTTTTTGGCGTTAAATACTCGGTTTTAATTGCAGAAATCAGACAAATGCAAAAAACCCGATAAAAATAGCCTATTTGTACGATTTTTTACTATTTTACGGCTCAGCAGCTAGTAAAAATGAAAAGGTAAAAAAACGAAATTCGTAAATGTCGCTGCTAGGGCTAGTTTTTTGTCGTTAAATACTCGGTTTTAATTGCAGAAATTAGACAAATGCAAAAAACCCGATAAAAATAGCCTATTTGTACGATTTTTTACTATTTTACTGCTCAGCAGCTAGTAAAAATCAAAAGGTAAAAAAACGAAATTCGTAAATATCGGTGCTAGGGCTAGTTTTTTGGCGTTAAATACTCGGTTTTAATTGCAGAAATTAGACAAATGCAAAAAACCCGATAAAAATAGCCTATTTGTACGATTTTTTACTATTTTACGGCTAAGCAGCTAGTAAAAATGAAAAGGTAAAAAAACGAAATTCGTAAATGTCGCTGCTAGGGCTAGTTTTTTGTCGTTAAATACTCGGTTTTAATTGCAGAAATTAGACAAATGCAAAAAACCCGATAAAAATAGCCTATTTGTACGATTTTTTACTTTTTTACGGCTCAGCAGCTAGTAAAAATCAAAAGGTAAAAAAACGAAATTCGTAAATATCGCTGCTAGGGCTAGTTTTTTGGCGTTAAATACTCGGTTTTAATTGCACAAATTAGACAAATGCAAAAAACCCGATAAAAATTGCCTATTTGTACGATTTTTTACTATTTTACGGCTCAGCAGCTAGTAAAAATGAAAAGGTAAAAAAACGAAATTCGTAAATGTCGCTGCTAGGGCTAGTTTTTTGTCGTTAAATACTCGGTTTTAATTGCAGAAATTAGACAAATGCAAAAAACCCGATAAAAATAGCCTATTTGTACGATTTTTTACTTTTTTACGGCTCAGCAGCTCAATCAAAAGGTAAAAAAACGAAATTCGTAAATATCGCTACTAGGGTTAGTTTTTTGTCGTTAAATACTCGGTTTTAATTGCAGAAATTAGACAAATGCAAAAAACCCGATAAAAATAGCCTATTTGTACGATTTTTTACTATTTTACGGCTCAGCAGCTAGTAAAAATCGAAAGGTAAAAAAACGAAATTCGTAAATATCGCTGCTAGGGCTAGTTTTTTGGCGTTAAATACTCGGTTTTAATTGCAGAAATTAGACAAATGCAAAAAACCCGATAAAAATAGCCAATTTGTACGATTTTTTACTATTTTACGGCTCAGCAGTTAGTAAAAATCGAAAGGTAAAAAAACGAAATTCGTAACTATCGCTGCTAGGGCTAGTTTTTTGGCGTTAAATACTCGGTTTTAATTGCAGAAATTAGACAAATGCAAAAAACCCGATAAAAATAGCCTATTTGTACAATTTTTTACTATTTTACGGCTCAGCAGCTAGTAAAAATCAATAGGTAAAAAAAGGAAATTCGTAAATATCGCTGCTAGGGCTAGTTTTTTGGCGTTAAATACTCGGTTTTAATTGCAGAAATTAGACAAATGCAAAAAACCCGATAAAAATAGCCTATTTGTACAATTTTTTACTATTTTACGGCTCAGCAGCTAGTAAAAATCAATAGGTAAAAAAAGGAAATTCGTAAATATCGCTGCTAGGGCTAGTTTTTTGGCGTTAAATACTCGGTTTTAATTGCGGAAATTAGACAAATGCAAAAAACCCGATAAAATAGCGTATTTGTACGATTTTTTACTATTTTACGGCTCAGCAGCTAGTAAAATTCAAAAGGTAAAAAAACGAAATTCGTAAATATCGCTGCTAGGGCTAGTTTTTTGGCGTTAAATACTCGGTTTTAATTGCAGAAATTAGACAAATGCAAAAAACCCGATAAAAATAGCCTATTTGTACGATTTTTTACTTTTTTACGGCTCAGCAGCTAGTAAAAATCAAAAGGTAAAAAAATGAAATTCGTAAATATCGCTGCTAGGGCTAGTTTTTTGGCGTTAAATACTCGGTTTTAATTGCAGAAATTAGACAAATGCAAAAAACCCGATAAAAATAGCCTATTTGTACGATTTTTTACTATTTTACGGCTCAACAGCTAGTAAAAATGAAAAGGTAAAAAAACGAAATTCGTAAATGTCGCTGCTAGGGCTAGTTTTTTGTCGTTAAATACTCGGTTTTAATTGCAGAAATTAGACAAATGCAAAAAACCCGATAAAAATAGCCTATTTGTACGATTTTTTACTTTTTTACGGCTCAGCAGCTAGTAAAAATCAAAAGGTAAAAAAACGAAATTCGTAGATATCGGTGCTAGGGCTAGTTTTTTGGCGTTAAATACTCGGTTTTAATTGCAGAAATTAGACAAATGCAAAAAACCCGATAAAAATTGCCTATTTGTACGATTTTTTACTATTTTACGGCTCAGCAGCTAGTAAAAATAAAAAGGTAAAAAAACGAAATTCGTAAATATCGCTGCTAGGGCTAGTTTTTTGGCGTTAAATACTCGGTTTTAATTGCAGAAATCAGACAAATGCAAAAAACCCGATAAAAATAGCCTATTTGTACGATTTTTTACTATTTTACGGCTCAGCAGCTAGTAAAAATCAAAAGGTAAAAAAACGAAATTCGTAAATATCGCTGCTAGGGCTAGTTTTTTGGCGTTAAATACTCGGTTTAATTGCAGAAATTAGACAAATGCAAAAAACCCGATAAAAATAGCCTATTTGTACAATTTTTTACTATTTTACGGCTCAGCAGCTAGTAAAAATCAAAAGGTAAAAAAACGAAATTCGTAGATATCGGTGCTAGGGCTAGTTTTTTGGCGTTAAATACTCGGTTTTAATTGCAGAAATTAGACAAATGCAAAAAACCCGATAAAAATTGCCTATTTGTACGATTTTTTACTATTTTACGGCTCAGCAGCTAGTAAAAATCAAAAGGTAAAAAAACGAAATTCGTAAATATCGCTGCTAGGGCTAGTTTTTTGGCGTTAAATACTCGGTTTTAATTGCAGAAATCAGACAAATGCAAAAAACCCGATAAAAATAGCCTATTTGTACGATTTTTTACTATTTTACGGCTCAGCAGCTAGTAAAAATGAAAAGGTAAAAAAACGAAATTCGTAAATGTCGCTGCTAGGGCTAGTTTTTTGTCGTTAAATACTCGGTTTTAATTGCAGAAATTAGACAAATGCAAAAAACCCGATAAAAATAGCCTATTTGTACGATTTTTTACTATTTTACTGCTCAGCAGCTAGTAAAAATCAAAAGGTAAAAAAACGAAATTCGTAAATATCGGTGCTAGGGCTAGTTTTTTGGCGTTAAATACTCGGTTTTAATTGCAGAAATTAGACAAATGCAAAAAACCCGATAAAAATAGCCTATTTGTACGATTTTTTACTATTTTACGGCTAAGCAGCTAGTAAAAATGAAAAGGTAAAAAAACGAAATTCGTAAATGTCGCTGCTAGGGCTAGTTTTTTGTCGTTAAATACTCGGTTTTAATTGCAGAAATTAGACAAATGCAAAAAACCCGATAAAAATAGCCTATTTGTACGATTTTTTACTTTTTTACGGCTCAGCAGCTAGTAAAAATCAAAAGGTAAAAAAACGAAATTCGTAAATATCGCTGCTAGGGCTAGTTTTTTGGCGTTAAATACTCGGTTTTAATTGCACAAATTAGACAAATGCAAAAAACCCGATAAAAATTGCCTATTTGTACGATTTTTTACTATTTTACGGCTCAGCAGCTAGTAAAAATGAAAAGGTAAAAAAACGAAATTCGTAAATGTCGCTGCTAGGGCTAGTTTTTTGTCGTTAAATACTCGGTTTTAATTGCAGAAATTAGACAAATGCAAAAAACCCGATAAAAATAGCCTATTTGTACGATTTTTTACTTTTTTACGGCTCAGCAGCTCAATCAAAAGGTAAAAAAACGAAATTCGTAAATATCGCTACTAGGGTTAGTTTTTTGTCGTTAAATACTCGGTTTTAATTGCAGAAATTAGACAAATGCAAAAAACCCGATAAAAATAGCCTATTTGTACGATTTTTTACTATTTTACGGCTCAGCAGCTAGTAAAAATCCAAAGGTAAAAAAACGAAATTCGTAAATATCGCTGCTAGGGTTAGTTTTTTGTCGTTAAATACTCGGTTTTAATTGCAGAAATTAGACAAATGCAAAAAACCCGATAAAAATAGCCTATTTGTACGATTTTTTACTGTTTTACGGCTCAGCAGCTAGTAAAATTCAAAATGTAAAAAAACGAAATTCGTAAATATCGCTGCTAGGGCTAGTTTTTTGGCGTTAAATACTCGGTTTTAATTGCAGAAATTAGACAAATGCAAAAAACCCGATAAAAATAGCCTATTTGTACGATTTTTTACTATTTTACGGCTCAGCAGCTAGTAAAAATCCAAAGGTAAAAAAACGAAATTCGTAAATATCGCTGCTAGGGTTAGTTTTTTGTCGTTAAATACTCGGTTTTAATTGCAGAAATTAGACAAATGCAAAAAACCCGATAAAAATAGCCTATTTGTACAATTTTTTACTATTTTACGGCTCAGCAGCTAGTAAAAATCAAAAAGTAAAAAAAAGAAATTCGTAAATATCGCTACTAGGGTTAGTTTTTTGTCGTTAAATACTCGGTTTTAATTGCAGAAATTAGACAAATGCAAAAAACCCGATAAAAATAGCCTATTTGTACGATTTTTTACTATTTTACGGCTCAGCAGCTAGTAAAAATCCAAAGGTAAAAAAACGAAATTCGTAAATATCGCTGCTAGGGTTAGTTTTTTGTCGTTAAATACTCGGTTTTAATTGCAGAAATTAGACAAATGCAAAAAACCCGATAAAAATAGCCTATTTGTACGATTTTTTACTATTTTACGGCTCAGCAGCTAGTAAAAATCAAAAGGTAAAAAAACGAAATTCGTAAATATCGCTGCTAGGGTTAGTTTTTTGTCGTTAAATACTCGGTTTTAATTGCAGAAATTAGACAAATGCAAAAAACCCGATAAAATAGCGTATTTGTACGATTTTTTACTATTTTACGGCTCAGCAGCTAGTAAAATTCAAAAGGTAAAAAAACGAAATTCGTAAATATCGCTGCTAGGGCTAGTTTTTTGGCGTTAAATACTCGGTTTTAATTGCAGAAATTAGACAAATGCAAAAAACCCGATAAAAATAGCCTATTTGTACGATTTTTTTACTATTTTACGGCTAAGCAGCTAGTAAAAATCAAAAGGTAAAAAAACGAAATTCGTAAATATCGCTGCTAGGGCTAGTTTTTTGGCGTTAAATACTCGGTTTAATTGCAGAAATTAGACAAATGCAAAAAACCCGATAAAAATAGCCTATTTGTACAATTTTTTACTATTTTACGGCTCAGCAGCTAGTAAAAATCAATAGGTAAAAAAAGGAAATTCGTAAATATCGCTGCTAGGGCTAGTTTTTTGGCGTTAAATATTCGGTTTTAATTGCGGAAATTAGACAAATGCAAAAAACCCGATAAAAATAGCCTATTTGTACGATTTTTTACTATTTTACGGCTAAGCAGCTAGTAAAAATCAAAAGGTAAAAAAACGAAATTCGTAAATATCGCTGCTAGGGCTAGTTTTTTGGCGTTAAATACTCGGTTTAATTGCAGAAATTAGACAAATGCAAAAAACCCGATAAAAATAGCCTATTTGTACAATTTTTTACTATTTTACGGCTCAGCAGCTAGTAAAAATCAATAGGGAAAAAAAGGAAATTCGTAAATATCGCTGCTAGGGCTAGTTTTTTGGCGTTAAATACTCGGTTTAATTGCAGAAATTAGACAAATGCAAAAAACCCGATAAAAATAGCCTATTTGTACAATTTTTTACTATTTTACGGCTCAGCAGCTAGTAAAAATCAAAAGGTAAAAAAACGAAATTCGTAAATATCGCTGCTAGGGCTAGTTTTTTGGCGTTAAATACTCGGTTTTAATTGCGGAAATTAGACAAATGCAAAAAACCCGATAAAAATAGCGTATTTGTACGATTTTTTACTATTTTACGGCTCAGCAGCTAGTAAAATTCAAAAGGTAAAAAAACGAAATTCGTAAATATCGCTGCTAGGGCTAGTTTTTTGGCGTTAAATACTCGGTTTTAATTGCGGAAATTAGACAAATGCAAAAAACCCGATAAAAATAGCGTATTTGTACGATTTTTTACTATTTTACGGCTCAGCAGCTAGTAAAATTCAAAAGGTAAAAAAACGAAATTCGTAAATATCGCTGCTAGGGCTAGTTTTTTGGCGTTAAATACTCGGTTTTAATTGCAGAAATTAGACAAATGCAAAAAACCCGATAAAAATAGCCTATTTGTACGATTTTTTACTTTTTTACGGCTCAGCAGCTAGTAAAAATCAAAAGGTAAAAAAACGAAATTCGTAAATATCGCTGCTAGGGTTAGTTTTTTGTCGTTAAATACTCGGTTTTAATTGCAGAAATTAGACAAATGCAAAAAACCCAATAAAAATAGCCTATTTGTACGATTTTTTACTATTTTACGGCTCAGCAGCTAGTAAAATTCAAAAGGTAAAAAAACGAAATTCGTAAATATCGCTGCTAGGGCTAGTTTTTTGGCGTTAAATACTCGGTTTTAATTGCAGAAATTAGACAAATGCAAAAAACCCGATAAAAATAGCCTATTTGTACGATTTTTTACTTTTTTACGGCTCAGCAGCTAGTAAAAATCAAAAGGTAAAAAAACGAAATTCGTAAATATCGCTGCTAGGGCTAGTTTTTTGGCGTTAAATACTCGGTTTTAATTGCAGAAATTAGACAAATGCAAAAAACCCGATAAAAATAGCCTATTTGTACGATTTTTTACTTTTTTACGGCTCAGCAGCTAGTAAAAATCAAAAGATAAAAAAACGAAATTCGTAAATATCGCTGCTACGGCTAGTTTTTTGGCGTTAAATACTCGGTTTTAATTGCGGAAATTAGACAAATGCAAAAAACCCGATAAAATAGCCTATTTGTACGATTTTTTACTATTTTACGGCTCAGCAGCTAGTAAAAATCAAAAGGTAAAAAAACGAAATTCGTAAATATCGCTGCTAGGGCTAGTTTTTTGGCGTTAAATACTCGGTTTTAATTGCAGAAATTAGACAAATGCAAAAAACCCGATAAAAATAGCCTATTTGTACGATTTTTTACTATTTTAAGGCTCAGCAGCTAGTAAAAATGAAAAGGTAAAAAAACGAAATTCGTAAATGTCGCTGCTAGGGCTAGTTTTTTGTTGTTAAATACTCGGTTTTAATTGCAGAAATTAGACAAATGCAAAAAACCCGATAAAAATAGCCTATTTGTACGATTTTTTACTTTTTTACGGCTCAGCAGCTAGTAAAAATCAAAAGGTAAAAAAACGAAATTCGTAAATATCGCTGCTAGGGCTAGTTTTTTGTCGTTAAATACTCGGTTTTAATTGCGGAAATTAGACAAATGCAAAAAACCCGATAAAAATAGCCTATTTGTACGATTTTTTACTATTTTACGACTCAGCAGCTAGTAAAATTCAAAAGGTAAAAAAACGAAATTCGTAAATATCGCTGCTAGGGCTAGTTTTTTGGAGTTAAATACTCGGTTTTAATTGCAGAAATTAGACAAATGCAAAAAACCCGATAAAAATAGCCTATTTGTACGATTTTTTACTTTTTTACGGCTCAGCAGCTAGTAAAAATCAAAAGGTAAAAAAACGAAATTCGTAAATATCGCTGCTAGGGTTAGTTTTTTGGCGTTAAATACTCGGTTTTAATTGCAGAAATTAGACAAATGCAAAAAAACCCGATAAAAATAGCCTATTTGTACGATTTTTTACTTTTTTACGGCTCAGCAGCTAGTAAAAATCAAAAGGTAAAAAAACGAAATTCGTAAATATCGCTGCTAGGGCTAGTTTTTTGTCGTTAAATACTCGGTTTTAATTGCGGAAATTAGACAAATGCAAAAAACCCGATAAAATAGCCTATTTGTACGATTTTTTACTATTTTACGGCTCAGCAGCTAGTAAAATTCAAAAGGTAAAAAAACGAAATTCGTAAATATCGCTGCTAGGGTTAGTTTTTTGTCGTTAAATACTCGGTTTTAATTGCAGAAATTAGACAAATGCAAAAAACCCGATAAAAATAGCCTATTTGTACAATTTTTTACTATTTTACGGCTCAGCAGCTAGTAAAAATCAAAAAGTAAAAAAACGAAATTCGTAAATATCGCTACTAGGGTTAGTTTTTTGTCGTTAAATACTCGGTTTTAATTACAGAAATTAGACAAATGCAAAAAACCCGATAAAAATAGCTTATTTGTACGATTTTTTACTATTTTACGGCTCAGCAGCTAGTAAAAATCAAAAGGTAAACAAACGAAATTCGTAAATATTGCTGCTAGGGCCAGTTTTTTGGCGTTAAATACTCGGTTTTAATTGCAGAAATTAGACAAATGCAAAAAACCCGATAAAAATAGCTTATTTGTACGATTTTTTACTATTTTACGGCTCAGCAGCTAGTAAAAATCAAAAGGTAAACAAACGAAATTCGTAAATATCGGTGCTAGGGCTAGTTTTTTGGCGTTAAATACTCGGTTTTAATTGCAGAAATTAGACAAATGCAAAAAACCCGATAAAAATAGCTTATTTGTACGATTTTTTACTATTTTACGGCTCAGCAGCTAGTAAAAATCAAAAGGTAAACAAACGAAATTCGTAAATATCGGTGCTAGGGCTAGTTTTTTGGCGTTAAATACTCGGTTTTAATTGCAGAAATTAAACAAATGCAAAAAACCCGATAAAAATAGCCTATTTGTACGATTTTTTACTATTTTACGGCTCAGCAGCTAGTAAAAATCAAAAGGTAAACAAACGAAATTCGTAAATATCGGTGCTAGGGCTAGTTTTTTGGCGTTAAATACTCGGTTTTAATTGCAGAAATTAGACAAATGCAAAAAACCCGATAAAAATAGCCTATTTGTACGATTTTTACTATTTTACGGCTCAGCAGCTAGTGAAAATCAAAAGGTAAAAAAACGAAATTCGTAAATATTGCTGCTAGGGCCAGTTTTTTGGCGTTAAATACTCGGTTTTAATTGCAGAAATTAGACAAATGCAAAAAACCCGATAAAAATAGCCTATTTGTACGATTTTTTACTATTTTACGGCTCAGCAGCTAGTAAAAATCAAAAGAAAAAAAACGAAATTCGTACATATCGGTGCTAGGGCTAGTTTTTTGGCGTTAAATACTCGGTTTTAATTGCAGAAATTAGACAAATGCAAAAAACCCGATAAAAATAGCCTATTTGTACGATTTTTACTATTTTACGGCTCAGCAGCTAGTGAAAATCAAAAGGTAAAAAAACGAAATTCGTAAATATCGCTGCTAGGGCTAGTTTTTTGGCGTTAAATACTCGGTTTTAATTGCAGAAATTAGACAAATGCAAAAAACCCGATAAAAATAGCCTATTTGTACAATTTTTTACTATTTTACGGCTCAGCAGCTAGTAAAAATCAAAAGGTAAACAAACGAAATTCGTAAATATCGGTGCTAGGGCTAGTTTTTTGGCGTTAAATACTCGGTTTTAATTGCAGATATTAGACAAATGCAAAAAACCCGATAAAAATAGCCTATTTGTACGATTTTTTACTATTTTACGGCTCAGCAGCTAGTAAAAATCAAAAGGTAAAAAAACGAAATTCGTAAATATCGCTGCTAGGGCTAGTTTTTTGGCGTTAAATACTCGGTTTTAATTGCAGATATTAGACAAATGCAAAAAACCCGATAAAAATAGCCTATTTGTACGATTTTTTACTCTTTTACGGCTCAGCAGCTAGTAAAAATCAAAAGGTAAAAAAACGAAATTCGTAAATATCGCTGCTAGGGCTAGTTTTTTGGCGTTAAATACTCGGTTTTAATTGCAGAAATTAGACAAATGCAAAAAACCCGATAAAAATAGCCTATTTGTACGATTTTTTACTATTTTACGGCTCAGCAGCTAGTAAAAATCAAAAGGTAAAAAAACGAAATTCGTAAATATCGCTGCTAGGGCTAGTTTTTTGGCGTTAAATACTCGGTTTTAATTGCAGAAATTAGACAAATGCAAAAAACCCGATAAAAATAGCCTATTTGTACGATTTTTTACTATTTTACGGCTCAGCAGCTAGTAAAAATCAAAAGGTAAAAAAACGAAATTCGTAAATATCGCTGCTAGGGCTAGTTTTTTGGCGTTAAATACTCGGTTTTAATTGCAGAAATTAGATAAATGCAAAAAACCCGATAAAAATAGCCTATTTGTACGATTTTTTACTATTTTACGGCTCAGCAGCTAGTAAAAATCAAAAGGTAAAAAAACGAAATTCGTAAATATCGCTGCTAGGGCTAGTTTTTTGTCGTTAAATACTCGGTTTTAATTGCAGAAATTAGACAAATGCAAAAAACCCGATAAAAATAGCCTATTTGTACGATTTTTTACTATTTTACGGCTCAGCAGCTAGTAAAAATCAAAAGGTAAAAAAACGAAATTCGTAAATATCGCTGCTAGGGCTAGTTTTTTGGCGTTAAATACTCGGTTTTAATTGCAGAAATTAAACAAATGCAAAAAACCCGATAAAAATAGCCTATTTGTACGATTTTTTACTATTTTACGGCTCAGCAGCTAGTAAAAATCAAAAGGTAAAAAAACGAAATTCGTAAATATCGCTGCTAGGGCTAGTTTTTTGTCGTTAAATACTCGGTTTTAATTGCAGAAATTAAACAAATGCAAAAAACCCGATAAAAATAGCCTATTTGTACGATTTTTTACTATTTTACGGCTCAGCAGCTAGTAAAAATCAAAAGGTAAAAAAACGAAATTCGTAAATATCGCTGCTAGGGCTAGTTTTTTGGCGTTAAATACTCGGTTTTAATTGCAGAAATTAGACAAATGCAAAAAACCCGATAAAAATAGCCTATTTGTACGATTTTTTACTATTTTACGGCTCAACAGCTAGTAAAAATCAAAAGGTAAACAAACGAAATTCGTAAATATCGGTGCTAGGGCTAGTTTTTTGGCGTTAAATACTCGGTTTTAATTGCAGATATTAGACAAATGCAAAAAACCCGATAAAAATAGCCTATTTGTACGATTTTTTACTATTTTACGGCTCAGCAGCTAGTAAAAATCAAAAGGTAAAAAAACGAAATTCGTAAATATCGGTGCTAGGGCTAGTTTTTTGGCGTTAAATACTCGGTTTTAATTGCAGAAATTAGACAAATGCAAAAAACCCGATAAAAATAGCCTATTTGTACGATTTTTTACTATTTTACGGCTCAGCAGCTAGTAAAAATCAAAAGGTAAAAAAACGAAATTCGTAAATATCGCTGCTAGGGCTAGTTTTTTGGCGTTAAATACTCGGTTTTAATTGCAGAAATTAGACAAATGCAAAAAACCCGATAAAAATAGCCTATTTGTACGATTTTTACTACTTTACGGCTCAGCAACTAGTGAAAATCAAAAGGTAAAAAAACGAAATTCGTAAATATCGCTGCTAGGGCTAGTTTTTTGTCGTTAAATACTCGGTTTTAATTGCAGAAATTAAACAAATGCAAAAAACCCGATAAAAATAGCCTATTTGTACGATTTTTTACTATTTTACGGTTCAGCAGCTAGTAAAAATCAAAAGGTAAAAAAACGAAATTCGTAAATATCGCTGCTAGGGCTAGTTTTTTGGCGTTAAATACTCGGTTTTAATTGCAGAAATTAGACAAATGCAAAAAACCCGATAAAAATAGCCTATTTGTACGATTTTTTACTATTTTACGGCTCAGCAGCTAGTAAAAATCAAAAGATAAAAAAACGAAATTCGTAAATATCGCTGCTACGGCTAGTTTTTTGGCGTTAAATACTCGGTTTTAATTGCGGAAATTAGACAAATGCAAAAAACCCGATAAAATAGCCTATTTGTACGATTTTTTACTATTTTACGGCTCAGCAGCTAGTAAAAATCAAAAGGTAAAAAAACGAAATTCGTAAATATCGCTGCTAGGGCTAGTTTTTTGGCGTTAAATACTCGGTTTTAATTGCAGAAATTAGACAAATGCAAAAAACCCGATCAAAATAGCCTATTTGTACGATTTTTTACTATTTTAAGGCTCAGCAGCTAGTAAAAATGAAAAGGTAAAAAAACGAAATTCGTAAATGTCGCTGCTAGGGCTAGTTTTTTGTTGTTAAATACTCGGTTTTAATTGCAGAAATTAGACAAATGCAAAAAACCCGATAAAAATAGCCTATTTGTACGATTTTTTACTTTTTTACGGCTCAGCAGCTAGTAAAAATCAAAAGGTAAAAAAACGAAATTCGTAAATATCGCTGCTAGGGCTAGTTTTTTGTCGTTAAATACTCGGTTTTAATTGCGGAAATTAGACAAATGCAAAAAACCCGATAAAAATAGCCTATTTGTACGATTTTTTACTATTTTACGACTCAGCAGCTAGTAAAATTCAAAAGGTAAAAAAACGAAATTCGTAAATATCGCTGCTAGGGCTAGTTTTTTGGAGTTAAATACTCGGTTTTAATTGCAGAAATTAGACAAATGCAAAAAACCCGATAAAAATAGCCTATTTGTACGATTTTTTACTTTTTTACGGCTCAGCAGCTAGTAAAAATCAAAAGGTAAAAAAACGAAATTCGTAAATATCGCTGCTAGGGTTAGTTTTTTGGCGTTAAATACTCGGTTTTAATTGCAGAAATTAGACAAATGCAAAAAAACCCGATAAAAATAGCCTATTTGTACGATTTTTTACTTTTTTACGGCTCAGCAGCTAGTAAAAATCAAAAGGTAAAAAAACGAAATTCGTAAATATCGCTGCTAGGGCTAGTTTTTTGTCGTTAAATACTCGGTTTTAATTGCGGAAATTAGACAAATGCAAAAAACCCGATAAAATAGCCTATTTGTACGATTTTTTACTATTTTACGGCTCAGCAGCTAGTAAAATTCAAAAGGTAAAAAAACGAAATTCGTAAATATCGCTGCTAGGGCTAGTTTTTTGGCGTTAAATACTCGGTTTTAATTGCAGAAATTAGACAAATGCAAAAAACCCGATAAAAATAGCCTATTTGTACGATTTTTTACTATTTTACGGCTCAGCAGCTAGTAAAAATCCAAAGGTAAAAAAACGAAATTCGTAAATATCGCTGCTAGGGTTAGTTTTTTGTCGTTAAATACTCGGTTTTAATTGCAGAAATTAGACAAATGCAAAAAACCCGATAAAAATAGCCTATTTGTACAATTTTTTACTATTTTACGGCTCAGCAGCTAGTAAAAATCAAAAAGTAAAAAAACGAAATTCGTAAATATCGCTACTAGGGTTAGTTTTTTGTCGTTAAATACTCGGTTTTAATTACAGAAATTAGACAAATGCAAAAAACCCGATAAAAATAGCCTATTTGTACGATTTTTTACTATTTTACGGCTAAGCAGCTAGTAAAAATCAAAAGGTAAAAAAACGAAATTCGTAAATATCGCTGCTAGGGTTAGTTTTTTGTCGTTAAATACTCGGTTTTAATTGCAGAAATTAGACAAATGCAAAAAACCCGATAAAAATAGCCTATTTGTACGATTTTTTACTATTTTACGGCTCAGCAGCTAGTAAAAATCAAAAGGTAAAAAAACGAAATTCGTAAATATCGCTGCTAGGGTTAGTTTTTTGTCGTTAAATACTCGGTTTTAATTGCAGAAATTAGACAAATGCAAAAAACCCGATAAAAATAGCCTATTTGTACGATTTTTACTATTTTACGGCTCAGCAGCTAGTGAAAATCAAAAGGTAAACAAACGAAATTCGTAAATATCGGTGCTAGGGCTAGTTTTTTGGCGTTAAATACTCGGTTTTAATTGCAGAAATTAGACAAATGCAAAAAACCCGATAAAAATAGCTTATTTGTACGATTTTTTACTATTTTACGGCTCAGCAGCTAGTAAAAATCAAAAGGTAAACAAACGAAATTCGTAAATATCGGTGCTAGGGCTAGTTTTTTGGCGTTAAATACTCGGTTTTAATTGCAGAAATTAAACAAATGCAAAAAACCCGATAAAAATAGCCTATTTGTACGATTTTTTACTATTTTACGGCTCAGCAGCTAGTAAAAATCAAAAGGTAAACAAACGAAATTCGTAAATATCGGTGCTAGGGCTAGTTTTTTGGCGTTAAATACTCGGTTTTAATTGCAGAAATTAGACAAATGCAAAAAACCCGATAAAAATAGCCTATTTGTACGATTTTTTACTATTTTACGGCTCAGCAGCTAGTAAAAATCAAAAGGTAAACAAACGAAATTCGTAAATATCGGTGCTAGGGCTAGTTTTTTGGCGTTAAATACTCGGTTTTAATTGCAGAAATTAGACAAATGCAAAAAACCCGATAAAAATAGCCTATTTGTACGATTTTTACTATTTTACGGCTCAGCAGCTAGTGAAAATCAAAAGGTAAAAAAACGAAATTCGTAAATATTGCTGCTAGGGCCAGTTTTTTGGCGTTAAATACTCGGTTTTAATTGCAGAAATTAGACAAATGCAAAAAACCCGATAAAAATAGCCTATTTGTACGATTTTTTACTATTTTACGGCTCAGCAGCTAGTAAAAATCAAAAGGTAAAAAAACGAAATTCGTACATATCGGTGCTAGGGCTAGTTTTTTGGCGTTAAATACTCGGTTTTAATTGCAGAAATTAGACAAATGCAAAAAACCCGATAAAAATAGCCTATTTGTACGATTTTTACTATTTTACGGCTCAGCAGCTAGTGAAAATCAAAAGGTAAAAAAACGAAATTCGTAAATATCGCTGCTAGGGCTAGTTTTTTGGCGTTAAATACTCGGTTTTAATTGCAGAAATTAGACAAATGCAAAAAACCCGATAAAAATAGCCTATTTGTACAATTTTTTACTATTTTACGGCTCAGCAGCTAGTAAAAATCAAAAGGTAAAAAAACGAAATTCGTAAATATCGCTGCTAGGGCTAGTTTTTTGGCGTTAAATACTCGGTTTTAATTGCAGAAATTAGACAAATGCAAAAAACCCGATAAAAATAGCCTATTTGTACAATTTTTTACTATTTTACGGCTCAGCAGCTAGTAAAAATCAAAAGGTAAAAAAACGAAATTCGTAAATATCGCTGCTAGGGCTAGTTTTTTGGCGTTAAATACTCGGTTTTAATTGCAGAAATTAAACAAATGCAAAAAACCCGATAAAAATAGCCTATTTGTACGATTTTTACTATTTTACGGCTCAGCAGCTAGTGAAAATCAAAAGGTAAAAAAACGAAATTCGTAAATATCGCTGCTAGGGCTAGTTTTTTGGCGTTAAATACTCGGTTTTAATTGCAGAAATTAGACAAATGCAAAAAACCCGATAAAAATAGCCTATTTGTACAATTTTTTACTATTTTACGGCTCAGCAGCTAGTAAAAATCAAAAGGTAAAAAAACTAAATTCGTAAATATCGCTGCTAGGGCTAGTTTTTTGTCGTTAAATACTCGGTTTTAATTGCAGAAATAAGACAAATGCAAAAAACCCGATAAAAATAGCCTATTTGTACGATTTTTTACTATTTTACGGCTCAGCAGCTAGTAAAAATCAAAAGGTAAACAAACGAAATTCGTAAATATCGGTGCTAGGGCTAGTTTTTTGGCGTTAAATACTCGGTTTTAATTGCAGATATTAGACAAATGCAAAAAACCCGATAAAAATAGCCTATTTGTACGATTTTTTACTATTTTACGGCTCAGCAGCTAGTAAAAATCAAAAGGTAAAAAAACGAAATTCGTAAATATCGCTGCTAGGGCTAGTTTTTTGGCGTTAAATACTCGGTTTTAATTGCAGATATTAGACAAATGCAAAAAACCCGATAAAAATAGCCTATTTGTACGATTTTTTACTCTTTTACGGCTCAGCAGCTAGTAAAAATCAAAAGGTAAAAAAACGAAATTCGTAAATATCGCTGCTAGGGCTAGTTTTTTGGCGTTAAATACTCGGTTTTAATTGCAGAAATTAGACAAATGCAAAAAACCCGATAAAAATAGCCTATTTGTACGATTTTTTACTATTTTACGGCTCAGCAGCTAGTAAAAATCAAAAGGTAAAAAAACGAAATTCGTAAATATCGCTGCTAGGGCTAGTTTTTTGGCGTTAAATACTCGGTTTTAATTGCAGAAATTAGACAAATGCAAAAAACCCGATAAAAATAGCCTATTTGTACGATTTTTTACTATTTTACGGCTCAGCAGCTAGTAAAAATCAAAAGGTAAAAAAACGAAATTCGTAAATATCGCTGCTAGGGCTAGTTTTTTGGCGTTAAATACTCGGTTTTAATTGCAGAAATTAGATAAATGCAAAAAACCCGATAAAAATAGCCTATTTGTACGATTTTTTACTATTTTACGGCTCAGCAGCTAGTAAAAATCAAAAGGTAAAAAAACGAAATTCGTAAATATCGCTGCTAGGGCTAGTTTTTTGTCGTTAAATACTCGGTTTTAATTGCAGAAATTAGACAAATGCAAAAAACCCGATAAAAATAGCCTATTTGTACGATTTTTTACTATTTTACGGCTCAGCAGCTAGTAAAAATCAAAAGGTAAAAAAACGAAATTCGTAAATATCGCTGCTAGGGCTAGTTTTTTGGCGTTAAATACTCGGTTTTAATTGCAGAAATTAAACAAATGCAAAAAACCCGATAAAAATAGCCTATTTGTACGATTTTTTACTATTTTACGGCTCAGCAGCTAGTAAAAATCAAAAGGTAAAAAAACGAAATTCGTAAATATCGCTGCTAGGGCTAGTTTTTTGGCGTTAAATACTCGGTTTTAATTGCAGAAATTAGACAAATGCAAAAACCCGATAAAAATAGCCTATTTGTACGATTTTTTACTATTTTACGGCTCAGCAGCTAGTAAAAATCAAAAGGTAAAAAAACGAAATTCGTAAATATCGCTGCTAGGGCTAGTTTTTTGTCGTTAAATACTCGGTTTTAATTGCAGAAATTAAACAAATGCAAAAAACCCGATAAAAATAGCCTATTTGTACGATTTTTTACTATTTTACGGCTCAGCAGCTAGTAAAAATCAAAAGGTAAAAAAACGAAATTCGTAAATATCGCTGCTAGGGCTAGTTTTTTGGCGTTAAATACTCGGTTTTAATTGCAGAAATTAGACAAATGCAAAAAACCCGATAAAAATAGCCTATTTGTACGATTTTTTACTATTTTACGGCTCAGCAGCTAGTAAAAATCAAAAGGTAAAAAAACGAAATTCGTAAATATCGGTGCTAGGGCTAGTTTTTTGGCGTTAAATACTCGGTTTTAATTGCAGAAATTAGACAAATGCAAAAAACCCGATAAAAATAGCCTATTTGTACGATTTTTTACTATTTTACGGCTCAGCAGCTAGTAAAAATCAAAAGGTAAAAAAACGAAATTCGTAAATATCGCTGCTAGGGCTAGTTTTTTGGCGTTAAATACTCGGTTTTAATTGCAGAAATTAGACAAATGCAAAAAACCCGATAAAAATAGCCTATTTGTACGATTTTTACTACTTTACGGCTCAGCAACTAGTGAAAATCAAAAGGTAAAAAAACGAAATTCGTAAATATCGCTGCTAGGGCTAGTTTTTTGTCGTTAAATACTCGGTTTTAATTGCAG
The DNA here is from genome assembly GCA_963920795.1 of Eutolmus rufibarbis. NCBI lineage: Eukaryota > Metazoa > Arthropoda > Insecta > Diptera > Asilidae > Eutolmus > Eutolmus rufibarbis. The sequence continues at coordinate 33,887,463 of OY987207.1, read as the reverse complement.
AAATTAAACAAATGCAAAAAACCCGATAAAAATAGCCTATTTGTACGATTTTTTACTATTTTACGGTTCAGCAGCTAGTAAAAATCAAAAGGTAAAAAAACGAAATTCGTAAATATCGCTGCTAGGGCTAGTTTTTTGGCGTTAAATACTCGGTTTTAATTGCAGAAATTAGACAAATGCAAAAAACCCGATAAAAATAGCCTATTTGTACGATTTTTTACTATTTTACGGCTCAGCAGCTAGTAAAAATCAAAAGGTAAAAAAACGAAATTCGTAAATATCGCTGCTAGGGCTAGTTTTTTGTCGTTAAATACTCGGTTTTAATTGCAGAAATTAGACAAATGCAAAAAACCCGATAAAAATAGCCTATTTGTACGATTTTTTACTATTTTACGGCTCAGCAGCTAGTAAAAATCAAAAGGTAAAAAAACGAAATTCGTAAATATCGCTGCTAGGGCTAGTTTTTTGTCGTTAAATACTCGGTTTTAATTGCAGAAATTAAACAAATGCAAAAAACCCGATAAAAATAGCCTATTTGTACGATTTTTTACTATTTTACGGCTCAGCAGCTAGTAAAAATCAAAAGGTAAAAAAACGAAATTCGTAAATATCGCTGCTAGGGCTAGTTTTTTGGCGTTAAATACTCGGTTTTAATTGCAGAAATTAGACAAATGCAAAAACCCGATAAAAATAGCCTATTTGTACGATTTTTTACTATTTTACGGCTCAGCAGCTAGTAAAAATCAAAAGGTAAAAAAACGAAATTCGTAAATATCGCTGCTAGGGCTAGTTTTTTGGCGTTAAATACTCGGTTTTAATTGCAGAAATTAGACAAATGCAAAAACCCGATAAAAATAGCCTATTTGTACGATTTTTTACTATTTTACGGCTCAGCAGCTAGTAAAAATCAAAAGGTAAAAAAACGAAATTCGTAAATATCGCTGCTAGGGCTAGTTTTTTGTCGTTAAATACTCGGTTTTAATTGCAGAAATTAAACAAATGCAAAAAACCCGATAAAAATAGCCTATTTGTACGATTTTTTACTATTTTACGGCTCAGCAGCTAGTAAAAATCAAAAGGTAAAAAAACGAAATTCGTAAATATCGCTGCTAGGGCTAGTTTTTTGGCGTTAAATACTCGGTTTTAATTGCAGAAATTAGACAAATGCAAAAAACCCGATAAAAATAGCCTATTTGTACGATTTTTTACTATTTTACGGCTCAACAGCTAGTAAAAATCAAAAGGTAAACAAACGAAATTCGTAAATATCGGTGCTAGGGCTAGTTTTTTGGCGTTAAATACTCGGTTTTAATTGCAGATATTAGACAAATGCAAAAAACCCGATAAAAATAGCCTATTTGTACGATTTTTTACTATTTTACGGCTCAGCAGCTAGTAAAAATCAAAAGGTAAAAAAACGAAATTCGTAAATATCGGTGCTAGGGCTAGTTTTTTGGCGTTAAATACTCGGTTTTAATTGCAGAAATTAGACAAATGCAAAAAACCCGATAAAAATAGCCTATTTGTACGATTTTTTACTATTTTACGGCTCAGCAGCTAGTAAAAATCAAAAGGTAAAAAAACGAAATTCGTAAATATCGCTGCTAGGGCTAGTTTTTTGGCGTTAAATACTCGGTTTTAATTGCAGAAATTAGACAAATGCAAAAAACCCGATAAAAATAGCCTATTTGTACGATTTTTACTACTTTACGGCTCAGCAACTAGTGAAAATCAAAAGGTAAAAAAACGAAATTCGTAAATATCGCTGCTAGGGCTAGTTTTTTGTCGTTAAATACTCGGTTTTAATTGCAGAAATTAAACAAATGCAAAAAACCCGATAAAAATAGCCTATTTGTACGATTTTTTACTATTTTACGGTTCAGCAGCTAGTAAAAATCAAAAGGTAAAAAAACGAAATTCGTAAATATCGCTGCTAGGGCTAGTTTTTTGGCGTTAAATACTCGGTTTTAATTGCAGAAATTAGACAAATGCAAAAAACCCGATAAAAATAGCCTATTTGTACGATTTTTTACTATTTTACGGCTCAGCAGCTAGTAAAAATCAAAAGGTAAAAAAACGAAATTCGTAAATATCGCTGCTAGGGCTAGTTTTTTGTCGTTAAATACTCGGTTTTAATTGCAGAAATTAGACAAATGCAAAAAACCCGATAAAAATAGCCTATTTGTACGATTTTTTACTATTTTACGGCTCAGCAGCTAGTAAAAATCAAAAGGTAAAAAAACGAAATTCGTAAATATCGCTGCTAGGGCTAGTTTTTTGTCGTTAAATACTCGGTTTTAATTGCAGAAATTAAACAAATGCAAAAAACCCGATAAAAATAGCCTATTTGTACGATTTTTTACTATTTTACGGCTCAGCAGCTAGTAAAAATCAAAAGGTAAAAAAACGAAATTCGTAAATATCGCTGCTAGGGCTAGTTTTTTGGCGTTAAATACTCGGTTTTAATTGCAGAAATTAGACAAATGCAAAAACCCGATAAAAATAGCCTATTTGTACGATTTTTTACTATTTTACGGCTCAGCAGCTAGTAAAAATCAAAAGGTAAAAAAACGAAATTCGTAAATATCGCTGCTAGGGCTAGTTTTTTGTCGTTAAATACTCGGTTTTAATTGCAGAAATTAAACAAATGCAAAAAACCCGATAAAAATAGCCTATTTGTACGATTTTTTACTATTTTACGGCTCAGCAGCTAGTAAAAATCAAAAGGTAAAAAAACGAAATTCGTAAATATCGCTGCTAGGGCTAGTTTTTTGGCGTTAAATACTCGGTTTTAATTGCAGAAATTAGACAAATGCAAAAAACCCGATAAAAATAGCCTATTTGTACGATTTTTTACTATTTTACGGCTCAACAGCTAGTAAAAATCAAAAGGTAAACAAACGAAATTCGTAAATATCGGTGCTAGGGCTAGTTTTTTGGCGTTAAATACTCGGTTTTAATTGCAGATATTAGACAAATGCAAAAAACCCGATAAAAATAGCCTATTTGTACGATTTTTTACTATTTTACGGCTCAGCAGCTAGTAAAAATCAAAAGGTAAAAAAACGAAATTCGTAAATATCGGTGCTAGGGCTAGTTTTTTGGCGTTAAATACTCGGTTTTAATTGCAGAAATTAGACAAATGCAAAAAACCCGATAAAAATAGCCTATTTGTACGATTTTTTACTATTTTACGGCTCAGCAGCTAGTAAAAATCAAAAGGTAAAAAAACGAAATTCGTAAATATCGCTGCTAGGGCTAGTTTTTTGGCGTTAAATACTCGGTTTTAATTGCAGAAATTAGACAAATGCAAAAAACCCGATAAAAATAGCCTATTTGTACGATTTTTACTACTTTACGGCTCAGCAACTAGTGAAAATCAAAAGGTAAAAAAACGAAATTCGTAAATATCGCTGCTAGGGCTAGTTTTTTGTCGTTAAATACTCGGTTTTAATTGCAGAAATTAAACAAATGCAAAAAACCCGATAAAAATAGCCTATTTGTACGATTTTTTACTATTTTACGGTTCAGCAGCTAGTAAAAATCAAAAGGTAAAAAAACGAAATTCGTAAATATCGCTGCTAGGGCTAGTTTTTTGGCGTTAAATACTCGGTTTTAATTGCAGAAATTAGACAAATGCAAAAAACCCGATAAAAATAGCCTATTTGTACGATTTTTTACTATTTTACGGCTCAGCAGCTAGTAAAAATCAAAAGGTAAAAAAACGAAATTCGTAAATATCGCTGCTAGGGCTAGTTTTTTGTCGTTAAATACTCGGTTTTAATTGCAGAAATTAGACAAATGCAAAAAACCCGATAAAAATAGCCTATTTGTACGATTTTTTACTATTTTACGGCTCAGCAGCTAGTAAAAATCAAAAGGTAAAAAAACGAAATTCGTAAATATCGCTGCTAGGGCTAGTTTTTTGGCGTTAAATACTCGGTTTTAATTGCAGAAATTAAACAAATGCAAAAAACCCGATAAAAATAGCCTATTTGTACGATTTTTTACTATTTTACGGCTCAGCAGCTAGTAAAAATCAAAAGGTAAAAAAACGAAATTCGTAAATATCGCTGCTAGGGCTAGTTTTTTGTCGTTAAATACTCGGTTTTAATTGCAGAAATTAGACAAATGCAAAAAACCCGATATAAATAGCCTATTTGTACGATTTTTTACTATTTTACGGCTCAGCAGCTAGTAAAAATCAAAAGGTAAAAAAACGAAATTCGTAAATATCGGTGCTAGGGCTAGTTTTTTGTCGTTAAATACTCGGTTTTAATTGCAGAAATTAGACAAATGCAAAAAACCCGATAAAAATAGCCTATTTGTACGATTTTTTACTATTTTACGGCTCAGCAGCTAGTAAAAATCAAAAGGTAAAAAAACGAAATTCGTAAATATCGGTGCTAGGGCTAGTTTTTTGTCGTTAAATACTCGGTTTTAATTGCAGAAATTAGACAAATGCAAAAAACCCGATAAAAATAGCCTATTTGTACGATTTTTTACTATTTTACGGCTCAGCAGCTAGTAAAAATCAAAAGGTAAAAAAACGAAATTCGTAAATATCGGTGCTAGGGCTAGTTTTTTGTCGTTAAATACTCGGTTTTAATTGCAGAAATTAAACAAATGCAAAAAACCCGACAAAAATAGGCTATTTGTACGATTTTTACTATTTTACGGCTCAGCAGCTAGTAAAAATCAAAAGGTAAAAAAACGAAATTCGTAAATATCGGTGCTAGGGCTAGTTTTTTGTCGTTAAATACTCGGTTTTAATTGCAGAAATTAGACAAATGCAAAAAACCCGATAAAAATAGCCTATTTGTACGATTTTTTACTATTTTACGGCTCAGCAGCTAGTAAAAATCAAAAGGTAAAAAAACGAAATTCGTAAATATCGGTGCTAGGGCTAGTTTTTTGTCGTTAAATACTCGGTTTTAATTGCAGAAATTAGACAAATGCAAAAAACCCGATAAAAATAGCCTATTTGTACGATTTTTTACTATTTTACGGCTCAGCAGCTAGTAAAAATCAAAAGGTAAAAAAACGAAATTCGTAAATATCGGTGCTAGGGCTAGTTTTTTGTCGTTAAATACTCGGTTTTAATTGCAGAAATTAAACAAATGCAAAAAACCCGACAAAAATAGGCTATTTGTACGATTTTTACTATTTTACGGCTCAGCAGCTAGTAAAAATCAAAAGGTAAAAAAACGAAATTCGTAAATATCGCTGCTAGGGCTAGTTTTTTGTCGTTAAATACTCGGTTTTAATTGCAGAAATTAGACAAATGCAAAAAACCCGATAAAAATAGCCTATTTGTACGATTTTTTACTATTTTACGGCTCAGCAGCTAGTAAAAATCAAAAGGTAAAAAAACGAAATTCGTAAATATCGGTGCTAGGGCTAGTTTTTTGTCGTTAAATACTCGGTTTTAATTGCAGAAATTAAACAAATGCAAAAAACCCGACAAAAATAGGCTATTTGTACGATTTTTACTATTTTACGGCTCAGCAGCTAGTAAAAATCAAAAGGTAAAAAAACGAAATTCGTAAATATCGCTGCTAGGGCTAGTTTCTTGTCGTTAAATACTCGGTTTTAATTGCAGAAATTAGACAAATGCAAAAAACCCGATAAAAATAGCCTATTTGTACGATTTTTTACTATTTTACGGCTCAGCAGCTAGTAAAAATCAAAAGGTAAAAAAACGAAATTCGTAAATATCGCTGCTAGGGCTAGTTTTTTGTCGTTAAATACTCGGTTTTAATTGCAGAAATTAAACAAATGCAAAAAACCCGACAAAAATAGGCTATTTGTACGATTTTTACTATTTTACGGCTCAGCAGCTAGTAAAAATCAAAAGGTAAAAAAACGAAATTCGTAAATATCGCTGCTAGGGCTAGTTTTTTGTCGTTAAATACTCGGTTTTAATTGCAGAAATTAGACAAATGCAAAAAACCCGATATAAATAGCCTATTTGTACGATTTTTTACTATTTTACGGCTCAGCAGCTAGTAAAAATCAAAAGGTAAAAAAACGAAATTCGTAAATATCGGTGCTAAGGCTAGTTTTTTGTCGTTAAATACTCGGTTTTAATTGCAGATATTAGACAAATGCAAAAAACCCGATATAAATAGCCTATTTGTACGATTTTTTACTATTTTACGGCTCAGCAGCTAGTAAAAATCAAAAGGTAAAAAAACGAAATTCGTAAATATCGCTGCTAGGGCTAGTTTTTTGTCGTTAAATACTCGGTTTTAATTGCAGAAATTAGACAAATGCAAAAAACCCGATAAAAATAGCCTATTTGTACGATTTTTTACTATTTTACGGCTCAGCAGCTAGTAAAAATCAAAAGGTAAAAAAACGAAATTCGTAAATATCGCTGCTAGGGCTAGTTTTTTGTCGTTAAATACTCGGTTTTAATTGCAGAAATTAGAAAAATGCAAAAAACCCGATATAAATAGCCTATTTGTACGATTTTTTACTATTTTACGGCTCAGCAGCTAGTAAAAATCAAAAGGTAAAAAAACGAAATTCGTAAATATCGGTGGTAGGGCTAGTTTTTTGTCGTTAAATACTCGGTTTTAATTGCAGAAATTAGACAAATGCAAAAAACCCGATATAAATAGCCTATTTGTACGATTTTTTACTATTTTACGGCTCAGCAGCTAGTAAAAATCAAAAGGTAAAAAAACGAAATTCGTAAATATCGCTGCTAGGGCTAGTTTTTTGTCGTTAAATACTCGGTTTTAATTGCAGAAATTAGACAAATGCAAAAAACCCGATAAAAATAGCCTATTTGTACGATTTTTTACTATTTTACGGCTCAGCAGCTAGTAAAAATCAAAAGGTAAAAAAACGAAATTCGTAAATATCGCTGCTAGGGCTAGTTTTTTGGCGTTAAATACTCCGTTTTAATTGCAGAAATTAAACAAATGCAAAAAACCCGATAAAAATAGCCTATTTGTACGATTTTTTACTATTTTACGGTTCAGCAGCTAGTAAAAATCAAAAGGTAAAAAAACGAAATTCGTAAATATCGCTGCTAGGGCTAGTTTTTTGGCGTTAAATACTCGGTTTTAATTGCAGAAATTAGACAAATGCAAAAAACCCGATAAAAATAGCCTATTTGTACGATTTTTTACTATTTTACGGCTCAGCAGCTAGTAAAAATCAAAAGGTAAAAAAACGAAATTCGTAAATATCGCTGCTAGGGCTAGTTTTTTGTCGTTAAATACTCGGTTTTAATTGCAGAAATTAGACAAATGCAAAAAACCCGATAAAAATAGCCTATTTGTACGATTTTTTACTATTTTACGGCTCAGCAGCTAGTAAAAATCAAAAGGTAAAAAAACGAAATTCGTAAATATCGCTGCTAGGGCTAGTTTTTTGGCGTTAAATACTCGGCTTTAATTGCAGAAATTAAACAAATGCAAAAAACCCGATAAAAATAGCCTATTTGTACGATTTTTTACTATTTTACGGCTCAGCAGCTAGTAAAAATCAAAAGGTAAAAAAACGAAATTCGTAAATATCGCTGCTAGGGCTAGTTTTTTGGCGTTAAATACTCGGCTTTAATTGCAGAAATTAAACAAATGCAAAAAACCCGATAAAAATAGCCTATTTGTACGATTTTTTACTATTTTACGGCTCAGCAGCTAGTAAAAATCAAAAGGTAAAAAAACGAAATTCGTAAATATCGCTGCTAGGGCTAGTTTTTTGGCGTTAAATACTCGGTTTTAATTGCAGAAATTAAACAAATGCAAAAAACCCGATAAAAATAGCCTATTTGTACGATTTTTTACTATTTTACGGCTCAGCAGCTAGTAAAAATCAAAAGGTAAAAAAACGAAATTCGTAAATATCGCTGCTAGGGCTAGTTTTTTGTCGTTAAATACTCGGTTTTAATTGCAGAAATTAGACAAATGCAAAAAACCCGATAAAAATAGCCTATTTGTACGATTTTTTACTATTTTACGGCTCAGCAGCTAGTAAAAATCAAAAGGTAAAAAAACGAAATTCGTAAATATCGCTGCTAGGGCTAGTTTTTTGGCGTTAAATACTCGGTTTTAATTGCAGAAATTAAACAAATGCAAAAAACCCGATAAAAATAGCCTATTTGTACGATTTTTTACTATTTTACGGCTCAGCAGCTAGTAAAAATCAAAAGGTAAAAAAACGAAATTCGTAAATATCGCTGCTAGGGCTAGTTTTTTGGCGTTAAATACTCGGTTTTAATTGCAGAAATTAAACAAATGCAAAAAACCCGATAAAAATAGCCTATTTGTACGATTTTTTACTATTTTACGGCTCAGCAGCTAGTAAAAATCAAAAGGTAAAAAAACGAAATTCGTAAATATCGCTGCTAGGGCTAGTTTTTTGGCGTTAAATACTCGGTTTTAATTGCAGAAATTAGACAAATGCAAAAAACCCGATAAAAATAGCCTATTTGTACGATTTTTTACTATTTTACGGCTCAGCAGCTAGTAAAAATCAAAAGGTAAAAAAACGAAATTCGTAAATATCGCTGCTAGGGCTAGTTTTTTGGCGTTAAATACTCGGTTTTAATTGCAGAAATTAAACAAATGCAAAAAACCCGATAAAAATAGCCTATTTGTACGATTTTTTACTATTTTACGGCTCAGCAGCTAGTAAAAATCAAAAGGTAAAAAAACGAAATTCGTAAATATCGCTGCTAGGGCTAGTTTTTTGGCGTTAAATACTCGGTTTTAATTGCAGAAATTAAACAAATGCAAAAAACCCGATAAAAATAGCCTATTTGTACGATTTTTTACTATTTTACGGCTCAGCAGCTAGTAAAAATCAAAAGGTAAAAAAACGAAATTCGTAAATATCGCTGCTAGGGCTAGTTTTTTGGCGTTAAATACTCGGTTTTAATTGCAGAAATTAAACAAATGCAAAAAACCCGATAAAAATAGCCTATTTGTACGATTTTTTACTATTTTACGGCTCAGCAGCTAGTAAAAATCAAAAGGTAAAAAAACGAAATTCGTAAATATCGCTGCTAGGGCTAGTTTTTTGTCGTTAAATACTCGGTTTTAATTGCAGAAATTAGACAAATGCAAAAAACCCGATAAAAATAGCCTATTTGTACGATTTTTTACTATTTTACGGCTCAGCAGCTAGTAAAAATCAAAAGGTAAAAAAACGAAATTCGTAAATATCGCTGCTAGGGCTAGTTTTTTGGCGTTAAATACTCGGTTTTAATTGCAGAAATTAAACAAATGCAAAAAACCCGATAAAAATAGCCTATTTGTACGATTTTTTACTATTTTACGGCTCAGCAGCTAGTAAAAATCAAAAGGTAAAAAAACGAAATTCGTAAATATCGCTGCTAGGGCTAGTTTTTTGGCGTTAAATACTCGGTTTTAATTGCAGAAATTAAACAAATGCAAAAAACCCGATAAAAATAGCCTATTTGTACGATTTTTTACTATTTTACGGCTCAGCAGCTAGTAAAAATCAAAAGGTAAAAAAACGAAATTCGTAAATATCGCTGCTAGGGCTAGTTTTTTGGCGTTAAATACTCGGTTTTAATTGCAGAAATTAAACAAATGCAAAAAACCCGATAAAAATAGCCTATTTGTACGATTTTTTACTATTTTACGGCTCAGCAGCTAGTAAAAATCAAAAGGTAAAAAAACGAAATTCGTAAATATCGCTGCTAGGGCTAGTTTTTTGGCGTTAAATACTCGGTTTTAATTGCAGAAATTAAACAAATGCAAAAAACCCGATATAAATAGCCTATTTGTACGATTTTTTACTATTTTACGGCTCAGCAGCTAGTAAAAATCAAAAGGTAAAAAAACGAAATTCGTAAATATCGCTGCTAGGGCTAGTTTTTTGTCGTTAAATACTCGGTTTTAATTGCAGAAATTAGACAAATGCAAAAAACCCGATAAAAATAGCCTATTTGTACGATTTTTTACTATTTTACGGCTCAGCAGCTAGTAAAAATCAAAAGGTAAAAAAACGAAATTCGTAAATATCGCTGCTAGGGCTAGTTTTTTGGCGTTAAATACTCGGTTTTAATTGCAGAAATTAAACAAATGCAAAAAACCCGATAAAAATAGCCTATTTGTACGATTTTTTACTATTTTACGGTTCAGCAGCTAGTAAAAATCAAAAGGTAAAAAAACGAAATTCGTAAATATCGCTGCTAGGGCTAGTTTTTTGGCGTTAAATACTCGGTTTTAATTGCAGAAATTAGACAAATGCAAAAAACCCGATAAAAATAGCCTATTTGTACGATTTTTTACTATTTTACGGCTCAGCAGCTAGTAAAAATCAAAAGGTAAAAAAACGAAATTCGTAAATATCGCTGCTAGGGCTAGTTGTTTGTCGTTAAATACTCGGTTTTAATTGCAGAAATTAGACAAATGCAAAAAACCCGATATAAATAGCCTATTTGTACGATTTTTTACTATTTTACGGCTCAGCAGCTAGTAAAAATCAAAAGGTAAAAAAACGAAATTCGTAAATATCGGTGCTAGGGCTAGTTTTTTGTCGTTAAATACTCGGTTTTAATTGCAGAAATTAAACAAATGCAAAAAACCCGACAAAAATAGGCTATTTGTACGATTTTTACTATTTTACGGCTCAGCAGCTAGTAAAAATCAAAAGGTAAAAAAACGAAATTCGTAAATATCGGTGCTAGGGCTAGTTTTTTGGCGTTAAATACTCGGTTTTAATTGCAGAAATTAGACAAATGCAAAAAACCCGATAAAAATAGCCTATTTGTACAATTTTTTACTATTTTACGGCTCAGCAGCTAGTAAAAATCAAAAGGTAAAAAAACGAAATTCGTAAATATCGCTGCTAGGGCTAGTTTTTTGTCGTTAAATACTCGGTTTTAATTGCAGAAATTAAACAAATGCAAAAAACCCGACAAAAATAGGCTATTTGTACGATTTTTACTATTTTACGGCTCAGCAGCTAGTAAAAATCAAAAGGTAAAAAAACGAAATTCGTAAATATCGGTGCTAGGGCTAGTTTTTTGGCGTTAAATACTCGGTTTTAATTGCAGAAATTAGACAAATGCAAAAAACCCGATAAAAATAGCCTATTTGTACGATTTTTTACTATTTTACGGCTCAGCAGCTAGTAAAAATCAAAAGGTAAAAAAACGAAATTCGTAAATATCGCTGCTAGGGCTAGTTTTTTGTCGTTAAATACTCGGCTTTAATTGCAGAAATTAAACAAATGCAACAAACCCGATAAAAATAGCCTATTTGTACGATTTTTTACTATTTTACGGTTCAGCAGCTAGTAAAAATCAAAAGGTAAAAAAACGAAATTCGTAAATATCGCTGCTAGGGCTAGTTTTTTGTCGTTAAATACTCGGCTTTAATTGCAGAAATTAAACAAATGCAACAAACCCGATAAAAATAGCCTATTTGTACGATTTTTTACTATTTTACGGTTCAGCAGCTAGTAAAAATCAAAAGGTAAAAAAATGAAATTCGTAAATATCGCTGCTAGGGCTAGTTTTTTGTCGTTAAATACTCGGTTTTAATTGCAGAAATTAAACAAATGCAAAAAACCCGATAAAAATAGCCTATTTGTACGATTTTTTACTATTTTACGGTTCAGCAGCTAGTAAAAATCAAAAGGTAAAAAAACGAAATTCGTAAATATCGCTGCTAGGGCTAGTTTTTTGGCGTTAAATACTCGGTTTTAATTGCAGAAATTAGACAAATGAAAAAAACCCGATAAAAATAGCCTATTTGTACGATTTTTTACTATTTTACGGCTCAGCAGCTAGTAAAAATCAAAAGGTAAAAAAACGAAATTCGTAAATATCGCTGCTAGGGCTAGTTTTTTGTCGTTAAATACTCGGTTTTAATTGCAGAAATTAAACAAATGCAAAAAACCCGATAAAAATAGCCTATTTGTACGATTTTTTACTATTTTACGGTTCAGCAGCTAGTAAAAATCAAAAGGTAAAAAAACGAAATTCGTAAATATCGCTGCTAGGGCTAGTTTTTTGGCGTTAAATACTCGGTTTTAATTGCAGAAATTAGACAAATGCAAAAAACCCGATAAAAATAGCCTATTTGTACGATTTTTTACTATTTTACGGCTCAGCAGCTAGTAAAAATCAAAAGGTAAAAAAACGAAATTCGTAAATATCGGTGCTAGGGCTAGTTTTTTGGCGTTAAATACTCGGTTTTAATTGCAGAAATTAGACAAATGCAAAAAACCCGATAAAAATAGCCTATTTGTACGATTTTTTACTATTTTACGGCTCAGCAGCTAGTAAAAATCAAGAGGTAAAAAAACAAAATTCGTAAATATCGGTGCTAGGGCTAGTTTTTTGGCGTTAAATACTCGGTTTTAATTGCAGAAATTAGACAAATGCAAAAAATCCGATAAAAATAGCCTATTTGTACGATTTTTTACTATTTTACGGCTCAGCAGCTAGTAAAAATCAAAAGGTAAAAAAACGAAATTCGTAAATATCGCTGCTAGGGCTAGTTTTTTGTCGTTAAATACTCGGTTTTAATTGCAGAAATTAGACAAAAGCAAAAAACCCGATAAAAATAGCCTATTTGTACGATTTTTTACTATTTTACGGCTCAGCAGCTAGTAAAAATCAAAAGGTAAAAAAACGAAATTCGTAAATATCGGTGCTAGGGCTAGTTTTTTGTCGTTAAATACTCGGTTTTAATTGCAGAAATTAGACAAAAGCAAAAAACCCGATAAAAATAACCTATTTGTACGATTTTTTACTATTTTACGGCTCAGCAGCTAGTAAAAATCAAAAGGTAAAAAAAGGAAATTCGTAAATATCGGTGCTAGGGCTAGTTTTTTGTCGTTAAATACTCGGTTTTAATTGCAGAAATTAGACAAAAGCAAAAAACCCGATAAAAATAGCCTATTTGTACGATTTTTTACTATTTTACGGCTCAGCAGCTAGTAAAAATCAAAAGGTAAAAAAACGAAATTCGTAAATATCGCTGCTAGGGCTAGTTTTTTGTCGTTAAATACTCGGTTTTAATTGCAGAAATTAGACAAAAGCAAAAAACCCGATAAAAATAGCCTATTTGTACGATTTTTTACTATTTTACGGCTCAGCAGCTAGTAAAAATCAAAAGGTAAAAAAACGAAATTCGTAAATATCGCTGCTAGGGCTAGTTTTTTGTCGTTAAATACTCGGTTTTAATTGCAGAAATTAGACAAATGCAAAAAACCTGATAAAAATAGCCTATTTGTGCGATTTTTTACTTTTTTACGGCTCAGCAGCTAGTAAAAATCAAAAGGTAAAAAAACGAAATTCGTAAATATCGGTGCTAGGGCTAGTTTTTTGGCGTTAAATACTCGGTTTTAATTGCAGAAATTAGACAAATGCAAAAAACCCGATAAAAATAGCCTATTTGTACGATTTTTTACTATTTTACGGCTCAGCAGCTAGTAAAAATCAAAAGGTAAAAAAACCAAATTCGTAAATATCGGTGCTAGAGCTAGTTTTTTGGCGTTAAATACTCGGTTTTAATTGCAGAAATTAGACAAATGCAAAAAACCCGATAAAAATAGCCTATTTGTACAATTTTTTACTATTTTACAGCTCAGCAGCTAGTAAAAATGAAAAGGAAAAAAAACGAAATTCGTAAATATCGCTGCTAGGGCTAGTTTTTTGTCGTTAAATACTCGGTTTTAATTGCAGAAATTAGACAAAAGCAAAAAACCCGATAAAAATAGCCTATTTGTACGATTTTTTACTATTTTACGGCTCAGCAGCTAGTAAAAATCAAAAGGTAAAAAAACGAAATTCGTAAATATCGCTGCTAGGGCTAGTTTTTTGGCGTTAAATACTCGGTTTTAATTGCAGAAATTAGACAAATGTAAAAAGCCCGATAAAAATAGCCTATTTGTACGATTTTTTAAACGCTTTTCTTTACTTCACACTTTTGGGTCAAAACTTTGGACGTTAATTTGACTGCCTTTCCTTCAATGAAAATGAATGAAATATTGCAGACATACGTATTTCCCGAGATAATTCACCAATATGCAATAAAAAATGATTTTCATTGTTTATTTATTGTTTAAATAAAAAAAAATGATTTTTATTGAAAATGCGAAAAATTCTCTCGTTCTTTACAATGTAGAGACTCGAAACTTTCACAGATTGTAGTTTATTATATGAAGTATACATAATTTAACATTTTACGTTAATTTAAATATAAATAAACAATATAAATAAACAATTAATTTTGGAATTTCTTGCCAGTTCCGGACACTTTTATATATTTCATAAACATACTATGGGGCGACGATTTCGAATGCTTTTATCTTTGTGTTTATAAACATCAGCGCTTATTCGTGTCGAACTTCACTACGAAACAAAACAAAAATTGAACCAAAAGTAGAATCCTACAATTTCGTGTTTTTTTCGCGTAGTCTTTTCACTATCGCTGGTGACGTTTCATGCTACAATTAACGATTTAATTTGTTTTTGCGTTTCAATTGGAAGTTTGTTACGAACCCTCAAACATATTAAGGGTTCATTTATAAACAAGTGTTTCTGTGATCTATATGTGCTGCGAATATTATCATGTGACATCGTACAATTCAGGGTCCAGTGTGAAGGTATGTGTACCAAATATTTGACGCATTAATATTTTCTGTGGCAATTTGCATTAACTAGTTAACTGCTATTTAAAATTTTCAAGTTTTTAAACAAACATATTAACATTAAATCTGTCGATTTTCTTTGATTAATCATATGATGACGTATCAATGTAAATTAATACTAGAAATTCTAAACTTTCACTAAAAGTACACATTTTTCAACAAAATATTGAATCTTTTCAAACGTTTTCATTTTTAAAAGTCCCAGTTAAAAATAGCGTTAGAAAAAATGTATATGGTATATAAAATTTGTTGAAATATATGACAAAATGAAAATGTTAATGATATTCATTTTTCTCATTTATACAGGCTAATAGAAAGTTTTCTAATGTAGATATTGTTCGGACTAAAAAGTAAAAAATAAAAAATTTGAAAAAAACAATTTTTTAGGAAACGCTTTTCTTTACCTTAGTGTAAATCAAATTAAACAAAAATCAACTAAAAAGTAAAGAATAAAAACTTAAACAAACTTAAAAAAATTTTGAAAAAATCTGTTACAAACAAATTTTTACAAAATCGAGAAAATCTCACACATTCGTTAAAGAAAAGCGTGGGGCGAGTCATTATGGTATAAACTTTTTAAACAGTGAATTTGTTGCTGTGAATTCTTATGGAACAGGGTAACATATCGGATTTAAAGATTTGGAGTTTCAAATGGCGTTTAAAATCTTGGTCCGTATTGTCTTTGTCTAACAACGAAAAATCTTTATACGTTACGTTATACGGACCAAGATTTTAAACGCCATTTGAAACTCCAAATCTTTAAATCCGATATGTTACCCTGTTCCATAAGAATTCACAGCAACAAATTCACTGTTTAAAAAGTTTATACCATAATGACTCGCCCCACGCTTTTCTTTAACGAATGTGTGAGATTTTCTCGATTTTTTAAAAATTTGTTTGTAACAGATTTTTTCAAAATTTTGTTTAAGTTTGTTTAAGTTTTTATTCTTTACTTTTTAGTTGATTTTTGTTTAATTTGATTTACACTAAGGTAAAGAAAAGCGTTTCCTAAAAAATTGTTTTTTTCAAATTTTTTTTACTATTTTACGGCTCAGCAGCTAGTAAAAATCAAAAGGTAAAAAAACGAAATTCGTAAATATCGGTGCTAGGGCTAGTTTTTTGGCGTTAAATACTCGGTTTTAATTGCAGAAATTAGACAAATGCAAAAAACCCGATAAAAATAGCCTATTTGTACGATTTTTTACTATTTTACGGCTCAGCAGCTAGTAAAAATCAAAAGGTAAAAAAACGAAATTCGTAAATATCGCTGCTAGGGCTAGTTTTTTGGCGTTAAATACTCGGTTTTAATTGCAGAAATTAGACGAATGCAAAAAACCCGATAAAAATAGCCTATTTGTACGATTTTTTACTATTTTACGGCTCAGCAGCTAGTAAAAATCAAAAGGTAAAAAAACGAAATTCGTAAATATCGCTGCTAGGGCTAGTTTTTTGGCGTTAAATACTCGGTTTTAATTGCAGAAATTAGACAAACGCAAAAAACCCGATAAAAATAGCCTATTTGTACGATTTTTTACTATTTTACGGCTCAGCAGCTAGTAAAAATCAAAAGGTAAAAAAACGAAATTCGTAAATATCGCTGCTAGGGCTAGTTTTTTGTCGTTAAATACTCGGTTTTAATTGCAGAAATTAGACAAATGCAAAAAACCCGATAAAAATAGCCTATTTGTACGATTTTTTACTATTTTACGGCTCAGCAGCTAGTAAAAACAAAAGGTAAAAAAACGAAATTCGTAAATATCGCTGCTAGGGCTAGTTTTTTGGCGTTAAATACTCGGTTTTAATTGCAGAAATTAGACAAATGCAAAAAACCCGATAAAAATAGCCTATTTGTACAATTTTTTACTATTTTACGGTTCAGCAGCTAGTAAAAATCAAAAGGTAAAAAAACGAAATTCGTAAATATCGCTGCTAGGGCTAGTTTTTTGGCGTTAAATACTCGGTTTTAATTGCAGAAATTAGACAAATGCAAAAAACCCGATAAAAATAGCCTATTTGTACGATTTTTTACTATTTTACGGTTCAGCAGCTAGTAAAAATCAAAAGGTAAAAAAACGAAATTCGTAAATATCGCTGCTAGGGCTAGTTTTTTGGCGTTAAATACTCGGTTTTAATTGCAGAAATTAGACAAATGCAAAAAACCCGATAAAAATAGCCTATTTGTACGATTTTTTACTATTTTACGGCTCAGCAGCTAGTAAAAATCAAAAGGTAAAAAAACGAAATTCGTAAATATCGCTGCTAGGGCTAGTTTTTTGGCGTTAAATACTCGGTTTTAATTGCAGAAATTAGACAAATGCAAAAAACCCGATAAAAATAGCCTATTTGTACGATTTTTTACTATTTTACGGTTCAGCAGCTAGTAAAAATCAAAAGGTAAAAAAACGAAATTCGTAAATATCGCTGCTAGGGCTAGTTTTTTGGCGTTAAATACTCGGTTTTAATTGCAGAAATTAGACAAATGCAAAAAACCCGATAAAAATAGCCTATTTGTACGATTTTTTACTATTTTACGGCTCAGCAGCTAGTAAAAATCAAAAGGTAAAAAAACGAAATTCGTAAATATCGGTGCTAGGGCTAGTTTTTTGGCGTTAAAGACTCGGTTTTAATTGCAGAAATTAGACAAATGCAAAAAACCCGATAAAAATAGCCTATTTGTACGATTTTTTACTATTTTACGGCTCAGCAGCTAGTAAAAATCAAAAGGTAAAAAAACGAAATTCGTAAATATCGCTGCTAGGGCTAGTTTTTTGGCGTTAAATACTCGGCTTTAATTGCAGAAATTAGACAAATGTAAAAAGCCCGATAAAAATAGCCTATTTGTACGATTTTTTACTATTTTACGGCTCAGCAGCTAGTAAAAATCAAAAGGTAAAAAAACGAAATTCGTAAATATCGGTGCTAGGGCTAGTTTTTTGGCGTTAAATACTCGGTTTTAATTGCAGAAATTAGACAAATGCAAAAAACCCGATAAAAATAGCCTATTTGTACGATTTTTTACTATTTTACGGCTCAGCAGCTAGTAAAAATCAAAAGGTAAAAAAACGAAATTCGTAAATATCGCTGCTAGGGCTAGTTTTTTGGCGTTAAATACTCGGTTTTAATTGCAGAAATTAGACGAATGCAAAAAACCCGATAAAAATAGCCTATTTGTACGATTTTTTACTATTTTACGGCTCAGCAGCTAGTAAAAATCAAAAGGTAAAAAAACGAAATTCGTAAATATCGCTGCTAGTTTTTTGGCGTTAAATACTCGGTTTTAATTGCAGAAATTAGACAAACGCAAAAAACCCGATAAAAATAGCCTATTTGTACGATTTTTTACTATTTTACGGCTCAGCAGCTAGTAAAAATCAAAAGGTAAAAAAACGAAATTCGTAAATATCGCTGCTAGGGCTAGTTTTTTGTCGTTAAATACTCGGTTTTAATTGCAGAAATTAGACAAACGCAAAAAACCCGATAAAAATAGCCTATTTGTACAATTTTTTACTATTTTACGGCTCAGCAGCTAGTAAAAATCAAAAGGTAAAAAAACGAAATTCGTAAATATCGGTGCTAGGGCTAGTTTTTTGGCGTTAAATACTCGGTTTTAATTGCAGAAATTAGACAAATGCAAAAAACCCGATAAAAATAGCCTATTTGTACGATTTTTTACTATTTTACGGCTCAGCAGCTAGTAAAAATCAAAAGGTAAAAAAACGAAATTCGTAAATATCGCTGCTAGGGCTAGTTTTTTGGCGTTAAATACTCGGTTTTAATTGCAGAAATTAGACAAATGTAAAAAGCCCGATAAAAATAGCCTATTTGTACGATTTTTTACTATTTTACGGCTCAGCAGCTAGTAAAAATCAAAAGGTAAAAAAACGAAATTCGTAAATATCGGTGCTAGGGCTAGTTTTTTGGCGTTAAATACTCGGTTTTAATTGCAGAAATTAGACAAAAGCAAAAAACCCGATAAAAATAGCCTATTTGTACGATTTTTTACTATTTTACGGCTCAGCAGCTAGTAAAAATCAAAAGGTAAAAAAACGAAATTCGTAAATATCGGTGCTAGGGCTAGTTTTTTGTCGTTAAATACTCGGTTTTAATTGCAGAAATTAAACAAATGCAAAAAACCCGACAAAAATAGGCTATTTGTACGATTTTTACTATTTTACGGCTCAGCAGCTAGTAAAAATCAAAAGGTAAAAAAACGAAATTCGTAAATATCGGTGCTAGGGCTAGTTTTTTGGCGTTAAATACTCGGTTTTAATTGCAGAAATTAGACAAATGCAAAAAACCCGATAAAAATAGCCTATTTGTACAATTTTTTACTATTTTACGGCTCAGCAGCTAGTAAAAATCAAAAGGTAAAAAAACGAAATTCGTAAATATCGCTGCTAGGGCTAGTTTTTTGTCGTTAAATACTCGGTTTTAATTGCAGAAATTAAACAAATGCAAAAAACCCGACAAAAATAGGCTATTTGTACGATTTTTACTATTTTACGGCTCAGCAGCTAGTAAAAATCAAAAGGTAAAAAAACGAAATTCGTAAATATCGGTGCTAGGGCTAGTTTTTTGGCGTTAAATACTCGGTTTTAATTGCAGAAATTAGACAAATGCAAAAAACCCGATAAAAATAGCCTATTTGTACGATTTTTTACTATTTTACGGCTCAGCAGCTAGTAAAAATCAAAAGGTAAAAAAACGAAATTCGTAAATATCGCTGCTAGGGCTAGTTTTTTGTCGTTAAATACTCGGCTTTAATTGCAGAAATTAAACAAATGCAACAAACCCGATAAAAATAGCCTATTTGTACGATTTTTTACTATTTTACGGTTCAGCAGCTAGTAAAAATCAAAAGGTAAAAAAACGAAATTCGTAAATATCGCTGCTAGGGCTAGTTTTTTGTCGTTAAATACTCGGCTTTAATTGCAGAAATTAAACAAATGCAACAAACCCGATAAAAATAGCCTATTTGTACGATTTTTTACTATTTTACGGTTCAGCAGCTAGTAAAAATCAAAAGGTAAAAAAATGAAATTCGTAAATATCGCTGCTAGGGCTAGTTTTTTGTCGTTAAATACTCGGTTTTAATTGCAGAAATTAAACAAATGCAAAAAACCCGATAAAAATAGCCTATTTGTACGATTTTTTACTATTTTACGGTTCAGCAGCTAGTAAAAATCAAAAGGTAAAAAAACGAAATTCGTAAATATCGCTGCTAGGGCTAGTTTTTGGCCTTAAATACTCGGTTTTAATTGCAGAAATTAGACAAATGAAAAAAACCCGATAAAAATAGCCTATTTGTACGATTTTTTACTATTTTACGGTTCAGCAGCTAGTAAAAATCAAAAGGTAAAAAAACGAAATTCGTAAATATCGCTGCTAGGGCTAGTTTTTTGGCGTTAAATACTCGGTTTTAATTGCAGAAATTAGACAAATGCAAAAAACCCGATAAAAATAGCCTATTTGTACGATTTTTTACTATTTTACGGCTCAGCAGCTAGTAAAAATCAAAAGGTAAAAAAACGAAATTCGTAAATATCGGTGCTAGGGCTAGTTTTTTGGCGTTAAATACTCGGTTTTAATTGCAGAAATTAGACAAATGCAAAAAACCCGATAAAAATAGCCTATTTGTACGATTTTTTACTATTTTACGGCTCAGCAGCTAGTAAAAATCAAGAGGTAAAAAAACAAAATTCGTAAATATCGGTGCTAGGGCTAGTTTTTTGGCGTTAAATACTCGGTTTTAATTGCAGAAATTAGACAAATGCAAAAAATCCGATAAAAATAGCCTATTTGTACGATTTTTTACTATTTTACGGCTCAGCAGCTAGTAAAAATCAAAAGGTAAAAAAACGAAATTCGTAAATATCGCTGCTAGGGCTAGTTTTTTGTCGTTAAATACTCGGTTTTAATTGCAGAAATTAGACAAAAGCAAAAAACCCGATAAAAATAGCCTATTTGTACGATTTTTTACTATTTTACGGCTCAGCAGCTAGTAAAAATCAAAAGGTAAAAAAACGAAATTCGTAAATATCGGTGCTAGGGCTAGTTTTTTGTCGTTAAATACTCGGTTTTAATTGCAGAAATTAGACAAAAGCAAAAAACCCGATAAAAATAACCTATTTGTACGATTTTTTACTATTTTACGGCTCAGCAGCTAGTAAAAATCAAAAGGTAAAAAAAGGAAATTCGTAAATATCGCTGCTAGGGCTAGTTTTTTGTCGTTAAATACTCGGTTTTAATTGCAGAAATTAGACAAAAGCAAAAAACCCGATAAAAATAGCCTATTTGTACGATTTTTTACTATTTTACGGCTCAGCAGCTAGTAAAAATCAAAAGGTAAAAAAACGAAATTCGTAAATATCGCTGCTAGGGCTAGTTTTTTGTCGTTAAATACTCGGTTTTAATTGCAGAAATTAGACAAAAGCAAAAAACCCGATAAAAATAGCCTATTTGTACGATTTTTTACTATTTTACGGCTCAGCAGCTAGTAAAAATCAAAAGGTAAAAAAACGAAATTCGTAAATATCGCTGTTAGGGCTAGTTTTTTGTCGTTAAATACTCGGTTTTAATTGCAGAAATTAGACAAATGCAAAAAACCTGATAAAAATAGCCTATTTGTGCGATTTTTTACTTTTTTACGGCTCAGCAGCTAGTAAAAATCAAAAGGTAAAAAAACGAAATTCGTAAATATCGGTGCTAGGGCTAGTTTTTTGGCGTTAAATACTCGGTTTTAATTGCAGAAATTAGACAAATGCAAAAAACCCGATAAAAATAGCCTATTTGTACGATTTTTTACTATTTTACGGCTCAGCAGCTAGTAAAAATCAAAAGGTAAAAAAACGAAATTCGTAAATATCGCTGCTAGGGCTAGTTTTTTGGCGTTAAATACTCGGTTTTAATTGCAGAAATTAGACAAATGTAAAAAGCCCGATAAAAATAGCCTATTTGTACGATTTTTTAAACGCTTTTCTTTACTTCACACTTTTGGGTCAAAACTTTGGACGTTAATTTGACTGCCTTTCCTTCAATGAAAATGAATGAAATTTTGCAGACATACGTATTTCCCGAGATAATTCACCAATATGCAATAAAAAATGATTTTCATTGTTTATTTATTGTTTAAATAAAAAAAAATGATTTTTATTGAAAATGCGAAAAATTCTCTCGTTCTTTACAATGTAGAGACTCGAAACTTTCACAGATTGTAGTTTATTATATGAAGTATACATAATTTAACATTTTACGTTAATTTAAATATAAATAAACAATATAAATAAACAATTAATTTTGGAATTTCTTGCCAGTTCCGGACACTTTTATATATTTCATAAACATACTATGGGGCGACGATTTCGAATGCTTTTATCTTTGTGTTTATAAACATCAGCGCTTATTCGTGTCGAACTTCACTACGAAACAAAACAAAAATTGAACCAAAAGTAGAATCCTACAATTTCGTGTTTTTTTCGCGTAGTCTTTTCACTATCGCTGGTGACGTTTCATGCTACAATTAACGATTTAATTTGTTTTTGCGTTTCAATTGGAAGTTTGTTACGAACCCTCAAACATATTAAGGGTTCATTTATAAACAAGTGTTTCTGTGATCTATATGTGCTGCGAATATTATCATGTGACATCGTACAATTCAGGGTCCAGTGTGAAGGTATGTGTACCAAATATTTGACGCATTAATATTTTCTGTGGCAATTTGCATTAACTAGTTAACTGCTATTTAAAATTTTCAAGTTTTTAAACAAACATATTAACATTAAATCTGTCGATTTTCTTTGATTAATCATATGATGACGTATCAATGTAAATTAATACTAGAAATTCTAAACTTTCACTAAAAGTACACATTTTTCAACAAAATATTGAATCTTTTCAAACGTTTTCATTTTTAAAAGTCCCAGTTAAAAATAGCGTTAGAAAAAATGTATATGGTATATAAAATTTGTTGAAATATATGACAAAATGAAAATGTTAATGATATTCATTTTTCTCATTTATACAGGCTAATAGAAAGTTTTCTAATGTAGATATTGTTCGGACTAAAAAGTAAAAAATAAAAAATTTGAAAAAAACAATTTTTTAGGAAACGCTTTTCTTTACCTTAGTGTAAATCAAATTAAACAAAAATCAACTAAAAAGTAAAGAATAAAAACTTAAACAAACTTAAAAAAATTTTGAAAAAATCTGTTACAAACAAATTTTTACAAAATCGAGAAAATCTCACACATTCGTTAAAGAAAAGCGTGGGGCGAGTCATTATGGTATAAACTTTTTAAACAGTGAATTTGTTGCTGTGAATTCTTATGGAACAGGGTAACATATCGGATTTAAAGATTTGGAGTTTCAAATGGCGTTTAAAATCTTGGTCCGTATTGTCTTTGTCTAACAACGAAAAATCTTTATACGTTACGTTATACGGACCAAGATTTTAAACGCCATTTGAAACTCCAAATCTTTAAATCCGATATGTTACCCTGTTCCATAAGAATTCACAGCAACAAATTCACTGTTTAAAAAGTTTATACCATAATGACTCGCCCCACGCTTTTCTTTAACGAATGTGTGAGATTTTCTCGATTTTTTAAAAATTTGTTTGTAACAGATTTTTTCAAAATTTTGTTTAAGTTTGTTTAAGTTTTTATTCTTTACTTTTTAGTTGATTTTTGTTTAATTTGATTTACACTAAGGTAAAGAAAAGCGTTTCCTAAAAAATTGTTTTTTTCAAATTTTTTTTACTATTTTACGGCTCAGCAGCTAGTAAAAATCAAAAGGTAAAAAAACGAAATTCGTAAATATCGGTGCTAGGGCTAGTTTTTTGGCGTTAAATACTCGGTTTTAATTGCAGAAATTAGACAAATGCAAAAAACCCGATAAAAATAGCCTATTTGTACGATTTTTTACTATTTTACGGCTCAGCAGCTAGTAAAAATCAAAAGGTAAAAAAACGAAATTCGTAAATATCGCTGCTAGGGCTAGTTTTTTGGCGTTAAATACTCGGTTTTAATTGCAGAAATTAGACAAATGTAAAAAGCCCGATAAAAATAGCCTATTTGTACGATTTTTTAAACGCTTTTCTTTACTTCACACTTTTGGGTCAAAACTTTGGACGTTAATTTGACTGCCTTTCCTTCAATGAAAATGAATGAAATTTTGCAGACATACGTATTTCCCGAGATAATTCACCAATATGCAATAAAAAATGATTTTCATTGTTTATTTATTGTTTAAATAAAAAAAAATGATTTTTATTGAAAATGCGAAAAATTCTCTCGTTCTTTACAATGTAGAGACTCGAAACTTTCACAGATTGTAGTTTATTATATGAAGTATACATAATTTAACATTTTACGTTAATTTAAATATAAATAAACAATATAAATAAACAATTAATTTTGGAATTTCTTGCCAGTTCCGGACACTTTTATATATTTCATAAACATACTATGGGGCGACGATTTCGAATGCTTTTATCTTTGTGTTTATAAACATCAGCGCTTATTCGTGTCGAACTTCACTACGAAACAAAACAAAAATTGAACCAAAAGTAGAATCCTACAATTTCGTGTTTTTTTCGCGTAGTCTTTTCACTATCGCTGGTGACGTTTCATGCTACAATTAACGATTTAATTTGTTTTTGCGTTTCAATTGGAAGTTTGTTACGAACCCTCAAACATATTAAGGGTTCATTTATAAACAAGTGTTTCTGTGATCTATATGTGCTGCGAATATTATCATGTGACATCGTACAATTCAGGGTCCAGTGTGAAGGTATGTGTACCAAATATTTGACGCATTAATATTTTCTGTGGCAATTTGCATTAACTAGTTAACTGCTATTTAAAATTTTCAAGTTTTTAAACAAACATATTAACATTAAATCTGTCGATTTTCTTTGATTAATCATATGATGACGTATCAATGTAAATTAATACTAGAAATTCTAAACTTTCACTAAAAGTACACATTTTTCAACAAAATATTGAATCTTTTCAAACGTTTTCATTTTTAAAAGTCCCAGTTAAAAATAGCGTTAGAAAAAATGTATATGGTATATAAAATTTGTTGAAATATATGACAAAATGAAAATGTTAATGATATTCATTTTTCTCATTTATACAGGCTAATAGAAAGTTTTCTAATGTAGATATTGTTCGGACTAAAAAGTAAAAAATAAAAAATTTGAAAAAAACAATTTTTTAGGAAACGCTTTTCTTTACCTTAGTGTAAATCAAATTAAACAAAAATCAACTAAAAAGTAAAGAATAAAAACTTAAACAAACTTAAAAAAATTTTGAAAAAATCTGTTACAAACAAATTTTTACAAAATCGAGAAAATCTCACACATTCGTTAAAGAAAAGCGTGGGGCGAGTCATTATGGTATAAACTTTTTAAACAGTGAATTTGTTGCTGTGAATTCTTATGGAACAGGGTAACATATCGGATTTAAAGATTTGGAGTTTCAAATGGCGTTTAAAATCTTGGTCCGTATTGTCTTTGTCTAACAACGAAAAATCTTTATACGTTACGTTATACGGACCAAGATTTTAAACGCCATTTGAAACTCCAAATCTTTAAATCCGATATGTTACCCTGTTCCATAAGAATTCACAGCAACAAATTCACTGTTTAAAAAGTTTATACCATAATGACTCGCCCCACGCTTTTCTTTAACGAATGTGTGAGATTTTCTCGATTTTTTAAAAATTTGTTTGTAACAGATTTTTTCAAAATTTTGTTTAAGTTTGTTTAAGTTTTTATTCTTTACTTTTTAGTTGATTTTTGTTTAATTTGATTTACACTAAGGTAAAGAAAAGCGTTTCCTAAAAAATTGTTTTTTTCAAATTTTTTTTACTATTTTACGGCTCAGCAGCTAGTAAAAATCAAAAGGTAAAAAAACGAAATTCGTAAATATCGGTGCTAGGGCTAGTTTTTTGGCGTTAAATACTCGGTTTTAATTGCAGAAATTAGACAAATGCAAAAAACCCGATAAAAATAGCCTATTTGTACGATTTTTTACTATTTTACGGCTCAGCAGCTAGTAAAAATCAAAAGGTAAAAAAACGAAATTCGTAAATATCGCTGCTAGGGCTAGTTTTTTGGCGTTAAATACTCGGTTTTAATTGCAGAAATTAGACGAATGCAAAAAACCCGATAAAAATAGCCTATTTGTACGATTTTTTACTATTTTACGGCTCAGCAGCTAGTAAAAATCAAAAGGTAAAAAAACGAAATTCGTAAATATCGCTGCTAGGGCTAGTTTTTTGGCGTTAAATACTCGGTTTTAATTGCAGAAATTAGACAAACGCAAAAAACCCGATAAAAATAGCCTATTTGTACGATTTTTTACTATTTTACGGCTCAGCAGCTAGTAAAAATCAAAAGGTAAAAAAACGAAATTCGTAAATATCGCTGCTAGGGCTAGTTTTTTGTCGTTAAATACTCGGTTTTAATTGCAGAAATTAGACAAATGCAAAAAACCCGATAAAAATAGCCTATTTGTACGATTTTTTACTATTTTACGGCTCAGCAGCTAGTAAAAACAAAAGGTAAAAAAACGAAATTCGTAAATATCGCTGCTAGGGCTAGTTTTTTGGCGTTAAATACTCGGTTTTAATTGCAGAAATTAGACAAATGCAAAAAACCCGATAAAAATAGCCTATTTGTACAATTTTTTACTATTTTACGGTTCAGCAGCTAGTAAAAATCAAAAGGTAAAAAAACGAAATTCGTAAATATCGCTGCTAGGGCTAGTTTTTTGGCGTTAAATACTCGGTTTTAATTGCAGAAATTAGACAAATGCAAAAAACCCGATAAAAATAGCCTATTTGTACGATTTTTTACTATTTTACGGTTCAGCAGCTAGTAAAAATCAAAAGGTAAAAAAACGAAATTCGTAAATATCGCTGCTAGGGCTAGTTTTTTGGCGTTAAATACTCGGTTTTAATTGCAGAAATTAGACAAATGCAAAAAACCCGATAAAAATAGCCTATTTGTACGATTTTTTACTATTTTACGGCTCAGCAGCTAGTAAAAATCAAAAGGTAAAAAAACGAAATTCGTAAATATCGCTGCTAGGGCTAGTTTTTTGGCGTTAAATACTCGGTTTTAATTGCAGAAATTAGACAAATGCAAAAAACCCGATAAAAATAGCCTATTTGTACGATTTTTTACTATTTTACGGTTCAGCAGCTAGTAAAAATCAAAAGGTAAAAAAACGAAATTCGTAAATATCGCTGCTAGGGCTAGTTTTTTGGCGTTAAATACTCGGTTTTAATTGCAGAAATTAGACAAATGCAAAAAACCCGATAAAAATAGCCTATTTGTACGATTTTTTACTATTTTACGGCTCAGCAGCTAGTAAAAATCAAAAGGTAAAAAAACGAAATTCGTAAATATCGGTGCTAGGGCTAGTTTTTTGGCGTTAAAGACTCGGTTTTAATTGCAGAAATTAGACAAATGCAAAAAACCCGATAAAAATAGCCTATTTGTACGATTTTTTACTATTTTACGGCTCAGCAGCTAGTAAAAATCAAAAGGTAAAAAAACGAAATTCGTAAATATCGCTGCTAGGGCTAGTTTTTTGGCGTTAAATACTCGGCTTTAATTGCAGAAATTAGACAAATGTAAAAAGCCCGATAAAAATAGCCTATTTGTACGATTTTTTACTATTTTACGGCTCAGCAGCTAGTAAAAATCAAAAGGTAAAAAAACGAAATTCGTAAATATCGGTGCTAGGGCTAGTTTTTTGGCGTTAAATACTCGGTTTTAATTGCAGAAATTAGACAAATGCAAAAAACCCGATAAAAATAGCCTATTTGTACGATTTTTTACTATTTTACGGCTCAGCAGCTAGTAAAAATCAAAAGGTAAAAAAACGAAATTCGTAAATATCGCTGCTAGGGCTAGTTTTTTGGCGTTAAATACTCGGTTTTAATTGCAGAAATTAGACGAATGCAAAAAACCCGATAAAAATAGCCTATTTGTACGATTTTTTACTATTTT
The DNA here is from genome assembly GCA_963920795.1 of Eutolmus rufibarbis. Lineage (NCBI taxonomy): Eukaryota > Metazoa > Arthropoda > Insecta > Diptera > Asilidae > Eutolmus > Eutolmus rufibarbis. The sequence goes on along the minus strand of OY987207.1, from coordinate 33,859,787 downwards.
ACGGCTCAGCAGCTAGTAAAAATCAAAAGGTAAAAAAACGAAATTCGTAAATATCGCTGCTAGTTTTTTGGCGTTAAATACTCGGTTTTAATTGCAGAAATTAGACAAACGCAAAAAACCCGATAAAAATAGCCTATTTGTACGATTTTTTACTATTTTACGGCTCAGCAGCTAGTAAAAATCAAAAGGTAAAAAAACGAAATTCGTAAATATCGCTGCTAGGGCTAGTTTTTTGTCGTTAAATACTCGGTTTTAATTGCAGAAATTAGACAAACGCAAAAAACCCGATAAAAATAGCCTATTTGTACAATTTTTTACTATTTTACGGCTCAGCAGCTAATAAAAATCAAAAGGTAAAAAAACGAAATTCGTAAATATCGGTGCTAGGGCTAGTTTTTTGGCGTTAAATACTCGGTTTTAATTGCAGAAATTAGACAAATGCAAAAAACCCGATAAAAATAGCCTATTTGTACGATTTTTTACTATTTTACGGCTCAGCAGCTAGTAAAAATCAAAAGGTAAAAAAACGAAATTCGTAAATATCGGTGCTAGGGCTAGTTTTTTGGCGTTAAATACTCGGTTTTAATTGCAGAAATTAGACAAATGCAAAAAACCCGATAAAAATAGCCTATTTGTACGATTTTTTACTATTTTACGGCTCAGCAGCTAGTAAAAATCAAAAGGTAAAAAAACGAAATTCGTAAATATCGGTGCTAGGGCTAGTTTTTTGGCGTTAAATACTCGGTTTTAATTGCAGAAATTAGACAAATGCAAAAAACCCGATAAAAATAGCCTATTTGTACGATTTTTTACTATTTTACGGCTCAGCAGCTAGTAAAAATCAAAAGGTAAAAAAACGAAATTCGTAAATATCGCTGCTAGGGCTAGTTTTTTGGCGTTAAATACTCGGTTTTAATTGCAGAAATTAGACGAATGCAAAAAACCCGATAAAAATAGCCTATTTGTACGATTTTTTACTATTTTACGGCTCAGCAGCTAGTAAAAATCAAAAGGTAAAAAAACGAAATTCGTAAATATCGCTGCTAGGGCTAGTTTTTTGGCGTTAAATACTCGGTTTTAATTGCAGAAATTAGACAAACGCAAAAAACCCGATAAAAATAGCCTATTTGTACGATTTTTTACTATTTTACGGCTCAGCAGCTAGTAAAAATCAAAAGGTAAAAAAACGAAATTCGTAAATATCGCTGCTAGGGCTAGTTTTTTGTCGTTAAATACTCGGTTTTAATTGCAGAAATTAGACAAACGCAAAAAACCCGATAAAAATAGCCTATTTGTACAATTTTTTACTATTTTACGGCTCAGCAGCTAGTAAAAATCAAAAGGTAAAAAAACGAAATTCGTAAATATCGCTGCTAGGGCTAGTTTTTTGTCGTTAAATACTCGGTTTTAATTGCAGAAATTAGACAAACGCAAAAAACCCGATAAAAATAGCCTATTTGTACAATTTTTTACTATTTTACGGCTCAGCAGCTAGTAAAAATCAAATGGTAAAAAAACGAAATTCGTAAATATCGCTGCTAGGGCTAGTTTTTTGGCGTTAAATACTCGGTTTTAATTGCAGAAATTAGACAAATGCAAAAAACAAGATAAAAATAGCCTATTTGTACTATTTTTTACTATTTTACGGCTCAGCAGCTAGTAAAAACAAAAGGTAAAAAAACGAAATTCGTAAATATCGCTGCTAGGGCTAGTTTTTTGGCGTTAAATACTCGGTTTTAATTGCAGAAATTAGACAAATGCAAAAAACCCGATAAAAATAGCCTATTTGTACAATTTTTTACTATTTTACGGTTCAGCAGCTAGTAAAAATCAAAAGGTAAAAAAACGAAATTCGTAAATATCGCTGCTAGGGCTAGTTTTTTGGCGTTAAATACTCGGTTTTAATTGCAGAAATTAGACAAATGCAAAAAACCCGATAAAAATAGCCTATTTGTACGATTTTTTACTATTTTACGGTTCAGCAGCTAGTAAAAATCAAAAGGTAAAAAAACGAAATTCGTAAATATCGCTGCTAGGGCTAGTTTTTTGGCGTTAAATACTCGGTTTTTATTGCAGAAATTAGACAAATGCAAAAAACCCGATAAAAATAGCCTATTTGTACGATTTTTTACTATTTTACGGTTCAGCAGCTAGTAAAAATCAAAAGGTAAAAAAACGAAATTCGTAAATATCGCTGCTAGGGCTAGTTTTTTGGCGTTAAATACTCGGTTTTAATTGGAGAAATTAGACAAATGCAAAAAACCCAAAAAAATAGCCTATTTGTACGATTTTTTACTATTTTACGGCTCAGCAGCTAGTAAAAATCAAAAGGTAAAAAAACGAAATTCGTAAATATCGCTGCTAGGGCTAGTTTTTTGGCGTTAAATACTCGGTTTTTATTGCAGAAATTAGACAAATGCAAAAAACCCGATAAAAATAGCCTATTTGTACGATTTTTTACTATTTTACGGTTCAGCAGCTAGTAAAAATCAAAAGGTAAAAAAACGAAATTCGTAAATATCGCTGCTAGGGCTAGTTTTTTGGCGTTAAATACTCGGTTTTAATTGGAGAAATTAGACAAATGCAAAAAACCCAAAAAAATAGCCTATTTGTACGATTTTTTACTATTTTACGGCTCAGCAGCTAGTAAAAATCAAAAGGTAAAAAAACGAAATTCGTAAATATCGGTGCTAGGGCTAGTTTTTTGGCGTTAAAGACTCGGTTTTAATTGCAGAAATTAGACAAATGCAAAAAACCCCAAAAAAATAGCCTATTTGTACGATTTTTTACTATTTTACGGCTCAGCAGCTAGTAAAAATCAAAAGGTAAAAAAACGAAATTCGTAAATATCGCTGCTAGGGCTAGTTTTTTGGCGTTAAATACTCGGTTTTAATTGCAGAAATTAGACGAATGCAAAAAACCCGATAAAAATAGCCTATTTGTACGATTTTTTACTATTTTACGGCTCAGCAGCTAGTAAAAATCAAAAGGTAAAAAAACGAAATTCGTAAATATCGCTGCTAGGGCTAGTTTTTTGGCGTTAAATACTCGGCTTTAATTGCAGAAATTAGACAAATGTAAAAAGCCCGATAAAAATAGCCTATTTGTACGATTTTTTTACTATTTTACGGCTCAGCAGCTAGTAAAAATCAAAAGGTAAAAAAACGAAATTCGTAAATATCGGTGCTAGGGCTAGTTTTTTGGCGTTAAATACTCGGTTTTAATTGCAGAAATTAGACGAATGCAAAAAACCCGATAAAAATAGCCTATTTGTACGATTTTTTACTATTTTACGGCTCAGCAGCTAGTAAAAATCAAAAGGTAAAAAAACGAAATTCGTAAATATCGCTGCTAGTTTTTTGGCGTTAAATACTCGGTTTTAATTGCAGAAATTAGACAAACGCAAAAAACCCGATAAAAATAGCCTATTTGTACGATTTTTTACTATTTTACGGCTCAGCAGCTAGTAAAAATCAAACGGTAAAAAAACGAAATTCGTAAATATCGCTGCTAGGGCTAGTTTTTTGTCGTTAAATACTCGGTTTTAATTGCAGAAATTAGACAAACGCAAAAAACCCGATAAAAATAGCCTATTTGTACAATTTTTTACTATTTTACGGCTCAGCAGCTAGTAAAAATCAAAAGGTAAAAAAACGAAATTCGTAAATATCGGTGCTAGGGCTAGTTTTTTGGCGTTAAATACTCGGTTTTAATTGCAGAAATTAGACAAATGCAAAAAACCCGATAAAAATAGCCTATTTGTACGATTTTTTACTATTTTACGGCTCAGCAGCTAGTAAAAATCAAAAGGTAAAAAAACGAAATTCGTAAATATCGCTGCTAGGGCTAGTTTTTTGGCGTTAAATACTCGGTTTTAATTGCAGAAATTAGACAAATGTAAAAAGCCCGATAAAAATAGCCTATTTGTACGATTTTTTACTATTTTACGGCTCAGCAGCTAGTAAAAATCAAAAGGTAAAAAAACGAAATTCGTAAATATCGGTGCTAGGGCTAGTTTTTTGGCGTTAAATACTCGGTTTTAATTGCAGAAATTAGACAAACGCAAAAAACCCGATAAAAATAGCCTATTTGTACGATTTTTTACTATTTTACGGCTCAGCAGCTAGTAAAAATCAAAAGGTAAAAAAACGAAATTCGTAAATATCGCTGCTAGGGCTAGTTTTTTGTCGTTAAATACTCGGTTTTAATTGCAGAAATTAGACAAACGCAAAAAACCCGATAAAAATAGCCTATTTGTACAATTTTTTACTATTTTACGGCTCAGCAGCTAGTAAAAATCAAAAGGTAAAAAAACGAAATTCGTAAATATCGCTGCTAGGGCTAGTTTTTTGTCGTTAAATACTCGGTTTTAATTGCAGAAATTAGACAAACGCAAAAAACCCGATAAAAATAGCCTATTTGTACAATTTTTTACTATTTTACGGCTCAGCAGCTAGTAAAAATCAAAAGGTAAAAAAACGAAATTCGTAAATATCGCTGCTAGGGCTAGTTTTTTGTCGTTAAATACTCGGTTTTAATTGCAGAAATTAGACAAACGCAAAAAACCCGATAAAAATAGCCTATTTGTACGATTTTTTACTATTTTACGGCTCAGCAGCTAGTAAAAATCAAAAGGTAAAAAAACGAAATTCGTAAATATCGCTGCTAGGGCTAGTTTTTTGTCGTTAAATACTCGGTTTTAATTGCAGAAATTAGACAAACGCAAAAAACCCGATAAAAATAGCCTATTTGTACAATTTTTTACTATTTTACGGCTCAGCAGCTAGTAAAAATCAAAAGGTAAAAAAACGAAATTCGTAAATATCGCTGCTAGGGCTAGTTTTTTGGCGTTAAATACTCGGTTTTAATTGCAGAAATTAGACAAATGCAAAAAACCCGATAAAAATAGCCTATTTGTACAATTTTTTACTATTTTACGGTTCAGCAGCTAGTAAAAATCAAAAGGTAAAAAAACGAAATTCGTAAATATCGCTGCTAGGGCTAGTTTTTTGGCGTTAAATACTCGGTTTTAATTGCAGAAATTAGACAAATGCAAAAAACCCGATAAAAATAGCCTATTTGTACGATTTTTTACTATTTTACGGCTCAGCAGCTAGTAAAAATCAAAAGGTAAAAAAACGAAATTCGTAAATATCGCTGCGAGGGCTAGTTTTTTGGCGTTAAATACTCGGTTTTTATTGCAGAAATTAGACAAATGCAAAAAACCCGATAAAAATAGCCTATTTGTACGATTTTTTACTATTTTACGGCTCAGCAGCTAGTAAAAATCAAAAGGTAAAAAAACGAAATTCGTAAATATCGCTGCTAGGGCTAGTTTTTTGGCGTTAAATACTCGGTTTTAATTGCAGAAATTAGACGAATGCAAAAAACCCGATAAAAATAGCCTATTTGTACGATTTTTTACTATTTTACGGCTCAGCAGCTAGTAAAAATCAAAAGGTAAAAAAACGAAATTCGTAAATATCGCTGCTAGGGCTAGTTTTTTGGCGTTAAATACTCGGTTTTAATTGCAGAAATTAGACAAATGTAAAAAGCCCGATAAAAATAGCCTATTTGTACGATTTTTTACTATTTTACGGCTCAGCAGCTAGTAAAAATCAAAAGGTAAAAAAACGAAATTCGTAAATATCGGTGCTAGGGCTAGTTTTTTGGCGTTAAATACTCGGTTTTAATTGCAGAAATTAGACAAATGCAAAAAACCCGATAAAAATAGCCTATTTGTACGATTTTTTACTATTTTACGGCTCAGCAGCTAGTAAAAATCAAAAGGTAAAAAAACGAAATTCGTAAATATCGGTGCTAGGGCTAGTTTTTTGGCGTTAAATACTCGGTTTTAATTGCAGAAATTAGACAAATGCAAAAAACCCGATAAAAATAGCCTATTTGTACGATTTTTTACTATTTTACGGCTCAGCAGCTAGTAAAAATCAAAAGGTAAAAAAACGAAATTCGTAAATATCGCTGCTAGGGCTAGTTTTTTGGCGTTAAATACTCGGTTTTAATTGCAGAAATTAGACAAATGCAAAAAACCCGATAAAAATAGCCTATTTGTACGATTTTTTACTATTTTACGGCTCAGCAGCTAGTAAAAATCAAAAGGTAAAAAAACGAAATTCGTAAATATCGCTGCTAGGGCTAGTTTTTTGGCGTTAAATACTCGGTTTTAATTGCAGAAATTAGACAAATGCAAAAAACCCGATAAAAATAGCCTATTTGTACGATTTTTTACTATTTTACGGTTCAGCAGCTAGTAAAAATCAAAAGGTAAAAAAACGAAATTCGTAAATATCGGTGCTAGGGCTAGTTTTTTGGCGTTAAATACTCGGTTTTAATTGCAGAAATTAGACAAATGCAAAAAACCCGATAAAAATAGCCTATTTGTACGATTTTTTACTATTTTACGGCTCAGCAGCTAGTAAAAATCAAAAGGTAAAAAAACGAAATTCGTAAATATCGGTGCTAGGGCTAGTTTTTTGGCGTTAAATACTCGGTTTTAATTGCAGAAATTAGACAAATGCAAAAAACCCGATAAAAATAGCCTATTTGTACGATTTTTTACTATTTTACGGCTCAGCAGCTAGTAAAAATCAAAAGGTAAAAAAACGAAATTCGTAAATATCGCTGCTAGGGTTAGTTTTTTGGCATTAAATACTCGGTTTTAATGGCAAAAATTAGACAAATCAATATTTTAAAATCAATATTTGTACTTGATTTTAGTATGACCATTAGCCACACATGTATAAAATATGTGGAAAAAATTTGAAGAGAATTGGTCGAGTAGATTCTGAAAAATTTAGGACGCAAGGCGTAAAAACGTTGTTTCCAGAAAAGCGCGTTTAAAGTTTTTTTTTACCATTACACGGCCAAGCAGTGTGTTACGAAAATCTATATATATAAAAAGAGAAGTCCTGACTCACTCACTGACTCATCAACGCCCAGCCCAAACCTTTGGACCTAAAAAGCTGAAATTTGTCACAGAGATTCCCTGCACGATGTATACAAGGAATAAGGACGGATATTTCGAAATTCAACCCCTAAAGGGGTAAAATGAGGGTTCAAAATTTGTATGAGGAAAAAATATTAAATAGACATTTCGACTTGAAACTTCATAGGAGTACTCCTAAAAACAAATAAGCAAATACGTATTTCGCGCTTTTTCGAAAGTCAACCCCTTAGGGGGTGAAATGGGGTAAATAAACCTAAAAATCGATATGGGTGTCGTTATTGAGGTTTTTTGGGACGTTGATTACGAAAATGACATTTATTAATGCAAAAATTCGACCAAAAATTATTATTTTGGGAAAATAATTAATTTAATATAATATAATAATATTTTATAGTAAATAACGCCAAACTTCATTGTGTAAACTTGGGTATCGATTGAGCGCGCTTCGTTAAAATTCACTCTCATCATTTTTTCATAACGCGTCTAAAGAAGTATAACTTCAAAAATAAGTAATTATTTTCCTAAAATCTACCCCTAGAATAGAGAATAATAGCAACAATTATATACATGTTTTCGCTTTAAAGTTGCGTTATTTTCGTAAATAAATAAGTAATCTTTATAATTCAGTGAAAGATTTAATTCAGGATTATATTATAAAACTATAAACATTTATGTTAATTTACCGCAGCATGTCCTGGAAGTATTCAATCATCTCATCGTAAATGGAATCCTCCTTACCCGCGAATACCACATCCAAATCACAGTACAGTTCAATAAAAAGCATGGAACCCCATTTCACTGCCGGAATTTCTTCGACTTTATAAAGGATTTCTAGCGTTTTCAACACCAAATCTACTTTATCCTTGGAAGAAGTAATGGATTGATCATTTAAAATTTGAAATGCTTTTGTCTTTTTCTCCAGCTCCAAATTTTTAAAGAAATTGTGCCGATTCATGATGAGGGTGCCCGGTGGACTCTTTATGTCCGATTCTATGTACTCCCTGTAGGTTTTAATCTTCTTCCGGTTCAGCTCCTCGAGCTCTTTGGCCTTCTGATCAACGGAAGCAATTTCCCTGGACGTGTTAGGAGCTGATACCTAAAAAAAGTTTAACATTATTTAACATTACTTGTATTACTCTATATTACGTGCAATTACTCAGAATTATGCCTAGTAATGGGGCGTAATGCAGAGTAATGCTTGCATGATCTTAGGTAAAGGTTTTATTTTTTGCAGGACTTATAATAGTTATGCTGCAGAATCTTGAATCTGCAAGGCTCACTAGCCAATCAAAATCGAAGAAAACTCAAAATATGTGGGGGGTACCTTACCTGCCGGATGATTTTGATCACCTGTTGAGCGGCCAACTGCCTCGCCGCCTTTTTCGTTGAAGCGGTGGCATATTGCATAATCGTGGCCACCCTGCACTCAATCGTAAACTCCGGAGCCTCCGGTGGTCCTGCACGTTGCACAAGATCAAAACTCGGGAGCGGATGATTCTCCCGGATACACAAATCCCTCAAATAAGCGACCGCATCCGAAGTTGGAATTGTTTGGAAGTGCGCTTGCGGAATATCCTTGATGTCGGGGCATGTTTGCTTCAGCTTCTTAATTATGTTCGCGGCCGCATCATGTTTCGCTTCCCGCTTTGACCTGCCCACGCCCTCAGCTATTTCGCTAACTGCACTCACGGTGCAAACAAAAGACTTTGAGCCATCCGTTGCCCTTCGCAACTCGTACTTAGGGAAAAGAAGCCATTTTTTAGCACAGTATTCTTGCAGGACTGTGATGGGAGTTTTGCCAGACATAGAAACGCAGTTTTTTACACTTCGATAAAATGCAAAAATCAAGCAGACTTCACAGCTGATTCCACGAATTATTATCGACTTGTCGAAGGGCAATTCACCAAAGCTAATGATATGAACACAATTCACTGACGTATAGAAATGGACTGCTTGTCCCAAACAAATGCCGATATCAAAAACGGTGCAGTTGTCTTTCCTCTTGCTCACACGATTAACGGATTTTGGGCAGTCAGCTGTGGGTTCGATTTATTGTCAAATACATTTTTAGAGTATTACTCTGGCATTATCTGGCGTAATGCGGTGAATCAATTCGAATTGAATTGCATTTATATCCTTTTACTGTAACTAAAATTAAGTGGGAATTAAATGCAAAATCACAAAACAGTTGTTTAGTGATGTAAACCGCATTTTCAGAAGTGAGCAGCATTTCGACATTTTGCTGAGAATTTTTCAATGCAAAATGTGTTATTCCAGAAACTTCTAACTGCAAAATTATTTGAGATTTGATGCTTCGTTTAGGGGAATTAGATTTAAGCGTGCGGGATACAATTAAAATAAATACAATTTTTACATTTGGCGCCTATCTCGTCTAATGCGAAAGAAATAGACAGATATTTGCTTCCTATATCTGAGCTCTCCTTAGGTGAGAATTGTCAAAAGGGTGCACCATTTGAGACAGCAAATTGAGGCTATCAGCGCAGAAGTGGTGTAAACCACAATTTTTGTTGAGTAGGGTTTTTGTGTAAAATAAATTCGTTAAATTATGATCTTTCAATACAATAGTGGCGTAAGCCACCTTTTAGAATTATCAATAGATGGCAAAACAATTGAAATAATGTTCACAAAATAAATGCAATTCAAAAACAATTTAACCATATTTTAATTCCTCATTATCTCCTAAGAAGTAGTCTGGGGTTACACCACTTCTGCGCTGATAGCCTCAATTGAGTGGTCCATTTCTATATGTCAGTGACATGACACAGTCCAAGGTTACCCCTTTACAAGGCAAAATGCTGTAGCCCATCAATAGAAAAAAGTTTTTACATGGCTTTGTAATAAAAATTGTATAAATAAAATTGTATAATACAGAAAAATAAAAGAATCTTAATCATGAAGTCATTCCTTACGAATGTGCAGTAAATAATTGAATCTTCTATCAGCCAAAGGCGTCTGATAAAATTAGGCGCATTTTAGGAGGGGACTGATAAAAAAAAATTTAAAAGTTCTAAATTATCGAGCGGTGGCTAAGCTCTAAAGCTCGCCCGATGCAAAAATTGGAGGCCACGCATAGATACAAATTTAAAAGTTTCTAGCAGCATTACAAAATTGCATGAAATTTTCATGAGAATTTGTAATTTTATAATTTAGTGGGTTGCTAATACTATTATATAGGGTGTTTTTTGTAGCGGTATACAAATTTAAAATGAAATAAAACACGTAAAAATAATGTTAATGGCCATGGTGTTGGCTTCATTTAAAGGATATTTTTATGCCATTAGTGTTTAAACATGAATTCCGAGCATACATATAGGCGCCACGGCTGGCTCGAGCCTAATGAAGCCTAATCGGGAAGTGCAATTTTCGACCACTCTATCGAGCAAATGGGACCGTATATCGGCAATAACGCGGCGAATGTTGACTTCCAAGTGGTCCAACGTTTGTGGTTTATCAGCGTAGACGAGTGACTTCGCATATCCCCAAAGAAAGTAATCCATAGGTGTGAGATCACACGATCGTTGAGGCCAGTTCACAGGTCCATTACACGAAATTATGCGCTCATCGAATGTTTCCCGCAATAAATTGATGGTGTCGCGCGCTGTGTGGTGTTATATTAAAACCAATTTGTTATATTATATGTACACAACTTCAATGTATTTAGATTAGTTTCTTCCTTATTTCACAAACTACACGGGATTATCTTATTATACTCTAACAATTTATACTCGCCCACGGACGATACCTACTTTTTCGATTACCGCGGTTAGTTTTCGACCCGTTAATAATTCAACAGTAACTGGACTTTACTTTTCTGATCAAAAGTAAAGTTCCCAGCCGGCCGCTTTATGCGCACAGCGGGCTGAAATCGCGAAGTAGGGACTTAAGGATTCGGGTGTAGATTTTTGAAATCTACATACTAATACAATGTTTTTATGTTATGTGACTTTTTTCATAAATCTATTACTTTCATTGTTGATGATAATGATCAGGAGAACTTGGATTTTTTAAGTGTAGACCCATTATTGCATAATCAACCCGAATCTGACTTCTGAATATTGTCAAAGGACGGACAACGTTTGCTGTAGTGGATTAGGTCTATTGGGGATACCAGATACCACTGATTTAAAAAAAAAACGCGCCTAGTTCTTAACCTCTGGGGTGGTGTGGAATAGAGATAAAAAAAAAATATCTCCAAAATCGCACAAAATCACAGTACCAGATTAGATGCAAAAATAGGTAAATAATTTGTACTATTCAAATCTCTAATCCGTTTTTTGAGATAACTTGAGAGTTACGATTTTTTAAAAAATTTATGTTTTTTTTCATACAAAAAAATCTTTAAATGCTCGTAACTTTGACGATAATGGATAAAAACGTAAAAGTCATAAAACAATATCATATTGTTTTTGATAGTAGATATCATTTCCGCGATTATTTTTTAAAAATAAATTAGTCATTTTTTTTTTTCCTAAGTCTTCTACGATTTCATATCAGTGTGGCGCCGCTGGCTCAGCGCAGTTTTGCACGGACGAACCGAAACTCGATTCGCCGTCCGTGTTGGGTTTTGTCTACCCGGTTGCCGGTTAAAGGCGTTTGGTTGGGTAGCGGTACTCATCGTTAAAATTTGAATATAATCGATATTTATCGATATGTATCCCTATGCAACATGAAAACCCCTACATTGGCAATTTTTAAAAAATAGGTCAAGTCGCCACTCGTTTCCCCCATTAAGATATTGATTTTTATTTTTTGCATATTTTTACCTTTCTTCTTTTTTGCTTTTAGATTTTTTCATTATTCATCTTCTTTTCTCCCTTGTTTTTAGACTTTGTAAAATGAATTATTTGCATTTTTTTCTTCTGAATTTAGTTTCATATTTATTATCTTAAGATTACAATCTATTATGTTATATTGCGATATAAAGTTTTAAATTTAAGAATTTTAGTTGCATTTTTACATAGTAAATATTCCTCAAACATACTTTCGAAACTGAATTTTCGAAGTTATAAAATATACTACCTTTTGTCAATTTTTATAATAGTAATCTAAATAAACAAAATCGTAACTCGCTTGGTGTCTGTGCGAGTATCATGGAAAAACTACTGAAGGTATTGTGATGCGGTTTTTTATAATTTTTTGTAATAGTACAGTTATTATTATAAGCTGTATTTAATGAAAACTCAAATATAAGATAAAGTAAAATTAAAAATTTATCGTTTGCCGCTACGCACAGCCCTAGAGGGTACTTAGTTTTGTTTAATTTCAGTTATTTTGAATTGCGTTTCATAAGCGCTTCTATACTATTGAGAATACAATTTAAACTGACGGTAATCAATTAAAGTAATAAAATTAATATCACGCGAACGAAGTCGCGGGCATTTGCTAGTCGCTTATAAATACGGAAGGAATGCTTGGATCTTCTTAAAAATTTGACACAGTATTTCTGAAACACAATACATTCGAAAAATGTAAAAAAAAATAAATTTTTTGAAAATTGAGAAGTGGGTAAATCCCTTAATTTTTTTTCATTTTATTTAATTTATTTTAATTTTATTTAATGGTTTTTAAATTTTATTTTATTTATTTTAATTTTATTTAATTTTTTTTTAATTTTATTTAATTTATTTTGATTTTATTTAATTTTTTTTAATTTTATTTAATTTATTTTAATTTTATTTAATTTTTTTTTTTTTCATTTAATTTATTTTAATTTTATTTATTTATTTTTTTTAAATTTTATTTATTTTATTTTAGTTTTATTTTTTTTTTTTTAATTTTATTTAATTTACTTAATTTAATTTAAATACACACATAATGCATTCACTGCTTGCCAAGCGCAACACGTCATAGTTATTGCTACAGATACAGTTAGCGAAATTCATTTATACGCACCCCATTTTTTTTGGATTTCAGGAAATTACGGAGGGTATTTCTAAAACTTGTTTAAGGGAATTGCTAAGGACCAAAAGAATAGCTTATTTGTAAAATATTTTCTTATTCGCATAATAACAAACAATTAATTAACTAATTTTAACAAAAATAGGTGCGAAATTCAATTATACGCATAGGAGGTTTCAAGCATTTTTTGTTTGGTTTCGAGGCGTTATTTTGGTGGTTTTGGTTATTTCAATTTAATTTAATTAGAATCAATCCCAAAGGTTTGTAATTTTCTTAATTTAAGTGAAATTAGTGATAAATAAGCAACTTACTCTAGAATGGGTAAGGGCAAAGCGTTAACCATTGAAGAAAGCTCAAAAATAACCGCTTTGAAGGAGGTGGGGATGTCAAACCGCGAGATTGCCAAAAGAATAAATCGTTCGGAAGGAGTCATCCGAAATTTCCTCAAATTGAAGGAAAATTATGGTAAAAACTATCACTGCTTGGGGAACAAGAAATTAACTTTAAGGCAAAAGGGACAAATTAAGGAAAAAGCAACCAAAGAAAAACTAAGTGCTTCCAAAATTGTTAACAATTTGAGTTTACCAGTTAGTAAACGGTGAGTTCAGCAAATTTTGAAGTCAATGCCCAACGTTGTGTACAAGAAACCGCAAAAACGTCCATTCCTGAAGCAGCATCATAAAGAGGCTCGTTTAAAATTTGGCCGTGAACACATGCAATGGGTTGAAGAGTGGGGAAGGGTTATTTTTTCGGATGAGAAGAAATTTAATCTTGATGGTCCGGACGGGTTTAGTTACTACTGGCATGATCTTACAAAAAATAACCCTCCCCGAATGAGTAGGCACTCTCAAGGTGGAAGTGTGATGATTTGGGGAGCTTTCTCTTCTTATGGAAAGCTCCCATTATGCATCCTTACTTCGCGTGTAAACTCAGAAAGGTACACGGAGATGTTGGAGGACACCTTAATTCCTTATTTGGAGGATGTCGTCGGTCACCGGGAGTTCATTTACCAACAAGATAACGCACCTATCCATGTTTCTTCTACTGCCCGGCAGTGGTTTAGGGATAAATGCATCCCTACACTGAAATGTCCTGCCATTAGTCCCGACCTCAACCCTATGGAAAACTTGTGGGGGAACATGGCAAGGCAGATTTATGAAGATGGACGACAATACCACGACATTCCGACGTTGAAAACAGCAATTTTAAATGCATGGGCTAGGGTCAGTTGTACTACCATTGAAAATTTAATAAATTCGATGCCTAATCGGATTTTCGATACAATTAGAAACAGAGGAGGTCATACCAACTATTAAAAAAAACTTTAATTTATTACCACTTTTCTTGTTTTCCTAATCTTAAGGAAATTCCAATGTGCGTATAATTGAATTTCGCACCTGTTTTTTGTTAAAATTAGTTAATTAATTGTTTGTTATTATGCGAATAAGAAAATATTTTACAAATAAGCTATTCTTTTGGTCCTTAGCAATTCCCTTAAACAAGTTTTAGAAATACCTTCCGTAATTTCCTGAAATCCAAAAAAAATGGGGTGCGTATAAATGAATTTCGCTGACTGTATATATAGTGCTAGCATTAACGCGTCACGCGAGCGTGATGCCTACAAATGCTTTAAATTTACACCCCATCCAACCTGCCTAAAGAAATTTTCACTTCAAGAAAAAAAAAAATTATTGAAAACTCTTCGAGTTATCGTGAACTTAAAATCTCCATCAGTTTTGTAAGAAATGCGATCTTTACTACGCCATGTCGTCTTGAAATATTGCAATCCTTTCACGGTGTGTCATCTAAATGTGTAATTATTTGAAAATAAAAATAAAGTGGTAATACAATCTACAAAGATGTCTTTATTGCCCGGACTGCAATTATTAAAACTATAAATTAAGAATATGAGCGTCTTTTAAACAAAATAATTGTTTTCCTTCATTTTCTTCGGTTCTGGCTACAAGACAAGATATTTACATACATAGTATAATGGTGAAAAGAATGAATCTTTTTCGAATACATATTTCAGAAATTGTTTGAAGAATTGCTCGAGAAAGACTACAAATTAACTTAATTTTAGTACATACATCCATGTGTGATTTTTCTCTCAGTATATGTACTTACAAGTTTGTCGTCAAAATTTAAAAGTATGGGAGTGTTTGAAGTAATTATATTAATTTAAACGTTCCGAATTAAGTGCTCTAGGATGTTTGGTCCTGGCTGGGATGTTAAATAATTCCCTTTTTAACCTTAATCCATTAAATGCGAGAATTTCTTGCCCGACCACGTCTAGCAGGAGTTAATGCATGTTAACACAATTAAAATAATCCAACTGGTTTCATGCGTGCGCGCACAGGACATTTATGAAAAATGATATTTCATAGACACAGAGCCAATGAAGACCTGCGAGGCTGGGCCGTAAAAAACATGCCTTAATTGAATAACGAAGCAATAAAACAAGGCGAACAGATGTGGGGTTTTGGGCACCTACACTGCAACTTTGAATGCAAACTGGATGGCAGTTGTCCCCTTTTATAAATTGTGTTTAGCGACGACGGGTTTCCTGGAAAAGGCGCTGAGTGGTGGTGGTGGGATCGAAGGGTTTAGCCCCGGTGCCCCCTTGGATTTGCATTCTGTGGAAAATTTATGACTCGAAGAAACCCTTCTTCATGAAGTGCTATTCATTGTCCTGTTTGACACTTTTATGGCTTAATAATGGCACACGTTGCTCAGCCTCTAGCACGCTAGCAGCTAGCTGGTTTGTGTCATCAGGTAAGCGACCTTACGTACGTCTAATGAAAATTGTCATGGTTAGGTGGATGTGCAAGCATGCAGTAGACAGCGCCCGTCATAGGTGCAATTAAGCGATTTTGATGGATGGGAGGGGTGGCTTCAAAGTGTTAATCCCATATTTTACCAAAAATTTAAGCAGAAGGATTTTTTTCTACACAATTGAAACGAGCCCCGACTTTCTTTTTAGGTCCCTTTTAAAATACAAAGTAATTTACCAAGAAGGTTTATGGTTTTTTCTTCAACGATAAAGAATTCAAAAATTAATTTAATCACTGCTTGGACTCCTGAAAGGAAAACAAATTTTACTTAATGTCTATTTTTTAATCGGAAGCCGCGAAATGTTAATTTCATCTCGTCCCGGGTGCTTTGCAGACTACTAAGGGATCCCGCTGCGTCTTGATTTGTGATCTTTTTGGAACAAGGGTGGCAGAAGTTATCCAAACAGCGGTTATACCGCGTGACCCTCTCGCATTTGATTTTGATCTCCCAGAGGTAGTAAATCAAATGTTCTCGGTGGGATTTGGAAATCTTCTGCAGCATTTACCTACCCCCCGATAAAGACATAAAAGGACTTGATAAATGAAAAGTCCCTTCTTTGCCGTAATAAGGGGCTGTGACGCGAAATTTTGTTACAATACCTTCGCCACCCTTCAAAGTAATTCGGCGCTTTTTTCATTTTCATTTCTATAGTTATAACCAGGAAGGCCATTGTAAGAGGTGACGGGTGAATATGGTGCCCAATTCCTTTGAGTAATTTTCATATTAGGGTTGGGGTGAGTTGGGCGGAGGAAGAGCAATTTCTTGTTTAGGGCAGCGGTTCAAATGAATTTTTGATTAAGTTTAAAATAAGCGAATGAAGGGTAGAGTCGATAGGCGTGGAAATATCTCCGATTTTCGATACTTAGTATGAATTTTTAACAATGGAGGAACGAACATTCAATTTACAGAAACGTTATCTTATTTTCACATATTCATTTAAAATTGTCGTTGTGTACATGAAGGACAAAGGCTGCACCTATAATTTTGCAAAAAATAAAATTAAATATTTTAGCACTAAATTTTAGTCTTTAGTCTAAAGCAAACCTTACTGTAATAATTAGTTGTAAAAACTAATATTACTATATTCGACGATAACTAAGCTAATGATTACAGAAAAATGTTAGATAATAGAGTAGAATGCCTGTTTTTATAGAAGAAATCGTTTTGAAGTAATAGCGATGTACAAAGTTGGAAGTTGTTTGGAACAACATTTGAAGATCTACACCAAAATCCAGCTTTCTTGGAAATTTTTCCTCAGGACAATGTCTATTTTGAATGGACTATAAGCTAGCTCCGAACTCAATCGGTTATTTTTTTTAATAAATACCTAGTTAAAATACATTCTTTTGTTCTTCCTTAGCCTATTTTTTCGAAAATTGGTGCTGGTTGAGTATTCTCATTTATGAATTCATAATTTATAGAAAACATTCATTTCTATAGAATCTGCCAATTCTTCGGGAAAAGTTGATGTTGATCAGTGCTACCTATTACCATTTATTAAGCTATCGACAAAAAGTTTGGCGTGATAAGTTTTTCATTTGATATTAAAATTGGTCAAAATATATTGCAGCGGCAGATTGACTCACTCAAATGTAAATTAGTGAAATTCAAACGCTTTTTTATTAGGACCTGAACTTTAGTGAGAGATTTAATATTTAATAAATTTTTACCCACTAAAAATTAAAGAAAAAATACGTGTATACTAGATTTTGATGGAGAATAACATATTAAAAGAAAAACAAAATTGGGGTTGGGAGCTCTGGCGGTTTATATTAAAGGGCTCATTTCGCATAATTTAAGATGATGCCACTTTAATTTTTTCGTATTTCCGGTCAAGAAATATCATCAAAACTGTACATGAAAAAGAATGTCCCCACCTAGCCTTCACCCTTAATTCTGAAATTTCCCGTTCGAAAACTATGACATTTTTTGTTATATGTAGAACTTGACGTATTTATATTTGATCGAGTTTGAAACATAATTCAAAATGAAAAAAATTTCAATGCAATAATGTTCTTTGAACATTTAACAATCCGTAAATTTGTATATGATATAAACAATTGCAATGTTTTTTTTCTTGTATTTCGTATTCCACGTATTTTCATTTATAACTATAGAAATTGATAGTAAAAAAACAATAAAACCTCAATCTTAATATAGAATGCCCAAAAACTCACAAGGATAATTTTCGAAATTTTTAAAAATTCCTAAACGACTTATAAAAATTGTTCAATTAGACTGAACTGTTGAGAGAGTTAAAAAAAGTTAAATCCGGCAGCCCTCACTAATCAAAAGATGGAGTAAATCTTTAATAAAATTCAACTCTCCAGCTTTAACCATTGAAACTCTATATCCGGGTCTATTCATATTTTTGGAGCACCCTGTACATTCATACTTTAGACAACCTACGAAAACGTAACAGCGTTCTAAAAATGGCTAATCCGAGTATTTTATTGCATTTTATTTGGTAAAATTTTCTTGGATGGGGGGAAAACATTTCATAACTGCGAAAATCAGGGACTACTATACCTAGCCATGACCCTTGTCTCATCGAAGCGGAGTAATGCAGTTCCATTGTTGCATCTTAATTACGGCACTCAATTCCCCCATTTGTTCCTCTCGTTACATTCTAATCAATGGCTTAAAGAGGAATCAGCTCCCTTCGGGACTCATTCGAGCCATCGGGACATTTGTTTCGGCCAGTCGAATGATTTTTCGGTACATTTAGTGCGTCCCTTCGCTTCATTTCAATGACAAGTGCCTAAGAAAATTACACACATCGTTGGGGACTGGGGCCGAGATAAGAAGTCTTGACACGGGAGGATTCTTTCCAAGGCTATATCCACTTTTAGGAGCAGAAATGTATGTGGTCTGTGGGTGAACAATGTAAATTAGAATTGGACCGGGGCCAAATTTTAATTGGTTTGCTTAATAGCACAAACAAAGACGGGAGGATTTTGGGTTCCTCACTCTCAGCCATATAGTGAAAGGCAACCAAATACATGAGCCGTTTCCTCGAAAAATGGGGAAATTACTGTAGCCCAAGCTTTGGTTTTATCCAATTCCAGAAATGCTTAAGAAAATGAACATATGTTTCCCATTCTGTAGATCCCTGATGTATAACCAGGACTATCCTGATGGATTATCTGCTTACGACAGCTATTGACCTTGCTTTAAGAAATTATGTGGTGCCCCGAAAAATTACGTTCCAGTTGGCATTTTCTAGACAAATAATTAAATCATTCGTAAGTCGACATTTCTAATTAAAAATATGTATGTAATGCATAGCAAATTATTACCTTTTAACGGTTTGAAAAAGGGAATTTTTAATTGTTGTTAAATATAATATAATATCAAAATGCAGAATTCAATGTTGCGATCGTAATTCTTCGATGTTCAGAGTTTTGCATGAAAATGGGTATAAAGGTGTTTTCAAAGTCGCTGATCTTAAATTTGCGATAAGAGAAGTACCGGGATTAAAAATGGCAGAATATGTGAAAAAATTCCATATCACGTCAGGATTATCGACAATTTAGATTTTTATGTTTTTATTATTTTTGTATAGGAAGTGAATTTGTGGGTGATGAATGCCTAGTTAAACTTATAACTATGATCTAAAAGCGACTTTGTTATGTATTTTGTAATGGATCAGTTAAAATTAATAAAATCAATTAAGATTAATATATCATGACATGAATTGCTAAAAAACAACAAAATTTCATCTCATTTGAATATCAATAAGTTAATGAGGGTATCTTCGAAATAACATTTATGTTTATTCATCAGCGGTTAGGTTATTTAAATAAGTAACTCTTACCATTTATAAGAGATCTGCCGCTAAAACAAACATCGGTTTAATTTTCGCAATTAAATGTGTCCTAAATACTTTTAACAGAAGCTTCGACGAAAAAAATAAAAGGTTCCGCAAGGTTCTGTAATATTTTAATATATGTAATTATTTCCAGGTAAGGATTTTTGTAAATAAAAAAACTTTTTTTTGCAGTTCGAAAAATTATGAAAAATTACAGAAACTTAAAATTTTAAGATTCAAACAAATACGATATGGGGACCGATATTTATCGAAAACGTTAATCTTGATAACAATTTGCTACAAAGGTTCTCAATTTCTTGGTTTTCAAATGAATAGCTTAAATATACTCTGATTTATGTTTGTAGTTAATTTTAGAGATTATTTTGACAGAGAATTTACACTTTGATAAAATTTACATTTAATAGGAGACAGTGGGCCAAGCCGGATCCCCTTTTCTTTTTTACTTAAAAAATATTATAAATCAAATAGATTTCAGAAAAGAGAATATCATTAAAAAAACTAACTATAGAAGAAATATATTCGCCCTTTTTATTGATATTTAGCCGCATTTTCATAGTATTTCTAAGTTTTTTGGTTTATTAAGTGAAAAAAGCTTGGTTTTATTGAAAAATTCGAAATTTATTTCAGTTTAAAGAAAATGCAGAACCTGTGTATCTAACCAAATGAACCAACTTGAAAATCTTAAATAAATTAAAATAAATACAACAATAATAATAATTTTCGAATATACTATATACATAAAACATAATAATTTAAATTAAGCAGATTTTTACTTCATTATGTAATAGTGATTCACTTTGTTTTAGGTGTATCTATTTATGACTTTTGCAAGTTAATCCTTTAACAATTTTCAGCGATTTTCTTGAATAAGAATGTCCTTATAATATACAAATAACAGAAGAATATAAGGAAGTCAAAATATTACTTAAAAATGGGGATCCAATTTGGAATACCGTCAGATTTGGACCATTCTTCCCTAAATATTTAGAAATAATTTATTAGAGAGCAGCAATGGCTGACATCCGACACTTTTACATTCGATTCTGATTTGTCCGACAAGCTAGTAGATTTCTGTAATTAAAATTGGAATCGGCACTAAAGACAAATTGTCAAAGTACCCCAAACATTAATTTCGTTCGAATCTAATTGTTACCAAGAATTTCAACAGTTTGTCTCGTAAAGACTTTCTAATCGTACCTCAATCAGAGCTCATCGAAGTCCCCCGCGTGTCAATCATCATTAACCGAATGAAATTCATCTGTCCCTGGTCCTCCGATGATTGCAACCATTCAGTCGTTCGGGGAAGCGAAGTAATTGTTGTCAACCACTCCGCCCAGAGGAGCCACCCCAGCCAGATGTCTTCGCAGCAGAACTCGAGATAAAATAAAAAACAATGCCAACCTCGTGTATGCCAATAGAACCGATGGGTGATGAGGCATTGTGCCGGGGTGTCCCGGGGAAGCAAACCCTCGCCCCGGTGCCCGGGATCATCTTAATATTTGGCTGGTGAGGGTAAAGTTAAGCACTGAAAATGGCATTTTTATGCATCCCTGGAGATAAGCAAAGGACCCAGAGTGTGTACACTTATCATAGGCTCATTTTAGGGATTTTATCACAATAGAATCTCGCCGTTGAAAAGGGTTTTTGTTCGTCCTCACTTTTGTCCCTGGTGCATAGGTGCATATTAAGGTTATTTGTATTATTTCAAATTAAAATTACTTTTAAATACTTTATTTAAATTGAAGTAAAGAGGTACGCATTTGTTTGTGTGCCTCTTTTGTGGTTTTTTGTAAACATCTATCATATTACCCTCTATATAATCACAGCGAGTAAGGTTTTGATTTTTTATTATCTGAGGTGTGATGAAGGGTCTGAAAGTTCATGTACAAAGCCCGGCCCTAGGTATTAAGGCATAAATCGAATGTGACGTGTCCTCAAATGTTTTAATGAAATGTAGAAATGTTCAATAAAGTTAAAGCTTGGATATAAAATGCACGTTTTTGATTAATTTTATACACAGATCAAAGGTAGTTCATAGAAAAAATTTGGATTATTCAAAAAACAGATACCTCGAAAATCGGTTTTATCAAACTCAAAAAATTTAGATTTTAGGTTTGATTGAATTTCTTTCAAATTTTAATTTTGAGTTCAGAAAGGGCATATATGAAAATATCCGAATATTTATTATATTTTGCACAATAATTTCACATTTCACATTGCCAAAAAGTCCACCCGAAAACGCTTTATTACCTTTACGTTTTGTAAACGTTTTAGTTTTAAAGCTTTTCTTTAACATTTTTAAGTCATTTTTTTTTTTAGACATTTCCACTTTGGAGTTTTAACAGGAGCTATTCTGAAGATATAAATGTGTTTTTTATTACCATAAAACAACTCCCCCACAACTCTAACATTTAGGAAAAAAAACGATTTTCCGATCCGTAGAAAAATTTCGGTTTTAAAACGATTAGCTGAAATATTTAAAAAGTTCGTTTACTTTAGCTCGTAAGATTTTACCTGGATAGTTTTCAATATACCACAAATTGATTATAAAATAAATCATAGTTACCGCGTGGTGCAATATGTTGAGGTTCTTTTTAGAAGTCGTCAACAAAATAAATTTTTTAATAAGTATACATAGCACCAAGCTAAAGAAGCGCTCAATTTAAAAAAAAGGATTGTGAAGAAGCATATTTTTAGTTGACAACAATTTAAAATAAAACAAAAAATGAATAATTTGAACGTTAAAATATCGAATATGCTCCTCAAACTTGTAATTAAGTTTAAAATTTCATGAAACTTGAACATTTTCCAATTTATACTTAAAACGTTTGGACTATCCTGTTTACGATCTTATTACAATATGATGTAGGTATATATAAAACATATTATATGTATAAATAAAATCTGTTGACTAAAAATACCTGCATATACTATATACATATGTAGTATGTTATTAACTCTTATCCTCTATCTCCCTGGAAGAAAATATGTTTCAATTTTCTACATACATAGGAACCTACTTGCATTTAGAAAATGTGCTCGTCTTAGGAATTAGTTTACAAAATATATTATACTTAGATATAGGTACCTGTAGAAATGAACTTATTTTCTATCAAGTGTTGTTTGACATAAACGATACAATTGCTTAGAAAAATAATCTTAGCTTTGTGAACATTTTTACCAAAAGAACAGACCCTAGATTTTATATTAAAAACTTGTATAAATTATACAATTTCGAATGCATTTCTCCTAAACCTTGGGCAAACACCTTTCCCAAATATTTGGGCATATTAATAAAATTATTTTAGATAATTTACTCAATCTAAGGAAACTAAGCTTAGTAGAAATACAATAGAATGCAAAGATAGTTTTATAGTACAATAGTTTTTTTTCGGTTTATGGGACTCAAATCAAATAATCAAATACGTTATTAATATAATTATTAATTAAATACTTGAGTTAGAGTCTAGAAGTAAACGAGTAGAGTAATAGCCATAGTAAAAATATCGTTACTAACTTACTAGATACGGTTTTTTATTAATATTTAAGTTATTCAAAGTCAATTTACATCCAGACACCATTAGTGAAGGCATTTTGCCAGGAATTAATGAGGATGCCCATAAGTAATGAATTGCTTCCAAGTAATTTAATCGTACATTCAAAAAATACCACTATTTGGTTTCAAACAATTTGATATATGTACATAGCCCATTTAAAGAGAGTTACGAGCACACTCTCCGGGCAATTAAGTCCAATTGTCCTTTGAATAAGTCGAATGTCCGGTTCCAGTGCATAATGGCACATAATTATTTGTCTCTTGAATCCATTGACGGCACACCCCAAGCAAGAGGTAGGTACTTTACGCCCGGGCAGGTTGTTGCCATCCGGAAATTTATCGTCCGCCAGGACGCACGAATTCACAGTCGGCGGCTTGTGAACAGGCCGCCACTCGTAAACATTTCGAGCCGCTAAATCACTTCCAGCGGTACTGTGGTCATATTCTAAAATTGTACAAAGACCAAAAGTATAGCCGCCGGAACGACACCCTTCCCCGCCAGCCATTTATTATATAACGCAGCGGGCAAACGTGCCTAAGGGCAACTGCTGGCGGCCGCCACTCAGGAAAGCGCACGTTGTCAACGACTATTAAGGGCCGGTGCCGGAACAATGAAATAGTTTCTAAACACCCTCGAAACGGCTGAATCCCGCCCTCGCAAAATTTATAATTTTAGCGGGTGGAGGACTGCCCTCCCGGCCCCCGATTGCTAATAGATTGGTCTGGTCGCTTGGCAGTTGGAGCCCTTCCAAACCGGATCCCATTTTGCTGGTGCAATAAAAATTCATTGCGAAATTATTTCCAATTCATGCGCGACTCGATGGGTTAGAGCCGCATAATAAGTGGATGGTTCTGATCCTGATCCTGATCGCGATTGTTCTTTCGCCTCTTGAACGCGCTCCTTGAGGGTGGCTGAGGCTTCGGTTTCTCGCTAGTCGCTGCATACGGAATCCGACCGATGTGGTAAATCATCGGAGACAATTTGAATGGCTTCCGCATTATGCATGAAATTTGAGTTTTCGGAAGCGGTTCGAGCTAGTTGCCAATAAATGTTAAAATCTCGCAGATATGATGCCGAAGGCCTGCTAATGGTGCAGCTTTCCTTAAAATCTCTTCGAGTTTCTTTATGGTTGCCATTACGAGAGATAAAAGGATTTAAGTGTCTGCTGAATATGCCATTTCAGCAACGACGTCTTGGCATCGGGGGCATCCGACGCAAGTCGTCGTCTGCTGGGGGCTTACACTATCAAAAGTCTTGCTGACTTTATTAAGACTAAATACGCGACAGTCTTATCGGGAAAAGAAACATTATCAGATCTAAAATTTCAAAATTCAAAACAAATATAAAATTTCAGAAGCAAAATTATGCAAGTATGTGACTAAAATCTATTCTGCACAGGCCAAATTAACAGAGAATAAAATATTTTATATGCAAATTTAATTAATAGATTACGAGTTTAAGCTGAAATATTGAGAAAATCCGCTCAATTCACGTCTAACGATTTTCCCGCAGATAATACAGAATTGTTTATAAAATAATTTGGATTAGTTACCATATGTAGTTGGCACGTGGTAAGTAATTGATTTTCATATATTCCGGCCCTTTGGAACCCAAAAAATTGATTTTAACACCACAAACTAAACGTAATGTGAATTTACAAATAAAAAATAAAATAATAATTTCGATCATAGAGAATTTTGTGCTCAACAAAAGTTCAGTGATTTTTTGTCATACCTATGTAGCTTAGACCTCAAGCTGTTTTAAGCCTTTTTTATTCATTATACATATATTATTTAATGTTATCATATGTTATTTAATATTTAATATAGTATTTATAATTTTTATTTTAATAAATGTTGCCTTCTCTAGGAACCTGAGGCCCATGAAACTTCTGTCCTTGGGACCTCCTAAATCCTTATACTCAGCACTGGTTGTGCATATTTTATGCTTTTATATCCTTCTGAAAGGGTAATACTTATTTTTGACAAGATTTTTATTGTAGGTTCATGAAAATGAATAAGTTTTAACAAGTCAAAGAGTAAAAAAAATAATTAATAACTAGAAAATATTAGTTCAAAATTTGCTTTATCCAGATAACATAAATATGGTGTTCAACTAACGATGGAGGTAATTTAGTAGCGGATTATTTCAACAATCAATTAAAGTACTATACTAAGGCATAGTATTTTTTTTATAAATTCTATAATTTTACCTACCTATCTTGTTTTTGACCTATTACTCCAATTTGTTTCATTATTTATTTTCACTTTTGTAAAATTTAGAAAGATTAATTAAAATTTAATTTTTTCAGGTATTTTGGTACAATAGAATACGTTCGTACACTAGGACACTAAAAAATAAAATGAAAAATAAAATAAAAAATAAAATAAAATAAAAAATAAAATAAAAAATAAAATAAAAAATAAAATAAAAAATAAAATGAAATAAAATATAAAATAAAAAATAAAATAAAAAATAAAAAATAAAATAAAAAATAAAATAAAAAATAAAATAAAATAAAAAATAAAATAAAAAATAAAATAAAAAATAAAATAAAAAATAAAATAAAAAATAAAATAAAATAAAATAAAAAATAAAATAAAAAATAAAATAAAAAATAAAATAAAAAATAAAATAAAATAAAAAATAAAATAAAAAATAAAATAAAAAATAAAATAAAAAATAAAATAAAAAATAAAATAAAATAAAAAATAAAATAAAAAATAAAATAAAAAATAAAATAAAATAAAAAATAAAATAAAAAATAAAATAAAAAATAAAATAAAATAAAAAATAAAATAAAATAAAAAATAAAATAAAAAATAAAATAAAAATAAAATAAAATAAAAAATAAAATAAAAAATAAAATAAAAAATAAAATAAAGAATAAAATAAAATAAAAAATAAAATAAAAAATAAAATAAAAAATAAAATAAAAAATAAAATAAAAAATAAAATAAAATAAAAAATAAAATAAAAAATAAAATAAAAAATAAAATAAAAAATAAAATAAAATAAAAAATAAAATAAAAAATAAAATAAAAAATAAAATAAAAAATAAAATAAAAAATAAAATAAAATAAAAAATAAAATAAAAAATAAAATAAAAAATAAAATAAAATAAAAAATAAAATAAAAAATAAAATAAAAAATAAAATAAAATAAAAAATAAAATAAAATAAAAAATAAAATAAAAAATAAAATAAAAATAAAATAAAATAAAAAATAAAATAAAAAATAAAATAAAAAATAAAATAAAGAATAAAATAAAATAAAAAATAAAATAAAAAATAAAATAAAAAATAAAATAAAAAATAAAATAAAATAAAAAATAAAATAAAATAAAAAATAAAATAAAATAAAAAATAAAATAAAAAATAAAATAAAAAATAAAATAAAATAAAAAATAAAATAAAATAAAAAATAAAATAAAATAAAAAATAAAATAAAAAATAAAATAAAAAATAAAATAAAAAATAAAATAAAAAATAAAATAAAAAATAAAATAAAATAAAAAATAAAATAAAAAATAAAATAAAATAAAAAATAAAATAAAAAATAAAATAAAAAATAAAATAAAAAATAAAATAAAAAATAAAATAAAATAAAAAATAAAATAAAAAATAAAATAAAAAATAAAATAAAAAATAAAATAAAATAAAAAATAAAATAAAAAATAAAATAAAATAAAAAATAAAATAAAAAATAAAATAAAAAATAAAATAAAATTAAAAATAAAATAAAAAAAAAAATAAAAAAAAAAATAAAATAAAAAATAAAATAAAAAATAAAATAAAATAAAAAATAAAATAAAAAATAAAATAAAATAAAAAATAAAATAAAAAATAAAATAAAAAATAAAATAAAAAATAAAATAAAATAAAAAATAAAATAAAAAATAAAATAAAAAATAAAATAAAAAATAAAATAAAAAATAAAATAAAAAATAAAATAAAATAAAAAATAAAATAAAATAAAAAATAAAATAAAATAAAAAATAAAATAAAAAATAAAATAAAAAATAAAATAAAATAAAAAATAAAATAAAAAATAAAATAAAAAATAAAATAAAAAATAAAATAAAATAAAAAATAAAATAAAAAATAAAATAAAATAAAAAATAAAATAAAAAATAAAATAAAAAATAAAATAAAAAATAAAATAAAAAATAAAATAAAATAAAAAATAAAATAAAAAATAAAATAAAAAATAAAATAAAATAAAAAATAAAATAAAATAAAAAATAAAATAAAAAATAAAATAAAAATAAAATAAAATAAAAAATAAAATAAAAAATAAAATAAAAAATAAAATAAAGAATAAAATAAAATAAAAAATAAAATAAAAAATAAAATAAAAAATAAAATAAAAAATAAAATAAAATAAAAAATAAAATAAAATAAAAAATAAAATAAAATAAAAAATAAAATAAAAAATAAAATAAAAAATAAAATAAAATAAAAAATAAAATAAAATAAAAAATAAAATAAAATAAAAAATAAAATAAAAAATAAAATAAAAAATAAAATAAAAAATAAAATAAAAAATAAAATAAAAAATAAAATAAAATAAAAAATAAAATAAAAAATAAAATAAAATAAAAAATAAAATAAAAAATAAAATAAAAAATAAAATAAAAAATAAAATAAAATAAAAAATAAAATAAAAAATAAAATAAAATAAAAAATAAAATAAAAAATAAAATAAAAAATAAAATAAAAAATAAAATAAAAAATAAAATAAAATAAAAAATAAAATAAAAAATAAAATAAAAAATAAAATAAAAAATAAAATAAAATAAAAAATAAAATAAAAAATAAAATAAAATAAAAAATAAAATAAAAAATAAAATAAAATAAAAAATAAAATAAAAAATAAAATAAAAAATAAAATAAAATAAAAAATAAAATAAAAAAAAAAATAAAAAAAAAAATAAAATAAAAAATAAAATAAAAAATAAAATAAAATAAAAAATAAAATAAAAAATAAAATAAAATAAAAAATAAAAAATAAAATAAAAAATAAAATAAAAAATAAAATAAAAAATAAAATAAAATAAAAAATAAAATAAAAAATAAAATAAAAAATAAAATAAAAAATAAAATAAAAAATAAAATAAAAAATAAAATAAAATAAAAAATAAAATAAAATAAAAAATAAAATAAAATAAAAAATAAAATAAAAAATAAAATAAAAAATAAAATAAAATAAAAAATAAAATAAAAAATAAAATAAAAAATAAAATAAAAAATAAAATAAAATAAAAAATAAAATAAAAAATAAAATAAAATAAAAAATAAAATAAAAAATAAAATAAAAAATAAAATAAAAAATAAAATAAAAAATAAAATAAAATAAAAAATAAAATAAAAAATAAAATAAAAAATAAAATAAAAAATAAAATAAAATAAAAAATAAAATAAAAAATAAAATAAAATAAAAAATAAAATAAAAAATAAAATAAAAAATAAAATAAAATAAAAAATAAAATAAAAAATAAAATAAAAAATAAAATAAAATAAAAAATAAAATAAAAAATAAAATAAAATAAAAAATAAAATAAAAAATAAAATAAAATAAAAAATAAAATAAAAAATAAAATAAAAAATAAAATAAAAAATAAAATAAAATAAAAAATAAAATAAAAAATAAAATAAAATAAAAAATAAAATAAAAAATAAAATAAAAAATAAAATAAAATAAAAAATAAAATAAAATAAAAAATAAAATAAAATAAAAAATAAAATAAAAAATAAAATAAAAAATAAAATAAAAAATAAAATAAAAAATAAAATAAAATAAAAAATAAAATAAAAAATAAAATAAAATAAAAAATAAAATAAAAAATAAAATAAAAAATAAAATAAAATAAAAAATAAAATAAAAAATAAAATAAAAAATAAAATAAAAAATAAAATAAAAAATAAAATAAAATAAAAAATAAAATAAAAAATAAAATAAAAAATAAAATAAAAAATAAAATAAAAAATAAAATAAAAAATAAAATAAAAAATAAAATAAAAAATAAAATAAAATAAAAAATAAAATAAAAAATAAAATAAA